>JAWNKV010000337.1:2998333-4497500 GCA_035041805.1 Amiota mariae
ATTGACTCAACCATCCACCAACAACATCAGTCGCAGAAATTAATATTAGTAAATACTAAATAATATCAAATTGTAAGCCCCATTGGTAATGAAGTGGTGATGATGATGATGATGATGATGGATTTCGCCATTTTAATTTGGCGGCATGCTTTGCTTTGAATACTTATTAATAAAATACTATGGACACTCTGCACAATCAATTTCAATGGCTAAAAAGAGGTTTAATGAGTTCATTGAATTGAAAGTGTGTGAGGTGGTTCAGGCTGTTGTAGCCTTCTTCTACTATTTCCCGTGTCCAACCAACCCTGTAAGATATTTGGGTCGAATGAGTCAGTTAGAAAGAGACCAGCTCACCACTGAAACAAACGCCTATTTTGAGGCCCTTGAGAAAACCTATTAATTGGAAAGGAATAAATAAATTTAGAACTGGGTCGAGCTAAAAGAAAATTATATTGAAAATGAAAAAGAAAATTACGGAAAAAATTTGTTTTTCTTATTGATCGATCCACGTGTATCTGCTTATTTCTACTGAATGCAATATGTTCGTATTTAGGTAATCATAAATGCCTAAATATGCTTTGATTAATGTTAACGAACAATCTAGGTTTTCTAAAGAGTTCGAAATATGTTTAATTAAATGATTTACCCATATATGTTTCCCCTTTTATCTAAAACATTTTATATTGTATTACTATATCTTAAGTTCCATCACACGCGTGTACACAATTGCTTTGTTTATAACCGTAATCGGGCGTATAATTGTAGAACTAAAGTGATGAAATTTGTTCAAATCGCACACAATACAATATTGCAGCCCTTTGTCTAAAACACAACACTTGCCATTGCCATTGCCATCACCATCACCATCCATCTCACAAGGCATCATTGACCATTGGCTTGACCACCAATGCAAACCTACTTAGGACGCCAAAGAAAAATAGGAAACCAAACCAAAATCAAATTGACGCTTCAACCGTAACCTAAGCACATGTAACACAAGTGTTTAGTGGCCAACTACTAATGAGAACGCTTTGTTTCATGAAACAGTGACTGACAGACTGACCAATCTACTACCCACCCATCACCCACCACCCATAAACCTGAAGGAGCTTGCTTTTGTTCTCTTAAAACACAAAATTAATTAAGCACTTTGGCCATAGGTGGCGTTTAGATCCTGTCCTTGCAGCCCTCACTCATTCACTCACTCACCCACCCACATACAATAGTAAGTAGTACAATGACATTGAGTTCCATAGAAATCCGAATACAATACAATAGGGAGCCACTTAAAGTTACAGAGTGCGCTTTTCTAAGGGGCCCCAATGTTATCAATGAATGAATGAATAAATGAAAGTGTAGGTAGCTTGGTCTGTTGGTTTGGTCAATATTGTATTATTCTATTGTATAAATGTGTTATATGTAGTAGTATGTAAGAAAAGAAGAAAATATACTTTATATACTTACATGCATTCATGTGCGTGTGAGTAGTTAAAAGGAGAGTGAGTGAGTGAGTGAGTGGGTGACTGAGTATTAAAAACAAAAGAGTCATAAAAATTATGTCAAAAGCAAACTATTCAATTAAGTTGCTAAACTGACTTTGCCAGATACATACATTTATAGAGATACAAAGAAAAATATTGCTCAGCAATCTTCTCAGATGACTTTTGCTTAAAGAATTTTTGTTATTTAAATGGATTTTTCGTTTAGGTTTTCTTAGGAAAATATTGTATGTATTTTATACATAGAGGAAAAAAAAAAATTAATAAAAGACATGAAAATTGATTTCATTTCTGAGAAAATTCTTATTGTAAATGATGAAATAAAAATCCTATTAAGATATTTTTATATTAACACGAAACCAGAAGTGAATTCAATTCAATTTAATTTATTTATATCTCATTTCTTAGTATATTTAAATTATAATCTACTAGAGACCAGTGCCTGCTTTGCACGGGTATACAAATATTAAAAAACCAGATTCCCATTTCTTCACCAGTTTCATCACTTTGTATATTGCGCAGCATTTGAAATTAAAATTGATTGATTTAATATTGACAAAATTATCTACGCTCATAGAATTATTGATAAGAAAAACTAACAAAAGGAGATGTTTAATAAAGGCGACTTAATTGAAGTTAAAAAAATGTGTCCAACTCCCCACCATATACCCAATAAAAATTATACAAATTTGCTTTCTTTAAATTCTTTTAATAATTGTGAAAACTGTATAAAAATCCGTTCAATGGTGTAGAAGTTATGCGTATCGGAAGATACATGAATTTTGACTTTCATTTATAATATGCATGTGTGTCTGTTCCTTATGGACTCCGAAACCGATGGACCGATTTTGATGAAATTTTCATGGAAACTATAGCATAGTCTGAAGAGTGTTATTTATTTATTTATTAACAGCTTATAAACTATTTAAAAATAGGAAACAAGCTTAAAATGAAGTTATGACCACGAGGACTTAAGCTTTCTGAAGAGTGTTTCTATTATTTCTATAAACATTCAAAATTAAAGCCGAGAACTGTGTTAATCACATTACCAAAGTTAACTACTTGAGCCAAGTGTCAATACAATACAATTATGACAGGAACAATGACTACAAAAATCACGCACTACGACAGATGCTCAAGTATCTAGATGAAATTTAAAATAGTCACTAACTCATGTCCAACTAATTGAAAAGAGTTTGAATATAAATGTGAATTTTGAATTTCTGAAGAGACTATAATTGCAGAGTATTAAAACATCTACACAATATGTTGCAGCATCTATGCAATGAAGAAGAGGAGACAGCAGAGCAGGTGCTATGCCACTATGAGGGATTAATTTGGACTAATTTTCGCTATCTGAGTTGCCAGTACATGGAACCAAATGAAATTGCAGGTTTGCCTTCAAAAAAGGTATGGTAATTCTTGTTGAATATAAGAATATTGGAGGAACTGTAATTACGACAGTTGTCACAATAGGACCAACGGTGGCCGCAAAGTATGTGTTCCTGCCCTGACTTTAATCTAATCTCATCGAATCTAATCTAATCTATACAGACATGAACTTATGATCATATCTCACATTAAATAGAGTACAAATTTACTTTTATATTTTTAGATCCACAATTTGAGTTATTTACAATGTTTAATTACACAGAGTAATAGAAAAAAGATTGAACTGAATTTGATAGAGTAGTAATTAATTTGAAAAGTTCTTAGAACAAGTAATAGTGATAAAAAACTAATAATAAATATGAAACTATTTCTCTCACTGTACAAATGATTGTTATATGACTTGTACAGTCATGAGAATAATGAGAAACATCTTAAAGGAAAGTTTTTCTTTACTTACATATTTGCTACAGATAACCATTTGATATTTAGACAGTAGCACAATGAATGTATGAGTATCTTAGTTGTGTTGTGTCCAAGTGTCCTTTTTCTTTGGCTTGTCAACTGCAAGAAAACTGAAGTGTAAGAAAATATTATTAATAAGAACCAATAAGGGATAAGATGTATAATAGTTCTAACAATGCAAGTTAAATAATGACAAAGTGAAGTTATTAAAAGATCTTAATTTATGTAGTATGAGTATGTTAACGATAACGAAGAGTAAAAATAAGTGAAATGAACTGGTAACTGGCATTACGCCCAAACCAGAACAGCCCAGCCCACCCGCATCGTCTGAGGGTATTGCACAGATACTACATACTATGTATGCAAAGGACTACAAAATAATGAGTGAATGGTGGCTTAGGGTTGCATACTTCATGGGGCGCCATGCACACTTCAAACAAAAGGACACGTGTCATAAAGAAAACACTACTATATACTCGTGTACCCTTGTTGATGCCTCCTTTCGTTAACTTAGTCTAATAATGCGCAATATTTTCATTGTTCTTTGTATCTTTTTCGAATCTGTTTTTCTATTTTTTTTTTTTTTTTTCATTATTATTATTGACTGTATCTTTTTTTTTTTTTGGGAATTTTGCCTTTGCTTATCTAAAAACAATCGAATGAATAAACGAACAAACGAATGAACAAACGAGCGCGCATATAAACAATCAATCTATCAATGCGATTACAATAGTAGAACAAGCACAAGAACAACAAATACACAGACATTCTCACATATACGAACTACACAGATACTCGTATAATAAAAAACATGAGATAAAAAGATGGTTAGATGATTGCAGAGATAGAGAGAGAGAGAGGGAGAGAGGGAGATTGAGGGACTAATCCAACGACCCGGGGTTATTCCTCTTTGCTACTTCATAAAACAAAAGTAGTCATCGTTGTATAAAATAAATATTTATATCAAAGTGCAGCTTCACTTGTTTTTCAGCTTCGTTGGAGCGCTTCGAGTTAAAATCAACGAATGAACAAAAACGCATGCAAAAAAAAAAAAAAAAAAAGTAAAGAATAAAAATAAAAAATTTAGATAAAAAACATATGAAAAAAAATTACAAGTAGGTAAATACAATAAATGCTGGTATAGAACACAACACTTGAAAACGGTAGCTAGTAGCTACACAGTTAGTAGTAGTACTCTGGTAGTAGTAGTGTTGGTGGAAGTAGTAGCAGATACAAGATACAGGATGTGATTCTTTTCTTTTGCTTGCTTTCTTTTTGCTTACTTACTCTTTCCTTTTTCTTTATCTATTTTTATTGTATACGCAGAAGACTTTTACAATTTTCTCAAATAAAAATAAAAAAAAAATAAAAAAAAAAGAACTTTACATTTATTTTTTTTTTTGTATATTCGTTTGTTGTTTAAGATACAACAACGAGATTTGATATTGTTCTTGTCCTTACTTTTCTTAAGCTGCTGCTGCTGCTGCTATTGCTGCTGCAGGCAGCAAATAACAATAAAAATGAGTAAGTGTTTGCAAAATTTTCATTGGAATAGAACAGAACCGAACTCAAAAAGAAGAAGAAGAAGAAGAAGAAGTTGTGTAAGGTGCATGTTGAACCAAGAAAGTACAATACAATGAAGAAGCAGCAGTAAAATTAAAGTAACTAACTATAAGATACAACAACAAAAGCAACAACTATAATATTAGTTATTGTACGTACTACTAGTAAAGTATCAAAGGTGGCAAAGGACATTTTGTTACAAGAACAATGGACACAACACCACCGACAACAACAACAACACCAACACCAACAACAACAAGACCGATAACATCATGAAAACGAGAAAAGCAGAAAACGAAAAATAGCATCATTTTTCTTTTATTTACAGACAAAAAGTCCAACAACGATGACTATTGGACTTCCAAGGCGATTTCTCTTTTTATTTAGTCCTTTGTTGATAGTCTGGGCGTGGCATATTGATTGGGGGATTAAGCTTGGGATCAATGTTGTAAGATCAATCAGAAGTGCAAATGGCATTCGATTCGGTAGAGTGTCTCAACTGAACCACAAAGAAAAAAAAAACAATAGAAGTGAAATGAAGTCATTTGATTGTACATTATAGCAAAGGCAAAGTAGAATAGAGAGAAATGAGAGAGTGAAATGAAATACAATATAAGGAAAATAGAAAGAAGAATCTTAAGTATATGGACAAATGGTCAAGAGGTTTTTTTAGTATTTTATATGAAATGTTTAATTTCTATTTAACGATTAACATTTTCTGTACTTAAAAAAAAAAAAGGAAATAAATTCAAATGATTGCAGCAAAGACAAGACAATGGAGTAAATAGAGGAAATAAAAATGAAAAAAAAAACTTTCCTTTCTTTTATATGAAATGCTCAGTTTGCATCTAACATAAAGTTGGATAATTCACATTAACTAAGATGATATGAAATCATTTAATTGCACCAAAGAAAAAACATCACAGAAGAGAAATGTAATTACATTATTAAAAAAAAAAAAAAAAATTTAAACAATTTCCACTAATTAGATTAAATTTCTATAGCTTCTCTTATATGAAACATTTAGATCTATTTAACGATTAACATTTGAAGAACTTGACGAAAGAATTTGGCATAAGAACTTGACATAAAATCATTTGATTGAGGCAAAGGAAAACAAAAGAAAAATTGAAATGGAATAACTTTAAATTTATTATAAACTTCAAAATATTTTCATGAATGAAAGAAACTTCTTTTATAAGAAATTACTTAAATTTACCTATTTACCATTGAATCAATCACATAAATTGAGATGAAAGCGCATGTAATTGACTACAAGACTGGATTACAAGTACATATTATGTACATACTTACGTATATATTTTCTTCGTTTCTTCTTTTATTTTGTATTCCTTTGTAAATATGCTCAACCGTCATTTACTTTGGTATTTTCATTTTATTTCATTTTTATTTAGTTTATATTTAGTTCCTTTTTTTTCATTTTCGTTCATTTTTTTTACGATTAAGTATACTAAAAGGGTAACAACAAAAGCTAAAACCAAGCCAAGCCAATGGTAGTAGTTACCCTAGCTGCATGTTTAAAAGGCGAACAAACAGGCTGACAGACAGACAGAGAGACAGACAAGACAGATTTAGACAGCAACAGACTTCAGTTGTAAGCCTTAGAGCGCCCCAGCAAGCGAAGGAACGAGCGAGCGAGCGACTGAGTTAAGCCAAGTGAGTATTGTTCAACAGGGCGTATGCGTATGCAGTTTGTAGTTTTGTCTGCCACTTTTCATCTTCAATTTTCTTCATCTCTCACAATCCGCGTTTTTTTTTTTTCTGTGTCTCACACTCTTTCACTACTTGCACGCCATGGTCTATCTAAGTAGTCGGCAATTATTTTTACGACAACTTGTTACTTGTGGTTGTCCATTGTGTGTATACTTACTCGTATCTTCTATTGTATTGTAGATTGCGTTTAGTCAAGTTTCATTGTACTAAGCGACTCTACATTTTTGGTTCCTTTCCTTTCCATTTCTTTCTTTCTTTTATAATAGTATATAACTGATAACAGTCGCTAATGCTCACCATAGTAGGACAAATAACTAGGCTATTAAAAAGGCATTTAAAGTAGAAGCAAAAAAAAAAAACAGTTGATAAAATAAATTGTGCGCTTTCACTTCATTTGGTTTATCCACAAATTAGTTTGTTTTTTTTTTGTTTTATCAAAGAACTGCCATTAACAATTGTTTATTTAATTTTCATCAATTTATTTTTAATTTTTATCATTTGAAATTCCCTTTTTTTTCTGTTTTCATACAATTGGATTAATTGAAAGTAAATGCTGTCCTTGCATTGAACGAGTACTATTACACTGTGTACACTTGTATATGTAGATATGCAGACCTATGTCATTCATGTCAAAACAAATCGAAAACAATAACATAAAAGAGAGTGGAGGATAAAATATAAGTATTATACTATGCATGTATGTGTATCGGAAATCCGCTTAGCGATCAACCATGTGAATATTATTCGATTGATTGTGTGTTTTACTGCAAAAGATTCATGAATTTTATGGCATATAAAATGTATGCAATGATTTGAAATGTTGAATTTTGTATCCTTTTCATATTTTTTTTACTGTAATCAAGATCAATTTTATTGTTTCAAAACAAAAAGAAATAAAAATATTTACGAGTTTTTATGGCATGGAAATTATCTACTGAATATTAAACTTCTGCTAGAAGGCTACGATGGATACACCAAAGGTAATAACGGAAGCCATTCTATAAATCTGAAATTTTTTTGTTGTCTTTTAATTTTATTAGAATGTAGAAAATAAATCTTCTCTTCGATACATTTTGTACCCTATATGGTATATCTTTTAATATTTATTCTGGTGTTTAGCCCACTAAGGATATAACATCGGAATTCAAGATAATAAGCTGAAAATTGGTGAAAGTCTTTGTTTTGATATTTTATACAATCTGTCAATAGTCTAGGTGTATCCGGTATCGGCATTACAAAATATTCATGGTCAAAGGTTACGAAAAAGTTGTAAAAAGTTTTCCATTATTGAGTAAGTGCACGAAGAGTAGGAAGCAAAATAATAAGTCAATGGTCATTACTTTTACACATTTCGGTATGTAGGAAGCAAGCGGCTGAATAGAAATGGTTTTATATTGTAAACAGTATTGTAAATATTTGTGTAAGGCAGGTGCCTTATTCTAGAGAGAGTTGTTAGTCGATCTCGATGTCCAGCATTCATGACATTCTTGGGTGCTCTTCCTGGTCGTCTTGCGTTGTTTATAGTGTCGACTAGTGTATTATTTGCTGGGTTGTTGTTTGGCTGACAGCAATCAGACACAGATCACTCCACTTTTTCGTTTTTCTTTTGTCCATTTTGTTACATTCTAGGTAATGCAGATTTTCCTAATTTCTTCATTGAATCGGCTGTCAAAACGTCAGCAATCGGGCATGCAAAAGGGATTGTTGAGGTGCTTAGTTAATCTGTCACCTATCGAGCTTTAACTGCCGTCCCTTTTTGTTTGGCCCGCTATGAAGTGAGCGTGCTTGGGTGCTTACAAACGAAAGTTATATTGATAAGACCCGTAATACACTTATGTATAAAATACCGAAAACACTGGGACTGATCGTCGATTCTTTTTTGATGTCAGATTCACACTAACAACGAACACAGCGACAGTGACTTGCGCTCTTCTCTTTTCGATAAAGCGAAAATTGAGAGAGAGAGAGAGTTTTGCTGTTCAGACCGCTAGTGTAATAGCCGACTAAGCACTTCACTTAGCTATCAGAGGTAACATCGATCAGACATATGGGTCCGCTTTGTTTAAAATTCTAATCGATCTAATAGTCATTTACATTATTTTATCCTCTTAGGCAAATAAACAGTTTTTATTATTATATATCTTATTATGCAAATAAACAGGAAAAAACATGTAGCATGGTGGTATAAGTTTGACTATATTCTCTATGTACAAATAGGTCTCCAGAAGACCCATGATGTCTATGAAGGTGCTGGCTAATTGTAATCGAGGGAAGAGAATAAACTCTCATTAAAAAAAATAAAATTTCATAGAGGTGAAGCTAGTAACCTGCTACTTACATTGTTCCTAGAAGAACAATTAAAGCCTTAGGAAAGAAAAACCCTTAGTATTAGATATGTATAATACATATCTATTATAAATATTAAAGGTACTGAATACTAATTTTTGGTAAATAATCTACAATAGTTTTGATTATCATTGTTCACAAACTCTTACCTCTTTTAGAAATTAAGTCTTGTAATGATTCTCTCAACTTCAACAGACTTCTTTACTTTAAATTGCATGTTAATGTTGCATCAAATAGAGGTTAATCGACCTGTTTTATTTATACTATTTTGTTATACAATGACGACATTATTTTATTTATATAAAAAAATTTGTCACAAAGTGACAAAAGAATGCAAAAAACAAATAAAAAAATATAAGCCCTAGAAAATTATTTAAGCTTAAACATCGCATTTAACCAATAAACAAATTAAATTGTTTAAACCTTTTTCGCATTTTTAAAGGACAACAACGTTTAAGGACTTTTTGTGGCTTGGACAAATATAAAATACTTATATATAAAAACGACAAATACAAAAAAAAAAAAAAAAAAAAATAAAAAAAATACATTAATGTTCAAAAAATCGTTGTTGCACGCAAAGAAAAATACAAATACAAATAAATAATATAGAGATATTTACCGAACCACACCACACCACATAGTACTATATAAAAGAAATCGGTATAAAAATATTCACATATAAAAAATAAATATTGCAATTTATTTGAAGGCAAAAGTAATTTATTCGTTAAGCTTTACAACAAAGAGAGAGAGAGATCGTCAAGTAAATACACTTGGAAAAATCATTTAGTACAATGTAATACTACATATTATAGAAATATCAATTAAATGAATGAAATCTCTGATATCAAAAGTTATAGTGAATTTACACCAAGGAAGAATCGATTTTTTGTTGAATCGACCATTGAATCGGATAACAACCACATGGAAAAATATCAGTTTTTGTAGTAAAATGTGAATCGATTCTGGTAGATTTAACAATGGAATCGGCTTTGAATCGAAACAGGGCTGACAAATTTCTGCTAATATTGAAAAATTTTCGGTAATTTCCAACCGGAACTATTATTTTCGACAGACTTCCGCTCCTTTTTCTTTCAAACCAAAACAAAAAACAGCTGTTCATGGTACAAACAATTTGAAGAAAATTTAAAATTTTCTTTTTCTTTTTCTTTTTTCAAATATTAATAAAATAAGTAGGAAGTTGCAAGAATTATTTGCATACACTGCGAATTGTTCTTAATCATGTATTTTCCACACAATTTCCATTAGAATCGCAGGTGTAAACGCAAAATCGATTCTCAATGAATCACTTTGGTGTAAATTCACTATTAGAAGAGTTTTTTCTATTAAGTTAAGATATTGTAGGAAAGATAGGCTACTTGCCATAGGAACTTTCAGATCCACTTGGACAAAAATTAGCTTTACTGTTTGCCTTCTAACTAGTGATGGGACAATTAATCGAAAGAGTACAATTAATCGGTTAATTCATTGGTAGTTACGAGTAAAATAAATCGACTACATCGGTTGATTCGATTTAGTTAATCGAAAATTCACTGGATTAAATTAATAATTAAAAAAAGCTCGTTTCAATTAATCAATTAATTCAATTTTTTTGTACCATTACTGCTTCTAACTTACTGTCATGGGAGACATAAGCGATAGTCCTCTGAAGACTCATATCACAATAAGGTGTCAATCCATCAAGGATGATTCTTTTCAATTCTCAGATAAAATTTGTATTATGATTTTAAAAAATAGAGTATTTCTTGCCTCATGCAATCCACTCAGTGTGTTCATAATATAAAATTCTTTATTTTGATGAGAAGTGTTTGGATTAATTTTCTCACTGTGCATTACATACTCGTACACCTACTACTACTACTATGAATTTTTTCTGTAACTTAATTTTCGTTTTTTTGGTTACACAAAATAACTCATTAAGCCAAACTCGAATGTTATTTTGGTGTTGGCAGGCGGCTGAGTGAAGTGTGCGGGCCATAAAATATATGAAGTGTGGCTATCCGGGACTGGCTACATAACTATGAAGATGGACTATGTTACTACCACCAACCAACGACCAACCAACCAACGACAATACGGACGACGACAACCGACTACGACGCAGGTGCTAATTCGTTAAAATGGAAATCTGAATTTTCCAATTAAACTGGATAATAAATTGGCTAACTGCAAACCAACGAACGAACAGACGAACAAACGGACCAAACCGGGCCAAGCCAGGCCAGAAGGTCCATTGGTGGTTGCCTATGGCCCATGGGGCAAGTTGACTATAAACAGGATGAGAGATTGTGAAGTGTGAAACACGCATTAGAGAGTGTGAGAGTTGAAGAGAAATTGAGTTCTACGTATGTGTGTGTGTGTGTGTGTGTGTGCGCGGTGTGTGTGTGTGTGTGTGTGTGTGAAAGGAAATAAATTATAAATCCGGCGGAAGTCATTGCAAGGGCAAAAGTAGTAGTATAGAAATGCATGAGGGTTGAACATGGAAACATGAGAAGATCTGGCTAATTTCAAATAAAGCTGGTCACTCAAGCTGACAGCAGAAGGGAGCAAAAGCAAAAGTGTGTAATGTGTGTTAGGGAGGGGGGGGGGGGGTTGGTGGTGTGGTGTGTGCGTTCCCACTTGATGATATATGGAGTAAAAATTGCGTGAACTACTACTACACATGCTTACCAAAAATGCACAAAATAAATGTTGCTACTACTACTTCTACTACTATTTATTTATTTAGATATAGAAAGAATGATGCTGATGGTGATGCTGATGATGATGATAAGGGGCTCAGCTGTTCATGTGTGCATGTGTGTTATATCTATTGCAACAATTAGATAAAGCAAACGCACTCTAACTTTACAACAAAATGCAATATTTTTTGAATAGAAGTAACCGCAAAAACAACAACAAAAAAGCATCAGCTGAAACTCAACAATTCAATTTAATACTCGTTGGCAATTTCAGACAAGCAAACACACATACCAACGAACCAACAAACGAACGAACGAACGAACGAACAAACAGACGAAGTCCTACTACACACAGATACAATACACACGCATGCATAGCTAACTTTTTTTGAATTTCTTTTTTATTTAATTTTATTTTATTTTTGACAGAGAGTTGCTGATCTTAATGTAGTAAACAAACAAACGAACAAACAAACACATCTTTAATTCTTACTCCCTTTTGTGAAATTTTCTAAATTGCAGTACAACATCTTTGGGGAACAAACATACTGAGATACAAAGATACATTACATACATTACATACATTCATACGTACATAGTTCAGTACAAAGTTGTTGTTGTTTTGCACTTCTTTGTTTTGTGTGTGTGTGTGTGTGTGTGTGTGTGTGTTATGTTGTTTCTTTTTTCCAAGTGTGAATATCTCTTTGTTTTCTTATTTGAGAATGTAGTTTGTATCTTATTCACACACACACACACACACACACACACACACATGCATTTATCTATATCTGTTTGCGCGCAATTCCACAATAAACAAGAGTTATTTGGGTTTTCAATGGTTTAATTAAAACATTGTTACTTCATTGTGAAAATACGAAAGTGTAATTATACAAAATTTTCACACAAACACAAACAAAGGGAACAAAAAGCTAAGCTCACTCGGATACTCAGATATCTCACAAGCACACATCATCCACACTCTTACTCATTCATACTCTGGCATACATACATACAAACATACATTCATATATTATGTGTTTAAATACATGAAACCTAAAAGCAAAACACTGACGACGACGACGACGAGGACGAGGACAGCGACAACAACGATGACTCTAACTAACAAAACACCAAACGGCAAATAGTCATGAGAGAGATATTCGGCACTCAAACAAAACAAGATATAAACATATAGATACAGTTACAAAGCGCTTTGTACTCTAACTTACAGGCATCTCATACATACACACACACACACACACACACACACACTGTCACTGGGACACAAGCAATACACAAATATAGTATAGTAAGCATACCACATTCATATGGGGATAAGCCAACAGGCGACAAGCGACACTTTTGTAAGGATATGAGCGCTTCTATCCACAGTTTTATAGTGTGTTTACTTTTTAAAGCTAAATGCGCCCTTTTACTCACTCCAACGACTCACTCACTCACCCACTCTCTCACTCACTCACTGAGTACTAGTATATTTGTACGATTTGTGTACGTAGGTGTTCTGTTGCTGTTGTTGTGTTGTTGTTGTTGTTGTTCTTGTTGATTATAGTACAAGTATGATAGGTGGGTAAATATGTAGGTAGGTTAGGTCGGTAAGCTTTGGCCTGATTTTAGGGACAAACGCTTATAATAAAATCGTTTGGCTTCAAAAGTTGACACGCACACATTTAATTTGAAAATAAAAGCGACAACAATAACAACGACAGCAAGGAGAACAACCATACAAACAAAACAAACAAAACAAAACAAAACAAACACCATATGACAACCAACGTATGTTTGTCAAAAATGGCTATACAGAGTCAGTCAGTCACATAGTGAGTTACTTTTCCTTATGTTCAAGTCTTATCCCATGGTCTTTAACACACACACACACACAGGCAGACATACTCCCAGACACATCGATTACTAGTCTGAGGTTTTTAACTTTACGAAACTCTAAAAATTCCACACAAATATTTAATATAAAAAGTTTATTAGGAAAAAAAAGTTTAAAGGTTGAATTTACTTAACTATCCCGTTTTACCAAACTGTGGCATGTCCAGAGATATTTTTATTAAGGTGGAAATCTTTGGGGGGTCATTTCAAAAAATGTCCATTTCTTAAATTTAATTAGAGAGAGAGAGAAATAATCAACTTGATCAATTTTAAATAAAAAACTTCAATTCGTTTAATAAAATGAAAAAAATCTTCATTAGAATAAAAAATTTAGTTGCTTGCTGTACATTAATCTAAATAATTAGTGGTCGCAAATAATCGTCATTCTTTTCATTTGGTCTTCAAAAGATCGGACTATTTCGAATCAGTCAGTCAGGTTGACAAATGACTTTTTCGAATCAGTCTTTTCAAAACCGGTATTTTGATAAGGTTGACGGCTATTTGCAACCTCTGCTAATAATACAAGTTATTTACAGTGATGCTGTCTTTTGACGGAAGTACGAGTTGTAAATATTCTGTCAAAATTTAATGACCAACGGACAATTAAAAGCCGATTTATTGCTTTATAAGTCACAGTGAACATGAACTTCGCACAAAGAGCGAATATTAAGTTTTGTTTTAAATTTTGAAAAACTTTTACTGAGATGTTTGAATTAATGAAACAAGTGTATGGTGACAATTGTTAATCCTGTGCCAGAGTCCATGAGTGGTTTATACAATTCAAAGAAGGTCGTGAGGACATCAAGGACAACGAACATCCCAGTCAGAACAGTTTCGTGATTACACCAAGTAACATTGAAATTGTACGTGAATTTATAAAAAATGAGCCAAAATCTTCATTGCGATACAATGGAATTGAACATATCAAAAGATTCAATTCATCGCATTTTGACCGAAAAATTAGGACTCAATACCGCACGATAATGCGCCGGCTCAATGTTAGACACTTATCACGGATTTTTTGACCAAAAATCAAATTTTAACCGTGAACCACTAACCGTGACTTCTACCTCTTCGGACAACTACATTTGGCACTGAAAGGAAAGCGCTATGCCGATCTTGAGACTATACAAATGGCGTCCACCGCGATTCTGAAAGACATTCCTATAGAACAGTTAAAAACTTCTTTCGACATGCTAATTGATTGTGCAAAACGTTGATTCGATGAGACTATTTTGAATAAAAAGATGATTTTAGAAAAAAAAAAAAAAAAAAATTATGTTGTTTTTGAAAAAGTCTCGTTTACTTTGCAACAGATCTTGCATAAGTTACATAATATTGCATGCAATTTACTTTACAATTTTAGAAAATCTGGTCTTAGAAATTCAATAGTAAATTGGAAATAAATTTTTTAGGAATATCAAATCAACTGTAACCTAATAATAAATTAAAGATAATTTATTTATGTTAAGAATTAACATTGAACTAGATAAATAGAGATAGCGAAAGGAAAAAACTTTTTACGACTAAATTTTCTGGAATAATTATGAGACAAACGAATTGTGCGGAAATCGAATGAGACCTTTGAGAATTAGTATTAGGACTTGACTAAGGAAATTGGTACGTGGAAGTGATATTGTGATCCCATGTTCATTGTATTATTGATGATGTATGTATGTATTTGTGACGACAGCTGTGCCGCCGTTTAACGTTTGTTGAAAATAAAATTTCATCAAATAAAGATAATCGTAACAATATTAAAGCTCTGTCTTAACAGGGGCGAACCGTGAGTTTGTCGGGCCCTGGGGTAATATAATACTACATACTTGGTGGCTTGCTTAAGCAATATTTTTGCATTTTGGTGCTGTAAATTTTTCTTTATTTGCTAATCATATTGTAAGTCATTTGTTTAATCACAACAACTGATAAATGATTTAATCGATAAATTGAAATTGTTGTCCTTTATTTGTTTTCTATATACATATCCACGACATATATAGTAAGTTATTTGCAACGTTAAGCAAACCTTTAAGATAGTGTAACAATTTGAGAAGACATCATCAAGTTTCTTTTCATAAATTAGCATACAAATTTTACTTCAAGAGGTGTATTACACTCTGACTTAGACTCATTCACAAAATGTTCGTCTACGTCATCTACATAATAACATAGGCCTACAAAATTTTGTTATTTTTTCCCCTTTGAATGTTTTTATATAAAATCTATAGATTAGAATCTCCAGATTCTATATACATATGACCTTCATTTCGCTATATCACGTCACAATTTCTATATTTGAAAATTGGTCAAAAAGGACATTTTCACAGTCAAATATAATGGTAAAATGAAATGAATGTCAACAGAAGAAAAATGCTGTTATATTTTCCCAATGCATTTCAAATAATTATGGTTAAAAAAATAACATAAAACAATTAGAAAATATGTATAAAATAAGAAATAATTTTTGTTATCACTCATAAGTTCGTTGCAAAAAAAAAAAAAGAAAATGCATTTTTCATTATTCACTTTATACAAATTTCCTATAAGTTTGATGTAATTTTTTAATCTATGAATGCATCAAGACTGCATCCATCAGAATATTCTGGGTACCATAGCCATAAGGGGATCGTCGGAAATGAAATATCTGACACAGCAGATGAACTAATATCCCAGTCACTGTCAGTACCCACAATTCCTTCCGTCGAAAAGGGCATGCACAGGTCAATCATAGGTATCCTGAAATCTCATAAATATGAAGAATGCCTGGCTTTTCAACACAGGTATAAAGTTGTTTATTCACACATGGAGAAACCACACTACCCTGATAGTTGCTCCAGATTTCACTCGACTTCGAATTGGTCACAGTGCCATCACTCACACTTACCACTTACCATCTTGTCACCTATGCGGTCATGTGGAGGTATCTACGTTGCACCTTCTGAACCAATGTCCACATCTTGAAAGTATAAAAATTGTTTTCTTTCCTAACTCTAATCCCTCATCAGCCCTTATCACTGTTTCCAAATCCAATATAGAAAAGATATTCCATTTCTTAAAGAATTGTGACCTAAAATAATATTTTATAATTTCTTAGAGTTAAAGGCCTAGTAGCTAGTGCTCTATTGCTGATTATTAGTTATAGTATTATTATTATTTTTTTAATGTATTATGTATAATTAATTTTAATAAATAAAAAATATAACTGATTTTTATTTTTTTTAAATACCTTTACTTTTACCGTTATATTTTACTGTGAAAATGTCCTTTTTGATCAATTTAAATTTGTAATTATGGATTAAAAAAAATTGTTACGTGATACAGCGAAACGAACGTCCTATTTGGAATTTGGATATTCTATAGATGCAATATAAATCATTAAAAGGGGTTTTCATAATGTAGGTCTGTGTAATACTTACGGCTTTATTTTTTAGATTTATCTGAAAACTTTGAAGTAATGGATCTCTTGTTTATGTCACTGTATTCCGTTCACTCACTTGTACTTAACTTTTTCGATTTCTCTTCGTATCGCTTTAGTTTCTGATCTGATTGGTACCGTATGTTGTTTACAATTTTTTTCACTTATTGCCTTTAAATTTCTCTAAAATTTCATATATACATATATTGTCCATGCACTGGGACCTGGGTTGCATCCCAAAAAACCCTTTCATAGATCTGCCCCTGTGTCTTAGAACCTTTAAGAAAACATCTTCTGTTTTATGGCAATGAAGATCTTGTAACTCTTTCTTTAGAAATCAATATATATATAGTTCTAGTATAATAAGTTTATTTCAATTCTACTATAAGGACTTTAAACTTTACTCTATAAAAAGCCTGACAATGAATAAATGAATTTTCTAAAAGTCAAATGAAAACTGAATAAATAAATCTTATTTTTAAATGTCCCCTCTTATTTATCTGAATAACTTGAAATATTACAAAATGAATATCTATTCCAATGAACCTTTCTATTTATACATACAAATACTATACATAGTAAAGACTTTCAGGTAGTTGATTTCCCTTTCTTTCATTGTTGTTTATCTTAATAAATTAAGTCTTTAATCATTTCCTTGTCTTAAAACTTTCTTTAGCTACAACAATATTAAATGATTTCATTTATTTTTCTTTTCTTTAAAGGACTCAACTCTGACATAAGTTTATTTTCTATTGGTTTCTTCTCTTTCTGATATGAATGTCTTCGTCTTTATCTTTGGCCTTTGTCTGTCCAGCAGCCAGTTAGACATGATGACGGCGACGACAATGATGACAAGAACTAAGGACGACAATGGACCCTTTTGTAACGTAACTCGTATGATTGCATTTGTCTAACCATGTTTAACATTACGTTTAAAGTTTGGCTAAGAGCTTAAACCCAAAAGTATATTCAACACATGAATATTTTATGTATCTTTTATCTTAGACACCATGCGTAACGATATATGTATGTGTGTATTTATGTGCTTCTATTTGTATTTGAGTGAGTGTATGATTGTGTGTTTGTGTGTGTATGTGGTTGTTGTCGTTCGTCGTCCTAAAGTTTTCGTTATGTGTGACGCCATTTTAATGTCTTAATTGGGTTTCATTTCTTTGGCAGTCATTTCATGCGAGTTTTAAGGTATTTTATCTTTGTCAAACAAACAAACAAACAAATAGACAGACAGACAGTCAGTCACAAAGACAGATATAAATACAAACAAACAGACAGACAAATATATAGAGAGAAACTGAACTGACTGACGAAATACTTAGACAAAAACAAACTGTGAATGAGGAGTTCAACAGTGTTGGGGTCGGTCGGGTCTTTCGTTGGTGCCAAGAGTTCACTTTTTGAATTTCTCTGAGTTGTGGTGTTGCAAAGTGCTAGAAGATGTCACCTTCTTCTACTACTGCTACTACTGCTATACTTGACTTCACTTCTTCACTTTTTCATAGCATTGACAACTCAAGACTCTGAGACTTTGACTTGAGATTTTAAATGGCTTATGTTGGTTGTAATTTATGAGCCTTGTGTGAGTAACCACAAAAAGGCTTGCAAAATAAATTAACTTTCTTCTTTTTTTTGTGTGCTTGTGCTGCTTCTCTTTATGGTAATCATAAAAAAATAAAAAGGATAGGAATGAGAAACTTTTTGAGAAGGCAAATGAGTGTTGAATGAATTCTTCGTTGACTGGTGGGATACACTCACATACTTGATACTACTATACTCGTACATAATGTTTTGCTAGTAGAGCGCGTCGAGCTGTCGGGCTAAAAGGACTTACCCACTTATATTTATTTAATGATGTGACCCAAATTTAATTTTCCAAGCTTTGTGCATGTGTTAGTTTGTATAATTACGAGTAGTAGTATAGTGACTGAGAATAAGAGATACAATGTTCTCGTCGTTGTCGTTGTTGTTGTTGTTGTTGCTTTTGCTGCTGTGTGCTATGACAGTTGGTTTTTGGTTAGAATGCCTTCCGACACTATGGTTTTCGGTTTCGCATGGCCTCCTACTTACTTACTTACATACTTCGTTCGGATGCTAGTTAACAAAAATAAAATAAAATACAATAAAAAAAAAAAAAACCCCGACAACTTTTCATTTCATTTTCGTATTTTCGTATTTCATTTCGTTTGTGGTCGAGTTATTTGGCATTTTAAACGCGTTCGGCAAACTTCACATGCGGTTATGTACAATAGTGTTTTATATGTTGAGGATTATAAGGGTTCAGTTTCAGTAAGTAGTAAGTATGTATTGGGTATTGGGTTGGTTGCTCCAATTTGGTCAAGGTCAACTGTCATTAATGTGTGTGTCCTTTCATTCCGTGCTGTGTGCTCCTCTTGTTCTGCTGTTCTGCTGTTCGGGTATCGCTACTCTTTTTAATTGCTACATTTTCGTTGACTTTGAGCAAAATGATATATAGTTTTGTTGTCATTGCTTGGTTGGTTGGTTAAACATTATATTGCTGGAGGCAATCACAAAGATTATGGGTTTTAATGACTGAAGTTCAGATTGGTTTGGGTAGAAAAGGCAAAAAACAAAAACATTTAAAAAGAGGAAATAAATATAAGGAAATGATTTATCCTATAAAATTTAGTTTTGATAACTTTGAAACTTTGAATGACAGAGAGATAAGTTAATTAGACATTGAATGATGAAATCGTATGTCCTTTTAGTATCACATGTTAAATTCAAAAGTTATTTCATTAATTTAAACAAACACAAAATACATAAATTTGTTGAATAATCAGAAATGTTTTAGATTATTAGGAAGTAAATGCAATATGCTTATCATGAATATGACCATTAGAGAAAGAATATCACTCAATCTAATAACAAAAAATAGAAAATATATTTTGATCTTTGGTGTCACACGTTAAGGGGGAGGGAAGGGGTCAATGACAATGTGGCAAGAGGTGGAAGGGGTCATAAGCTTCTTAACGTCACTTATAAAAATCTAAAGTATTAAATCGCGTAACTTTGACTGTAAACGAAAAACTTTAAAATATTACCAACTCAATCCATTGACCTAATATGTGATGTCACACGAGGAGGGGTGCTCACAAATGTGACGACCTGTGACAGGGAGGGAGGGGGGAGAGGTGTAAGAAAGTCTTGAAATTCATATGACGTAATATCCATCCATGGCCCCTTAGTCAATACTTCGATATGCAATAAGAGTGAACAGAGGAAATTTTCCTTTGATCCATTGCTTCTCATTGAAGTTTAAGATATGTCAAAATAAAAAAGAGTCTGAAGGCAGAGAGGTGTATCACACAAGACTTTGAGTAAAATCTATCAACAACTTACACACAACATGTAATGTGATTTTCATCAAAATATCTATTTATCTATTTACAATGAACTTTACTATGAACTTTGGCACAAATGTGTGTAAACAGTGAACTTAATGGAGCCAAAAATATGTTTCAGATGTATAGATTAACAAAGATGATTTAATTCAACTACTAAAGAAAGACAAATCAAATCATTACTACAAGCTAATTTGGTTGCTATGGAAGCATTATCTCCTACTCAAGAGCTACTTGACAGATTGAGCCTTCTTTGTAAGAGTTCGTGAAACTGACTTTGGCATAAAGTGCATCAGGGTTGGAGTGCTGGAGGGCAATGTCCTTATTCACAGCAGACACACCGATGCCAGACAATGATAACATATTAATACATAGATATTTATGCATATGACACCTTCATACTCGCGAACTCAATTTTCTCCGTTGAAGTAGCAGAAATGACCCATGGCTATTTACAGAGATTTCATACATGACCAAAACAATGAAATATTTGGCATAAATGCCTCCAAATCTGCTAACTACATGTAAACATTGAGCAACGGTGCTTATTCAGTTATATCGTACGGCTTTATAATCATTTCATAGGTGATTTAATTTCGTTACCTAGGGCTGACAAGCGCCTCAACAGGCGCAACCAAGTGAGCTAAAAGGTAAGGAAACTAGACTAGCTAAAACATGCTGACAGTAAACTCTCACTCAACAACAAAATGATGATCTATAAACAAGTAGTGGCCCTAGTTTGGCTATATGGTATTCAAATTGGAGGGACTGCTGCTCCTTAGGTTTGGTTAACGTGGCAGCCCTCCGACGAGAGGCTCACTTAGGCACAAAAACCTTAAGATGCCAATGGTAATCGAAGAAATAGATTTCTTCAGCAGCCAATATAACGAAAGATTGCTGTAGCAACCAAATCCCCTGATAACATGTCGAATTCACAACACAACTCACCTTCTGTTAAAAAGACTTCATCCAAATGATCTTCTTAATAGGAGTTTATATAATTTCTTAGATATCATGGTTATCTAAGCTCATGTAAATATTCTAATGATCTTACAAATGTATAAAAACCTAACAGTTTTGATGTTATAAAATAAACAAAATACAAAATACAAAAAAAAAAAAATACAATAATATAAAAAAAAAAAAAAAAATAAAATAAAATTCAAAGTACATTAATATTATAAAAAAAAGAAAAAATTAGTCATGTATGAGTTCGACTCGCCCATCGTCTAAGTTTTTTTTTGAAGTTAAAATAAAATACATATGTATTTAAATAATAGTGAACATCATATACAGAAATAAACTTATTAATAACCAACTGCTTTAAGTTACAAAGCATTGCTTGATACATAAGCTATTATAATTCTAATTAGTCCTTCATTGAGATTTTCCATGTTTTCCAATGGATTTTTATTATTATTATTAGCTACAATAGAAATACACACTCTGTATAACTGTCTACTTATTACGGTTCATGAGATAGAGCTCTGTGACGGACGGATGGACAGCGTAGGGTTAGTAATAGTTAGTAATAATACCCTTTGGGTATGGAACCCTAAAAACCGAAAACTGATTTTAAATACATATGTATATCGACAGCAGCAAGTTTTCTAGACTTCTTTAGTATGGATGCTTCTTTTTTTGGAATGTAAACCTGAAAGCAAAAAACAAACCCTTATAAAAATACTCACCATCACCGACGACCTTCATCGTGTTTTTTGGGTGTACATACTATTTTGAATTCAATAATTTGCTAGGATGACGTTGCACATAAGTTCTGGCATAAGGTTAAATTCATTACTTCAAATCACGGCATTTCAAACAGAAAGGGAGAAAGTAAACATGATTTCTGACAACACTAATCGTTTTTGTTTGCCTGCCAGATGCAGCTTTGTCTGCTTTGCTATTTTGTTTCAAATTTCTTTCATTACTAAATATTGTTTCCCAGAAGTCGCTGTTTCATGATTGTGCAATAATTAATCCATTTCCATTAATTTGAAATGAACTTTAATACATAAACTATAAAACAAAATTTAAGTATCCTTTGTATTACAAATAGCATCAATTCATGAAATTGGATTAGATAAATATCTTTAAATACTAAATACTAAAATATATTTAAATACTAAAAATTTATGATCCTGGCAGCATCATTGGAGAGATCCCTTATCCTAACACTTTTCACTCCCCATGCATTAAAGTCAATTGCCCAAATTGATTTTATTTTATTTTTTTTTTTTTTTTTTATATTGTCATTTCGCAAATCGCAACAAAAAACTCCCAATAGTAATAGCAACAGCAACAGCAACAGCAACAACAACAAGCCACTTACAATAGAAAGAAAAATTGTAGATAAAAGTACCATGAAAATGATACCATTTACATATTTATCATATTTATCACAATAAGCTATCTACAATTGTATGTAGTTAAGGATGCTTTGCTACCCTACATTGATATATTTCCGTTAAACATAAAATTTCAACTTAGTTACGCCCTTTCCCCTTTCCCTTTCCCTTTGTCATTCCCTTGCCCTTGTGAAATCACCATTTATCCACTTTTAGTGTGTAAAAAGATTTTAACCCCTTTCAATCAGGAAAATTGCAAAAAGCAATTTTAATATTTTATTTTTTCTCAAAAAACAAAAAAAAAAAAACAAAAACAAACTGGAAATGAAACTAAAACTGTAACTGTAACTGATTTTTTATGCAGATGCGACAAAGAAAGATTCTAAATCAATGCGCTACATCTAACTACAACAATAACAACAGTAAAAACAACAACAAGAAGCAGTAACAAGTACAACAAATATTACAAATAGCAAATGACAAACAATTTCATTACATTTTTGCAATCTGCTTAGAGCAACAAAAAACAAAAAAAAAAAAAAAAAAAATCATTCAATCATTCATTCATTGGCAAATGTAGTAAGTATTTATAGATATATAGATATGGATATATAGATATGTTTGTATGTTTGTATGTATATAATAAAATATCTATAACAATTTCATAGTAATGGTTAAACATAAAAAATCAAAATAATTTTTCACTTGCGTAACCAATCGATTGTCGTTGTCGTTCGAAGTGTTGTGTCTCATCTGCCCTCATCTGAACATATCTATCTATCTATCTAACTGAATGTATCTACAATATGTATCTATGAGTATGCTATTTGCTACTTTCTAAACCATAAGTGTGATAGACAGACAGACAGACAGACTGACTGACTGTAAGGGCAACGAAGTAATTCACCGATGACGATGAGTGTCAAAGATGAGGAAATACTGATAAAATCCAATCACAACGAATTTACGCTCCTTTTCAGGAAATGAAGCGGAAGAAATGTGCAAAATGAACGCACGCAGAAATGAGGAAGGGCCGGGAAAAGCAAAAAAAAAAAAGTTGACTTCATACGAAAGCATCAAGGCGACAAAATCAAGAATGAGAACTAGAAGGAACCAAGGGACACACAGTTCAACTGAGGCTAACAACATTTTTGATTCAACAGGGAAGGAAGTCAGTCAGTCAGTCAGGGTATCAGTGAGTTAGTCAGGGAGTGAATGTGTGTCGAACTGAGTGACTCTATAACTTTGTGGGTAAATTTAGGTATCTCAAAAGATATTCGCTATGCAATTTACAAATAAAATAAAAATAAAACAACAAATTGATATAAACCTATTACGCCCATTAAATGACGCCCACAAGTGTAAATTAAATTGGTTTAAATATTTACGACAATTTGCTTTTTTATTTATATTTTATTTTATTTTTTTTTTTTTTATATTCATTTTTTACACTTGCTACACAAATCTTTTTCAGCTGTTCATCAGAATTTATGCGAAGCACACGAGAACAAATACAAATATGAAAAAAAAAAATTGAATGTGAATGTGAATGTAAATGGAATGAATGGAATTCATTGCTCTGTGACTTCTTTCTATATAATTGTGCTAATTGCATTCACCATCATGCACCGTTATACAATAATTTTTCTAAAATTAATAAATTGAAGCCTTTCGTTTACAAGTGGCAAGCAAAAGGAAATGAGCGGCACAACTCAATGATTCAATGCAATGTGATGTGATGTGATGTGATATTATGGTGGGACGCGGGCAGACTCGACAAACTCTTAACTTGGCTTTTATGTAGTAGTAAATATTTGCCTCATACTCAACTCTACTCTACTCTATGCTTCTTGGTCAATTCCCGACAATTTAATCGCCGTTTTTTTAATGTGTTATTGCAATGGCCTTTAGTCGTTGTCGTTGTCGCTATCGTTTGGGCATTGGATTTCATGCAAGTTACTGGCCACGTTGACTGAGATCAGACCAAGGCAAGCAGGCAGGCAGCAAGTAGCACATTGTGGCACTTGAGTTATGCGAGGCCTTTACTTGCTCTTGTTGCCGTTTTGTCCTGATTCTTCTTCTACTTACATTACTTACTACTTCTGCTGGTTGGATATTTGTCTCTTGGGTCGCGTTGCAATTTACTAAGTTTGTGTGTATATAGTATAATGTGTGTGTTTGTGTGTTTGTGCATGTATACAGTGGCTAATAACATATTTGCAACCCTTAATTTACCCTAATTTCTTAACCAATTTGACCATTACGGGTGTGCAATAAAAATTAAAACGAAAAAAATAACCCCTTCACCACTACACCATTATCCCATCATCATCGTCATCATCATCATGTCATGCCACAAAACAGACAGCGACACCAAGCAAAAACAACGAGGAGACACATTGAAAACTTCTTGCAATCAGTAGTAGTGGGGAAAGTACTATAAGTGAGTCTCGCTGCTACTATAACAAACTTGTTTCAACACACTACACTGAATTCCTCCTCATCAACTGACTGTCTCCTTGAGTTGACTTGCCGCCTTGACTTGCCTCTTCATGTTCATAGTATGTATGAATTTCAGTATGAATATGTCCCCAAATAATAATCGCTGCCACAAAAAACTAAACTAAATGAAGAACATGCGATACATCGATGTAGTTGGACATGGAAGGAAGGCATAAAGGATAAATGCAACAGCAACAGCAACAGACAAAGCGGTCAGACGCATGACCAGACAGATTGACAATCAGTCAGTCAGTCAGTCAGTCAGTCTGCCAGTCACTCAGTCACTCAGTGAACTAGTCTGACGGTTGGAGACACACGTTGAACATGATTGGACCAACAAACACGCAACTACTGTCAATTATTTAACTGTCGCTTTTGCCTCGAATATTGCCAGGAGAGGAGCAAGCAAGCAAGCAACTAACACATACAATTTCATACTACCAATTTCACATAAACACACACACACACACACACACACACACACATACACAGATATGCATTGGACTTATGGCCAATTCTCTTGACATTCGTAGTACTGACTTCACTATTATGTATATGAGTGACTTCAATGCAGTTTTCAGTTGATGTGTGCGTGTGTGTGTGGTTACTTGCAAGTACTTTTGTTTATGTATTAGTGTACTGTGTACAATAAAATATAAATGTGTGTGTGTGTGTGTGTGTGTTGCTCCTATTTTACTTGACTTGGTAGCAACAACAGCTCAGCTCAACACAGCACAGCACAGCACAGCATAGCAGTAGAAACGAAGCGTTTCCATTAAGCTGCTGTTGGTGGTTGGTGCTTTGAATTTGCTGTTCAGTCAGTACAGGTATTTTCATGAAGTCTCTGCGACAAATTTAAATGCGGTTTTGTCGTCCTCGCAATGTCTGTTTCTCTTGTCCTTTCCTGTTCAAAACTGATTCAGGTCTTCTCTACCCTTTTCCCTCTACCCTTTTTCCCTTTCTTAATGGTGTCGTCTGTGTGCGTTGAGTTCAGTTAAGTTTTGGGTGAGCGTTTCGTTTTTATTGTGCCGAGTTGAGCTCTACTGCAATCATCATTAAAACTTATTCAATGGAGCCAAACGAATGAATTGTAATTTCTTTCACTTTTCGTTTTTGCCCTCATCGACATCGTCGTCGTCATCGTCATCGTCGTCATCGTCAATGAAATGGCAACGACGTTGTCGATGTTATTGCTGTTTTTTTAATATTAATGTCGTTATTGTTGTTGTAGCTTTTGTGTTCACAATGACTGAATGTAAACAGTTAAACAGACAGCCAGGAAGACAAGCGGACAGAGAGACAGACAGACAGACTGACAGACAGAAAGACAGACAGAAAGACAGGCAGGCATATGCAGGCCAAACATGAAAAACAGTCAATGTTCATTGACAAACTCAGTCATTATCATCATCATCATCATCATTTGCATTGGCATCGGCATCATCATTATCATTATTGTCAAAGGTACAAAGCCGGAAAATAATTATTTTTAATAAATTAAATTAAATTTGTATATGTCAAACATGTGTCGCAAACAATTCGACTTTAAATTGTTTTCCATTTATTGTTTATTGTCGACTATCGACTGACGATTGCGTTCATACCGCAATAAGTCAATATTGTGAGGAGTCAATCAAATTGAGTTACTTTACTTTTGAAAAGTAAAGTGCAATAAAAATTAAAAAAAAAAAGAAAAATAAAAACAAAAAAGAAATGAAAATAAATAATAAATGACCCAATTGCAAAAATTTTATACTATGAAAACAAATATATAAGTAGAAAAGATTGCTCCCCCCCATTGCTATATAAATTAATAAAGATAGGCGGCGGAAGGCACCCAATACACTAGTAATGAGATACTGAGACAGTTAAAAAAAAAAACAAAAAATAACACTTATCTTTCTTAATATTTATTAATGACCATTGACAAATCTTATAAAGTTTGTCAATATCTTTGTTTTACTTTTTGTTCAGTTTTGATACAGAAAGAGATGCTATTTATAAAATACTTAAGCAGAATCATACTAAATATTAAGAAGAAGAAACCGGTTTAATTTACCATTTTGGTATGTCATAGTCATACTACTACCACCATAACAATATCCATCATCAATTTGAGAATTGTCTGAAACTGTTGAATTGAATTGTTTTGCTTTGAGTATAGTGTCAATAAAATTATTTACTCAACAGTCCTGTTAAATACATACAGATATGTTGAGAACATTTTGGAATGAAACAAAATCAAGAGAGAGTTTATTGCTAAGCGAGAGTAGAAAGTTTTCAAAGAGAATTGAGAATTTTCCTTTTTATAAACTGTTAAGTGTTAAGATATTCTATTGTGAAGTAAAAGAGAATTAACAGAATTTGATAATAACTGAAGAACTAATTAGGTGCTTGAAGATAAGTTGAGTTTTCGATGATCTGTTGAATAATTAATTGGTCTGTTAAGTGACATGAAAGAAGAAACACTTTATATAGAACTATATAAGTAGCTGAACCGGCAAAGGTTGATTTGCTTTCAAAAAATCTTTGTGCATTTGTTAGGAAAGAATGTTTTTCGGAACATTAACTTAGTTAAATTTAAACCAGCAAAAAGAAGGTTAACTTTGGCCGTGCCGAAGTTGTAATACTGATCACGCACCATTTATATTTTCTGATTATTTTTCTAAGTTCTAGTGATCCGAGAGTCTTGAAATTTATAAGGTTGGTGAATATGTGTCAGATACTTATAGTGTCGAAATTGCAGTTCCATAGTACAAAAACCAAAAAAGTTTTTCCAATACGAACATGAATTTGAATCTGGGTTTATATAGGGGGTACCCCTCCTGGTGGTCCGAGGGTTTTGAAATTTCAAGTCGATAGGAAAAATAAAACAAAAAGTCTTTCTAATAAGAACTTTAATTTGGATCCAGATTTGTATGGGGCACCCCCAGGTGGTTGATTCGTACTGCGTATGGTGAAAAGAAAGCTCCATGCAATATTTATGAAGGACTGAGGGACTAGTTTGCATACATACAGACATACGGACAATGATTAACTCGTCTCGTCGCTCTAATCAAGAATATATGTATGTATATACTTGATGGGGTCTTCGATGTCTCCTTCTGTGTGTTACAAACTTCATGACAAACTTATAATACTATTCACTGCGTGAAGAGTATCACAAACAAACAAACTAATAATTCCTCTTTTCCTAATATTAATATAGATAGCATTGATATAGATAATTAGAAGAAAGATACAATAGGTAGATAGAAGATACATAGATGAATTATAATTTAAAAACAATTTTCTCAATTTTGAAGTTGAAATATTTCTGTTTTGTAGTTCCGTCAAATTTAACATTTCAATTCATATGCATATTTCTTTGAAAATATACTACAGTCATACAGTTTACAAACAAATGCATAATTCTGTTATTAATCTATTGCTTTATAGATTAAAGGTTTAGGTTTGTAGACCTTAATAAAGACTATGAAAACTAATAGAATGGACAAAAGAGTGAGATAAAGAATGATAGACTGGACAACTCTCTGTCACTTTGTTTATAAGTTTTCAAAGTCTTTGGACTAAAAGAACAAACATAGTTCTGTTTTATTTAGTAACAACTTTTGATGTCAAATATTACTGTAAAATAATTGGACTTCGTACTCGCAGGCATGTTAAGATATGTTAACAGATTTAAAAGTGTTTTTCTAGTATTTCTTTACAAAGAATTTTCAATGCAAGATCAAATCAAATAATCATTAAATTTAACTCCTTATTGGATTCAGATTAAGCCGAGTGGAGGACCCCCAAGGGACTGCAAGCCTAGTCTGCCCTTCACAAAATATTCAAAACTAATTTCAGTTGTCATAGAATCAGAATATATTCACATAACTAAATCACCTCGCAAAACTCATCACTCAGGGCTACACTTATTGTTTATTATGTCTCCAATAGACGGTTAACTATTTGTTACTAGCATAAATTTACAAAACATTCATATTAGAATTTCTAAAAAATCAAAAATAAATAAATCGATATATGAGAATTCATCCAATTAAAACACATGTTCATTATTATCATCATGATCAAATGAATTTCATTTGAATTGTTATAAATTTTGACTCACTTGAAATTATAATTTACATTTTTTCCAACTAATGTATAAAATTTCAAATGACTGCCAACTACTCCATATTCAGTTCTAATGTACAATTTTTCGTTTCTATATTTTATTCGGAATAATATGACGAACGACATTAGATTTGTATTGTTTTATCAAAAGATTTCAAAAATCGGACCACACAAACATCTACATGAATGTACATATTTCTAAGCAATTAAAATTAACAGTTACTTACGTATTTTTCTTTTATATTCTTATTGCACTCTCCCTTTTGGATGCTTATTTGTTTACAATTTTTGTACAAAGCCAATGCGGCCGGCGGTTCTTCTTCTTATTGTGTTTCACAAGTAGATTACTAAAACTCATCTACATTTTTACAAATGAAAACATATTTTTCGCAAATCTTTCACTTTACACTTATTACAATTTATTAAAACAATAAAATTTTCCCATTTTTATACATTAATACAATCTGTATACATTTATTTTAAAATAAATTTAGCACAAGCACACAATCTCACAAACGAAATTCGCGATTAATGGAAATGAACTAAGTAAAACGGTGTTGCCATATTGATAAATTTGTTACATTTGCCAAGAACACAAGAGCTTTTCTTCATTTGTGGCAGCTCTTCACATTTGTGAAATGTAAACAAAGAAACTTTAAGTCTTAATTCCTCTGTGTGAATGTGTGCGTGTAGTTTTTAGTTTTAAGGTAAAATGATAAATGCTGCGCTATTGCAATTTCTTATAGCTGCCTTTTGAATAAATATTGATATTATGTGGAGACTATCGCTGCTTTGTACAAACAAATATCAATTTTCTTTCCATTAAAACTAACATCATTATAAAGTGAATGTGTGGAGTATATAAAATAACAAACTACATTTAAAGCAAAATGGTATCAATAATCAAAAAATGATCATGTCATGTAAAAATTGTTATTCAGAATAAAATAGAATAGAATAGAACAAATTATATAATAAAATAATGATCGAAGAAATATATTTATATATATTCATGAAAATACCAAGATGTCAATTGATCACTTTGACGTGTGATCAAGAAGAGAACATGAAGTGAACTTTCATATGTAACCAAAGACATTGGCAAAAACCATCGATAAGGTTAAAAAAAACCATTTGCATTCCATATCTGTATATAAACCGCAGATCCCAGCTAATCATATTTAAAAAGATTTTTGCAAAAAAACACAAAATAATTATTAAAGACTAGTAGACTCGGCGCGCGTTGCTGTTCCCCAGCAAAATTCGACTCAGTGCGGGAATGAAAGAATAATACACCGTACTCAAGTGATGAGCCAAGAAATATAAGGCAAATAATTTTTATATATGTATATACTTATATATATATATGTATTTAAGAAAGATGATAAGATTCTTCTCGATTTTGCATTTTACTATTCAACAACTCGATTGCATATCGCAGCCAATGTTAGAATGATAGATGACCAAATGTCTTGCGCAACAAATAACTTTAGGCTTAAGATATCATATCACATACATTTACTGCACATCTTGTGTATCTTGTTGAGTCTTATTAAGAATCAGTTAAATGCTTATAAGTGAGATACTTAGTTTTAAGTTTAAGTTTAATATTCTCTATATAAGTTACAAATAATAAAGCGATAGCTTTAAGAGAAACATTGAAATCATAAATTATTTGGAATTATTTATGTTATGATGGCCCTTGATTTAAGTGAGTTAAGAAAGCAATGTTAAATAAAATGAAACTGCTACCTGAAAGTTCATTTGGTGTTCAAACTAACTTGTGCATATCACATTTGAAGTATGAACACCAAATGTGCTGCTAAGGTAAAAAGGCTCGGGAAACAATAAAGTTAATTATATATAAACAGATCTTAAAACCCACATGGACTTATGGCATCCAAGTATGGGGTACAGCATAGGCAAGCCACATAAAGAAGCTACAAATATTGTACAATTGTGGGAACCCCCTGGCACGTCCGTAATAAAACACAACACATCAGTAGATATAATGACACCCAAATATAATAGCATAGCCCATGAAAAGATTGAGAAGATTACATCTCTATGAACTAATTAAAAAAAGAATGAATGAATTGAAAAGAAATTATTTATATGCTCAATTGCTCGATAAATGTAAATGTATTATTGTTATTTATCTGGTGGATAGTTTATTCCGGAGTCGTAGGTTATGCAAAGGCGAACCAGGAGGTACATGTTTCTCTTGGTCGTTGGTAATGTAGAAGGTGGCAGTAATTGGTGAAACAATTGCTGAATGGTAATGCAGGTGGTGGCAATTGACCCCAGTTGTTATAGCGAGTGGACAACAATTTCCAGTTAAAAACGCCGAACTAGATTTTAAGTGAAGTGAAAGTGTCGACCAAAGGACGCCGAAAGACAATCTTGCTCTACTCTGATCAAGCGCTACGGCCGGTGCTGCATACATATACACACACATATGTGCTGTCATTAAAAATAAGTTATGTGTGACAAATTAGTTCTCTAGATTAGCAAAGTTGATTATTGTTAAAATGTGTAGTGAGAGAAAATAAAATTTTATTTAAAAAAAAAAAAAAAAAATATATTAATTACTTATCAAGTTTCTTGTTTGCTTTTGCATAACACGCACGACATCAGCTTCATATCAATATATTACTACCATCTACCTTGTATTCTCTCTGTTCTTATTATTACACTCACCCATTTCGTTTTTTATTTGTTAACAATTGTGAACATAAACTCATCTCAGTCGAGATTCACATAAAATTGTCCATGTACTTATGTACTTTTTACATTTTAAAACATATTTAAAGCAAATCTATTAATTTACACGAATTTAATAACAAAATTCAATAATTTTCACAAATTATTAGAAATTAATATGCATTTATTATTAAACACGCACAAAACTAAGACTACCGAACTTCGCAATCAAAGAAAGATAACTAAAACAGTATTTTCAATATACTTACTATGTATGTACTTATGTATGTACATATGTACAATATACATATTAGTAAATGCATCATTTGTTTAATGTGCAAGTGTTTTTGTTCTGATTGATTCATTGATTGAGCTTTGTAAACAAAAAACTAAAGTTTCAAATGATTTAAGTATAATTTCAAGACAAAGAATGGAATAAGTGAGATGGAGAGAGAAATGATGGATCAAATATATCAGTAAATGGAAAGCAAAAGTAAAATGAAACTATAAATAAGCAAACAAATCATAATGTTCATGCATTCATGGATATTTTTTTTTACCGATATTTGAGTATCTGTCTGTCTATTGATTGTTTACAAGATGCTTTTTAAGCTTGAAATCATTCTTTATTATTTTACAACTAATAAGTATAATTTGATTCTTAGCGAAATGATTATCTATTTGTAGTCTTTTTACTTTAAAGCATTTATTCTCCATAATGGTTCGGTAAAAATAGATGAAAAGGTCAAAAAGGAGACTATTGTTAATAAAATGTGAAAAGTCTCCATCGATTGGTGTTCGCCAAAAAAAAAAAAAAAAAAAAAATTCAATGTCAAAGGACAAAGAAATTGGTTTTTCGTGTTTTTTCTCGTAAAAACATGAAAGTCAATATTGTAGGTCATACAATTCTCTACAAATTTGATCATAAGTAGTTAATCGTTCTTGAGATAATATAGCGCGAAGAGTGGGGAGCAAAATGAGTAAATATCTGAATAGAAAATTATGAAGAAAAAAATACCAGATATTCCTTAGACCATTGACAAAAGATCACCAAAGTTATTTTAGTGAAAACTAAAATATGTAAGATAATAAAAAATAATAAAAACCAGGGCTAACTGCATTTACTCCAATACACATAACAGAGCGCAGCTGATCGTTTAGCTGCTTAAACGGACAGGGGATTGTAGATTGTTGACGAGCAGTTGCGACCTGCAAATAACTCAGACACAATAGGAGACCCACTTACTTGGGACAGACTGACTTTAGAGCAACTATGCTCCTCCTTTCCTCCCGATGAAATATCTACCGACAGTTCCGGGGGGATAATACGCCATGGGGCGGAAGTTTTTAGCGCGGTTAAAGCAAGTCTTTCATATGATTAAAAAAAAAAAAAAATGGTATGAATTTTAAGCTCAATTTTTTTTTAAATTTTTTATAAAAATTCCTTGTTTTTTATATCAATACACTTGCTGGGACATATTTTCTACCAATTTATGATCATGGGTACTGGGAATATCATTCCCTACCTCAAAGTAAATCTTCTACAGTGAGCGCTTTATTGAGTTTTGGAAGCCCCCCCCCTTCTCCAATAGACCCAGGTTCACTCGGATTGATATGTGGACTTTCTAACAAATTTTTCCTTTATTTAATTTTTACTTCATAACTTTTTGTTAGAAATATATAAATAAATTTTAACTACATACTCACTTCTGTTTGCTTGGATCTTCTTATCCATATGTGTAAAATGGAAAATAATTTAAACTACAATTTTCTAATTTATTTTAAAATTGTTTTGCTATTTTTATTTTATCCACTTGATTTAATAAATTATTAAATTTATTCTTTGCTTTTTATAAAACGGATAACATTGACTTCAGTTCAATTTTACACACATCTATCTAAATAATCCTTCACTTTACACTTATTACACTATACCGAAACAATAAAATTACAAGATATTAAGAAATTAATAAACACTTTTTACAATATATTTTCCAATGATTTAGTGAGCATGCACAACGAACGAAGTTCACGATCAAATGAAGAGAATTAAATCAATATTGCCAGAGTGTGACATATGTAAGAAATGCAAGGGCTTTTATTTAAAATGTGGCAACGCTTCATAAGTGAGCTTTATAAACTTTGAAGTTTGATATGCTTTGGTTGTGTGCGTGTGTGTGTGTGTGTTGTGTGCTTGTTGCTTTCAGTTATAAGGCAATATAATAAACGAATCACTATTGCATTTTCTTAAGCTGCCTTTTGATATTTGAATATTGAGATTATATGGATACAAAATATCTATCGCTGCTTTGTACAAACAAATATTAATTTGCTTGGCAATGCTGATTATGATTAAAACTAAAATACTTAATAATGACGTAAATGTCAAGTAAAAAATTGGTATTCATTGTTGTTCAAATTCAATAGAATAATTTATAAAATATTTGTTCTGCTGGAAGGACCATTTTTGTATTCATAAGAAGACCAACAAATCAATTGATTGAGAAGAGAATTTTCGTTTGCAGGCAAAGACATTGACATCGAGTCAATTCTTGCTGCGATAGGTAATTTTTGATCGGGATATACATAAGTATTATATGTATAAAATATTTGGAATTATTTCCGATATGGCCTAAGATATTATAAAGTAAGAAATTATTAAATTAAAAAAAAAAAAAAAAAAAACAAAGTAAAATTATATAACCATCAGCACAATAAAGATGAGCGTCTACAAAAATCAGCAACTTTTTGATGCAACATCTGTGTTTTCTGATGATATAATAATAATAATTTCTTCACTCAAGACAAAGAATCCTCCAGGTCTGTACAGTCTTCCTAAAACTAGTAACTTGGTGTGATACGTGTTCTTTCATTCAATTCTTAATTATTGCCTCCAAATTGGTTACTTTTCTCATTCCATTTCTCTACAACTTGATTCTGTGAAAAACCCAAAGTTCCTAAAAAAAGTTCAGGAAAAGATCAATATATCAATATAATTCTTATATAAGATTAATTGTAATTGATATTTCTTCTCTAATCTTTTGATTTAACTAACATCTACCTTGAATTCTTTCTTCTGATTCTTATACTCACTATTTTCGTTTTTCAGTTGTTTACAATTTTGAACAAAGATTCATTTCAGCCGTCTCTGTTTCAAGTGAAGCTTCACAAAAAAATTGAATTGCACTTTTTATAATTAAAAAACAAATAAGAAAAACTTATAAATTTCACAAATTATTAGAAACTTTATGCATTTACTTACTATTAATAACCATAAATGTAACTACTATTAAACGCACAAAACCGAACCGAACTTTGCGATCAAAGAAATATAACTAAAATAATGTTCTCAATATACATAATTAGTAAAGTGCGAAATTTGTTTAATGTGCAAGTGTTTTTGTTCTGATTGATTCATTCAGTGAGCTTTGTAAACAAAAAACAAAAATTTCATATGATTTAAGTATAATTTTAAGTCAAAAGAAAGACGACTCGTCGCTGTTGATAAAAGATGAAGACTACTTGTAGATTATTGATCAAATATAATAATAATAATAATGAAATTCAGTAAGTGGACAGGAAATGCAAAATGAAACCATAAATAAGCAAATAAATTGCAATGTGTTCATTCTTCGATCTTTTTACCGATATTTGAGTATTTGTCTGTCTATTGATTATTTCTTTATTTCTTTTTCCAAGTAAGATAATTTGATTCTCAGCGAAATGGATATTTTGTGTAGTCTTTTTACTTTAAACTCATTTCATAATAATTTTTGTTTTTTTTTTGCATATTTATACTCTTCACGCAGTAAATATTATTATAAGTTTGTCATGAAGTTTTTAATACACAGAAGGAGACATCGAAGGCCCCATAAAGTATATACGAGCAAAGAGACGAGTTGATTTAGCCATGTCCGTCTCTATATAAGCAAACTAGTCCTTCATTTGTCGGAATCAGCCGAATCGGACTACTAGCTTTCATACAAACCCAGATCCAAATTCATGTTCTTATTAGAAAAACTTGTTTGTTTTTTGTACTATCGATTTGAAATTTGGACACTATAAGTGTCTGGACCCATATACGCCAACCTTGTAAAGACCCCCTCTGACTAAAATGAGGGGTACTTGCACTACAAACTAGAGATAAAACGGATAGCTGTTTTGTCGGATACCTGATATCAAGCTACAAGGTTGGCGGCCGTAAATAATCCAATTGTTGCTTCTTACAAGCGAACATTCGTAGTTGGAGAATTCGGGCCTTTTCGCTCATGAACTAAGTTAGTACTGCATTGTCTAATAAAAGACTATTAAAAACATACGAAGATGGACAAAAGTATTTTGACAACACAATGTTGTTGCCAAAAAAAAAAAAAAAGGAGAAAAGCAGGTCTTGTATACGAAGACTTGCAAAACCGTTTGTTATCTCTTAAAGCAGAGAAATTGGTTTTCCTTCATAATAATTTGCCATTAGTAATAAAAAGTAATTATTTTATTTGTTATGTGGATTTTAAATTTAGGCCGTATAGACCGGATACCGGATAGTTACCGGATATCTGTTTCATCTCTAATACAAACGCAGATTCAATATTCTTATTAGAATAATTTCTGCTATGGAAATGAATTTTGGACACTATGACTCATATCCAACTACGAACTACTAGGAAAGGTTCATACCTCCCAAACAAAACATGAACTTTGGAACAATAATCAGAAAATATAAAGGGTGAGGTGGAAGAGTATTACAACTTCGGCATAGCCAAAGTTAATTTTCTTTTTAATGGTTTTGCTTTATGTATTTAATTTTAACTATTTTTTTATCTTCTTGGCGATATGTGAAAAACAGAAATTAATTTATTGTTCAATTTTATGATTTATTTTAAATTTGATTTGTTACATTAATTTTACTTACTTGATTTGATAAATTTTAATTTTATTTTTTTTTTTTCACTTTTGATAGAATGGACGACATTGAGTTAATTTCATTTCACTTCTACTTTTGTCCATTTAATATGAGTACTAACTGTTTTTCTTTTCTTTTTTATGATTGTTATGCAACACTTCCTTTTTGTTTTTCATTTTATTTAATTTTCAAAACACTTCTTCTTGAGATGTTGATTATTGACAGGCAATTTTCATTATTAAAAATAAATACTACACTTTATACAAATTACACTTTATCGAAACAATAAAATTTGAAAATATTCAGAAATTAATACACTCTTTATGCATTATTTTTTTACGATTTAACTCGCGCACAACAAACGAACTTCTGGAAACTTCACGATCAAATGAAATAAACTAAATCAGTGTTGCCAGAGATACTAAAATGAAACATTTGTGAAAAATGCAAAGGCTTTTATTAAAAATGTGGTAACGCTGCATAAGTGGGCTTTGTAAACTTTAAAGTGTTAATTCATTTAAATGTGTATGTGTGTGTGTGTGTGTGTATGTATGTGTTTGTGTGTTGCGTGTGCTTGCTGCTTTTAGTAATAAGGCAATGTACATAAAAAAGTATCGCTTTTTAAAGTTCAATTTAAGTTTTATTGAGAAGAAGATTAAGTGCTGCCAAGTTGGTCATAATAGAATCAGAAACAAGGAGAAAGAATAACATGATGAAACAAAAACTGAAAGATAAATCCATTCACACTTTTAAAAGTTATGTTATTTATTGATAAACTCTGCGGATACAAACATCAAAATAAAATGATAATGAGGAATGTCGTATAAATAATTGGAAATTGTCATAATTTGACTAAAAATTTCTTCTTAAAGAATTGCTTCATTTGTAATTTTTGTTTTATAAATTTATATGGCAGTTACATTTTAAATAATTGTAACTATTTGTGGACAGGCAGTTTCATAGTAATTCTACTGAGCACCCCAGGGGATTGATATCCTAACTTGCTCAGTAGATGCTGCGGAAAGGGAAACCGGAGGTAGCTTAACTGTATCAAGTGATTTGGTATATAAACGTTTAAAGATTGACAACATTAAACCCTTCTCAGAAGGCAACGGGAAAGCAATGAAGTACATTCCCAAACTATTATATAATGAAAAATATCAATGAAAGCAATTTAAAATAATAATTATATGTAATTTGACAAATATTTGCAATTGAATTGGAACTATAAATTTATGGTAGACACTAATCCACCCAGCATTTCCAGTAGTAATTTGAAAGATTTAATATTAAAACTAACAACTAGATTGTATGAATAAAGTCTCGGCAAGATGGGTGCCGCGTTTGCTCTCAGTAGCGAATAAACGTAACTGTGTGGTTAACTCTGAGGCTGTTTGTTTCTGCGCCAATACATAACTGTAGACAAAACATGGATACATTACTATACTCCAGAAATGAAGGAATAGTCAAAACAATGGAGAAATCATCTACACTGATTACTTAGGAAAAGGGAAAATAAGTGGAGGTTATTATGCTTCCTTATTGCACTAGTTGGGCGAAGACATAATTTTTCATGAGGACAATGCACATGTGCACACATGCGCAGTTTCGATGGCCAAAATCAAGGAACTAAATTTCGAATTAGTACAACATCCACAGTGTTCACCAGATTTGGCCCCCAGTGACATCTTTTTATTTCCAAATTTTAAAAAATGGCTCAGTGGACGATGTTTCATGTCTAACGAAGATGTCATCAATGAAACAAACGACTATTTTGACGAACTTCCGAAATTGTATATGTATTCGCAAATACTGCTATCAAAATGTTACTAATAAATTTACATATGAAACTTTATTCGGATACATTTGTATGGATACCATGAGACTGTTATTGACATATTTATATGTTAACAAATCTAACAGTAGTCTGTAACTTCTAAAAAATTATATGAAATTGTTACAATTGTTAGATATGAACTCCCTGTTAACAGTAAACGAAACCATATATTTATTACCCTATAAACTTCACATTTGAAATGATTTCTAGACTGTAAACAAAAATTACAGTAGTGCTTAGATGCAATGTAAATACAAGAAGCAACTGTTAGAATATGTTAACTTTTGTGGATTGTAAATATGTAGATCTATCTAACAGTACTGTTAACTTTTCAAAAAGTAACTCTACTAATGTCAACTTTACTGTAAATTCTACCAAAATGTAATTGATATACATATTATATTTATTTGTTTAACTGCAACAAATGATACAATGAAACTGTTAATAATATATTGACATATTAATTTTATTATGGCTTGAAATGAAAGCTAACAGATAGATACATGCAAATAATATGATGAAGTTGTTTATTGTATGTATTTTGATGTTAACTAGTTGATCTATAAACAATTGACTCTTGTGCAAATATGTTCCAATTTCAATTTTGTCTACTGTACTGTTTACAGTAGGTACAGTATCTAACAGTAGTAGTATTTTGCATCTAAAAAGAATGTTCAAGCTACAGCGTAAATTTTACAGCAGCTTCAACTGATGTTATGGAAATGTTATTGACATAAATATGTAAGTATGTACATGTTATTTTATTTTATTCTGTAAATTCAACTATTGTATGTACATATGTATGTAAGTGACTGCAACGAAATAATTTACTATGTATGTTAAGTTAAAATAATATTGTCATTGGTAATGTGTTGACTTTTGAAACTGAAAATCAAATATCATATAAACTAACAGACTGCTAAATTCTCTCTCGAACTTCTGTTACTCTTCCAATTAATTTTTCGCAACAATAAATGCAATTGCGTAACATAACAGAGTGTTAGAGTTGATCAGTCTATTAGTTTCTAGTACGTCTATGACTGATAATCAAATTTTTGCGACTGATAGTTTCAAGGAAAAATGTAAAACTGTTATTGAAGTTCGTGATTGCTAATTGTAAAAACAGCTAACAGAGGTGTTCAGCAGCAGTGAATGTAATTTTGAAGTGATACTGAATGAAACTGTTAATGACATGTTAATTTAATTAACAGTAGTGTGTTTCACATACTTTTAAACTTCTTTGCAGCTCCAAAAGATGTTATCGAACTGTTATTGACATGTTTACATGTTAGTTCAGTTAACAATTGTGTATTGGACATTGTATTTTCTAATGGAAAAATGTTATCAAACTGTTATTGACATATTTACATGTTCAGTATTTCACAAATGTTTAATGATTAAGGAATTGTTAAAAATTCTAACTTTATGACATAATTTAAGAGTAAAAAAGATTAATTACAACATAAGTAAATTTCATCAATGGCTTAGGGGTCATCCACATATGATGTCACACGAATTTCATGATTTTTTTAAACTCTTCTCCCTGTCACAGGTGGTCACACTTCGTTGACCCCCTCCCACCCATAAAGTGTAATATATGGATGGCCCTTTAAGAATGATAAATTAGTAATATAACAAACAATAAAAACAGATTCATTTAATTATGTTACGCATATGTATTTTAAAAATAATCACAGCAAAAAATTTTTATAGAAAAAATTCCAAAACCATATTATGTATAATAGCTTCTTTTTAATTCTGTTTAAGGAGGACATGGTGGCATCCATGCTGGTCGTACACAATCTGGTCCTTTGGCACCACCAGCACCGCCAGGTCCATTACCCCATCCACCACCGCCACCGCCACCACCACCTCCGCCACCACCACGTTCACAATTGCAGCCACGTCCACCGCCTCCGCCACCGCCACCACCACCACCACCAGGCATAGGTGCCGCTTGAACAGACAGAACCAAAGCCACAATAATGCAAACAACAAAAGCGATTAATTTCATCTTTTTCTATTGATGATCTTTTGACAAATGTTAATCATTTCATTTCGAATTGAGGTTTTTATACGATTGCATGCATTAATCTTAAACGGTCACGTATTTCCCCAGAATCTCAATCAATCTCACATTATCAATCAGTAAGTTTATTTCTATTACAATTTAATTTGTTATTTAAGCGGCTTTTAATGTGAAAAGTGATAACGTCAACTTGAACGCATTGTGGGAATTCCAAAAATTTTATGTAAGAAAAATATGTCTTGGCTTCATAGACAGTTGAAAGGCACTTCATCGGAATCATAACTTAACAGTTCAATGATGTTTTTGGACTACACTAACCCTAATAGCCTGTAATCCTTCATCCTATTGCCTTATATGGGCTTTTCCAAGATCTCGGCTCTTTTTGTTTTAAGGAGCCCAGGAGCTTAGCAGATGTCACCTTTGTAAATACACGATTATGAGTATATTTAATAGGATTTAATTATCTGTTTTGCAAATTTCAATTTCTGTTAACAAGTTGGCATTTTCTTTCGCTCTGCTGCTAACATGTTTGTGTGTCTTATTCCAACGCTCAATGTTCCTATAATTGGATAGAAACAATAATCATAATAATTGTTCAGTATAGTTTCATTTCCAATTGTTCGCATACACAAACCTTTGAGCAAAATTTCAGACCATTTTCATAGAGTAATTGCTTAACGAAAGGAAATTGAATTATGAGCACATGATAACCATATTTACAAGGCGAGAGCGGCGAGATTAAGTGCCGACACAAGTAGAGATAGAGAGAGAGAGAGAGAAAGAGAGTTTTAAGTTGGAATCAAAGGGTGAGTAATTGTCATCTCACAGAGAAAGAAAGCGAGTTATACGTTATATGGAGAGAGATAGAATGTCTTGTAAATGGTAAACAGAGCAAACAAACAAGGAACATTCTGAAAATGAAACATATTAAATGTAACGGCGGCTTTTATTCATGTGTTTCATTCTTATAGGTTCCTACAGAGAGAGAGTGAGAATATTTCATGGGAGTAAGAGAATGGCACAACAATAACAAGAAACAAACAATAAATCGGAAGCACAAACGAATCATCAACCAACAACAAACGATTGAACGAAACGAATAAGCCGAACGAATGTGAAACGAACGAGCGAAACGAAGCGAATCGGATCGAATCGAATCGAAGAAACAGACAAGCTAGCAAGCGAGCGGAGGTGACCTAATCCAGGTGCTGCTGAAAGCGAATTCATTCGTTTCAATTCATTCGTGTCGAACGGTCTGAAGCAGCGGAAGAGCTGAAGCTGTTCATTTCGCTGATAAGAAAAACACGCGCGCGAGTTTTTCTATTATTTCAAACAAAAATCTTAAGAAAATAGAAAAGAATTGGTTTTTCTTATTAAAAAAAAACAAAAACTAAAAAGTGTTAAAAGTGAAAAAATAAATTAATAAAAAAATTTACAAACAAAACTAAACATTTCTCAAAACATATTTTTGCAAGTTCAAAACGAGCGCAAACAAAATACGAAAACAAAAGAAAAATTGGCGCTCGTTGAATGCTGCACACAGATACTTTTTGCATTTGTTGTTCCAAGCGTCTGTTTGTTGTCTTCAAGTGTTTTTAGTTTCGAGAGAAAGTGTCTGTCTGCACTTTGTGCAATCCGTCGACCCCGCGTAACTTTTGTGCATTTCCGTTGTTTATTGCTAACGGTGAAGAAGAAGATACTTGCCACCATTTGACTCTTCTTCTATAATACACGACACGACATACATTCTTTTATCATCATCACAAGCAACAGCAACGGCAATAGCAACATTTTCATTCTTGTTGCCGCTTCTTTTGAATTGAAATTATTATGATTTATGTTTATGTGAAGAAGGAGAAGGAGCAGCAACAACAGACAAAGCAGTGGCAATAAAAGAATAAAAGGTGAAATAAACAACAACAACAAAATTTAAGTAAAAATTTATTAGAAAATTTCATTTTAAATGTTTGAATGAGTGAATAAGTGAGTGGGTGAGGGAGTGCAAGCGAACGTTATAACATAACATAACGACAAATAAACGAGCAACAGAATAAGTGTAATAAAGGTAAATATCCTATGCAGATACAATTGTATCTTTTTTTTGTTGTTACGAATGAATATCTCAAGAGCAATAAAAACAAAATAAAACGAAAACAAATACAAAACGAAAGCTAACAATCAACTTCAAAAGCGGCAAAACTAGAAACAGAAACGGGAAACACAATAAGAAAATAAAATGCATAAAAATATTTAAATAAATAAATAAATTAAAAAAAAAAATACATAATAATAATAATAAATAAAGAAAAAAGCAGAAACAGAATTTAAATAAAAAATGATTGCGGTTTCATTATTCACGACAAGAACATAAAACAGAGAGGAGTGCTACGAATCATCATCATTACCACCAACAGAAACAACAGCGGCATCAGCGGTTATTCTTTGAAAGTAAGATACAAAGATATGTATGTACATAGTAGTATGGAACCCACAAAATCATCCAACCAAAGCAGGGAACTGATAAACATTCACACTTTTGACTCCCCATGCTCTGAGAGCGGGTGAAATATAATAGAAATTTTGCAAAATATAAACGCAAGAACAACGTATTCGCTCACTCACTTATTTACTGAGACTCACGTGTGTGGTAGCAAATACAATAGAAAAGAGGGGCCACCTCTATCTACCTAGTATTTGCCACAACCACATTCATATGCAAATAGCCGGCATAATTTTTTGTTTGTTCCATGAGATTTTGTTGATATTCGTTCGTTGTTGTTGTTGTTGTTGTAGTTGTTCTCTCTTTTTTGCAAACATTAAACTGGGAATAATAATATGTAGTAATAATAATAAAACAACAAAAGCGCAACGCAACATAAACAACAGCAAACAACGAACGAACCGAACGAACGAACAAACGAATAAAGGGGCTCGTGTGTCCATATATTTAAGCTAACCACTTTCGTGGCTCCTCATACAGACTCACAACAACAAATAACAAATAACAAACAACCAACAACAAAAGCAAAAAACATTGTACAAAATAATTTCAAAATTAAATCAAAACAAAATTCATCATCACAAGTGAGCACAAGTGAGTAAGTGAGAGGACAGACAAACAGACAGATGGTTAGATAGTCAGTCCGTTCGTTTGTCCGTCATATAAACATACATGTTTAGAGTAGCAACATCAGTAGTAGGAACATTAATACATACATACACATTAGAAACATCAGTGGTAGCAGCAACAACAGCAGTAGCAGCCAGCAACATCAGTAGTAGGAACATCAGTAGTTTTAGCAACATTATAAGCAGCATCCATTGCATTGTTTTAACTGCTTTTATTGTTATTTTTACCTGTTTACTTTTGGTGGTTTGAGTGAGTTGTTGGTCAAAGGACTAAAAACATGCATATCTATTCTATTTATCTCCATATATAATATGTATATTGCAAAAGGACTAAACCATGTTGTATCGTATATCAGTGTGCCGGCATTTGATGTTCTGCTACTTACTTAATACGCGCGTTACATTACATTTATGTGGTGGCTTTAAATGTTACATTTATGGTTTTGGGTTTCCTCTTTATATGGTTTATGCATATCTATGTCAGTGTAAGCGGTTGATAAACAACAACAGACAATTGAATATTATTTCTATAATACAAAATTTGTTTTTGTCCAAAAACACCAAAAAGAAAAAAAAAAACAAAAAGGAAAAAAATAAAGGATATTTAATGTAAATGAATGCAAATAAAATTATATAAATCTAACGAACTTCTCTCTCTATAAATGTGTGTATCTATGTATGTATGTATCTACAATATTTATCTCTTTATCTATCTTTCAACAGCGTGATGTGTATGTGTGATTTAAGTTGCATATTCATGGATGTGTGGATTACCATAAACATAAACAAAGGATTTTTGGTTTAAAAGCAGCAAGCAAGTGCGGATTAGTTCAGAGGTGAGGTTAGAGAGATACAATAACAAAATCCGACCGACAACAACAACATAATATTAACTTCAAAACAACAAATATTGTTGGCTTGGTGCAAAAACAACAAAATGAAAATAGGAGACAACAACATAACACCAACGTAAATAATAATAATACAAAACAACAAAAAAAAAAAAAAAACAAAACAAAAAAACAAAAAGAATAAAAACAAAAATAACAAATAAGAGCAAATCATCAAAAAAGAAAAAGTTACAACATTTGACTTGTCCTTATTACATATACGACGACGTGTGTGTGTGTATTTCAACATATCTATGTGATTATAATACTAGCAACAGTGTTGAAAGTACAACAAATACGATAACAACAACAATATAAAGAAAAAGTGGTACAAAATACTCACTGCTATATATAATATTATATACTATTACACTTGTCTTGTAGTACTGTGTATCTACTAACTACTAACTCCAACTCCTCGTCAGCGTATCTATCCTATCTACGTATGTATCATATTTGTACTTGTATGCATGCATGTGAAAAGAGGAAACATTTTTGGGATTATATTGCAGCCACTTTTGGAATATAAATATTTCACATAAAAGGTAAGTTTACATTCTGAATTGTTTATGGACTTTTTCACGTTGTTCTTGTAACAACAACAATAACAACAACAACAACAACAACAATAAGAACAACAGACACACACAGATAGAAACTAACAGAACAATAACGACAACAATGACAAAGACAGTGATAGAATAGAATAGAATATAATAGAATGGGTGGCTCACCTCGGCTCGGTTCGGCTCAACTCAGTTCAGTTCAGTTCAGCTGAGTAAGTGAACAAGTGACTGAGTGAGTGAGTGGGTTACTTCTATAAATACTTAGTAAAGTATCCCATTTGTTTTAATACTAGTTAAGGTATAACAATTCTTACGAGGGTCATAAGATAAACTCTTCAGATGATTAATGATTGAAAATTGTACTAATCTTTTTCAATTTTTTAATTTAAAACTTTCATTTCTTTTACAACTTCAACTTCCCTTTTATTGTTTCAAAATCATAAGACAATAAAATATAAGTATTTTTAAACAAAAAACCCAATCCAAGTTTATGATTGGAAAGTTTTCTTCTTGAAAATATCAATTTTTATTATCATCATAAAGAGATTCTATACAAAATTCAATTTAGATAGAAATCTTTAATAGAAAATAACATTTTTATGGAATTATAAAATAATCTCTTTTAAGTGGCAAAGATTTTGATATGAGAAATACAAATGACATTGATAGATTGTCCAATATATTGTGGAAAATATAAAAAATTAGATGCTGAAAATCATTTACAGTAATTTAACAATACTCTGAGCAAGAAGAATCAATGACTGCACCTTGCCTAAAACGATTTGTGAAGGCACAAAATGTTTCCAAATAATACACAGAATCTTTGTAAGAAAATTGATTAGAACATTTTTTACAAAAAGATATTTATAATTAAATATTAATATCTTTTGATTCTGTAGGTCGATTTTGATGAAATAAACGCTAAATGTTATACACAATAGAACTTCTTATCTTATCAGTAATTTGATTTTGAATTCAATGAGTGACTTTAATGTGATGCATGTACAAACATAGACAAAATCTACGATTTTATCATATGCATAGATGAAAATTCTTTTCAATTTTATGATATTTGTATTACTCTGAGCAAGAAGTCGCTTGAAATAATGAAAGTGGATGAAAATAGGATCATTTTCAACAGCTAATCTAGATCTATTGATTGCTTTACATAAACTAACTTAAACTGTATGGGAAGTAATTTTTGTTTTCTGAATGTGAAAATAATAATATTTTTGTTAAATTGACTTTACTCTTTGAAATAAATGCAATCCATTTATTTTTTATTGAAAACAAAAACTTATCAATTTGAGTTAAGAATAAAAACCTTTTGAATGAGATTTCCTATGATGTTTTTGATCATGGACAGTCTTTTTGCAAGTTCCAGCAGTAGGCTGCCATAATATATCACGAATCCAATGGTCTTGATAGAAAGATATCAGATGTCCTGGTGGAACTGTTGCCCTTGTTCTTGGCAATAATCACCCAGATTGTCAGGAAAATTATATAAATGCAATTTGACACTTATAGTATTAGCTCCTCATCTCATTAAAATATAAAAGAATATCGCGCACTCTAGTTCAATAATATATGTTATTGATTTGCTAGGCTGAAGAGAACCAGAGTCAATTCAAACAAACTAATTTATAGCCTGAGTACTTCATAATCATATGTTTCTAAACGGACTCCATGAACTTATGAATTCCCCTTTGTAATTTTGAAATGCTAAGCCATTTATAATTCCATAATTTCATAATTTTTTTAACAATCAACCCTCGAACAGTTGTGTAGTTACATGCTTCAAAATAGAAACTTTTATAAAGCAACTCTAAATATGCAATATTTGCTTAACTTGGTTATGATTTGGATTAGATATTTTCACAACATACAAAGATACTCTTTTATTCACTCACACAATTGTTTAGTATTTCAGTTTTCTTGTTGTTTATTTTTTTGGCCATTATAGACCTTGGTTAAGGTAAATTCTGGGTGCATAAAGATATGAGCTTTGGTTTGGTTTGGTTTGCAATGCTTTTGCAAGGTATTCGTTCGTGTAGAGGCAGACATCGTCTCTCTGTGCCAAGTAAAAGATATTGTACTAAATTGATGAATTACTTGTATTTTACATGCTTACACACACACACACACACGCAGAGAGAGAGAGAGAAAGATACAAACAAATACTTGCAACATTCTATTGATATAAACAACAAAGTTTGGGTTTTGTGAGTCGAGTGAGTGAGTGAGTGAATGAATGCATGCAGGCAAGCAGCTGGAACTCTTGTGGCTCTTGTGGTTTGTGTGTGGCATGTTAAGTGCAATCCATTACTGGCCAAATATATTTTGATGTTATTGCGCATAAAGAATATTTTGTTGTTGCTTTGCATTCTACTACTTACTACTGGTATTTGGCAAAGCCTTTGTTTTGCCGTTGATAGGTTTACTACTCATAGTACTTCTCCTTATGACTTGCTGAAAGTTAGCACAATCACATCATCTTATAGTAACGTATGTCTTCTCAATGATTATCTTACCACATACACATATGTATATATATATACACATAGTTATCTCCAGAAATACCTAATAGGAAGTTACTTTGCCTTTAAATTCTTAATAACTTGTATTCAAGTGCCAGAGTTTGCTTCAATAATTTAAATAAAGCATTCATATATTTATCTTACCTTACTCATTGAGACTGAGTATTCATTTCTCATTCCTCTTATTCATTCATTCAACCATCTATCCATTGATTCATTCATTTATAGTTGTTCTCAAATACTCAAATATGATGATACACTTATAGATATATGTATATATGCATGTACATTAATAAATATTTTTGCATGAAACGCTTTAATTTGCGCTTTTCAATTGCACTCAGTCAGTCCTTTTGTATTCATAAAAACCAACAAAAATAAAGAAAAATATTCTATATGAGTATTTTGCATCCAAATGAACAGAAAACATGAATTTTCATTATTAAACAGAAAATAAAGAAAATAAGATAAACATTGTATACGCATATGTGTGTGCGAACATCATTGCAGAGTGGTACCTCTTTGATTCTTTTGATTAATATTCAATGATTTCTGATAAAAGGATATTTTGTATTTTGTTAATGCAATCAATCAATTAAAAAAAAAAAATAATAAAAATAAGTGATTTATTGAATTTATCATTAAAATATTAGTTTATCAAATGATTTTTGATATAAAATAGTTTTTTGTTTTATGAAGAAGAGCAAATTTCTTTCTGTATTCATAATTTAAATTTCCAAACTAATTTCAGTTCATAACTTTATTTCCTTGTTTGCTAAACTCTGAATTGAAACATAGTTGACTCGACATTTAAAAGAGAAATATACGAGTATGTCAATAATATTAAAAATATTCTAAATTAGCTGAGCCCGCGATTAGTAGATTAATAATAAATAAATTTCTTATAGTCTAGGACAATGTTTTATACACTAAAACCATCCTAGAAAAATATGCAGTTGACTAGCGAAAACCGCTCTTAACTGGAGTTGGACCTTAGATGTATGTCGATGCTTAACACAATGAACTAAAGACATCACTTGCCTAAAACAATTTTCGAAGACACACAATATGCTTGTAAGAAAATTTATTAGCACATTTTTTACATAAAGATATTTACAATTAAAAATTAATATCTTTTGATTCTGTAGGTCGATTTTGATGAAATAAACTCTATATGCTACTTACAATAGAGATTCTAATCTTTCATTAATCCGATTTTAAATCCAAAGAATGGCTTTTAATTAATGCGCGCATAAACAATCAAACAGACAGACAGACAGATAGACAAACTCAAGGGTTTTCAAGGGATTGATGAAACTCCTTGCAAATTTATGATATTTTTATTATTTTCATTGGATTATGTGTCTCTTCTATTACTTCTTACTTGAGAACTCCACTATAAAGATTCAATTAGAACTTAAAAGCAATTTCTTGTCTTGGCTTGAGAATGATTTTCTATAGCATTTCGCATTGAAACTTTGAGAAGCATATGAAATTTTACCTAATTTTATACTCTTTTTCCATTCAAAACACAATTCTCTGGTATAATAATATTGTCATTGTTCATGATCTTTATTCATATTGTATAAATGAAAGTCGTAATTCCTATCTCTTCCGATACGCACAACTTCTACACCATTGAATGGATTTTGATACTATTTTCACTGTCATTAAGAGAACTTTCTGCGTAAGGATATTATGTACTTTATTCTAATTAAGTCTTTGTACATTGGGTGTATGGTGACTTGAGAGACATTTTTTAAAATCAAACACAATCAAGTCTTTGTTAAACATCTCCTTTTGTTCGTTTTTAGAATCAATAATTCTTTGTGTGTTGATAATTTTGTCAATATTAAATCAATTTTATTTATTATATAATAAGAAGTGTTCAATATAAAAAAAAAAAAAAAAAATTTCCTCCTTCTGTTGCCATTTTCAAATTTTCAATTAGAAAGCTCCATGCCGTCGGTCATTGATTCCGAAGGAGCTGGCAATCTTTCCTTTGTAGATTTTTTTGTGGATCACATTTACTGTGACTGGCAATTGTTTTGATTTGTTTTCTACATCATGTATATCATTCAATAATAAAAAACTTTATAATAATATTAACTCAATTCAAGGATGTAGTGATCTCTTCCAAAAATGATCCTTTAAAATTTCATTCACTCACTCATGATCAAAACATAAAGATGTTAGACATATTAAAAAAAAAAAAAAAAAAAATTGAAGCAAAAAACTGAAAGCATAAAAATTGCAGTAATATAAACAATCGGCAAGTATTCGACATCATCATCATCATTATCATCGTTGTCGTTATCCATTCTTCTTTTCATTTCATTTCATTTCTTTTACTTTTTTCTCTTTTACACAATATATATTTTTTGATATATTCAAAATATTAAAAAAATATATCTACATTTATTTATTTATATGAGTGTATGATGTGTGTGTGTGTATGGTTGTGGACTATAAATATTTTAACTACACACGTTACTACTGCTGTCTGCTTTCAACCAACAACAACAACAACAACAACAATAACAACATTCACTCTTGTAGATAGAAAGATACTATAGTATAGTAGTAGTACCTTGTTGTGTCGGTGGTTCTGCCACCAACCAACCAACCAACCAACCAACCAAGCAATTGCAATTTTTTTGCAAAAGAAAGTACCACAAAAATCCAAATTCACATTTTCATCCTGTCGTTATCGTCACCGTCACTGACACCGTCACCATCGCCATCGTCCTCGTCATAGTCATCGTCCTTTTATGCTTCCATTTTCGATTTTTATATTTTTTTTGTGTGATGTTTTGCTCTCTTTTTATTCTTTATTTCATTGCATTTCCATTTTGCACTAAAAAATCGCATTTGAAAATATTTACGAAAATAAAATATGAAGCGCTTGTGTTGCAGTAAATAAATATACGAGTATCTGATGGGGATTTATTGCAGAATGTCGCTTTGTCTGACTGCTACTGTGTGTGTGTGTGTGTGCGCTACTACTGAATGATAAATTGAAGCAGATACATATTCTCCTATCTAAAAGTGTGTATTGTATCTCTGTGTACTCTACTCGTATCTTCTATTTGTTGCTTTTTTTTTTTTTTTATTTGTTAAATAATTTTTAGCTTATAAAGTTTAGATTTTGTTAAATATTTAGTTTTGGTCTATTGAGCGCCTGCAGTTAGGCAACATTTAAAATTGTGCATGCATTTTGTTGGTCGAGTTAAGTTGAGTTGTTGAGTGAGTGAGTGAGTGAGTGAGTATGAGGACAATTGCAAAAGGAATTTCAATAAAATTTTAAAACACATACTTTTTCACTTGTTTACTTTTTCTATTTAGTTATTTGACCAGAGTCCTTTTTATTTTTCTTTTCAATATTTTGAATTAGTTATTCAGTGATAAATATATACTATATATATTTATATTAAATTTTATAACAGAAACTCTTATTTCTTTCTATTTTCCATTTTCTATAGAAACTTTTAAGCGGATTTTTTCATAATATTTTGTATTTAATCTTAAATATTTTGTGAATTATTTTCTATTTTTTTTTTTTAAATCTAATAATTACTTTTTATTTGATGTTGCTGAGATTATGTTATTAATATTTATTGAAAATACACATGCCGTCGGCTTGTGTTCTTAAAATTAAAAGAAATGGATTTCAATAAATGCTTCTTAATACACACACACACATCATCATCATCATCATCATCATTCATTTAGTTTATATAAATTAAAATTGAAGCAATTAAATTGGAATTTTGGAAATAATATGAAGTGTAAGAACAATAAACCTAACTAAGCTTAGTCTTAAGAAGTGAATATTAAGTTGCTTTATTTAACCTATTTAGTTACGTTTTGATTAGCAACAAACAAACATAAACCACAAAAAGATATTTTCTTTATCAATTTCATTAAAAATAAATTTTAAATGATGATGATTGTTTTGAAAAAAAAAAAAAAGAAAAAAGTTATTAAATTATTTTGCATTTTCTTCTTGTTCTTGTTCTTCTAATAAATGTTTTAATATTCATTGAAATGTAATAAGAATCACAACAAGACAAACTGTGATTAATTATTAGAAATTCCAATTAATAAGTTATAAATTCCGTAAATTATAGAGAATATTGAAAATATGCACAAAATATTTTAGAATTTATGAAATTAATAAGTTGAATGAATTTATAAAAAATGTATTTTTATAAGCATTAAATGCTTAATGGAAATGAAAGAATTACGAATTAGATTCACTAAAGTTTCTAAGTAAGTAAGTAAACATTCAAATTTAACTTATGTCTACATATGCGTTTATTTATTTAATGGACATGGTGAATAAAAAAATCAAACTAATGTTAAGAAAATCATTATAGTTTAAGAACTGAATGCTTTAATAGCCAAATCGATTAACTCTATAAAATAAAAAGTTGAGAAGAATAAATTATAAATTCATATAAACAATGTAGACTGTAGTTATGGAAACTTATCTTATGATAGTATAAGATGAAATATGTATATTTTTATTATTATTATTAAAATTTTTACATGTGAGGAGTCAATAACGTGGCAAGTGAACCATTCAACTCATTTTAATATTCTATTCATTTTACAAAGTTTTAATATAAAATCCTTTATTTAAATCAAAAATATATACATATAAATTTCTAAAAATATAAAAAACTAATATTTTTTCTGTTTTCGAGTATATTGTATTTTTTTAAAATTAAAATATTCACTTCAAAGACAAATTTGCATATTCAATATTAGTCAAATTTTTTTATTAATTTCAAAATGAACATGAAATTCAATAATTGAACTATAATATTGCTTGTCCTATAAATCAATTTATGTATAACTTAGATATCAACAACTAAGTTGCTGTTGCAATGCCAATGAAATTTAAACAATTGAAATATCAGTTATTGAAGTTTGTATTAAAATATACTAAATAAGATTTTTTAGTTTTTCATACGGTTAGGGACAAAAATTTATACACACAAACCCCTTCAATTTGAAGTTTAAAGAAGAATAGAATAAAAAATAAATAGATTTAATTCATTTCATAAATAATTAATAATTTATTGGACTGACTTCGCTGACTATGACTGCCAACGTGGCATAGAGTACAATAATCTTTCCATCTTAGATAAATATTTTTTTATTTTATAATTGCAATTCCATGAAACATTTATATGGTTGTAAAGAATAATACTTGACGAACCGTTTTACAGTGTGGTAGTTCTGACCAAAGTTAAAGGTTTCTTTTAGCAAATATTTTCTAGTTATTCTAATAATAAAGGGTTAAGGTTGGTTTAAGTTAGGTTTAGATTGAGAAGAGCTATAAAGTTGCCATGGAGTATAACACAGCAATCATTTCTACACCGAAAGTGCGATATGCTTAGGATTGTTGTCTTCTTGAAAGATTCAATGCGGTTCAACAGCCAAGCTGTTCACAGAAAGCTATAGGTTCCATTCTAAAGTGTTCTTGTATTGATATTAAGCTATGTTTTGTCTAATTTTTCATGGCAATCGTCATATAATATGGGATAAGAATAAAAAGAAAAATTCTCAATAATAGTATTGTATTAAGAACTCGAGAGTTCGACTAGAGACATTTGTTAATCATCAATTTACTTATACTTTTATATACATTTGTTTATTTAATGTAATTATCATAAAAAAAAAAGTTCTTGAATTGATGATGTTGACACATTATTCCATCAATAAAGTGCAGATTTCTAACACCAGATGCCAACCTAATACTTCCTATACCATCACACTAACAACACCATAATATAATATGGTTGTAATCAAATTTCTCATTTGAAAGGCAGTGTTAGGTTTACAAATATAACTTATATTCATCAAAATGATGTTCAAAAGAAAAATTTTTCAAATTCCTTGTCCTTGTTAATACATAGGTATATTGTATTTCATTGCAATTGCCAAATCGTTTTTCTTATTATAGGCTTCTTCCATGATATTCTAAGTCTATTCCCGTTCTCTCGCAAAGTCCTTTGCATGGTTGTCAGATGAACATGGTTGTTTAATGTATTGGCAATGTATTCTGATAGTTTTGTGTTTCTTACCTTTGGATTCTTGTCCACTTGTCTAGCTATAGTAATTTGACTAACATCTTATTAGCACCTTTTTTTGGCTGTCCGATTATATGCATATTTTCCACTGAATCGTTTTTTTTTAATATTTTCTGACAATAGTTTGAACACTTGGAAATAGAACATTCATTAAGTTTCCTATTTCTCGAATAACTAAAAATTTTACCCTTTGATTCTAATCCTTTTCATGGGTAAACATGATAAATGATACAACTCATACAATGCATTGATAATAATAAATACGCAACTAATTAGAAATTAATATATAGACTACTAAACAACAAATCTAAGCTAAAACCAAATACTCGTATAACAGGAAAAAATAACAAAGAAAGGATAGTATTTCGTAATTTTTGCAAGTGTATGTAAACTGTAATTCAGTTTCATTCATTTTTTTTTATGACGATATTTTGTTGGTTTTCTATTAATTAATTATAAAATGAAAAGAAACATAAGAGAATGATGCATATAATGTACTAAAAGCTAAAAAAATAATTAGGTACCAATCATTACATCACTCTCCTCATCAATCTAAAGCATTGATCAGACTAAAATATAATCGTGGGTCTTATATCATTATGAAAAATGTGTATGCAAACACAAGTTGTCTATTGAGAAGATACATCCAAAGCATACTTATGTATTATGATATGAGTGGCTGACTCGTAGATAATAGAAAATCGACACGATTTGCATATTGTATTGTCATGAGAACTAAAGGTGTATGGAAAAATTTCAGTTCAATCGGGTGACAAAAAGTGGTACTAATTTAGCTTGCAAGATTTGACCCTCGACAGAATATTGTGAATTTAATAAAACCATTTATATAATTTTGATTAATTGTTTACATTTCTTTAAACTCCAATTTTAAAGAGGTTGTGTGTAGTTTATTTGTCCTTAACCCTGCATAAAATATTCAATACAATAATAATACCTCAAGTGCTACTATGTAATATTTATCCATATAACCAAATGAATAAATAAATACAAAAAGCTTTTATAAAAACCAAAAATTTAATTAGAAAATGAAAAATATGGTCTGTTGTTTTGGTTAGTTGTTTGGTTGTTGCTATTACAAACTCGTTACATACTACAATATTGTATATGCAATCAATCGTCTTCTTATTTTAGGAAATTAAACAATTTTATTACAATTCAATTTTATTGGTCACTTCCTTCATCCCCTCTCTCTGTAGTATGTTTAGGTATGCAAAACTCAACAAAAAAAAAAAAAAAAAACATAGAAAATGAAAATGAAAACCAGTAAAAATATGAATGAATAATAATCATAATAATACAAAGAGAAATATCAAATAAAATCATATTTACAACGAAAAATTAATAATAAATATTGTATTTATTGCATACATATAAAATTTAGTATGCGGCAAATATATTCTACATATACAAATCCTATTTAATTTAACATTAAACAAATAAAATGTTACTCTATGCAATAATAATAACAATAGCAATCAAAATCAAGGTAAAATACAAATGCTAAACAAAGATGTTGTTCATGATGACTATGACGATGGTGATGATGATGATGATGATGATGATGAAGACGAGAGAAGAGGTTACTTACTAAATGCATTTAAGTTGAAAGTAAAATGCCAATAAAAATTGCTTAATAGCTTCACTTGGCCCAAATGGCAAAAACAGCCATCCATAACCAAGTTAACCAACCTAACCAATCTAACCAAACTATGTTAGTCATCAATATGAAACCAGTCATCTTAGCCAAGAGACTTACATTCATTCATTCATTCAGTCCCAATGCAACCAAATAACATTTACCTACCTACTATTGTTTTTGTTTTTGTTGCTGTTGCTGCTACTCTTGCATTGCTCTAAATGTTGTTTCGTGCATTTGATCCAACAAAATCCATACATAACTATAGACAGACAGACAAACAGACAAACAGAGAAACAGACAAACAGACACTCAAAGATTCTTTGCTGTAGATGAACTATTCGATAGATAGACAGACAAAGAGACATACAGGCAGAGAGTGTGGTCTGTTTCTGTTTGTGTTTGTGTCTGCATGCAACAAAATGCATACAAAAATGGAAATGAAAATGAAAATTTAAATTGAATAAAAGGTTTGGCTCAAAAACTTAGTAGAATGACTATGAAATTAATTTAATAAAGCAATCAGCAATGAAAATGAAAAACATCAAAAAATATTTTACTATGACTATTTCTTTATTATTTTTTTTTTCTTTTTTTTCTTTTTTTGTTGCTCGAACCATTTTTTGTATTTTCTTTTATATCTTTTCCATACTAAATTCAAATTCTTCAAATGATGTTTTGTTGTTTGTTTATTATTATTATTATTGTTGTTGTTGTTGGTATTATTGCCTTTGGCCACATTGACATTAGATTTGAAGCCAAAAAATTTTAAACGCACAAACAAAAGTCAAAAATAAAAATCGGAATTTACATATCTATACGGTTGCATATCTATATAGATAGATAGATAGATAAATAGATAGATAGATAGAAAGATAGATAGATAGATACATTTACCATATTCATTCATATGGGTTATAGTATATTTAGAGTAATGCATATGTATATAAGTATGTATGTATGTACAAATCCAACAGATGAGTATTCAAAATTCAAAACTATGCATGCATTTTGGCCAATAAACCGCACAGACAAATAACTGAAATTCTCTGAATAATTTTTGTAATTTTCAATGCAGAAAAATACAATTCTATTTTTTGTTTTTTGTTTTTTATTTTATGTTTAACATCTACGTACATATGTACGATAACCATGGATGGTTTAGTCTAGTATTGAGATATTGATCAAATTATGGTTTTATTGAAGTTTAGTTATCCAGTCCAAGTTAAACTACTAGTGGTTTTTGCAATTAATTAAATTAAATGGTACTGAAATACCTAGTATTGTACAGTACTTTATTAGTAAATACATAGTTTCTAGTTGGTTTTGTCTTATAATTGATAAATAATTTCAAATAGGATAAAGGTAAAGGTAGGTTTACACTAATTGACAAATTGACACTCATGAAGAATTGACCCGATCGACTAACAAGATGTGCCAGAGTGGCATTGAAAAACACCTTGCACCATGTCAAAAAATAGACAGTCACTGTGGTCAATAGATTGACAAAATGTGTTCTTGTCAATCTACTGACCGACCACATTTGTCAGTCACTCTGATCAATAGATTGACAAAATGTGTTCTTGTCAATCGACTGACCGACCACACTTATCAGTCACTCTGGTCAATCGATTGAAATAAGGAGTTCTTACAAATCGATTGACATTGAATGACAAGTATTCATGTTGTAACAATCACCCATACTAGTGACAATTTGTCAATCACCTTATGTAACAAATGAAAATTGTCATAGAGCTACACTCTATGTGGATATTCTTCATTCAAATGTCGTTTCTGATTCAGCAGATTAATGACAAATTGAGATTATAACTTCATAAGAGAGAGAACTTATTATAGTAAATCATTTAATTGATCAAGTCCAGCGTCATGTCTGTGTGTTCGCGATAAACTCCGAAACTACTGAACGGATTTTCACACGGTTTTCACTAATGGACGGAGTCATTCATGTGAAAGGTTTAGGAAACTAGAAAATTCCAAAAATCCCAAAGGAACATCCCAAAATTCTAAGCAAATCATAAAAAGTGGGGTGTGCAAATGAGATGTACATACATATATACAGCTTAGAGACATACTTTAAAATCAATCAAGTCGTCTTTTCCTAGAAATCTCATCAGGTCAATCAATCGGTATCCACTATTTTTTTGGGAAGGAGAGGCAGGAAGACATAGAATCTATAATAAAGAACTTGTTATGTTATGTCATGTCTTTATAAATACATACTAACATTTAGGCATTTATGGATTCATATGAAATATTATAAGAAATACTACGGGAACAGTCTTTGCACATGAATGATAGAAATAATGTTATTTATTTTATTTTGTTGATTTAGAATTTAAATTTGTGTTCAACTACAACAAACTTCATAGGAACACTCTTCAGATTATGCTAGAGTTTCATACAAAATTGCATCAAAATCAGACTAGCGGTTTCAGATTCTATAGGGAAGAGACATATATAAATACAATAGACAGAAGATTAATATTTGTCATAAGAATTTTTGTAGAAAATATAATATCAAGAGAGTCGATCAGTTGAAGTTAATCGATAAAATAATAATAACAGACATTTTCGATCGTTGACCATTGATTTTATTTATTTATTAAAAGCTTATAGACTATTGAAAATAGGATAGAAGTTTCTTTGAAGCTATGAAAGACTACGAGGCCTTAAATTTATTTAAATTTTAATATTTCATTTAGTCTGTTTATATTGTTCATGTTATTATAAGAGATTATATTATAAATTCAAAGGTTTAACAAAATAAATATGTCTGTCCTCTCTTCCTCAATTGTTAATACAAAATTTTGTAGAAATGATGTTCATTTTCTATATTTATTAGGATCATCAAGTCTTTGCATTTACTTGATCCAGGAAAATGAAAATAAAAATAAATATGCATTTGGCTTTAGTTCTTAATGCTGCAGCTGCTGTTATTATTCTGTTTATACTGAACTAAGTAAGCTAAGTGAACCATAAACCCAGCCTAACCTAGTCAAGTATTTCATATACACATATTGAATTGCTTGCTGCTGCAGTTCTAAAAAATACAGAACAACAGAGGACAACAGAGGCAGGCAGGCAGATAAATATAAATAAACTTTCGAGTTAAACCGCACAATTTTCCTATAAAAGCTTTTTAATTTTCTTCAAAAAAAAAAAAAAAAGAAACGAAGTGCGCTCAAATGTTAATTTCATTTCCTTTCCCAGCTTCAGAGTCTCATGTGTGCCAGTGTGTGTGTCTGTGTGTGTGTGAGAGTGAGCCTTTAAAAAATGATATTCGTATTTAATTTCAATTTCAAAGGATTTTCCATGTATTTATTCAAGGACTTTATCTTAAGCATAAATTACGACGAAACGCATTCGTTGGTTCGTTTGTTTGCTTGTTCTGTTCTGTTCTGTTCTGTTCGTTCGTTGGTTCATTTATGCTCTGTTCCTTTTTTCCTTTCCGTTTTGTTCACTTAGTTCATATCCTTTCGTTCTGTTCAGATCTGTTTTTTGTTCAGAACAGTCAACCCGCACACACACTCACACGGAAAGAAAGAGGAACGATGCCAAATACATTTATGCACATTGCCGTGTCGTGCTCATTCAGGACTCTGAAATCTATTTGTAGGTGTGTGGCGTGTGGTGAGTCTGGTGCGCATTTTAAGCTTTTTCATAAAGGTAAAATGTATGCATTCTTGCATACATGTTTGTGTAAGTGTCAGTGTGTGTGTCAGAGTATGTAGATCTTCTCATCATCATGCGTTCGTTTTGTTGTTCTCGCCTGGTTCCTTTTTGCCACCAAACAATGTGAATGTGACTGTTTGCCTGCCAGGTTATCTATGCTTGTTTGGTTGCTTGGTTGTTGGTTTGCTTGCTTGCCTGTCTTTTGGTCTTATGCTGTTTCCTTTAAATTCTCAACCCCAACTCCCCCCCCCCCCCAAACATCCTTCCTCTTCATACTTATGTGATATCTTTCAATCTATGCTTCTTTGCCAGTGTACCCAGGTATGCTGTGACGCTGTCGCCATCACTTACAATGGCTGACTGCTGTCTTTGTCACACCATACAATGTATGCGAATGTATGTATGTATGTAGATTTGTGTGTGCATTTGGATTTCATTTACATATGAAGCTCCTTAATAATCCTTTTGTACACACACACACACACACACACACACGCATACTTAGTTAGTAAAAGAAAAGAGCTCGTGAGACCGACAGCCAACAACAAAAGTCGACGTTGAATAAAAAGGAAATGTTAAAATATATGCAAATCTAGTTAAGTGTAATCATTTAGTGAAAGGACTCCAAGCACGCACATACTCCACACACACACACACACACACACTCCATACATACACCTTTACACAATCATATGTGCATATATAGTATACAATATTATTGTACATGTACTGGTTACTAATAGAGCTGCTTCCGATGCCAATTTAATATTAAATATTCCCATAGAATGATGTTTTATTCTATTGTATTCAAAACACAACATAACACAATACAACAAATAAATAAATATAGAACATTTTATAGTATATACTGTATATATACTATATATATATATATATATATATATATATACAAGTATGTGTATATGAAAAATCATTGATAGAAAAAGAATTAAAATTCTGGGCATTAAAAACAATTTAAATTTAAATTGAAATGAGGTAAAATCGTTTTATGATAAATCTGTCCATATATTTACATACTCGTATATAGAATATAAAATATATATGAATATGTAAATGTGTATAGTATATAATAAATACCTATATTTAATTTGTTTATGAAAAATAATTTCATTATTAATTAAAATATTTGCCTTTTAATATTTTTATTTTATTTATGTTTTGGTTTACTGTTTCTGTTGTATTTGTATTTTGTGGATTTTTTACTTTACAGAAAAACAGACATGCAGACACTTTTGTAGAACTAATTAAAATGTTGTTGCCTTAATCCATATCACACACACACACACACACACACATACACACACACACACACACACACACACATACATACAGTCATATGCCACATGCCACAATATTTTTAGTTGTTAATATAATAAAACCACAAAAGCAACCACAAGTGATTTTCCAAGCAAATTTTATTAAATTAAGTTGTTTTTTTTTTGTTTGGTTTTCTTTTTTCTTCTTTTAACCAAAATTTTTAATCAGTGAAAAATCAAAGTAAAATGAGAAGAAAAAACTTCAAAACAAAAAAAAACTGCCAAAAGTATGCTATATAATAGTATTTAATAAAATATGTATGTTCAACAATATGCTATCAATTGTTAGAGGATTGTGGAAAATACAGGAAGTATCATATTTATAAATCTTAAGTAAATATAGAAACATAGCAGAAAGCCTCTCATTGAGGGATTAATCTATAATATTAAGTTAAATGGAACAAATTCGCAAGATTTATGAATAATTGGTATCGCTCTCGTTTTTGACCCATTTATTCAATCTACATAAATTATATTGTCTTTGCTTCTTTTACTTTTGATTCTCAGCGATGCATAAAAATTAAAAGCTATTCAAATGTTGAGTGATGTCGCTCAGTCGCTCACGAAATTGGCTCAACAACTTCGTTGTCACTATTATGTAGCTTTAATATTTTATGTCGCTCAGTCGCTAATCGCTTAATGCCCTTCCCCTAAGACTATAACGGCAATCAATTGAATAGGAGTTTCACAGGGTTGATTGTGAATTGGGGGCCAATCCTTTATACTTTCTAAGTAATGTTTCTGATCTGCCGGTTGCCACACAAGTGAATGATAACTGCCTTTACAATTTAAAGCTAATGCCTTGAATGCATTTACGCTGTTCCATTACCAGCTTACCATGCTGAAATCTAAGATGAAGCGATGGAACATTAAAGCGTTTCATCTGTCCTTAATTTATTTGAATAGTAACGTTATTCCTTTAAAGTCCACTGCTAAATACAATATAACAACTTGGGAAGTGACTCTGAACAACTTAACTGGCTAATGATCTACATCCAGCAAGCGCAACAATTTCAAATTATGTATTTGCTTTCGAAATATTCTGATTTTATGCAATACTAAATTTATTCAAAGCTGAGTTCTCTTGAATGATTAAATGTGAATAAAATTTTTAGTGTATGACGAAATAAAAAAAAAAAAAAGATAGAATTCACAACAATTCTCTGGTCGTCATTATGTTATTTTATATGAAGTTTCTAAATTAAATATGTTTGTGAATTAACACTAGAATTTCATTAAGAATGAACAATTCATTAATAAAATTCGACATACTAAACATATATATATTCGTATGAGTCCTTGAAATGAGGGATGTAATGGTGTTTCTCGTTTCATTCATATAAGAATGGAATGTAACAGGAATAAGCAAAATTTAAGGGTGTTAAAAACAAATGAGTTTAAAAAAAAAAAAAATTACAGTTAAACTACTCTATAATGCAATCATTGGGACTGGACAATCATTTCGAGGGTTGTCAGTTGATTCATGCCGTCAGCCATCGGACAAACAAGATGATCAACATGTAACACTTTAATGTATTATAAGTTCCGTAAGTTTGTGCACCGGGAGCGACTAGAAACAAGCGTCCCAGAAGACCCATCAAGTCTATAAAGGTGCTTGCTAATTGTAATCAGGGGAAGTGCAATTAAAAACTCAAATAAAAAAAAAATATACTAAATGTTTATTAATTGTTTCTTATTCAATTTTTTTTTTAATCTTCGATACCATACTCAATTCTAATAACAATTTGTAAAATTTGTTCATTTTTAGGATAACCTACATTATTCATTCATATTTAAAAATTCATTCCCCATTACTTTTAATTTCAACAAAGGTTTCATTCGAACAAAATTCTCCTGGATATCCTTCAATTTAATCATCATCTTATTTAAAAATTTAAAAATGTTGATAGAGACATAAGTATTAATCTCATCATCAGAAGAATTTAACTCAATACCTCTACCATTTGCGAAGCTTGAAATAATTTCAGCTCTCACATTTTTTTAAGTTTCACTTGTCTTAAGTAATCAAAAAAAAAAAAAAAAAAAAAATTAAAATGACAATGATACTTTTTCTTCTAATTTTCTAATATTTTTTTTTAAATATTCTTTTTCTGTTGTGCTGTTTCAAGTTGAATGAAATGCTTTAACCCGTTGGCTGTACTGACAATGTCATATTCGAGGAAAGAAATGTCAGTTTAATGTTTTTTTTTTTTTTTTAATTTAACTTGAATACTTTGTGGGTATGCAGGACGACAGGTGTCCATTAATAGCAAGACATTCCTCCTCTTGTCAGAAGCATATTCACTGTCTACTTTGTTATAAGTCATTTCTCATAAATTTCATTGGTTATCCATGCTCTTGCATTATTTCCATAATTCAAGGGAATTCAATCCTTTGAAGCATTTTGAAGTTTTAGCCAAATACAAACTGTTTTTACTATTCGTATATTGTTCCAGTGATGTTGCTTCGCGAACGTAACTGTTATTCCAATAAACATATACATTGCGTTACAGAGGGATTATTTCATATAAAAAACAAAAACAGGTTTGCGTGAATGAAAATCTTTCTTATTGAAAGGGAATTCATTACAGAAAGGTGCAAATATATGAATAAATTAAATTAAAACTCAGTTTCTTTAAAATGACTTAATTACAGAGAAGGTTTCGTTACTACTACTGTACATGTTTTCTAGGAGGGGTCTTTTTGATAATCCAATTCATTCAGCAACAAAAGATTGTATAAAGATTGATATCAACATACTTTAGTAGTAAGTAAGTGCGATTGAGAGAAAGAAGGAAAGAAAGAAAGAAAAGATGAATTAATCTCAGAGAGACATTTATTATTCCCTACAATGATGATGATTGCCATAAACAAATGGACGCAAAAGGTAAAGTAAATTCGTCTGTTGTACAGATATTTTGTATTGTAACATTTTCCAATTTTAATTTTAAAACTTCAAACCTCCAGACCTAGGATGTTATTAATGTTAACTAAAAAAAAAAAAGGTCGAACAACTCTGTCTGCATACTATTATAATCAATTAACCTGACTTCACCTTCTTAACCATAGTAAATATTGTACTTGAAAGTTTAAAGGATTCAAATTGCACTCATTATGCAAAAAATTGTGAAAACTTTTTGAAATAAAAAAAAAAAACATTTACAAGAATCTAAACTCAGGTTTACGCGTTAAGCTCGCACAATTCATAAACTAATTGCATCCACTCAATGTGAATATTTGTTGAGTTTAAGGCGAAATGAAAAATGAAGAAAAATGAAAAAAAAAAAAAGGAAAAACAAAATCCATTAACAACTTAAACGAAAAAAAGCTCAGGAGAAAAAAGCTAGAAAAATTGCATTTAATCCTGCAGAACTGCGACCACTTGAAAGTGAAAAAAAAAAAAAAAAATAAAAATTGAAGGAAAGAAAAAATAGAGGAGAAATAGAAAAATAGACGTTATTTTAATTTCTTACTTGGAAATAAAATAAAAATGGTTGGCGGCGGATGAAAAAAGAAACCATAATGAATGCAAACACTTTTTTAGCCATTAGGATGCGGCGCTCATATTTCGTTGCGTTGCGTTACGTTACGTTACGTTTCGTTTCGCTTTAATATTTTGTCCTATTCCCTACTTCTTCCCTACTTCTTCCTACTTTTTATTATTCTGTTCGACTTCGGCTTATAGTATAGATGACGAAAACAACAACAACAACACCAGCAGCAATAACAAGGACTACAATGTTGGTGATGAAGAACTAAACAACAAATGCAAGGAGCAGCAGTTGAAGGTTCGAGTTGTGTCGTCGTCGTCTGTGTTGCAGACAACAAGCCCACCAAACTTGGAGTAACATGGACTAACTACTAGTTAGTGTGTGGGGGTCGATTGAAAAGCAACCAAAATGAAATGGTGGCAATGGCAACAACAACGGCAACGGCGGCAGTAATAGTGGTGGTTTCTTCTAGTATTGCAATGAATGAGTATCTAGATGTGTGTACGAGTATATGAGTTGAGCTCAGCTTGGCTCGTTGTTGTCTACAACGGATATGATGATGGTGATGATGATGATGATGATGGTTTCGCCAAGGGTTAGGATGGAAGAAACAGGCAGCATTTGTGAAACCTATTTTCGGAAAACAACAACAACAATAACAACCAGAGGAGAAACACAGGCAACAACAGCAGCAGCATAAGGATAACAACCTCTTAACCTAGTTTTATGCGTTTGGACTGAACCATTTTAAATTGAACTGAGCGCATTTGAGCGTAAACTGACAGCTTGGAAAATCGAAAGCAAAATAAATTTTCTCTGCACAGTTTCCAGTTGTAGTGTTCTGTCATGTAATAATGTTCTTGTAATACCTACACATGCACATACACATACATACAAATATAGATTTAGTATATTTAGTGTTGTTGTTGTTGTTGTTGTTATTTTAAAAACAGCATCATAGCATTAAATTTTTTTTTTCTCTTTCAATGCTTGCAGGCATTGATGTTCTGTTCTGTTCTGTTCTGTTCTGTAAAAGTTGTATGAGGTTGCCAAAAGACAAGGCTGTCGAATAGGAAAAATAGTAGTAATAGAATGGGGAGGAAGGAAGACCAGGAGAAGGTAGGTTAAGGTGGTGGATATATATAGAATACCAAAACTAAAATTCTAGTCATATGTAGTATAATCAGCAAGCAATGTCGAAGTCTCTACATAAGTATATATAACTTACAACTTACTCCTTTTTGTACTCACCCACTTAGTCTTTGGTTTTTCCAAATGAGTCAAAAGAGTCAACAGCAATTTAAGTGAGAACAAGGCAAGGATGGTTAGATGGATGAATGGAGGGCTGTGGATGGAAGAAAAAGTGAAATGACAAAATACCGGAAATGCCGTGAAAATCCACAAGTTTAGTGGATTAATTGAAAAACGTTGTGTCTCTATCTATCTATCTATCTATCTATCAATGTGTGTGTGTTTGTATGCATGTCTAAGTGTATTTGCTTGGCTTGGGTTGTTTATCTTATTGATTGAACCTTTTTTCTGGGTTACACGCTTCAAAAAAGGTCAAAGGCAAAGCGAAAGGCAAAGGTAAAGGAACTGTACTAGTAGAACAAGAGTGAAAAGAGATTAAAGAAAATAATTCCATACTCTAAAAACAAATCCAAAAATAAATTTGAAGCTTTTTGACTATGATAACAAGAACATGTTTTGAACTTGATGAAATCCACAAGGTAAATTGAAGGAAAGGCTGACTGACTGACTGACTAACTGCTTGATTGCTTGGCTGACTGACTGTTTAAACTGAAGGAACAATTGTTGTCATAAGAATCAGCATCAGCAGTAGTAGTAGCAGCAGCAGTACATTTGCATAGTTTTATAAGAATTTACTTCTTTAACACTCTACGCGAGCGAAAGCATTTTTAATTTGAAATCAGAAATGAAATCGAAAACTTTCTGTTGGGCGTCATCATCTCCATGGTTGTTGGATGGATATAGAACCAGAACCGGCTGAGTTCAGTCATTCATTTGACTTTTATGAAAAACTATTTTCTTTTGCTCAATTCATTTTTTCTTTAAGTTTTTCCTGGTTTTTTTCTTCTTTTTTTTTAATTCATGAAAAACTTTTACCAAAGATTTTCTTTGGTAGAAAAAGTTTCGTTTTCCTTTTTTTTTTTATCCACCTTTGGTGTCTGGAGTGTGACGAAAAGGAAGGAAAGTTATTGGCTTCTGGTAAAGAAGATTTGTAAGAATTGAAGGGCAAAAAGAAAATGAAAAACTAAAAATTACACAAAAATTAATTGAACGTAAGCAGTGCATACATGAGGAGAAGATGGAAAAAAAAAAAAAAAAACTAGAACGAAGGAGGGGCGACGACAACAATGTTGATGATGATGCTGATGATGTTGTAAGTAAAGAGAAAGGAAAATAACTGAACTAAACTGAACTGAACAGAATAGAATAGAACAGGAGAGAATATTGTTTCTTGTAGCGGCATACGGGCTAATTTCCTGCTGTTTGCCGCACTCAATCATATTGACCAAATGTGCCGCTTGAGCATTCGTGCAACAAAATTCTTTAAACTTTACACATACACACACACACACACACACACAGATCCATTAAGCAACAACAACAACAATTCGAATGAACAACATCATTTGTGGCAAAGGAAAGCAAAGCAACGGCAACGACAACGACAACGACAAAATCCCTCAAAGCCAATGGGGAAAAGCAACAGAGAAAAGTGAGGAAAATACATTTTTTTTTTTACTCATTTTTTTCCTTTTCCTTTACTTTACTTTTCATTTCTTCTTTTTTCTTTATTTTTGTTTTTGCTGTCGTTTCTTATTTGCCTCAAAGCGCTCATTCGTTTGCCGTATACACATATTAGTAGATATTTCTGTTGCTGCTGTTTGCCACAAAACCTTCGTCTGCGTCTTCATCTTCATCATCATCTCCATCGACTTCGACTTCATCAGAGACTTTGTCTTCATCTGCAGTGGGAGAGTGGTAGTGGAGTAGTAGTAGTAGTATGTCGTCTTGGCCTGAAGCCGTGGCCAGCCCATTTTTTACTTGGCTGCTAATCCAGGACAATAAGTGTTTGTCGTAGGGATTTAGACAATTATTCACGTTAAGTTGACGTTTGAGCCAAGCTATGGCGGCGGCAGCGGTGGGAACTGTCATGATAGGTGATGGTGGTGGTGGTGGTGGTTGTGGTGGAGAAGATTGAAATATACAAAAAGGAGAAGGAAGAGATGGAGCTGCAGGCTTAGACAGCAATGATGATGAGGACGACGACAACGACAACGACACTGACGCTGACACTTAAAGCCCAGAAAGTGTGTGGGTGAACGTGTATGCGTATTGTATTTTGTAATCCATTGAAGTTGAGGGAGATGTTACAGTTGTGTCTTAAGAAAAAGAAATCAAGCAAAATTTTCTAAAACACAAACGATTGCAAAAAAATGAAAATAAGCAACGAAAAAAAAAAATCGTTTCAATTTGCTCACATTTTGTATTTTTTAATCGTATTAAGATTTAAGGTGTCTCTCTAAAGGTTAAAAGGAGAATGAGAATTTCCTTGTGGAATTAGTAGTCTCGTCCCACATTGCCATACATATAAATACTTGAGAATATAAAAGGCGTTGATACTTCGTGTGGAAGTAATTTTTATTTATTTTAACCAAACGATGACGATGACGATGATGACGACGACGATGAACAAAATGAAACGAAGCGAACGGAAAGGAAAGGAACGTAATATAACGGAAAGAAAGCGCAAAATGTTGCTGTCGCCATCGTTGCGGTATTTATAAGCTTAAGCACAAAACAAGGACCTCTTTGCTTAAGGACTCGCTTTGAGTCACACAATCACCCAATCACCCACTCACTTGCTGCTCACTTAAACTTTACCTCCATCCAACCACATTCAACCAATCAACTAACGAATAAACCAAACCCATTCCACCATGCCACGTCGCATTCGATTCATCGCTTGCATTTAACAATAATAACTTTTTGTAAGTCTGATCCTCCTCCACATCTCCTTATCCCCTACTACTACATTTTTGCGCTTCTTTGCTGATTTTATGTTTTTTTGTTTTCATTTTTCATATTTTTTTTTTTTTATGTTTTCGTTCTTTTTGGTTTCTTGGTTTTTGTTTTCTTAAACATAAATTTTAATATAAAGCCAAGTACTTTATTTGATTTCGTCGCCGCAATAAAACTTAGAAACCAAATGGCAGAATGAACTTTTTCTTCTTTCATTTCATTTCATTTCTTTTATTTTATTTTATTTTGTTGGTTGAGGGCGCGCGAACTCACGCTTTTTGGTCCTGAACATAATTCGGGGGTCGTTCGTTTGCATTGACAAAGATGCTACTGCCATCATATTGGCATAAACATATGTACACACATACTTATCCTTGACTTGACTTGCTATCTAACTGTCGTTCATATGTAGATGGGTTACTTGGTTGGTTGGTTGTCATTCCTTCCCATTGTCATCGTCGCCTTTCCTAATCCCAATATGTATTTGGATGTGTATTTTTGGTCACGTAGCATACATAAAAGTATTTACAAATAATATTTCCATATGGTAAGACGTGACAAAGACTCAAATTAGCGTCCGAAATATTATTTTTATCTGCATCTTTCCTTCTTTCATTCAAAATGACGACGACTCCAAATCGAATGGTTTTGCACTAAATGTTGCTATCATGTGTGTAATGGGTGTGCGTGTGGGCGTGTGGGCGTGTGGGAGTGGGAGTTGGGAGACAACAGACCCTCATACATGTGACAAGCAGCTTTAGCTTACTTACGATCGTAAACAATAAATGAATCTTCATCCAATCTACGATTTTTTCCTCTTTTACTTTACATGAAAGAAGTTGGCGCTCGTAAAAATAAATTTTATTTTCGAAAATACATAATTTTAATGTTTGCCATCTTAAGTAACAGAGCAGCAGCATCATCGTAAGTTTAGATACTTTAGAAGCAACCATAACGAAAACACGATGGAAAACAAATTGAACCAACCAACCAACCAACCAAGCAACCGTTGAACTGATCGAAAAACAAGCAAACAAAGGCGAAGAAACTTTTATGCGAAAATAAATTAAATGGTCATTGGAGTATATTTTAACTTCCCTAGACATACGCATATTTCTTACTCGTACATAAATACACCAGCAAACACACACGCACAGATACTAATACTCACATAAAGATGCTTATGCATTCACGCCTTTAACTCGATATGTAGTATGCATTGTTACCATGGGTCCATGGGTGTAATCCGATTTGTTAGGTTTGAGAAGATTTTTTTTTTTTTCCTCTTGTTTATTATTATGGTTGTGAAAAATAGGCATGTGAAAAATATAAGAAGGAAGAAAAAAAAAAATGAAAAAGAAACCGACAAGAAATTGAATTTTAACAAATCATAATAGATTTTTGGGAAGATTAAATTCATTTTATTCCATCCTAAATAAGCAAAATATATACAAACATAACTTCTGATTAATTCGACAGCGTTGACGTTGACAGAAGAATTATGTGATTAAAAGACTTGGGGAATTGGGAGAAAAGGCAATTCCCTTACTATAACTGTGATTCATTGAAGCTTATATTTTAGACTTTGACTTTGAACTGTGCGCAAGTAGCTTGACATTCCAATACTTTTAATAAAACATACTTACATGATTCATAAGGTGCTTATCAAAATAAAAAGAAACTTTGAAAATCAGCGACATTTATTTTTTTTTGCAAAAATAAAAAATAAACGAATGAAGGTACAAAGAATAAGCCACAAAAACCTCATACGATTTCTATTTTTAGTTCAGCATGGGCTTTGGCAACCTCATCATAATTATAAGACACTTATTCTAAAGTGCATTGAATTAGTCGTACATATTTTTGTTGTTTTATAAACTAAAAGACGAAAGAGTGTCAAATAATTTTTATTTTAATTATTTTATATTAAATCGCAATGTTTTGATGACATCTTGCTAAATGCTGATCAAAGCACACATTGTGTCACGCGATAAATCTTTCATACTGATCTGATTATGCAAACGAGTTCTCCCGAAGATTCATGGCCCATAATTTAAATGTATCTTTCATCCATGTAACATCAATTGATGTGTATCTTCAAATGCAAGAGCTTAAATTGAAGAAAACTCAAGTGTACGATAATGACAGAGTGGCATAGGTGTAATGTTCCTGGTGCTACTCTTCAATGCGATGTTTCCACTAGACTATTTCCAGTCACAATGGAAATGCGCCATAATCGTAATGATCCTGAAACTTGACAAGCCGGAGAACCTTGTAGAATCTTATAGGCCGTTAAGATGTCATCCACATATTATTTCTAATGAATTTCATGATTTTTCAAAGGTGGTAACATTTTTGAGACAACATCCCCCCCCTCCCCATGGAGTGACGTCACATATTTTGCAGTGGAAACCAATAATATAGTCTAACTTTAATTTCTTTTATCTTTAAATGTTTACATATAATAGATCACAAAACCTAAAGATAGAGTTTAAAGATATTTAATATTTTAGAATTCAATATGTGACGTCACAAAGCCACCCCAATAACCTGTGACGTAATATGAGGATGGATCCTAAGCTTGCTGCCTTTGTTCTGCCAAAATATTTGAGAGATTATTTCTTGATAGAGTATTGGTCGTATTAGCCTCCCAGAATGCCATTTGGCTTTAGGAAACATCATGATACCCTAGAACAAGTTCACCGAATTGCAGAATCTTTCCTGACAAATAAGAAAAAAAAAAACAAAAATTGTAGTCATAATTGACAATTGAAAGGCAAAACTACCAAAATGGTTTTTGAATTTCTCTCTTTAATAACTAATCAAAAAAAAGAAACAAAGTGTCTTATAATTTTGATAAGCACCATATGAGCCTACAGGGACAATCTTTTTCTACCGAGGGTCAGATTTAGAAATTTATCAACACTTGTGATAAATGAATACATATTTGTATAATAATGAGAACAGTTTGATGTAACAATTTAGAAGATACACCCACTGTGTGAAATAACTAAAGAATCAAAAAGTTGAAAACAAATTTTCTTAAATTTATCAAATTTATCAAAATGAAGAAATTTTCCTTTCAATCTACATTATGAAGACCATAAAATAACCAGTAGCCTATTAATCTATCATTTTACCAATCTATAAACCTATTAATCTTTTTTTCCGGTTGAAGTCATCATCATCTAATACACACATTTATCATTCTTCTACCAAAAAAAAAAATATTGAAAGTAGGATGAATGAATAAATTTGAAAAAGTTTTGCATTTCTCAAGTCAATTCAACTAAAAGAAATAATTCCAAAAATAAAGTAACAACAAAAGGTAATAATATTTTTTAATAATTTAGTTAAATGTTTCTTATTTCTTTCTGTTGTATTTATTTTTAGATATAAGGTCACTAGGATTTTTTTTTTATAATTTTATTAGTTTTTTAATTAAAAAAAAAAAAAATTTAATAAATAAATAAAAAAAAATTTAATAAATAAATAAATAACTGAAATAGGTTATCTGAGAATTGAAGATGCTAAAATTAATTATTTAAAGAATTTAAAATTTTATCTTTTGACTAACACAAGCAAGTTAAGTAGTTAAGTATTAAATTTCAACAGAAACAATTCCACATTCCAACAAAAAACTAGAACAAGCAACAGCAGCAACAGAAATAATAACAACAAATTATTTGCGCTTACTTAAACAACTCGCAGCTCAATTTTCCAACCAAAAGAACTTTAATATTTTATATAAACTCTTAGACACTCGTTTTATATATAAAATATAAGTATGTATATAAGTAGAAGTGCAGTATGTACTTGTTGTATATCTTTATTTATATTTTAACAAAATCCGACAAAATTTCATACTTAAATGAAAAAATTATCTGCACCAATTTTCCTTTGTTTATTTTTTTGGTTTTTGTTTTTTTTTTTTTTGTTTCTTTATTCTTTATTATATAATTTTGTTTTTGTTTTGTTTTTTTCTTTTTGTAAATTTTTCTTTTTTCCTTTTTCATTTTCCTGTTGCTGTTGCTTTTATACTACTTAGTACTGAGTCCTGAGCTGCTGTCTATAAAGATAGAAAGTGCAGAGTAGCATCAACAGAAGAATATTTTTATAAATGAGAAAAAAAAAAAAAAAAGAATCACGAAAAAGAGGGTCATGTCCCCTACACATTTAAAATGAGTGAATAAAACCTCATTCAACGTTTGTACTCCTTGCTCTACCTACTTCCCTTCTTCCTTACTTCCTTGCTTGGCTTTCTTCTTTCGTTTTGTTTCTAAGTTGGTTGGTGGTTGCCTGTTTTTGCCTGCATGCTTGGCTCACACAATGTATTGCATACAATAAGGCGCGCTCACGCAAGAATTCTAACGCTCAATGGCATAGATTCTTCGTGTTGCAATGGATATGAATGAAGAATGCGAATGGCGAATGAAAGATACATAAGACGGAGGAGGAGGAGAATGACGTCGAGGACTTAATACAGCAGTATTGTATATGTCGATGTTGGCGGCCACGTTGTTGCAAACTGGCAAAGGCATCATCATCATCATTATTGTTTTCGTCATCGTGATCGTCATCAACGTCAACGTCAACGTCATCATGGGTTCTCTTATTTCTAGTTCACATCCTCTTGCACCTCAAAGTTGCGGAACAGACAAAGTAAACTGTTGGTTCTTGTTATCATAGTACCTACTATATATGTACATACATATATAGAACAGAACTATCTTTAGCATGTATGTATCTATGTACGTATATACATATGTGTATGTAAAAGCATGGGTCGTTCTATGTTACTGAAACTGATTCTGATTCTGATTCTACTTCTGCTGTTGTTGTCTCAATGCTGTTGGTTCGTCCTTGTCTCAACATAGATGTATACACACACGTATATAGAACTATGTACATAACTACTACAATAAAATTGCTTTGCATAACCATACTCAAGCGCTGACTATATAAAGAGAAAGCTCTAACTATATACATATTTGTGTGTGTGAGAGTGTGTGTGTGTGTGTGTGTGTGTGTGTACACAAGTTTCAACAGCAAAATTTATAAAGTAAAACAATCCTGGTGAAAACGAGAAACTTGGGACTTCATGATGGGTACTTAAACTAGTTCAAAATTTTCTTTTCATCATGTGCAACGTACCAAAGCAAAATGCCAGGAACGAGACTTGTAACATCACCATAACATAAAGCCACCGACAAGATGCCAATGCCACTGTTGCCACTGTTGCCAATGTGCAAATACAAACATTTGCTTGGGACTCATCGTCCTCCATACCATTATTCATTCTCATCATCCATTCTCCTCCATTCATTCACATATCTATCTATCTAACTGCTATAAACATATAGAATACTAGTATAATATTATAGAAATTTATACGGGATGGTGTGATGGTAAGCGGTAAGCAGCATCGACAGTTAACGCTTGCACCTACGTATAAGAAAGCATCCATCCATCCAATTCATTGCTCAGTCCAACTTCTAGTACTAGAGATACAACTTACTACTTAGTTTGTTCTATGTAAAGGAAGATACTACTAAACACAAATGAAGGCATGAATCTATATCATAACTACCTGTCTATGTTTACCATAGGGGCTGTGTTGCATACTACTTTGTAATACATATGTACTGCATCACTCTTCAACCTTCTCATTCACTATTTTAGATATTTTTATATGTATCATGTATGCACTGTTGGGTGGCCACCAGTACGCCAGATCCGCTTGTTCGTCCTTCAGCCTTGACGCCTTTGTCAATGTTGAAGTTACATTTTATTTATTTATTTAAAACTTGAATTGCTGCCTCGCTTTGATATTAAGTTCTTTACTTAGTATCTTTACAAGCTTCATTCCTTTACTCTTAATTCTCTTCCTTTTCCTTCCTTCTCTTCTCTTCCCTTCCCTTCCCTTCCCTTCCCTTCCCTTCCCTTCCCTTCCCTTCCCTTCCCTTCCCTTCCCTTCCCAACCCATCTCATCATATTTTATTTTTACTATTTTTTCAACTCACTGTCTTGGTCAACATGTTGTAGATAGTGTGGCTTAGGAAGATGGTTCCACGTTTTTTTGATTTATATTTAAATTTGTTGCAAATCAGAATAAAGTTAGTTTGTTAAAGTTAAGTAGAGTGGATTGGTTTGGATGGGCAAAAGAGAGATTTAAGTTCAATAAGTTTTCCTTTTTTTTTATGAAAAAGAAATCAAGATAAGTTCTGATGTATACAGCAGTAAAGCCAATAAAGCCAAGAATCAAAAGAGCAAAAAAAAAAAAAACAAGTATCTAAAACACACAAAAAGCAAGCAAAAGTAAGCAGCAGCAGAGTATTGTCAATATAAAGCAAGCCGCAACGTGTAACGAATGAATGAACGAACGCACTAAAGTTGCAATAGCAAGCAAACGCCAAAGGATTTTAATTCAAAACTCTAAACCCCAAAGGGACTTAATGCAGCAATAGCAGCAGCAGCAGCAGCAGCATTGGGAGAAGGATCAGTAATAGTTGAAGTAGAAATAGAAATAGAAGCAGGACCAACCACACTAACTTTGACAGGATTTAGGTGAATTAAGCTCAACATCGGTTGATGTCTGCCTCCTGTGGGTTACTGATGCTGCTGCTATCACCTACAGTATTTAAAAGAAAAGTAAAAAAAAAAAAAAGTGACGATGAAGTAGTAAGAATATTAGTACATAGTTGAAGTAGTGGAAGAAGTAAATGTGGTAATGTTGATGATGAAGGTGGTTCTATAAAGCATTTGTTGATAATAAAACATGCTGCTTCTTGGTCGTCTATGTTGGTTGGTTGGGTTAGTTGGTATGTAGTACTAGGAAGTTAAAGAAGGAGCGGCCGGCAGCCTTTTATATTGTACAACTCTTGTGTAAACTTTTAATCAACTGCTTTGCCGTTCGTTCAGTTCAGTTCTATTCTGTTTTATTCTGTTCAGTTCAGCTCAAAAATGCAAAAACAAACTCACGAACGAACGAACGAACCATGTTGCCATTTGCCATTAGGTATTGTGTGCATGTTCAAGTAAAGTGAACTTCAACACCCGCTGCCATCGTGAAGGCACCTCCGCCACTGCTGTGGACTCGACAATTCCAATCCGACAGCTCATAACTTATAGGTTGCACACTGGTGCTGCTGATGCTGGTGCTGTTGGTGCTGCTACCACCAACCAAGCAACCAACTCCAACTTGTAGAAGATGCTATTCATAATAATAAGTTTCTTTCTTCTTCTATATTTTCTAGTTACTTTTGCACTTCAAAGATTGAGAGAAGAGAGAGAGAGAGAGTGAGACTCTGTTTCAATGTTTCAATGTTTTGTTCTGTTCTTTACTGTTTTGCTTTTGTTATTATTATTTTTTTATTTTTTTATTTTTTTTGTAGAACAGTACAAAGTTTTATTTCATAAACTTTAATCGAAATGTTTTACTTCAATCAAAGTAAACTTTTAGCACTCAACTTTATCTCTCTTTTACATAGATCCAAACAAACTCCCTCTCTCTTCCTCTCTCTCTTTCTGTTACTATCAACTATCCTGTATCTATCAAACTATGTACTAGCCGCGCAAAATTGTATGTAGTCTGTGCAAGAGATTGTCTAACTGTCTGCTTTGCTTAGTCTAAAACTTGGAGGCAGCGTTGGTGGATGTCTTCTCTTCACTTCCCTTATGCATCCTTTATCACCAATCTTTTTCTTTCACTATTTATCATTGTCAACTTTAGTGTTTCGTTTGTTTTTCTGACGCTTTCTAGAATCGTAGAAGATACAGCGTGTAAATGAGTGAAATTGAAACTCCTCAAAACAACACAACTCATCTCATCCCAACTCAACTCAACTCTCCTCCTCCTTTTCTTTGGTAGAGTGTGTGTTTATAAGTATGTAAGAAGGACGGTTGATTTATCTTTCCGTTAAGCAGATGTAACATTATCTGCCGCAAATACATCCGTTGTCGACGTTGACAACAAACATTCGCTCACTCACTACTCATTCTCATAGTACCCACACTCCTCATACACTTCTCTATCTATCACTCAACTAAAACTACTTTCTTTTACTCATACCCGCACTCTCTCTCTCTCTCGTTCTCTTCATTCCATTTGAATTGCACAGCAACGCGTTCCTTCAGCTATACAAGAATAGTGATACTTCTGAAATTTTATAACCAGTGGATCGAGGGACAGGCGAAAAAAGCTCATGCATGTTTAGTTTTGTTGTTGTTGGACCCAAGAGAGCAATATTTCGTATTGTCAAATGACATATAACAACAACAACATCAGAAAATGACTTTAGAATTAGAAAAATAAAGCACAAAACAAAATATATATAAAAAAAATAAACACACAAAAATTATAGTTGAAACTCAGTTGAAACTTCAAACACAAAAAACTAACACTAAAAATTTCACGGTCCCTTGGCAGTACTGCTAGGCCAACAACTCTACCAAAGTTTCATCCATTCATCCATCTATCCATCCATCTAGCAGCAGCTTCAATGCTGTTCCAGCAACCGAGTCAGCTTTAGCTTTCATAGTCATAGCCATTGTTGTTGACCTACGTGTGCTATATTATGTGTGTGTGTGTGTGTGTGTTGGTTGGCCTGACTAACTCAGTCAAGTCTCGTCTGGTCTGGTTTGGTTTGGTTTGGTCTGCCGTGGCCTGATCTGCTCTGGTCTCTACAATCTGCTATATTATACTAGTATGGAATGGTTTGACTCGACTAAGCGCGCTGCACTTGGCCAATTCTGTTTAAATTTTTAAGCCAATATTCTGCTGGTATGTGTGCATGATTGTTTAGATGGAAACTGCTGAATGGTTGGATGGATAGATAGATGACTGGATGGATATGTATGTATATAGTATGCACACATATTCGTATAACACAAGAGGCCAAAACTAAAGCAATGATAAAAATAAAAATAAAAACTGGAAAAAAAAAGAAAAACAAGGAATGCACAAAATTGGAAATTGTGTGCTGCAACACGTCTCTTGTCTTATCCTCAGCTCTGTTGAGCTTGAGTCGATTTGATTCTCGGTCTCATCTCGTTTGTTTCTAGCTAGCTGAGCTGAGCTGAGCAATCCTCCCTCTAATCATCCTTCATTCAACCATCGTCGTCATCGTCTTCATCGTCCTGCTGCTATAGCATATGAAAATGTCGATTTCTCACTTTGTTATGCAGGCATGAGGTGATGTTTTTTTTTTTTTTTTGTTATTCATTTTAATTTTTTTAAGGTTTGAGAGCCTCAATCTTAGGTCAAATTCAAGCAGTGCAGCAGCCAAGCCAACCAAACCAATATCAAGCAAGCAAACGTGGCCAAATCATGCAGCACTCATAGTCTCTCTGTGTTTTAAGTTAACTTAGTTCGTCGTCTTGAAAACAAAAGGCAAAGATGGGTTGGATTTCACCGCTATACCGCCTCCTCTGCTGGCTGTTCTTGGTGTTACTGATGATGATGGTGATGATGATGATGAAATAAGGAGTGCAACAACTAATAGCAATAACAATGTACGACGTTCTCTGGCTGCTATTATATTTATTATTATTTTGCGATTCAAACGAAGTGATATAAATGTGTCACGTTTTACGAATTCACACATACTGAGTTCAGCAGCAGCAGCAGCAGCAGCAGCATAAAGGTAAACGAGCGGCGTTAAGGTGAACTCAAAACTTAGCAAAAGGTAACCCAGGCAGTCAGACAACGTGGAACACAACACGAGTTACTAATGCGCAAACCCTCACAATTCACCATCCCCACCATCTACTAAACTTGCCTCCAACACAATTGCCGCCTTCTTTCTTTTGTTTTAGTGTGATTTTTGTTTCATGCAATGTTGATGTTGCTACTATTGTTGTAGTTGTTGTTGTTGGCCTTTTGCAGCAGCAGCCACAGCAACAGCAACACAATATCGTGAGTGCTGGAAGATGATTTGTGTTTTGTTTCACATCAGATATACAGACGACATACATACTTACTATCGTACATACTTATAAATGGATGGATATATGTATGTTTATATATAATGCGAAAGTATTATTCGAACGATGGAGCGTGGTACGCGTGAACCAAACATTGACTGGACAGACAAACAGACAGATAGACAGAGAGACAGACGAGTGAACGAACGAATTCGTTGCACACCTTGTTACTATATATTTGTATGCTCAAAAACTCTCAGCTCGACTGGGCTTAACACCGCTATAAGATCTTATAAATCGTCTGCATAGCAAAGCGAAGACGTCAACATAATGCTATTGTTTATGCTTTTGTTATTGTTATTTTTATTGTTGTTGTTGTTTCAGTTGTTGTTGCTTAATTCCTAAGGTTGGTAAAATCAAAATAGTGTTGGCCAAAAGTGGGACTTTTGTCTCCTCCTCCATCATCATCGGCATCATCATCATCATCATCTCCGTTGTCATCATCATTGCCATCATCTTTGTCGTGTACAATGTTGCGATGTTGTTGCAGAGACCCTCGTCCAGTCCATTCCATTCATTGTGATCGTTGGCTTGGTTCCGTGGTGTCCAAGTTTCTTGCTTTCGTATCAGAAATTGTGATCACCATTAGCACCTTGAATGTGTTGCACACTGGTTACTTGCAACTGATTGGCATTGTGTGGTAAAAAGTTTGGCATTTACAATAGTTTTATATGTAAGTGTACACTGGACAAAATTTGATAAAAAAATATATTGAAACTCAATATAATTCATAGTTCTAAGATTGGAAAAACCTAAAGTGAAATTAACATCACTATAACTATAATATTGTATTATTCCCCGACGCTTTTATATGTTCGTAATAAACTCAAAAACTACCAAATAGATTTTTATACGGTCTTCACCAGTGAACTGAGTGAGTAATGTGGATGGTTTAAGTGTTATATTATGATCATTTCCATAATTTTCCAAAATCAAAGTGGATCATAAATCTAAAGTATCGACAACGTCGTAGATAAGAAAAATCAATGTAGCTCATAATGTAGTGTGATGTTATGAAGCAGTTCTGATATTGAAATGGGTTAGCAACACGCACCAGGTATCACTAGTAATATCTATCTTAAGGAAATCATCGAGACGTTTTCCATATATTTATTGTGACCAAAGTTGAAGGAAATTCTATTGATAGGAAAATATTATCCACAATTAATAAATTTTTGGTTCGAAAATAATGAATTTAAAGGTCATGAGGGTCTGGAAATTCATTTCTATGAATTTTCTAGACTTTTATTAGATCCTAGAGTAGGAATATTGATTTTATTAATCTATACATATAAACGGGGAACTATGTCTGTATGTCTGTTCCCAATGGACTCCGAAACAGCAGGATCGATTTTGATAAAATTTTCAAGGAAATTTTAGCATTGTGTGGAGAAAGTTTGAGTAAAGTTTCTTCCGGATCGGACCATAAATTTCTATAATTATCGAAAATCAAAGCAGTGAACTGACAAAAGCGAACTACATGAACAAGTTTTAGAACATTTTTGACTTTGTTTGGTAATTTTTAGAAATCTAATCATTGCACAAAAGAATATTGAGTAAATTTTTGTTTTTTTTTTTTTTTTGGAGCGAGGGCGTAGCAATCTAGTAAGCAAATTTTATTAGAAACAGTTGATTCTTCTTTAAAGCATCAGGACATTTTGTTCTTTAGCAGGAAATCTATAAATTGAAAAAAAAATCGTTTTTTAGGATATAAAATCAAGTTGTTATAAATTTTTTTTTGATTTTTATAGAAATCTCATACCCCCAGGAATAACTTTATTATTACTTTATACTTATCTCATCTTCTTTATGTTTCTTTTGTGTCTACAATTTCCCATACTTTTTATCTGATATAAAAATGAATAAGCAAAAATCCTTTTTTTATTATTCCTTTGGAAGTAAAAGTTTGTAACCAAAGGATCCATAGAACTTAATCAAGCTCGATACTTACTTAATACCACTTGTATTGTATTTACTTTTAAGTATATTTTTAAGTGCTTCTTCATACTTGCAATATCACAAAAATAAAAACAAAACAACAACAAAATTATGCACTGTGTAGGAAACAAAACAAAAAAAAAAAAAAAAATAGAAAAAAAAACAATCATAAAAACGAAGAAAAAATTAACTTTTCTGCATAAAGCTAAGGTCAGCATCTTTATTTCTTGGCCAAAAACCACTTAGAGAGCAACGTCATCGTCATCATGCACATCCACATCCACATCTACGTCCACGTCCACGTCCAAATCGTCATAGTTATCGTCAAATGCGTTGCACAGTACATATTGTTATATCCAGCACAATATGATTAGGGTGAGCTGAATGAGTGGCGGAAAGGAGGAAATACAGCGAGCAGCAATTGTTTGAGTCACTACTAGTCATTGTGAAGCTGCTTATGCTGCTTTTCCATCAGCGCAATGTTGCAACAGTCGTCGTCGTGGTCGTCGCCGCTTATCTTTTTATTGTTCTTTGCAACCAGCTATGGTGGCATTTCCAAGATTTGGTTTCTTTCTTTCTTTCTTTCTTTCTTCACACACAAAATATACTTTTATATTTTCATTTTAATTTTTCTTTCCTTTTTTGCAAAGGCAAGACAAGAGTCGTGCCTCATTGAAAAATTGCTCCCGTCTGTTCCTGCTCTCATATTTTTCGCGAACCCCAAATGGACTTCAAACAATAGAAGTTACAATCCGATTTGTATACACAGTTAACAGCAACAACTACACTAAAAACAGCAAACAGAACTGCTCTTGCCTGCCATCATCATCGTCATCATCACCATCATCATCATGCCTCATACTTAAGGCGTGCCAAGGAGGTGGATGTGTCGGCTGACTGGCTATCTTACTGACTGGTGTTTAGTTGCTTTATGTTTAGTTGTTCCTATTGTTGTTGTTGTTGGTGTTGGTGTTGGTAGTTGGATTGGAATTGTTGTTGGTGGTGGATCTTACAATAATCCGCCTCACTTTAGCACTTGAGCGCACTTCAGTGCAGAGCCACCGTCGTCAACGTCTGAGTTCACTCTACCCGACACACTCGATTCAACTTAACACACAGCATCATCATCGTCATCGCCACCAATGCTGTTTCCTCCTCTGTCATCTTCATCTTCATCCTTATTCCTTATTCTCATCATCATCTCATTTATGTGAATCTGTGTGAATGTGTGTGTGTGTTGCCCTTTAGTTAAGAAGTTTAGCTTAGTCTGCTTCACTATGGTTTGGTTTGGTTTGGCTTCAGTCAGCTTCATCTTCATCTTCGGCTTCGTTGTTTCGTACATTTTTGGATTTGTTTTATTTTGATTGTTCTTATTATTCTTGTTGTTGTAGTATTTGTTGTTGTTCTTCCTTTTGGCCTTTTTACTGTTCATTGTTGTTGTTGGTGTTGTTGTGCGCCATAACATTTCAACACTGCGTGATGTTGCAAGCAAGATATGGTCGCTCGCGTTCGCGCTCGCCCGGCTTATTCCTGTAGCCTTCGTTCTTGGTTCTTCTTGGGTTCCTCTTTAACTTTTTTTTTTTTTTTTGTATTGTTATATGCGAAAACGATTGAGATTCAGATTGAAAAGGCAAAAAAAGTTTGTTTTGTTGCCTGCCCCTCATTCAATTCATTTTTTTTTTTTTTTTGGTTTTTTTTTATTATTTTATTTTTTTAACTTGAAAGAAATAAAATAAAATATAAGCAAAAAAAGAAAAAAAGAAATACCAAAGTGTGAACATTTTGGGTAACACTCTCAGGTGGATGAATGGATGAGCTTAAGGTGTTGGTAATGATGACTTTGAATTATTCATGATTCACGATTGAAATTATTTGTGGTGTGCGCGAGCGAGATTTCCCTTTTTTATCTTCTTCATGTTGTTGGTATTATTGTTTTGGTATTTTGTATTTGTTACACGTTAAAGCGTATGTAAAGCTCTGCCTTCAACTCAACTCAACATCATCTGCTGGATACTATAGTACAATACTATAATATATTGTATCTGTAGCTGTTGTTGTAGCAGTGTAGCAGCACAAGTAAGTACTTATAAGGTTATTGTGATGGCTAAGCAAAACAATACTTGAATTATGCTACGTGTTCCTCATTGGTTTCATGTTGCTGTTGCTGTTACTGTTGCTATTGTGTGCACCTTTATTTTATGGTAAATCATTCAAATTGAATAAGCAAAACAACAACTTTAGTTGTGCTGGTTCATGGTGATGGTGATGATGACGATGACGATGGTTGAAAATGCCTAAAGTCCTTAAGGATCGAGTACACGAAGTTCAATTGCTCATGCATGCAACAAAGATAAAGTCAAGTCAAATACACAGACATACAGACAGAAAGACAGAAAAAACGAATTTGGTTACAAACAAACAAACAAAGAATGAATTTTCTCATGGGTATTGAGCTTTATACTCTCATCGCTTCGCATAGCATCCCATTGCACAATTGCCCCCCTTACTTCTTCATGTGATAATCATTGCGCGAATGTCGAGTGTCATTTTGAAAATATGCTCATGTCGATGATTGTCTTTTGTACATGAATGTGTGATGATGATTGTATGTATGCATGCTTTATTTTAATTTTTTTAAGTGTATTGCATTATTCTTGATGGTTGCAAGCAGGCAACTTGTCCCTTGTGTAAACCAAAACAACAATAATTGCCACGTCTGTTTATAGTAGAGTAGAGTAGAATAAAGTAGAGATGAATATCAAAGACAATAACAATACCGGCGGCATTTCCACTTTTAAAACATTTTCAAGTCTTTCCAAGCCCAAAGGCAAGAAATTTTTATTACTCTCCACTAAAAATTTTATTACGTTGTTAAGAGACTGAATGATGTTGATAAAAAAAAAACAAGAATACAATATCAAATTGTAAAGTTCCTTAATGTTTAAATTAAAGTTTCGACAAGAAACTTAAAAACTTTTATTATACTCATGAATAAAAAATATAATACTATAGTCGTATTAAAGATTAGATGATGCACGTTTTATAATTATTTTTAAAGCTCTTCTGCAATGAATCATCATCCTTGATAACGAGAGATTTAGTTAGAGGGAAATTGGTATTAAAATGGTAATGGTACTTGATTCATAGAAGCAAACAACCATTTAGTAAACTAAATCCTTTCGAGAAAAATGTTTGCATTATGCAAAAAAATATACTAAAAGGTTATTCACACCGAACGTGAATCGATTCTATGTTGAATCGACCATTGAATCGGACAACAACCACAACACAATGGAATCGGCTGTAAACAAAAAAAAAAAACAGCTGCTCATGATTCAGAAGCGATTCATATTGAATCAGTTCGTTGATCTGAAATTGAAGATATATTGTATTTATCAAAATTGTCAATAACTTTTTGAAGAAAAATGAATCGACGACTTTGATTGAAGTCCGAATAATAATACAAAATCAAAGCCCTGACATACTTCTATATTTTAGGCTATAACTCTGGTTTCGTTTAGTCTAAAACAATATTTTATATATGAAAACATTCCCAGAAAAATATGTATCCGAATAGCGAAAACCCCATCCAAGTTCGAGTTGTTGAAAAAAAAAGAAAATCTCGAATATACAGACACATATAAGTAGTTGCGAATTTTTTTATTCAATTTGTTTTTATGTTACAAAAATTCGAATTGTGGCACAGACGGCGTTGCACAGATATCATGGATATAATAAAAGACACTGGAACACTATTAAAATTCAATTGTTGGCCGATTAGGCTCAACTTACGACCAACATCTGAGTGCCACTCGACGTGGTTGCTCAAGAGCTTGGAATGCCTTGCACGCTGCACTACCATAGAGTTTGGTTAAAGAACCAACACCAGCTGGACTGCGGTGATACAAATGACGCAAAATTGATGGGCAACAAATATAGAACCAGTCAGGATCTTAAGCTGCGAATTCCTTGTACTTAGCTGTCTTAATGATGTCCATTTCTTCGGGTATCTTCAAATTGCCAATCTTTTTCAAGAAGAGTAACGCGACAACCTTAGTTACGCAGTGCTGATCAATATCCTTTTCTATTACACCTAGCATCTTGCTGGACAAAGTGAATCGGAAAATTATTATAATCGCAACATAATTTATTTCCAAAAATGAAAGAAATTTATTCTTGAGTATTTCTTTAAGTATAAATAGCTAATCTCACTTACTTTAAGATAGTATTGTATATTATTGATGGGGATAAAAAAACAAAACTTAAATGAAATGAAATGTTCTGTCATTTCTTCTTTAGTTTTTCCTTTATGTCGACAAAACCAAACCAAAGTAATTTAGGGGTTATGCATTTCAATTGGTTTCTTTTGAACCAATCTACTGCAGCTTTGTATAATTAGCAGCTTTTAAAAATAACTCATTATTCTCAAGAGCGTCTTGTCTTGTTTTCCCTGCTTTTTATTTTTATTTTTTTCCTTTAGTCAGTAAATACTATTTTTGCTGGACAAGTGAAAAAGCGCTTTTATGCTTCAAAAGACACAGTTAGACCAATAACAATAACAACAACAACTAACAACTAACAACTAACAACAAAATAAATGCCAATAATTTGGTTTTGGTCGCTGGCAATCACAACAACAATAACAACAACATCCACTTGAAGTAATGCAAGATGAAAGACCCTTTTTTTCCTTTTGTAAGAGGGGCCACTGCTGCCACAAGAAAAAAAAAAAAAAATAAAGAAACCTCCGAAATGGAATAAGTAAAAGAAAATACTTTTAGTATTATTTTTTCCCTCATTTTCTCATTTTCTTTTTTTTTTTTTTTTGTTACTTTTCCTAGTCGTCGTGGTTTTCTTTAAGTAAAAAGCTAACGAACTATTTGGAAGAGTAGACAAGAAAGAATCGAAAGGAATAGAAAATAATAAAAAACTGCAAGAAGAAAAATGAAGCTGCAAAAAAAAAAAAAAAAAAAAATAAGTGTACAAATTCAAGAGAGAAAAGTGCAAGCCAAGTAACTTTACATTTAATTTTCTTTTTCTATTTTTGTTTTTGGTTTTTTGTACAAATTTTTATTCAATTTTTTTTTCTTCTTTTTCTTCTTTTCCTTGTTGTTTTCCTAAGTATGACTATATTCAACGTTTGGTTGGCTTAGATACTCGTAAACTAAACAAAAAAGACAAGAAAACTAAAGCAAATGAAAGAGAATCCAACTTCAACTCATTCATTTAATGCAAAGTTAATTTGAAAAAGGTTTTCCTTTTTTCTTTTGTATTTTTCATTTAAAAAGAAGCATTGTTAGTTTGAATTGGAAAACAGTAACAAGAATAAGAAGAAGAGGAGAAGGAGAAGGAAAAGGAAAAGGTAGGAGTAAGAATTGATTCGGAGACAGAGACATTTTCCTTTGCCTATTGTGAAATGTGAAAATGATAACCTTAGTTCAGTTACGATTTTAAAAATCGAAATTAAAACCTCACACCCATTCATCGCACACCCATTCATCTTACACTCCCTCACACACGCATACACACCTGTCGACTTTCAGTCCCTTCATATGAATAGTCCTTGTATGAATAGTTTTCTTTGGTTTCCTATTCTCGTTTATGTTTGTTAATTTGAATAATTTTTTTTCTGTTTATTTTTTTTTTTCTTTTTTTTTTGTATTTGATCCTAAGCTGCCTTTTTTTATCAGTGTAAATCTGTAAAAAAAAAGTGATTGGGTTTTAGCCTTTTATTTTGACACAAAAAGAAAAAAAAAAATAGAAATCGAATTCGAAAAGGGCAACTGCTAAAAAGTACTTCAAATAGTAGTAAGAAAAATGCCAAAAAGCCAAAAGAGAACACGAATAGAAAATCATCGACTTGAGGTTGTTCAGTTGCAGAGTTTTGACTAAGTTGACTTTAGAGCAGCTTCAGCTTTAGTAGTTAGTTGTAGGAGTAATATTACAAGCATCCCACCTCCATACCTCCTTCCCTTAATCATATGTCTGTACTAAGTATATTGTAGTAAGTAGTAAGATTTTTCTCATATTGCCGAATTCTAGGGTATTTTTGACTTTATACAATTGCCTACTGCGGTGGTCGGTTGACGCCATGGCGTCTACAAGTTCACCCACTTCTCTCATCTAATAAACTCCTTCTTCTTTCTTTTCTATCATCATCATCATCAGCATCTATTCTTGGTATGAATGTTGGTATGTAGACATGTGTATCTGATGTTGCTTTGCTATCTACAAACTCACCATTTCATTCATATCTACCTACATAGTAGTAAATAGTAGTATTAGTAGTAGTAGTAGTAGTAGTAGTAGTAGTAGAAAGAAGTGTACCATCCTATTTAGTATGAACATTATTTTTTTCACATTTCGTATTTACAAGTTTCCATTCATATCAAATTGTGAGATTCTTTTTCCTACTTTTCTCTTTCTCTTTTTTTTTTGTTTTGTTTTGTTTTGTTTTGTTTTGTTTTTTTTTGTTGGATTTTCATTTTAATTTTTTTAACTTTTATTTTTTATTTTTCTGATTTTGTTTGCAATTTCGCATACGATTTCACTTTGAAAAGTATTTCACTTCCGTGTGCAGTTCGACGCTGTTATGTGTGGTGTTGTATTGAACATAGTACACCACACAAATATTCACTGACACACCGCCATACCGCCACTCAGAGATCTAGTAAGTATCTGATACACTCACCATCACCATCACCATCACCATGTGTACTATAGAGTAAGTAGTAAGAGAAGTTTGTATTTTATTGTACAATCCTGTGGCATGGCGGCTTTGGCTGCTGTTCCTGCCGCTGTTAGCCTTCGAAGTTCTTTTATTTTATTTTTTTTTTTTTTGATTTGTTGGTTTCCTTGTTTTTTTTTTTATTCATTCGTTTTTCAAAAACACACGTACGTGCTTCGGGTTATGTGAATAGGATTCAATTGTATTGATTTTTATACAATATAGTATATATTTTTATATTATTTTATTTCATGTTTTTTTATTTTCTTATTGAGTTGCAGGTTACTTTTTGTTCATTTCTTTCTTGTCAGCACAAGCAACCCTTCCCTTCCCTTCCCTTCCCTTCCCTTTTTGTTGTTCAACGAAGAAGGCAGTCATCACATAAAATAAAATTCGATTATACGATTTAATCTGATTTCGCACAAACGAATGAATTGAATGCTTCAAATGCAAATATATAAAACATACTACATTTTATTGTTGTGTATGTGTGTGTGTGTGAGCATTTGTTAATAGAATCAAATAAGAATCAAAAGAAAAAGAAAGAATATTTGGTGTTGCCTTTTTATTCAATTGTTCAATGTTTCAATGAATAAATAAGGGAATGAGTAAGTAGCTCGCGATTCGATTCGATACGATTCGATTCAATGTGGCATGCAATCAAAAATTGTGGCAAGCAGGCAGGGTAAACTTAGCCAAAATACAACAAAACCAACATGTGTCATACCACATCAAATATGAAAAGCTTATTAAATTATGTATTTAAAAGTGGGAGAAATGAATGGGAAACAACGAAAGAAAATAATAAGTTTTTTCAGTTTATTTTTTTTTTAATTTAAATTTTTTGTTAAAATTTTTTAAAAAATATTTTATGCACCACAAGTTTGATTGCGGCAAGTAGGCGTATGAAAATCAATTTCATGCTGCAACAGTTAAAAAATAAAATCAACTTTAATATATTTGAATTCAATTGAAATTGCGTGTCAGCATGCATCATGAAACAACAAATTTACTCGTATGTAATATGCATAAAGGGATCTATCGATTTACATAGATGTATGTATAGTTTATATAAAGTAGATACACAGAGATATACTACGTGTATATATAGTAAAGTTAGGTAGATGTAAAGTGTATGATGTGGCAAAGAGTCAAATGAAATTAAAATTCAATAAATGACACTCAAAGGAAGTGCGAATGTGCGTAGTTGATGTTGATATGTATCTCATCTGATGAAAACAGCCTACGTTGCAACATCATCTGTGTGTACATATAGATATCGTACTTGCTTGACATGCAATACTATATATGTACATATATAATAGTATAGGACTGCATCAAAATATCAAAAGTCATAGTCACAGTGAGTACAGCAACAGCATCAGCATCAGCATCCGTTGTCATAGTAATCGTAGTTGTTGGAATTTATCACCTGCCAGCGTGTGCAAGGCTTTACACTCTTGGCACAAAATATCAGTTTACAAGACTTCATGAGAGGACTGAACTGGGCTGGGCAGGGCAGGGTAGGGCAGGACAGGACCGGACAGGACAGGAGTTTATTGATGGACAAAGGGACATGCATACACACTTTGAAGCCAAAAACCAACCGCTATATGGTTACACGCGGGCTTTGGCATCTTTAGTAGGTGACAAAGAGGGCGGGAGGTAACCACAGCTTCTAGATACTATGCACTTCTATATGGCATGCAACCTGAATGCGTATAACTTTTAGTTCGAACCTACATATTACTTACTTACTTACTTACATTCGAAGTGAAACACACAAGAATTTACCGCATAAATTTTAACAAGAAGAAAAAGTCAAAAGAAGTTGGAAGAAGGCTGGCAACAAGGCTGCTTTAGGACGTTTCTTTTACGGCCAAGCTCAGCTCAGCTCAGCTCGGTGCGGCTCGACTCGATTCTGGTCTTTTCTGTTCTGTTTTGTTCTGTTCTATTTTGTTCTGTTCTATTTCTGAACGTACAGAAAAAGTTGCAACCGCACTTTGGCACAAAACTCACAAGACACTCATAACTTTTTATAGCATCAACTAGCAGAAGCAGCAGCAGTGACTACAGACTATACTAGATGAGATGGAGGGGTCAAATGGGCTACGGTAGTAAGTTGCAAAGACGCCATAACAAAACTACGTGAACGACTACGAAAAGTAAACTATCTCTTCAGAGAAGAAGAATTACAAACAACAACGACAACGACTACGACGACGACGACTTGAGGTGTTACCTCAGAAAAACTGATATTCTTCTTTCATTTCTTCTTCTAGTAGTTCGACATTTTCTTTTGGGGTTTCTCAGTATTTTTTATCTGTCGGTCTGCCTGTCTGTCTGCCTAGTGAGTGCCGCTCTTGGCACTACGTGCAAGCAGCAACATTATGCGGCAGGCAGGCATCTACTATTTTGTACTCGTACTCATATTCAACGACTCTTATGCACCTTGCATCAGCTGCTGTTGATGCTGCTCCTGGTGCTATTCCTGCATCAGTTGGCTCCACTTTGGCTCTGAGCGCTGCAACACTTGTTTAAATCTCTTGTTGGCGCTTCACTTGCTCAGCTTCCAACTTCTATCATTCCTTGCCGCCAACGAATAGTTGAAAGTTTGAATTTTTTTTTCAAGTTTTTCTTCTTCTTCGGTTTTTGTTGCTAAATACTATTTTTTTTATTTTTTTTTTTCTTTGTTTGTTTGCATCTTTTTGCATTGCACGAACGACGATGACGACGACGACGACGACTTGGTTGGTCTGTCGTTGGTCTCTTTATACTTATTTTTTTGTTGCCTTGTGTTCAGTCTTGTGTTCGTTGATTCGTTCGTTTTTTTGCTCATGTGTTTACAAAGTAATTACGTTGCTAAAATTAAATTCATAAGATGTGCAAAAGCGGTTTAAAAATACTTTATTTTGTTTTTTGCTGCTCCTTCCTCCCTTTTTTTCCGCTTCCATTCTTATTACTCTTTTTAATTCTACTACTACTACTACTACTACTACTACTACTACTTTTTTCTGCCTTTAGTTTTTCTATGCATTCTCCACAGTGTATTGCTGCCTGCCCTTTGCCCTGCATGCAACTTGGAATGTGTGTCTACCGCCGCCTTCGTTTCGACACTTTGTAAAAACTGTTAATGCCTGCTAAAAGGTTTTTATGTTCAACAGGATAACGTGCAACGTGCCACAGCAGCGCAGGTTCACAGTTTAACTTGAAACTTGTAAGGGCTTTTGCGTATTTTATGCTTTTGCGTTTTGTTCTTCATCGTTTATTCGTTCATTTTGTTTTTGGCTCACGCTCCTTTGTACTTTACTGTACTACTTGCTCCTTTCATTTGAGTTTAATGCCAGCGAGAACGGTGCGCGCGTGCGGTCATAACGTAAGCGATAAACTTCTACAATAGTCAAGTAAACAACAACAATAACAACAATAACAACAAGGACAACAAAAGCTTTCTGTATCTTTAAAATCGAAGTATGCAAGCAGCAGAAAAAAGTAATCCAAGTTTTTAAGATCCTTTACAATTTACTTGTTCGGTCAATTCCGTTCAAATGTTTAATCTGCCCATAAATTCATTGAAATAAAACCAAAACAGTAAAGAGGGCAAGTGAAAGTATGAGAAATTACAATAATTAAATTGATTATAAATAAGTGAAAACTTCTTGATGCTTCTTGATTCAATAAATAGTAAAGGAATCTCAGTATCGAAAGTTTAATAATAAGGAAAGTGTGGATATATTTTTTGTTACATACATACAAATATCTTTTATTTACAGTGGAAATAAGTTATATTGACTGTGTGCACCAGAAATCTCCAACGGTTTTGAGGTCACTTATTTTCAATTTTGCTTTAAAAATCCTTAGGTGGCCCAGCAGTTTGAGTGATTTCCTTTTCCAAACATTGACGCTCGAATGAAGAGCTGATTGAAGAGCGTTTGCGATTGGCACGTTTTACACGTAGCGACTCTGTTGATTATCCTTTGATGTCTCTTGCTGGTGTTAATACTCAGCGATAGACGCAAAGCAAATTGGAATTAGGTTGAAATTGTAGTGAAAGAGATTTCTGGCACACAAGCGAACAACTTTGTCATAAGGCTCAATTACATTTGGCTTGTTTGCAAGCTGCAAAGTAACTAGTTTAGAAACGATCGAGTTGGTGTGTATGCTCGTAACGATGACACACAAAGCATTTCACTTGTTCAGTAGTCACGCAGTTAGCGAGACATATGAAATACTCACAGCTGCTTCAATGCTGACTCACTTCGAAAAAAAGAGAGAGAGAGTGTGTGTCTGTGAGATCACTAATAGGCAGCGAGTAGCGAATAAAGTAGGACGGCACTCAACTTTCAGTTGAGTTGTTTTTTAAGGGAACATAGGCGAAGACCCCATTAAGTATACTTAATAGAAAGACATTTCTACATGGAAATAGTTATTGGGACGTGGGCAATCGATTTGTCACTTTATTAATCGTTTACACATATAAAACATTCGTCATGTAGCTGACTTTGGTCATGTGGTAAACATTTGATCAATGTGATTAACACAGTGGAAATTTTTCAATTCGCATTTAACTTTACTCAAACACTCTCCAGACTATGCTGGAGTTTCTTTGAAAATTTCATCAAAATCGGTAATGTGGTTTTGGAGTCCATAAGAAATAGACATTCAGACATAATTCCATTTTTATATATATGTATATATACACAGATGCTACAATCTAATTTCTTGAATCAAATACATAGTTCCTATTCCCGTAATCAGATCATCTGGGAGTGGTCAAGATCGATCCATTGAGGACTGAAATGTTTCATAAACACTTTTGCAATTATTTGCGTAGCCGCAGTTAGCATCAAAGAGGGACGAAGCCTCCAATATAAACTACTCAATAAAAATCATGTTTTCGCATAAAATAAATCTAATGCATAAAACTCGTTGAAAAAAAAAAAAAAATTCAGTAAATTAAAGTTAGTACTTCAAAACAATAAAAACCTTCTGTTAGTGATATTTTGGATTAAAAATGGTTTCGTTATTATACTTTATACTTACTAAGGCAATAATTTTTTTATCTTTGGTAATAATTTTCTGATTTTAATGATAAACTATTAATATAATAATAGTAAATAGAATTATTTAGTTCAATAAATTGTTTAACTGTTTCATTAACGTAAACTTTGTTAATTTAATAAAAAATCCTCTTATGGAATTGAGTGTTTAACTAATAAACTAAATATCTGATGACATTTTAACTCATCATCTCATTTGAGAATCTACTTAATTATACAATATTTGAAAATATTAATTTGCAAATCTCATATCAAATTATGTAATAGCTTTTAATTAACGAAATTATCTATTTCATTCATTTTCTATTCTTAACCTTGAGTTTATCTTTTTCCATTTCAAATTTCAAAATTTAATATTCCTTAAATAAAAATGAGCTTAAATTTCATTTGTAAATCTTAAAGTGCTTAAGTGTTTCATTTTCATCTTTTAGTTGAACTCACATTTAAAGCAAATCAAGGGAACGAACTTATTAATTTATGACAAACAAAACGTTGCTGCTTAGTCTAATAAATAATCTTATTAAATATTTTATGCATTTTATTTTATTATAGCGACACCATTTTTATTATTATGAGGGAGCAAGCAAATATGTACTACATACAATATACTATTTACAGATCCACAAATGGTACAAATACACATAGATACAGATACCGACCGAGCACACACAAAAAAAAAAATTTCCCTTTTCACAGTCAGAGGAGTCGTCAAGTCAGCAAAAGTAAAGAGAATATTATAAGTAAGACGAAAAAAAAAAAAAAGAAAAATATTTGACAGCTCAAAACGAAGACGACAAAGAGTCTCTGAGTCTCTGTCTGTCATCGTTTTATATTTGAAGCGCGAATAAAAAGAAAATACTGCAAAAGGAAAAGAAGCAAATAAGAAAGTAAAATTTGCGAAATGATTTTGACAATTTCATTCAATTTCAAACTTATTTCAACAAATTGTTTGCCCGACTCATATACACATTCGTTGAGCCAAGTAAAATACCAGCAGCAGCTGAGAGTAGCATACGACAAGGAAGCCATCTACCATGACACTACCACTAACAGATACCATAATACATATTGTAGATACAAATACACAAGCATATACCCAAATCCCAAAGACACATGATTTGTCACCGCAAGTTTGCCAATCCTACGACGAAAGCAAATAATAACGCACTAACAAAGGCACATAACGCACATGATGGAAGAAAGACAAATAGACAGATACACAGACAGACATAGAGAGGCAGTTTTTGTCCCAGACATACTCATACACCATCAATGTTAAAGCTTAACTTGAATTTCACTTATGAGGGATGAGGTGGAATTGGAGTTTCTTCAAGTACTCGTAACTATTTATACTACTAGTACTACACCAAAATATGAATGTATAGTAGTTGTTGCAATGAGATGATGAGATGAAAATGCCACAGAGAGACTCCTCTACTCTACTCTACTTTAAGATGGTGACGAAACATTCCACATAACATTACAATTGTCTAATTTTAGAATCTTAAAGATACATTTAAAAAGATATACACACAATCGAGTGAGAGAGAGAGAGAGAGAGAGATAGAGTGAGAGAGAGAGGGGAAAAGAGAAAGTTAAGTGAATGAACAAAGTATAACAAAGGCGAAAGTCTCGTATTAGGTGTAATATAAAAGTCATTTAATGACATTGACTGACATTTTGATGTTTCATAAAAACCAACTCAAGCACATACACGCAGATACGCAGATACTCAGATACTTATAAAACCAATGATACAGAGAGAGGGTATGAGAGGAGCAGGGATGACACCCGCACACGCAACATACAACAGACAATAGTTTGACAATAGCAATAAAAAGCCTACAACATTTCGCTTTACTTGGCGGGTCTTCATCGTTGCCGATGATGCGCGGCTGATGAGGCCATACTCACTGACTGACTGACTGACTGACTGATAGACAACGAAATTCACTAAATGTCTGTCTGTCTGTCTGTCTGCCTCTCTGTGTGTGTGTGTGTGTGTGTGTCTTTCTGTCTATCTATCTGTCTGCCTGTCTTTCTGTCTTTTACACAATTTGTATCGGCTTTACTCACAATATTCTTAATATATTGTTCCTGATGTTGTTGTTGTTGTTGTTATTGTGCTTGTCATACTTATTCACATCCGCTTTTGTATTCTTCCTTCCCTCCTCGCTTACTCCAATTCAATTCACTCCACTCCATCTACATCTACATCTATGATCCTTCAAAAGCCACGACAACGACAACGACTACAGCTAAAGTGCGTTGTGCTTCTTCTGTAATAGTGGAAGTGTTGTTGACGTCTATATTCTGCATGGATTTGCGTATTCAAAATTAATTCGTTGTGAATATCCTAGACACATTTTTCGTACTACTCTACTACTACTACATATTATTATATATAGAATCTCGAACGAATCATGATGACGATAATGATGATAATGATGATGATGATGAGTATGACTGACTATGGTAATGGGGGACTTTCACGTTTCCTTCAGCAAAGTAAAGAAAAAAGGCCACATAAAATAAAAAGGAAAGAAAAACTCCCATTGCGCCTGATCTACTTTTGCCATCAGTGGCAGCGGTGGCGGTAACGCAACAACAACAACAACAGTAGTAGTAGCAGCAGCAGCATCTTTCAAAAGAAAAAAAAAAAAAAAAGAAAAAAAAAATTATTATAAAATCTACCATCTTTTACATTTGAACCCAAGCCAGCCAAACCCAGTCAGTCAAGAAGATACCTTTTCAGGCATGAAATAATAAGTTACGGAAGCATAAAAGATGTTTCTCTACAATTTTTTATTCTTTCATTTCTCTTTTTTTTTTTTGTTAAGTCGGGCGACTCTCATTGAAAATTTTATTTATTTCTGTTTTTCTTTTTGATTTAAGTGTGTTAACATCTTTTAATAAGGATTGTGATCTTAAATATAAAAATAAACAAAATTTTAAAAAAGTTGCTTAAAGCTGTTTAAAATTGTGTCTACGCATCTACATAGTACTATGTATCTTTCCTAGATTGGAGTAGAATAGATCATATTTACTATGATAAGAAATAAGCTTTTAAGTAAATTGAAATATGATTTATGATGGATGGTATGAATGAAAACCCAACAGTTTTACTTACCATACAAAGGTAGATATAATTTTAATAAATAGAATCTGTAGATTAAGACAAGTCCATTCATTTCTTTCATTAAATTGAGATATTGATCAATGATTATTTGATTCATATATTAAATACTAGATCCTCTTGGAATTTTGGAACAGTTTTAGGCAATTATCATTAGATATTATAAAACAAAGTACCCCCGATGCACTGTCTGATTTTCACCAATGGACATAGTGATGCATGAGGAAGGTTTAGGAAAAAAGAAAATTCGAAAAACCTCAAAGAAACAGCTGAAAAATCGAATGAAATTGAAGAAAAAATGAGATGTACAAGTTGTTTTTGTCAAATATCTCATTAGATGAACCTATCACTATCCAATTATTTTGGAAGAAGTGGCAAGACAACATCTAGTTGAAAATAAAGGATTAGTGTTCTCCTGATGGGTATGGCAAATGTGCGCTTATACATTAAAAGACTCTGCCATAGATTTCTCCCTTTTTCTTTGAAGGTTATATGCTTATATGGTACTCATGGTATTCAGTTAGCGGGCTGTTCGTATTCCAGCAACATAATGCAGATACAAAGGTTTCAGAACAAAGTGCTAAGATGTGCTATGAATGCACCCTGGTACGTCCGTAGTAGCGACATTGAACGCGATCTTGGCATCAATTCAGTCACCATTATTATACAGAGATATATGAAGATTCATGTGGAAAGGTTAAAAGTTCATATTAATAATGAAGCTTCAAGCCATAAAGATCCAAGTGGTTGGAAAACGAGTCTAAAATGCAAAAAGCCGCATTAACTCTTAGAATAAATAATGCCTCTGCAATCAGAATGCCAACAAAATAATGAGCATTATCAGTATTAGTATGTGATAAATCAAATTCAATTTGCCATTCATACGTTTAATAGATTAATATTATAATACCTGAATATATTCAGCTTCAACCACAATTATTCTCAGTTTCAAATTTAAAAATGGTGCTACAAACTGTTCTTTTACAGATTGATAGCTCAATTAGAAATGTAGCAAAATTTTAAATGTAAAAAAACATATCTTTCTACATCATCACTACCATTACATATAATATTATAAAACAAAGTCCCCGCGCATCAGTCTGTCTGTCCGATCGCGATAAACTCAAAAACTACCGAATTGATTTTCATATGTTTTTCACCGATGTACGGAATGATTCATGAGGAAGGTTTTTGTGTATAAAATCATTAAGTTTTTGCATAAATTGGCTGCAATATAATGATCATTTCCATTATATTCCAAAATCAAAGCAAACCATATGACATGTCGACAATGTCGTCGACAGCAGAAAGCAATGTAGCTGTGAAATGCATGTGATGAGGTGAAGTCGTTCCATGTCAGACTAAAATTCGAAAGGTAATGAGAACTTAATAAATTCTCAAAACGAATAATTTCAACACTTTGTTTTAATGCTTTTATGTGTGAAGAGGTTTCACATGGAAACCTGGCTCTTTTTGCGGATTCTTTAAATTGGTTTTAGAGGCCGAGAGAGATAAACTAGGGATCACAATCTGATTTCCCTATCTCCTTTCCCACATCATCCCCCTTCCTCTTCCTTCTAGAATCAGATATCACAATAAGGTTTCTGGGTAAACACGTTTGAACTCGCAAGCGGTGTCCTGTGTCATCTAGCCTAATCTTATTTCAATGGTTAACACAAGAATGTTGCAAAAGTTTTAAACAAATAATGATTTTTGTATATTTTAATTATTGTTGTTGTTGTTTGTTGTTGCTGTTAATAAAGAAAAACATTTAATGTAATTTTTAAAGCTTAACATTTGAAGCTTCCTGTTTACGGGAGTTTATGACGACGACGACGACTATGATGATGATGGGTGGGTACTACATACTTCCTACTACTATTGTACTTAGTATCAGAGTAATTCGAGGGAACTTTGTGCAATGAAAAATGTTGCAAAACTAAGTTATATTTTACAAACAAATATGAGAAGAAAAAGAAAAAAAAAACAACAAAATCATTGTGAAACAAAGAAAGACAAGTAGTCTACGAATTTAGTAGCCGTCAATGATGATGAAAAGCTTGCAACATCCATGAAAATGAATAAGTGAAAAATAAAATAAAATCAAAACAGAACAGAACAGAACAGGAGAGACTCAACAAGGAGGGGCCTTAACAGGAAACAAATATCGTTGTCAGAGAGGACAGGACGACAGGGCGACGCCAGTATCCTTTGTTCAATGTTGGTGATTATTTTTAACTGAACAGCAACGACTAATTAAGTATGGAGTACCTTTTCGTCCTTTCTTTTACTCCCTTTATCACTCATTCTCACAAATTTCTACTTTTACTACTCCTACTCACACAATAATTCTTTGCTGCTCAGTTTTTTCTTCTTTTTTTCATTTTGTTTTGTTTTGTTGCAAGGCTTTTATTGTTTGTTGTGGTATCCTTGGAGCTGCTCCTATCGCTTCCTTACACTTACATTCGTCTTTATGAGCAAAGTTTGTGTCATAAGCGAGCGAGTGACTTTGTGCAACAAAGTTACAATAAATAGCATTGTAGCATAGAGAGAAAAGAAAGCGCTGAAAGTAGTTGATGAGTTGAGTTTGGAATGAGGAATGAGGAATGAGAAATACGGAATGAGTCATGAGGCTGAAAATGCAAGAAAATAAGAAATCACAATAACAAGGTTTGTCGTAGTTATGTCGTTTATAATAAAACTCACTTACTTGCAGGCAAGCAAACTTAAATGAAATGTCTCTCACTGCCGTCTGCCTCTCTTTCTATCTGCTGACAGTCAGACTGACTTAGTGACTGCCATCATCAAGTAGTGATGCTGGTGTGATGGTCGGATGGTTCGGACTAACTCAAGACTCCCTGCCGAACTGATTTATATAATACTATGCAATGTTTGCAACAATAACAACAACAACAACAACAACAACTTGAAATGTACAATATAAGGGGCAAACAGGTAGAATACGAGGTTCATCCAAAAAATATTCAATGTGACTATGAAAGTCTAATTAATAGTGGAACAGAGAAAGAATAAAATAATATTTAATATCTCCTTTGTGAATCTTCTTGGTAGATGAACTCATCTCCTTGGTAAATCATTTTGCGATGATTTGGGCAGTTTGGCAAATTTGCCACTAGGGGACTTGGTTCTATTCGCGGATTCTTCAGATTGGTTTAGTACCAACTTAGGATATCCTAATACCTGATTAATCCATCTTCATCTGCCACAAACTCGCTCTCATTTTCTTTCATATAATCAGGCATCACAATGTGCTTCTGGGTGAAATCGCGAGCGGCCTATGTAACCTAACCTAACCTTACCTTCATAACTCTACATTGGTTATTTTTTTTTTTTTTATGCATCGCTGCTTTCTCATTCTGAAGCAGTTCTGGTAATAAGGTTGCTGTTATCGAACCGTTGCCCTTTGAGCAGAATTTACAACAGAATATTGACTTCTCTGAATGAATTTTGAACACAAGTGAGTTATTTCGAAATATCGAGATTTAAGTAGTCGAAATTCCAAAATGACTTTCTAGTTCGCTTACAGTAAAATAATAATAAAATCGATCGGAAGTCGGGCAGTTTCTGATGTTAGAGTGCTAGAAGGTGGATCACAAAGCTGATCATTGTCTTTAGTTACTTGGGCAGAGTTATGAACACAAGTCGAATACTTATACGACACATCTCGTATATTTTTGGGTACTAGAACAGTATGTTTGTGGCAGGCAACTTTTTTCTTCTCCAAAACAAATGAGCGTAAGCACAATACTATAAAGTTAGAAGAACACAGCTGAGCTCAATGAGTTCAGGTATGGGGTAAGTGTAGGAGGAGGAGGAGGAGATCTAGAGAGTTGGTGCTGCTGCAGTTTATGGTTGAGCTTCTACTACTACTACTTCTACTTTAGTTCTATGCTACACTTGAATGCACACTCTCAGATATATTTTATTTGTATGTAGATACATACAGGCAACCTACACAAACAAATAATGCTACGTACCTCATGACAGCCATGCAGTCTACTAAGTCTACAGAATTGGACTTGGAGTTGCTGGCCTTGTTGTAGTTCTTGTTGTTGCTGTTACTGTAGTTGTTTGCTGCTTCTGCTGCTTGTTTGGTTAGTTGTGGGCGTGAGAAGATGGAACTCGCGAGCGAACTGCCACGATGTTGTATACTTGTGGCACGGCATGGCGGCGCAGCCTCATCAACTTTTCTTCAATTTCTTCTTAACTTTCTGCAAGCAGCAGCAATGTAATGCTACTATTCAGTTTTTTTATATTTTATTTTTATTTCACCAGCTGTTCTTCTGTGGTTTTTCTTTGCTTTCTTGTTTTTTTTTTTTTTTTTTTTTCTTATTTCTGCAATGACTTTTCTTACTGTGCCACAACATTGCAATGTATTGTATTGTTTTGTATCTATGAACGAGTGCAGTGCAGTACAGTGTAGTGCAAGAGCAAGAGCAAGTGCGTGTGTGTGTATGAATGTAAGTGGCTGTGTGGCATATAACTACATTTAGCATTATATCGACATCTGTTCGAAAAAGTCATCAAAAGTACTAAAAAGCAAAACAAAGTTGCTCCTCATTGACGTCGTCGACAACAACAGCAACCAGAACAACAACAACAACAACAACAACAACAAGAACAACATATAGAAGGATGACTTGGTTATTGTTGTTGTCGACATTGCTATAGCTTCCTCATCAAGTTGTGCTTGCAATTGGAAAAGTTGATTCGTTGTCGTTTCACTTGCAACAACAAAAATCTGCTGCTGCTGCTTCCCAGTAGCATGTCGCGTATTTTTTTTATTTTTTTTTTTTTTGTATTATTTTCCCCATCATTTTCTTCTTTTATTTGTTTGCATTTTTTACTATTTTCTTATTTGTTTGATTTTTTTTTTATTTGTATACGTTTCTTTTTTTTCTTATTATTTTCAAGCTTCTTAGATAGTTTTTTCTGTTTTCTTGAGCTCCTCTTCTTTTCTACAATATGCGACTATTTTTTTTTTTTTTTTTTTTTTGAGATACTCGTCGTACTTTTTTCTGTTTGTTTGTTTGTTTGTTTGTTTGTATGTTGTTGTGTGAGTGTGTTTAGATACGTAATGAGGAAGGAAATTGTGTATGCAGTAAAAATTGTAACTGCAACTTTCATCCTTATCCACATTATCGTCATCGTCATCATCATCATCATCCTTGAGGCAACATCGTTCTAGTCGTCATCGTTGACATTTTTTTCTCCAACTTGCAATTTTTCCTACAACTACTACTACTACTTTTCTTGATTGTTTTTCTTTTATTTTTTCTTTATTATTATTTTTTTTTTTTTTTTTATATTCGTAGAATCAGAAAAAGCTTTTGTTTTTATTGTATTAGTGAGTTGTCTGAGTGGGTATTGTGTTTGTTTCCATAGTATCTAAGTATTTAGTATCTATCTATATACTACAATCTGTGATCAGTTGTTATTTGCTCACTATTTGCTTTATAGTAGTTAGTAATAGTAATAGTATTAGTTTAGTTTAGTTTAGTTTAAGAGCATGTAGTACTTTCTGTTGTTTAGGTTTTTTTTTTTTTATTTTTCTTTTGTTTTAAGCCGCCTGCTGCTGCTTCTTGCTTGCAATCCTGTCTGATACTCAAGTAATGAGCAGATAAAAGAAAACAATGAGAAGTAGGCGAATACAAATACTATACTATATTATACTATTCTATACCAAAACACATAGAACACACAATACAGATACATTGAAAACCATAAATGCAAACAATGCACATAAATAGCAAATAGTTTTCATTGAAGTATTTATATTTTTATATAAAATGACAATATTTACTTATCGACGTTCATACAGATGCCATCTGTGTTCATCGTTGTCGTTGTCGTAGTAGTCTGTTGTCGTTTGTTTTGCCTCGTTTTCTCATTTAGTTGAGTTCAGTTGACTTTTGTGCTTTGTTTATTTGTTTTATTTGTCTGTCCTGTCTGTCTTTCTGTGTTTCTGTCTGTTTGTTTGTGGCATTCACAACTTATTATTATCATATGATTATATTAATTTATTTGTGTGTGTGTGAGTGAGTGTGGTGCATTTTAAATAGCTTTATATCCTCATTAATAGAGAGCGAGATACATTAAGCATATACAATATGTAGATACTTTTACTATTTATATTTTTTTCACCGCCTACAATCATTAAAATAGATTTAAAAAAAAAAGTTTATTTAAGTAAAGAAGAAGTTAAACATTAAAAGTGAATTTATTCTTCATCAAAATTCCTAAATTTTCAACAATTTTAGTATTTTATCTGAAGAAACGATTGATTCTAAGAAGATTCTAGAGATCCTTTTTGGGATGACTAGCAACCTGAAATACTCATACAATCGAAAGAAAAAGATAGGGAAATAAATTAATTACAGAAAAGGATCTTGAATGTAATGTGATTGGTTTTCTATTAAATTCTGTGACATAAAAGAGAAAAAAATGTTTATGTTATTTCATAGGAATAAACTTAATATCAATAGATTTTAATTGGAATTGCTTGACATTGAGGCAAATTACTGAAATTTTTCAGGAAAAAAAAAACCCATTACTAAAGAACAAAATGATTGAATGCAAATCGTATCGGCAGAACAAAATAATTGAAAGCAAAATGATCAGTAGAACAAAATGAATAGACAGATCATAATGATTGAATGCAAAATGTTTGACAAAACAAAATGATTGAAAACAAAACGGCAGAACAAAATGATTGAAAGTAAAATGATCAGGAGAACGAAGTGATTGAAAGCAAAATGTTTGGCATATCAAAATGATTGAAAGCAAAATGATCAGCGAAACGAAGTGATAGAAAGCAAAATATTTGGTATAACAAAATGATTGAAAGCAAAATGAATCGAAATGAGTGAAAGCAATAATCGACATACAAAATTGATCAACAAACGTTGTGGTCGTCTATTTTGAGTTCACTACATTACTAACCTACGTATCTAAGCATTATAATGGGATGCCCAAAACCATTGACATCCTTCTATGATTGAATAGAAGCCAACAAAATCTACTCTACAAGAAGATTTTTTATACCATATCACTATCACTAAAGGAATGTTACCGTTTCTGTTTGTCTGTCTGTATGCGGTGACCTCAAAAACTACTGAACAGATTTGCATAAGGTTTTCACCAACGGACAGACTGATTCATGAGGAAGGTTTAGAAGGAAAGAATATTTGAAAAATTCCAAAGAAATAATCGAAAAATCTAAAAAAAAAAAAAAAATAGAAAAAAATGAGATGTGGATGTGAGATAAATATTAATGATTTGTACCAACTTTTATTTATTAAGATTGAAGTAAATTTAGAGAACTTTTAACTTTTCTCTTTCTTCGAACAATTGAATGTCCTTCAAACAAAAATATTTCCTGATAAATAGCAGAAATCTAAAATCTACAGAATACTAATTGAATGTAAATAGCATTCCTGCCTCCAACTATCATTGTCAATTTGTTAATAATTCAAGGATTATTACAGATTATTATTATAATTTTTATACCATGATCGAATCATTTAAGCATGAATGACTTCAATGACTTACCAAATAAATATACAATATCAAAGTTAAATATTCACTTACCTGAAATAAAAAAGAAAATACATTAATAATGAATTGTAATTAAAATACATTTTTATTATATTGAATTAAAAATTTCATTATAATGAGTATCTGATTTTATTGTACCTACTTCCCCTTTCCCTTATATTTAACGAAAAGGAGAGGAGATCCTTTATCAATATGGAATAAATTAATGGTAACAAATGTATTTTCATTCTTAAGAATATAACAAACCCAAAGGGTTTTATTCATGTTGCCTCATTCTCATCCCTTTTACACAATCCAACCAAACAACCAACCAACCTATGTACATAATTATAAAACTACCAATCACCTTATAAAGTAAAGTAAAGTAAAGTATTGTAAGTAAACCCTTTTTTTCGTTCAACAAACGCACAATTATAACAGTAGCACAAAATTCAATTACAATGCAATTTTTATTCCATTATTTTGCTGTTTCTCTTTCTCTCTCTCTCTCTCTTTACTTTAAAATAAATTAAATTTATAAATGGAGGAAAAAAAAAAAATAAGAATAAAAATTATTAATGAAGGAAAAGAAGAATCTATCATAATAATTGCAAGTGAAGTTGAACTTAATTAATATTCTTTTGAAATACATATTGTTAACTTATTATATTTGCCATGCATTTACATTCATATATATGTACATACATATGTACAATGAATGTATTTACTTATGTATGTATGTACTTGGAGTATGTAGTACGTATGTTGTCTAGTATGTTATGTCATTGTTACTTCCTTTAAGTAACTCAACCATGAAAAATTCATGCAAACATATGAATGAATTTATTAAAAATAAAAAGATTTATTTCAAGAAAATATTATTATTTTATTCAATTATCTCTTGAAATATACTTACTATATACACATACAAAAACACATATATATAAATATTTAATATAATTTCTCCTTAAAAACGGAACAAGCAGTCAACCTAAGTCAAACGAAGTTAAATTTTACCAGGGCGATAAAAATATACATTTATCAAAGATTCAAATACATAAAGATATTTTCTCAATGCAATGTTAGTAGTTGTACATACATACATACATACATACATTCGTATCTATGTGAGTATCTCAATATCTGAGTGTGTGTGTGTGTATGAAATATATATTAAATTGCTAACATTGAATGATATTTTAATTTGCATCTTTTTCCCTTTTGAATAAAACATTAAAATGTTGTTGTTGAACATTTTGCTTGCTCTCTCTTATCTTTATTTATTCAAAAGATAATTTTATATGTTCCGCAGTCGAAGCATAAAATTACTATGTCGAATATTGTTTGAGCAAATAAAAAAATATAGCACGCACACTTGAAACTTCTACACACACACACACACACAGATATTTTTGGAATAAGTACATCATGTATGTACTATGTGTAGTATGTATGTATCTATTAGGATAGATATAATAGATAGATACATAGATTGGGCAATAACAGCATCAGTAGCATCAGTAGCATCATCAGTAGCAGCAGAAGGAGATGCAGAACCAAAACCAGCAGCGTCAACACCAAATAATATAACAAGGTTTCAAAGTTCAAAAGCAAAGTATAATCTTCTATGTACGAGTACGAGTATGTATCTCATTCTACATATATAGTATTTCTTTTTTTGGAAAACATTGAAATGAGAATAAAAAAAAAAAAAAAAAAATGTAGTTCATTTACATTTATATGATCTAAAACATTGGTACGCTTTAAGCTTAGCTGTCCCACTCTCCCATTCTCCCACACTTGAAATCTCATAAAATTTCTTATAAAAATAAGTTTGATATTTCAATATCTACATAACCATACGTATGAGTGGGTGGGACAATCTCACTTGTTATCAATCGTATGGCATCTATCTGTATCTATATGATTTGTCGTCTCCTTTTTAGTTGTATGTACATATCTTTCTATTTATCATTTCTCTTAAATTGATAATCTTTATTACACAAAAATATTTTAATTTAATAAAATTGGATTGGATTGGATTGCTTTTCTTCCTTCCTTCCTTCCTTCCTTTCTTCTTTCCATTCATCTTTCTGTGTTGTGTTGTCTCATTGTATAAATTTTGTCTTATGTCAAAATGCAAAAATATATTATAAAGTATTATAATGTATTCCAAATACACACACACACATTCACACAGAGAGAGAGAGATATATTTATTTAATTTATAGGCTTACAAATGGAAAAACAAAAGTTTATATTATTTTTGTTTTTGATGTTGCCAAAAGTTATAATAAAAAAAAAACAAATAAATAGACAACAACATCATGCATGTACATGTATGTATTTTTCTTTCTTAATTCTCTCTACTTTTACTTTTGCTTGTCTGCTCTGCTGACTCCCATTCATCTTTTGAACTTTGTTTTGTTTTCCTTTTTATTTTTACTGCTGTTTGTTGTGTTTTATTTATTGCTAATCATTTCGGCTTAAAAAATGAAAAACGCACACACATTTTTAGAGCGTGAAATTGTCAACACAAAAATAACAGAGAAAAAATATTGCCAAGAAAACTAAGTGAAGAGAAATGAAAATGAATATCAAGAAAAATAGAATTATAATAAAAAGTTGAATGGGATTTTTGTTGGTATCTTTAATCTGATTGTGTCACAATAGATAAAATCTAGTAGTTGAAGGACTAAAGATGCTGATGATGATGATATAAAATTGAATAATGAAATTATCTAAAATATTTTAAGACTTCGAAGGTCCTTCACACATAATGTTAATTTCTTTAGACATCTGTTTAATTTTGTTGATAGAAATGGGAGATACGTGAATAAGCAAATAATAGAAAAAGCATAGTCAGCAAGTAAAGCTTAGAAACCCTGGGCACATCAAGAGCAAATGAACTAACTCATTCAAGATATAATGATGATTTCAAAGAAAGTATACAGCGAGAAAAACAGGGAACATTCTACTTAAATCGACATCATTCAGTGTTGAAAATCCGTTAAACATGAATGTTGACATTTCAAATGAAATGTTCTCACTTTAAGCACGAATTTTTAACCGACTTCAAAAAAATAAAAAGTAAGCTTATCTATGTTACCAGTATAAACGTATTTATGTTTGTATGTTCGTGATGTTCTTAAAAACTACTGATCCGAATTGGATGAGGTTTTTACTATTCGACTGAACATTTTTCTGGGAAGGTTTTTGTGACTAACTATGTTAGTGAACATTTTTAATCTCTTCAATGTTAAGAAAACTCTCATGTGGCTATACATCTTGATTTTGTATTCTTGTTCTGACTTCATCATGAGGTTTAGGTGAATATGAAGAGTAGAGCTATGTAGAACAAAACTTGAATCAATTTTGTTTGGTTGCGTTTTCTGTAACTATAGGAACTTTCTTCAACAACAATGAATCCTACCTTAAGTCAAAAAAATCATGAAATTCGTCTGGCTACACTTTGATCTTAGCCATCCAGCCGAGAAGTGATAACCATATTGGTTTGCCACCTTGTCAAATAGGAAATAGGACATATTTTATCAGTCAGTCTTATCCTATACTATTCTATCCTTTGCGATCCTCTTATATCCCTCATTCAACTATGTGTAGGTTGAAAAAGAAGTATAGAAATGAAGCTAAGCTAAAAATTTGCGTTGGTCCTCATCACCGGCTATCTATTTGACTATAACCAGTAACACCAAAGTCTAATCCATTTGTGTTAATATGCAAATGAATTGATTCAATTAATAGAACAAAACCAAGATGAGAACTAATTTGAGAAAGAGCATCCCAGTTCTCCCAATTTTTACGGGATATCCTCTATTAACAGCTGCAGGATAAGCCGATATTGTTGTCAATTCAAATTTGTTTGTTCCCGATCTGCATTTTGGTTTACTTGTTCCTCAGCCGCGTATGACTGTATGCCTGAAAGCGATGAACTCCAAAACTACTGTATTGATTTTTATATGGTTTTCACCAATGGACTGAGTGATTCATAAGAAAGGTTTAGAAAAAAAAAGAAAACTCCGGAAATCCCAAAGGAACATCCGAAAAATTTAAATAAATCGAAAAGAGAGTGAGGTGTGTAAGTGAGATGCATATAAAGTTTAGAGAAATATTTTAAAATCAATTAAGTCGCCTTTGACAAACATCTCATTAGGTAAGCCAATCAATATCCACTAAGGTTTTGGGAAGGAGAGGTAGGTCAACGCCTACTCGCGTATCAAGTACAAGTATAAATTGTGCTTCTAATGATTCAAGTTTACTTGCTCTTGGATTTGGCAATATATACAAATTTTACTTATTTCAAGAACATTTACACCAATTACAACTTAATTTTGTGTTGTTTTGATTTAAGTACATTCGAAGATGGTCTCAGACCGGCGTTTTTCTCTCTGTGTAGTTAAGGGTTTCTCTGAAACTCTTAACTGAAAATTGTCACAAAGAACTTTGTTTATTTAAATTGAATCATCTTCCATTAACAATAAACTAATCACATTAAATCTATTCAATGAGCAGACAAATGGTGAACTTCTTAGCATTCATTTATGGTCGTAGAGTAGATGGTTTTGAGTAACGACGTAAGTCAAAGGTTTCTAAAACTCTATAGGAATTGATTGATTTAATTATTTAAAGAACTGGTTTTTTTTTTTAAAGTGAATCATTTGTTATCATCATGAAGCAACTTATTACAATCAATATGCTTGCTTACTCATTTCCTTCATAAATCTCTCTGTCTCTCTCTCTCTCTCTCTGCGTTTCAATGCATGTTTGTCATTCATTTTGTGTTTGGAAAGCAAAAAGAGCTTGACTTAATGCTTCAAGAAGTGATAAAGAAATTGTGTCGTAAATGTTTTTTCCATTCTCTTTATTGCCGCTATCGTTGCTTTTACCCATCGATTTGGCAGCCAACTTGGCGACAAAATATGTATTTTTTTTTGTTTTGTGACAAAAAAATTTATTTATTTATTTTATTTGTTGTTGTTCGTTTGTTGTAACTGATAAATTGGTTGTGATACTTTTGGCGTGTGGTAAGAGAATCAGCAGTTGTAGCAGCAGTAGCAGCAGCAGCATATGAATAAAAAATCAAAAAAGTAAAGGAACAGAAATACAAATACAAACACAGAGATACATACGGCAAGGGGGGGAGGGGGCATTGCAAGAAAATGGAGATAAAGATTGACTTAGAAATATACAAAAATACTCACTGACATACATACGAATTACGTTTAACACACATCAGTAGTAGTAGTAGTAGTAGAAGAAATTCAAACAGTAAATAAATAATGTGGTTAAAAATTTTTCTGCATGTGTGCGAATGAAGTTTGACTTTGAATAATGTTTGTATTGTAACTGTCTGTCTGTCCGTCTGTCTGCATGTCTGCCTGGATGCCTTTCTACAATATTTGACTCTTCGGCAATCTGTGTATATGAATATGTTGTTGCAAGCGACAGGAGTAGTAACAGTAAAGCAACAACAGCAACAGCAACATCAACAAAATAAATCGAAAAATTATAGAACTGTGACTAGGAAAAGAAATTGATTGTTAAGCGAAGCATTCCAAAGCAGCTGAAGGCATTCACAGTATACTAGTAGTAGAGAGTAATAGGGAGTCATCTTCTACTACTGCTGCTGTTGTCATCCAAAACCAAGCCCAAGCACCGTCAGCTTTTTAGCTTCCACTGCTGCTGCCACCCAAAACAAAAAGAAAGTCACAAAAGAAGAAAGTAAGGAAAAAAAAAAAGGTCAAGACTTTGTGTGTATGTTCATCATCTTCTTTAACGCTTCTTACAGTGCACATGCTACACACACACGCATACAGTCTCTCCCACACAATCCTCATTCATACAAAAGATACTCACCCAAAATAGGGGGACTAACATACATATGTATATAGCTTGACTCAACAAATGGCAGCTGTCGCCGCGTGTCAACTTTGAAAATATACTAAAGTAAAGTTATATGTATAAAAAGGCAGCTGGAGATATATGATGTATGTATCTGGAGGTGAATATATGACAGATAGGGATAGGAATAGCATGAAGAGTGAGAAGAAGAGGTGTAGAAATCTTAAAAATATTACTAAATCATAAAATCAACAGCAAAAAACGCCTACAAAATGTGCAGCTAAATGTCTGAGACTCATAAAATTATTCGCAATAACAGCAACCAACAACAAGAAGAAGAATGAGATTTCCGTTTATGCTCATAAAATGTTTATTATAACAGAATCAACAACAATTTCGTAAACATTAAAATCAGCATTTTGTTTTTTCTTTCTATTTTTCTTTTTCCTTTTGATATTTTCTTGGATACTCACTCACCCAACCAACCAAACAACCAACCCACCCAGACACCATACTCCTTTAATCTCCAATCTATCCTTACCCTGGTTAATAGATCTCTCTCTACTCTGCCTACGACCACTTTTTATCACATTTTCGCTGCTGCTTGTCATCTTTTAGCCCATTTTTAGGTGGTTTATTATATTATTGTTCTTGTTGTTGTTGTTGTTGTTATTATTATTATGATAGAATAAAATTCGAAAAATTTTCACTGGGATTTCTTTCGAAAGCTTAAGTATTTCTCAATAGTATGGCATAAGAGTTGGTTATGAAATGCAATAAATTGCAGACGTAGAGTGGATTTTTCGCATAAATTTTATAAAAATGATGATAAAATATATTCACAAACACACACACAGCACTAACTCCTACACATTGCGAAATCTATTGAAATCAATGGCATATAAAAAAAAAGGAGAGAAAATAAATAAATGAAAGAAAGAAAGCACAACTAAAGGGAAAAACTCAGCTTGGCAAATCATAAAAAGCAAAAAAAAAAAAAAAAACAAAAAAAAAGTATTTTGAGCACAAGCAATGCTAAGAAAAAACCAAAAAAAAAAAAAGGAACAAAGGAATTCTATTAGTGAAAAATAGTTAGAACATGTTGTCTTAACATCTATTGTCAAGAAATTTGAATAAAAGTCACTGCAGTAAATGAAAAATGTTTGATTTTCCTAGTATCAAAAAGTTCATCGGGGACTCATTTAATTAAATTTCATATTTCTGACCCCTTTGGGATGAGGTTCTCTTTCAAGATTTTGATAAATAAAGAAATATCAGGTTTCCATAAAGGATTTTTATTCCCATATGACCAATGAGATTTTTGTTTTAAATCTGATTGTTGGAAAAGATTTCCTCTATCTATTTGCTCTGACAAATTAAATCAATTTACTTTTCAAAAAACTAGTTTTGTATTATGAGGCTATGACTAAAAAACAAAATGGAAGACTTTCGAGGAATCTAAGCAGATTCAATTTTTATAACATAAATAGACATTTGATGAAAGCTGAAGAAACTATATTGACTCCTCTTCCAGCCTCTAAAAAGCTGTCACTAGTCAATAAAGAACTCATTTATCTACAAATAGTGCTACTAATTTGGTGGTATATAATTCAAATCTGAGTCATTAACAACATCTCCATAGACTTGCCAGAGCAAGGCACACAGAAGAATCAGTGAGGTTTGTTAGGAACATCATGCTGCACAAAGATCTAAACATATCAAAGGTTTTACTTCCCTTACCGTAATCACAAAGGCGGTTACTCTAGGATGAGGCGTGGCCATTTTTAATATTGTATTAATAAATTCCTATTATAGAATTTAGGCAATGATATAGAAATCGATTGGTACAATGTGAAAGTCCATTTCTTGGTAATATTCTTAATATTCTTCTTTAACCTCTATGGTTTGCTGGGCGGCGGGTTAGACAGTCCTATTCTAGAACTATAGTTTAGTAAATTTTCGGCCCCGAGTTACTTATTTTCACTCCATCTTTGGGGTTAAATAAACCCCATAGAAGGTTTTATCAGAATGATTGTAGCTCCCGAAACTTGGTTTCTTAGATTAAAATGTAGTATGTGTTTCACATTCTTCATTATTCACATTTATCTTAGTTCTTCTAAACTTCTTTAAAATAGCAGCCAGCATCTAACAAAGCTTTAGACGCACCCTAATCCATAAGGCGGAGGTTAGAAAAACTCAATCCAAATGACCTTCCACTAAGAAGAGTTTAATAATACATTAGATCATATAAAACAAATCATTATTATTAATAATCAAAATATATCTGATCTGTAACTGACTGCGATAAAAATAATTAAGAAATATAAAAAAAGAAAGAAATTTGATGATGAAGGAGTTAAGCATCTCCTGATTCTTCTAATGAATGAATACGAAATGATGAAATGTATTAGTTTAAAGAAATATTTTCACTCTTCATTTAGTTGAAGTTGAGGTGGCATAAATAAGTTTTTTTTTTTGCCTCGAAACATACTATTAGTATGAAAACTACAATTACAGTAAACTTTCTTCTGATTAAAGATTAGAAATGAAAGAATTACTCAGTCAAACGTCTAAGAAGGATTTTCCTATGAAAACATAACCACATAACCAACTAACTACAAACTATATTTGCCCACTAAGATGTTAGCACATAATGATGGAAGGAAGTAAGTAAGTAAGTAGTATTGCATCAGCGAAAAGTAAAAGAATTCTTGGTTAGTTTTCTTGGGAGGGGAGTATTTCGTTGTCTGCTTTCAATAATGCTGTTGCTGCTGCTTCTATTGCTGTGTATTGCGGCTGCATTGTGCTCATCATCATCCTATCCTATCCCATCCCATCCTATCCTGCTTACGCATCTGCTCATCTTGAAGAGCAGCATCATCTCTTCAATATTTATGCATTATGGATATTAGTTTGAACCACGGGAAAAATACCATTAAAAGCAAGCGAGCAGAGTGAAAGTGCATAGCATCATTGGAAAGCTACACACATTACATCGATTACGCGTTGAAAAGGAGTAGTAAAAGAAAAAAAAAAGAAAAAAAGAAAAAATTGAAATAAAATAATGGAATGGAATGCTCTGAGCAGCAGTGATCGAGAAGGAAAGAAGCAGCAAGTAAGTAAAACGGACAACAACAATATGTTCTACTATGTGTTGAAACTGACAACAGCAACGAAAAAAAAAAATGGAAAAAGGGAAAAGAAAAGCAAAAAAAAATAAAAAAATCGAGATGAAAATACGTAAAAGAAAATCAATTTACTTGAATTTTTCTTTAGCGAATGACAACGTGGACAGACGGACGATAAAAACAACTATGCTGAGATAGAGAAGAGAAGAACAGAACAGAACAGAACAGAAATGAAAAGAAAGTAGTGCTGATGATGATGAAGGATGAGCATTCAGCAAGCGCCAAGATGTAAACCAACCAAGTAAGCAAGCAGCCAACCAACCAACAATGTTGACTTATATGTGACAAAGAGCAAAGGCGATGCTACTTCAATGAGATGCGAAGCGATGCGATGCGATACGATGCTCCTCTGCTCCAATCTTGCTGACACTACTGGATGTTCCTTTTCTTTATTGTGTGCATTAGGCAATGGGATGGGATGGAATGAGATGAGAGAAATGAAATTGTGTGACATTCGTGGCACATGGATATATATGAATGAATGAAATGAAATGAATGAATGAATGGCTTAAGCGATGAGTTGGAATGAGCGGACGGTCGAATGAACGAATAAACGAAAGAACACAGCTGCTACTGTCATTTTCTTTTACAAGAAATATGCTTAGATTGCTTGTGACAGCAGCGTGTGGCGGTTGGATTGGATTATTGTTATAGCCAAGTCAAATCGAACCATACCCATACCCAAGTAAAGGAAACCAAATGAAGCCGCACTTCTCTTACTCTTCATGTTGAATGTTTACCTTCAGCTGAATGAATGAATGAATGAATGCCTTGATTTGGCTTAGTACTTACTATATATTAGGAAAGGGCAGTAAATATACTTACATATATTGTAAGTGCAACGATTTAAATAGAAATTCAACGAAGCAACAAACTTCTATCTTCTTCTCCACAATGAGCACAATGAGTGGCTTGTAGTACATGTTGCCTACTATTCAATCGCTGCTTCATTCATTCATTTAGTTATCCTATTCACCCATTCACCCATTCAATCATTCATTCATTTGTTCATTTATTCCATTCAATCATTCATTGAAGCGTTCGTTCATCTCAGACTGTGGACTGTTTCCGTTCTATTTCGATAACGTTGTTCTTCTCAGGGCTTTTATCTCTTGCGCCATTTTGCTTCCGATTTGTCGTGCATAAATATTCATTAAAAGCTTTTTCTTCTTCTTCTTCTCCTTTCCTTTCCTTTGCTTTTCTTTCCATTTCTTTTATTCACTTATAATTCCGCTCAATGGCCATTTAATTAAAGAGTTAAAAAGTTTTTTTTTATGTTTTTTTTTTTTGCATTTCTTTTCTTTTGGAAAATAAAAATGTATATATGTATATTTTGCGATGCGATAATAAAATCTCCGCAAATTAAGCATGGCGGCAGCGGCTTCCCATAAAAAACCATAAAAATAAATTCTAAAAAAAAAGAAAAGAAAATTGTTCAAGTCTTTTGTCGTTGTCGTTGTCGTTGTTATTGTTGCTTGTGTTTGTGTTTGAAAAATCTTTTTCATTGATGGTTTTGTTTAAGTTTGGCTTTTAAGGTTTATTGTATTAAAAATAAAAGAAGAAAAAAACAAACCCAAGAACAAAAAATAAAAAAAGAACACATTTAAATAAAATTCGATTAAAAATGTTTAGTGAAAAAAAAAACAAAAACTTTGTTTTATTCTTATTTCTCTTTCATCCAAAATAAACCTTCTTTTATGCTTCTTAGAAGAAGAGACCAAAACCAAATGAAAAGAGTCATCATTAATTTTTATAACTTTGAAGATTCAAAAGAAGTGTATGTGGTTTGTGTGTGTGTGGTGTTTTTATGACTTAAAAGCCATTTGAGAAGTTTTTGCTGGTTTTAGTTTTTATTTGACATTTTTTTTCCGATTTTTTCGAGTTTTTTGTTTGTTTATTGATGGTCTTTAACTGAACTTCAGAGAGAGAGAGAGAGAGAGATAGATGAAGTTGGGATAGGACGACAATCAACAATAAAAATCAACATCACTTCATGTGCATAAAAATTGACGATTAATGAAGTTGCCCAGAAGCGGCATGAAGGGTGGAAAATAGATCAAGAAAATTTAATTTTATTGAATTCATTGAAAATGAAAGAATATTAGAGAATTATTGAATTTTTAATTTTAAAATACACATATATTAATCAAATCATTTTCTATTCTCTTTTTTAGGTAAGCATCTTAATAACTTGGCATTGATTAGTTTCCTAAATGAAGCATTAAAAATTGGATGTGATATGTAAGTTAGAAAATTGTAATCATAATTTAAAAGATTTTCTTAAGATAAACAATTTTTATTAAATAATTGAAAATAAGATAAAATTTAAAATTGTATGAACAAAACTGAAGCATCCCTTTCGATTGGGAAAAGGAAACTTTAAAAATTAAAATTAGATCCAATCGAGAGCTTCAATGCTTACTAATATTCTGAGGCAAGATCTTACTTATAAAAACTAGCTGTTTCGGTGTGCTTTGCTACGCCTCAATGATAGAAATATTGATATTTATTTTATTTTGTTGTGACTCTCAATTTAAAAAAAATTTTTAAATGATTTGAATGCTGTTTTTACTGGCTTCCTGATATATATTGGATTTTTTCATAAAAATCAATATGAAAACGTTATTAAAATTTTTCTCATCATTTAATTTTTTGTATGTTTATTTAATTAAATGTCGATGACTGGGTAGAGGTCGCAAATAACAGTCAAAAATTTATTTTAAAAGCGGCCTGCTCATTGAAAAGCAGAAAAAATTGAAGCAGAATCGATTTCGTTCTGCGCAGAACACTTAATTTTGCTGTTTTAATGTTCTCGCTCATATGTTTCTAGTTGAACAAAAAAATACTATCTATGTAACAATAACAGGTTTGAAAGCAACTTTTTGAAAGAGCTGTCAAAAAAAAAAAAGACTGTTATTGAGAGATCAACACGAAATAAGTGGAAACAAAAGTGTGTTTCTTTGTGTAGTTGACGTGAGTTGAAATAGTCGGAACGAATTAGTGTTGACTGTTATTTGCGACCACTGCCACTGGGCGATTCTAGTATAAATAAATACGTTATTATTCGATATTTTGAGTTTATATGAACCACTCAATGTGTTAGAAAATGATAGAAGTATCCCAGCACACTTCAACCTGCCGTAATCAAATTCTCTTACTTACAAGTGCAGACCAATCACTGCAATCATGAGTGGGTGGCAGTGGGTGGTTATAGAGAAAAGACTGGACATACACACCCACACTCCCTTTTTAAATATGTATAGGTATAACATTCGGAAATGCTGTAGGACATTAACTGCTCCTATAAGTTATCGGGTGTAGCGGCATAGTGATTGCAGCTATTTATGCCGCACATCGAACATCAAACGAGTTCGACGGATAACTTAAGGAATTTGATGTTATGAAATGCGGATAATACAATACTTCAGTCTTGATAAGAGACTCATTGACACATAGTGCTGTGCAGGTCTATTACTTAATTAAATAAATTGTAGCTCTCAATATCTAAATGCACATAGTGCATGCAGTACAAGGAAGCAATTATTTTATTTTAATTAATTTCTATATTGATTTGTTGTTGTTCATCTAACACTGTTGATGTCTTCAGATCTCGGTGAAATATTGTATTTCTCACTAGCACAGACCTCCAGATATTCTATGATGAACAGTATTTTAGTATACTAGGATCCTGCGAATGTTATAGGGAATAGTGGATCTCCATATTTAAATGGTATTGATCCAGACAGGGGTCACCAATTGCTTAAAAAACAACAAAATTGTTGTCATGTGACAATTTACTGGCAGCATAAATCAGCCAATCCAATTTACTCTTCTTTTGATAGCAGCATGACACTCTTCACCTGACTCAAATTTATGATTTTTGAACCAAGATATTGAACAGGATTCACTTGAGGAATGATTATAGAGACGATATAACTTGACTGGATAAAATCAATGTTAATAAATTTGTGAGGATTTCCATAAATATTTTGAAGCTCCCATTTACTAGTAAATAAAATGCATAAATATTTCAGCAAAGCTAAGCCAACTTTTTTGCTAAATAAAAAATAAAATTCTGAAAATATTAAACTTAATACTGCACATCTAAGTATTACTGGCTTTAACACTCCCTAATGATTTTAAAAACAATAAAATAAAATATAAAAAAGAAAAAAAACAAAAAAATATATGTATATGTATTGTATATATAAATACATTAGAATAATCGTCTATGGAGGATTAACGCAGCAGTACTACGTATAGTATAAGCTGTATAGACCTGAGATATGTATGTAATTTAGCCAGACAGACGCACATAAAGTTTTAGTATCAAAAAAGTTGTGTCAACGTTTATAAATGACAATCATTTGCATCTTTTTGTATTCTAGTACTCGTATTTACCAAATACCAATCTTTCTTTCTTCAACTGTGACCGCACCTGAACATTATACTTTGGTAGGAGTAGACGAGAGAAATGACCATAAAAGTAAACAAATGTTCTATTTTTATGTGAATTTCACAACGCAACTGGACTATAAACGTATGAATAAAAAATTATAGTTAGCCACTTTAACACACACACACACACACACACACAAAAACGTACACCCACCACAAACACCCTCACATGCATAAATGTATCTACTACAATATGCGTGTGTGTGTGTGTGTGTGTACATAATAAAAACGTTTCTATGTAAATACTGATTGATCATAAAAAAAAAATAAAAGTAAAAATAATATAAATGAATAAATGTCGCTTTGCTATCCATTGATAGAAACACTTAAGTCTTTATGAGATATTCGTATGTATGAATGTATTTTTTTATTGTACAATTTTACAATAATCAAAGCAATTAAATTTAAAAGTTTACAACAGAATAGGAGGGGGAAACCATTTAAAGAAGTAACCTTCAGAATCATGTCAAGCGTAAAGAGATTGGAAAAGAGAGATTTAGTTCACTTTTCATTTAAAAATTAAGTCTACTACTATGTGCATAAGACGACGAAGGATTTATTGGTCTCATAAGATAAATGGTCGACAGTTTGAAACGTTTCGTTTTGTAAAAGCAGGAGCAGCAGCAGCAGCAGCATAATATTTTGCTTTATTTTCTTTAAATTTAAAAAAAAATAAATAAAAAAAAAAAAAAAAACTGAATGAAATCAAGAGAAAGAAGCAACAGTAAAGCGAAAACTTGATACACATGATAAAAATTTTTAACAACAAACTCACACACACATATAAAGATACGTAAAACCAGATATTCCGTCCTTGCTCATTCATTCAGTCAGCTCAGTCAGTCAGGCAGTCTCTCTGTCTGTCTGTCTGTCTGTATGTCAGTTCTGTCCCTTTGTCAGTTTTGTGGAAAAACACAGCAAAAAGCCGATACCGATACAAATATAAATACACAGGCATAGATACATATAAGTATACACAAAGAGACAGAGACAGAGACACAGATATCATACATGTTTATACTATTAGAGTTGGAAAATCGAGTCAGCGAGCAAGTGAACACAGGGACAAAAACATCATTAGCATTACCAAATAAATCACATCCGGTTTTTCAACTGTTCGAGAAAAACCGACAACGATGGCATTGGTGGCTATGGTGGCTGACATCGACGACGAAGGGGCGTCGTCTGTTCTCCTCCGTTGTCGATCGGGTTTTTGGGGTTTCAACGTAAAACAAAAACCCTCCTAATAGACTGTAGGCAAAGAGTAAAGCGAAGGAGGACACAAAATACCAAAAAAAAAAAAAAAAAAAAAAAATAAATGATAAAAAGGATAAAAGCTTTGAACACCGGAGTGCAATAAATTTCTCTCGTGACGAGCATAAAACTTTCTTTTCTTTTCTTTTCATTTTATTTTATTTCTATTTCTCTTTTTTTTTTTTTGTTGTTTTTGTTTTTGATTTTTTCGTTTAACAAAGATACTATTCGCATGATGATGGTGATGGTGATGGTAATGATGTCTGTTTGTGAGTCTGTGTGTATGCGGTTTCAATATATAAAAAATAAAAAAAAATATAAAAAAAAATCTGGCTTTAAACACACGCATATGTGTGTGTAGGGGGGGGGGGGGGGTGTTGGTGGTGTATGTGTGTGTGTGCAACTTCCGGTTGCAGGATATAGCGCATGTGAATGAATGAGTGTGTCTGATGTTGGGATTTTGCATCACAGTTTGGATTTTGTGGTTTGATCCTGCATCCTTCACCGTCATCGTCGATGATAAAGTATGCCAACTGTCAGCTTCCTCGTACGTGCATCCGGACAACATAGGGTTTTTACACACACACACACACACACACACACACACACACACACACACACACACACACATGCTAAATATTATAGTTTAATGCAAATACAAGCAGACAAGCAGCAAGCAAGCAAAGCATAGCAAAGCAAAAGCATCAAGTGAACGCACAAACTTTTGCTCAATAAATTTGCGACAACTCAAGAGTGCTGCGCCGCACAGTATGCAACGATTTTGCAGCCCAATGCGCTATTTCGTGTATGCGACGACCACCACCACGAAGAATGATGTACCAAAGAGGAGTAACAACAACAACAACAACAACAACAACAACAACAACAACAATAGTAGTAACTATTGCAACAACAATAACAATAACAGCTGCGCGTGGAAAACGATGAGAGGATGACAATAACAAATAACATCCAACAACCAACAACAAAAAATTATAACAACTTTTGTAACAACATGAAACGTTTACATTGTATCTACTACATGCATCTATCTATATATGTATGTTCCATCAAGCTCATCTCTTGGGTATCTGTGTGTATGTGTGTGTGTGTGTGTGTGTGTTGTGTGCTTATTGCTCATGCTGATCCTGTTTTTGTTGTTGTCGCTTTTGATTCTTGCACTGGTCAGCCATGTCAGCCTCTTAACCATGGCAAACTAAACAGAAAACCAAGTGAACAAACAAACGGATGAGCAACACACACACACACACACACACACACACACACACACACACTGACATCAGTAAGAACACAATACAGTAGAACAGATGAAGGAAGATTCAAACAAAGGCCTCATGGTAAACGACGTTTTGTTCACTTCACTTCACTTCACTTCAGTTCAGTTCAGTTCAGTCTTCTTCATAACATAACATCAACAGCCATACACATAGCAAAACGCATCACTCGATGATTTTGTTGCACTAACAACTCTTTGAGGGGAGTGGGGGACAAAATATACTTGAGTGGGATGAGTGAGTGGCTTTTCTTTTTCTTTTTTTTTTTTTTCTAAAAAATAAAAGAGCATTGTATGCAATAGAAATAATAAAAAGGACAATTTGTTGTTGTTGGTTTCCTTCTTATTCTCCTCTTTTTTTTTCAATTTTATTTGTTATTTCCAGTCGTTAGCTGCACCCTGACCTATGACATGTTGTTATAAGTAGTAGATAGTAGTTGGGTTGGTTACTACAGGGAGAAACAAAATGAAAAAAAAAAAAAAAAACATGAAAGGAAAACTGACTTGGAAATGCTGTCGTACTCATACTAGTGAACGAAGAACAAACTATGACCAAAAATCTGCAATGGATGTAATGTAAATGTCAACAGGATATGCTCATTCGCATATGACTAAATGGCTATCTGTGTGAGTGTGTGTGTCTCTTTATATCTCTGTGTGTGAGTGATGATGATTGTGTTTCAAGTTTACCTTGGTTGCACAGCAGGCATGATGCAAAAGGAAGAATTTCAACTAGCCACTGCTGTCTAAAAGTCTTAATCGTGACCAGAGTAGTTTAAGCTAAGAGTGCTGACAACTAACTTTTGTTATTTTTGTTGCTGTTGTTAGGACAACGATGATGCCTAACTAAGGTCGGCCTAGAAATCACTTTTACTTAACAACAAAAAAAAAAAAAAAAAATCAAATAAAAGCATCAAAAAAAAAAAAAAAGAAAGGGAAAATTAAAAACCAAGTTTGTTGCAAGTTGCAATGGCAACGACTATAATGATGACGATGTTGACGAGGACGACGACGACGACGACTATGTATGTTGAAATGGGTCAACCGAAATAAGAGCGTTGCGCTGTGTGCGCAATTGATTGAATACGTGACGTCCATACCGAGTAAGGATCCAAAATACTAGTAGGACAAGGAAGTAAACCATAGCCAAATAGCCAAAGCTTCTCGTACTCATGTAATAGTAGTACACAGTACCTACATTGGCTGCCTGGGTCAAGTAAGAGAAACGTGCAAAATGCAGCCGCGTTCAGCTTTTTGCCAAAAATTAACAACAAACAAACATGGAAAGTAGATAGATGCCGGGGCCCTGTGACATAGAGAAAGACTATGAGAAACGGAACGAAAGTGGTTTTAAAACTGAAATTGGTCAAAATGTTTGAACATTTTTAATCAATAACGAGCTTCACTCACTCACACACACAAACACACAGTCACTCACTCAGTCACTCGATGTATGAATGAGGCAAAAAACAACATAAAAACAAATCTCAAAGAAAGGAGCACATACACAGGATACAAGTTGCTTAATAAATAAAAAAAAAAAAAACAAAATGAGAACGTGGTAGCTCGCGTTTGCCTATACAATAAAAAAAAAACAGCATAAAAGTCAAACGGTTGGTCAAGTTGGGAAAAAAATTGATGATAGTGGTGGGACAAGACAAATACATTCTCAGTCATAATAAAAAAAAAAACCAGGCCATGCCAGACCAATCAGTGCATATAACATGAGGAGCTAACCATGGCATGGCATAGCAAGTTAGGCCAAGTTTTGCCAATCAGCATAGATAAAAAGCACAATAAGTTAAAGAAAAAAAAAAAAAACAAAGAAAAATTGTTGCTGAAAAAATTAGAGCAAAAATTTTGACAAGAAAAAAGTTCATAGCATATGGAATTTCTTTTCATAGATAGGAAGGAAGGATGCATCCATTGGCATAAAATCAGTTATTGAATGTTCCTAATTAACGCAAAAAAAAAAAACTGAGTTTTTCACGAAGAATACAGATAGATAGAGATGATTAAAAAAGAAGTCACTAAATTGATTGTTACTTTTACTTATGTATGACGACTTAAAGTCAAACATGGTTTTCAAGAAGCAAAACTGAATTTTTGTAAAAAAATATACATTTTTGCTTTGGCTTTGTGAAGATGAATAATATTGAAATTTATGCAAGAAAGTATTGGTAATATGGACGTAATTAATCAATGATGAAGTAACAAAAGAAAATATATAATTTCCTTTAAGTTTTTTTTTTTTTTATACTTCAAACATATTGTTTTTAGGAAGACAATTATTTTATTTATTATCACTTTTTAAGTGACGAAGACTAAGTCCAAGTGAACCGATTCAATTTAATTTTATTTCATGATCTAATAATAGATATTTTTTTCTGTCTCGTACTCTACGAAAAAAGACATGAGATTGCCACTTCATCATATCTTAACTGATTGATCATTCGCGACAACAACGCTTTCTTGTTGAAGAAGCGCGATGTCAAGAAACCTTTCAGTACTGAAGCCAGCAAATTGACCAATGTCAGCTCATACCGCTACAGTGGTCTCGTACACAAGATGAATATCGGCATTTTACCTAGTTTCGATAAGTAAGGCTTCTCCGCTGTACTGAAGAAGGGCTATTTGCCCTTCCAGCATCCTGCCAAGAACACCGTGAGTGTTTCCTTCAAGGCTGGCCAAAGACGCTCTCTGAAAAAGTTGAAGAACTTGCTCACCGGATCAAAGTACCGCAAGCACTTGACTCAGGCTGCTCTCCGTCGTGCCTCCGCTGTGTTGCGTTCTCAAAAGCCCGCTGTACCAAAGAAGGGTGGCAAGAAGACCGAATAAATGCAATTAACTAGGGTTTTAGGTTTTTTGTACTAAATGAAAGAGAATAAAATTATACGATACATATTTTTTGAATGCCTAACATAATTTACCGGGTCACCTAGTGTCTAATAATATCATTGATATTTGAAGTTGTTAAGTATATACAAACATATATCATTGAAGTTCTGGTTGAGCGGGGCTAACCTATCAACAAACATTTCAACGTTGGTTTGCTTATGCAAGTCGCCATGGTAGATCAAAAATCATTTTATGTAATTTGTTTTGAATAAACTGTAATTTGTTTAAATTGCTTTGAGCAATATCCACCCAAACTGGGGGCCCATAGAAGATTATATCATGAAAAACTGATCTGAAGAGATATACATATTTTGATTTCAATATTCAAGCGAAAAAAATCTGTTTATAAAGTTCCACAATATTTTAATGAAGCATTTTACTTTATTAATGATACAAGCGATGTGGCCCTCCCAGGTGTCTAACGATTTGTCCTATGGGATATCATCGTTGTGGAAATTTATATGACTAGTTGGCTGAAATATAGCTTTCCGTTTCCTAATAAAGTTTATGGCTTGAGTTTTAAATTTTAAATGTTTTAACTCTGTTTGAATTACATAAGGATCCACATTAGCGAAGTTTTACTGTATTTTATTTATAAAACTACATACAAACATAAAAGATAAAACTATGTATAATAATATTATTTAAATATTCACAATGGTTAATCTTTTTGAAAATCAATTTAATTTTATTTGAAAAATCTCTTCAATAAAAATTGATATTTTTTTTTTTTTTTTTTTATTATCCTCTTTAATCGTTGACAGTTATATCAAATTACACGATTTTCATTTTAATTGCATACAATTTTTAGATCTGATTAAATCTAGATTCTTTTGGACAAAAATATAAAAACCATTTTATTCTTTTTTTTTTTTCAAGTAAATTGTGAAAAACAAACTCATTAAGTAGATTAAGAACTTAATTTAAATGGTTGATTTTGGTTGTTTTTTTTTAAACATTTGATAAGCATTAAGGAAAATAATATGCATTCATAGTACAATATAAAATTACATCATCAATAGTTTTGTCAACTGATACGTAGAATGTTGTTGATGAACTAATAAAATCAACATGTCATCAGGTTTCATTCAAATTTTCTTTAATTTCAAAAGAACTGAAACTTAAATCTACTCACCTAATAAAATTGTCGAAAAACAGAATTAGGGGAAGGTGAGGAAATATCATATGTAATAGTAATCTGAGTGAACAAGAAAAGGGGGAACAAATCCATAAATATCTATGCTCTACGGTTAAATAATCTGTGTATCTGATTTTAGATATTTTTAGATCGAAATTGTGTTTTTTTTTTTTTTTGTTTTTCATTTTAATTTTCTAATTTTATTTGTAAAAATTAGTTGCCAGTAGAACAAGTTAAGTATTATTATTATTATTATTTTTAACTTTATTAGAAGGGTTTTTGTATCTCCTAATATACTAATTAAGGACTAAATACTGCATTATGTAAATATTTACCCTTCGTACAAGTGGAAGAACACATCTAACTTAACACAAGGGCTGGACGATCATTGCAGCAAATATGAGATGAGATTCTTGTAAGAACAACAATTGCTCTGACTAGTGGATTAACATGCTGCACACATTTTTTCCTATAGTTACATTTCCGCTTCGAACACTTATAATTCTACTTACAGTACATTAAGATCTATGTGGATATTTTCATTTGTGATATACCATGGGGCGCCTGTTATTGATGTGAGAATAGATTAGATTGAGCGCTTTGTGTAACCTCATTATGACTCGCACTTGCAGTGCCCCATAATTCTGAACAGTAGGTCCAAATTTGCTTCAAATGGAGTTATACAGAAGAACCTTGTACTCATCAAGTCGCAGACCACATCTGAATTGTTTAATCAGTGGAGGCTTTGTGCTCTGAGTTTCATATGATTTTATTTTTTTTTTTTTTTTATTTGATTTGATTTGATTTGTGCTTCCGCCAAGTGAGACGCCCATCTAGGCAAACGCCAAGGTTACATCCTGTTTTGAGGAATTGTAGCATTTGGTTCGCAAGTCTTACGGTTCAATATAAATTTGAAATGATTACTTTTCACTCAGTTAACCACTCTTTATTTATTTTAAGATTTGTTGCATTACAAACATAAAAAAATAAATTGTCGTTTAGTTTTAATACGATTGCATTTATATGCAGAAATGGAGTATATCAACAAAATCTAATGGCATTTATTTAAAGCAAGAATTTGAATTGATAACATGACTGTTTTAACTGCAGTATATTATGTTCTTTCATTCTGCGTTTCAGTTTTTCTCTTATTGTAAACAATATACTTAGCATATTCGAGACAGAAAAGGAAACATTTCTCTTTGGTGTCGTATAATTTTGATAAACATTTTTAGTGTGTTGAATGATCAAACAAACATAAAATTGTAATTGTTACGAATGGAAATATGTATGTTTCTGTTGCCATATTCATTGTTGCTAATCAATTATATGCTTGACACCGTGAGATTTAGTTATATAAAAGGTATCCATAATAAACTCCACACTTTTATGTTTTTAATCATAAACAGAAATTTAAAGAAACTAAAAAAAGATTTGATTTAAGCAAACTTAGTTCAATACAGGCATCGTTTCTGTCAATTGGTGTTTAAATGATGATCTCTACTTTCATTACTTATGTTTATACAAAATATAAAATCAAATTTTCAAAATCAAAAATTAAAGTTTATTAAATTACACAAAATGTATTTATGTCTTTATATAATTTTCAATTAAAAATCCTCATTTATAAACAACATAACAAATTACCAAAATACAAAAAAATCGACTAATTTATTAAAATAACAAAATTATAACAAACTACAATAGAATTACGATAAAGAGGGACCCAAAGGCCAAAAACAAATACGAAATGAAAAAAAAGGAAAAATAATAAAAATATATTTTGCACATTCATGCAGCAGGCGGCGCATGTGGGAATGAAAAATGAAATTTGTGTTTATTTTTTTTAACAACATCATTGCCAACAACAAGAAGAACAAGAATAATAACAATATCAGCAACGTCATCAACATGGTCATCAACAGCAGCAACAGCAATAACATTGGTGATGTTGCTGATACTATAGTCGGCGACGCTAGCAGCAACCACATTAATTAAAACCCATCCCTCCTCCTCCTCCCCCAGGAAAAACGAAAAGAACCCAGAACATAAAAACAAAAAACAAAAAAAAAAAAAAAGAGTAATTTGAAAATTTCAGATATAACATACACAACCTTTCTTCCTCATCATCATCATCATCATCATACCCAGAGATGACAGATAAATGACCTGAACAGATAAATTCAGATATACGAGATATACGAGATATAAGTAAGTACGTAGTACATACAAGTCGAGTTGAATTGAGTACTATAGTTACATGCATAAGCCTTGATAGTCAGTTTATCCAATTCTCTGCTCGCCTACACAATTTCTCAATCCACATGTATTTGTTGTTGGCTATCGCCTGTTTAAGCTGCATATCCTTTTTTATTTTGGTTTGTCATGGTTAACAATAATAATACTAACAACAACAACAACAACAACAGCGGAGTATGTGATCAATTGACCAATGGTTGGTGGCTGACGGAAGGATGAAGGTGTTTTTACCAACAACAACAACAACAACAACAACACCAATGACACCAACAAGATAAACCACAAATAATAAATGTATTTAAATCAACAATTTATATGAAAATTATTATGTATAACAGTCATAAATTTATTATTTAAACGGTTTATTGTCGAATTCGCTTTTGCGTTTTTTTTTTTTTTACACATATTCACTCTCACTCTTACTCTCTATCACTATCTCTATCTATCTCTCATGTATTGTATAATGTTTCTCTCTCTGTCTCTCTCTCTCTATCTCTCTCTCTCTATCGTTCGCTCATCTCATTTTGTCAGTTTCGTTTGGAAAAATTTAATAAATTTCGATAATTGTACGCACGGGAGCAAATAAATATGTACAACACCTGTAACATTGTTAACCATTTACCACCAAGGAGGCAACCAACCAACCTATGATTCAATCCACCCATACACAAACACACAAACACACACACACAAACACACACAAACACACACACACACACACACACACACTTACACGCATAGAAAGATAAAAGGATGTTTGGTCAGAGTCTAACTGTCCAAAAGGCTTAAACGCTGTTTCTGATCGTGTGGTCGATTTGTGGCATTAAAAAAAAAAAAACAAGAAAAACTATTAAGTGGCACTTGTCTCCTCTGTGCGTGTATCTATGTATCTGCGTGCGCGTGTGCGTATTGCGTATGATGATGGCGTATTTGACAACGTCATATGCGTCTCATGCATTGCAGCCATTGACACGCCATGCCTGACCAAACCGAAGGAGGCCATCACATGTACATAAAAAAATCCTCTTATGCTTGTGTGTGTGTGTGTGCATTGTATCTATGGGTGTTTGTTTGTATTAGTATCTGTGTGTTTGTGTGAGTTAAATGCGCTGTTGGCAATTTGTTTCTGGTCTCTCTCTCTCTCTCTCTTTGTATTTTGTTGCTTGCTGCTACCAGAGAGTTTAATTAATTTACATGGAATTTACAACAACAACAACAACGACACTAACGACAACAAAGTTTAAGCGAAAGGTGAAAAATGAATATAATCGAATTGACCATAATATGCCATACAAGCGAGAAACACAACCGAAAAAAAAGAAACACACACAAAAAAAAAAAAATGAAATGAAATGAAATGAAGGAAAACCAAGGATGATGAGAAAAATTCAACAAACCGCATATCTGTCGTGCCGTGCTTGGCATGCCCCACATGACATGACGACGACATGCCACGAGCTGAACGCAAAGCGAAAGCAATGGACAACAACAACATCAACAACATCAACAACAACAACAACAACAATAAAAGCAGGAAAAATATACATAAAAATAACAGAAATACAAACAACACAACACACACAGACGCATACACATGGAAAAAAAAATGAATAAAGTAATATAAAATATGGCAAAAGAAGCATTTATAAAATTTTAATTAATGTCACTACAAAATATTTTGTTAGTTGTTATTATAATTGTTGTTGCCTTGTCGTGTCTCTTCTCAACTATGTTTACAAAAGTTTGAGGTAATTGTTTTGGGGGCTTATAAATTGTATATCATATTCTTGTACGTCATAGTACATAACAAAAGTTGATTTCCTTTGACAATAGTACGATAGAGTAGAGAAATAATATTATTTGTGGTATCAAGCAAAATATTTGTATAAAAACACAAGAGCCTCCTCTATTCATTTAAATACAATATTTTTTAACAATTAGAAAAATTCTCTTTCATTCAATTAAATGCCCTCGAGTTGTGTTTGCCTGCCACGCCACCCACTTGTCAAAACTTTTCCAACCCCTTTTGCCAACTATGAGGTAACACTATGTATGTACTTATATATACATAAGTATATCAATGGATTGCTGGTCTATCTATTCTACTATAGATTGATATAGTTCTATTATTTATTTAAATTGTTTTCATATTAGTATGTGTGTTTTTTTTTTTTTGATATTTACCATACAATGGGGTTATATTAAATGAGACCTTTCGAACTTTAATTTGATATATAAAAGGTCAGGTCTTGATGTTTTTAAAATATTTTATCACTTGATGACTCTTGAGACTTCTTTTCCCTAATAATGAAATTATGTGCAAAAGTACAAGTATATCTAGCGATATACTCATAATTGATTTTATTTTAGATCTAACAAAGATTTCATAATACAAAAAGAAAGGGCTAACTCGGGAAATGCATCCGCTTTTGAGTTCAAATCAAATTGTTTGGGACTGCCGAATGTTATTCATATCATTAGCTTTAAATAACCATGTCAAACTTATTTGCATACCTGAGCATAGCAGGTACGAAGGGACAAATGAACTCGCCAGAAAAGAAGCTGCAAACAACCTCATTGGACCTAAACCATTTTGCGGGATGCCTTGGAGTTCTACTAGGACAAGTATCGAAAAATGGCTTGCTGATAAATCGCATCAATATTGGATTAATACTGATAATATTAGAGTTGCAAAAATCTTCACGTCAACCAGCTCTAGCAAAAGAACACGAGAAATACTGGGACTAACACGAAGAGACATACGTTAAGTTTCAGGATACTTAACAGATCATTGCAGAGTGTTGAAGCACCTATGCAATATGGGTATCACAAATAACGATAATTGTAGACTATGCAATTAAGAGGAGGAAACAGCAAAACATGTTCTATGCCACTGTGAGGGTCTAATTCTGACCAGACTCCACTATTTGGGTTCCCAGTACCTGGAAACAAATGATATCGCAGGCTTATCTCCGAGGAGGAGTTGAAGAGAGTGCAGTAGTTCAGGAAGAGGAAGAAATTCTAATAACTAAGTATCCTTGTAAGCAACACATGCCTTGTGATTTATCCTTCATTCCTTCACAGACAACAAAAATTTTACCAATCGACACAACATTATTATTCTTGTTTTCAAGAGTCGAATTTCATTGCAGAATTCAATTTATTTGACCACAAATTAGAAGTCCTCAAGACTAAGATGAACTTCACATTCAACAGACGATTCTCTATTTCTTCGTAAAGAATTACTTTAACTTCCGTCCTATTAGGCACACCAACAGATCCCTGATGCAAACTATCAACATTTACATTTCGAATGATTTCGCAATATTGATTAGATCTCATTTTACAACGCATGCATCTTCAGTTTTTGCTGAAAACTGGGAACCCCCAACTGAATTCAACAGAATCAATAGCCCACAAGAAAAATACATATGTTGTGTTCCTTAGCTTGGCGTAAACATATTGAAGCCAAGAGAACTTAAATGAAACTGAAAGTCAACAATTATTTATACATATATCTATTGCCAGTTAAGTGCAGATTTAATATGTTTATCATAATCCGCTCAAACATTTCAGTAAAGCCACTTAGGTAGGCAGCCATTTGACCGATAGTTTGCTGGAGAGTTCAGTTCGTTTTCCTGGCTTGTAAATGGGAAATCTCTAAGCTGAATATAAAGGTTAAATATCTGTGCGAAGAACTTAAGTATAACTGTGGGTAGATTTTTAATATACACTTTTGGAATTCGATTTGGACCAGGTGCATTTTTAAATAACATTAGACTTTCTTTGCACAAAATTCCTGATTTTTATATGTTCTATAATAAAATTTTGTAGCTTCGAATTGAATTCCATAACCCTACGCCTCGTTAACATCACATTTTAAAAGATCAACCATCAAATCAAATTGTTGATTTTGAGTATATTTGTGATTTCATTCTCAATCTCAATCTCAATCAAGAAAAGAAACAATATACTTAATACATAACTTTATTATAAAATAATAAATTTCCGAAATACTCAGCATAATCAATATGAATATTATTAACGAGATAATAGTGTATTTTAGTAAGTTTAACAAATAGTATTTATTGAGGAGATTAAAGGGAAAAGTGTATCAGGTTACAATGTTTTGGTAATTCTAAATTCATTCAACCCATGTCAATATGTGAGCTTCTTTAGAACTCACAACTAACAAAATGAAATACATATACAAAATGGGTTATGAAATATTGTAAAATTGTTCATGTTTTGCCAAAGTTATGACTTTCAAAATTACTTCTACATTAATCGTTAAATTTGCTTAATCATTTCCCTTCTTTTGATGCTTTGAAATATATAATTGGAATAACAAAAGTCGATTTGTATTTAGGTGTTGGCTTTGGATTTATAACAGTAAGAAATATGTAAAATTTAATCATACTCAATCACTAAATATCTATAATTTTATAAAATCTTCTAAACTTCTATCTCATCAATACAAATACTTATAATATTTAACTTATTAAAAATTATTGTATTATATTAAATTTCAATATGAATGAATGAATGAATGTAAATCTTGTTGTACTTGTTCTCCGTTCATCTTAAGTTTTTAAGTGAATTCAAAACTGTTTAAGAAGAACAAACTTTCAAGTGTTTGCAAATACAGTAAAATATTTTGAAGTTAACCCAAGAAAATCTGTTTTCAATTTGAAGGCATTTTCCTTTTATTTAATTAGCTAAAAGCCACCGCCATAGTTCAAAATATTTAACTTAAGTTTGTTGTTGTTCGTGTTATTTTGCTGGTGCATTTTCTGTAAGATAGACTTTTGTTCGTTTGTTCTTTCATTGAACAATCTCCATTTTTCCTCTGTCTTTATTTCATACTCCCATCATATTACTAAGCTACATTCATATAATCTCACGCACTCTTTCTCTCTCTCTCTCTGTCTCTCTCTCTTTCTCCGTCTCTTTTTCCGTTTATTTAGTTGGAAAATTGTTGCAAACTAGTGGAAAATCAGTGTAGTTATGTGTATGCTGTAGTTAAAGGAAAAGCAAACACAATTGAGAAATATTATACATAGTCTACAGTGTACACACAAAGAAGAAGAAGAAGAAGAAGAATAACAACAGCAACAACAAAAGATTTATGCATGAACAGCTGTTTTGTGTTGTGTTGTGTTGTTATGTTTGTGTGATGATATACTTATGATTGTTGTCGTTGCTATTATGATACTCATATGCGTGTGAGTGAGTGAGTGAGGGAGTGACTATCTGTGTGAATAATATCTTTGTGTGTATTTGTATATCGAAGTGTTGATGTTCAACAACATAATGATGCATTAAAAATGATTATGATAAGCATATATCACCAATCATTGTTTTACTATCATCATCATCATTATCATCATAATCATCCTTCCTTCCTTTCTGTCCTCTTTGAATTGACTCCTTCCTTTAAAATTTAATTTTCCTTTCACACTGAAAGGACTCTTTCTATTACTCACTCATTTGCTTTGTTTCCTACTCACTGTGTGTGTGTGTGTGTGTGTGTGAGTGTTATGCTTTTAAATTAATAATTTATTTGTTTTGTCATTCAACATTGTAAATAATGGGAGATTTTCAATAATCTTCTTTGTTAATATTTAAATTAATTTGTTTACTGTTACGCTACTTAATTAAACAAAAAGCAGCACCAGCACAACGTCAATGCATCTACATATATACACTCCCTCCCCCTGTTTAACCCTTCTCCTGGTTAACCAAGGCACCCGCACCAATGACTCTCAATACATCATCATGTGGATGGTGAAGATGATGAAGATGATGATGATGATGAGTATGACGATGCACAGAAGCAAACAATGTCAAGTGCGTGGTGGTGTCTCCTATGTGTACAAATATGTTTGTGTTTTATGTAGGCAATAATAGCGTCGTCTGCTTTGCTTCAGATACATTTTAAAGCCTCAGCAGGATTAACTATTCAATTATGCAATAAATTTACACTGATTCACTATGAATGAATGAGCTTTTGTGGTCGTCGTCGTCATTGGTCTGTTGTGGCATGTTTGTTTGTTTGTTTGTTTGTTTCCTTGTTTGCTTGTTTCCTTTCTTATAGAATCGTTTACTTGTTCCTTCATTGCACTTCTTAATATTATAGTATTTTATCTTATTTTATATGTGTTCGTTGTAGTGACTTCATTAACAATATTAAAATAGTATCAGCTTTGTTCTTTGCTTGAATGTTGTCATCATGTATTTTTGGTTTGATACAATTGGTTTAGTTATTTAAATAATGCAAAACGTAATTATGAATTATTTATAAACAAATTGCAATCAACCCAACACAACACAACACAACACAAGACAAGACAATTTTAAACAATTCAACAATTCTGATCTGCACTTGAATGAATGTTCTTCCTTCTACTAGTATAGTATGTAGTATTATTATTTCTTTAGCCCAATTTAAATTGTCATTAGTTGCACACAGAAAATCAAAAGATGCTTAGCAGGCATTTATTAAATGAAGTGAAAAATCGACAAAATTAAATGGTCTCAGAATGAAATGACCATTTTATAGAATTTGTTTATTCCCTCAGTCTTCATCATCTATTTTACCAAGCAAACAAAATACTATTATTTAGTAATATTGAATATTTATCAACAAACCACAGCAGCAGCATAAGGAACACTGAGACTCAGCAGGCAGGAAGCAATCATCAGTTTTAATAGAAGTTTGAGTTTGAACTACACACGCATGTAGTTGGAAATATTTGAGTAAATGAATTTAAGATGTAATTTTAAATGTTGCATGTATGTAAATGATATAAAGTGTTCTTTTGACATGACACTGAACACTGTTTATGAATTAAGTCGATCCAAGTCAAAAGTATAATAATAGCAGGAAATTATACAGTAATGTTTAAAATTTGGAATATTCATTCATTTGCAATTGATAGATATTTAAGATGAAGCATGTCTTAATTAATTTCATATTTATTAAGAATTATTAAAGAATTTTCTTTGTGTTCTAAAATGAGTTATGAGACTCTTTCTTATTTTTCCGGTGATAAATTTACTTCCGTTTTTTTAATATTTAAATAACTTCAATATTGATAAGTTTCATCAAAAGAAATTTTATTATGCAAAATATCATGTTAATTCAAAGCAAATAGTCAATAGATAGGCAGCCGTAAAATTAGATAGTTAGTAGATCTAAAAGATTGTTATAAGAAAGTTGGAAATTTTAAGTCATATTTCTAGAGACAACCGGTGCGCGTCTTTGAGCTGCGGATCTTTGATGAAAACATTCAATATATTTATTATACATATACGAAAAATATATCAAGTAGATATATAAATATTTTAGGAAGATAGATATTTTAGAAATATTGATCTATTTCTTCTTTAAGTTTGAGCTAAAATTGAAACATTTTTTATAGCATTTCAACAAAAAGATTTTCTAAACCATTTCAATATTAGAACAGCTTCATCACATTACACTTCTTTATCAGTCACCTTCTTTCTGTTGTCTACGATATTATTGACACTTTGGTTATGTGGTTAACACACTTCACTGATTTGATTTTGGAAAGTGATTAAAATGATCTTCATATTTCAGCAAAACCTTAATATATTATAAACCTATAACCTTTCTGATGAATCACTCTGTCCATTGGTAAAAACCGTATGAAAATTCATTTGGTAGTTTTTGAGTTTATCTCATTCAGACAAACAGACACGACGTAATAGTATAATATATATATTATAGATATTCGCTTGCACATCTTTCGTGCCCGGACATTTTCATTGGAACCGTAGGAGATTTTAGGCAAAGACAAAATAGTTCAACACCTTTTTTTCCTCTGTTTGTCAATCAAGTTTCTTCATTTTTTATTTATATTTGGTAGCTATTGACGATCCACTGGAAACGTCGGAATTCGTATATCAAATATTTGCATATAAAGCTCAGAGACATAATTTAAAATCAATCAAGTCGTTTTTGTCAGAAATCTCTTTTTGATTATTTGTTTATAAGTATTTAGAAACAAATATAGGGGTCTTCACGAAACGTCGTTCACGTCGTTAATTGATGACGGCATTAACTAAGTGACAGTTGATCTATACAAAAAAAAAAAAAAAAATGTATAAATAAATAAACGACACAGCGTTGATTGAAGACATAATTGAATGTCATTTATGTCCTATCCGATATCGTGAAGTCTGTGATTTTATTTTGAATGCCTAAAAGTGAAATGTTTTACCAATTTAATTTAAATGACAATTGATTTACAAAATATCGAAGTATGTACGAATAATAAATTATTTATTGCAATTTCTGTTTTTATTTTGAAAAAAATTCACTATTTTCAACATTTTTAATTGTTTGTTTAACGTTCCCAAAAATGAGGTCATACATTTATGAAAAAATGACATTGTGTGAATCCCGCTAATAATTTTTTGAGCGTAGATAATTTTGTCAATCAAAGGCGGGATGGTTGAACTTCGGCCACCGAGGGAATACCAGTTCTTTTAATTAAATTTTTGAAGAAATGCACATTGTAGCTCAGTCTATGAATTATTGTACTCTAATCCATGGGTGTCCAATCTTTTTGGTTCTCTAGGCCTCATTGAAAGAAAACGTGCTGATTTGGTCACAAGCATAGCTTAAAAAGTGGTCTTCCGCCCAAGGTGGCTGCAAAATAAAATCTATTGCTGAGTGATGTTCCAAAAAATCAAACGAGATTTGAAACTCATGCGACCCGCGGGCCCCTTCCTCAAAAAGGTAGGTCTAGGGGGTGATATATGTAGATCTATTTAACGAAGAAGTCGATGCAAAACTGACTAAAAACTAAGAACTGACTGCACAACATTAAACAAAAAAATATTCTTTCTCACTCGAATGAATCATTTACTACACGCAACACTTCCCGTACAAATACTTTTGTAAATCAACTCGTGTGGTGTTGTGTATCTAGTCGATATCATAAACAAATATAGAATTAGATCGACTCATAGCAAAATGTACGAGTCGCTCGGCTTGATGAATTCGAGCAAATGAATCACCAAAGCACATAGCCACACATTGGTTTTAAGTTTGAGAAAATAATAAAATGAAGTATTTAGTATTCAATTTGGAAGTTTGACACCAGAACCAATCAGTAATAACGATGCAGTATGCTTGGTGGCAATTCTTCCCATATCGATAGTAATTCACTAGTTTCTTTTTGTATTACTGGTGGGTAGTGAATTCAGTAGTCGTAGGTAATGCAGAGGCAAAACAGTAAGTCAGAACATTTGAGAGGTTATTGAGAGGAAACAATTGGTGAATGGTTATGCAAGCGGTAGTAATCGATGAAATGAGTGGTGAACGGTAATGCAGGCGGTGACAATTGACCCTTTCCAATGACATCGCCAGTTGAATACATATAAAATGAGAAAGAGTTGGAACTAATGATGGTTACAAAGGGATTATTCTCAAACCAGTTTTCAGCAGTGATTCATACAGCAGGAGAGGGAAAGTTTTGTGGTAAATACGCATGATACATATAACAAATATTCATTGAAGTAGCTCAATGTTCGCAATAAATGAAATACTTTCTTACAAAGAAAATGACACAAGTTTATCAATTGAATCTCTTGTATTTCTTGTACGTTTTAACATGTTTTTGTATTAATTTTGCACACTACTAGACTCTATTCTTTTGAAAGAATATTTCTTAGATAAATAAACTTATTTAAATTAATTGTAATTAATAATTTAAATATTAAAAAACTTAATTGTTCACATAAAGGAAATACAAGTCGAGAATTTAAAGAATATTAATTAAGATATGAGAAAATTTATCAAATGTTAGCATTTTTTAGTCAATAATATATCCATTAAGTAAGATATTTATTCGAAAATTGTATTATAATAAAAGTTAGTAGTTCTTCAATTTCTTTTTTATGCTTAATTGTGGCTTCCAATTTGTATGTGGTATAACAATAAATTGAATTAGTTCAATTTAATATAGACATCACGTTTTGGGTTTTATTTATTTGGAATCATTCATTCTATTGCCTATTAAATTGTTTGCATGTCTAACGTTATAAAATCATTAGCACGACAAATTTAATTTTTAAATTTCCTCATACTGTACTATGTCATATTAAATGATCCATAAATGAATTTCCTCGATTTAAGTTTCATGGATAAACTATTAAATCGTTTTAATAATCGTCTATATAAAGGGTTGCTCAAGCGTTTATGCGTTTAGTGTCGTCATCAATTATAAAAAATCTTATATAAACTTGAGTTGAATTCGCCTTCATAGTACAACTACACAATATGTATTTAAATTCATTTACGTACAATATTTTCCTTTCCTTTCCTTTCAACTCAACAAACACAATACACAAATCCAACTTAAATGATGTGTAATTTATTTTATTACAATATAAGAGAGAAACAACAATAATACAAACAAACAACAACCATAACCAGAAATTAACAAATGATGTGTTGTAAATTAAACACATATAATTATGAAAAGAATGTCATCCGCCATCGCCCACGAAAGTTTATAGTATTTCACCCATCCATTTACTTTCATAGTATGAGATTGTTTTACGCTTCACGCCCTGCTCCCTTCACACCACACTCAATGTACAAAGTGACTGTAAGGCAGTGTTGGAGTTTTTGTTGTTGTTGTTGTTGTTGGTGTATGTCCTCATATATCTCATGTCGTGTAATCCCCCCGCTATCATTAAGAGATACGCACACGCATATACACAACTCTTAACTATATAGAGATATATTTACAACACCAGAAAAAAAAAACCCAAAAATAAACCAAATCAAAAAAAAAAAAAAAAAAAATGAATTTATTTTATAAAGAAAAATGTATCTTTTTGTATAAAAGAGCAAAAATTAAACTGAAACAGAAACAGAAGACGACGATGGTTGTGGAGAACTGTCATCATCATTTATTGAGCGAGAAATGCTTACAGACGACAGGAACTTATCGTCGTCTCTGCTGTTGTTAATATAATACAGACTCACTCAGATACTATGTATGTAGTATCTATGTATCTATTTATCTGTGCTTTGTGTCGTATATAGAGTGAGTGCTTTAGTATTTCTTAGCATCGTTGGGCATAGTTAATGATGTGTTGGCTATGATTGTTTTTAAAAGATTCTTCACTTTGCTTTGCTTTATTTTTTATGGTATTTTCTTTAAACAACTCAACAACAACAACAAAGTTGACACAAAAACAAATTCTATGCAACGCGGGCGGTGTTGTCCACACAGCGCAGCAACGGTGTTGAAGTGCCGTATCTCATTAAGTGTTAATTTAATGGCCAAGATCTTTGTCACCAGATAAATGAATGAATGAATGAATGAACGTACGAACGAATGCATTTTTATATCAAACTGAGAGCAAAAGATATGCATGCATGAATGTATGCATAGATCATAGTTTTTGAAAAATTAAAAAACAAAAGCTTTAGATACTTATAAATACTCACTGATATATGAGTATATATAGTGAAAAATCAAATCAGATAAATTCGTGGAAATCAACGCGCCATCATTATCATCACATGGTGTTAATCATGATCTTCATCATTGTCTCAGTGTCTCTAGTATCTCTAGTTGCATTCGCGTTGAACATTTACGCAGCAGGTGATATATGTTCAACATTTGCATCGTCAGATACAATATTGTATTTTGAGATGAGATCAGATGAGATGAGCTGCTATTGCATGTAGTAACAACGTATCTTTTTATTGTTGTTGTCGTTTGTATCTATGAATAAAGACAAGCGTTATCTGTCAGGCAATTAAATAGATACTTTATTGTTATTGAAATTGAAGTTTTTTGTTCATGTTTTTTTGGTTTTGTTTTACAAGCAGAAAAACTGTTGCTGTTGCTGTTGCTGATGCTGATGCTGTTGGACCCAACTCAAGTACATATATTATTTGATTGATTGCTACAAATGTTTAGATATTCATTTTACTATAAGTGATACAATATATCTTTCTATATGAGCGTGTATAGTATCTTTTCAATAACATTGAAGTCTTTTAATAGAAGAAGATTTAAGAATAGATAAGAAAGAAATAGTGAAATGACTCTCTTCTCATTTGTATAAACTGCAAGAAAGTCCACAAAATAAATTGAAAAACAATTAAAATGCTTTTAAAGACAATTTTAAGGTATTTTTCATTTGAATTTCTTTCACCTTTGTTTGTTTTGGTTGGTTTATTTTTCCGTCTGCTTTCAAATATATAAAAGATTATTCTCTATCTAAAGAAGTTCATTTATTAATTTTCTTGTTTGTTATTGCATTTATAACAACACGTAATTTTCGTTAAAGAATTTCATTTCCGTAGAGAGATACCAGTAGCAGCAGCAGCAGCAGCAGCAAAAGAGATGATGCTCAATGGAAAATCAACAGCACAACCAACTGACTAACAGACAGTCAGACCAAACGACGAACGAATGAACGATCCAACTACCAACAAACAACAAGCCTAGTAAACTTTTTAATTAAAATTCGAAAAATTAATTAAATATTTTTCGTCATTCGTTCCGTTAAAGTAAGAAATAAACTAAAAAAGATACATTGGAAGAGAAACAGAGAGAGAGAGAGAGAGAGAGAGAGTGCGAGTGAGAGAAGAGTAAAATATTCAGATACATTGAAGAAAAGATGATGATGGCAACGAAGGCAACGACGAAGACTTTGAGATTAAATTTCCCACCTTAAATACAATCATCTAGTGAGTGATATAAAGAAATGAAGCTACACAACACAACGTAACAACTGAAAAGTTTTTGCATCAAAAGCATCAACAAAGAACTACAACAAGTATCTTTTGATAAACAGACAGGCAGATAGACAGACAGACAGACAGCAGGCAAGACAGCAACATCATTTTCAAGTGAAAAATGAGAAAATTCACTCTTCTGTCAAGAGAAAATGCAACAAAATTAAATAAAAAAAAAATAGAGAGAAAAATTAAATAATAAAAAAAAAAAAAGAAAAAAAATTATAAAAAAAAAAATAAACGAAAATAAAAGCGAAAAATTAAGAAAAACAAACGATAACAAGAACAAAAACTAAAAAAAAATATATATATATAAAAAACTTTTGTCAGAGAATAGCGAGTGAGCAATTTCTAAGAAAATTTTATTTTATTTTATGATAAGCAAAAGCATCTCAAATGATGAAAGATGCAGCAAGAAATAAAGGATTTGCAAGGGAATCTTAGTCAAAAGTACATAACACAACAGCATTCATAGTCATCTCATCCTATTGTTGATTCAGTTACCTTACCTTATCTTATCTTGTTTATCCATTCAATGCTTATGCTGATGCTGCTGTTGCAGCTTGCAATGCGTTGCCATCATCACCATTGAAGTTGACAATTTGCGTTAATATTAAATTAGTTAAGCGCAAATCAAATAGATATAAAATAAGAAATAGAATATACTATATATACTTAGAAACAAATACCTTAGAAAGTGATAGAGAGAGAGAGAGGGGGGGGGGGGGAGCGAAAGGACATGGAGAATAGATAGAGGGAATGAATGCGCATCAAATCTAATAAAAATGTCAAACAAGAATACAACAATAACGAATACAACAATAGCAAATATGGAAGAATGGAATCTGCAGAGCAGCAGCAGCAGCAGCATCAATTGTGTGCAAGTTACCTTTGAGAGAAGAAACTATCGTTGTACAATACATAAAATGAAATTTCATTTCAACATTTGCTCATTCGTTCTTTCGTTCGCTTGTTAGTTAGATTTGTTTTCAAAGTCTCTGAGAGCAAAAAAAATAAAATAAAAATTAAAAGAAGGTAAAAAACATCTTAAGCAGAAGATGCTCACTAATTAATATTTATTATTTGTTGCCATCTTAAAAGGCAATGGAGAAGATACTCCTCATCGTAAATAGAAAGGAAGGAAGATATGTATGTCGTCATTGCTAACGAGCTAATGAACGAATTGCACTCATCATTCATCAAATGCAATTTGTGTAATAAAAGAGAAAACGTAAATTTTATTTTGTAATTTCATTTTTATTATTTAAAAAATTATCAATAATGAAAAGGATCATAAAAAGTTCCAAGTATAAAGACTAATGAGTAATTACATGCGCTTAGAGAAAAATATATAAACGTTAAGTTCCTCACAAGGCATTGAATTTTTATAGCTGAAAATAGGTAGAAAGCTTGGAAAAATTGTTGAGAAGTAATTTTGTGGGAAGTTAAGGTTAAAGATTTTCACCATTAAGTCATCATAAATGAAATAATATAAAATGTTTATAATATGGAGACCAACAAAAAATAGTAGTTTTCCATTTCAATGAGTATTTTTCTGCATTTGAAGTTGATAATTTTATTTGTGGTAAATTTTATTAACAATTTACAATCATTAAACTTTTAATGATTCTTTGCAGTGTGTCCCACTTATTATTATTTTTTTTTTTTTGTTTGCCATAGACCTTAGTGAAAAAGTGTCCAATCCTTTTGTTCCCTGGGCCGCATTAGAAGAAGATTATTCGCCTGTTTCTGAGTGAAGAAAGAGATCCATCCTAATCCCATGAATACTAAATAATTCTAAGAAAATGATTTCAATATTTTTTTTCGATACTAATAGCATTGAGTGACCTCACTCACTGGGTTGTGCTCCCAAATGGATTAAATTATATTTTTTAATCTCCTAATGAATTTCATTAGTCAAAATTTGATTAATCAATTCCGACTTTTCCGGTGAACCTATCCCCACCAAACTTAACAAGAACACTCTCCAGACTATGCTAGACTTTCCCTTAAAATCATAATCAAAATTGGTCAAGCGCTTTGGAGTAAATAGGCAACAGACATACATACATAATTCTAGTTGATCCACAAACTATAATAAGAAGAAGACTTTGATGTGTTTTTTTTTTTTTTTTTTTTTTTGATACTAATATTTTAATCTCCTGATGAATTTCATTTCCTATTTGTATTAAATAGGAACTTAAACTTAATAAGAACACTCTCCAGACTATGATAGACTTTCGCAGAGATTCATCATTAAAATCGGTCCATTAATTTTGTAGTATATAGGCAACAGACATAATTCTAGTTGATACCCAAACTAAGAAGTTGTTTTTTTTTTTATTTTTTTTTATGGCATTGAGTACCCTCACGCACTAGGTGCACTGAGATTAATCTCTTAAGGAAGTTCATTTCCTATTTGTATTAATACTAGCGCAACCGAATAATAGAAATGATATTTATCTTATTTTGTTGATGACTCACAATTAAAAAAAAAAGATGTTTGCCAAATACTAAAATTTACCAATTCACCAATTCCAACTTTTCTGGTGGTCTGATCTGTATCAAGATTAACAAGAACACTCACCAGACTATGCTAGAGTTTTCCTGAAGAACGATTTCAAAATCAATCCTGCGGTTTTGAAGTCCATTGGCAACAGACATACATACAAACATACATAAATAGTTCCATTATATATATAATTGACTGACGTTCTAATCTATCTGTCTGTCTGCTAAGGTAAGGGAATCATGATCAGTGTTTCAGTCAGTCCTATAAAAAACTCACTCAGAATTGTCTCCAATAAAGATAAATATTGTAAACATTTAAGTGTTGTAATGTGAACCATGAAGAATAAGTAAATTTATTTATTTTCTTTAGGGTTAGTAATATGATATTCTCAGTTTATCTCCTTTACCTTTGGTAGCCACTTGGTCAATTGTCAGGCTATGCCTCAGAGGCATTAAATTCTTAAAAAATGAAATGAAAAATGGGAGAAATAATTTATTTTGCTTTTCTAGTACTAAGAATATCCATTGCAATGGTGATTTTCTTTAGAAAATTGAGTTCTCCTATATGAGATAAACTATAAAAATGCACTTACCATAAAATACTATAGAAATAGAAGAATATTGCATTCTGAAAAATTATGAAAACTCCTTTTTGTTTGCTGTTAAGTTGAGTTAAGTCAAATTGAGTTCATTATGAAATTGTTCTTCTTAACTATGATGCTATTAAAGTTTTGAAATTTCTTAGCAAAATAATATTAATGCCCACCCACCCATTACTCTCTCCCGCTCTCCCTCTTGAAGAACGCCCCTGCATTTTGTATTGTAAATTGGCATATTTTTCTTCTTTAAGATTTATAAAAACCTTTTGGTTAATTTATTTTCTATACTATTCTCTTTCTAGTAAGAGTAGCACATAGTTCCTTTTTTTCTATCTACTGCCTGCTTTCATCATGCTGAGAGCTGCTTTTAGTCCAATTGGCAATCGTTGATGATGATGATGATGATGGTGGCGGCTAAGGCTACTATTTACTATAAAGCGTAGCATTTTTATGAGTCTATTTAATGATCATTAAAGCAATAAGCGAGCAATGGACTTGGATGACTTGACTTGCTTCACTTGCCTAACTACTCAACACAGCAGCAGTAGTTTCCTTCAGTGCACAACATTCTTTAATGTTAAAAAAAAAACACGAGAAAAAAAATCATCGAAAAGAAATGAATAAAAAAACTGGGTAATTTTTCCTTTTTTTTCCTCCTTCATCCATACTTTTTTTCTCTCTCTTGTTTCTTGGCGCCCAGTACAGTTTATTTGAGTGAACGTTGAATTGAATTGAGGCACACAGGCACAAAAACAGGAAGGTACTACTAGTAGTAAGTAACTCCAGTCAGTCAACAGTAGCCGCCGCAGGCAAAGAATTTTGCTGAAGGAGCTGAAATGGCTTGGTACATTCAAGATTGCAACAATGATGATGATCATAATGATGATGTTAATGATGATTTTGGCCCTTTTCTCCCTCCATCAGTGTGCTCCTTGCCCATTCAAACACAAGTATCCAGTGGTTCTAATTAGTCAATTTTTTTTTGCTCAATTAAATCTGAAAGGCACGTTGCACGTTCAATGGCATTATGATGATGACGATAATAATAATAATGATGATGATGATGGCAAAGCGCGTTGTGCACTTGCTACCTACCACTTGCAAAATCGAGCACATTTTAGGTACTTAGGTTTGTTGATTGTAGTAGGTACTACTACCTACATTCATTTGGTTTGGTTCCCAACCCAGGCAACTAACCAACCAAACAACCAATGAACGAACCAAGTACTTATATGTTTTTCTACTTACAACGTTGTTTTCGTTAATGTTGTTGCTGTTGTTGTTGTTGTTGCTGATGTTGATGAGGTTGAAGTACGACAACGATGGAGTAAGCAAATGATGCAGTAATTAGTAAAAATATATATAATTTAAGCATGTTTTTTATGAGACATTTTTTACTTGATGTTTCTGTTGTTGTTGTTGTTGTTCTTTTTGTGTTGTCCAAAACAAAACAAAAAACAAACCAAAAAGAAACATCCGACCAAGAAGAAGTCATACTATGCCAACCAAGCAAGAGACATAAAACAACATAAAAAGCATTTAACAACATGAAGAAATGAAATGTGGTAGCAGTCAGCATACCAAAGCAGAGCAAACTAACTGACAACAGGTGCATCAACAACCATGAACCAACAACCAACAACGTTGTAAGTAAGTAAGAAAGTAAGTAGTACCAAGAGTATGTAGATATAAGACATCAACGGATATTAAATGTTCGGATTCATGTAGATATGTTACATTGTAGGTTCCAAGTAATATGAATATCAAGAGAAGAAGATGCTGAACACAGCATTGCACAGCATAGCACAGTTCATCATCGGTAGCTTGTAGACCACACTCTACTCTTGTAGCAACAACCACAATATTAATATGAAGAAAAACAAATCGTGCAATGAAATCATGTACAAAGTCTTTGACTTGTTTTAATGTACCTACACGATAAGTATATTTTTCTTGTTGCATTTTCATATGCAATCTTTTTGTTGCTTCTATTAGTCTGATGCTGATGCTGTTGTTGCTTATGCTTATGCTTATACTGATACTGATGCTGATGGTGCCTGCCTGCCTGCTACTGCTTCTACTGCCATTTTCATGCCCATTCACAATCATCATCAACATCAACATCAGCAGCAGGAACAGCAGCAGCATCAACATCTTGTGGCAGTCGTCTACTAATGTCTGTTGCTGCCATTGATGTTGCACGCGTGTAAAAAAGTTGTCTGTCTTTCATTCCTTCTACACGGTAGCAGCTCACTTGCCTTTTAGCATTCGTTTTTTATAGCTGATGCCGCCGCCGCCGCTGTTAACTTACTACTTTATATTGCAATATGTAATATTCTTTTTTGTTTTTCATTTTTCATTTGCTTTTGCATTCTCTTTTGCTTTGCTGAATGGCATTTTCTGATGTTGCTGATGTTGCTGATGATGATGCTGCTGATGCTGCTGCGTTATAGCGTTACAAAGTGTAGTTAATTCGCAAAGTAATAATATTATACACATGAATGTCGACAGCGACAGCAACATCATGCTGTGTCCCCATCATCTCATCATCTATGACAACTTGAAGTTTAAAAGATGTTACACACACACACACACACACACACACACACACACACACACACACAGATTCAGTGATACATTAAATAAAGCAACCATTGAATTGTTGTTGTTGTTGTTGCTAAAGTCAAAAATGTTACTTTGAATTGAAGTGAAAATGTTTTGCTTTAGCGACATCATTCATCGCCTGGGCAAAGTCATCATCATCATCACCATCACCATCATTGATGCCATCATCATTGCCATCATAATCATCATAATGTAAACGTCAACAACATTACTATCATCAACATCAACATCAGCATCGCCATCGACATCGACAAAGCAACTTAAGAAAAAAAAAAAAAAAAAATTAAAAGAAAAATGAAGTAGGCATCTACGTAAACAGCAGCAATAATACTGATGGCGACAGATACTACAAGTACAAGAACAAGAACAAGAACAACAACATCAACATCAACGATGATAATAATAATAATCATCATAACGATAATAATAATAATAATAATAACAGCAACAGAAATAGCAGCACCAACAAAAACAATGACGACGACTACGACAATGCAGATGATAACTTGTTTTTGTTGTTGTACAAGAAGTCCGCTTAATTATAATCAACGTCACTCAGACATTTAGTCATTTAGTCAGTCAGTCAGTCAGTCAGTCAAGTCAATGAGTGAGTGAACAAATACATACGTAGCTGTGTATAATATCTTCTATTCAAAAATGAATAAGAAAAAAACACAAACATTTTCTTTACTACTTATATAGTAAAGAACATCACTGAAGACAAAGCAAGGAAAAAGATACAAGATCTTAAAAGCTATTGTTGTAATCACTCAATGTTATTTTTATGAGTTGTGGTTGTGTGTGTGTGTGTCGGTGTATGTATGTTTTGTATCTCACGCATATAAATGACAATATACTTTGTTTGATTTGAAATTCTTGCAGTCAAGTAGGAGCAGCAGCAGCAGCAGCAGCAAGTGAGTTGGAACAGAAACAGGAACAGGAAGGAGAAGACAACATCTTAATGATGTTCTTCTGCTTGATGTCAGTTAGTTACATGACCTTTTATTAGATTTTAGCCACTTTAAAGAGACAAAGTAAGATAGTAAAACAATATAATAAAACTAAATAAAAAAACAATAGATAATTTAAAATGTATCTGAATTTAAGGAGAATCATTTTCTGTATTAATATTCTTTTTTTTTTTTTTTTTGTTAATTTATTGTGTAAATCTAATGGGCGGCATTGTATTGTGGCAGTAGTAGGTGGTTACCATCATCACAAATGGGTAAAAATATAAAACAAAATACAGTAATGGGAAGCTAAAATAGAAAATAATAATAGCTCAACTTTTTGCGAATGAATGAGTTTTTTCATTGTAATTTAAAGGCTAAACTGTTTAGGCAATTTTGTGGTCACTAAAGACTCAGTTGCCATTTGTATTATATTAGATTCTTGTTGTAGATTGTGCAGAGAAAATGATGAATCTTCACTTCATCATGTAACGAAATGTTGGACAGTGAATCCACAATACTTAGAATAAAATACTTTTCATTTGGATCCTTTTAAAACAAAAGGTTAATCTACATGCCATCCACTTATAGAATGTCACTGCCGCCTACAATATTGCCAAAATGCAGGCGTTCTGACATAAACTCTACCAGCAACACCAAAGTCTAGCGCTATATATGTACATCTCATTAATGTCAGAATTCTAAAGTATCCTTTAAAAAAAATATATGAATTCTTATGTGAAGTAGATCTCACAGAAAGCATTTTAATGAAATCTCCTCCATCTTATAATTATATTTATTTTATTATGTCAACTTAAAAGTAATAACAATAAACATATAGTAGAAAGGTAAATTTATAACATTTATAATTAAGTTAAATTTAATTTAATTTAAGTAAAATTTGTCTCTAACCTGGTGGGAGGAATATATTTGCGAAATAACTATGCCCCTAATCACGTTATGTGTGGTCAGAGATATAAAGGGTGAGCCAACTATTGGACCGATTTTAGTTTGATCATTAAATGGACAAAACTTAATTTATTTTCAACGAATTTTGCTTTATTTGATAGATTGATTCTTCTGATTAAGTGTGAATAATGATTTCATTCAAAAGTTGGCAGCGGCTGTCTCGGCAGTAGGCCATCGTGGAATACCAATTTCCAAGCACTTTGTCCCATATTTCCTTTTCCCGTTCCTGGCGATTTCGGCCAGAATGTTCTGTTTCAAGTGATCAATTGTTTGGGGATTGTCGGCATAACCTTTATCTTTCAATGTGCCCCACAGAAAACAGTCCATCGGCTTTAAACAGCAGCTGCGAGCAGGGCCAATGGACATTGCCAAATTTTATTTTATTCCAAATTTTGTACACAATTTTTGCAATATTTTGTGGTCATTCACATTCAAAATAAGTTTTCAGTATTTTAAATCAAACTACTGTCAACAATTTATGGCGCTCAAATTGACAGCGCCATTAACAATAGGGAGTTCAAAATCGGACCAATAAATGGCCCACCCTATATAATGATGCTGGTGCGATATAGACAGCAGACGGGATGGGTGAACCAATAAGCAACGTCCAGTATATCTAGTGCAGTGTGTTAATATTCCCGAAGGCAGCGAAGGATGATGATATTAAAAGCAGAGAGCAAGATCTCAGGCGAGAGGACGTGATAGAACTTATTATAACAAGTGAATATATCATGTACAATATATGTAGCTAGTTTTATATCTGTTCAAGGTTAATGGGACTAATTTTCGAGTAGAATAACTGGGGAAAAAAACGCCAAATTGAGCTCAGAAGAACATATAGCCCAACTATAAGTTTATGAAGAAAATTAATCGCTAAAACTAACCAACGCTGCACCAAAGATCGATGACTAATGAGAAGGATCCCCTATCAGAGTATGATGACAATCAGTAATTTGGATTCCAATTTAGGCTACGAAGGGCAAACAAAAGAATTTGCTTGTGAACAGACTTGTTGCGACATTGATGATTTTTATACAATATTATGGTGACCAAATAATAAAGCAATACTCGTGATATGGACGCACAAGAGAAAAAAAAAGAGTATTTATGGTATTTATAGTATTGGGGGTCATTGAATTCAATTGACCAACATTTAATAAAAACAAACCATGACTGTTAAACTTTTAAATGATATATAATCTAATCTAATGGCAAGAGTGAGCTTAACACCACTATAAAAAAAAACAGATATGTATTTTAAAATATAAATACTCGTAGACATCTAAATTTAAAGAAAATTCATTTTGAGCTGCATTAACTTAGTTTCCACAATATGAATCTAATGGGCATTAGTATCGATGTAGGTGGTTATAATCATCATAACCGGGGGCGTTTATTTGAGCGCATTTTCACTTACTCACTCCATACTCTCTAATCAAATGAAACCGCATACCCAAGTGGCTGCTAAGTTGTAAGTTGCAAGAGACAAGCTAAAGTGTAAGCTAAAACCCCCCAAATGAATGCAAATAATGTTATAAATCCCATAGAACAACAACAACAACAACAACACAATATTAGTAATATTAAATGTGATGTGTATTAACTTTAACTAAAAGATAGACAGCGAGAGATAGAGAGAGGGCAGCGTACAGAGTCAGACATGACAATGAAAGGTACTAACTACTATTAGGTTGCATGCAAACATGATTACACGCTGCCACTTCAACTTGAGAATTATGTTTCAGATTCAGTTGAGTGAAAGATGGAAGCGAGCGACCAACCGACCGACCAAGTTACAAATGCTTTTCATGTCAAGAGATCACCCTGAAATACTCTCTTGGTTTACTTATTACTTCTCCAATCTATTTACTACACGACTACCATTGAATCTATTCTACTTATAACCAACTATCACTTGAGCTTCTTCATTAAAATTATGACAAGCTGTAATTATCTACGATTCGCTTTGACCGCGCTAATTGCTGCGGATGTGGACATTTGAAGACTAGAGAATTGATGGACTGAATAACGGAATGTACAAATGACCAAATGAATGAATTTCAAACTGAATGACTATGAGTATCTGAATGACTAAGTGAGTGAATGTGAATGACTGACTGACTGACTGACTGTCATGTTGATGAATAAGTCTTATGCATAGTATATGTATTTCTGTATATCTAGTTACGCATTGCAATGTGCGTGTCTGCGGCTAATTAAGTTTAAAATCTTAATGTATCTACATACTACACACTATGAATGAGCATCGCCCTCAACAACAACAACAACTCACAACATTTTTGATTAGTTCTCGGTTTTTTATTTTTATTATTTATTGTGGCATTCAAAGTTCGCTACGCCTTCAACAAGTTCGTCATCATCGTCGGCACGACGTCACTAAAAAATATCATGTATATGAAATAATTATGGACTTTAAAAAAAAAACATTATAGCTCACAAGTATAGATACATTCATTATTATTATTATTATTATTTTTAGAGAAAGGAATAGTAGAGAGAGAGGGAAAGTACACAGTACACAATACACAGACACAAACAACCCCACAACTATTTTATAAGGAATCAAATTATCGTAATTATATAACTAATGGAAAACTAACTTTTTATTCATTCATTCATTCATTTTTTTCTTTCTTTCTTTCTTATTCTATTTCCAGAACAAGAAGACAAAGAAGATAGCAAAAGCACGCAGTTCATGGTTCAGTTGAAAGTAAAACGGAAGAAAACGACTACCGGTGATTGGCTATTTGTGACAAGCGTAACTAATGAACACGCATAACATTTAGAAGAATCAAAGAATAGATAAAAGATACTCTTTTTCAATACAAACATAAGAAAAAAAAAAAAATAAATAAAAGGGAAAGGGAAAGGAACGGAACGGAACGGAAGGAAGTGTACGCAATATTAACATTATTGCATATAATCGAAACTGTGATAGAACCAAAGAAAAAATTACAAAAAATACAAATAACAAAAAAAAAAAAAGGCAAAGAAAGCAAAAAATTATAAGGACAAAGCATTGCAGAGAAAGGACATATATATAAAAAAAAGAAGCAAAGACACAATAAATAAATTGAAGCTCTTCTATAGATAGAAAGATACTTATACTGAAGTCTAAGAAATCTAACAAACAAAGCACAGCAAATCAACAGGAATTTGATTTTAATTAAATAACAAATCAACCTATTGTATATGTGTGTACATGTTCGTGGTCCTGTATCATTGTGTCTTTAGTGTAAAAGGTGTATGAGAGTATATAATAACACGTAGCACGTACAACAAACAAGCAACACAAACCAACCAAACAACCAAGCAACTAACCAGGAGTAGCATAGCGTATCTAATAAAGCAGCTACAAAGCGCCGCATTGGAAGAGATTTAAAAGTAATAAATGTCGTACGCGCAATTACTGCCAAATCGGGCCGAAAGACTGATGAAGCACTAGTACTAGGAAGGCAGGCAGGCAGGCAGGCAGACAAGAGCCGAACAGAACAATCAACAAAAACCAACCTAGAGAGTGAGATTGGTAGAGACAAGCAGTTGAAAAGCAAGGATAACGTGGCTGACTCATAAAGCTTAAGCAACACAACAACAACAAAAAACAAAAAAAAAACGAAAACTCACACATATTAGAAGAAAACTAAAGACCTCTTCCTAAGCAAGTCCTGGACACGACACACACACACACACAGAAATACTGACAAACAGAGTTGAGGAGTTAAGGTTGAACGTATTGCCAACTAAACAACACAACATCAAGAACAACTATTTATTAAAGCTCACTAAATCGCCTATTTTTTGGCAGAAACACGCAAGCAAGCATAAGAAAGGTTGACTGCCTCCTGTGTCAGACAACTCAGTCCACATCAAAGTGAGACACAACCAAAAAAAAAAAAAAAAAAAATAAAAAAAATAGTACAAGTGAGAAAGTGAGGAAAGAGTCCTTTTTTTCCTGAAGAAAAGAAAGAAAATACGTAACGCACAAATTTTCACAAAGGACATACACACAGACACACAAATACATAATGGCATTTCGAACTATGTCAATGTACAGGACGCAAGTGCGCCGACAACAACAAAAACAGCAACAGAAACAACAATATTTAATGCTTTTAGAAAAACAACAACATGAACAGCATTCAAGTTCAAGGCAGTTATCGTTAATCACATGTTTTATATCCTGTTCCGCTGCTATAACATGTTGTTGTTTGTTCTTAATAATGCTCCTGACCAGTTCCCCAAATTTCGTTAGCGCCGCCAGTCTAACGGGAACACAAACAGCAACAACAACAAAAACAACATCAGGCACAGGAAGCACGAGCAGCAGCAGCAGCAGCAGCAACGATGGTAATGGCATAGAAACAATCCTACTAGCGCCTGCGACAAATGTTGCCAGTGACTACTCTTCTTCTTCGTCGGGTGGTGGCTCTTCTTACTTTAGTGGCACTGGATTCGACGCAGCAACAACATCGACAATGTTAAGTTGGGATCACGCCATCGATTTGAATGAGGATTTTCGCATACTGTGGCGCATCATTAATCAGGATATAACATTCGAAATACAGGCACGTACATTAGGTTATGTCGGCTTTGGATTTTCGCCTGATGGGAAACTTGCTGGTTCGGATATGGCCATCGGTTGGGTGGACAAGGGTCAGACATATTTTCAGGTAAATATAAACATTCATTCCATTCTATGTATTTTTCTTTTTTTTTTTCCATTCTTTCTCCTTTTACTCAAATATTTTGTTTAACTTTGTAAGCATTTTGTGTTTGTTTATTTATTTATTTATTTATTTAAGTAGTAGAAAAGGAAGAATATTGTAGATAGATAAGTTAAAGAAGGTTCACAACTACCAAGTATCTTAGTATGTAAAGGGATACAATAGCAGCAGCAATAAACTATTTTTCATTTTTAACATTTTTATTGAGTTTCACTGAGCATCTTCATGAGAGATGGGTAAAGCAAACAAAAGAAACAAAAGATTAGGCTAAGATAAAGAGATTCTTGGTGACAACTCTCTCTCTCCCTCTCTCTCTCTCTCTTTCTCTTTCTTTCTCTATCTGTGCATGTGCATTATTACAAACCAGAAACCAAAGATACAAAAAAAAAGGAATACTAAAAGAATGAAATCAAGAAAGACAGAAGGGAAAAGGAAAAAGCGTTGACAGTAAACTGTCAGAAGAAGTCAAGAGGACCAAAATATGTTGTGTTGTGACAGATTAATGGAAATATTCACTTCAATGGGGCAAAATGTTATAAAAACTGATACAAGCAAAAAGGCAACAACAACTAACTTTATTTGATTGGACATGATACTTCTTCTTCTATAGTATTGTATGTATATACGTACTTACTTAGTGTATTGTGACCGAAATTCAATCTTCATGGACACAAGTTAATTTATTAAGTATCAAATGTGAAGTCATTTGAATGGAATTAATTCACATTTTCACTTATGAACTAATAATGATTTGGTCTACACAGAGAACATGAAATTCAATATTTATAAGGTTACTAGTACATTTACAAGATCCTCTTTAGGTAGTGATTTCTTCTGTTAGTTCAGTTATGACAAAATATAGGGAATAGATGATATGAGTATACAATTTTACTATTCTATCCACGCAGTCACATTACTTATGTTTCATTCTTAATTTTCCACTCTTGCTTTTATATTTATTTTATTTTATATAAGCCTTCTGGGCTTCAAACTCTTCTCAAAGAAGGTAGATTATGTATTTCACTGATTCTGAATGACCTCTAAAAATTGAATATCCAGGCGGCGAAGTATAAGTGAAATATTCTGCGTCACCAACCCAGACAGTTTGATAATAACTACGGGTACAATGTCTGGCCGGCACGTGTGGTAGAAACTGTGTCGTCAACACAGGACTGTTTGGAGTTCAATGTGGTACTACTTTTGGGTACGAAGTTAGGGCAGAAGTATTACGGGTGGTCAGGAGCCCACGGAACTTGTTCCGTCCTGTCCAGCAGGTATGGGTCTTTATGGGAGTATCATGGAAGCTACTGCTTGTTATCCAGATGCGGGTAGAGTATTACCTCGGTGTGTAGTTGCAACGAAAGTTGGCAATTCCGATGCAAAGAGTGAGTTATATGAATAAATTATGACGTTTATCAATACTATGCTTGGCATTGTGATATGAAGTCTCCACGACAAGTGTTCATGGTAAACAAATTGGCTCACTCCTCCTCACTCATGGTTTTTTTATTAACTTTGTTTACGTATTCTTATTTACCTAATTTTTCTATATCACAAACACTCTTGAAATCTCAACTTCTTCTCAAATGAAACTTCAACTTTACGATTTAGTCAAACTACCTTTAATTCCTTTATCAAACTAATAATAATAAATCTAAAAAAAAAGTCTATAAAATTGATAATTGTGGACTTAACTTAACTTACTACCTACTATTATACTATTAAATTCTCTAAAGAATTTCTTTAAGTAGATATAGTACTTCAAACTACCCTTAGCTCAATTAAGTGTTATAAAATTGGCCTCTTAAAATCGTCGTAAAAGCATTTTTAGCAATTTGTTGTGGAACGCAAAAAAATTTATAAAACGGAAATTAAGATAAATTTTGATTTGGTGGCGGCGCCACGTTACTTTCTTTCCTTTCCATTTTTTATCAACACAAATTCTACGAGTATTTTATTTATATATTTATAACAACAAACCCTCTTAAATCAATTGGCCAGTACGAATGAGCCACGCCTTTACTCAACCATAATGAAATCTTCTTGTATAACATAATTTCAAATAATTTATTTAAGCAGAGAAGACGCGCCTTAAAAACAAAAAACAAAAAACAAAACCAGAAAAAGAAAAAGTTCCAGAGTGAAATAATAAGATAGAAAAAGAAAAGAATATACTAAAAGTGATAAATAATATGTAACAAGAAAATGAGAAAAAGATATAAAATGAAGAAAATAAGACACAAAAAATTATGTAGTTTAGATTAATGCGACACATTTAGATCCTTTCTTGGAAAACTTAAAATTTGGTATCTTAAGAACAAGTGTGAACAAGAATATCTATTATAAGATGATAGAGATGATGATGTTTAAAAGATACATAGAATACTTGTCGTTTTCATGGCAAATATACTAACACACACTTCCGCCTTTCAAAGGGAATCATAGAAAAAATGATATTTATTTTATTTTCTTGATGATTTACAATTCCCAAAGAAATGTTTGACATAGACTGATTGAATTTAAAATGTGTCTCTTAAGTTTTATATGTAAATTACTTCCTTTTCCGGTAGTCCAATTCGCACTCTCCAGGCTATGCTAGAGTTTCCCTGAAAATTTCATCAAAATCGGTATAGCAGTTTCCAAGTCTTTGAGGAGCAGACATACAAACCCATAGGCAGACATAGTTCCTTTGTTATATATGAGTGTATAACTGACAAGAAATTCAAAAGTAAACTGAAGTAGTTGATCATCCTTTTGTACTTCAAAATTGATCTCAAAAAAGTTTAAATTGACTGATAAAGTAGTCAATATTCCTCTTCCAACATTCACTTTGAAAGTGATCACAACAACTTAAGAAACCTTGATGAACATAAGTCCCATGTAAGGCAATTGTTAAAGATTTACTAGCAAATAGTGGTGACTTGCATTTAGAAACATTGATTCTTTATTTCAGTATTGAATTTAAGTTTGAATCCCGAAATTCTGCTTTGCCCCACTAGTCACAAACACAGAAATACTCCACATTCCTTGTTCTTGTTACTTTAAATTGGAGCCCAAAGATTTATACAATTTTCTTTGTATCAAAATTCTGTTCAAAATAAATATACAAGATCTTCTTTTAGGAAATCTCTATTCATTTATTCTGTGTACCATATAAAAAAAAAAAATGAAAGAAATCCGCGTTACTTTTACGAATGTCCTCGACTCGTGTTTCAATGCCGCGTGTAATTAATTTGTAGTGCTGTGCTCTACCATATTCTACTTCCACCAGCAACATCAACAGTAATAGAATAGAGTGAATAACTGAGAGTAGAAGAAGCAGGAAGGGGGAAGGGGGAGGTAGAGATTCCCGCAAGATACAGTAAAACAAGTGAAAGAAAATGTAGGAAATCCCTCGGAAAATGTAGAAAGGAGAAAAAGAAAAAGAAAAAGAAAAGGAAAAACGCATAAAAAATGACAGACTCATTTGTATAAACTTGAGTTGAGTTGAGTTGAGTTGAGTTGGTGGCATTGGCAGTGGCATCAACTTTAACATTACCAACAACCATCATCATGATTGGGGACTTTGGACGATTGGGTGTTGGTGGCGGCTACTAGCAGTAGTAGTTTTTGTGGTGCGGTAGGTTCGTTCGTTATGCCTTGGCATGCCATGCTGTGATGGGTGGGTGGTTGGTTGGTTGGTTGATCTGGTTGTTGTATTTAGTTGGTTGTATAACTTGGTCGTCGGGTGACTTGTATTGCTGATTATTATTTGGTTGCGTTTACGTTGGTTTCTGCTTGTAATGTTTTGTGTCCTAGGGGATGGGTGGGCAACACGATGCTATGCTTCATACTAGACATCGTCATTGTTGTTATTATGCTTCTCTTCATCGTCATTCTCCAATGTTGTTCTTGTTGTTGTTGTTGTTATCGTCGTCGTCATCATCATCGTCGTCATTACACAATGTGTCTAATGAAATGCGAGTATTGCGTGTTGCGGCTTTGAATGAGCTATGGCTATGACGGCTTGGTTTTTGGTTCATTCGTTTGTCAAAATGACTGCCAACCTGCCCCTACAGTTTACTCTCTTGCTTTCCTCCTTCTCCTTTTTCCCCTCCTCCTCCTCCTCCTAACTTATCATTCAGATGAAGCAATGGATGAATGGATTGTGTTGTTGGGGCCACTACTCCTTGGCTTGGGTTGGCACTTTTGATTGCTTTAGTGACACCAACCAACCAACCAAAAGAAAAAAAAATTCTCTTTTTTTTTATGTGATTTGATTTAATGATTTCATACGCGCACGACTTCTTTTTGTAGTTGATGTTGTTGGTGTTGTTGTTGTTGTTGTTGTTGCTGCTACTGTTCTTAAATACAACAAACGTGTTTGACTAAACTCAACTGAATGACTATTCTTTTTTTCGCTTTGTCCTGCGGCCTCTCTCTCTCTCTGTTAGTAGATACAAGTAAAGTGAATGTGCGTGTATCTATTCGTGTGTGCAGTGCTCCGCACTGTTGGTGGTGTTAATTTCACATCTTGACGTGTTGTTGGTAATTGCGAACGCTTGAAATTGTAATGAACATTAAGATGAGATACTTTTCATTGTATCGTATATGCTGCTGCTGCTGCTGGTGCTATCGTTTTGAATGTCAAAAGCATGTCTACATATGCCGCAAAGCTTACTACCTCTAGCATACTATACACGAAGAGATCGTTCTATATATTTGACTGTTTGTGGGGCTGTGCCAATTATGGCAACAAGCAGTCTGCTTGACGCTGTCTAAATGTCAGCAGACAGGACAAACATACACCACACAAAGCGACCAATCGACTGACATACATACACAAATACATACATACAATACTAGAGAACTGCTAGAATCCATTCATGGTATCATATACACACACTCACACACTCACACACATCCATAATACATACGTAGATACATTTGTTTGTCGACAAGTGCGTGTGTGTATTGTCTGTGCGTGTCATTGGCGCTGATTTGTCACTTTCAATTCCAAGGTTTGTGACAAAAGGTTATTTATGTAGATATTTATAAATATGTACATTTGTACACAAATAGATAGACAGACGGACAGACAGACAGAGAGACAGAGAGACAAATGGACAATTAGACAGACATATGTCTTAGCAGCAGTGGCAATGGTAATAGCAATGGCAGCAGTGACAGAAGTAGCGGTAACCATAATGTGTCAGAGGTTAATTAGGGAAAATAGATATTCCTATTAATATATTAATTAAGTGTTGAAATGTTAGTTTGAGGGTGTCATAAGATAAAAACTTAAGTTTGAGGTTTCACTATTGACCAAAGACTAACAAACTCATCATCCTTTGCCCGTCCGTCCTTCAATTTGTCTCCTTTGTTTGATATTGAATTACACATGCAAAGGCATAAAAGCAGAAAGCAAAGGCAAATTGAAAAAGACTCCAAACAAACAGTAAATTCGAGTAGAATGAGAAGATTTAAGGATAATTCCAAGTGACAGGTATTTGTCAACATTTTTGTATACATAATATGAAATCAATCTGTGTGCATTTGAGTGAGAGTCCTAATAAATAAAGTGAAATATGAGAACAATTTTAAATTAAAAAAAAAACAACAACAAAAGTAATAAATTTCAATAAATATTAAGAGCAACTGATTTTATGATTTTTTCTTTTTTTTTTTTTTGCTTATTTTATTGTACTGAATAAGCAAGTTATTACACTAGTTTACAGTTAAAATGCAATTGAGTGGATATTGGTGTTTTCATATTAATTAATGTGTATTAAATATCAATTGCGTTTCACGTTACAATTTTTTTTTTTCCACCCTTGAAAATTGGTCAAAGAAGCCATTTTCACAATCAAATAAAATTGGAAAATATAATAAAATAGTGATGCTTTCAAACACTTTAAAGAATTTTTCCTGAAGCTAAGTAACCCCAAGCTTAAAGAAGGAATTGTCATTGGACCCATTTTATTTTGAAGACTAGACAATTTTAGTTAAAAAGTTCGGGAGCAAGGGGAGTGTAGAGAGAGGTCAGCCAATTGTTGTATCTGTTATATGTCTGTTTAATTCCTTCCAAACTGATGACATCTGTAGATCATTGTGTATTGTTTTATTTCTGATACCATGGTGCATTAGTAATTCTACATAGAACTTTATTTTGGGTTATTTTAATGCGATTAATTTACGAGTAAGATGCCAGACCATAAAGCTGAATACCTATATGGTATGTCCTAGACGGCTTGATGATTGATTGTAAGTTCAGCATTAAGAATGGGGCCTAATATCCTAATAGTTAGCTTGTGTAACTTGGTTTTACATATTTTAGTAACCACGTTCATGTCAAGCGTCTGTCCAGGTGCATACCGAGATATCTCTCATTGTCGGCATAGGGGATGTCAACTCCACCCATGTTGAGTGTAGAGCACCTGTCGCTACATAGCGTAAAGCAACAGTATTGAGACTTTGTAGAGTTTCAATGTTTTTAGCCCATCTACTTATGTAAGTTGTCTATGTAGCTTTGGGTATGAGTCGCATCTTAAACATTACAGTTGTTTCTTGCTAGGAAAGTCTTCATCCATCGGCTTTTGTCATATATGCGAAAAATTGGTCCGATGATGCCGACGATTCAACTTGTGAAGGACGAACAGTTTGTTTGTCTGAACATTATACAATTTTAAGACTGGAGATCCTGGAGATTAAACGAAAAAGTCTGACACTTAGTATGAGGAACTGATTGAAAATTTAAAAAATTTAAAAAAAAAAATAAAAAATTATTGTCGAATGTCACTAAAAATAATAAGAGTAAAATATGAATGAAAACACTCCATAGTTGATCCAAGAAATAATCGTCTTTGTAGAATTCATTTCGTAAGCATAAAATTATAGGCCTTATAAAATTAACATAAGCTACTAAGAGTGATGGATGATGGGACTTTTGAAATGGCAGACGATGTGACGACCAAATTTGAGAAAATGTACACAAAGTTAAAAGAAATTGATGTCAATTATACTATTACTGAAGAACTGCGAAACACCTTCGAATCTGCTTTGTTTCGCTTTCGAGTTTTCCTTCAACGTGAACTTGGCAAACATAGAATAACACAGTATTGCGCAACTTTTAAGGTGAGAATCGTTTGTTGGAATAGATAAAGAGGTTTTTTTTTCAGGAAAATTAAGGTTCTGTGAAGAACAGGGAGAAACATTCCACAGGGATATTTTTAAACAATAAAATAGATTTATATTATTTATACCAAAGCCGTCGTCATATCATTTATATATTTTTGCATTATATGTGATGACAAGTGATATTAATATGAATTGATTTCATGAATTTTTGCTTATTTTATTATACTAAATAATAGTAGTAATTATTTATATATTTATTTATTTGTTCTCACACTTTTCACATTTATTTTGGAAGGTGGGGAGGGAAACTCTCTTTCAATTCTTTCCCATTCTTCAATTAACAGAGAAAAACAAAAAGTTATAATTTAAATTTATAATTATCATCATCATCATCATCCACAAATTAAAATATACTGGCTGTTCAGGCAGTTGATGGACAGAAGGGGAAGGTGGCAATGGAGTAGGCGATAATAAATATTGTACAATAAAAAAATCATTTGAATAATAGAAGATACACACCAAAAAATATAAATGAGAATTATGCGCTTTGTATAATTATTTATTGTGCCGCACATCCGCACTAATTGGCTAATTTAGAATGAGGACCCAACGACAATTAAAAAACAAAACAAAACAACATTTTTTTTCTTCTTTTCTTGTTTTCGCTTTTCAAAACTTTCAACAAATTTATGACAACAACAAAAACAGAAAATCAAACAGAAATAAAAAACACAAACAAAAACAATAAACAACAACACATCATAATACAAAATACAATACAATACAATACAATTACTAAGCAATTGCTACTTCTACTACTAATACTTTTACTACACAAGAAGTATTTGTATCTGTGTGTATTAGTATCTATGTTTGTATTATGGTGTGGTGTGGTGTGGTTTGTGCGTGTGAAAGTTGTTCCATACACAAAGTTGATGAAAGCATTAAAAATTTATAAAATTTCATTAAAAATGTAGCACAAATTCAAATTTTTAATGAAAACACAATACACTACACTACATTAACAACACAACAAACAAAAACAAATTAAAAGAAAGAAAAAAAAAAAAACAGAAAATGAAAAAAAAAGGAAAAAAAAATTATTGCAAATGCCTTAAAATCGACGAACATGGTGGGGATGCCAAAAGCAATTTATGTATGTTTTAAACACAATTGAATTTCATTTTCAACTTTCATCTTCTTCATGATGCCGTCGTCATTCATTCATTCATTCATTCATTCATTCGTGTCCATGCTAAAACTCATGTTCATGTTCATGTTGTTTGTATTACAGATACTTAGATACACTTGCGGCAATCGTTATCAAAACAATTGCAAAATGTCGAAATAAATCTCTTTCAACAGTTGAATTTGTCAGATTGAGTGAGTTAAAACAAACAAAAATAAAAGAAGGGGTTTCACCACTTCAACAAAAAGAGGCAGAAAAAGAGTTTGTAAATAATGGAGGCTGCCCCCTCCTACTTAATGTTGTATAAAGTACTATAATAAATAGCTGTGCAGAAGTTCTTTATTCTGTGATTTAAACACATTTTGATAGCCAACCTGAATATAAAATATGTATTGAGGATTATGACAAAGAGGGTGCTTAAACTAGGAGTAGGAGTGTAAAATAAAGAGTAAAATACTGCAGGCTACAAAGAAGTTTTAAACTTTGTCATTTCAATATTTCTATTATATTACTAATCTATTGAAACAATCAATATTAAATTTTCTTTCATAAATATTTGGATTATGACATTTTCTTTATATGATAAATTAATTAAAAAAAAAAAAAATAATGAATTGAAATTTAATACATTTTTTTTTTATTATGATAATACAGACGAACTGCTATAACTTGAATCACCAAAAAGCAGAAAAGAAGTTCATCTTATGGAGACTTTGATTAGTTATTTAAGTAAGAATCTTTAACTCTAATAAATTCTATTTACTTTTTTAATACAAAAGCTTCATTTTCCTGTTGACATTTTCATTTATCCTATTTGAAAACTCACTGCCAGCTGCCAATCTTTACCACATCCACAAAAGATCATATTTAAGTAACTGACAATTGATGTTTTGTTTCGTTTTGGTACAAAATAAAGTGTTTTTTTTTTGACCGTTTTACATCTTTAAATTAAAATAAAACAAAGAAAAATGTTGATGTCCAGGTGTTCAATTGTCTCTGGCTTATCGGCGTAGGCAAGTGACTTCACATATCCCCAAAGAAAAAACCCAATGGGGTTAAATCACACGATCTTTGTAGCCAATTCACGTCGCTTATTCGAGAAATTACTCGATTATTTAACTTCATTATTAAATTTTTAATAATGAAAACACGTTGTTCTCTCATGTATCGATCTATTTTAACTAACCGGAAGGTATCGGATGAAAACCGATTGTCAAACTCAAAGTTGTGAACTTCTAAAAAACAAACACCCTTTACTAAGCGAGAATCCGTTTGTACAAAACAAACTGAAATTTAAAATACTTATCTTTAATTCCATATGATATATTAAACTTAGATTCTGAATAGAGGTAAAATTGATTTTCAATTTGTATGGAAAATAAAGTATTCGCTACTTGCATCATCCTTTAATTTTCGCGTTATCTAAACCATTCTTGGAAGTTTGTTATATATACTTATTCATCAATCTAATCGTTATCATATCACCTTCCATGGCAAATGAATCTGGAATTGATCTTCTAAAACAAAGGCTTTCATTGTCCATCTCATTACCATAGTATAACCCTTATAAGACGCATGGAAATTATATTGAAATGCAATCTTACCCATGCTTTCCAATCATCTCTCACATCAAGTTGTGATCTGTAGCAATATAAGTCGGACAACTGCCTTCAAATCAGAAGATTATGAAGCGAGCATCCACTTAGAATTTTATTATTACTTGGACTAGAAACGGAATTGTATACTCTTCTAGCATTCTCATTTCCACCGTTTTGATATCCCATACAGAAGGAATACAAATTCAGGGTAGTTAGTATATAGTTTGCGTGAAAACATTTATCTTCAACCATCAGGTATAATTTAAAAAAAGTCAGCCAAAAGTCAGGGAGGGTTCGTCCAACATTTTTTTTGCCGCAAAAATTAAATATGAACATCATATACAGAAATAATATAAATAATAACCAACTGCTTTAAGTTACAAAGTATTGCTTAAAACATAAGCTATTACAATTGTAATTAGTACTTTATTGAGTTTTTCCGACTGTTCCGGTGGATTTTACAAAAATTTTATTAGTTGTTGTTATATTGGCAATAGAAAAACACACTCTGTGAAAATTTTAATTGTTTGCCTATTACGGTTTATGTGATAGAGCTCTGTGACGGACTTAGTAATAAAGTACGGAGCCCTAAAAATCAGACAAATCAAAATTATAAATAAAAATTATAATAAAGATATGTTTAAAGAAAATAATTGATTTAAATGATATCTTTTAAATGATATCTTTTAAATACATAAAAAAATTGAAAATTCCAACTTTCCTGATGGATTTAAAAAAAAAATCCTTCATATAAACCTTCCTCAAAAAATTCTCTAAATAACAATGAAAACACTACAAAATTCCTTGCGTGGTTTAGAAGCCCTGTGTGTCTAGTAATGTGTATTTAATAATATTACATCTTCTCGAAATTCACAATTGAGATTCTCCGACAGAAGCCATTTTAAAAAACATTTTCACATTAAAAAATAAGATATAACCAGCATTCAAAAGCTAATATTTTGATTAATTTTTTGATTCCCAAGAACAGAATGGTTAAAATAACTATAATAATACAAATCAATGAAATACAATTGAACGAATTATTGGAAAATATAAAAAGTTTCTAAATTGATTGAAAATATCATAGGTAGCATTGCTAAGAATAGTTGACATAAGCATCTTATACTGCTGCCAACTGTCAAACGAAACTCAATTGAATTTCACACAAAACACAATCATAGATTTATTTTTGAAAAGAATCCATTTAAAAAGAGCAACAAATGATGATGATATTAAAACAGAAGAGCTCAGCAAAGTTTCTAGGTAGTCTGCACCTTTGTTATTAACCATAAAATAATCGGCAGCTGAATTCATATATTCAAAAGGAAAAAGATTTACGAACGAAAATCAGTAGCACAGAAACATATTTTAAGACCTTTGACAAATCCTATTATTCAAAAGGTACTGAACACACACTCAGGTATAAAAGGTAAAATATGTAAGAGGTGTAAGAGGTGTTTTGGTTTAAGTGTGTTGAGCAAAAGAGATTATTTTACAAAATTAAATAGGGAATGTGTGAATAACTACAAATAAAGCCTTCTTTCTTAACAAAGGTGGTGGTGGTGGTGGTGGTGGTGCTGCGAGACGACTGCTTTATACTAATCTACCTATGCGGACCTCATTGTTTAATTTGAAATCAAAATAAGATATTGTGCAAATGCTTCAGGGGCAATAGAGGACGGAGAACCTTTAGAAATGCATTTATTATGGTAAAAAGGTTTTTCATTGAATCTGTAAATGAGATATGAAGGGTAACACATAAATTGAATTAAATTAAATTGAGTTAATTGAGTTAATTAATTACAATTCTACCCTTAACATTAATTATATTATATATGTACATATATATAAAGCTTTTGTCAAATGGGGGCAAGGCAAGACAAGTCAAGTCAAGTGAACTCAAGGCTCCATTATATACAAATACAAGGTTTAATCTGATTTGAGCCTTTCGCTTTTTAACTCTTTTGAGAGAAGCTGAAGCTTGAACTACATAAATTCAAATCTATAAAACTTTACAAATTTGTCTGGCATTTCATTACTTCACTTCACTTCACTACACTACAATTCAGTTCACTTCCACATGGGCTTTTTTTTCTGGTATCTATAATAGTATGAATGGAATTGGTACATTATTGTCTTTTATTGTACAATAAGTTTTGTTGTTACTTTCAGTTTTTTGTAGTTTCCAGCAGTGTGTGTCTAACTAAGTGCCGTCACCACCATGGAGCGAAAAAATAGAGAGAACAATTTGTAATTTGCTTGCTGCTATTTATGATTTATTGTGTGAATAGAAGAAAAAAGTAGTTGATGTTGTAGTGCTTAAATAGAACAACAATAGAAATGATGTCTATTATTTTATGTATCTTCTCTTTATTTATGCTTTAGCAACAAACAAATACAAGTAAATAGAAGACAGACAGATCGGCAGACAAGCAGACAAACAGACAGACAGAACACGCATATGCAGCTTTTACACGCAACCATGAAATAATAAAAATAAGAATTGCTTGCAAACAATTGAAGATACATTTGAATCTATATACTAGATACATAGTTTCTACTATTGTCTGTGTATCTGTAGTTTGTCTCTTTGTATGAGTATAGTATATCTGTGAGTATCTAAATGCTTTTTTTTTTTTTTTTATTTGTGTGTGAATTATATTTTGCCTGTGAGATATCAACACGCACAATGATAATGTTGATGCTATCCAACAACACAATATTGTTGCTTTCCAGAGAGTCTATCGTCGTCGTCGTCGTCGTCGTCGTCATCATTTCATTTCATTTCATTTCATAAATGTGTAACAAAATAACAATAGCAAATTGGATAATGTCTATAAAAACTAATTGAATTCTAAGCGCATCCGAGAGTAGCATGAATCAAAAAGATATAAAAGAGGAAAAACAGCACGCTACATTTTGGTTGCCATTGCCGCCACCAAATACAATAACATGCAGCCACGCAGCAGCGCTAAATAACTTTCAATTTATATTTTTTGTTTTCCTCTCTTATTTTCCATTTATTTTTTATTTTACTAAAAAAAAAAAAAAAAAAAAAGTATCTCATGCATGACGTTGAAGTTTTTTCTACAAAACAAAATATAAAAATAAGAACAAAAAAAAAAAACACACCCAAAGCATTTAAGTGATGACATGCAAGCTGTAGATTCTTGGTATCCCAGAGAGATAGAGAGAGAGAGGATGAGAAATAAAGATTACAGATACATTTTACCACAGACATACAAACTCGTGTATTTGTGTGGGCAGCAAACAGTTTGTTTATGTCCAAAGCAGACAATAATAAAACAATTTTACAAAATAAAACGAAAAAAAAAAAAATATGGAAAAAAAAATTGTCTAATTGTAAAAAAATAAAATGTTGTATCTCCTATTTCTGAACAAAAGTATCTATCATGTAAAATGTCGAAGAAAATAAAAACCACTAAAGAAAACAAATGTGAAAACAAAAAGCTCATTACTCATATGCCAATCAAACTTGGCAACAATAACAGCAACAGCAACAACATCATCATCAAGTGTTGTTTTATACACTTGTGATTGCTGTTGTTGTTGTTGTTGTTGTTGTTGTTGTTGTTGTTATTATTGTTAAATGATCATCATCATAATGAGGCTGCTGCTGCATATGATAATGATGATGATGATGTAGTTACCACTTATGTTGTATATCAATATGAGAATCTATTGGCTCATTTCGCCTGTCGTTGTTGTCTGTTGCGCGCTCAATAATTAATCATTCACTTATAATTAACAGAACACTACGTCAAAATAGAACAACGTGCTAATGTTGTTACTATCATTTTCTACTTATTGTTGTTGTTGTTGTTGTTATTGGTAGATACAATTTATTCAACACAAGTTCAAAGGTTTCTTATACTTTTTCTATTTTTGCTTTTGCTTTTGCCTTTTGACAGACAGTCAATCAGATAACAAAAAAGAGAGAGAGAGAGAGACTGAAGTGAAGTGAAGGAGCTCAAAGAAGATAGATAGTTCGACAGACAGACAGACAGACAAGTCACAAGCCACAAATGGATATGGTTAGCGCGCACTTTTGATAGATACAAAAAAATACTACTAAAGCTTTAAACGATAACGCAACTTTATAGTAAAGTAGAAGTAGATACAGTATAAAGTATAGAGAAGACAGAATAGTACAGGACAGGACAGAATAGGACAGACAGTCATAAGACAAGCATCGATGGTCATTAGCAAAGTTGATGACGACGATGACGAGCGAACGCGTACGCGTACGCGCTCAGCTCAGCTCATTTGTTCAAATAAGAAATCAAAAAAGTAATAACAACAACAGTAACAACAAAGGCAAGCGACAGCATTAACAACAGCAAGAGCAGCAGCAGCATCATCATCATCATCAAAAGATGAAGAAACAACAGTAGAAGAAGTTGTAGTCGTAATTCCTCTATAATGGATCTGTTATCTCTTCAGCTTAATGGGTTAAAATGTAATGATGTATTATTCTCAACTCAACCTTCACTTCACTCCACTCCACTCTACATCCACATTCAAACTATGTTTTAAATGAAATCTGAAATTGGTGATGTTTAGGGTTTACCACACCATACCAAAACCACACCATACCACATAAAACCACACCACATCACATCAAACCAACTAAACCATCCAAAACCAAACCATATACCATAAGACAGCACAACATTAGATGATGGTAAGATGATACCGGAGGCAAAAACAATGACGACAACAGCCAAATGGACAAACGGCTGCTGCGACTCAACTCTTGTGGCAATCATCATCATCATCATCATTTCCAGTATCACCATCACCATCACCATCATCATCATCATCATCATCATTATAAGTAATAATGCTAGATACAAGGAGCTCACAGAGTAAAAGCGTGTGCAGCGCGCATAGTTAAAAGTTGAAATTAAATAATTAGTCGGTTGCTAAGTTTGGTGTAATGACCTTTTAAGTACTTTTAAGATAATAATCGCTATATCCGAGCAGCTCTATATACAAATACACACACACAGACACACACACACCCATACATACACTTGGATATTCATACATATATAGTAGATACTCACTTGAGATACAAGGAATAGCAAACGGCCATGGCCACATCTAGCAAATTATTACGTGTAGTAAAAGTTCTTCTTATTCTATAAAAAGCTAAGCAACTCGCGCACGTTGTGGCACCTCTCAAGTGGGTGAAATAGAATGTTTTAATAATAATAATAATAATAACAACAGAAGAGATACAGTGAGAGAGAGAGAGAGAGTGAATGTGGGAGCAAGTAAAGTACACACATTTGTACTTCATGATACTGATGCTGATGATGCTGCTGCGTTCTACTAATTAACGATGTCTTTTGGGGCGAACTCAAATGCCTTCAACGACAACAGCAATAAGAGTGTTTTTCTTTTTCCTTTTCTTTTGGTCGTTGGTTGCTTTTTTACTTAAGGGCATCACATCATCATTCTCATTCTCAACCTCATCCTCATCACACAAAGTAAAGTAAAAGGCTACAAGCAACAACAATAATAATAATAATATACTTTATGCCATCTCACACATTCGCACATTCCCATGCACCAATTCACCAATTCACAATGTTAAAAGTGTTTTTCGCACTAAACTTTTTGAAATGAGGATTAATTAAAATTTTGATAAATATATTCTACTACTTTTACTTACTAGTTTATCTTCAATCATTTTTATCATAATTATGTTGAAAATAAATTACAAAAAACAAAAAAAAAAACCAATTTGTTTTTATTTGTATTCTTGTATCTTTTAATCTACGTTGAACAACATTTTCAGTGTTTTCCACTGTTTCGATAATAAAGTTACTATGTATATTCTCACATCATCAGCAATAACAACATGAAAGGCTTCTCGCTGGTCAAAGTGAAAGTATCTTATTTCGTAATAGGCTTGAAAATATCTTATTGTAGTATCTATGTATTAAATGAAAAAGCATCAAATTTTCATTAACAAACTTCCTAAGACTATTTTTATGGCTTAACAATTAATTGTTAAGAATTTCATTTTATTTTTACATTCTAATTACAAAAAAAAAAAAAAATATATAAAAATAGACTGACTTTGGCTATGCCGATATTTTAATACTCTTCACGCCCCTACTAGTGGTCCAAAGGTCTGGAAAATTTGTGGATTTGAGTCAGGCATTTACAGAGTCCAAATTTCAAGTCAATAGTATAAAAAATAAATTCTAATAAAAACATGAATTTAAATCCAGGAACTTTTCATTGGATCCAGGTTTGTATGATGGGTACCCTCCCTAGTAGTCCGATTCGGCTGATTCCGACAAATGTACTGTGTATGCTGAAAATATAGTTCGGTTCCACATTTCAGCTCTCTAGCTCAAAAACTGAGGGACTAGTTTACACACATTCAGATAGACAAACGGACAGATGGACATGGCATGATGAACTCGTTTCGTCGTTCTGATCAAGAATGTATATACATTATGGGGTCTCCGATGTCTCTCCTTCTGTATGTTACAAACTTCATGACAAACTTATAATACTGAAAACTATAAAAAGATTATAATGAAATCAAATGAAAAAGTTTTTACAGAAGAGAAGGCAAGAAACTAATGGATTAGAAAGGTTTCTTTTTCTTCATTTTCTTTACACCTTTCCAATTCAATTCAATTCCAATTCCAATTCCAAATTGACCAATTAGTTAGTTGTCTGTCAAGTCAATGGAACAACTTATGCCACGCCTGCTGATATTTCCTTCTTATCTTATAATATTTTCATACTACTTATTTTACATAATATTATTATAACAACAAACGCATTGCAGATATCTGTGTTGTATTTATGTTTTGTGTGTTGTGTGTTGTGTTGTGTTATGTTTGTATCTTTATAAATGTGTAAAATGTTTAGTTGTTGCCCGTTATGTCATAAAAGTCATTAAAGCACAATTACAGACAGCAAATAAGCTAATGGCCAACAGATTAAATACATGCACATACGTAGATAGATCATCATGCAGGTTATGAATAACACATACATTCATAGATACATAGATATATAGAAGCAAATGTATATAAATATGTATGTACGACGAGATACTTGTACATATGTAACCTGAACCTGAGTTAAACAATTTCGATTTCCAGTTAAGTTTAAGTACTTTTCACTCGCTTATGTCGCATGCAAAATTGCTTTTCTCTAGTAAATCTACTACGTAGAAGAAATGTATCTATATATCGTTGGTTGGTTGGTTGGTTGTTATGTTGTTTGATTGCAAACATAAAGTTTAATAACTGTCTGCAAAATTTAATTTCATTACCCATGTGACTAAATGTATCTGTGTGTCTACGTATATGTGACATAAACCGTTGCCAAAGCATCTCTCAGGCATAGACAGACAGACAGACAGACAAACAGATAGATAGATAGTTAGTATCTATCAAGCTTAAAATATACATTTGTTGATATCTATAAGTATCTAATATGCGTTTGTTTGTATTTGTATTTGTTGTTAGTTGCAGCAGCAGTTGTTAGTTTCATTAGAGAAAGCTGCTTTTGATAATCTATTACTACTATCATGAATGCATATGCTGCATGCATATAGCTTAGGATTAATAATCCAACCAAACAACCAACTCTTCAACAAAGGCAAGCGCCAGAAGAAGAAATAATACTGTGAGCAATAAAGGAAGAGAGGGGTGACATTTCTATCTATCAGGTTCTTCAGGAAAGACACAATATCAAGACCAGACCAGACCAGACCCGATCAGAGGAAACCTAACAACTTCAAAAACTCTAACCAAACCCAACTAAGTTAAGTCAAGTCAAGTGAAGCATCCGCTGCTGATGTTGTTGTTGTTGCTGTTGTTGTTGCTGTTGAGAACTGATCAAATACCAATCAACAACAACAACAACAACAACAACAACAACAACTAGGTATAGTAAGAGAATCCACACAATATTCTGTGCTTGGATGAAAACCGCAACTCGCATCGCATTGCATTGGATTGCATGCAATAAATGCCGCCGTTGAGCTGTCGCTTGAAACATGCAATCACAACTACAACAGCAATGACTACGACGACGACTAACATCGGAGGACAACGACAATAACAGCAAAAGAACGACAAGTATCTATTAGTGACTCAGTGAATGAGTGAGTGAGTGCGTGCGTGTATCTTTTTATATGTATGTATGTGAGTGTGTACGCGCCGAATAAATGATTGTTAAAATGGTGAAAGGAAACGAGGGCGCACTTGGAGAGGAAGAAAGAACAAGAGAGAACATATGAAAGCGAGCGTGTGATGATGACGATGACGATGACTTTGCAAAAAGCCAAGCCTTGTAATATTACAACATTGAATTGCATTGAATTGCCTTTCTGCCTTGATGATGATGATGATGCCGCCACCAAATGCCAGATGCGAAAAGCCACAATGCCAAGTGCATATTTATTTAGCCATATGCATTGACCGAACAAACACATACTTATTCACAGATATAAACACGTATCTGTAGTTAAAGTGAGCGGGAAATATGTATGCCAAGTATGTATGATGTGCCCCATCAGAGAGATTGCTGGCTGCTACGAGTATTGCCTGCTTTTACCAGCCTCTGTCTTCATGCATGCATGTCTCTGACTGCTTGCATGCCTTTGACTCCCTGCCTGCCTGCATGCCTGCTGCGTTCTTGCCTGCCTCTTAGTCTTATGCGAATATCTTTTAGTACGTACATACTTATAACGTATCTTTTAAGTCGTCTTCTTTTCTTCTTCTTTGTCATGGCGACAACAACATCTTCCTCTTAGCCAGAATACAAGCAATAGCGACAACAACCACAGCAACAACAAAGATGTTGACGATGAAGATAATTGCAAAGTACCGTTTTACAATATGCATGCATTTATCAATTGGTATGTGAGTCTCTCCGGGTTCCGGGTGTGTCAGTGTGTGTGTATCTATGAGCTTAATAATTTCTTCTTTGTTCAATCTTAAGTTTTCTTTATTTTTTTATTTTTTTATTTTTGTTTTTTTCTCTCAACATTGAAAATGCGTTGAAAAATATTTATTATAATTTTCCTTTTTTTTTTGTTTTTTGTTTTTTTGTTAAGCAATTTATGAACATTAAAGAAAAGTCACAAGCCAAACAATTAAAGTCTGACAAACGAAGAGAATGAGCACAGCAACACAACACACAGAGCACAGAACAACGCGTTCTTAGATACATTCCTGTTGTTGTTGTCGTCGTCGTCGTCGTCATAAAGGTGTAGAGTAGTAGAGATACAAAAGATATGCGTTGATTATTATTACATACATTCTATACTTTACTATCCTCTACTAGTGTACAATAATAATCAACTTGATAAAAATAATAATAATGATGATGATATGATGCTGTTGCTGTTGCTGTTGCTGATGCTGCTGATGCAGAGACAATGAAATTATTTAGTGAGGATGACGACGATGTCCACCTATGTGTGTTTCTACTGACTAACCGGTTTTTTACTCAGTATTTCTTTCTTCTTCAAAATATGTATTTTACTTTAAATGTATCTTAAAAGCATTTCTTAAGTAAAAAACAAAATTACGATAGTCATATTATCTTGTACCTTTGTTTTTGTTTTTATTGTCGTTGTCATCATCATCATCATCATCATCATTGTACACGTATGTTGTTCTTGTTGTAATTTGTTGTTTTTGCTGTTGTTAAAACTAGTCACTGTTGCTGTTGTTGTTGTTGTTGTTGTTTGATAAACCTGTCGCCTTACTCGTTTGCTTTGTATGTTCACAGATACATCGTGTTCAACATATAAAAAAACAACCTATAACACGCACGCATACAATAACCAGAACGACAACGACAACGACGACAACATTGTAGTATCTTTGTACACCTTTGTGTGGCTCTTTTATGTCCCATCGTTCGTTCGTTCGTCGTTGCTCAGGTTGGTCACTTCCAGAAATGGTACTCTAGAGATGCGATGCGATGCGATACGTTGCGATGCGATGCTGTTATTGTAGATACTCTCTTCACTTTTTCCCCAAAGATTAAGTATCTTTGTGTGTTTTATGTGCACTAATCGCACTTTAACACCAAACATATTTTGTTTTTTCTGACTGTTTGTCCTTCTTTACTGTTGCTGTTGTTGTTGCTGTTGCTGCAAAATAACGCACATTGTATCTGATTATGGTCTAACGGTGAAATGCCAAAAGTATCTAACAGTTACATGCATGCAACTGAAAGCATATTTATGTATGGCATGCTGCGTAACATACATAAATGATGAAGAAAAAATTGCATAAAAAATAAATATTGTATGAGAACATGCAGCACAATGAATGCAACAATCTCTTAACGTTATCTTGATTATCGTCATCGCCATCGCCATTGCCATCATCACCACCATGAGTTTGAACTGTAAAACAATAGCATGAACTATCATCATCATCTGCAGCAGCAGCAGCAGCAACAGCAGCAGTAACAGCAACAGGAACATGAACAATTTCATGTGAAAATTTGCAGTTATGTTATGCCTTTTTCCCCTGGTTTATTCTTTCTTTATGGTTTTTTTCTTCTATTAATGAAAGCGCGCATTATACGCAGCAGAAGATATTTTATCGTCGTCATCAACATCAACATCAACATCATAGTCAGCGTCATCTTTTGAGATACATCATTAATTAAGCGATAAACAGGCTCATGCTGTGTCATTTATGGTTATGATTATGGACATTCACTCACTCATTCACTCACTCACTCACTCATTCCATCGCTCAATCATTCAGTTAGTCAGTCATTCAATCACTTATGATTCTTATTACTATACTATTACTACACTAACTCATTTACTTCAAACATTACCATCACAGTGATTGCGTATTACGCGCAAAATGTAAGTAAAACATCAATAAAATGCCGCATGATGTATCTATGCTTATGTATCTTCTAATGTACTACAAAGTATCTGTGTGTGTATGTGTGTGTGTGTGTGTATGAGAAAACAAAAACAACAATCTAACTAACTGCAACAACATGCATTGATTTTCCTTCATATGTAGTATTGTATAGTAAGTACAAACAACATTGGAAAGCCTCGATTTTCTTAATTAAAAGCACTCACAGCAAGTGTGCAACATTCAACATTCTGTGAATCAGTGAATGTTGAATGTGTTGCAACATTCATACATACAATAAATGAAATGAAATGAGTTAAGTTGAGTATGAGAATGAGAATGAGGAGCAGATGAGATGAGTTGAAAGTAGAGTGCAACAACCTTGCAATGCGGATTAGATATTCAACTATAGTACTACTATGAATTTCTCCTCTGTTTCAGTTGATTGGTGTTGATATTTTTGCGTAGGCCGAATTCATAGTCATCGTCGTCACCGCAGTGCGCATTAATGTATCTTCTCCACATACTTAACTCTACTCTACTCCACTACACTCCACTCCATGCTATACTCAACTAATGACGGAAGTATCTGAATCTGAATGTGAAGTTGAGTATGCATCATGTGAGTTGCAGTGCAGAGAGTAGAGTATTAGTAAATGCGTGAGTACAGAGATTCAGTTATAATTTATGAAGTTGAAAGGATTAGTGGTTTTAAGCAAAATGAATTGTGTTCGGATGTGAGTGTTGTATCTGTTAAATTTATTATTGTTTTGTTGCTGTTGCTGTTACTGTTCCTGTTACTACTGACAATTGTTTTATTCATGATAATCATAACGACTATTGTCTTGAAACCACAAAAACACAAAAAAAAAAAAAAAAAAATCCAAAAGCAAACAACTTTTGTACAACAAGAATGAGGAAATATCAGGGATTAAAGAGTAGCTATAAAAACATAAGTGTACAGAGAAGAAGTTTCATTCATATGGTGAAGTTTTTCATGGACTTTTGAAAGAAAGAAATTTATATTGAAGATTGTCTAGGATTAACAGAAACATAAATAAAAACTTTTATTTAGCTTCAATGGATTACTTCTTCGTCAATGACTTTATTTTATCAAAAATCATTTGTTAAAACAAAACACAAAAAAAAAAAAAAAAAATAAAATAAAATAAAAATAGAAAACAAAAAACCTCTCGAAATAAACTTTGAAATGTCTTTGTTCGCTTGGATAAAATCCAGTAGATTTTTTGCAATAGCAAATACCATACAATACTCGTAGATGAAGTAATATCATTCTCACCACCATTTGCCATTACAACAAAATCTAATACAAAAAAAAAAAAAAAAAAAAAAAACCATGACTAATGATCCCAAAAACTGTCAAATCAAATGACCAAATAAGCGAAATATGCTCCATTAGTCTTCCATTGTGTGTCATTAAAAATAAAAGTAAAATAAAATCCAACAGCAAAATAGAAAAAAAATAAAAATAAGTACAAAATCCATTTAAACCACAATTTTGAAACAATTTTAATAAAAAAAAAAAAAAAATCGAAAATAAAATAATAAAATAAAGAAAAAAGAACAGAAAAGAAAAGTCAAGAAAATATCTGATGATCGCCTGATGCACAACACCCTTGACTGTTGACTGCTGACTGCTGACTGACTGGAAATGTTTTAAGTAATTTTTATTTTTATATTTGTTGAACTTTTTATTTGTTATTTCTAAAAGTTGGAAAAGTCTTATTGAGGGAGGAGATAAAAACAGAAGGCAGGCTGCCAGTCAGTCAGAGAAATAAGTTGAAGAAGATGACGCTACTATGTACTACTATATAAGCTCAAGAATCAAATGACATGAAAAGAAAAGCGAGATAAAGGGACAAATATTTTCCGTGCAGCATTTGTTACAAATAAAATAGCAAAAGAAACACAGAAAAAGAAAATTCATCACAATCTCATTGCTACTTTGTATAGTATTTTCTTAAAAGTGTAAAAAACTTTTTTCCATATCATTTAAAAGAAATGAGCAGCATACACAGGCGAAAAGAAGGTTTCTTCTCTTCACCCTAACACAACCGAATAACCGACGAGTTCATGGTAACAAAAAAAAAACAAAAAAAAAAAATTAAATTTAAAAACATTTGTAACATGTTGTTTTAACATCTATACACCACCACTTAATGTATTAGTAATAAGTTTCTTATCATTACCAAAGTCAATGACATTCAATTCAATTCAATGGTGATGCTGATGATGATGATGATGAAGCAGATTTTATTTTATTTAATTTGTTATTTTGTATAAAGAAAAATGGAATCGGAGACAGATTTTATAGAGGTTCATTCAATAATAAAAGTTACAGTCATTAATGATTTCTATTAAAATCAATTTTATTAAATGAATAATGACGCAGATGCGTGCACATGCACAACATAGAGTAACAAATTTAACATATAAATTCATTAAGACCAAATCTTGTAACGATTAAAATCTTACGTACTACTTACATACACGAATAAAATTTCAATTACTCAATTTGGATTTTCAATGTAGAGAAATTTTCTAAAAAGTTATACAAAATTCTCTATTGTCTACATGAGAAATTTCAATTAAAGGACTGTGAATGACTCGCTATCATTTCAAAGAATCATTAATCTCAAATCTAAAGGGAACAATATTATTCTTTGAAGTATACACAGAACTGACAACTCAATGATTTTGTCTTGTAAGATACCAGTTTTATATTTTTTCTTTATTTATCTGAGAAATTGTAAGACTACCTACACATGACTGTCAAACAACAAAGGACCATAGAATAGAATAGATAAAATTTTACTTGTCGTTTTTCATATTAAATTGTTATACTATAATAGAATAATTCTGTCAAGTAATAGTGTTATGATATTTGTATCATATTTTGAAAATATAGATTAGATTAGATTATCTTTTATTAAATACTTTTTGCCTTAAATAGTCGAGAAACGGGACTGAAATACATGAGCAACGAGTTGCAAGCAAAGCTTTCTTTATTAAGATACTGATATACGATCATTGAAATATATGACATATAATATGATATACAATATTTAAATTATATGATGTTTTTGTCATCTAATATTATAATAAAGACATTTTTTGTGTTCCCTTTCCTGCTTAAACCACTAAACCGATTTTTTATAGAAATATACCAATTGAAAGGTATTCTTCGCTAGATGTGCACAGTATGTATATCATCTCTATCCACAACACAAACCCAAACCAAAACGTCGGGGACAACAGACAAAAAGAAAAGCTTAAAATTCGCCAAAGAAAAAAGTATTGTATGTTGGAGGAGGAAAAAACTGATAATTTGCATATTAACAACAACTCATTATAGAGAATATTGTTGATATTTGCCAAGACAAGGTTTATCAGTAATTTACTAGGGAGTGGATTCAGTGGTGGATCCTGAAATCATCGAAGAGGTGAGGTGTCTGAAGAAGACTAAATCTGGTAGATATGATAGGATTAATGTATGTGATATCTATACAACAACGCTTTGCTCTACTTTACGGTGATTTACAATGGCATCTTGAGGCTCAGCCACTTTTCTGCCCAGTGGAAGTGTGCTGACATAATTTTAATGTCTCTCTATCTCTCTCTTTCTCCAAAGTATCGAAATCGGTGTAAAGGTTTAGGTATGAAAAGGTGTAGAAGATAACCGCATTATAACACATCGCCGTTGATGTTGTGAGCGCAGTAGAATGGAAGAATGCAGTCGATTGTGTTCGCTGTGGGTTCCGCTAGTATTATATAATGGACTGTCCACACACATGACGAAAAATATGATGTCAGTTATGTGTTGCATATAAATATGACGTCTACAGATGTGACGTATTTGACAAATTGCTATGACCGCGTGCCAGCACCTTAATTCTGACGATTAATAGCCTTTCCACGGTGAGTAAAATGTTGTGGGTGCCGATTTGGTTGTTCACAGTCAGTTCTGATCAGCTGTTTTTGCTTTGATTATATATGCAAAACAAAAGTTTGTTGAATTGAAAAATTTATGATTAAGAACAATTCGCAGTGTATGCAAACAATTCTTGCAGCTCCCTTATTCATTTCTGCTATGTATTTTATACAAATTTTAAAATTAATTTTACAATTTGGAATTTATTTAAAATTGTTTTCTACACAATCAGTTGTTTTATTACCAAAAAATTAGTAACAAGGGCAAAAAGTTGGTAACAATGGAAAAAAGTTGACAACGCTACTGCAGAGTGGCCAGGATTACATGCAGAACTCAAATAGAATATATAACAACAACAACAATATATTTCGTCATTTTTCCTGTTTTTGTTTTCATCAGAAAACTCCAAGTTCTAATTGGGTTCTTCAGAACTCTTTCCTTATATTCATCATAAGCTAACAACATTTCAAGCAACCTTTATGCATACATAAGGATGTTAAAACCAGTTCTCAAACTTATATTTCATTTTTCTCCCATTTCACAACACCTGCTACTACTTACTACAGTGGGAGAGACAAAAGTTTTCTTAGTCATTTTAATGGCGGATAAAGGAAAACGTTACAACAAACAAACAAACAAACAGATACACAAACAACTATGGTAAATAAGTATATCGAAAACTTTGACGAATTCATGCGCATTTATTTTCACACCTTTTGTGCGTCAAACAATATAAAATACAATAACAACAACAACAACATTAACAACATTAATAACACAAGAAACAACAATAAACAAATGCCAAAAGTATTCAAGTGTAATTTAAATTTCAGTGCAAAAATAAGTTTGGTTTGTGGTAAACAGCAAAGGAAACAAACCAAAAGAGCAGGCACCTACACACAGATACTTACCCCCAGTTATATACATACACACAAAAACGCACACACACACACGTGTACTGGTACCCATACAATAAACAGAAAGGAAGCAATTTTAAAAACAATTCTTGCATACCGTCGAACGAAGAACCCAAAGACCCATAACACAATTGTTTTTGAGGTTTTTGCTATACAATTTTCAGAATATTTTTTTGTATTGTTTTTGTTTTCCTTTCACTTGCCACAATTTCTTTTTTGCATCTCTGACTCCTGTGTAAAATTCACATTCATCCATAGAGAAGAGGAAGGATAAAGAACTCTCCTGGTCCATGTCGGCGGTAAAGCAGAGCTGAGCTTTGTGTAAGCCACATGGCCTGCAGGAGTACGCACTTCAAAACCAAACGGAAAATACACCAATCAGTGTAAAATACAAACATTTTTCCTTCATAGTAACTACCAATACATATTCTGTTTATCTGTTTCTCTGTTTTTGTTTTGTTTTGTTTTTTTCCATCATCTATAACAAATCCAAACCAAACTGAGCCATTTTCATCATTCTCATCTTGTATATTGAACAAACAAAGCGAATGACAGAAGATTGAAAACAAAAATGGGAGAAAAAGAAAAATTATGATTGCAACAAATAATCAGTATACGCAACAGCAAGCAAAGGATAACGATAAATGACAAATGAATCCTTGCCTCTCGCTTTATGTAGAATAGATAGATGCTACAGAACTAACCTACTATAAAGGTAGATAGATAAAGTAAAATATCTCTATGGGGAGGTGCAAAAACACATTACCTTAACTAAAAAACCCATAACAAATAAAAAAGTAAAAGAATCTGGCAAATTGTTTCGCTCAGCGTATTCTAAAGCATACAATACAATCATTATTGTAGATCCTTGAAAACCTATTGAAGCTATAAATCCTTTGTGTTTTCAATTTTTATTTTATTGCTCAAATCCGTTTCTCTGCGTGCGTGTGTATAGGTGTGGGGGGGGCAATGTGTTTCCATGTGTATTGTATATAGTAGGTGTAGATAAACGGCAGACAAGTAAAAACCAGCTGAGCTGAGCTTTTTCTCTTTTTTTTATGTAGTAGGTGTATGGACTCCCCTAGTAATATTCACCACAAACACACAAACAGAGAAAGAAATACAATGTTACAACCTCAGTTTCTGTTGCAGACATAGAAGTAGTTTATTTAAAAAAAAAATAGAGGAGAACCTTTCCTTAGAAGAGATTCCAATTTAATGGTCAAAGGAAAGTTTTCTTGAAAAGCAAAAAAAAAAAAAAATATGGAAACTTAATAGGAAAGAGATAAGTTTCGGTAGAAGTGGTTCACGTCCTCTTTAAGTATTGTGATCATTAACCATGCATCAAAACCCAATACCAAATGGTATCTACATATGCTTAATAAAATCGTAGACTGAAAGTGTTTGTGCGCGCATCACGTAAAAGTCACTCATTGAATTCAAAGGGAAAAAATAGAACTACAAAGTCGAAAATTCTAGATCTTTTCACACATTCATTGATTCTTCTCTTTTAGATCTACAAATATTCAATGGACTGTGGGGAGTTACAAATTCTAGATATTTTTACACATTCATTAATTATTCTATTTTAGATCTACTACTATTCAATGAGCTGTGGGGAGATATAAGGAAAAATTAGAAGTATTTTCAAATTCTAAATCTTTTCACATATTCGTTGTTTTTTCTCTATCTATCGATCAGCTATTCAATGAACTGTTGAGATATAAACAGGAAATGAATAGAAGTAGATACAAATTGTAGATCTTTTCTCATAGTCTTCTCTTTAAGAAATCTACTTTTCAATGAACACAGTAGTATTTATTCTTAAATAATAATAAACTAAGTATTTCAAAGACTCCAAATAATCTTTAATAAATTAAAGACGACGTCCATGTTTCCTTTTTTTTTTTTTGTATAAATCCTTGTACTTTTGTTGTTGTTTTGTTCTGTATTGTTTTCTTTTATTTTATTTCTTGGTAAACGTAAAAATAAATGACTTCTTAGCTTATACCGGAAGTTTATTTTAACCTCAATGTACCTTAACACAGTAAAGCATCTCCTCTTCGTCATTCTTCTTTTCAATCTCCTACTACCAAATAAACAATAACAAACAAAAAAAAAAAAACAATTTCATTTGGAAAGGATAAATGCAATGGGGCAAAAAGTTGGCGCAGCGCAATAATCGAATTTGAGTGAATTAAGATTGTGTACTGTATTGACTGTATATCTTTTGTTTTGTGTTGTGGTGGGAATCTGGTGTTTGGAAGTTTGTGTGTGTGTGCATTCAAGTACCTACTATGCTATAATAGCAAAAATGTTAAAAAAATTATACTTAAAGCAACAAAGTGTAGAAGAAGTGAATCTATAAAAAAAGTTTTCCCTTTGTTGTTTTTTTTTTTATTTGCGAAACGAAATTACGACGATGCTTCCTTCCAGCAAACACCAATACAATTTGGAAGGATTCGCATTCGCATTCGTTGGATTCGTGAACTCATGAGTAACTTAAGTGCAGATGTCGTTGAAGCAAACGCCCAAGTATATTTGTACTTTTTGACAGTAATCAGGCACTCATCTAAGGCAAGAATGCATCAGTCTAAGTACCGCAAGAAGGACACATATGTGCAAAAAATGAGGTCGTGGGGTTGTTTTCTTCTATGTTTGAGTTTGGGATTGAGTTTATGAGGAGGTGTGAGTTGCGTTTGTATTACTCCGCATGTGATCAAATAACATTGACACACACAAGTGCTAAATCAGCTATTCCTGTCTTACCAATCCAATCCTATCCAGTCCCATCCCATGCCATCCCATTCCAACCAATTTCATCATTCATTCCTTTGCTCTGTTAGCTGTTTGTTGAACGCTTTATAGAAATATAATAATGAATGAAAGAAACGAGAAACGAGAAAACAAAACAAAAAGGAAATATTGTACTAGAAGCAACAAAATGTTATTGTAAGCTATCAAAAAGGGGATAATCAAGATTTTTATCTGACTTTAATCGCTTAGATTTTGATTTGACAGTTTGGCAAAATTAAATTTTCGACATTTTCTCCTTTTATTAAGTCAATTTATATTTAGAAAAACATAATAACAACACAAAACTGAATGAATGAATGAAAGAAAGAAAAACCTTTAAATAAACAAAATAAGAAGAAAAAAAAAACACAAAAATAGGGGGGTCTATGATTCTCAGAAAGAGTGAAGTGAACTGAAGTGATGTGGAGGGGAGTGGAGTGGAGGGAAATAAAGCCTTAAAACTCAAATTAGTGTTTTGGCATAGTAAAAATTGCCTTGTACGCTTTACCTACATCAAAATCGTCTTAGAAGACACAACACGACACAACCAATCTACTTACTTACTCACTTTTACTTACTTACTTATGTATATAAGACAATCTAGTTATATGTAATCGTTTTCAAAACACGACACTAAGAAGACGCACACACACACACACACAGACACTTGGATTGCACCCCATAATCAAACCCTGCCTAACCTAACTAAACCATCAAACCACCATCCTATCCTTTGAAACTCATACGAACAGAAAAGAACAGAACACAAAACAAAAAGTTCAAAAGCGTTTTGGGGCACAACTACGAAACAACCTCAATGACTCTGATGACGACGACGACTACGACTACGAGAACGACGACAATTGCAGTTTAACATACAAATGTAATTAAAACGTTTTTGAAGCCGCCACAGGGTAACAAGAACAAGAACAACAACAACAACAAAAGTGTAAAGACCCCAACCTAAAAGAAGATATAGAAAGAGAGAGAGAGAGAGTGAGAAAAGTGAAATGAAAATGAGAATGGGTATGGGAATGCGAAACAAACAAATGAACGAACGAACGACAAAACGAGTTACAACAAACAACTTGAAAGCTTAAAAAAAGATGGAAAAAAGGCAACAGCAACAGCAAAAGCAATAACAACAAAAGGAAGAATGAAAATGTTGCCGCCGGATGCAATAAGTTGCGATAAGGTGTTCATTCCCTAGGGTATATTCATTTTAGACCCCAACACTCAAAGTGGGCGGTTGGTTTGGTTTGGTTTGTGTACCTCTCTCTCGAGCTACAAACTCAACTCAACTTAACTTAACTGAACTGAACTGTTTTGGATCTGTAAGCTTGTTGTGGCCTTTTAATAAAACGAAAAACAAAAAACCAAAAAACAAAAAATGAAAACAAAAAAATGAAAAAATGAAAAAGGCAAGCGTGAACCTTTTGCAAAGTTGTCAAAAATCACTGACAGAAAAGCAAAAGACAAAATAACAACAAGAAACACAGAAAGTGTGTTCCAAAAACACCCTTCTTTATTAGAATACACACACACCTATGATAAATCTCCGTTTTGGGGAGGCGATATACTACTCTACACTCCTCGACTACTACTACTACTACTACTCAAAAATGAAGTTTTTGCTTAAAACAAAAAAAACAAAAAAAAATATATATAAATAACTAAAGTGTGAGAAGAAATGGTATGTGTGTTGGTGTTTGTGTGTGTGTGTGTGTGTGTGTGTGTGTGTGTGTGTGTGTGTGGAAAAGGGGCAACACACAACACAACACAAGAACAAGAACAAGGAGGAGAGAAGGTAAAAAGTCTAGTGGTAAAAAAAAGTATTCGGACAACAAAAAGAAAAACGAACGAATGAACGCATAATGAAACAATTCTGTTGTTAACCTTTTTCTTATCCTCCTCACTACACTTCACTTCACTTCACTTTTCATTTCCTTCACTTTACTTTGCTTTACATTTATTCATGCCTACTTACTACAACTTTCTTCTTTTACATTTATTCATTTTTGTTGTTGTCTTGTCTTGTCTTCTTAAGTTGTTTGTGTTCATCTTTTCCTTCATTTTTATTAGGACTACAATACTATGAGTATTTACACTTGGAGTTTTTTCTCTGTTGAATTTTCGGAATGAAATTCTTCTATCCCACCTTTGATTGACAAAATTATTGTTTCTAAAAACTACCAATCAAAAAGAAATGTTTAACACAGACGACTTAATTGATTTGAAATTATATCTCTAAGCTTTTAATAAAAATCCCAAATATTTGTCGAAAATCAATACTACAAATGATGATAATTTTAGTTAACAAAATGACCAATCTTCGCCTTGAGTCTAAATTACTTGTAAGACAATCATAAAACCGGTGTGGATTTATGGAACCCAACTTTGGGGCACGGCTACTGATTCAAATGTTGAAATCCTATAAAGGTTTCAGTCAATATTCCAAAGAATTCTTTCGTCTATTGCCTTTTTTCCATGATGTCCTCCACTATTCATACACGAGGATGTCATTCCAAACAGTGGCAATGTGAAGTAAATATATTGCCCTTACCCTCACATCAAAATCAAAAGAATGCTATTCGATTTAAAACTGAAATCTAAGCTAAGTCTACGAAATAAGTTGTTACTGTAAAAAATGATACTGAAATCGGTGAGGCCCAAAGCTGTAGGGGCCTCTGTTGCATACTCAAATTACAAATGCTGCAGAGGTTCCAATGCAAACATCAGAAACTCGGTTATTCACCGAGTCTTGAATATTACAACAATGAAAGAGGAGATTGTCAGGCACATTTCTCGATTATAGGAGTGTGAAAATCAATTGGCAGACACACTCGTCGCCTAAAAAGGCAACATCCTCTCTCTGGGACACATTTGCGCAATCAGATTGACGAATGTGTTTATTATTGGCAAGGGCAACAAACTCCTCATCTCATTTCCAAAGGGCAATGTGCCAAGTAGATCATTGCCGAGGAAGGTGACAAGCGTTAGGCTGCCAAAACCCACTAAGAAATCTACCATTCCGCTTTTTGGTCAATTGATCCACCAATAAATTAAATTAATATCAAGTCATTCAAATTAGTAAAATTAATAAAAGAAAATATATTTCGTGATTCCCTAAAATATTCCTTCTGTTATGACAAACAAATATCTCAAGTTTTAGCTCTATATGCATTCAAAGAAGTGTGTTGTTTCTGAACTCCTAAATATTAAATATTAAAATCTCACAAAAAAAAAAAAAAAAAAAAAATTATAAATGCTTACAAATCAAGTTTTCATCTTTTCACTATAAATGGAAACATTTTTTTTTAAATAGTAATTTTGTAAACAAAAGATGATAATCTCATTTTGGAATGAATGTTGATTTCAATAACTACAAAATTTCACTAGAAATGGTGAATTTCCATGTATTTTAGAAATAAATATATGTATGTCTGTAGATACTTTAAAACATAATCACCACAATCTCACATCTCTCTCTCTCTCTCTCTCTCTCTCTGAGTGATTTAAAAATAATCTAGAACAGAGACAAATTAATAAATCTGTAAATTGTGTTCATGTTTTTGTTTCTTCAAATCTAAGATAAAACTCACTAACAACATGACATGACAACATCTCAGTCATCATCATCATCAGATCATCATCATCATCATCAGATCATCATCATCATCATCATCACAAACAAAGATATAGTATCACTAAACTAAACAATACAGAAGTAGTATAAGAATCTTTATACTTATGAATTTTTATGAAATCATAAAAAAGTTTCTGTGTGTCTTCTTTACTTTTCTGAGTAAAAAAAAACTCTCTGGATTATTTATTGTAATATTATGTTAAGAGTTTTGATAAACAAATAAATACATAAATTCTTTATCTATAACTTTTTTGTTGCTCAATTATTAAAATTGAATAAAAAAGAAATTCACAAACTTTAAGACCTTTTGCATCCACAACTCACTAAGCTAACCAATCCAATAAACAATCTTTAGAACTTTATACTTCAATAATTTAATAAATATTTTCTCGCAGTGTAGACTTTTGCAAGGAAACATCATCATCATTGATGTTATAACAATGATATTTGCATTTTTTTTTATTGTGTGTCTCATTTATTTTTCCGTTTCTTTTCTTTTGCCTTTTAAATTGATGTGATGTAAGATGAGAGATACATTGTGTGCGTGTGCGTGTGTGTGTTGAGTGAGCATGAAAGGAAGGAGTGGTGTGAGTAAGTGGTTATTGGTGAAGAGGTAAAATGTGTTGCCAGAATGCTTAAACTTGTAAATTTATAAAAAACAAAATAAAATAAAAGAAAGGAAAGGAAGAAAACACTCGAACGCAAAGTAGCAACGCAATACAAAAAGAAATATAAAAACAAAAAGAATGGAATCAAATGAAAAAGGAAGGAAATCAAATCCTGGCATTGGGATTTAAAATCAAATGTGTTTCAATGTATGTGTGTGTGTGTGAGTGTGTATGAGTTGTGAATGTCTATTTGTATCTGCAATTTTGCTGAGAAATGCGAAAAGGCGATTTTTTTGTGTGTTTCTTTCTTCTTCTTCATGTTGTTTATATGAGAACTCGATTCTCCTCATCAAAAAATGAGCCCCTGATTGAGGAAAGAATGAAGAAAACACGAAGAATTGGGGGAATGAGTAACAACACTTGTAGATGTGGTGTTAGCCCTTAAGCATGAAACTTGAACACGAAAAAACAAAGGTAAATCGCTTATACTGGACTCCAATGCCTCACTCACTCACTCACTCACTCCACCACCCACATACATACATAAGTCCGGCAAAAGCATTCATTCGTTTGCTTCACATTCGATTTGATCATAGATTTATTGCTTTTATAGCAAATGCGATAAAATGTTAAGAGTTCAAAAGGGTGGAAATTGCACAAAACAAAAAACTCAGGAAAAGGAAGGCTGCTTCTGCTGCTGTTGCTGTTGCAGGAAGACACAGGAAGTTTAAAAGTATAAAAAATAACAAAATGTATAAAAAAAAAAGAAAAGCAAAATTAAAGGCGTAACTAGCATACACATTCACACACATTCAGAAAGATAGACGCATACTTTCTCTCTAACACATAGTACAATAAACTGGCAGTTGAATGCCGATAACAAAAGTCAGATTAAAGTTATAGCCTCAGTAGTAATTAACAATAGATTTCCACTTGAAAACGTTCATTCAGGAAATGAACAAGTCAACCCTTATTAATGTAGCAGCAGCATCAGCAGCAGCAGAATCAGCAGCCTTTTGGTTCAATTGTAAATAGCAAAAAGGATCGCAGGGACACACACACACACACACACAAACCAAGTAAAAATGTCACTAAAAGTCACGTTTTGAGTTAGGCGAGAGATTGAAATACTTACTGAACTCAAATTAAGCGCGACACATGCAAATGCGTCATTTGAGTAAAAATAACAATTCAAATTTAAATTCAAATTCAAATACACAAAAGTATCTCCCATCCTATTTCTAATCCGAACAAATTCAAGGAAAGAAATGGAAAGGAAAGGAAAAATATGAAAATTAAATAAAAAAATGGAAAACGTCAAAAATATAATTCACAACACAATAAAAGCAACATTGACGCTCATTAAAATATTGTATAACCATCTGAAAGATCTAACTATACACAATAGTATAGATAGATGGATATCTTTTGTAACTGAAACATCCTGTGAGAGTGTGTGTTTTGTCAGTAAGGGATTTCACTTTGCAATGCATGCAAAAATGGTAACAAAAAAAAAAAAAAAAAAAAATGAATGGAATGGACAAAAAACTAACGAACGAACGAACGAACGAGTGAACAAATAAAGAAAAAGATACATTGAAACTCTCAACTTTGATAACTCAAAAAGTGTCAAAAAACGCTTAATAAACGTCAATGTCAAAAACACCAAAAAGGACTTGTGAATAGCAGCAACAACACAACAACAACACAATACAATACTACATAAAAGTATCTGTCACACAATCATACAAAAAGGAAAAGAGAAAGGCGAAAATTTGACCGACAATCAGACAGACAAACAGTTAGACAGATACAGGCTACAAGAAAAAAAGAATAGAACAAAAAGGTCTACTATGTCATTCATATAACTACTAGTATTCAGATAGGAATACCATATTTTGTCAAGCGAACAATCAGTCGTCGTCGTCGTCGTCGTCTGAGAGAAAGAAAGTCAGTCAGTTAGTCAGTCAAATATTCATTCATTCATTCAATTTAAAAAGGCACCCAGCCAAAGACCGATCGAGCGAGCGTTGTTAGTGACGATGATGATGGTGATGGTGACAAGGATAAACAGGACATACGAAGAAGATGAAAATAAGGCGCAAAAAAAAAAAATAAAAATAAACCACCAAAGACCAACAGCATCAAAATCAACGAAATTGAATTGTGTGATTCGCTCGCTCATAGTAGTAGAGTTCTTCATTCATTTCCTAGCCAACTGAACTGGGCTGCTCTGCTCTGCTCTGCTCTGCTTTGCTTTGCTTTTAGTGTAGCACATTGGTTTTTCGCTTGACAAATGGAGTGTCATAAATGCAGCCCTTAAGGGTAGCCCCCTGACAGCCTCACTCATACTGATACTCATACTCACGTTCATACTCACACTCATATAGCTAAAAATGCACAAGGGATTTTAAAATTTATTTGAATTTGCTTTTAGTGTTGTTGTGTATAAGAGTATGTGCTGGCTGCGTCTTGTTTTTATTTGGAATTTCGGATTGAAAGATTGGTTCGAGATGATGATGATGATGATGATGATTGGGACTAACAATAACAACAGTTCAGTTGATGTGAATTGGTAATGGTATTCAACAGTTATTGATGCCAAATACATTTAAAAAGTGGTTTCATTTTACGCACATACATATCATCCTCCTCCTATCCACTCTCATAGTTCGCTTGAGAGACAAACAAGCACTTCAATAAATGATGGTGATGATGATTGTCATAGGGACACACTGAACACAGAAAAAAGCTTCAATCGAAGCAAACAAACAACAATATCATCATTATCTCATCATCGTCATCATCATCAACATCATCAACATCATAAGTATTACAATATTTGCATTAGTGATGAGCGTGCATGGCTGAGTGTGTTTTCCCAACTTAAAGGTGACCCTCGTGAGTTTATAAATATTATTGTATAACATGTAACTCGTTTATTATTATTCTTTTATTTAATCTCAAAAGGGAAAAACAACACATGTGTCTGAGATTAGTGAATCCCAAAAAAAAAAAAAAAACACAAAAACAATGATATTATAAATTGAATTTATAAAAGATAAATGGATGAATGAATATCTTTAAAATATCGTGACACTGTCACGTCATTTAGTAACGCATCTCAATTTCATTTTCATTAAATCATCAGTCACCCACTCAGTTGTCTCTTAGTGCCCACCATGCGCCACTCAATAGTCTGTTAGTGCCACCATGCGCCACTCAGTTGTCTCTTAGCGCATGGTGACACGCTGTCAGTGCTTAAATAATAATGACAGATACTTTTATGCATTACATAATACATGGGGAGTTGCATATTGGGCGTGGAGTGGGTGGCTATGGAGGACAATGATTACGCGGGCGTTTTAATAGTGGTCAAATAGGGCGGTCACCCGTCGGTTGATGACTGAGAGTGTTTGCATTAACAATGATGATGTACGTACTTCCATGCTGTGTTGCATTTGACAGTTTTCAGTATTCAGTTTACTGATTTTATACCTTTTTTTTTCAGTTTGTGTTTTTAATTGATTAAAAAACCTTTTATATGTTAAATGCAATTAACAGTTAATTTTATCAATGCATAAATAGTAACAATAATAATAATAATAATAATACATAATTATGCACTGATAAGTATATGTTGACTGACTACTGACTGTCAATGAAACTATTAATTAAATAAATAATAAATGTATATTAAATACAATATTATATCGTAAAATACAATCCACTTCATTCTATGATTGCATGCATATTAATCTCATAGTAGATAATAGTACAGATTTCAATTTATATTATGGTTAATATGTTAAGTTATAACGTAATCAAAATGTTGCTTTATCAAATTTCTAGTTGTACAATTTCTATCATTGTACAACAAAATTTTGATTGATATTAAATCTGGATAATCAAAAGATTGCATGAACAATTTCATTTAAATAAAAAGCTTTTTGTTGCATTAAATGTGGAAAACATTGCAAATGAATGGGGGATACCAAAAAACAAGGACACTCACACAGATACAATATGCGTTTATGTATATGTATGATACATATATAAATGAATGAAAGATGGGAGGAGCTCAACCAGCAACATTTTCCTTTTAATAAAATATTTACATAAAATGTATATTTCAGTAGTTGACTTTACACAAGATACACATATACAATACTGAGATACAGAGATACATTCATGTATTTGTTTTGTATACTATATAGAAGATACAAATATATATAAACATATATATATATATGTACAAAATGTTTATGTCTGCTGCATAATGGATGCAAAACAATAACAACAAAAAGTAAATGAACAAAAGTCAAGACAAACGAGAATGAGTACTACGAGTAAAATGGACGAATGAAGACAAACTGACAGACAGACTGACTGACAAACAGACAAATGGCCAACGATATCAGCAGACAAACGGAGATATGGACCGGAGATAGCTTCAAAGTAACAACGATTTAATTTGCTAAACTGTATGAACAACAACAACAACAACAACAACAGCAGCTACAATTGCAACAACTATAACAAGTAATATGAAGGAAACACAACACAACAGAACAGAACAGAACAGTTTGGACCGTCATCTTGGTCGGTTGGTTGTCGTTTTAGTTCTCGTTGCTGTTGTGTCATCATCATCATCTTCATCATTACAACAACACAAAGGATTACTTTACTAAAAGCCACTTTAACTATATTAATTGATAAACTCGCTTGAAGCGGTAATTTGAGCAAACTCATCACATCTCAGCTCAACATGAAGGACAAACGACTAAATGTTGCTTCTTCAAACAACTCTTAACACACATGCACATACATATATACTTACTAAATGTATATGAAACAGCAGTTAGCGTGATTGCTTGTTGTAAATACATACCTATATACATGGTATCTGTCTAGTCTGTCTATCTATTAGCAACATACAAGCCACCACTACAAACTCTAAAGGTTACAAATAAAGTTTTGTTTGTCTGATTGCAAGAGCCTTTTGTAATTTCTATTCTATTCTATAGGTACATCATCGTCATCATCATCGTCATCATCATCATCATCATCATGGTTAACTGCAGGCAACTAAGAAAATCAAAATAAGATGGGAGAAGCATAAACCTAAGAGTTAGAATGGGTAGAAATGCATGCATGACTTCGTATACGTAATCAAATCTGCACAAGACTCTGAATGAATTTAAAGAGAGAGAGAAAAAAAATGGAATTAGAGAAAATATTCTTTGCTCCTCATGAAGTGGTTGCGGTTGTGTCCATTAAAGGATGAATCAAAACATTTCTAAACCTCACGGTCATTTGTTTGTTTATATTATAAACTTTTAATTAAAATATGTTGAGCCTTCTTTGCCTTTTGTAGGCTACAATTTAATGAATTTTAAATACCAAAAGTAAAGGGAATCTTTCTCTGTTAAGACATCAAATTGCTTATCAAATGTTATTCATTTATTTTTTTAAACAATTTTATATTTAAGGCGACCCATAAACGTAAAATATTAATGTCCAATTGTGCAATAAAGTTGATCGCTTTTGATAAGATTAAAAAGTGCAATATGTTGTAGGAATTAAAAAATCATTTTCGGTATATTCCTATGAAACTGTTGTTTTTTCCCCAATTTTAACCTTTTTTTTGTATTCAAAATGAAGAATTATGTCAATCAAAATATTTGCAATAGCTGGTTATGACTTTTTCCGCGCTCGAAGAAATAATAGTTTTTAGTGGCAATCCAATTTTCCTAATTTTTGACTTCTTCGTAAGAATGCAAATGCTCTTTCGACAGTAGGTTCTGCATCAAATGAAACAAATAGTAGTCTGAAGAAGCTTGGTCAGGTAAATAGGCAGGGTGGAGTAAGACTTCCCAGCCTAGTGCTTACAAAGTTTCCTAGACTAGTTGGCTAACATGCAACCGAGCATTGCTATGAAGCAAAATCACTTTGCCATGTCTGCTAACCCATTTTTCAAATATTTCTCTTAGTGTTCAGTTCAAATCGGTGAGTTGCTGTCCATAGCGATCAGCAATAACCGTTTTACAAGATTTTAGAATTTCAAAATTGAAGATACTTTTCTTATCCTACAAAATGCAAGATCATCCATCCCTTCCATAGTTTACTGTGTGTAGACAATATTGTGTCAATTGCTGATATTGAAATCAATCGAAAGTCGAAGAAAAGTTTCATTTGCAACAGTCTCAATATGTTTATGCAATCTATTTGTGCAACAATCTTATTCGCTGCTTCGCTAGAGCTTTTGTTCCTTTTCTGGATTCATTTTTTTACTGGACTAAAGATTAATATGGGTAGAATGAGATAAGTTATTTAGAACAAAGAAAAACGCAGATTTAATACGTCAAAAACAACTAAATCAAAAAGGTGTATTCTTTTTTATGTTATATACCAAAATCTGTGGGTTTCACCCTCAATAAGCAAGACTCATCATACAATATATCATTAAATATTGTAACAAGGAATCAAGGACAGTTGAAAGGGGTTAACACTAACCAACTAAGTGAGTATGAGTGATGACTATGTGAGTGAAGGACACCAATTTACAATATTTTGTAAAATTTATCTAGAAAATGTTGCTTGTTAAAGGCAGAAGGAGTAAGGAAAATGAATTAGATTAGTGAGCTTTCAAAATGGGTGTCTTTCATATAAAATATACATAGATACATATGTGTACATGTGGTTGAAAGTACAATTTTGGTAACAACAATAATAGCATCATCATCAACAACAACAACAACAAAAACAACTACGTACATACATTAAGAAATTCCAGATTGAAATTTAGACTTTGAAAGTTGTGCAACCCTTTCGTTGTAGCATGGCATAGCACATAAGCTCAAGTAATAAGTTTAATGTATGTTGGTGCTACAAGCATATTTCGAAAGCCAACAACCGGCTGTTGTTGATGGTTCGTTGACTATAACAGTGGTGGTAAACACACAAACACACACTCAAATAGTTATAATAGAATCTCCCACCCAAAACTAATAGATTTTGAGATTGTCTTTCATAAACAGAAAGACATATAGACAGATTGAAAGACAGATAGACAGATATGAAGGCATTCAACTGAACTGAAGCAGTTAGTAAGTCTTACCGCACTGAACTGTCCCAGCTGACGTTGAATTATCATAAATTGCTAAAGTTTTTGTTATTTTTCTATACTATACTATATATGTATGTGTATGTGTATGTGTGTGTTTATGCTATACAAAAGTTCTTACTTACTTACTTACTTATGACTTTAAGTTACAATAGCAACAATAAAGAGAGATGCTGATTTTCGCGTTATCAACACAACTCAACGCAACGCAACTCAACTGAAGTGAACTTAACTCAAAACTCTTATTCCCATTCTAGTTTGGCAAGTTTTCATCAACCGAAAATCATTACAATTAACGATGATGGTATTCACATACACACATACATACACACTCACACAATCATACACTTGCGTTATTAATGCATTAGTGAATGTATTGTATCTCTGAGAGAAAGGGGTTAGTGTCTGCTGTGCGCATCTGCTTTTCACTTATTATTATGTTGATACTTTTTTTTGTCGCTTCCTCAATCTTGTGTGTGTGTGCGTGTGTACAGATGCTTTTAAGTAAATTTACTATGACAGTCTGTGTTAAGTAATTGACTTGGTTGGAATGGAATGGAATGGAAGGAACTCCTTACCCCCTTCCATAAGTTCAACCACAATAACCCAAAACCTAAAGTTCCTAACGCAATTCCAACCCGAAACTCAATCCCAGTCCAATTCATCTGTCACACGCAAAGTATAATGCTGACAGTTTTGCTTTAACTGTAGCTGAGTGAATGCTTTGCATAAGTTGTTTTCACGTTCACGTTTACGTTTTTCGTCCTGCATGCGTCCTGGCCAGCTGTGTTGTGTATATCTATTTGTATGCCTGACTGACTGACTGACTGCCTGCCTGCTTGCTTGCCAATCTTGCGTTTTGCCTACTTTGCCCTATCTTCTACACTATACTCTCACATAATCCTATTAAGTTCAACATTGTTTTAATAAGCACAACGCGCGTCACCAAAGGTGCTCAATTTACGCTTTTATTGATTTCATGCAAAAGGCTCAACTCTTCACGAACTCAATAAACCAGAAAGGACACTCACTCACACACACACACTCACCCACCCAATCGCCATATCTTCTAAACTTTCTTCCAACCATTCAACATTCATTTCCAACACACTAAATACGTACATTTATTAGAGACAAAGAAATAACATTGCTGAAGGTATTAAAGTCTTGACGAAAACGCTATTAAATACTTAAGCGACAACATTAATGACAACACCAAAAACATCAACATAAACATCAAGCAAAATGTTCTTCAAAGGAACACGAAAACCTTCGCACTCCCAAAAAAAAAAAAAAAAAAATTGGTATAAAATTAAGTCAATGCTTAGAACAGAGTGAAATAAAAGCAAACCCAAAAAGTAAAAGAATTTCACCAGCAACGCACAGCAGAGCACAAGGATTACAATTTACGAGTCCTGCGACCCATGAAGGTGTGATAAAATTCCAGCAATTAAAAAAACGTGTGCAACACACACACACACACACACACACACTTCTCATCCAACGACATGGTTGACTGCGTAATGTTGTTGAGCTTTTTTCTATTTTTTTTTTATTTTTTTTTTTAGTTGGATGTGGGTTTGGGTTTGTGTTTTGAATGAGATACACCCATCCATCTATTACTAACATTTATGTCCTTGGTACCTTGCACATTTACCACTTAAAGGTTAAAAAGACGTGCGTATCACTAAACGATTGCTGTTGCTCCTGCTGCGCTCTCTATGCTTATGTCAATGTAGAATGTATGTATCTATGCGATAGCACACACGCACACGTGCGCTTGTGCTGTGCTCATAAAAAGTTGCGCTCATGTTACGTTGGCATTTGAAACATTCTTTGAGAATATTGCAAATTTATGCGTCTTCCTTTTGCATAATTACCAAGAAAGTGGCAGTCACACCAACACAAACACAAACACAACTACACTGGTAGGACACAAGGTTACATGCATAAGTATGGAGTGTCAAGAATATGACAACAACAACAAGTGTAACAGCAACATCAGGAAAAAGTTGGAAAGCGCAAGTAGATAAGTGCGAAATACATTTCATATATGTAGATACATAAAAGGTATGTAGTATAATATGTATGTACTTTGATAACCGTCCTTGTACTCACTCAAGTTGAAGTTGTTAGTGCCACAAGAAGAGCAAAATACCAAGTAAGAGGAATAGCAATAAGAAGATAATGTACAGAACGCGTATTTTTAATTTCCGTCATTGTCAAGCATACCAAACTCCTAGAACCACCTCATTCAACTTTCTCTCTTTCCATCTATCTATCTTTATTCTTTACTAGGTGTAGGTGTAATACTTTTTAATGGTGATAAGCCAAATAAGGTGTACCTACAATGCAGACGACACAGAGAAAGAGAGAGAGACAAATAAATAATAGAAGAGTAAGAGTAAGAGAAAGAGAGAATGAGTACTAAATGTGACATTCATTGTATGCAAGATAATGTTAAATTAAAAGTCGGAAGGTGAAAAAGTAAGCGAAAAACAAGCGGAAAACGTCTAGATCTTGAATTATTGTACTTGCAGATACTTAAATTTACATATAGAATATGTAAGTATGCATGCAGATGTATCTATGTATTTGAACATAACTTGTTCCTTAAAAATAAACTTTTTTTTTTTTTTTTTTTTGTTCAATTTTGGTTGTAACCATTTTGTTAAATGATATGTGTAAGATGATAAATACTTTTCTTTTTTTTTCTTTTTTTTTGTTAGATTTTATACAAGAATTTTAATTAATAGGAAACAAACAAAAAAAAACAAAAAAAAAAAATTACAAATAAGGAAATACGAAAAGTTATATAAATCATATTAAATAAATGAAAATTCTCATTATCTCTTCTAAATGGGGAAATGCGTGCTTCCTGCCACATAGTATGCGGCCAAGATGATGTGACGACAATACATAAGTATTTTGGACAATTCCACTCAATTTCAAAGTATCAGAAATGCCCTCTTTCCTAGTTCCAAACCCTCATCATTCTTTACAAGCCAATATAGATAAGATTTTCTACCTCTTAAAAGATTTAATATAACTAATTTTGAAAAGTTGGATTTAAAATGAAGCTCGATGTGTGGATTCCCCACGAACATAATGAATTGAATTTCCATCTGTTAATCTTTGGCCGAACGGAATGAAATCGATCAATTTCTTAATCGGATGGTAACTGGTGATGAAAAGTGGGTCTCATACGACAATCTCAAGTGAAAACGATCCTGGTCAAAGAGCAATGAATTAGATCAAACGGTGACCATGCCAAGACTAACGGCCATGAAAGTATTGCTGTGCATTTGGTAGGACTGGAAGGAAATCAATAAAACCATGAGCTGCTTCCATATGGCCAAACATTGAACTTGAAACTCTAATGTCAACAAATGGAGCGTATGAAGCTAGAGATTGCTCGAAAGTGACCAAAGTTGGCCAATAGGATACAAATTGTGTTCCACCAGGACCACCCAAGGCCTCACACATCAATAATGACTCACCAGAAGCTCCGGGTGCTTGATTGGGAGGTTCTTATGCATCTACCTTATAGTCAGGACTTGGTACCAAGTGATTACCATATAATTTTTCCGATGAAAAATTCACTTGAAGAGAAGCTTGTGATAATCGACTGTCCCAGTTTATTTGCCAATACGTTGAGGGTTTCTGGGCGAGAAGCAAAATGGAATAGCCTCCGAAATGACAACAAGTTATCAAACAGAACAGTGCATATTTGATTTAAATCGAACAAAGCAAATCATATTAATTAAAATTTCAAAATTATCTATACATATTATAAAACAAAGTTCTACGCCGCGTCTGTGTGTCTAAACGCGATGAACTCAAAAACTATCAAACGGATTTTCATATGGTTTTCACCAGTGGACCAAGTGATTCATGAGGAAGGTTTAGGACAGAGAACACCAAAAAAACAGCTGAAAAATCTAAAGAAACTCAAAGAGAGTCAGGTGTGTAAGTGAGATGTATATAAAGCTTAGAGAAAAACATTTTAAAATGAATCAAGTCGCCTTTGAAAAACATCCCTCATCAGATGAGCCAATATAAGTATTTTTTTTGAAAGGAGAGGCAGGGCAACGTCCTCCCGGGTATATGGTTAGGGTACAAATAATGGTCTTCTCTATCCCCACCCTAAATATTAATTATAGTATTATTTCTTAATATATTAAAATTAATTTTAATAATTAAATAAAATAAAATACTATTCTATATTTGAAAGAGAAAGCAACAATAAAAGTTGAGAAATCAATTCTTATTGAAAATTACATTAGAAATACAATTTTCAATCATCAAATTTAAATAAAATAGAAATAAAGAAATCATACAAATTCATTTTTACTGACATAAACAAATATATGCAAAAACCAAAAAGATAAAAATGAAATTGCAAATAATCAAGATTTTTCATTTGGAAAATATAATAGAAAAAAAATTAACACAAAAAACCAATCAAATAAATGAAAATCTAGAGAAAATACTGTCCACTTGAAGAGAAGATACTTTTCAGGTAGTGAATACAATTTTTTAATAAACAAATGTATATCATCATCATTTTATAAAAGTAATGCAAACATATACAACACACATACATATGTGATGAGCCATAAACTTTATTCATACCTTTAAAATTAATTAAAAACTTACAGAAACTTACAAGTGTCCAAAAAATATCCAATATTAAAATAAAACATAAAAAACAAAAAAAAGAAGAAATATGTCAACTTACTCAACTCAACTCAACTCGTATGAAATATTGTAGCACACAAAAGTATCAAGTGTAATTCACTTACCTAAAATAATAAAGAAGAAGAAAAAAGAGAAAATTATTATTATTTATTTATTAGATTTTTGTGTTATGTTGATGATTTTCTATGATGATGAGAAAATGATGATAATAATAATTATGATGATGGGAAAATTATATAATTAAGATAAATATAGAGAGTATGTAGGGCGGTTGGGTCAAAAATTCCTAATGGCAGTAATTAAAATTTCTAACACACACGCACGCACACATAAACAAATAATAAACATATAAATATATTTACTTGAAGGCAAAAATGAAGAAATCCAAAGTTTGATGCAGAGCCCACAACGCATATTCGAAACAAACCTAAATAAACTATGTACTATACACACACACACACACACACTCACACACATACCACCATCACCACGCCCATTTGCAGTAAACAGACAATATGTTGAACATACATACGCCTCCTAAAAGGCGGCAGTATATTTTTTACAAAACAAAATATGTAGTACATAAAAATAGAAAAGACAAATTCTCGTACTCAATGGAGACTATGCAGAGAAGACTATGACTTTGGCAATGATGAAGACCAACATGTGTAAAGGAATTTACATATGGTGGCAGCAGTAGCAACAACAACAACAACAGCAATAGCACCATGTGCACCGAACATTTTTTATCATACAACACGAAGAAGTTGAAAAAGTTTTCCCATTTTTCTTTTTTTTATTTTTTTTTATTTTGGCCAAAATATGAACATGAACATGTTTTGTTTGTGTGAGAAAGGGTTCTATCAACTGAAGTGTCTTGGACGTTTGTATGTATGAAAACAAGTGGAAAAGTTAAAAAAAAAAACGAAGGGATGGGAAGAGAAGAGAAGGGAAGGGATGGGAAGAAATATGAGAATGAGTGAACAACTTGATGTTGGTAAAAACTCTGTCAAAACAGTGAAACTTTGAAATTTAAATTATTTTACAAAAAATGGTAAAGCACAAAGAAAATATAGTCACACACAACATTATATACATATACAAGTATTTCACATACACATATACTCATATATATATATTATACTCATACTATACTACATATAAATATATTATATATTGGGTATTTAAGTGAAAGTTGTTCTGGAAATATTTAAGGTTCCATTGTCTACAACTTTTGGCTTTCACTTTACTTCCTTTTTTGCTTGGCCAACACAATCCCTAACCATATTATAGTATCAACAATCAAACCAACCACCCACCCAACCATTCAAGTGCTTGTGGCTGCAACAAAAAATTTAAATGACATAAAAATATGCAGCCAACAAGCACGCACGCACGCACTGACTTATATCCACACTCACACATTACAAATACAATACACTATAAATGCTTCTTTCATACATATTCAGTTAAATTTTTACTTATAGTAAAGTATTCAGAAAATCTGTTTGTGTGTGAGCTTGTGCATGTATGGTTAGTGTATGTAAATTAAATATTTGACATATTTCATTCATTAATATTTTTCCCATCACATTTTTCATCACTCCATTGTGTTTAACATCTTTAGATCTTTTTTGAGAAATTAAAAAAAAAAAAAAAAAAACTATTATATGTATTTCATTTCACAGAGAATAAAATCCTTGTGAGTTTGGTTAGAATGTAAGGTGAATTTGATGTTAATTTTACGGAGATTAATCATCTAATATGGAGTTTTTAGATAAACTTGACCTAGGCTAAGTTAATCTCTATTATATTAGGCCTCTAGAAGGAATCCTCACGGAACAAAGCCTATGTAGTAGATTATGCGAGAAGGTTGAACTTTTATTCTTATGATTCTTTTTTTTTTAATCATAAAATTTTCGCAAAATAGCAAAAAAAACTCTTATGATTAGAAAAGTGACTTGGTCTGTGTAAATTTATCTAAATGGTAACATTCTGCTTAGAAGGTTATTAGGATGGAGTCTGCTTAGTCGATGCCACCTCACGCCATGAATGAGTGCCATTGTCAGACTAAATGGGTGAGTGTACAGTTTCCATTGATAACAGATGCAGCTTTTAAGGATATCGTAGCGGACAATAAGCATTTCAATGTCTATGTGTAAGTTGGTGTTGCCTACAAACCAAGGAGTTGCAGTTATTAAGCATAGTGCCTTGCTTTGTGCGTAACGCCAAACAAGGGCCACTACTTGTCCGTATAGTGTCCTCTAATGGTTGAGCAACCAGACACAACCACCAGTTAAGCCTAAGCATATTTGCAAAATAGCATGCAGTGGTTTGTGAGGCTCCTGTTGAGGATCAGTCTGAAGTAGCAACCTTGGCTCACCTGCGACTGAAAGTTATAGTTGACAGCCGGATAAGTGCCATGCCTTCTTCTCTGCGTGGCCCAGACGTAGAATCTCAGTAAGAAATCCCCGATAGTGACTCTGAAGCTTCTTTGGCCAAGTTATGATTTATTAGGATGGTTTTATTATTCGTATATGTAGCGATAATGTTTTCATTGGAGTGAACTGTTGGGATGTCTGCCGTATATAGCGAGTAGGTAAAAGTGCCAATACTCTGGACACCGTCTCAAATATTTTTTACCAATGACTTTGTGTCGCGGACGTTGACGAAGAAGATTGAAGATTGTTATTACCATTAGACACTGTTAATTAGCATTAATTTCCGTTACAAACTGTAAGCAGAGGTCGCAAATAACTTGACTTTTCATTTGGTCTTCAAAAGACCTGTTTTTGAAAGAGTATTTCGAATCAGTTCCTTGTCAAAAACTGAGTTTTTTGAATCAGGCACTGGTCCACAACTGAGTTTGACAACTGACTTTTTCGAATCAGTCTTTTAACAACCTCTCTTTTGAAGACCAAATGAAAAGGTTGACGGTTATTTGGGACCTCGGACTGTAAATCCTTGTTGAATGGTATAAGTTCTTGTTATCCTCTTTGTATTCTAATATTATACTTAGTCTGTATGATAGTTAAGCTTAATTTTTTCAAAAGAATTCACCAACTAAGATGGTTGATAATAAAAAATGAAATTAGTTTATTTAAGTATTTATGTCATTTGGGTTATAACAAAAATTCCTGAAATAATAATCAATTTTGACTTATTGTGAACTTCCAGACCAAGAAAAATGAATACACAATAAATATAAAAATATATAAATAAAAAGTCCCATAATTTAAATGTTAACACACAACATATTTGCAATTTCAGTAACAATAAATTTTTTCTTGAATACTTTACTGTTCTTTTTGCTGTTGCTGTTGCTGTTGCTGCTGCTGCTGCTGCTGCTGTAGTTGCTATTGCTTTTGTTATTGTTATTTTGTTATCCTTTATCTTAATTTTTTTTTTTCGTTTATACTTACTACTACTATAAATATTCATCATTTTCTCTTTCTCACACACACAGGATCGACATGTCACACGCAATGGTGATGCTGAACCAATGGTTGATCCCTCACAGGATTATATATTAATGCTTGGTTATGAGAATGCAACGCATACCGTGCTCAGGTTTCGACGGAAGCTGGATACGTGCGACGCATCCCATGATATAGCCATAACGGTAAGTACTATACTTGAAATTTGACTTCCTTTTGCCTAATAGATATATTGGCAAAGTTTTGCCAAAAGAAAATAAATATAAAAAAAAAAAAAAACAAAAATGAAAATAATCTCCCACTCTACACATCATCATCATAAGATGATGAAATTTATGTACTATTTTTGAGAACAAACAGACAAACAGACAGACACAAGGAGACAACGACAATGCCGACGACAACAACGGAAAAGACGATGACAACAACGAGTAGATCATAATTTATGTTAAATAATAGAAAAGTTTTTTTCGATTTCTCTTACGCCCCCCCAACAAGAGCCCAACATCTACTAGAGTTTACCTCTCTTCTTCACTCGACTCTACTCTACTCTGCTTGACTCTACTCTATTCTATTCTTCTGTACATTGTGTTTTCTCTGTTTGTGTTGATGATGATAAAAACTCGGTTTGGCTATAAAAATAAAGTGATTTTTGTCATGCCGCACATGACTTGGCGGAAGTAGAAAACATAGCCAATTGGTCGATGACTCTATGATACGCTAACTGGCGCAAATAACTTTAGATAGTCTTATGAGTGTTGTTTTGCTGTTTCCGTATTTCAGTCTCTCTGTGTGTGTGTGTGTATGTGTGTGTGTGTGTTTTTAGCGCAATATCCTTGTACAAATATAAACATGCACCCCATACACACTAACATAATAACAACAGAACAACAGAACAAAGCCACAAGAAGAAAAGTCATCATAGTGATAAAAGTTTTATCACGTAAAACTTAAGCGTAAATCTTAAAGAAAACTTTTGGTTTACTTAAGCAAACAACAACAACAATAACAATAGTGACAACAACAACAACAACAACAACAACAACAAAAACAAAAACAATCCAATTCATTCACTTACTCATACTCAACAATAACAAAACAAACAAATGAATTCTCAAAAAATCTTTTCAAAAACACACCCAAAAATGTTTGCAATACAACGACCGACAACAACAACAACAACAGCAAATATCACATAATATTTCGAAATACTACTATGTATATATAAATATTTCATACACATATCTATATATGTATATATTATACAACCATCGTCGTATTGCTTTATCTAAACGTTTTTAAACTATTAGTAAGTCTAAGAAACTATGAATGTGGTATGTTTCTATTTGTGTTTGTGTGGTTTTTATTTGTCTAGAGTATTAATTGGATTTTGTCGCGTCATCATCATCACCAACAACATCACAATCCACCATCATGATACTCTTACTCATCTGCCAATGCCTTTAACCACAAGTAACCAAAACGAAAAAAGAGAGAAAAAAACGAAAAAAAAGAAGCCTCAAGCACTCAAAGTTAAAGAAACAAAAATAATAAGACCAGTTCACCACTTGTCTTAGCTTAAAGCAATTTAATGTTACTCATACTCATACTTAGAATCATATACAGTCATCAGGGTAACAGCAGCAACAGCAGTAGCAGTCAGTTAGTAATCTTATGTGCTCCTATGTATTTATATACATCTAAGCTTAATATCTTTGCATCTCAACTAGTATATGCGAGCATAGCAGTAGTAATAGTTTATCAGTATATTCATCTATTTAACTATCTAGTTATTTGGCTCAGCTGTTTGAGTTCCATTCTCTTCCCTACCCATCCCTTTCCACTCTCTAACTCTATGTATGATCACAGTTGAACTCAACAAAGTCAATAACACAAACTAAATCGCTAGACAAATTAGGTCGAAATGAGGTTGGCGTAATTTTCAGCATACAACACAGATACAAATACAAATATAAATATACATACTACTAGATACTATCAGATACAGTCACACATATACACACACACACACACACACACACTAACTTATGTATAGAAATGTTGTTAAGTAGACACCAAAGTTTTAATGAATTTCTCGTTTAGTTTTGTGTTTAAGTTTGTTTCATGTTGAAGTGTTGTTTTAATGTTGTTGTTGCTATTGTTGTTGTCGACTTCATAGTTAAATAGTTTTTTGGGCAGGTGGTATCTTTATTAACTGAAATCAACTGCTTGCTAGTATTCTAGTTTCACATTGGGGAATTTATACTCGATAGATAAACATGGAGTTTTGTTTGAATAAATGTACACACACACATACACACACACACACACACATACACTCATTCACTTGATCCATTGAAAGTGTGAAGTTATTTGATTTGTGTGCAAAGGATTTCAAATAAAATAAGTCATCAAATAAAATCACTTGATAACATGATGAAGCATTTGATTTGACATGACAAAGCAATCAATTTTCGGCTTCAACTACTACTAGTCACCACCAACTTTTTATATCCATGTAATAGAGTAATAGAAATGGAAATAGAAGTTGTAGTTTTATGTATATTTGAGAATGAATTTACGAAAATCAAACTATGATTTGACAGAATATTTCATTAATAGACTTTCTGGTGTCTTTATGTTGTTTCAGTAGCAACTGATAGTGGGTGTAAGAGAGTGATGAAGTTTTAATAGTTTTTTGTAGTTGATTAAGAAAATTATTGAAATCTTCAAACTTTGTGTGAATGATATGAGTAATAACTTTGGCAAAGTATTGAAAATCATCACATAATGTGTGAAGTTTTTTTTATTGGGTTTTTGAGATATCGAACAGAATCCATCTTTTCATTATAAGTTGGCTGTTTTTTGCCTAAAAAAAAGAAATTTAGGGAAAGAATCTAATTTCGCACCCTATCAATTTATGTGTCTTTGTTAAGAAGTATGATCATATTTGAAAAGAGGTTCGACTGCTAATTTTACCTTTCCTTATAAGTAACAGAGATCTTTAGATTTATCCTTAATAGTATTTACAGACAACATCCATTGTATCTATTGAAACAACAGGATCACTGTATTGTATTCAATTGGGAGTAAACACTTGTTTACTTGATAAATGTTTCCGAAATAACAGGACATTAGCGAAAGTACGAATCAAAGGATATTTGTCGCTACTTACATCCAGCGACAGTAATTGATTTTTTCATTAATTTATAAAATGACTGACAATGAATTAAATCTTTTTACATATAAACCTTTCTCAAAAAATTCTCTAAATAGAATTGAAAACCGTATCCAAATCCGTTGAGTGATTTTTAAGTTGTGAGTATCGGAAGAGATATCAATTTCGACTTTCTTTTATACTGTTAATAGAAGAAGATACAAAATATTTTGGCTGATGTTTCACAGCGTTCTACCTAAGGCATAGAAACATTGCCTTTATTTCGGATTTCACTTGCGAAACGAAAGCTGACAAGATCAGACGCAAGTCAATTCGATTTGACTTTATCCAGACTGACAAAATTGTTTACTGTTATCATCTGTGCCTCGACATTAGTTAACTTGATAAACTAACAAATTGATTATTATGCTGTCATAGCTCTCATAGCGGGCGCTCCTAGCTCCTACCCTACTAAATCATAAATTGGATGTTATAGGATGTTACTTTTATAACAGACGCTCCTAGCTTCTACCCTACTAACTCATTATTATACGAGTATGACTACTTTACTTGGCAAACTTAAAAGTTGGATGTTATACGACATTGCTCTTCATAACAATCGCTCCTCGTCTCCTTCTAATCTTGCTCCTTCTAATCTTGAAATATATACCCTCAATACTTGGTTTTGCAAATCTTCGCAATCAGTAATACATAATCTCTAAGTTTAAAAGATATTAAAGCATACATTTTCAATAATATGTTAAAAAGTATTAGGAACTTTTCTTATGTGGGCAAAACATTATGCGATCGGTTGTATAACCGGATTGTATGAGCAAGTTGGCCGTTAGCTACATTACAACTGCTTCATACAATCTCATTGAAATGAGAATGAAATTCAGTAAGAGGTTGTACAACTTTCCCATATACTATGCAACCAATCCATACAACTTGAACAAGTAATTGATGTATCTTTCATACAACCAACTTACAAACGACATTTCTATTCCATTCCATGAAGTTGTACAACCGATTGTATAATTTGTGGTATATGTGTGTGCAAGATCTATAAATTCTCTCTCTTCCCCTGCAGTACGCTTGATGGAAATAGTCCCCGTTTCGATAGTAATTCACTAGTTCCTATTCTTATTACCTAATAGCTAGTGAAATCAAGAGTCGTAGGTTATGCAGAGTCGAACCAGTAAGTACGCGTCTTCTTAGTAAGTCAGTAGCCCCTTTTTGCATTACTGATGGGTAAAGAATTCACCAGTCAAAAGTAATGACATCGCCATCTTAAATTCACCAATTGAATACATTTAAAAAGGAATATGTGGAACTAGTGCTGGTCCCAAAGAGACTAGCCACGATACAATTTTGGACCAGTGATTCATACTACAAGGTTATTATGCAAATTTAATGCTTAGTATGGAGAATAATTTATCTTTTTGTCCTATGTACATCAGTAGTCAGAAGTTCTTAATTATCAGAATGCTATTGAATAATAAATAACCAATAATTAAGTAGTAAAATAATCTCTACAATTTCGAGATATCCAAACAAAATTTTGAAGAAAATTATATTTTTGTTCTTAGTACATAACTATAAAATATACGCCAGGGGTCTTCCATGCTTTATCTTACAATGCATTAGAATATATCTAAAAATTGATTGAGTTGAGAAAGATATTTAAATTTTCTCTCCCGCCTAACAAGGACCTTATATGCAAGTATTGTTATTGCTTTTTCTTTTTTTTTAAATAAATTTTTAATAGTCAACAAATCCTCATACTACTATATTTTCATACTTCAACAGTACATTATTTTTTATCAATTTTACAATGAGAAATCATTTGAATAAAAAAAAATTATAAAAATTTGATTTCATATTAAGAAACCATTTAATAAAGAATCCTTTATAAAATAAAAAAATATATGCATTCCAAATAAAGTAAAATACAATACATATTTTCTTTATTTTGCCACAAGGTTTAATTCTCATTCTTTTATCAGAAAATTCCACATTTTCTGCTACATTAAATATTATAAGTCAAAGAACACAAAAGTTACACACACGAGGCATATAAAAAACTTGACCTAAGCAGCACTTTTACTCTTATAATACAAAAGAAAAGAAGCAAAAGTAGTAAGGGAAATGATGAAAAATTCCTTATTCTAATATCATCAAAAAAAAAAAAAAAATTTTTTTATATTTACCAACAACAAAAACCGTCAATCGACCCTATTTAAGTAGCCACTTTGTTATGCGAAGAATGTACAAGACCCTCGTATGATGATGAACTTGACAACAAACTGAGAGGACAGCAGCCAAGCCAAGCCATCAAAAGAAGATTGACAGGCATAGAAAAGCAGACAAGCAGGAAGGCAGTCAGTCATTTAGTCAGTCAGTCAGTCATTTAGTCTATCAGGGAGTCATTCATTCATTCATTCAGTCAGTCAAACAATGAGTCAGGATAACCATACCCTTGAGTCAACTCAATCAGGATATTGTTGCCTTTTTAAGTTTAAATGTTCAATTAAGCGTAGTAAAGCGCAAAAGATATAACAACAATAAATTTCATATGCTAACCCTCAAATGGTTTTGGCGGCGGCTTACTATATCGCCACATAACACAAAATAAAAATAGATCCAATGTTAAATTTATTTATTCTTATAATTAAATTTATTTTCCAACTAAATCATTCGTGTAGAGAAACCCTTTTTATAGCTTACGGAATAAATAAATACTTACTATAACAAGAAATAAAAGGGAATAAAAATAAAAATTATTTTATACATGGAAAAATTACGCCTTTGCGTCAATATGTTTTACCGCAACAACCACAACAAATAATAAAAAAAACAAAAAAGAAAAAAAAATACACTATAACCAATACAACAAAAACAATACTAGCAGGAGCAGCAGCAGCAGCACCGAAGCGAAGCCATTATGCGGCTGTCAATATGTATCTAGTATATGTATATTGTATATCTATGTGAGTATCTATGGGAGAAATGTTAATGTATGTTATGTTGTGTTGTATATCAATCGTTGTGGGTTCAGTTCAATCGTTCAAGCCCTCGCTCATTCGTTCGTTTGTTCATTCTTGTGTTCCTTCGGTCGCTGGCTCGCGAATCATTCATTGTGTGTAATGAACATTAATGAAGCGCAAAGAGCGTGACTAATACCAAAATTACCAATTGGCCACAGTGTAATGTTCATAGACAACTTAGACACGACAAAACACCACAAGATGCCACACTACACTATACCCAACTCTACGACAAATTCATTCAACAAGGATACCCTCAATAATATTGTACACATTATATATTATAAGGAGCAATAGCAAGTAATAACAAACGCAATGCGATCTATCACGCGAAACAAAATAATACATTTGTCTATCTATTCGCATTTTGATTGCTTAACCCCCCCCCCTCTCTCTCCTTCCTGCTTCTATAATACACCCTCACATCAAGGGTAAATCATAAAATACTCGTATACTCGTACAGGAAAATCAAATGATATTTCTAAAATGTATCTACTCATTTTGCGTATGATTTCATTGAAAAGCATATTTTCCATTTTTCCTTTTCTTTATTGCTGTTATTGCATTTAAACAAATGAAAATGGCAAACTTTTTCGTTATTGAGAACATTAACGGAAAAGTTTTAAAAGCTTTTAATAAACCTAAATAAATAAGTAATACTATGTAGTAAGTATGTGAAAGGAGAAAAGGAAAATTAATTTCAATAACAATGATAATAAAAATGGTAATAAAAAGGCAAAAAAAAAAGAAAAAAGGAAAGAGATAATCTAATAATTTATATATTGTATTTTAGATGATTTATTATCCATAAATTCCTCAATTCTAGAGACTTGTTTTTGAATGTACTAAGTTGTATTGACATCTTTAAGACAACAATACATATATTTATTGAAAGATATTCTACATTTGTTCTATGTACAAACACATATGAAATGATATGAGTATCATGGACTCTTAAACTTGTCCGAAATCTGTTCTTATATTGTATATAAAGTTAATATGATATTTCACTTAGAATTTCTAAAAAAAAAAAAAAAATTGATATATCAGTCATGGTAAAGTCTGATATAGCCCATTATAGATTTACGAAGGCCGCTCGCTGCAAATTCACCCAGAAGCCTTACAGTTCATTGTGATGCCTGAATCTAGAAAGGGGGGGAGATATGGGTTTAGGGTAAATGAAGGTTAGATATCCCTTGCTGATCTCAAAGGACACCCTCAGTCTCTTTACCCAACTGAAAGAATCAAAGAACAAAGCCAGGGCCACCAGTGGCAATTTTTGCCAAACTCCGAAAATCATCAAAGAAAGATTATCCAAGAAAACGGACTTGTCTTTCAAGAAGAGGTTAGGTTGCAAGACCAGAGTATCCTGGCATCAATAACCCATTATACTAGCATAGTAATCTTAGGTTTTTCCGTCTCATATGGAAAAAAAAAATCCATATAATATTTATGTATTAACTTGATTGCAAATGATTTTCTGTCTTTTAACAACTAATTTCTCATCAATTTTATAACAAACTAGCGTACCCGACACTCCTTCGCACAGAGTGTTGTTCTGTTACACTTTGAGTATCAACAAAGAACACAGTTTGAGTATCAGAAAATTAAAGTGCTATTTAAATTACAATATTGTTTTGTAGTATACTTTTTTTTCAATATCCCAGATCCTATGATCAAGTCGGGAACCCACCATACACATTCACAAAAGTTCAATGCAATCAGATAAACGGAATGGTAGCGCATAACATACGAACAACTTAAAATACTAATTTTTACATATAAGATTGGTTATATTATTGGTTCGTGTCCATTTGCAATTATTTCATTGAATTTGAAAAGTATTTAAAGCATCTACTATAATGTTAATTCATTGTGTTCTTAACACACATTCTATCTCTTTAAAACTTTTCTATGCCACCCGCATTTCATTTGACCAATAACAACAATTCAATCTATAATTCCAACATCACATCATCATCATCATCATCATCATGATTACCATTAACATTATGGCTATTTTCATTATTGTCATGAGTATTCATTTCTAGTATTATAGTAGTTGTTATGGTTGTTTTTATTGTTGTTGCTTTTTCCTGTTTATTGCTTTAAAATCCAAATTTTGAAAATTTGCAATTAAAATTAAAATACGTAAATCCCCCAAGAGACAATTAACACTAATTGTCATTAAGCTGCAAATTAATGTTAAAGTCAGTTTGGTAATTGTTTATGAAAGTAAAATGAATTCTCAATTTGAATTTTGTACAAGAATTTTAACGAAAATTTACGTTAATTTATTTATGCATGTAGATTTTGATTCTTGTTCTCGTTATCCTTCTTGTTCTTTGTTTCAATTGCCTCTTTTGGTGTTGAAAAATTAACATGAAGAATTTGATATGCAAATAATTTCATAACTTAACTTAACTTTCTACACCAAAGGGACTAGGTGACATCTTTACACACCAACATACTCGTATATCGTTGTCCCTCTGTGTATGTTCATATTTTTAAGCAACTAATGGGAAATGTTTGTATGAGATATGAGAAAGAGGAGCCAAGTTGAAGCACCTGCAGTATAGTGAACAATTGCATTAAGTAAAAAGAGCCAAAGGCAATCGATAAAATGTGGAATAATAAATATAAAAATAATAATATTTAAAATCAATACACAGTAAGAAATATTTTCCAAGATGGTAAATTGATCATAATTTCGGTATCGAAATACTAGTTGGCAATCGAAGTTTCTTCATGTTGGATACTGGCTAATGAAAAGAAGGTCCTATGATTATTATAATCACTACAAGGCATTGATATTGGTGGTGAAGAATTTGATGGCATTATTCGTCTAAAGACTTTTTTAAAAAACCTTATTAAAAAATCCAACACCAAGTCGAAATTAGCTCAGCAAATAAAAATTATCGAAAACAGATTATATGTGTAATTAAAGCATCTAAAACTAAAATCATAAACAGTCAACCAACAACCCTTAAGGGCCTTTTAGATGGTCATTTTAGGCGTCAGTTCAGTTTCAGTTGAACTGTTAGATTTTCTTCAGTCTGATCGATCAGATCAGTTCTCTTCTCTTCAGATCTAGCATAGGGTACATATACAATTGTCTCTATGTCCAAGGATCATGATTTTATTGCCAAGTTCATTGAAATTTATAAAACTTTAAAACATACAGAAAACACGCATGCCCTCTGTTCAGGGATGTGCAATGACCGAAACGACTGAGAACACTGAAAACTAAACGTTTCATGTAAAAACAACCCTTTGTCCAAACTAAAGTAAAAAAAGAAACTAAACTAACGACTGATTGATCATCTAAAAGGCCCTGTACACTGTTCTGAGACTCCATTAAAAGATTGGGCCATTAGAAAATCCTTTGGCAGAGAACACAACGGATCAGACAAAACGTCTTTGACTAATAAGGAAAGAAAGTATATTAATATTTTTCGTAACAAAATTTTTCCTTTAAAAACAACAATGTGACATGTCTTTAATGACAATTCAATTTGAGTTGTCTTCTTTGGAGTATGCTGCCTCATAAAAGAAACATTGTACTGTTGTTTCATCAGACAAAGAAAGACGTTTTGTCTCTTCCAGTGTGTTCTCAGTATTACGGACTATTGTGAATCCTGAAAGTAAGAGATGTTGTTGTCGGTTAGGTTTCCTTAGTTGTTCTCAAAAGTAACCCTAAAACTACGATTATAGCTTTTGAAATCAACAAATAAAGCCAAGTCAACCTAAGACAAATTTGCCAGAATGCCAAGATTATTGAAGAAAGGATTCCCGAGACCATTTTCAAAAAAGTACAAGGCAATCATATAGAAGGTATTCAATGATCTCTCTCTCTCTTCTACTCTTCATCTCATTGAAGATATAATTGGAAAATTGAAAACAACTAGAATCCAAAAGCGAAATCTATCTGTATCCAGATGGATCACAGTCATGGCATAGTCATCCATTCCATTATGTAACTTCCATATCTCTTAAATTATGGTACAAAAGCTAAAGAAATGTAGGATTACATTTCATTAATTAATCAATATACTCGTATAATCATATAAAAATTCTTTAAGAGATTATATTGGCCTAAGAAATTATAGAATTATTCATGTCATAAGAAATTATAGAAGTCGTTTCTCGATTTAAAAGTAGAAATTTAATAGCCAAAAAGTATATGAATTTTGATCATCATATAATCTCAATGAAAACTCAATTAAGGAATTAGAAACAAACATCTAATTATTTGTTTCATGATGATTATGAATTTTATCCATTTTAGGATAATAAAGGATCGAAATACTATATAAACAATATAGTATACAAATATAAATTTTTTTTTAAATTTCATAAATAAAATACAATATTATTTTCAGTGTCTCTGTTCAATTTATTGTATGGTAGGTGAAAATAAAAATGCACACGTGAATGATGTTATTTTGTTGTTCTTATATCTACATATTTACATAGGGTAAAACTATATGTGAGTAGGTATGATTATTTGCATAGTCAGTATTAGGAGAAGTATGCACTACAAACATATGGGTGAGTTTAAGTGTCATGCGCTTTTAACTCATCATCGTAATCATCATCATCATCGTTGGCATTTCATTGTCGTCGCCGCTGTGGTCTGCGTTGACGATGTCGTGCTGTGTTTATTATTTTAACACGAAACTTACAGAACTTATTCTCGCTTGATGTTGTTGTTGCCCCACTTGTAAACTGTAATTTTCTCCATTAATGGTCCCATAATAACTTTCATCGGTTTGGTTTGGCAACATCACCATCCATTCATCCATCCAAGGGTAAACAAGTTCCTGCTCGTAGTATAGCAAAAGCAACTTGACTTGGTTTTCTTTTAATTCTGTTTTATTTTTTTTATTTTTTATTATTCATTCTTCTTTCCGTCTTGATGGGAGTCCATGTCTAGGAAGTTCTTCCCCTACTCTACCCTCCCCTCCCCTCCCCTCCCCATTCCTTCTAGCTGCTCTTTTAAGTAGTGCATGTGTGCTTGCCTGCCTATACTGAGTGTGACTACATTCCTGTCTTTTAGCCTGCCACCAAACAGCCCATGATGCATGCTTGCCTCATATACCGCATCCGCATGCTTAGTACTACTAGAACTACTATGAATATGTTGTTTGTTGGCTTTGTAATTGTTGTCGTTGGTTGTTTTCGCAGCAACATGATGATGATAAGTATAGAAGAGGAGACTAAAAAACAACATAATAATAATAAAACTATAACTACAAAAATAATAAAAGGAAACAAGTGAACTCAACAGTAATTTTCAACACTTACAATGGGGAAGAAGGGCCCTATACTATTGTATTATACTGAGTACTATAAGTATACTGAGTACTCGCGTTAGCTTGACTTGGTCTTGACATGGCTGGCTTTGGTCTGAGTTGAGTTTGGTATCCCGCTTATGGTCGGTTTGCCTCAATGTATGCATAGACTTAGTGGGATTTTTTATGTTTTTTCTATTTTTTCTATTTTTTGTTTTTGTTTTAGTTCTTCATTTATTGCTGCTACTCGTCGTTGTTGCAGCACTTTGTTTACTTGACTTGTGAATCGAGATATAAACACACACAAACACAACACTCAACATATGTGTGCAGTTTGTCACGACATCACATAAGCTCCAAATGTATTTTCTTGTTCGCTTTGTGTGCAAGCAAAACCAAAAGCATGACTTTTATAATGAATTATTACTGAACAAAGTCCATGGATAGTATGAATCAGAAGAGTAACAGAAAGTGCAAGAGTAAAAGTGAAATGGCATAGAGGGGACAAAAAAAAAAGCACTTGGTCTTGGTTTTAAATTCGAAAAAGGTTTTTTTTTCTTGTTTTAAAATTTAAGTTGCGTTAAAACGATGCACAAACTGAAAATCAAAATCAACCATTTAACAATCACTGAGAAGATGAATGGCTCAGCAAGAGAAGACCCGGCAACAAGGCAACACGACAAAAAAAAGGACTTGAGAATATAAGAAAAGCAAATAAGTAAATATTTTTGTTTTTTTTTTTTTTTTTGTAAATGAAAGCGAATGGAAAAACGGCATTTATAAAGGATAGAATTGAATAGAATTGTATTCTCTGTGCATTTTTAAAATGAAAATAAATTTATTCACTAAACATTTTAATGTCACATTGTTGATTTATAAATAAATTTATTTATTTACCGACAATTATTTTTTGAATATTTTGAAAATTACTACAAAATAAAATGAAAAAATATTTATGAAAATTTTTAAGTTTAGAAATTTTATTAAATTGATAAGCAAATGAACTGCTTAGAAACACAGGGAATGGTTTCTGCTGCTAATCAGTTTCTTATCTCAATAACTGAGACTAAAACGGACACATGTAGGTTGAAAAAGTCTCCCTGCAAAGATTCTTTCTTTGAAATTCCCTTTCAATAATATCAATAGAGTCTGCTACAAAATTTTAATTGCTTATCTCCAAAACTGAGGAAATAACTGGCATACTACTACCATACATACACAACTACTCCCAATGATGTCTCTCTAATATTGTTTCCTTTCAAAAAGAATTTGTTGTAATTAACAAATGTTAAGCTAATAAGAACAGATACCATACTTTGTCTTTCCTTTTGAAATCTTCATATTGGAAATTAATTGCCAAATTATCAATGTAAATATAATCTCAACTGTAGTATAATTGAATAAATAGTTTTATATGTTTTCTGCGACTAAAATAGATAAGATTTTGAAAAATGCCTTCTTATCGATTTCTTTTCAAATGGTACAACCTCCGTTTAATAATTAATTTAAAATTAAATTCTTGTGTGACATTGCAATGGAACTAAAGTAAATGATTATTTATTTATTTGTCTCCTTGTAGAGTAGCAATATGAGACTTTGTCAAATACGAGTTGTTGCAACAACAGTCATATTGCCAAAAGCGTAAAGTTTAACAAATAGTCGGAGATTTGGTTGTTGTGATGATATCTAAAAATCAAACGAAACAAACCAAGTTGAAGTTGAAGTCAACAATGCCACATCAACCATCCACCAAATGTAGTAGTGAAATGTCACATTTGGGTGAAATTTCCTAGTTGGTTTATTAAAAAGTTAAAAGGATGAATGGCATTGGTCCTCTTTATTTTTGCACATGAGCTTTTGCAGTAGTCGCTGCTGCTGGCTGCTGTTGAACTGTTGTTGCCGAAAAAACATGCAGACAAAGATATTTGCCAGGGAGACCAGGACTTCTTTATATGCACATATTTGTTTGTACATACATTAGGGAAACCTTACGTAGTAGAGTGAATAGGAAGAAATGTTGATATTGTACCACTTTATTTTTCAGTGATTCGAATTTGGAATTTTTGTTTTCCCATTTTTTTTTTTTTTACTTTATCAAAATTGGAACTGAAGCTGCTTTGAGTTTAAGCTAGTGGCACTCGATTGCCCGCGTTGGTTTTTCATGACTCGCAATTCGTCGACGACTTTACTATGTACTTACTTTGGTACAGAATCTATTTTTTCTTTAATTTTTTTGGTTTGTTGTTTCAACAAAACAGAAATCTAGTACTTTGAGCGGACTTTGAGTTTTTTGTTTGTGGCACAGAACGACGATGACGATGACGACGACTCAAACTCAGTAGAAATGGTACACATTCATGCACATGCACATGCAACGTAACAACAACAACAACCGACAAACGAATGGAGCTAAACGAAACGTTTGTTTTAATGCCCTAAAGCGACAAATATTGGGAGGAGTAGTAGTACCTACTACTACCAGGAAAACTAACAGAGAATAGGATTTTATTTAGTAAAAGCGCGCATAAACATACAAACACATCACATACGCACATAGATATACAATAGTATATGTGTACTATGTATACAAGTATTTGGTGCACAAGTAATGCAACAGAATGCGCAAAACAAAGTAAGTATATTTGTTTGTAGGTTTACTAACGTTTTACCCATTGCTAAAGTAAACGAATCACTCGACTTTTGTGTAGTAGTATAGGGTATAGAAGAATGTATTAGACGGACGGACGGACGGACTGACTGACTAGGAGGGTATAAAATTTGCTTTGTTCTAATACTTGGGTGAAATAGGGAAAGTTTAGTTTTGGTGCTGGCAGGGAGCTGAAATTCGCGTTAGAGAATTGAGTCGAGTACCATAAATAACGAGTTTCGTTTTCCTGTCAAATGCAACAGAACAAACACAAATACATGCAAGACACACACACACACATACTCACTCACTGAAATGTTTGCAGGACAAAGGGTAAAAGAAAACATGGAGGCAAGGCAAAGAAAAAAAAGTCAAGCAAATACTCAAATGACTAAATCTCTGCTTCTATATATGTGTACATTCTGTGTACTTTTGGGCTTTACTGTACTGTAAGTCACTAGTGTATGAGTGTATGAGTGTATGTTGTAGTATGTGTGTATAAGTAATTAAAGTCGAAATTCTATAACTAAGAGAGAGAGAGAGACACACCGACATTGCAACAAGAGCAGCAGCAGCACCAACCATCAACCATCAACAACTGAATAGAACGTTGCACACAGACATTCAAAAATCAAGTGGTTTCGCGCAAAAATTCCATAAACAGTCACACACTCTCACTCACACACAATTCTATAGATGACAGACCAACCGTAATAGACAGACAAACGGTCAGCATAGGACAGGACAGAGGGGACCAGGAGGTAGGAGAATATGAACCCATTTGAAAAGTCAACAAATAGTAATCGTGAAACGCGCAAAACAAAATGTGGTCATCTCTATGAAAAACCAATTTTCAAAAATAGAAACAGCACAAAATTCCAAAAACCAAGAAGAAAAAAAAATAATAGAAAAATAAAAACGGAAAAAGAAACAGGAAAATTATTTGACCGCATGCATAACTGCGCACAGAACAACAACAACAACAACACCAACAACAGGAATAGCCAAAAGGACTCATTCATGCGTATATCGGTATACTATTCGTATATGTTTATGTAGTACTATTTGTGGAAATACGACTATGGTATGACCTACGAAAAATCATAATCAAATAACTGAAGTTTAATTGTATGGTTAAATCGGAACAATAGTGACACAGACCAAAAACACACAGTTGTACCAACTAAGTAGTACCAGTGGGTAGTACCAATGGTAGTAGATGAAACAATTTTGAAACATTTTGAAAAAACGTTACGAATATGAAATCTCATTGAAACATTGGTTAGGCAATAATAAGTGATTTTGTAAATTTAAAATTATTCAATTTCATCATTTCTAAAATAAAATATAATTGTTTAAATAAAAAAAAAATGGATCTATGTCTGTATGTCTGTGTTTCTGTGTGTCCGTTCCTTATGGACTCCGAAAACGCTTTACCAATTTTGATGATAGTTTAAGGAAAATTCTAGCATAGTCTGAAGAGTGTTCCTGTTAAGTTTGATGCACATGGGACCATCAGAATTGATGGATCAAATTTTGCATATAAAGCTTAAGAGACATATTTTCATATCAATCAAATAGTCTTTCGCCAAGCAACCTATTTTAAATTGTGAATCATCAACAAAATAAAATAAATATAATTTTTTTTATCATTTCTAGTCATTTATAAATTAGTTTACAGTAGCAAATAAATGAGAAGGTGGATGATGAACAATAAAATATGTTTCTTCTTTAATTTAATAATTATTTTAAATTCTTGACATTCTTGTTACAATCAATGACTTATTTACTTTCTAAGCAACATTTTTCAATCATTTTGAAACCATCGAATAATGATTACCTTAACTGATTGATTCCAAGAAAAAATTCTTCCACCATGGAAATCAAGTTATCCCTGAAAAATAGTCGAAGATCTTAGTTAGTGATGGAGAATATTTTGATTCACATTTGGTTGTTCATTTTTCTGCAATAAAATATTGATTTTCTCATTTAAATTTCCAATAAAAATTATATTTTGTTAATCACATATTTTGTTACACATCGCTCTAGAATAATCTTGAATCAGTCAATTAAATACTAACTAATTCTATGTTTGTTAAATTATATCACAGCAATGAATAAGATATTAGGATATTCAAGAAGTCTCATGTCCTGAACCTTCCTCATAGATTTTAAGTAGGCAATAAATGTAAAAGGATTATATAAATAAATGTAACTCTATCTTCTATATAAATTAAAATCTAATTGTTCGTATGTTCATGACCTGTGAACTCGAAAATTACTTTACCTAATGTTTTGAAATTTTGACCTAACATTAGATTCGATTATGGATGTGTTTTTGCTTATTTATATTTTTCAAAAATCCACCGGAAAAGTCGGAATTGATGTGTCAAATTTTCTATATAAATGTGTCATTCTCTAAAACCAATCAATTTTTAAAATATTTTGTTTGTTAGGAAGTATTTGAAATCAATAATTCTTTGAGCGTAGATAATTCTGTCAATATTAAATCATTTTTGTGGTACAAAATTAGGTGAGCGAGTTGTCCAGTTTATAAGATTAATTTAATAGTCTTTTTCCAGCCCAAACCACAGCAAAGCGTGTGGAGCACAGCTAGTAGCTCATTGGAAACCAAATATTTCTGTTATTATAAATTTTAATGCAGTTTTGCATAAAAAATTATTTTTAAAAAAATTAAATAAATAAAAAAAAAAAATTTTAATTAAATCGTCTCTCAAATTCAATATTCTGTGAAACTTGAGAGAGAAGCCCCTTGAAATATGCAACATTATTTAACATTATTTCGCGTTATTCTTATTATGTATTTATATTTTATTTATTTTCGTATTTCATATTAATTCTAGTTAATCAACTTTCTTGATTTATGAAGCGCATACAATTCTCTGCTATAAATCAACCAAACTTTGTTTACTCTAACGTCAATAAATGCAATGGACTTTTTTTATTAAAAACTTTTACTGAAAAATGAATGCGCTCTTTTTACATATCAAGTACTATTCGTGTGTGTGAATTTGTTTATTATTTTTTTTTTTTTATAAAAAAAAAATGAGAAAAAAAATATTTTTAATTTAGTTTAAGGCTTATACGCTAGCGACCACAAAAGGCATCCGTCCTTTTCGTTCCTTTCCTTTCCTTTCCTTTCCTTTCCTTTCCTTTCCTTTCAGGCATTCAAATAAACAAATTCAGCGGAATGGTCCAAATAGGATAGCAAACGAAATCCGAATATTGTACAATAAACAAACAAACAAATGAGAGAAAAAAAAACTTCTTTTGAAATCTTTTGCAATACATTTATGCAAGCATAAATGCATACAATACAATGCAGCAATATACTATACGAGTATACATACATCATACAACACTCAGGCACAACATTCAATAGCTCAAAAGAGAGTTAACTCCCAGAGCTGACCTTATCACACATACGTATATAGTAGATACATTGAAATCACAATTAGAAAACAAAAGTCATTTCGACAAAATTTCAATGTAAACTATGCATTCATACAACTATAGAATTGCATATGAGTTTGGTTGAAGTTATTGAAAAGTGCTTTCAACTCTAATGAGAAAGAGGAATGGTAGCAGGTAGAGAGAAACCAAAATCAAACGACGTGCCAATACCACATGGAATAACTGGGTACAACAGCAGTAACAGCAACATCAGCAGCAGCAGCAGCAGCAAGAGCTTGGCAAGTTAAGTCAAATTGTACCAAAGAGCAAGTGCAGCAAAGTATAGTACAATGAATAAAGTAGATTCTACTGCAGTGCAACAAACAGCAACAGCAGCAGCAGTAGCACAATATCGCATGCAGCATAGTCAGCCAGGTAGGCCCTTGCAGGCCGGGATAGGCAGCCTCAACCAGTCATTCACTATTAAGGATTATACGTGACTACACATGAACACCTTCGTAACAACTTTATCGAAACATTTGATTTGAGTGCTGTTCTTGTTCTGTTATTGCTATTGTTGTTGTTGTTTTGGTGCTGATTGTGGCATCTGTAGCTGTTAGTGGCCATAACATAACAACAGGGGCAAGCAGCAAGACATGTAAGTTTAAGGCGTCATTGTTATAAAACTAGGATACTGGCAATCACTAACATTCATACAAATACACACACACACACACACACACACACACTCATGAACAATATACATTGTAAATCACACGAACATCACACACACAAATACACAGTAATAAGGGAAAGACAGACGGACAGACAGACACACATGCATATGCAAATAAATACAACATTTGTAGGTTCTTTCATTTGTTGGTTTGTTCGTCGTTCGGTCGCTCGTTCATTCGTTCATTTGGTCTATTTATAATTCAATTGTAAATGCATTTCAATTACGACTACATTACATAATAGTAAACGAACATCATAGTATGGTAACCAACTGTAGACCAAGTTTAAATACCAGAACACATTCAACTGGCAAGGCATCGACACCACAATGTTGGCTGCCAACAAAAATAGTAATAACAACAAGGACAATATCGTATCAACAACAACAACAAGAACAACAACAATTCATTGTAGAATAACTAAGTACGAAAAATAGCAGCAATGCAGCATAAGCAGAGGCAAAGTAAAGCAAAGCAAAGTAGAGTAATAGTAAAGCAACACAACACAACAAAACGACCAACATTTAACAGAATGACAGCAACAACGATGATGGTGACGATGGCAAAAGCAAAAGCAAGGATGCTACTTTAGGACAATTGCCAATTATTTAAACACGTTAAAATGGCAACAACAACAACAACAACAACCCAAATATAAAATAGCAATACAAAACACATACTTAACTCTTTGGCTAAAAAGTTTTTCTTTCATTTATTTATACTATTCCTATATTGTCGTCCCTCTCCTCTCTCCTCTCTCCACTCACCAAATCTCATATGTGTCGTTATAATGAAATATATTTATATAAATTACAGCTAAATACTTAAAACAATGCAAACAAACAAAAATTAATTAATGGCAAAAAAAAAAAAACAAAAACAACTTTTTGTTATTTATAATATTTTAATGAAAAAAGGTGTTAATGGAATTCATTAGTTAAAAAAAAAGAAAAGAAAAATAAAAAACATCAACAATAGAATGTGATTTTCTTGTTATGGTAAATAAAACAAATATATAATTCTAAAAATTTGCAATTCAAAAAGTGTTGCATATTTTAAGGGGCACATAACTTTATTCTAATTCATGGGAAATTTTATTGTATATTTTCAATAATTTTAAGTTATTTTTTTTTTTTCAATAAAAATTTAATTCGAAATTCAATATGATTAAATATGATATTTCTTTTTTATTGAAAATGTATTTAAAAAGGAAAATAAAGTTTTCCAATTAGATCTCTTGGCTTAATTCCTTTGACAATCAATTCAATATTTCAACTTAAATTGACCACTACGTAATAAATATAAGAGATATCGATCCAATTTTAAGTTTAGAGAATTTTTAAAAAAATTTTCTTTATTAATAGTTTTTTTAAAAGTTTCTAAACGGCGCAAACATATTTTATTTATATTAATTATAAAAAAAAGGGTCGAAAATAGAAAAAAAAGAATAAAACATCCAAAAAAGGAAGTTCCGGTTAATAAATATTTTTGAATACACGTATGTGTGTAAAGCATGTGTATGTTTTACACTAATAATTTGGTGATTGTGCAGAATAATGTTTTTTTTTTTAAATGAAAAATAAAATAAAGGAAACTAGAATAAACGAGAAAAAAATTATAATTAAACTGTAGAATGAAAACAAAAGTTATATGGAGATTGTAGGCAGAGGCCTTTCTTCAGTAAATACGGTAATCGATATCAAATCATTGCGTCAATGTGGTCATACAAAAATTCTTACAATTGGCGAACTAAAGGATATCATTAAGAAAATTCAACTAAATAAATAAATATAAGACACTGAGTATAATAACCGAGTAGCTTGTAAAAATTCATTCATAAGGGTTTCTAATAGACAGAAGCATTTGAAATTTTATAAATAGATAAACATGTAAACGTGCTACAAATCTTTTGGGATAAAGTTTTATTCTATGATTAGAATAAGTGCTGCATTTTATAAATTAAAAGAAAAACAGTTTGTGTGGAGAAAAAGTGTTAGAGCCCTTGACACAAAAAAAAAAAATGATGTTGGTATCTACGTTAAAAAACAATGGTTCAGGGGCGTACGCAGGGGGTTCACCTTCATCGATTCTATAAAAGATCAAAAGGACAATTAAAAGATTGTTTGTGCTAAACTTTTTGCTTTTAAATATATTATTTATTTTTGATAAAATCAGCACTATGAGCTTTGCATTTAAGTATGTCAAGTCTAGATTGATCTTGCAGCTTTCATTTCGCAACTGCACCCATAAATTGCGAATAGAAAATAATTACTATTTCCAGCACTGGGGTAAAATTAGTTTGGAGGACATCAAAAAAATGTATATATTCCATTCCAAAATGTATAATTGATTGATATCTCACCAATTATAATTAAAACTACATACATATGTTCAAAATTTTCTCATATCTCTATTATTTACATCATCTTGTACGCAGACTTTTGCCGGTGTTCATTTTTGAACTTTTTTAAAAAGAAATTAATTAAAATACTTTTGTGATTGACACATGAATGTCGTTTTCTAGCAAACTTATTGCTAAATTGTAGGTATAGTTATGCAATGTGTTGATGTAACTATGAACTTGAAATTTTCTTATTTCATGCATAACAAATGGCAATTTGAGGTCTTTATAGAGGTGGGAATTGCTCTCATACCAAGGAGCACTTGCTATTAAACGTAGCGTCATACACACATAAGATTCACAGATGGTCACATGATTTTATCTCTTATAAATAGTTAAAATGTTTCTTACCATCGCGAAATTTTGATTGAGCGTATGAAAAATACACTAAACTCTGAGTTTGCATATCAAATTGATTGCTTTCATTGTTTCTAAGAACTTTAAATTTAAAATTAATTATAATTAATAATGAAATAATTTTTTAATTTGGTTCAACAACAAAAATTAAAAATAGAAAAACTGGAATTATTTAAACATCAACATAAAAATGAATTCATAAAATCTATACTTGAATCCAATTTAAATTTTATTGAATTTCAAAAAAACAAAAAATGGGGAACAATAAAACTTTAATTGCTTCTCTTCCAAACAAATAATTTATTGCCTACTGAAATTACTTACTATAATACTATATACCAAAATAATAAAAAAAATACTATCAAAACACACTAATTTATTCAATTGTTTAAGTTTGTTGAATTATAAATTTTAACCATAACATTACACTACTTTTACTTCTACTTCTACTCCTACTACAAACCTTTCAACCTTTCTTTCACTTCAACAAAATCCGAAATCATCAAAAGACTATAAAATAAAAACACAGAGAGAAAATAATAAACATTTAAAAGAAAAGTCAAAAAAGCAGAAAATAAATTGGTCATATTTTGCATTTAAACAATTTCAAAGGACAAAACGATAAAATGTCAGCGCAAATTAACTAGAATGGTGTATGCCAACCATGTTTCAGGGGTGGCATGGTCAAGTCAAAACTATTAAGCTACACGACGCTAACTAAAAGGTCCTGGCTGCCGTCCATTTGCCTTAATTTCTATTTTTATTTTTTTGTTATTTTTGGTTTTTCTATACGAAAATTAAGAAAAGTGCACTGAGGCAAGTTTGCAACCCTTTTTAGTGTGAATGAGGAGAGTTACGTCGCACCCGCATGAAATTACCGTAAGCAATTTTAGGAAACTTTTTGTTGGTTTATTTTCTTTTTTTTTATTATGTTGCAAAAGGAACTACGAGGGATAGTGTTCAGTGCTTGAACTACACGAAACTAAGGCACTAATGAGCGTAGACAAGTGGCGAGTGGCTAAGCAGAAACTAAAGATAGACAAGAGAGAATTGAGGGGGAAATATAGTAAGAGGATATAAAAGAGTAAGAGAGTTGAAAGGCGAATCTTGTTGAGCCGCCATGCGGTGTTGAATGTTGTAGAATGTTACTAGTTCCATTGGTTAGTTCATTGGATGGTTGGTTCGTTGGATGTTTCATTTGTTAGTTTGTTGGTTGGTTGGTTTGTATTGTGGTGGCACAGAGTATAAACCTTTTTACAATTAGCACTAAACCAAAACCGAGACGATCTTTAACAGACAACTGAACAAAAACAGTGCACACTAGTGCATAGAAACAAAAACAAAAACAAAATCAAAATAACAACAACATCAACTGGAAGCACTTTAGTTAAGCTAAACTAGCAAGAACAGAGCAGCAACAACATTAACGAGGTTATAAATGTTGGGAAGAGCACAAAGATGAGTTCAATGCAAATGGGCATTAAAGGCATAAGTAACATCGGTGAAATTATATATAGATATGTACATAGTTCAGTTTCATCGAAATTTAAACGCCTTTGGAAGTGTAAAATTTTTAATATTCTTATTAAGTATGAAATACAATTTCCAATCTTTCAAGATTCAAAGTTTATAATATGGTACTTTAAACTTTCCGCAGAAATAAATGAAGTTTTCATAAAGAAGCTCGAGTTTTTTACGTGGACAATAATCAACTATCAGACTTCTGTTGTTAGATGACTTAAAATCCAATTATTCCTGATATATAAAAAAAAAAATTTAATTCAAAATATCATATTAAGCACACACAGAAGAAATCATTGCCTAAATGTTCAATTTCTCATCTCAAAAATTAGATTTAATGAAGGCATTTAATTATATCTCTTGTCAACTGTCTCTGTCTTTGATGTATTACAAATATCACTAAAAACAAAAAAAAAAAAAAAACAAAAAAAAAGTAGTGCTGAGTATTCAAGTGTGAAAAGGGTATTGAAATTCTATTACTTCTTCAACATCTCACGTTTTCTAACTTGGCATTTTTGGCATTGTTGCTGCTGCTGGTGCAAGTGGGTATGGGTATTGAGAAGAAAGAATAGTCAACCCCGCTTGCCATCATTGCTGGCATTTTGTCGTCGCCATCTTCATCCTTATCTCGTCTATAGCAATTAAGCCTTCCTGACCGTTGACCACAGTAAATGACCACAACCAGTTTGCTTTCATTAATTTTTGGTTGTAATCCTTGTTGAAGCTTTTCATTTCATTTTAGTTTTTATCCAACTGGCCTTGCTAGGTCACAACAACAACAACAACACCAATAACACCAACAACATAATATACATGTATCGCATCTTTACACGGTACACACTTATACATATAGATACGTGTGTCTGTGTAAATATGCTTAACTTACTTTTTTTCACACTTTTTATTCAACTCTTTTTCTTTTCCAACTTTTCTTTTTTTTAATGTTTTGGATTCACTCACATTTAGCGTAGAGTGTACAGAGCGAGAGAATGTTTTTCAGTGGTCATGTTTTTATATCTCATTGTTGCAGTCTTTGTTATTTGTGGTGGTGGTGGTGGTGGTGGTAGTGTATTTGTATGAACAGTTAAATGTTCCCAGTACTAAGACCCATCACCAGCACCAGCACCAGAACCAGCAGGAGTCAAACGCGCTCAACTATGTCCACACACACCGCACACGTTAATGACTTTTGTACGCCTGTCGCACAACGGAAAATGTTTTTAAACTCGTTCAACTGTTCATATTGCTCACTGCTTACAACTTGCTTGGTCTCTCTTCTGGTCTGGTTAGCGGATCTATCCCATTCTCTCCCTCTCTCCCTTGCTGTTGCACTCTTTGTTACTGCTGCTGTTGTTATAAAACTCGTTGTTGAATGTCGATTGTCGGCTGACTGGATAACTGACCGACCAGCCGGCTTGGTCTGTTTGGCAAAAGCCGGTTGGTTAGTCAGCCGTCCAACCTACCGACTGGATGATTCAGTCTGTGTTTGCTTGTTAGTTTTCCGGCTTGTACGTAGTGTGTTTGCCGGACATACACGGACACATATGAATGCATGGAATCAAACTCATTTGTACAGGTTCATGTTGTTTTTTGTGGCAATTGTTGTTGGGCCATGCCATGTCATGACAAACAGGAAACCTCGCGGCCAAGCAGCCAGTTGCATAGCTTGGTACCACATGTGGCCATATACTTGCACAGTAGTAGTTGCTATAGTCAACTCTTCACTGTGTCTCCCACTTACTGTCCTGTCCTGTGCTGTCCTGGCCTCTCCAGTCCTCTTCTGTCCTGTCCTGTGCTGTCCTGTCTATATGTCGTCTATCTTGGATAGGCTGAACTGTTTGGCTGGCAGGAAAGGGAATTGTTAATTAAAGTATTGTCTCCACTGAAAATGAACAAGTAGACAAGGACTCGTCCACGTCAATTGTCGAACATGTACACTACAGTTCCACTTAACAGCTACAATGGGTACTTTGCCACAATGAATTCAAATGGTTGTTTGTATGTTGTATGTTTTGTTGTATTGTGTTGTGTTGTGTTGTGTATGTTATTCTTATTGCTCTTATCCTTTTATTGTTGTTGTGACGTTTATTGTTATTTTTTTTCTTATTTTTTTTTTTTCATTTTTCATTTTTTCATTTATTTATTTGTTGTCCACTCGTTGTTCTTGTTATGTTGCACGTTTGCCTCTCTGCTGGTCTTGGTTTTTCCTATTATCATTGGTTTTATTGTTATACACATAACATCATCTCTCCTCTACCTTTCTTTTATTGTATCTTTCTCTCTCAAACATACAGTAAGTATAATGACAGCTGACGCTCAATGTTAGCTTGAAAAGCCCCTAAAGGCATTCACAGCTTGGTTAGTTGGTTGGTTGATTGGTTGAGGCATCTGAAGTTGTTCATACTCAACGCAAAGCAACTCAACTCAAGCTGACGTTGTTGAACAAGTGAGAAAAGAATAAATGGGAAAATACTAATAGTATGAAAGACAATAAGGACGGAAGGGGTAAAAGTAAAAAGCGAGGAATGTGCGCGTGTTGTGATTCTTTAATGAAAGCTTCAATTTGGGTTTTACCAATTAAAAATATATAAAGACGTGGCAAAATGAAAAACAAAAAGCAAACATCAGTGAATCCAACCACACGCAAACAAAATTGCTGCTTTCCATTGAAAAATAGATATTCTGCTGCTGCTGCTGCTGCTGCGTGATATATCCTTGCTTTTAGTATATCCATTCTCTTCCAATTTGGTTTAACTTTTATTCTGATTCAATTATTTTTCTTTTTCTTTTTCCATTTGCAGAATGATACAATGCGTTTACTCTACATGTATCATGCACATGATCCACCACATGGTTCTGTACGTCCCGGCACATTGCCTGATCCGGCTAGCGCATTTCGTCCATACCGTCCAATGGTGCTAATGCAACGTGCTCAGGTACAATTGATGCAACATGATGAACGTGTACGTGCATTAGAGTTGCGTAACGAAGATGTTGAGCTGCCAAGTGGGGATTCACCACTCTTTTGGTGTAAAATGTTTAAATTGGAAGATATCAATCGCAAGCATCATTTGATTCGGGTAAGTTCTTTTTCATACTACTCGTATTATAAAATAAATATACAAAAGAATGATGATGAAAAGAATTATCATTATGATGAATGATAGAAGGGAGAAGTATATGAGGATATTTCTTTTGTGCACTAATCGCGTTATTAAATAAAATGCATTATTAAAAATTAACTCTTACAACAATGAAATGAAAGTGGCACCGCCCAGTGCCGCGCCATTCCATCTTTTCTTACTTCCAAATCTTTTTCATTCAGAGGCTTTAATATGATGCCTTACTCGTATACTTTTGTTCATTTCATATTCTTCTTCTCTTCTTCAGTTACTTTTTTGTTATCCTGTAATTGTAATGCGTTGCATCTTTTCATGCCATACATCCTTTTGTAGTATATAGTAGTATGTATAAATCTTCCTCCAACTCTATCCTTCCCTTTTGTTCGTTTGTGTACTTCATGTTCATCATATCTTATAATAAAGCAGAAATGAACAAAAGCTGAAATAACCAAATTGAAATATTAAAAATTTATCTCTTTTGCTCCTCATTCTTTTCATTTTTGCTCTCCTTATTCTGTATGATTTTTTTCTTTTCTGTTTCTGCAATTCATGCTTGTGCTGCACATTGTGCATTAAATTTCTTTTTTTTTTTTTTTTGCTTCATCATCTCTACTCAAACTCATTCAACTTTTGTCTTTCTCTTTTTTTTTCGTTTGCAGTATGAACCGATTTATGATTCATCGTCCAGCGTGCACTACTTGCAGCATATAACATTACATGAGTGTCAGGGTGCTCATAGCGACCTCGAAGAGATGGCACGCGAACAGGGGCGTCAGTGTGCGGGCGCACGAGATATACCATTGGCATGCAATGCCATTGTTGCATCATGGTCCCGTGGTTCGGAGGTAAGTAGTCGTAGTCGTAACACTACCAACAAGCTCATTTAGTGGGTGTCGTTGTCATCGTCTCAACATAATGTGAATGTGGTATGTGGAAATGCGAAAAAGTGGGTTTGACGACCCCAAAACAGGAGAGAGGAAAGGAACTCACTATCCTTTCCTTCCTACTACTACTAACCAACTCCCTTAGCTGATGTGTCTCTCTGTGTGTGTGTGTGTGTGTGTGTGTTCCGTCCAAATAACCATAACCATGCAATATTAATTTAACCTTCGCGCAAATGCTTCCTTTCAACACAAAATTGCATCCTTGCCACGTTTTTCATAATTTCATCACCAAACGTTATGCCATAATGCAGTGTAGAGTGTAGTTCTGACTACACTTTGTCGATCGTTTGTACCTCCAAATGTCAGTCTGTCTGTCTGTCTCTCCTTTGGTCGTTTGGACGCACATCATTGCCATTGTTTGCACCAAACGCCAACTGCTGCTGTTGCTGCCGATGCCGCCGATGCTCCTCTTCTCCTGTTTCTACTTCAACTTTGGTTCTTCCTTAGGGCAAAGAAATGCAATTGAATGGCAAGGCATGCGCGCATTGCCTGCCCACTCTTATACTCAGTGCATTTAAATTGCATGGAATAACTTCCGTCGACACACACATACACACATCGAGTATCTGTGTGTTTTTCCTTCATGGTCGTCAATGGCATCATAGACTCACAGCACTCATTCAGTGACATTCATTCAATGGTTCACGCGCTGCTTACGTTGGTGGCGCTTAATATCCTCCCCTCCTATCACCACCACAAAAACATACTTGCGTACAACAAACCCTTCATCAGTTCCACCTACTACCACTAAACTTAACTGGACTGCATTCAACAAATCGCACATTCATACCATTGATTATTTTCTCTTTTTCATCTTCTTCCGCTTGGTCGATCCTCATCGTCATCGTCATCATTGCCGTTGTCGTTGTTGTTGTTGTTGTCGTCGTCGTCGTTATTTTACAGGGCTTCACATACCCCCATGAGGCTGGTTACCCCATAGAGTCGCGTCAGGCCAAATATTATTTAATGGAGACCCATTACAACAATTTAAGACCCGACTTTGCTCAACTTCATGCACGACAAATGGCGGATAATTCTGGTTTGAAAATTTACTTTACGCACGTACTACGTCCAAATGACGCTGGCATTCTGTCAATCGGTAAGTGAACATGTCTAACTGTACTACATACTTACATCTATAATTTAATACAAATATGCTAGGAGTATCTATGTACTTATGGTACAACTTTGTTTGTAGTATGTTTCTGTAGGATATATTAAAGGTATTCGAATGACGACATATATGCAACTCATGTCATATAATTTATGTGATTGCATGCTGCTGCTGTTGCTGGTGTTGTTGCTGCTGTTCTTGTCATTTCTCAAAACTATAGTTTATGACGTTTTCTGAAGTATCTATGACAGCAACAACAAACAACAACTCAAAATTCTAACCTACTAAAACAAAATAAGTAAATTCTATTCTTCTATTCAACTATGTATTTTCAAATCCTTAAAGCTTTGATATACTGTTATACTATGTTTTATAAACACAGATATTGTACATAGATAAACCGATAGACAATCAAAAAGTCAGTCATTTATTTATTTACATTTCAAAATCTATACAACATTTTTAATCAAATACTTCATTTGTTATATTGAATTCCAAGCAATGCAACTACAATCAATAACACTAAGACAAAACACCAACAATTTTTTGAAATTGTTTACAAATAGATTTTAATTTTAATTTTAAAACCCCCCAAAACTATCTATCTAACTACAAACTATACATACAAGTATGTTATGTAGACAATTTAAAAGAGAAAGAGGCAAAAAAAAAAAAACTATTTCATGTTTTCAATGATTTTGAATAAACATAGAAGATGGAGGAGGAAGACCAGGGATTATAACTATTCAAGTAGCAATGATATCCGAAAGTTAAAGGTAGCAAGTAGTATGTAGCATTCACATGTGGCATTAGTACTTAGATATAGTACTATCTAGATACATTTGGGTTTTATACAAGTTTCAAAGCAAAAAAAGGCGTCGCTCATTCTATACAAAATGTTCTTGTTATACTAAATAATTCACAACTAAAGTGCACACAGGCAAATGGACAATCAGACAGAGAGATAGACAGACAGACAAACCGATGGAAAGAAGCATTGCTTCTTATTTCGCCAAGTGGAAAGTAGAGTAGTAGTAAATAGTGGAATGAGTGCAATGAATGGTATATGGTATTTCAAAATGATAAGAACAGTGAAAGAAATTATTTGTACAAAAACGTAAAATGAAAATGAAATAAGAGATCAATGAAAGCTAAAATAAAAAGTCACAGAAAAATTGAATTTGTAGTTTATAAAAATTAAATATACTAGAGATAGTTTTTCTTAGAATGATTTGAAAGATGTTTATAATCAACAAAACATTGAGTGCTCTTGGTATCTGTAGTGTATAGTATATGAAATACTTATATAAGGTTTACACATAGCGATTCTGCGGAAGAACTCTCTCCCTCTCCCTCTCCCTCTCCCTCTCTCTCTCTCTCTCAATTTTTGTTTCTTCAGAAGGAAAAAACGAGGCTTACGGGGTACACGTGTTGTTGTACCAAAAACAGCAACCGAATCTGCCGACATTTCTTCTTATCATTTTCTGCATATTTCGTCGTTTTTTCATTAGAATGAAGGATTTAAGTGGGAGTGAAAAAAATTAAAATAGTTTTTACTGTCACTGAGTGTAATAACAAACAAAAATACCTAAGATGAATAAACGTTAATTGCATTCACAGAATTGGTACGTGTAAATCAGGTATTATGAGATCAATGAAATACTTCTATATTTTAGTCTATATCTCTGGTTTCTTATAGTCTAAGACAATGTTTTAGACATGAAAACGTTCTCAGAAAAATATGCAGTCAAATAACAAAAACCCCATTCAAATCAGATCAGTAGAAAATGTGCGAATGCATTCTTTAATTTCTTTCTTTCAATTTATTACAAACACATTTGATATTAAAGGTGTTTAAAGCGAAATACCATTAAGTTCAATAAAGTTTCAGTTAATGATACAAGTGGTTATAATTAAATAGATCCACATTATCAATAGTACTTACATATAATTTGTTTCATTTACTTGTAAGATGTTCTAAGGGCAAAAAGCAAACATATTGTATTGTGAAAAAAAGGAATTTTTTAGCTGATAGCCTATTAAGAATGATATGCCATTTATAATTTATATTGCTACATATCTAATTAGCATTGCCCAACTTAAGTTGCTACATCCCTAACGTGATCTTAGTGTGTGATTTTTCTAGTCATTGTTCTTGTCAATTATAAGTTCTTATAAGTTATCAATATGACATCGTATCACTTAAATCTTTTCTTCTATTAGAACTAGTCCAAGTATATATTATTATCGGTTCAACAGTGTAAAATATATATAGTATATATACGAGTATATAGCAGACAAACCTTCTCCATGAATTTAATGGGAAATCAGTGTAACGCCCGTATTCGAAGTACACTGTACTATGTATTCAATAAAACATTTTAAATTGATCCTACAAGATAAATCAACTTTTATTGGATGATTTTTGCATGAAAACTTTTTATGTATTAAAATAGTGTAAGATTTAAGAGTAAAAATTGTTGTGCTTATAGGACTAAACTATTTAGGAGAGTTTTACAATTAATTCAGACTAGCATTGTCCATTGCGTATTGCTTCATCCCGAATACTTACTAATATATACAGATTTTTATGGCGATCGGTTCAACGTTGTAAAAAAGGATGTCTGCAACGGCGGATTACAACAAAGTGGATACCATAAAAATCTTCTCTATAAAAAAAAATACATATTTATTCCATGGTAAAGTTTATCGATCTAATACTTATATGCGAATATTCATTTTTATATATAAAACAGCTTAATACACTCTGAATAATAAAAACAAAGATTCGTGTATCTCTTAAGCTATAAGTACATCGTTTTAAATTTGATAAATTCCCATTGCATCAATACCATACAGATGAGTATCTTTCTTAATGCTATGTGTACATCGATGCTATTTTAAAAAACGTTAGCCAATTTTTACAGTGTAAAAGCTCTTTTATTGGACAGCTCGCCTATCTTGATTTGATATTACATGAACTTACAAACGTAGTTCAATATATTTCCTTTTCGATTTTATTTCTATTTTTTTTTTTTTTTTTTTTAATTTCAAGTTGAATGCGCGCATGTGGCAAGTCGAAAATACTAATTTCACTTTACACATTTATTGTATTTTCTTTTTTATTTTCTTTGTTTTTCCACACACACAGTTTTTATTTGGTTGCGTCTTGTGTGTTATGCTTGTTTTCATTTTTATTTTCATTTTCATTTTTTTTTTTTTTTTGTTTTTACTTTTGTAATTGTTATTTTACTTTTGTTAAAGTCATAGTCACGCAAACCAATATAACTTTGTTATAACCACAGAACCTCAAAAAAAAAAAAAATGAAGAACTTAAAAACATTTCTAAAAAAATGAAAAAAACAACTAGAGAATTGAACTAAAGACTAAATAGAAGAAGGAAGGGCAGCGGCAATAAAATAGCACAAGGAGACAGACAGACACTCATATAAATACTAGAGTCGTCCATGTTGTGAAAGAAAATGGGAGAGAAATGAGAAGAAGAAGATGGCAGGCAGCCATTGTACTATTTATTAGTAGTACTCGTATAAATGTTTGATAGTAGGTGGTTCCGCACATCCGGTATTACCGAACTGTGGGCGCCGCTTGTAACTAGATTAATACATTTGATATTTCCCTCAAAATGAAACTGAATTTATATTTCATGCCATGTTTTAATGCTACACAAACCACTCACATCATTGCATACGTCATTCGAGGCATTTTAAGGGCAAAGAAGACTATAAAAAAAAAAAAAATTGAAAATAATATTAAAAAAAAAATCCCAAAACAACCAACCAAATTCATATAAAATAGTAGCATTAAATAGAGAAACAGAGAGAATATATATACTTATGAGTGAGCATAGCAGAGTGAGCATAGCAGAGTGAGCATAGCAGAGTGAGCTTATGGCTTCACCCAGTAATGGCATCTGTGGTTATTGTTTTTGTTGTTGAGGGATTAGGAATTCATACAATTGTAAAGCGTGCACTCGTGTGCTCTCACTATTGAAATATTTAATTGGAATTTAACGAATACCGCAGCATACAAAAACAAACAAACAAACAAACAAACAAATAAAAAAAATATAGTGGAAGTAGTAGTTGAGAGTCAATAAATAAATGAAATAACAATAACAACAAAATAAATAAATAGAAATAAAATTGGAAACAATATAAATTGAATTACTATGAATTTTTGTTATTCATGCGGGTTGGGTTGGGTTGGATGGGGTAGAGGTGATGAAGGAAGGCACTCTAACACTAACAGCAACACAATTCAACTCACAAATATACTTAACTATTATTGTACTTATATACTTAGATACAATAAATAGGATAGAATACTGTGTGTAATAAATACACTGAACATTATTAGTTGGATGATTTCTAATAGAAAAAAAAATAGAAAAAAAACAAAGAAAAAAAATTAAGAATAAAAAATTAATGGAAAAAAAAACAGGAACAAATTAATTGCTTTTAGTTGTTATGTTGTTATAATTGTACACAAGAGACACAAGACAGCTGCGTTGCGTAACAAAAGTTGTAATGAAGTTTTTCTTTATTTTCTTTTTTTTTTCTATTATTTTTATTGAAGACATTTTGAATTAACCTTAACATGAAACATGAAATTGTTCAATTGTTCAATTGTCCAATTGAGGGTGCGAATAGTTGGACAATAAACAAAAAATTAGATAGGTAAAGCAATATCAGAGACAAATAAATGACTCTCATGACAAATTCTTATTTTTTGAATTTGTTTTTGACCTCTCCTATATGGTAAACATATGTTATTATAGGTAAAAACAGCTTTCCTTTTTGATCTGATGGAAAGAAAATGGAGAACCAAATTGTTTAGTTGATTTCAAAATTTCTTTTAAAGAAGACTTTTATATGTAGTGCACTTCTTCGACCCTTGTTTGCCAGCTGTTTTGCTATACATAGCAATTGCCTTATATTACCAGAATCTTTCAACCCGCCTCCCACTAGACTAGGCGCCATCCATATTCTATGTCACAAGTGTGAAAATTATTTAATTTTAAGAATAAAGGCATGAACTGTATTATCATATTTCTAAGAACTTTGAAAGATCTTAAACTGTTCATACTTCTCAAAACATAACCTAATATGAAGCGAGTACAAACTCAATAGTTAACGCAATCATAGTTTCCGTAATGACAGTTTCCACCGTAGTTTTTATCATCATATTCTTCAGTTCATCAGGAACGTCCTGGTTGACCTACTCGAACAAACATTTCAATTAGTTCACGGGCCATCTCTAGTCATTATGAGTTAAGTAACTTATTGAAGCACCCGTGACACCAGCGCATCCTATACGTCAAGCACAATGCACTATATACTCCTCAATACCAAGCAGCATATCGTTATTAATAACATACCAAACTAACACAGAAAACGATAGCCTTGTCACCAGGCTAAGCAATTGATAAGATATTAAATCAATTCTATGAATCCATTTAACCCTTATGTGGACACCAGTTTTGGTAACTTTATTCCGGACATTATATTGGTGGTAATTATTAAGTGAAATGTATCTTTTATGGTATTCGTGAGTCAATACAACATATAATTATCCTCTCTTGCTCAAACAAATCATGTGTTACACACAACACTATCAATTTGTCACACTGTCTGAACAATCAATTTATGGAATCAACTCGTGTAGTATTATGTAGTAAAAAACTAATTGCTACCGAATCATAACAGAAGATATGACATAATGACTTCTTTCAAGAACACACATGACTCGGTTTTCAAGACAATATCTTTCACAATTCCGATCAAATTGCGAGGGCAAGCAAGACGCACATTGACTCTCTAATCACACTAAAAACCCACATGACTTCAAATGACTATTGCCACATGAATTGGTTTCATCCTATGCACAGTGTGATTGTCGACTGTTAACACTTAGTGTTGACTCATGCAGGAATCTAATACAAAATTGTAGAATTATCATTAATTACTTACAAAACATATTTTTTTTAAAAACTACTAAAGTATTCAAAATACCATAATATTCTGTCAAATTTAAAATTTTAATGTGATTTTTGGCATATTGAAAATGTGTATAAATTCTATTTAATAAATCAAATTGAAACTTCACTTTTTGCATTTAAATTTTATGGTATATGACACCCTTCATTTTTTTAAATGAAATTTCTACGCTACTGAATTACCAATTAAAGCAAAAGTTAACTCATTTGATATTTTGATCAATATACAATACAATAAAAAAAAAATGAGCCAATAACAAATTTTAAAATGAAAAGCGCCGCGCCATTGTATATGATAAAATTGAAAACAGTATAGAAATTTTGCAATTTTTCGTTTCAATATAATTTTTTTTTTTTTTTCTTGTTATATTTTGGTTTTGTGAGCCTAGCAAAATCAAATAAATCGTTTTTTCTATGCCCATAGAAACGCCTGAAAATTGGCAATTTCATTTGAAAATTTGAGCATAGCAACTAATTGAAATAATTCAATTTGGGCAAGGGAAACATTTTCCAGCGTGTCATATTCAATAAAAACCATTGACAGCGATAAATATCGATTTGAAAAATAGTTATGAATTAAAACACGTTCATATATTTTAAACGTGTGATGGCATAGTAGTATGTAGTTGCATTGCTATGCGTTTCATTGCATGTTGCATGCAACACTGATGCCCGTGGCATTAATACAAGCATGCACACATTCATACATATGAAAATCAAAATCAAAATCAAATACAACAACTCATGCCAAAATATTTGAATTTGTAAATAACAATAATGAAAATGAAAATAAAAATAAAAATAACCAACAAACAATAGAAACAATGCAAAAAAAAAAAAAAAAAAATTAAACACAAAAAACTAACATGACTGACTATCAACTAACTAAGAGTATTGTATGTTGTATTTGGATAAATAAATTTCAAAATGTAATGGCATTTTATGTAATAAAATCTATATTGTCCAACATTATTTTTATTGGCTATACTCATCATCAGCATCATCATCATCATCAATAGTTGAGTATGAGTACTTGAATTGTAGCGAGCGCACACTTTAATTTAGCCAAATTTAATAAACGCGCTTCAATTGCATTTTTGAAAAGCATAAAACTCAACATTAATTTCACTTTGTCAATCGAAATGTAAATGAATTCAATGAATGTATAAATGACTGAACGAATGAATGAATTCCAGCTATCATGTTTTACAATAAACTAATATGTACCATCATCTACTAAAGTATATTGTAGCAACAATGGCAACAAAATAGCAATAATAATAATAATAAAATGTACATTTCATTTTGACGCAGCAACACACAAAATGTTGATTGATTTTCATTTTCAAAATGACATCTTTCTTTTTTCCTGTAGATCGATGATGATAATAAATTTGTAATAAAAATACAAAGAGAAATAAAATTGAAGCACTCGAATTAATTTAAAGTTGAAGCGGAAAATTTAATTGAAAAATATTTTTCAATATTCACAATAACACGCATGGTGAAAATTTATATTGAAATGAATATGAATTCATTTTTGTGTGATATGCAAAAAAATAGAATTGCATTGGTAACGTAACATTGTATAACTTTGTGCTAACATTCAAAAGAAATGAATTGAGAAAAATATTATTTATCAAACTAATTGAAAAAGACACTTTTTCTTTTTTTCTTTATTATGAAGAATTATCAATAAATAAAAAAAAAAAAACAGAAAACAAAACATATAAAGACAATTACAACATTATCATTCAGGAAATGTATTTCAAATTTATCATAATTTCTTTATCTGAAATATTATCTTATAAAATCTTAAAAAATCTATTTTAAAAAAAAAATTAAAAACAAAATACACCTGGGCAAAGACTATAAAATTATATAAACTTGACAATTCAAACTCGAAAATGTGTTCGCCCTCAAAATTGTTGCTTCACTCCAAAATGTCAAGGTTCCACTAACAAGGTTCTGAAAACAATTTCTTTGGATTTTCTTGGTGGAAACCATATAAACTTGTTCAAAACTGAAGAACACAAAAGAGAAAATTGTGGATGCCTTGATTCGTAAAAGAACTGTTCAGTCTATACAATTTCATAGTCTTTGACCTACGCCTTGTTTAAAATGTAGGCTACATTCCTTGAAAACATAATGTTAAACGATATCGTTTTAAATGAGACAAGAAACCATTACACAAAATGGGATTAATTTCTTAGATTTCAAACAAAATCGAATGCGGCAATATTATTATATTAAAACTGTACAAAAATCTCTTCAATTATAAAAATTAAATAAAAATGCATACATCAAAAATTACAAAGTATATTACAACATATGTTAATTGAAAGATTTATTTAATAGCTTTGTCACACCAAGAAAAAAGTTGCTTTATTTGAAAGCAGCTTCAGAATTCTACAACAACAACAACAAGCAAATTTCCAAATTTCAGCGTTGCTTTGGTTTAGCTTTTGTTTAGCTTCAAAAGAAAAAGTGAAGTTGAAGCTAATCAGGGCTGGGAAAATACTGTCAGTGTTCTGGCCAAGTTTTTGGTCATTTCCGCCTTTTTTTTTTTTTGGTCATTCTCGACATTAAACATTGCTGAAAACAATTTAAAGAAAAATTTAAATTGTAATTTTTTTTCAAATATTAAAAAATTAAATAGCAGGAATGAAAAAGGCTACTGCAAGAATTATTTGCATGCAATGCAAATTGTTCTCAATCATGTATTTCTTGCACAATTTCCATTTTAATTTCTCACATTTAACCAAAACGTTCCATTTGTATGTATAACCAAAACAAAAAAACAGCTGTTCATAAAAAGCGAAAGCGATGTGTGAACGGCAGCTTCAAAATTGTTCGCTTTTGTTTGGCGTGACTTGGGCATAAGTGTCACTGTCTTTACTATGTACTATGTTCTTGTGTTGGCCCCTTATTATCTTTTTTAGATAAAAATCTGTAATTTTGTAGGTCAAACTCTTTGTCTTCAAAGAATTCTTGAATATCATCTGTAGGAAGTCAATTCTAATCAATAACCCAACAGTAACAATTAGCGCAGAAACAATATTTTCGACTTCCAATATTGTTTTTAAATGCAATTAGCAGGTTCATAGGCAAACAAAAGCCTATTACTTCAGTTACAAAACAGAAGTTGAGATATTCAGACGCAAGTTAACTTGCGAATCACTTGCATTATGAGCGCCGACAAGCTCGATCGCAGTCATTTTAATCTGTCTATTGGTTATAATCAACAATTTTCTATCCCTCAAAACTTCAAGCATTATGACAAAAGCAGTATTATGAAACATTACTGTTATTTTTCTGAAAACATATCCATACACATATAATTACAGAATAGAAGAAAAATTATTAATAAAATCTGCCAAGTGTGAGTCGGACTCGCACACGGAGGGTTCCGTACCATAGTACAAGATTTTTTGCTTAGAATAAAAAATTATGTTTATATTTAATAGCCTAAAAGTATACTACAATTAACAGCTTAAAGTATACTACAAAAAACAAAAAAAATTTAAACAAAAGGTCAAATTAAAGAACAATGCTTCTAAAAATGTGTATTGTTAGTATTTGTCGTTCTATACACAAGTGAATTACACACTCTGTGAAAATTTCAACTTCTATCTATAACGGTTCATGAGATAGAACAGGAGACGGACGGACGGACATTGTAAGCTTAGTAATAGGGTCCCGTTAGTTACCTATGGGTACGGAACCTTAAAAAATGGTGGCAATAAACCAATTGTCTTTCACAAATATCATCGATAGCTACATATTTGAAACATTCACCTTCAATTGAGTAAGCAAGTTGTCAAAATTTCATCTTATCCACTTTATGACAATTGAAGATCGTGGCTTGCAACAACTGCTATTTTAAAGATAATTTTACCAACTGAACGCAGTCTTGAATAGAGATTTTCTTCCACCCACTTATTACATTAATAGATCAAAGTCTATCGTAAAGAATTTCTGATAGAGTAAGTCTTCATAGTGTAAAATATACCCTAATCTATTGGCTGCTGAAGTGATGTTGTACAATATTTGATGTCCGAAATTTTACCTTTACATTGTATAAAATTTGATCAAGATCGTGTTGAATGAGGCATATTAAACGAGGCCTGGAAGTGGTTTTAAATGGAGATGAAAAAAGAATGTACTGTTCTATTTTTTGCCATTATTATATTATATTGCATTCTCTTCAGATTGATCATGACTTCTAAGTGTGAAATATTATTTTTGAGTCTAGACTAAGATTTTAATTCTTACACTATCTAACAAAAGCATGAACAAAATACTTCAATATGATCACGAGAGTATGAACAAATTTTTCTAATATTTGTCAAAGGTTTATCGAGATTGTCATTCATCGCTTCAGTTCATGTGAAATTATTATTTATTTTCATATTTTCATGCAAATTGTTTACAATTTAAATTTTTGAATTTTAATACTTTGTAACTCACAGCTTCCACCACATAGAACTTCGAAACCATACAACGGATTTTGATACGGTTTACAATATTATTTAGACAATATTTTGCAAAAGGTTTATATGAAAGAATATTATTGGAAAATCCATCAGAAAAGTCGGAATTAGTGGATAAAATTGGACATATAAATTATTTATCAATTTTTTCACAAACATCTCTTTATCATAGATTAAATACACTTCAAATTAATCATGATTTGTCACTTTTCACTTTTCTAAATTATATAGAATATATATTTTAACTTTTCTTTTAAAATTCTTCTTGAATTATACAACGGAAAGCATGAATAAAACATTCATAAAACAAAATGACAAGAAAACTTTATCAAGTCAAATCAAGTCTGTATTAATTATCAAAACTAATTGAATTTTTGATGAAAAATGTTATATTATGTTCACTCTTTATAAACAATTAAAATGACATGATTAAGTTACATTTCATATTAATCATAAAATTAGATTCTTACAAAGGGCGTCATGTGTAATTATCATGCCATCACCAGTGCCTTGGTACTCTACAATTTTTATATATTTAACCTATTCTCTACGACACATGTTTGTAATAAATAGGGTGTGTGAAATAGCGTGTCATGGATCTATATATTATATTTTACATAAAGATGTTAACACATTTAATGAAAGCAAAAATATCAAATGCAAATGAAAAAAAAAAAAAAAAAATTTGAATATACTTTGGCTTATGAATAAATTCATCTAGTATAGTAGGTGTATAGATATTAATTATTGCAACACAATATACAAAAATGTGAACATTAAAAATCTGAAATTCCTTTATTGAATCAAAAATAAAATAAAATCAATCAGTTGCTATGCGAGGAATTCCCACGAGTATTTTATATTGGTATTTTGCTATTTATAAATTGAAAAAAAATAAAAAAATAAAAAAAAAAAACAAAAAAGAAATGAAAAATCTAATTGAAAATAAAAAATGAAAGAAATAATTCTACAAATCACACAAACACACATACACACACTCACAAACATTTATAGAATCTGTCATGTGGGGCGTATGAGTGAAATTTCGCGTGTGGGTACTAAAATATCACGTATACGTCATGCTATGCACAAAGCGGATTACTTAATTGACTGAATGTTGACGGTAACGGAAAAGGAGACTTACATACTTACATCCATATAAACATACATAGTCATCAACATTGCTATCGTCATTATTATCGTCGTTGGTGGTGATGAAGGTGATGGTGGTGAGGATGGTAATGGTCTTTACTGGGTGTGCAAGCTTAGCATGACATCGTGTTTAAGAAATTTCATTGGCAGCATAATTTGATTAAAAAGACTTATTAGAGTTGAATTTTAAGACACCGATGGGGGGGTTGGTGATGATTGGTGATACTTAGAGAGAGAAATGACTTAGGGAATGAATGTTGGAAGGAATCAAGGAAATTTTCAAAATGTTCTAACGAAAATTTGAACGTCAATTTAGCAAAATTTTTAATTGATACACAGAAGAGAAGCGAGCGTGATACTGTTTAACATCGACATCATCACCTATAAAATCAATCATTTAACAAGAATGATCCTGTGTTGTAGTAGTAAAATACTCTTTGTTGTTGTCATCGTTGTTGCTGCTGCTGCTGCTGCTGCTGTTGTTGAGTTGTTTAAACTTCAAAGCATCAATTAAAATGTAATTACATGTTTTGCAAAATTGAATTAAAAAATCAGTGATCAAAGTCAAATACATGGTAGAGATGAACTCACTCATCTAACACACACAAACACACTAACTCACACACACACACACACACACACACAAACTTTCTGCATGCACTTAAATATTGTATATTTGTATGTATGTACATAGATACTTGTAGCTAAAGAGCGCACTTTAGCGCTCATTTACTCTGCCTTGAGTTGTGCTTTCATCTCGACTGTGTGTGTTGTCACTAATTAAACGAAAAATTTTGTTGCATACTTTCACAGGTATGGACCCAAATTGGCGCCACATTATACCACCAGGACAGAAACGCGTCACATCCGAGGGCCAATGCATTGAGGATTGCACTGGCTATGCGTTCCCACCGCAAGGCATAAACATTTTTGCGGTCATGATGCGCACCCACCAAATCGGAAAGGAGGTTAAGCTGCGACAGGTACGTATTTTGCCCCCCAAGAGGAGTAAAATGAAACTGTAATGAGAATGAGGAATGTCAACGATGAATGCAAGTTGTTGATGATGTTGTCGTTGTTGTTACTCTTGTTGTTGTTGTTGTTGTTGTTATTCGTGCATTGGCAAGCGCACTTTTGTTGTCATGGCTCACTGCACTTGCTTATTTGCAGTCATAAGTGGTTGGGTTGTATACGTAACATATGTGTGTATAGTGCATATGTGTGTGTGTGTGTGTGTGTATGTGTGTGTCTATGCGTGCCTTGCAAATATGCAATGCACGCATTTACACACACACACACACATGCACAAATTCATAATAAACCCAAGCCAAGCCAAGCCAAGTCAAACCAAACGAAAGCTAAACCAAAGAGAGCCAAGCGCCTCGCCTGCATGACACACTAACTAACAACATCAAATAAACGAATGAACTAAGCAAACAACAACGACATCATATTCAACATCATCGTCATCATTATCATTATCATCATCATTGACGTTGACAAAGCAACAGAAAAAAAAACTTGTAAAAAGAAATAAAAATCTCACACAAAAAAAAAAAAAAAAAAAATAGAAATCACTGAAACCTAAATGCTAATGAGCAAACTTATTGCAGATTCGCCAAACCGAGGAACTTCCGCCAATTGCACACGACAGCAACATTGACGTTGCCTATCAGGACTTTCGTCGCCTGCCAACTCCGGTGCATTCCATGCCTGGCGATAGACTCGTTGCCGAATGCATTTATGACAGTTCATCACGAAAGGCAATTACGCTTGGTAAGTGCTTTGAGGTTTCGCTTTTATGCCAAAAATGAAAATGAAAAAAGAAAGAAAAACTAGTAAATTGCAAGCAAACGAAAAAGAATCAACATAATTCTTGATGATAACTCGAAAGCAAAAAAGAAAGAGAGTGAATGACGACAAGACGAGTAATGGATAAAATCAAAATCAAGCAAGTTAATCTAAACTGTATAAAGCAACAAAATATACATTGGTAGTACAATATAAAAAATGTCATGGTGACGACAATGCGGACGACAGTTTTTTTTTCTTTTATTATTGCTTTATACAAGCCAAGGTGGTGAGCGATCGTACGAGAAAATCATATAAAAAATTAAATAAAAACCATAAACAATCGCGTAGTCAGTCAGGCAATATTCTTCGTCATCATCATCATCATCATCATCAGTGATGTCGACTCAATGTCGTTATGACACATTTAAATCAGGCAAGGACCATAAAAGCGCTAAAAAGCAAAACCAAATCCCCCAAGACATCAACTCACTAGCAGCCAAGTAAAGTAAAGTAAAGTACACGTAGTATCTGCTTGTAATTGAACGAGGGTTGTTTCATAGCATACTAAGTATTTGTTTTATAAATACGAGTATAATTCTTAAAGTTAGACAAAGGTTAGGTTAGGTTAAACAGACCGCTCGCGAGTTCACCCAGAAGCCTTGTAACTCATTTTTCTAAATGATTGTGGAAATTATGAGGAACAGAAGGGGGAAGGGATTGGTGTGGGAGATGTGATTGCGATATTCATGAGGCAACCCCAAGTTGGTCTCCCTCAGCCTCTGAAACGAATCTAAAGATTCCGAAAACAGAGCCAGGTATCTGCTCTGCTTAAATCATCAAAGAAAGGTTTCCCGAAGAGACTTTGCTTGATCTTCTAAGAAGAGCAAGGTAGTCAAAGAAGAGGTGTTAAATATTCTCTCATACTTATTCATCTTCACAGCTTCGACAGAAAGTTTGATGTATGCACGTACATCAGCCCAATTATGCAGCGCTTCGTTAAGACTCCTATGATCATTCGAATCATTTTCTTGTGAAAGTGTAAAAGCTCAGAGGTCCATTTCGGTTGGTCACCAAGGTCAGAGTGTCCTAGTGACAGTATAGCCAGACTCATTCGCCCACCTCTTTGGTTCTCGCTTTCAGTCCTGAAAAGATGTCTTGTATGGGTCTGTGAATATCAGCAACTGCTAGAGAGCTCGGCATTGCTGATCCGCTTCTAGCACACCTTCCTCTCGTTACCTATAAGGCCAGAATGACCACCCAGACCCAGATTAGAATAAATAATTGCTGCCGAATCTGGTTAAGAGCCACCGCCATGCTTCGGATAGCTTTACTCTTAGTGCTGTGAGCAGACTTGATGGCTTGCAACATAAATCGATATACTTCTCGGGGTCAACCTTAGGGTGTTTATCAAGTTTGCTGATTGCCAGACTGCATACTATAGACACATTCTGCACCAGTCTGAGTCCGGTCAGGCATAGATAAATGAAAAAATATCTCAATTTAGATCGTAGATGTTCAGTTTTTCAACAAATAATCTGATTTTTAGAAATATAGTGTAAACATTTCAACAAATTTGAATGGAAACTTCTCAAACAAACCACTCTCACTCTATTCTTGTACAATACAATATGCAATCTAAACATATAACGTTGCCAAAGTAACATAAACTCCACAAGGATACAGTCAAACAGTTTGTAAGTACGTATGGATGTACGTACGTACAATATTCACGATGAAAATTACAATTGTACAATAATATAAAAATTTGACTTTTGCCAAATAGTAGACACAAGAAAGCTAGATAAACGTTGATGTTGCAATAACAATGTGAACAGCTGAAACAAAATCAACAGCAAGAGGCACTCAAGCGTTCAAATGCTGCAATTTGCTTTAGCTACTCCCAAGAACACAACACAAAGAAAGTAAAATGAGAAAGAGCAAGAGCAAGCAAGCAAGCAAGCAAACGAAGGATTCAAGGCAACCAAGTGCAGTCAGTCAAGCAAACCATTTAGCGATACAGACCACATCCACATAGATACTATAGTACATACAATAATAAAAGAACATTGTAACAAACCAACTTACGCCAACTACTACTATAACTACATATCTATCTAGAAACAACTATATACTATTTATAGTATTTTTTGTTTTACTTTTATGGTAGCTAGGAAGAATCCTAGTACTTGCACTAGGTAGGTATTTCTTGAAAAGAATATAGTATAATATAGACAAAGTCATCAACGTCTTCATGGAATATTTTACTTTCTTCTTAATTTTGCCTTTTGTTCATAGTCAGTCAAACATTCTTTCACTCACTGACTCACTCACTCAGTCAGTCAGTCAGTCAGTTACTCAGTCATTCATTCACTCAGTCACTCAGTCACTCATTCACTCAGTTGAAGTTAAAGTTAAAAAGGATATAAAAGAGAGTTGGAGTTGAAGATGACGATGACGATTCATGGACAAGTAAAGTAAAGTAAAGCTTTGCTTCGTTTGCCATCCAGGAAATTGTCGTCAACGCTTTCTTTCGTTCTTTCTTTCCTTGCTATGTTGTTTGTTTTCTGCATTTTTACTTTTTATTTCATTTTACATTATCTTTTCTTTTGTTCCACTACTATTACAACTATTATTGTACTACTTTGCTTATATTCATTTACAATTTTTGTGTCTTCTTTCATCGTTACAGGTGGCCTCACAATGAAGGAAGAAAGCTGCACAGTGCTGACACTTTACTATCCACGCCAGAAGAAACTGACAACGTGTCATTCACTGCCGAGTCTGCCAACTGTGTTGCATTCACTTGGCATCGAACAACTTGCAACGTAAGTTACTTTCTGTCTATAGATAGATCTGTCTTTCTATCTGCCTATCTGTCTGTTTGTCTGTTTGTCTATCTGTCTAACAGTCCATTCTACTTCAATCTTATACAACAAACACAAGTTTTCATTCTTTTAGTCATTCGTTATATTTTGACTTGTTTCGTTCAATTTTGACTCAACATAAAATATACGTGTTTACGTAAATCCCAAGCAAGTCAATGCTCGTCATCAATGTTGATATCCTGGTCGTTGTTGCTGTTGTTTCTGTTTTTTGTTTTCATTGTTGTTGTTGTTTTATATTTCTTGATGTTGTCCTTGTTATTAGACTTAACTAACCAACCAACCAACCAACCAACCAATACTGCAATGCTTGGACTCTTTCTGTACAAGGTACTTCACTCTAAACTCACTTCATACTTTAGTATTGTAAGCTTGTGAAAGTAGGAAATTCGGTTTTCTCTCTGTTGACTAAAGTAATTGGTGATTTAATGATGTTGTTGCATAACCAAATCACCTAACGAACTCCATAGTATTCGACTCAGATACTCACTAAATGAATGAATGAATGAATGAATGGCGAACAAATAGATGACAAACAAAGAGACCAAACAACCAACTGACTGACAGAGTCATAGATACATAGAGAAGAGAACAACTGTCACAAATGTGTGCACATCTCTATGAATGAATGAACGAATGAATGATGGAATGTTAAAGCAAATGCTTTACGAGTATTTGCCTAGCAAACAATTTGAAAACGAGCTCAATTCTTGCACTAATTGTGAATGTGGAAAAATAGATTATGTAGCATCATCAACACAAGGCAGAAACAACATCAACAAGATAAAATCATTGCGCCCCAATGATTCCTTTCCTTTCCATTCCATTCTATTGTGAATTTTAAAAAGTCTGACACGGAATGTATTTATTTAGAAAATATTGATTTCTATTAACGTCAAGTGTTAAATAAATAAAACTTTGACTTTTTCTTCTTCTTCTTCTTCCTTGTTTTCTTTATACGTTTCCTGATACTATTCTTACTTTACAATCATTCTCATCCTCACCCTCACCATCATCATCATTCTATGATGACTTCCTTTAGTATTCTTCTTCTTCTTCTGTATCTTTAATGATTGGACACAACTTTTGCTGTTGTTGTTGTTGTTGTTTTTATTTTTATTTTCCTTGCTCTTGTGATTCTATGAATTGTATGTAAATGTTGCTAAAGATAATCACCTTAGAGGGCATTAATATTTAAACGTAAAAAAAATGATTGTAAATTAAAAACTTAATGCGTTTATACAGATTTCTCTTCTTCTACTTCTTCTTCTTTTTGCTGTTTAAATAGGAAGCAATTAATCCAGTTTGCTTGTAATGGGCTCATAAACGGAAACACAAAAAGAAAAAAAAGAGAAAATCTTTGATTTGCTGGGACTTTGTTACACAGTACTTTGATTACAAGCTTTGATAAAAGGGTAAAATGAAAAGTGATAGATAGGCAACAAAGCAAATAACAAAAAAAAAAAAAAAACTTTCTTTCTTTATGCCAAACAAAACTTAATTATGATAATTTTAAGGGTGAACCACCAGCAACCAATCCAAGGGTATTTACATTACATTAAGGGAGCAATGAAGCGATTTAATATATAAAATATGAAAAGGACTCTTAACTTTCAAACTAATTAGAAATGAAAAATTTTGTTTAAACTTTGTTTTAGAAGAAGTAATAAATATTGTATATTATATAATAAGGAGAATATTTCAATTTGGTCATCCTAATGAGTCACAATAAATGTTGTTTCGTAGTTTCTTGGTTTTAAATACAATTATATATTTGAAAAGTATTATTACTTAGATAGACTTGAGTCTACTTATCAATTTGACAAGCATTTCTGTCCTTTAGTAGTATTTGTTGTCTTTGACTTATGCTTCTTATTCCTATTCTTTATTGACCCATAATGTTCATTTTACAGTTTGTCTTACGTTTTAATAGAATTCCATTAGATAAGCAAACTTAACAAGATTAAGATACTTAATAAGGAAAATAGGGGGTCGTAAAAATCTTACATTAATAGATTATTAAAAACTTAACACAAACACTATAACTTAGATTAAAACTAAAGATCAATACATAATAAACCTAATATGATTGTGCAATACTTCAGTTCCTATATATTGTTTGACCATTTTTTTTTTTTATATATCATGCCAATATCATCCCCTTCAGGGAGCAGGAAAGTGGAGTCATACAAAAGGAGATTAAAAATTAATTTTCACAATTTATTTTGTAGTATTTGAAATTTATTATGGTGACTTGTATCACAAATCGTTCCAATCCTTTCAGTCATATAACATAATTGGGACAAATATCATTACCTCACACGAATTTCATGATTTTGTACACCTCCCTCTCTCCAGCCTCAGGTGGTCATTTCTGAGACCCCCATCGCCTGGTGTGACATCACATATTTTGCAATGAAATTTTATTATATACTGTTACTGTAATTCCTCTTTGTCTCCCTTAGGGTTTCTTTTGGGGCTCTATATACGTAGCTCACAAAGCCTAAAAATAGAGTTGGTAATAATATTTCGTTTAAAGATTTTAAATATTTTTATATTTTGACATGTGATGTCACAAATCTTATGAAACTTACCCACCCCCCCCCCCCTTCCTGGATAGCCAATTTTAAAAATTATCATTTTATTTTTTATTGACAATTTTGATTTCCTTTTAATATTGGAATTAATTTTATTTATTCTTTTGTTCATTTTATCAATTCACCTGCGGAATGTTAGTTTACTGTCTACATTCAAACCGAGATATTTTATACAGTTCTTCTTTTGTATTGATTGAGAGCTAAGCAGCGAAGATAAATGATTGACAATGGTTGAATATTGGAATGTCATGGGCGTACAAGTTGTAGAGCATAGGACCTAACACAGAACCCTGAGGACCCATTAATCCATTTTCCATGAAACTTTACACTATCCATATCTACTCAAAAAATATTGGTCAGAGAGGAAACTGCGAATCAAATTTACTAGGTACAAAGGGGGATGAGTGTGAATTAGCTTGTGTAATTGTACCCACAGAATTCTTTAAATTTAGATTTCTGTTAACAAAACTCAATATTCTGCAAATTCTATATTCCTCGATTTTTACTCTGAGATTATCGAATTTCATCGAATTAGGGATCAATTATATACTTTGATATACAATATTTCTAGATTTTCATTTAGAAAACATTTAATTTTCATTTTAATTGTGGAATAAAAATCAATTGAAAAAAATATCAAATTTAAAAATTCTTTAAAAAAGAATCCAAGTTAACAAGTTACAAACTTAAATGAAGAGTAATAATTACTTTAAATTTAATTTGGTTATTCTTTTACACACAGAATCACACATTTGTGTGCGTGTCCGTCATTTAAAATTAATTTCTTACCAACGTAGTACGTAAATTGTATAAACCACTATCACATTATTTTCGAAAAATCTCGTAATACGAGATACACAAATACCATAAAACAGTAGCCAAACGAAACGAAACGAAACGAAATGAATCGAGCCGTAAGCAGACCAAACCAAACCAAACCAAAACCCGTAAACGTAAATTAAGCCAATAACATCATGGACCACAGAAATGGATCTACTGCTGCTTCTGCTGCTGTTGCTTTTATTGTATGTGAAGATGATGATGGCTTCCATGGCTACAAATACAACAACAAAAAGCAACAACGATAATAATAATGATCTGATAATGATGATAGTAGGTTATGTTAAAGATGATGACATTAATGTTGTTGTTGTTGCTGCTGTTGTTGTTGTTCTTGTTATTGTAAATGATCAATGAACCCAAAGCCAAGAATGGACACAATACTCAAAATGCCAAGCCAGACGAAAATGCCTTCATTCATGCTTCTGACAAACAATTGTTGCCTTTGCAATGAAATAATATGCCAAACTAAAGGAAAGCAAGGCAAATAGTAGTAGTATGTACAAAAATATTCAAACAGATATATAATACATATGTACATATGTATCTACAGATTATTATGATGATGATGATGATGATGATGACTACTACTTACTCTTTATAAATTTGAGATGCAATGTATGAAAATGCAATGTTTCGCCATTGACATTAACCCGTCCATTCATTCAGATACACATTCTCACTATTTCAACCAGTCATTCAGTCACTTACTAATTCTCATGTTCATTCTGAATGCGATATTGTGCTTTATGTCCTTGGGATACACGTTAACCATTTCAATAAGCGTGCGTTTTACATAGTACCATACATATAGACATTTGCATATGTCTGAATATACCTTCATGTATCTTGTGTTTTTCTGTATCTGTGGCTGTGGCTGTGTTTGTGTTTGATTGCTTCGAGCATCTAACGCATAATGGTCAATTGAACCTTTCGAACTAAACAACAACCAATTGTTTGGATATTTTGCACTCCTTTAGATTTGATGAACGTACAATGGAATATTGAAACAAAGGATTCCATCGATTAACATACCAAATTTGTAGAAAATCATTGCATGCACAATTAAATTGCATTTCAACCACAATATGCAGGTTTATTTGCGAAAACTTTTGTAATTTTGTTCACCAAGTAACTGTATGCGATATTTTATGTTTTACACGTGATGTATATTTCAATTCATCTTAGCTTGTGACTTATAGTATAACCCAAAATTATATATGTATTATCGTTTTATTGTAAGTTTTGCTTAAATTTCAATTGAAATAATAATTTGTTTAAGTAGAACATTTAATCGTATTTATGTCAAAAGGTGTAGATAGCGTAAACCGGACTATAACCGGAAACAGGAAGTGTTTTAGCCAACCAACTACGATACAATAACTGAACTCATTAGAATGACCAAATTGAAATGCTCTCCTAATCACCAATCCACACAAACACAACATAATTTATCCATCTTCCTCTCCAATAAACACACAAATTCTACACGGGGACAAAATGCCCTTTAAAATTGAGTTAGTAACATTAATTAATGATGATGGTCTTATCGCATAGAATATTAACATTTTCCTATACCTTTCAAGAAATAATAAATTGATTGGAAATGAAAATCTGTAAAATTAAGAAGAAGTAATTAGATATAAAGGGAGAGAGAGAGAGATGAAGGAGAGTTTAAGAAATTAATCCTCGAAGTTTTGAGATATTTAGAGGTAAAATATAATTCAATAACAGAAACAAGCAAAGTCCCCCTCTGCGATTGTCTGTCTGAACGCGATAAACTCAATCACTACCAAACGGATTTTCTTACGGTTTTCACCAATGGACAGAGTGATTCATGAGAAAGGTTAAGGAAAAAAGGAAATTCGAAAATCCCAAAGGAACAGGGGAAAAATTTAAGAAAAACAAGAAAAAAGCGGGGTGTGCAAGTGAAATGCATATACAGATTAGTGACATATTTTCTAATCAAACAAGTCTTCGTTACCAAATCATCTCATCAGGTCACCCAATCAGTATCCACAAAATTTTTGGGAAATAGAGACAGGACAATATCTGCCCGGCTATTTAGTTATTATAGTTATTATATAATAGAAAACTCTGATTCTGACGGGGCAGTCATGCGAAAAATCAACACTGAAGTAGGAAAGACTGTTGATCAGAGGAGAAAAAAATCATTTTTCTTTATATTAAAAACAGTCTATTAAAGTTTTAAATAGGAATAACGGTTGCTTCAAATACATCTGTCAATCATTTTCTGATCTCAGTATCGAAAAGTTAAAACCAAGAATTTTTAAAGAGCCACTAATTTGTAGTCTACGATGATTTCACAAACCACATGACTCAAGTTAAATTGGAAGCATTGACAAATTTTCCATTAGTTCAACATTTGGCTCAAACTCAACAAGAACACTCTCCAGTCTATGCTAGTGTTTCCCTGAAAATGTCATCAAAATCGGTAAAGCGGTTCCGGAGTCCAAAAGGAACAAACATACATACATACCCACAAACACACAGATATAGTTCCATTGTTATATGTATAGATAAATAGATTGCCTTTATATCAAAAAGTAATGTCAATTCAACAAAAATTTTATTATTTTCGTATTAAGCAGATCAAAATTACCTGAAATTCAATAATAAATCCCAAGCAGCGGAATCTGTATTTCCCTGTGTAATTAGAGCCTTAAGTAATGTTCTCAGGCACCCAAAAAAATGTATAACATTAAAAAGTTTAAACCGCTTTATTTCTCCAAATGTTATATTATTATTTAAGAAATTCTATAGATTTTAAGTTAGGTACAAATTGATTGGCCGGAGCTCCACTTAGACCGTAGGTACTTAGCGATGCCAGATAGAATTGGTTTTCAGATTTGTTTTTACACGAGCAAGTGTCGATTATGAACACTGCTAAATCCTAGTTTAGCTGTCAAATCTTGGAACTTCTAACATATGATTACTTATGATGTATATTATGCGACTTCTTATAACTCCCAGGAAAAATTTGAATGTTACTATCATTATTATCCCCCATATAAAATATTCAAAACCTAGAATTGAAAAAGATTTTGATAATGTCCCATGTAAATTAAAATTTTGTTATTATTGTATTCCTCGAATAGTTTCCCTAATCAAAAATTTTTGTGTTCTCATTATGACTAAGAGGACCGCGACCAAACAATGTTTGTTTCTATTATATGTAGTTTTCCAAAGTGTAAAGGTTATTAAGAATTTGTTTGAGTCAATGTGTGTGTGCGTGTGTGTGTGTGTGTGTGTTTTTGTGAGTGTGTCGCTGTCATTGTTTAATTAAACTTGAAACGAAATCGGGGCTTTGTGGAACCAACCAAAAACCAACAATAAAAATGGATGCCTCTGTTATGGTTTTCATTATGAATTTTAATCCCGATATCGTATTCGCACTTTCATGCACACACACACACACACACACACACACACATGCACATGATGATGATGCATTTGTATGTATGAATGTATGTGTAAATAAACTACTGTGGTCATTCATTCATACGGACGGACAAGACCAGCGCACATTAAGTGTAACAAAATTGTAGAGGCAACAACGTTACAATAACAAATATAACAACATAATTGTTGTTGTTGCCACCATTGCATGAGCATTTTGAACACAATTGCAAATGACTTTATCAATTCATGTCGATTTTCGGCAATGTTGTCGTTGCTTCGCTATCCTTACTTACAATACACCACCATATACCGTACACCATTGCCATCATCATCATCATCATCCATACACTTCGCGCATACTTTACCAAACCAAATTCAACCAAATTCATCCAAACCAAACCAAACTAAATGAAACCAAGTTGAACTCCATCACAAAAGTCAATGTATGGAACATGGCCGCAATCACTTGCAATGCGCAGAAAGCTCAACTCGACTCGACTCTTTATGTATGAGGACATCATTTTTGTTGTTGTTGTTGTTGTTGTTGTTGCTGCTGTTGAACTGAACTGAACTGAACAGAACGAATTATTATACAAAGGAGGCGCCAACAACCATTCCACCATAGTGACGACGGCAGCGATAATAAATGAACATATGAATGAACGAATGAACCAGAACATGAGTTGCCATAGTTTTTCATTTTTCTTTCGTTTATTCATTGTTGTTTTCTTTTCTGTTTTTTATATTCACAATTTTCCCATTCACTATTTTTGCTGGTTCTATTGTATTATATTTGTTGTTGTTGTGTAAAATTGAATTTTCGCAATATAACGACAGATGCATTGCGGCGCATAAATAAAGTGGGTGTCGCTGCCGCCATACGCTAAATATGAGTGGCTGAGTGTGGTGGGTGGTCGTCCGGTTTTGTTGATCCTTCTCCATCTATCTATTTGTCTGTCTTTCTCTTTGTCCAAACACAGTCTGGGCTTGGTTGGCTATGCTCATAATTTTAATTATACTGAGTGCCAATGAAGTCCTTATGCACAACAAATGCACAAAAACAATTACAAATGTGACAACAAAAACAATGATAAGAATATTGTAGAATACAATGCAATGCCATGTCATGCCATGCCATGCAATGCAATGCCTTCCGTGTTGCGATACATAATCAAATACTCACGTACATTCACTCAGTCAGATACATGCTTTGCTTTGTAATTTTTATAAAAACCAATAGGATATAAGCTTAATCATAGATAAAGAATCAGAACCAGAAAGATTCATCTAAAGCTGGCTTTGTCAAAAACATGATGGAATTAAAATACATAGTAACACAGAAGCTTAGTGTACGTGGAATATGATGATGATGTACGTAGTAACTAAAATCTATGAATATCAAATACTTAAAAAAAAAATTATTAGCAAACGAGAAGAGAAGCCATAAAATTGAACAATAGTTTCTTGTACAGTGGGAATTATTGATTAAAAAAATAGTACAATTTGAAGACTTTAATTTATTTTTATTTAATTTATATAACTTATTATATTTTTAAACTAGATACCCGGGCGGGCAGTCCTTGTCCTGCCTCTCTTTCCCAAAAAATTAATGCATACTGATTGGTTGACCTGATGAGATGTTTGACAACGACTATTTTTTTAATTTTACTTATTTCTCTAAACTTTATATGGATCATGAGGTGTAACCTCATTCTTTTTGATTTTTTGTTTGTTCCCTTGGATTTTTTAAACTTTGTAAACCTTCCTCATGAATCACTTCGTAAATTGGTGAAAACATTATGAAAATACTGAATGGATTTTTTTGAGTTTATCGCATTCAGACACACAGACGCGGCGGGAGACTAGTTTTATAATATGTATAGATGGAAAGCTTCTTATTCGATTTACACATAATAAATATTAGTTAGAAACAGATTAGATTAGCTTTTACTAAAAAATTTTTGCCTGAAATAGTCGAGCAATGGGAACTAAGATTGAAACACACAAACAACGGGTAGCAAGCTTACTTTCTTCGTTACGGTACGAGGATGAATCAATAAATACTCGTATTCCCAACGTTTCTGCTATTTCTTTAAACCCTCAAAAAAAATATGATTTATCAAACTCTTCAAAATGCACTTCTGTCTCGACGACAATAATCGTCGTTTGAGCTAAATTAATTTTCCCTGAGTCATGTTTAAATGTTGAGAAGCAAAAGGAAGTCGCAGGGAGTTAAGTCAAGCAAGTACGATGGGTGCGGCAGTAATGCAAAGCGTAATTCATTCATTTTAACCAACGTTTCCATTGACTTGTGGCATGGGTCATTGTACATTGCACTTTTGCTTTGGCATGAGAGAGCATTTTTTATGTATTTTTGCACTCAATCGATCCAATAAAACCATGTAATATTCACTATTGACAGTTTTACCTTTCACAAGATAGTCGTCATTGAAGAAAATACCATGAGCGTCCCAGAATACGGATGCCTTAACTTTGCAAGCTGTGTTGTTTGTGTTTTTGGTCGCTTTGGAAGACTTTCACTAGTTGTTGTCCACTCAGCTGGCATTGTTTCTGATTCAAGTGTGTAGTATTGTCATATATATTCATTGTCTCATATTGAAATCCTTTTTATCTACCTCGAACAGCTCCAAATAACGATCTGAATCGTCGAAGCTTTGTTGTTTTTGGTCCGGTGTGGCATCGAAAACAACTTCCGCTTGCTCAAATTTACGTGTTAAATTCTAAAGAAACTATCTTCTGATATGAAGTGAAGATTGGGTTTCGACTTGTTTGCCCAACCAAATATTTTACGACTAATAGAACAGCCTTGAAACCATCTGATCTCGCACCCTTAAATACAACATTTGTATGTTGGGAATTATTTTGATTGATAAATTCATTCAATTTACCTGATTTTCTGACTAAAGTTTGGGATATTTTAAAGACGGAAGAAGTATTTCTAAGTATAACACTTTCTAATACAAATCGGTGCAAATTCTAAGAAACTTATAAGAAAATGTATGCCTATTTTGAGTTACGACTTTCGTGCAATATCTTGATGGTGTCACATTACTAACCTTTACGGTTTTTCAAACCTGTTTTGTAGATTTTTTTATATTGCCCGGCACAACTGCCATTTTTCAGTGAATAGAAGGTTCAGCATCATCCATTAAAGAGGCTATAAATACAGTAAATTAACGTTCGATGATTCATTTTGATAGATCAGAGTCATCATAATGCCATGACATTGCTTTAATCTAATCAAAAAAACAGTTTCTCATCGAAACTTGAAAATAAGTTTTATCCATTGTTTTAAAAATTACAAAACTGAGGTCACTGTAACCTATAAACTAATTGTCAGACTGCCATGAAATTTAGTATGGTGCCGTGTGACAGATGGCAGTACATGATTTCTCTCAGCACTGGTACTTATTGATCGACCCTCATATTCTAAATGATTGTGCTAAATAAAAAGTTACGATTTATCAATTTAAAGTGAATTAAAATTCATGTCAATTGCTTATAAATTCAATTAAAAGAAAAATCATCTTAATTTAAGTATACGCAATTCGAAGCAGATACATTTAGGAGCCTATTTTATAATACTTAAAGAAAAGATTCACGAACCTAACTTTGTAATATCTCAAATCTCATAATCCAATTGACAAGAAACATATTTTAAGGGCAAAATTATTTTAAGTAATTGAAAATCTATGTATATTTCTTCTCTTTACTCCACAAAAAAACGAAAAAAGAAACCATTTACAGATTTCAAAAGGGAGCAAACAAAATGAAGGTCCTGTCCCTTTTATCTCTTAAACAATCCAAAGTCATGTTGTTTGAATACAAATACATAGTGGCTTACTTATTATTCTTATTATATTGTATTAGCTTTTATGATATAGCAAAACTAAACTTTTCTATTTTTGCTTTTGATCAAAAATTTGTACAAAAATATTGTATTATGCGACGACGACTTCTTCCAAACAACTCTAATCCCTTTGAAACTGACTGCTGTCTGCTGTCTCTCTAATCACAATGGATTATTTAGTTTTATTCATTTATATTGTTGTCATTCCAATTGATGACGTCGTAGCACACACCCACACACAACATGGTTATGCATTAATTCCATCTGTTTATTTCATTTTATATTTATTGCGCATATTTTTCATTCATATTGGGGGGGGGGTGGTTAGTAGTAAATATAATAGTATCAACCACTCACCATTACTACTTATTATTACATCACCCCAATATTTTATTGTATATTGTTGGCCGGAGATATTAGCAACGCTAAATTCAACCAAAATAACCAAATAGTAAAAAAAAAAAAAACAAAACAGAAACCAAAACCAATACCAATACCAAAACCAAAACCAAGCAACCAACCAACCACCGCAGACAAATGTGTGTACTTATAGTAGAAGTGAAGTGAATTGAACTGAGACCGAGCGACGATGGTTAAATGCATGCAATCCTATATTTTACAATACTATGGTATGGTATTGTTATTGTTATTATTACACTATTCCGCGTGACTACACTATAGTACTTTCTGACCATATTTGATTGAGTTAAACGAACAACGAAACAAGTAATGAGGCGTTCCGTTCCGCCTATGGATAGAATGGTGTAGTTGGTGTACTACATATGGCATGGCCACCATATAGCACCAATCAATCGGCAAATATAATATTATTTTTCTTTGGTGTTTTTAACCGCAAATTGTTGTGGTGGCAGCAACAGTAAACGGCAGACAATATATGCAGACGCAATCGTAACCACAATGACCAAGAAATAAAGAGTAGTAGTACAAAATACTTGCCATCACTAAACCTCCTTCTTAATATCAACAGCAACAACTGTCCTGTCGAGTCCTGTTCAGTTCAGTTCAGTTCAGTTCTTTACTGTCTGTCAGTTAGTCTGTTTTATTTATCAATACAGCGGCAACAGTGACCCTCAATGAAAGAAAGAAACTGATGCTGCTGATGATGATGATGATGATAAAAATGCGGATTGAGAGAGGAATCATAAATTAATTAAAAGAGATTTGTTTGCGGCTTCCAAAAGGATTCGACACACAACCTCAAACACGAACACACACACACACATAAACACACCTTATTAAATACAAAAAGACACAATGTATAGAGAGTCCTTTGGACGTCTGACTTTTATACAACAATATACCAAATAAAGTATAAAAAGCAAAGCAGCATCCGTCAGTTGAATTGCAAAAGAAGAAATGATGTAGTACCAAACACACACTTTTGGTATTGGCAAATATACTTATACTTGTGCATAAGTATCTGCAAGTCTCTGTGTGTGTGTGTGTGTGTGTGTATGCCTTTGAGTGGATATCTATGTATATGAATACAGGAAATTAAAGCAGAATTTTTGTAATGGTACCGCACAAAATTAATTAGCCTAATTGTTAGGGCGGAATATACTTAGTAAGTGCCTTTACCAATGGGAATGCGCTTCATGATTTTGTCCTTTCCTTTCCCTCTTACCCCCCACCCCCCTCCACATGACTTATTCCCTTCTTTCTTCTTATTTATTTTGAATTCAACTTGTACACTACTCTATTACTCTATTTAAGAATTTTCCTACACTTTTCATTCCAAAATATTTTCTTTATTTTTTTTTTTTTTTTTTTTTCCTTATTATTCCTGTGCTATTTTCTTCTTTTGGTGTTTTTTCCCCTGTATTTCAATTGTGTGTTGCCTTTGATTTGATAGAAGACACAGAGAGAGAGAGAGTGAGAGTAAAGTAGAATGAGGTATTCCGCCTCAAAGTATAAAGTGAGCTTGGCTGCGTCAGAAATGGAAAATCTAAAAGATTAATTAGCTCAACTTTGGGGATTCACAGCTCACTAATTTTCACAAAGCAACAGCAAGTGACTTTAACAACAAATGGCAGCTGCTTTCTGGTATCTGAAGAAGAACATGGAGCTTGTTTCCTCTTCTTTGATGCTTATGGTTGAAATATAACTTGTGGTGGTGGTGGTGGTGGTGGTGGTTGAAGTTCTTTCGTTATGCCACACTACTCTCCTTACCCTATTTTCTGTGTAAATCCATTTAAATTGTATTTTAAGTCGTATAATCAAAGTTGACAATAACTTTGCTAATAAACGGACAACAAAAATGGAAAAAAAAAAACAAAAAGACAAAACAAAAATTCTAATTTCGTCCTTTTCTTCTTTTTCCCTTTGTTCTATTGCAGAGATTCAAATCCGGTGCTAATATCTTCACCACCCGAACTTGCTGGCATGACACTGGAAGCTCGCTTGATATCCTATGATTGGCAAAATCAATTCGATGAATTTCAAGAGGCCACACGTAAAGGCTCATTTAAGCCCATTTGTTGGGGCGCCAAAAATCATGTAGTTCCGGTAAGTGTAACTATTATAATATAGAATATAAGTGTATACCTCATTCCTTCATTCTCCATCATTAAGATTAGTACTTAAGATACACTTAGTACTATGTTTTTGTTTTGTTCATGATTTAAATTGATTTCTCAAGAACAAAATGAAAAATACATTTCTTTAGATTGATATGGGAAAATTACACACTTTCAAGACAAGTGAACTAAAAAGTTAAGTCACAAACACAAATACAAACTCAAAAGCATAGAAACTTACAGACGCATTAAAATCAGGAACAAAGAGGCAACCAGGCGAGCAAAGTGTAAACATAAAAAAACGGTTAAACATGAATACAAAAGGAGGAAAAGAAAAATCAAAAGCAACAAGATGTATTAACATTGTAGATCATTTAAATTTCAAGTAAATGTATCTTTAATTATATTATGTACCACATATACTTATTTAAATGAAATTATCATTACCTAGCGCATCCGCTCGGCTTTGCACTGAAATGATAGAATGCCAAAACTACTTGATTGATTTTAAAATATGTCTCTAAGCTTTATATGCAAATCCATCCATGATCCATCAATTCCAATAGTCCAACTCGCATCAAACTTAATAGGAACACTCTCCAGACTATGCTAGATTTTCCCTGAAAATTTCATCAAAATCGGTAAAGCGATTTCAGAGTCCATAAGGAACAGACATTTGTTATACGTCAAGTGTTAAATAAAAGAGTGTATTACCCAGATTTGTTTAAAGGCGGACAAACACCAGTAGAAGTCTTATTTATCAATAATTGAAGTATTAATTGCATAAGGACCGTAGAACTATCATACGTCCATTCAAAGACAAACGCATACCAGATTAAACTGACAAACATCGCGACAAGTACATGGATAATGAAGATCCCTTGACAGTAAAAAATCTTGATGCTTGTCCTAGACTTTTATAAGGACATTTGAAACACAGCCTCGAAAGTTTGCTGAGGCTTAAGAAGTGTCACTGAAAGAAATCTTAAATGTTTGCTAAACTATCTCAGAACCTACACCTCAAAATGGTACATGGTATATGCGTAGGCAATCATATTAATCTAGTCTTTGTACTCTATAGGTACTTACTCCCATCTCACTGATTAAGAAGCTCTCAATCTTTTGCTGTACAGTATGGTACTTCAAAATATGTGTCGCCTATTTCTTGGAGATGTTAATACATTCACAAAACAAAAAGGGAAAACTGGCAAAGATTTGCAAATGTTTTTAAATCGCATTAACCCTTTTTCCTATCTGACAGTCATTTCACTCTTTTATACTTCTCTCTTTCACTTATACTATTAATGTAGTGTAGTATATGTCCTTCGTACGTTCATTCCTACTACGTTGAGCACTAATCGTTGGAACACATTTCTTTCTTTTTACATCCATCAGCTTAATCAGCTAAATTGCTAGACAATATCTAGGATAATTTTTCTTTTGCCATTTGGTGCCAAGAGAAGGATACGAACGAATGAGCAGCAGTAGCAAACCTTTCTTACTGTTTCAAGTGCGCATTTATTCATGTTGACTGTCCGTCCCAGAGTTTTGTTTTTCTCCTATTTTGTTGTTTCTTTTTTTTTTTTCTTTTTATATTTCTTCATAGCATTTTTATTCGTCGCCTCCGCTGATGATGATGTTGGTGGCCAAAAGGCATTAGGGAACAAATGTGCAAAGTAAAATGGCAAATGCGGGATAATGTAAGGCGCCGAGTAAAGAGAAATACAACAGCAGCAGCATTACCCAAAACGGATGGAACAACTGAACTAAGGCTCAAACAGCCAGTCAACCATAGAAAGGCAGCCATGAGAAGCACTATGAATGAAGTATTCTGCTCAGCTCAGTAGTAGTAGTGAGTGTAATGTGGCTCGGAAACCGCACGTTATAAAGTGCAATCAATTGCATTGTGGCTACACACACAACTACACACTGAGATACACAGATACCAGACGAAGATATGGAACGTACCCAAATGCAACATACATCAGAGCAAAATACGAGTACTACTACGAGAATAGATATAACAGCAAAAGCAGCAATAGCAGTAGCAGTAGCAGTAGCAGTAACAATATCAACCGATGCCGCCGTCACCACCTACCACAACAAATGCAATTTTCTCGCTTTCCTCCTTTTTTAGGACTTACAACAACAGAATAGTAAAGCAGTAAAAGCATGTGGCAGGCATCACGTACTTGCAACGATCATTCTAATAGGTCACACTAGCGCAATTCTAACTCAAACACAATTCGTACGAAAATGCAACTATTTATTGCAGAAACTAGAAAGGACAACCGACAACCGACAACGACAACTACTACGATGCATACCAGACGACAACAGTAACGACGACAAAAATGCCTGACGACAGATGACAACGACTGAAGTCTATGATGAGATGACGAAAGATAGATGATTGCTTCATCTAACATGTAGTTCAGTTCTACCATACTCGTATCTAGTAGTTGAATGTTGTTTTAGGTATTATTGTTGGTTGGTTTTGAAAAGCTTGTACATATTTTTTCCTTAAACATTAAGCTTAGCTTAATTTTGTACACCACAAAAGTCTACACACACTGGGACACCCACACATATTTTCTAGCTTAAAAGGATACAGAAGCACCAGCAGCAGCAGTAACAGCAACAGCATCACATAAGGACAGGGATGCCTTTACTATACAAGAAGAATTCGATACAATTTCAGTTGACTTTTCTTTTGGTTTTTCTCAAATGCACACACACACACACACACACACGCACGCACTCGTGTTAGTTTGTGGAAATTGCAGGAAATTGGTTAAGTTGAAATTGTTTCCATTTTTAGCAATGAGCAACGACAAGCAAAAAGGAAATCAAAGAAAGTAGTACGAACGAAAGAGAAAATTATCTACGCTTGGATTGTCATCGATTTTCCATGCTATTGCGTTAAATGAATGTCTATCTAACTGACTCTCTGTCTGTTTGTCTATTTGACTGTCTGTCTATTTGTCTGTCTGTTTGTCTGTCTATTTGTCTATGTGACTGTCTGATTCTCCATCTGTGTATCTGTCTCTTAGTATATTTGTTCTTTCAGCATGGAAAGTTAAGTCAAAGCTTAAAAAATTATCCCAAAAAATTTCAAGTACATGAAGAATAAAAAGAGTCTTCAAAAGATAAAGATTGAGTAGTTGATTTAATGAACATTTTGTAGTACTTCTCGTAACTTCAAAAGGATAACAAACTCCTCTCTCTCGTTTTCATTTAAATGCATCAACAGACTAAACATTCTTTATTTGTATTAAAACGTTTGCTGTCATGTAAATGTCACAAAAATATAAAAAAAAAAAAAAATAAAAAACTCCACTTCATCCTGATGACAGATATAGAGTGAGAGAAAATGAAGAAAGAACCAACAGCAGGAGCAGCAGGACGCTCATACGCCATGTTGTATGAAGAAGAAAGAAACATTTGAAAAACTGTTATGCCGCGGTATTCTATTTAAAAATTCAACACAAAAATAATTTCGTTCTGTTGTGATTTGCATAATATTATTAGTAAACACTCGTTAGAAAGTCACAAATATGTACCCATAGACACACACACACACACACACACTCACTCACTCACACAAATACACAGTAAAAGACAAGAATAGACAAAACAAAACAAGCGTTGAATGAAGGCATAGTAGACAAACAGAAAATACCAAAATCAAAATCAACAAAAAATTTAAATTTATATTTTGCCCAAATATTCCGCATGAGATTTGGTATTTCATTTTTATTCCTCCACTCATTTGTTCATTCATTCATTTGTTCATTCATTCATTTGTTCATTCATTCATTCTCAATTCTATGCCGCCAAATAACGAAAGCTGTAAAATATTGTTGACCGCAAACGAAAATCAAAATACAAAAAACAAAAAACAAAATATTGTTGGCTTAGTCGAGTGAAAAAGTGAAATATCCATAAACATCATACACATAAAATCTCCACTTATTAAAACAACAGTTGAATTGAAATGAGATTTGTAGGTGTATATTTTTGGTTATTCTACTCTACTCTCCTCTCCTCTCCTCTACCATGCACATCATCATCATCATTCGTTCGTTCGTTCGTTGCCACCAACCACAGTTTATATTAAGTTCTTTCTATAGAGTAGAAACACCAAATTTATTGTTTTTTGTTTTTTTTTTTCTTTTTCTGTTATTGTGGAGTTGGCCTAAAGGCTCCCTCCTGACCATGTCTGGGCGTCCGTTTTACTCTTCTGCCACGCCTATTCAACAAGCATATATTACACCAAACCCATCTACCTCATCACCCTTCTCCTAACATCACCATCTCTATGCTTATTTATAAACACAAATTTATTCAGCGTAATTAAAACACAAAATTTTGCTTTTACTGTTTGCTCAAGTGTTGCGTACAAGAGAGCAAAAGCAAAAGACTATGGTGAAGGCGAAGATGGACACGGTGGAGGTGGAGATGGAGATGGCGACGAACAATGAATGGCGAGTTTTGCATTTATATTTGTACGATAAAATTTATGTATGAAGTTAACATGGTCGTCGTATTAAAAAGGATGAGTCGCATTACACTTAGAGATACTACAATGCATAATTTAAAACAAATCTTAATGAGGATTTTGACCCAACTGTTCAACTCATTTACAGATCTGCCTAAAGTTTGTTTTTGTGCAAATCAGAGAATTAGTTTTTGACCACTTTTGTTCAGAAATGTTATCCAGAGGTTACTGACATTATTATTATTCACATTCAGAGTTTCCCAATTACTGCAGGACGTAGCCCCAATTAAATGAAGGGGGATACAAGTTCTATAATTTTTAAATTAGACCGACAACATTTAATAATGCAAACAATAATAAGATCAATCTTAAACCTACTGTCATATTAAGTTATTTTATGTGTCCCTATCTACGCCCATGAATTGATCTATTTTACGATTTGTGTTGGTCCCTTTTTTTTTTTTTTGCTTTTGTTTGTTGGCAGTTGTGTTTATATCGTTTGTCGCGCTGCTACTACTAACGATGAAAAGGACATCTAAAGCAAAGACCAACGACGGACAACGATGAACGACGACATCGGCATAAATAAGCTTTTCAATTTCCTTTACTATAGTACAACAAACCCTAACTCACTCACTCACTCACTCACTAACTTACCAACCAAGTTTACTTTGTTTGTGCTCTTAACAAAAATAAGAAAGAAAATCAAAAACAAAAACAAAAAAAGAAAAAAATTTAATTAATGTTATAATTTATTATATTGTATTTTTTCCCATTTCTTATGCGGCTTTACCCTATTTTGACATCATATCTTTATCTTTACTCTCTCTCTCTCTCTCTTTCTTTTAGGGATCGGAATTTCTGGAAGGCTACAGCATAAATATAACAAAAACCTACAAGAAACATAAACGTTGTAAGCCAAAACGTCTATATGCCAGCGCCACTGAGAAATCTTTGCCGGACTTGGAGCATTTGCCCGTGTTGCATGAACTGGACAACAATAATATAATCGAGGGTGCTGCACGAAGTAGTCGCAGTTCAGCAACTGAATCGCATGGCTTAAGCCGTGGTCGTGGTACATTTGCGCCACAGTTCAGTTGTTGGTATACAAGCATTTTTATTGTTCTGCTTGTACAGTTGCAACTGCATTACTGTTGGCTTAGAAGTAGCAGCAGAAGCAGCAGCAACAGCATAAGTAGCAGCAGGTGGACGTGAAACTTTTATAAAAATATAAAAAGAACAACAGGAGCAGCGAGGACGACGAACACAAGTAAAATACACGACAAAGCATCAAATCACTATGAAGATGATGATGATGACTACGACTACGATGACCATAGCCACCGTCTACTCTATTCTACTACTATAACTACTACAACTATAAAGTAAACTTCAAATAGACACACACACACACACACAATCTCCTTTACACACAACAAATACACTATTAATTATTAAAAAGAAAACTACAAAATCAAAAAACAAAAAAATTACAAACAAGAAAAACAGGACAACTAAACTGGTAACAAAAAGATTTCAAAAATAAAACCGGTTTAATTTATCTAAATACCTTTTAACTGTATCCTTTTAAATATTTAATATTTCAGTTCGTCCTCGTGTGTCTCTTTTTTATTGTATTGTATGTATTATGTTATTATTATAATTATTTTATATTTATTTTTTTATATTTAAAAATCTTTTATTTTTTAGTTTTTTAATGAAAATTTCTCATTTTCTTTGTTATTTCTAAAAAAAAATCCTAGTATTTAGTAAATTATTAAAAACTGAATATATTTTATTATTAAAATTAAAAATAAAAAAAAATAAAATATTACAATAAAAAAGACAAGAAATTAAAACAAAATGAAATATGCTTGCGTGCATACAAAGTATCAAGCAATGAAATTATAATACATTTATCATACTAGATACATGCAATTACGCATGAGATACACAATCTACACATAATACACACACACACACACCACACATAATATACATCTAATTGTGTATGTGTGTGTGTGTGTGTGTGTGTGTGTGTATGTATTATTAACACCTACTACCTAAATACAACATACAAATGTATAACTACTTTTCGATAAGCAATAATTAGTTGTTGTTGTCATTATATTGATAAATAGGCTATTATAGTAAAAGAATGAAAGAAAGAAACTAAACAAAAAGTCATATTAGATACTATTATAGATACTTCTCATTCCCCCTATACATATATTATTTTTTTTTTTTTTTTGTTTAAGTAAGTATCTAAGTATCTGATTGATATACAAGTATATGGTATTTATTAATACTATTGAGTATGAAAACAAAACAAAACAAAACAAAACACTTTTTGCTTGAGCGCCTGTTAAATCTTTTTCTAAAAAAAAAAAAAAAAAATATATATTAAATTATATATATACATATATATCTATGTATCTATATTAAAAATATATAATATATATATATATACAGATATACTTGATGTTGTTTTTGTGTTCTTAGATTTTTTGAGGGTTGGGCATTGCAAGAAACAATCGTTAGCAAACAATAGAAGAAAGGCACACATATATAATAATATTAAATTAAAATAATAATAATAATAAAAAAAAAAATTTTAAAAAAATATAAATAAAATAAAACTATAATAATTGGGTATTGAGTATTTGCATGTAAGTTGAGCTCTAGAACTAAGTTCTTAAGTCTACTAGTAGATGAAAATCATTGCTATATAAACATACTACATACATACAACATATATATAATACATACATACATACATACATACATACATACATACATAGGTTAAATAATAATACACTTACAATACAATACAATAGTATATAGATTTGGCAAATATTCAATTCGTCCATTTACTTTACTTTAAGTTTAAGTCTTAAAAAAAATAAAATTAAAAACATGAAGGAAATCAAACTAAAGACTTGAAGATACGAGTGTATACCCGGATAATAATAATTATTTATATATGATTTTTTAATTTTATTGAAAAGCAGAAAAATTAAGAAAAAATAATCTAAAACAAAAAAATATCTTCCAGAGCTTGAATACTACACTATCTATCTTAAAAAACAACATTCAAGTCAATATAATAGGCGATTTGCAGTAATCAGCTTACTTATTATTATTCATTAAAATCCCGCATCTTGTGATGTTTACTCTGCATGGGTGTTGTCATTTATTTGTTCATGTGATGTCATTTCCTTTTCTTGGTGACATAAAACAATTTTAAGTAAATCTCAAATTGTAAATCGTTTGTTAAAATTTTAATAAAACATATATCAGGAATGAAAAAAGGGAGCTGCACATTTTTTATAAATCAATTTTCCACAATTTTCCATTTGTCTGTATATCGAAAACAAAAAAACTGCTATTCAAAAAGCAAATGTTTTACTGCATTTCCATTTCCACTGCAAATTGCCTATAAGACTTTTATTTATATTATTTAAAAAAAAAATCCTTAAATTTCTTTAAAAAAACAATCAATCGGTTTTTATTCTTCCTAAAGTGTAGTGTGAGTGGTTTCCTAAGTTATTTTTTTTTTGTTTTAACCACTCACAACTAAGGACATCTGCAACTCATCTTTTGTCTAAGTTTCTAAAACTGTAAATACCATAAACTATATTTAGAAATTAATAGAATAAAAAAAAAAAATTAATTGAAAATTTAAATGATATGGAATTGTTGGGAAATGAACGTGTTTTGGACTGTTAGATGTAGTGGTATGATGTGTGATCGTTTAGAGCGTTTTGAGTTATAATAATAATAATTAATGAGATACAAATGATGAAGACGTGACGTATACAGGATAATTATAATTTTTGTTTAGCAGTTAAAGAAAAAAAAAAAACAAAATTAATATTAATAATAAATTAAGATTTCAAATCGTTAGTTTTTAATTTTAAAATGTAAAAAAAAAAAAATTTAGAAGACACTAAATGATCGCCAAGTTCAGTTCTTAGTAAGAAATATATCCTAAAAAAATAAAGGAAAACATGAATATTAAATAAAAATATTAAAATAAATAGATATATATTTATAAGTAGTTATGTGGTTAGTAGTCGTAAACTAAATGTGAGTATTTTATACATAAATATATACATTATACAATATACTATACTATATATATATAGATCATGATATATGTATTTGTATATACATATATTTATAACAAAATAACAAGAAATAACTATCGTTACAATTTTTATACCAAATGATGAACACAGAAATACAGAAATGAAAAAAAAAAAAATACAAGTAAATATATTTTTAAGATATTCTACTATTATTACAATGATGATGATATTGTATTAGGAAGCGCGAGAAAATGGTAAAACAATCAAAAATAAGATAAAACAGAGTTGAACTTCGGATCCATCGAAGAGTAAATATCTTTCACACACTTAATGAAACTTTAAATTTGTAAAGTAATTTAATAGGGTAAATGGGGAAAAACAAAAAAATTATGGATGGTTATGGAACTTGGAACATATATTTTTTTAAAAGAACTTGCATGACTCTAGAAGCTTCCATGTTTGCTAGTCTAAGTAACATCGCAAAACTGGGACTGAATACAGTTTTAAGATCCTGAAACAGTGCTGAAATTATTATATTTTAAGCGGCACAAACATTCATCAAAACGAACCAAGGGATCGATCTCCATTTTTCAGCCCAGGGTTTCTATGGTCTCAAAGAGAATAGATGGCAGGGTGTCAAAGAGAATAGATGACAGGTAGTCTCAGAGATAGCACGACAGGTTGAGACAGGAAAGTCAACGGAAAGGAGCAGTCAGTCACGCAGTGTACGTCAGTGTGAACAATCTTGCGGGATGGTTGGGTTAAGAGAAAATGTATTAGATGTAACAGGACATATTAAAAACAATAAGAGTGTTTGAGCATAAACAGTTATCTTTACAATGGGGACTACATCCTCTAAAATCTAAACTCCGATTGAAACATTGTAAATGTGTACAAGAATTTGAAGTGTATGAACATTTAGATTGAAAGCTCAAAAACTAAAAGATTTCCATAGAAATTGAAGAATTTCTGAGAACTATAAACAATCGTTTCGATCTTTATCTTGAAAAATATTTCTATATTATGGGTTTTCCTATGTTACCTTTACATGTATTGTATTACAAACATTATGAAATAAGTACTTATATTAAATCTATTCTTATTACATTGTGTGAAAGTTATAAAACGAGGAATAGAGAAAAAATATTTATATCACAAACTATTTAAAGTTTGAATTGAGTACAGAGTCGCAGTGAGACATACTGTAGTTACAGCAAAAACAACATGCAAAAACATTCATCATACATGACTAAAGCAAAAAAGTTATACTTGTTAGTACCAAAAATTAAAACTTTTGTTGAAGTGGCATGAAAAACCTTGTTTGAGATACAATTTTTTGTTTGATTCATACCATTTTTCCTTTCCATTTTCCCTTTTTTCTTTTTTTGGTTTTTTTTTTTTTTTTTAGTTTGTAGTTTGCTCAGTAAAACGTTTAGCAGGCGGTGGTCCATATGCAAAGTTCTTTTTTATAGCCAAAAAACAGAAAGAGGCCATAAACAACAACAACAACAACAACAACAAAAACCATGACGATGACAACAACAGCAAAAGCATATTTAAAACCGAAGAAACTAACCAAAAAACTCTATCAAAACCTAACCAAGCTACTAACTATAAACTAGTACTAACAACAAACATACTAACTGCTGTGTACTGCAAAAGGTTTAGGTTGACCTGGAAAAACTTTTTGTATATTCCAAAAGCGGCAAAGAGCACAGCGCATAGTCTAATTAGAAAGAAAAAAAGGGCTAAAAATAAAACAAGGCGATGATGAAGAAGATGAAGCAGCAATTTTAATATACAAGTATTTACTAGATATAACGGTATACTACTACTACCTGCAATTTTAGTTCACCATTTTATCTTTTTTTACACGTCCACAAAAAAAAAAAAAATTCTTACCAATTAAACTTTTACTTTTCATAGGCTAAATGAGGACCCAGTTGAAAAAGTTTTTTAAAACAAGAATATTTAAATTACTTTCAGTTTTAACAAAGATTAAATATCCTTCAGTGTTAAAATCACAAGAAAAAAAAAAACATAATAATAGTAATAAAGTTAATCTTTTAAATTTTCTATAATATCTTTACTATATATGAGAAAGGTGTATGTTGTTCCTGGAGACCCGAAAAAATTATATGAAAAATGGAATAAGTCAGTAAATGTGTAACATTTAATTTATTTTCTTCGTAAGAAGTTTAAACTGTCCAAGTTAAAAATATCTACTATGGGAGCACCGCTTCTGTCTGTTTGTCTGTTCGCAATGAACTCAAAAACTATCAAACGAATTTTCATACGCTCTTCACAAATGGACAGAGGGATTCATAAACAAGGTTTAGAAAATTCGGTTAAACCCTAAAATAACAAGTGAAATACCGAAAATAAACGAAAATGATGAGGTGTACAAATGAAATGCAAGTCAAGGTTAGAGACATATTTTAAAATCAATCAAGTCACCTTTATCTAACATCTTTCAAATAGTTTCAATAAAAAAAATATTTAACAATGTGCAGAAAAAAATAACTATAATTCTTTATAAGAAACCGACCTCGCTCCAAAAAAAAAAAAACAGAGCTGTGAAAGCAACTTGTTTTCTAAATCAACAACAGGGAAAATAACCGAATTGTGGGGCGATACTAACGTCATGTAGTTAACTTTGGTCATGTGGTTAACTTGGGTCACATGATTAACATTTGGTCAGTTCTTTGCTTTGATTTAGGAAAATTATGAATATGATGGACATTTTGGGTTCAATCCATAACACACTTTACTCAAAACACTCTCCAAACTATGCTAAAATTTCCCTGAAAATTTCATCAAATCCATGAGGAACAAACACACATAGTTCTATAGATGTGTATGTTATACTAAAACTAAGAGTGAATATATACATTAAATTTTCAAGAATTTAATTTTTCTGTGTGAAGAAGTTTAAACTGTCCAAATATTAAAATATTCTACACTAAGTAAGTACTATACTATTCTGTGTATTGTAAAAGAATTTAGGTGAAAATTTATATTAAAATGATACAATTTCAGAAGCATGGGCATGAAGATGATGATTTCATCAATTCATTTCGAAATGTTAAACATTTTTATGCAACAAAAAAAAAAAAAAGTAGAAAATTTGCTTTTTCACAAAATATTTATTGAACCTTAAACCTTTTCTTGAAATTAAAAAGAATCATATATGATAAAATTGCTAAAATATCATCTATCTATCTACAGATAAATTCTTCTTTCATTCATTTAAATATTTCTATACACAAAAGGAAAGCATCAATGAATTTTAAAAAACTTTTCAACAAAATCTCATCTATACAAAATCATTATTCTCTTTTGGTTTCTATTTGGTTTTACTCTTTTTCTCTCTCTCTCTCTCTCTCCAACTATTCTTAATGATTTTTCATGCAGAAAACACCAAAAGTTAGCAAGCAAAACGAACGAGTTGGCTAACTGAAAAACTAAGGATATTTTATGCAAAAAAAAAACATTTAAAATGGAAAAAAGGGAAAATAAAGTCAACGTTGAAAACAAAAAGAATTCAAACTCTCAAACTCATTGCAAATTAGTTTCGTAATGCCAAATAAAAAAAAGTATATAATTTAATTAAAAGCAAACAAAAACGGTTTGGAAAAATGTACTTGCAATTTAAAAAAATATAAAATATATAAAAAAAAAATCAAAAACACAAAAAGGAATAAATGGAAAAAAAATACTAAATAGAAAATATACACACACATACAAACATACACTTACATACAAACAAACATCAATATAAATACATATTTAGAAAAAAAAAAAAAAAGATAAAGATAAAAGAAGTAAAATATATAAAGTATAAAAATGAAAAATATAAAACAAAATAAATGATAAAAGGATACATATTTTCTAGCAATTGCAGTGAATGAGTGAATCAGTGTATGAAGCAATATTGTAGGGTATTAGTTTTGTGAATTTGTGAAAAAAAAATATAGAATATATGAGAAATAAAATTTTATTTTAAATAAATTATTGAAAGAAAAAAAAACTACCTACCTAAACAAACCAAGAAAAAAAGCCTAAATCTAATCGAACCTACTACATTTTTAGTGAGTACCTAATTAATTTCATAAAAAAAATACAAGAAATGAATCAAGGAATGATTGAGAAGAAGAACAAATAAGCAATTTATCAGAACAAATATCTTATTAAAGCAAATGCAAAAAAAAGTCTACCAACAAAAGCATTGAACAAATGATGGATGACAAATGAATGATGATGAAATGAAATGAAAAGAAAAGCAAAGTAAATCATAAACAAAAAAAAAGTATTCATATTTACATATTACATAAACATATTTAAAGTATTATTACAACAATATAAAAGATACAAAATAAATTAAAAATTTACGAACTAAGAAATTAAAAAAAAAAAAAAAAATGTTACAAAAATAAAATATAGCAAAAGCAACAACAAACAACAAAATAACGTAAAAATAAAAGCAATAATAAACACAAAAGAAAATACTCACTTAAGAAGTAGTTATCAATACATACATATATTACATCATATACAATACATAAATACATACATATTTATATATACATAGATATATCTATATATAAATTTAAGAAAAATGGTTATTGAAGCATTGAATTAAGGAAAGGAAAGGAAAGAAAAGAAAAGGAAAGTGTTGAGGAGGTTAGAATGAAATAGTATCTTCTAGGAGCAGCAGGAGTGTTAAATCATAGAGTAAAGTGAAGTGAATTGAATTGAATTGAATTGAATTGAATTGAATTGAAATAATGAGAGGTAGCAAGCAACAGCCAAAGCTTGATGGTGGTAGTTGAAGGAAGGAAAAGGAGTGTGGTAAGGAAAAATAACAAAAAAAAAAATTAATAAAAAATATTAAAAAAAAATTATAAAAATAAAACTATTTTAAAGTAGAAGTTGCAATATTTAATTGTCGTTACCAAAATATAGTAGAAAATAAAAAAAAAAAAACAAAATAAATGAAAAAATAATAGTAGTAGCTTTGTCGTTAGCAATAGTAGTAAAACAACAACAACAACAACAACTGACAGTAAATTAAATATACAAAATATTAATGGTTAAGCGAAAGTAAAAATAAAGCAATCCACTTGCATTTTTGTATGATTTAGATAAAGAAAATGCAACTTAAAAAATAACGCATCATCAATGTTTTATTATAATAAACTATAAAACAAACACTCATACATATACATAGAAACATAATTACACGCATACATAACATATACTAAGTATGTACTTACAATATTATGTACTAATAATTAATGTAAAATCCTAAAACCTTCTCTCCACCTTCACCATTTCCTTTCACATGGCACACCAAAAAGCTCAATCTCCCAAACTCCAAAACAAAAATAAAATAAATTAAACATAAACATAAACATAAACAAAAGGAATCTAACAAAGAAATAACTCTAATAGATACTGTATATAAGTATCTATAAATATACAAACAAACAAATATGATTGATACTGCTCCCCCAAATACTTGACCATAAGATAATCAGTAATGTGTAGAACGAATGAATGAATAATGATGATGATATTGATGAATATTATTAATACAAAATACTTATAATAATGAATATGAAAAAATATATACATATACAATATTATATAAAATAGTGTTGTAAAACACATTAATAAAAAACAAAAAAAAAATTTGATGAAAAAAAGAGAAATTGAAAATGCATTTAGCATTTTCAGAGCAGATACAAAAAGAAAAACGGTTTGCTATTGCACACACACACACACACAAAAGATGATACACATAAAAGATACATTTACCTATAAACAAACAACAAAAGTTTAGTGTTGGCAACGGCACATTTTTGTTTGTGTTACTTGAAAAGCAATAAAACTTGAATATGAAGATGAATCTTTTTGATACCAATAAACATAAATTTCTGAAGAAAAAAAAAAAAAAATTATAAAAATATATTATAAACAACAACAATTGATTGTGAGCTAAGTTCCGCATTAAACTATATTTATATAAAAATATTATTATTGTAATACATACTAACATATTATGATGATGTATCTACTGTAGATACACAGACATACATACATACACATCTATTATGTTAAAAGTATTTTAAAAAAATACTTAACATATTAAATGAATGAATGATGTGCAAAATTTCATGTATGAACAACTATAAGTTAATTTTAAAAATATTTTTGTTGTCAACTTAAGTTTATTTGTTTGTTATACAATACTTACTATGTATTTCATTTATATTATATTGTAATAAATCATCATGATTTCCGTTTTGATTTTTCAACTGTCAAATACTCTATGCGTACGTATATAGAAATAAACAAAATAAATAAATGGAAAAATAAATAAATAAATAAATAAAAAAAAAAAATAAAATGACTCTATCTTTCTACTATTTATGTATATTTTTTGTGATGATTATTAAACACACACACACACACACACACACACACACACACACACACACACACACACACACACACACACACTGAATTATTTAAATTATTATTATGTTCAAATTGTAACTAAATTTAAAAAAAAAATCCTATACACACTCACACAATTACTGGTATTTTATATTTATTTATTATGCAAATTTAGTTAAATGCAAATTAATGACATAACTTGTGCATTTCACACGCACACACACACACACACACACACACACACACATACACACACATTGAAGATGGATTGGTTGGGTTTGACTAGTAAAATTTCTTCTATAAATGCAACACATTATCTGCTCCAGAACTACACACTACTCTACTCTACAAATAACACAATAGCAGCTATAATAATAATAATAATAACAACAACCACAACAATAAACAATTGAAAATTACTTTACAACATTGCAGAGCCAAGAGGCTTAATTTCCTTTCTTTTCTTTTTTTTTTTTTCCTTTTTTTGCTTCATTAATTTACATTTATATTCAATTAAATATGAATGTTGAATATATTTAGTATTTAATGTACAATATACAAAAAAAAACAAAAAATGAAATCAAATTGTTCTTAATAGTATGAACAACAACATCAACAACATTCATAATTAATCCATCATCATAATTACTTGAGAAGAAAGTATAATAAGTAAGTAGTATGAAAAATAATTCAATGCAACAGAGAGAAGAGTCTTTAAATACTTATGCATGTATGAACAATCACATCATCATTTCAGGTCATTTAAAAGGAGAAAATAATTCAAGAATATGTTATGAAAATCTATAGTAATTCTTTATCAAAAATCTGTTCAATAAGACATGTAAAATAGCCATGCTCCCACGCATCATGTGGCGTGTGGCTCATGCTGGACGAAGTCTATGAAACTCGCTCACGAAATTTCATCCTATCATATTTAGTCCAGTCAATATGTTTTGTACAATAAAATTGATATTGACACAAAGAATTATTAATTCTAAAAACTACCAATCAAAAAGAGATGTTTGACAAAGACCACTCTTGATTCAATTTAATATATTTCTTATGCTTTATATGTAAAGTTTAATCCACCAATTCCAACTTTACTTGTGGATTTTGAAAAAAAGTAAGTATACAAAACCACAATCATAATCGTAATTTACGTTATTTATGAATTTCAGAGCAATCGATAAAGTACTTTTTGAGTTCACAGGTCATGAACAAACGAACATTTACATATTTATTTATACAGATTATTTCAAACAAAAATTTAAATGATCTGTGTCGTGGCTTTTGAATGAGAAATTATTGAGCACAAAATCAATTCAATAATTATTTTAAATTTCACGGTTTATTTAAAATATGGAAAACAATTTGTTATCTGTTGCTATTGTTGTTATAGTTGTTGATGTTGCTTTTAATGTTGTTGTTGCTAGTATTGTTGTTGCTGATGTTATGTTATGGCTGCTAATGTTGTTGTTGTTGCTATTAATGTTGATGAAGTTAGTCTTGTTGTTGTTGCTATGCGATGATCCTGGTACTATGCCTGGAAGCCGTTAGCACTAGCATTTGTTGTTGTCGCTGCTAGTGCTGATGTTCCACACAACAGCACTCTGCGAACTTGATGAAATGCGAACAGCAACTAAATTAAGAAAACGCTTCTCATAGCATGAAAAACGCCTGAAGTCGCAGTAAGTGGACCAACATAACAGGACCTTATTTGTACGATTGATTGCTTTGCATAACCAAACACTATCAATTTCCAAATGGTCAAAATCTAGATGAGATTAATGAGTAATTAGTTAAATGACCTAAAGGATGCTGTTCCATATCAAGAGTTACAAGAATAAGAAAGTATTCAAAACCCCATAAGTAACTGCCTTTCTCTTTTTGCAACACCATCAAACTAAGATCATTCTTCTCGAAAAACCTTTCTTTGGTCAGTTTGGCAATATTGCCACTGGGTGACTTGGCTTTGATCGTTGATTCTTCGAATTCGTTCCTGAGACTAACGGTAACTTCTGAGTGAGACCAATTAAGGATACATTATCATCAAATACCCTAAACACTTCTCCACCTTTTCTAAATTGAAATATCATAATGTGCAGAAAGGCTTCCGGGTGAACTCGCGTTCTAACGGCGAACGGCCTGCGTAGCAACCTAACCTAAACGAGTATAGATTGAATTATCAAGGATCATTGATACAAAGAAATTATCATAAACATTTTTTTCATTAACAAAAGGTTTAAAATTAAATAATTTCCCATATTTTTGCTATTGTTGAGCAAAATAAGATATTGATAAGAAATTCTTTGAACAAAATTAAAAAAAATCCCACATCAAAAAGACAGAAGAAGTTATTCCAAATATGTAATATGATTTCATCATTTGTTTCTCGAATTCTGCAAAAGCAGTGACCCTTAAATAACTTTATATACAATTAAGATTTAAGATTTTTTAAAAGGCACATAATTTTAAGCACTAGAATCTCCCTTATGAATTTTAGTAATTGGATCTTGAAGGCCTTGAAACTTTTTGTCTCTAAGTAGAAAACAAGCTTAAGTCTTTTTTGATGGCGACACTAGATTATTACGAATCTCTTTTCAATGAATATCATATAAGTATATTCGTAAGTAAAGTTCCTTAGGTTTTTAATGCCCAATCAGTCAACATCACTCAGGCTTAACTAATTATGCACTTTTTACCGAAAACTATTTTTCTCGTCATCATAAAGTTGTTTTTTTTTTCTTTTTCATTAAATAAAGACTTTTAAATGATTTTAAATATTTTATGATGATTTTACTCTCAAAAAAAAAAAAAACATGCAGCATACTTTAGGGGGCATTTTCTACTAAAAATAAATCATTTGCATAATACAATACAATACAATTTTGTAAAAACGTTATGTACACTTTTTTTCCAATACAGAGAGAATGGGTTCTTTATGTATTTAGGATGCCTGTAAGCAATAATTTACGAATGAATTAAACTTATAACACAACTATTAATTAACCATAAACAATTTTAATACCTTCAGTTATTTTATAAAGTCAAACACATACTTAATATCTACACACATTTCATATGAGCTTCAAATACATTGGCTCTTTAATAACTTTATCGCTCTTCTCCTCGCACTCTTTTCCCTTCTTTCGTATTTTTGATTTATATCCTGTTATAACCACATTCTATGTATTAAAAGGATCTGTATCAGAGAGGAGAAAAAGAAGTCCAGAGTAGAGTAGACTAAAATTAGTTGTGTTTGTTTATTTTTGATTGTGTGAAATTCAGTCGAAGTCATTTTATTGTTTAATATGTATATAATTTTTTTTAAAATAAATTAAATTAATTAAACTAGTTTTTTGTTTTGTTTGTTAATCTGCCATATATATATATATATATATATACATGTGTGTGTGTGTGTGTGTGTGTGTGTGTGTGTGTGTGTGTGTGTGTGTGTACATATCTGTGAACTTGCATTGAATACATTTAACTGCTTTTACTATATATACATTTATTTATTTATTTATTATTATTTGCATATTAAATTATATGCAATGGCAGGATAATGATTTAATTTTTTTATTATTATTATTTGTGCTTGGAGAAACAAAACTACAATAGTATTAAAACAACAATAGGAACAGCAACAACTGCATAATAACGAGGAAAATAATAATTGAATTAAATAATAAAAGACAAAAAAAAAATTAAAAAAAAAAAAAAAAATTGAAAAATAAAATATAAAAATATTTATTTAATTTTTAATAATAATAGAAAGCAATTATTTGGTGTTATTTATTTTCAGGTTAAGTGTTAATCGGGCTAATTTTTGATGTCGGAACCAATGGAACCAATTTAATGGCAATTTGATTTGATTTTTATATAAATATTTTACGAATAACTAATAAAAAAAAATTTTAAGGTCAGCAAAAATATATTTAAATAAATTTAGAAATTTTCAAATTAAAGTGACTTTGATGTCTGAAAATTGATAACAATTAATGTGTGTCAAAAAAGGGGCCAATTTTCGGAATAAATGTCGATTGATGTTGTTGGCGTAGCCTATAAAGAAGGATGAGGTCTGAATTTGTGGCAATCAAACTCTATACAGTTTTCTTAGACCTAGGTGACGCTGTTGAGAACATGTATGATGAGGACAGCGAATGTTTGCAATATTTTTCATTCGGACAGGCTAAATTGCGAAAATTTGAATATAGATAACATTGGTAATGCATTTATTCTACCTTCAAGCTACATCGATAATCAACCACAAATGCAGGAATATATAATATTCAAGATGTGATGAGTTACGAACACCATTTTCGAAAAGATTGTTCTATTCCCAGAAGAATAGGTAAATATGATTTCAACAAGATGGCGTACCATCAACCATCTCAGCAAAAGATTGAACAACCGTGTGATTAGTCGTTTTGGCTATGTCCATTGTCCTGCTCATAGCTGCAATTTGACGCCGCTGGATTTTTTTCTATGGGCGCATTAAAATATAAAGTTTATGCCGACAATCCCCAAACAATGGATCACTTGAAACAGAAACATTTGGGCCGAAATTACCCAAATTGACGAGGAAAGTGTCCACTGTGCTTGAAAATTGGTGTTCCAGGATGGCATACTGCCGAGCCAGTCATGACCAACATTTGAATGTAATAATTTTTCATACTTAATGGGAAGAATCAATCTATCAAATAAAGCGAAATTCGTTGAAAAAAAATTAACTTTTGTTCATTTAATGACCAAACCAAAATCGTACCAATAGTTTTCTAAACCTTTATTTTCCTGATGTTGTAAGGAACAGTGTCACCCCGATTTGGATGATATATAGTCAGACAGCTACAACTTCTTGCGTGTATATAAGCAGTTTATTGTTGAGCCGATTCTTCTCACTGAATTGCGTTGAAAATTAAATGAATTTGAATACTATTTGGGCAAAATATTGGACAAAAATGCTAACACAAACTATACATTTAAAAAAAAAAAATAAAATATTTAAACTCAATCTGAAAATAACTTATTTATTCTTATTATTCTTCGTTGCTTTTGAAAATAATATCTCACTTGGTTTTCTTAATAATATTACTACAGTTCAAAGAAATTGTCTTGGAATTTTAAAGTATTTTTAATCTTTAAAATTACAATGGAAATCCATTTTGAACATAAAACAAAAATTTATTTCGAAAACAATTAAATGTCTTCGTAAATTATAAACACCCGTCGACCATCAACCATCAAATCAAAACTTTACTAAGATAAGTCAAAAGCAATAACAAACTAAACTTACTATATACAATAAAACAAATCAAAAATACTAACTTTTTTAGACATTTGAATGACTTTAAGCCATGAACAGATACAATAACGTTTATGTGTTGCTGCAACTACTACTGAAAAAGCTTATTTTAATGACGAAAATCCCAAATTTATGTACAATAATGGACACATCAGATCAGATCAGACAACAAACACACAGTATGCTCCCAGAGGATTCACGTTATACTACACCAATACACCTGAAAACTTTTTAATGACTTTTTTGGTTATAAACTTCGAATAATGTTGAATTTATGCAACGTTGAGTGTAATAAAAATATGCATAATATTGCAATAAATGATTTTTTTTTTTGAAGTATGCATATGATGATGAAAATAACACAACTAAACATATGTATGTGTAATATAAACAGAACAGAAGAAAAAGATACTCGTACTATTCTACTACAAAAACAATCTGTCCATCTCTCATTTTCTCACTTAAGATGTAGTTGCAGTTGTAGCAAAAAGGTACTTAAATGTTATGCACTTGCAACAAGAGCATGAAATCTTTATACTTCTACAAGCTATTACAAGTATTATCCCTCCAACGAAGTGGGGTTGGTTGGTTGGTTGGTTGGTTGGTTGGTTGGTTGGTTGGTTGGTTGGTTGGTTGGTGGGTGTTAGTGTTAGTGTTAGTGCTACTGATATCAGTGGTCATAAAAACATTCTACATATGCTCACTCAATATAAAACTAGCACCAGTGGTGTTGGTGGAATAGTTAAAGTTAAGACCGCAGCTAAAAATAGCAGGTGTTGCAATGTGCAACAAAATTGTTCAGTTTATCTACATCTTACAGCACCAGCAGCAGCAGCAACAGCACCAACAGCAACATTTTAGCCCAAAATAGTCCAAGTACTAAATGCGAATACTTAGATACAACTATGTATATGTGTGAGAAGAAGAAAACTAAGTAGAATGGTTGGGTTGGGTTAGGTTAGGTAAACTATAACTGGAGGACACAGCAAAGTAAGCTTAATGATCTGTGGCATATGTTGCCGAAAAAGGAAATGAAGTTTTTCGTTGCTTCGTTGCTTTTTTCGGGTGTAAAACTAAATAGCTTTCAGCTGTATACGGAAGTAACGCAATTGAACGGAAGTGAGTTGCATAAATTTTGCACGAAACTAAAATACTAAAGTGTGAGTTGTGATGAAGGAAATGAATGAAGAAAATAGGAAACTAAGACAACACATAAACGCATAGAAAACCAAATCACAAGAATGGTGAAATAGATGAAACCCAAAATAAAGAAATTTAATTTAGGCAAACAACTGATTGCCAAAAACAGTCATGAAGAAAGTGGCACACTCACTCCTCCAACTCACACCCACACTCACAGATATATACATCTATACTTACATACATATGTGTTCCCCATCATTTTAACATATAAATCTTCATTGGACGTGGCCACAGCAAGTTATATAGGCGCACGCAACGCAACAAAATCAAGCGCCCAACCGAATGACGAACTCTTAAACTTAAACTTAAACCGAAACCCAAACCCAAACTTATTTCTACTAAAACATCCAACTATCCAACCAAACAACCAACCAATCGACCATCTTTCTACTTCTCTGTCACTCAGTTAGCAGTTCAATTCAAGCCAAACATTCATCTGACAGTAAGGACATCAAACTCATGTGTGTACTGAGTTTGTGTGGGTGAATGCGTAAGTATTGTTCAGCGAAAAGCATAAGCGGATTTGCAAGCCAAACTCCTCTGTTCTCGAACTTAAAGTAAAATGTGAAATACTGCTCTGCTGCCCATCCAAGCCAAGCGAAGCCAAGCTATGCCGAGTTGAGTTAAGCAGAATTGAGTTGAACCAAGTCATCCTTATGAACGCCAACCAAGTCGAAAACAAAGGCCATTATTTACAGGTGCTGCCCTCCAAAAGTGCCAAAACAAAGCAGACGAACATTGATTAATGAATTAATGAGGTAAACTTTGCACCTCAATGACAGCAAAGGCAATGGCGACGACAACAACAATAATGGTAAAGGCAAAGGCTTCCTTTTAGCCATATGAAGCGCTCCTCTCTATATACTAAATTGTGTATCAGTGTTGTTGTTTTTTTGTTTCATATACTTATGTGTGTGGGTGCGTGTGTATTTGGTTGAACGAGCATGAGCCTTTTAAACACAATACAAGAATGTATGTGTGTGTCTGTGCGTAGGACGCAATAAAACGTATCCTTGTCGTCGCTATCAAAGCTTCGTCGCTTCTGCTAGAGAATCACTGTCACACTGTCGCTTTTGGTTCACTCGTTTTTTTTGTTTCTTTTTTTTTTGTTTTTGCTAATGTATTGGTTCAAGAGGTCAGTCAACGTCAGCACAACATTGCCTGTGTCTATTCACTCATTATTGTTCTAGATACAAGCATTACTAACACGACAACAACAGTGGGTGTACTACTCCATTGGTTTGGTTCGGTTCGGTTCAGTTTAGGTTTCTTCAAAGTGTTTATGGTTCATTTGGCAATTTTTCGTTGTTTTTTTTTTCGTTATATTTTGTTTTGTTTTGTTTTGCATTTCTGCGACCACTGTGCAGTCAATGAAGTCACGCAGCTTGTCTTTCAATCGAGCATTAAAGAGCCGCCTCTCTAAGCCATCACCATAACCACACCACCACCTACTTCATGTCTATTTCCATGACCACCTGGCTTTATGACTTCAAAAACATGGCCACAATAGTAGTAGAAGGTAAGTCAACTCAATAGATACTTACAACTACAACAACAACAACAACAGCATCTTGAAAACTCAAAGACAAAACTGTTTCTGACACATGGTAAAATGAGATTTGAGAGCATTTCGCCCCTTTAAGTTGTGATAGGCGGAAGTCAACTTGTCCAGAGGCGTTTTAAGCACCACAATACATTAATCGAAAACATAACCAAATGATGCATTTGAAGAAAATAAATACTTGATTTGATATAAGGAAAACTATAACAAGAAATTATATTAACTTCAGCAAGAAGAAAAACAGCCAAATAAAACAAGATTTAAAATATATTTTTATACCACATAAATGATAATTTTCTATAGATATACTAGCTGTGCCCAGCACCGCTTTGCTGTGGCTCAATCAACATGTGAAACTTAGTTTGTTTTTTCTATTTTTTTTTTTTTAGCCTAATCGCTATTTACTGTAATTATCTACATTTAAAAAAAGAAATGATATTAATTTGTTGTGACTCAGAATCAAAATCAAAGACTACTTAAAAATTAAAAAAAAAAAAGACAAATTTAAATTACGGGCGCTAGAGGGAAGCATACACTCTTTCCAACTTTGTTTTATATATATAACATATATAAATAGATTAGTCAAAAACAAGAAATGAGAAGTTACATCCTTCTGGGGATATCGTGAGGATGAAGCCATTTTAATCTTTCCCTTGTAGAACAGCGAGTGAGCGTTGATGCCAGCAGTTTATGGTGATTTAAAGGCCTTGAGGATTTTGAGATCTCTTTGCAAAGAATATTTCCACTAAAATACGTGAGTTTGCTTTAGAATATGTAAACTTAAGATATTGAATATACAAGTTAGTTTTAAAGGATTGCCAACACAGGGCACCAGTAGTATTTAAGCATACCATATTGGAACCAATTTAATGTGAAAGCTTCCCCATTTTATCACATTTTACAATAAATTTCGCTCCATATAAGTGTCAATAATATATTTTTTTCGTTCGACAACTATGTCTCTTTTCGTACCTACAAAACTCCAATCGCGGGAAGCATTGCTATTATTTTGCTTTCATCTGAAGAAAATTCATCGGCTGCTGTGTGACGCTTACGGAGAGCATCCATCAATTTCAACATGCAATTACTGGTTCCGACGTTTCAAAAGTTGTGATTTTTTCACAACTGGCAAGGAGCTCGAAAGAAGGCCACCAACGTTTGTAGACTCCGAATTGGAGGAAATTTTAGACGAAGACCCGTGCTAAACTCAAGAAGATATTGCTGCAACGCTAGGAGTGACTCAACAAGCTGTTTCATTACGGTTAAAAACCACCCAGAAGTTCGGAAACTGTGTGCCTCACTAACTCAAACCAATAGAGATTTCGAATGGCGTGACATTGCTTCAGAAATGCTCCATCAACGGTACAAAGGGAAGTCATTTTTGCATCGTATCGTCACCGGCGATGAAAACTGTATTCATTACGACACTCCAAAATGCAAGAAGGCGAATGTTAAGCGCGGCGAATCCAGACCATTGACGCCAAAGCCAAACATCCATGGCAGCAAGGTTATGCTCTGCATTTGGTGGGATCAGAAGAGAATCGTGTACTACGAGCAGCTGATGCGATTGTAGCGTGCTATTGCGGGAAAACGGCCGGAATGGACAACCAGACATAAGCCATTAGTCTTTAACCTTGACAATACTCGGCCGCATGTCGCAAACGTTGTCAAAACCTATCTTGATGGTACCGGATGGGAAGTCCTAACCCAACCCCGCCAGAATAGGCTTGATGCTTTCATAGCCCCCAAATACGAACAGTATTGCCAGAAAAGTGGGGAAAAGTCATAGCTAGAGATGAGCAATACTTTCAATAAAATATCGTGTACCAATTTTGCACAATAAAGCTGCAACACCAAGAAAAAATCCTTTAAAACTTACTTGGATACCAATATTTCATGGTTTATGGGTCAGGGACTTATAGTGTTCAAATTTCAGTTCAATAAGTCAAAAAACAAAAAACTTTTTTTAATAAGAACTTTAATTTAAAAGAGAGTTTTTATGGCAGGTACCCTCCCTAGTGGTACGATTTGACTGATTCACGAATTTGATCGGCGTTTGGTAAAAAGAAACCTATGTACAGCTCTCTAGCTCAAAAACTGAAGGACTAGGAGTGCGAACAGACGGACAGACGGGCCGACGGACAGAAGAACATACGGACATGGCTAAATTAACTCGTCTGATCGAGCTGATCACAAATATATATACTTTATGTGGTCTGCGATGTCTCCTTCTGTGTGTTACAAACTTCATGACAAACTTATAATACTATTATATTCACTCCCGTGAAGAGTATAAATACTCAGATGAAAAAACGAACTCTTGGCCATAGTGTATACGTTTCTTAAGCAAAACAGAATCACTACTCGTTCGTTGGATTGACAAAGTGATTATCATGTGAAGCTTAGACAGTCTATAATCAACGAATTCCGTGTTCGCAGCAAAGAATGATATTCGCCACTAGTTATCAATGCTTTTGATGCTTATTCGAGTATGGTGAGTGTCTGGTAGATACATTCCATACTCAAGAAGTAATCAAATAAACAAAACAAAGGTAAAAATGTTCTACTTATGTCACAACTCGATATTTATAACTCCTGGATTGAGAATTTAATCAATTGAGACATTGCCAGAAGATTGGAAATGGTAAGTATTTCCTCCACAAAAACAACAACAAATCCAAACTTAAATGAAACTCAACCAACATCGGAGGGAACCAAAGAATCGTAACAACCAAGGGACAAAATGCTTGATATTGATATTAAAATACTCCTCTTTGCTACTCTTTGGTGATAAGTCTTACTACTCACAATCAATTCTTAAAGTTCTTAATAGGAAATAGGAGCAATTAACTAAATCTAGCATTTATACTAGGAATTAATGAGATAGATAGTTCATAGGAAAATTTGTTGATTTTTGTCATCGGACCTTGCATTGTCTTGACGAAACAGTATTTCTTTCACTAAAACTAATCTCTAGTTGTTTTTCGTTTAAATTCTAATTTCAATGTTATCTAATAAAGTATCGTAATAGCCATTAATAATTTGCTTCGGAAGATGTTAATAGTTATAAGTTATAACTCTCAACAATTCCAAAAAAAAAAAAACATGTGGATTTTTTGATCAACTTTACTGACTTTGTCGCTTTCGGAGCTGACTGTCCTTGTGAAGTCCACTGTTCCTTTGTATTTGGTTTATTAATGAATGCACGTTTTGTCCTCGATGCAGAATTGATTCATTTAGATTAGATGAAATATCACCAAACATTCGTTTAAAAATGACACACATGTGTTCTGTGTGTGTCAATTGTGAGTAATGGCGGCACTCATCCTGTGAACGAATTTTTCACTTCTAAATTGAAATGCTCACATTCTCAGCAATATCACTCACTTTAGTTCTTTCATTTGAATTTAGATAGCTTTTCAATATTTTATGGTCGAAAACTTCGAAACAGTGACTCTATACACTTTGCTGATGTCAGTTTAACTTCCATCATTTGTTTTTTTTTTTAAATTAATTAATGAACTAAGTATATTAGTATAATATTCACTAACTAATCCCAGCAGTGACCTTGGCAAAACACGTTGTAATTTCAAAATAATCATAATTTGAAACGAGCAAAGAATCATGAAAATTGCACAATACTTCTGATCAATTTCAATTCCTCTTAAAGAATATTGAAGTGAAAACAAATACTATATACTAATACTATTGTATTAGTCTAACCGATTTGTTAATTTCCTATCTATATATATATAAGTATATATACGAGTATATATATTATAAATCTAACAACGTCTGTATGTATGTCCTCATGAACTCCGAAACCGCCTTACCAATTTGGATAAAATTTTCAGGGAAACTTTAACATAGTCTGAAGAGTGTTTGAATTTGTTGCGGATCGGACTAAAAATGTCCATCATTTTCCAAAATCAACCCAGCCCAACAATATGAATCACTGGTCAAAAATTGTTTCGTGGCTAGTCCCTTTAGAGCCACTGCTAGTTCCTATATTCCCTTTTACATGCATTCAACTGGTGAATTTTGCGTGGCAATGTCATTGGAAGGGGTTAATTGGCTCCGCCTGCATTACCATTCACCAGTTACTGACACCATCAGCATTACCGATCACCAGTCGGTCACCAGTTGCTGTCATCACACACTGGTTCGCCTCTGCATTTCTTTTGACTGGTAATTCTCTACCCACCAGTAATGCGAAAAGGGGCTACTGCATATTTTACTATTCCTGAATTCACTAGCCACCAGGTAACAAGAAAAGGAACTAGTGAATTACTTTCGAAACGGAGTCTAATGCCATCAAGCATACTGCAGGGAGTGAACTGTGTTAAACACATTTCCAAATGTTAACCACATGACCAAAGTTAACTAAATGACGAAAGAATTGGGCGAGAACTAGGGACTTTCTTGGACCTACAATGTCTCTTATTTTCAGTATCAAGTAAAGTGATACATTTGTAAAGGACTCACATGTATGTATATCCTGTTAATGTACGTGTATGAACTATTAGAATACGTTGCACGTGGTTATCCCATTTTCCTTATTTCAAAGCTCAGGTGATGCTTTTTCTGCTTCGACGCTCTAAAGCATAATTCTCATGCTCATCATCATCATTGTCCTGATCATTGCGCCATTGGTGATGTTAGTCAACGCCAGCGAGTGAGCGTGGCAACTGCCTTAAGGTGGAAAACTCTGTTTGTGATGCTTCAAAGTCGTTGACGTCCCTGCCTGCCATCGCCAACATTAACGACGTTACCATTGTATGAGCTTTGGCATTAGGAAATAAATAAAATTCGACAAGCTGCGCCATTCAAAACAAAAACATAAAAACCCCCCCCAAAAAAAAGGGGACAAAAAAAACAACAATCACAGGTGATGATGCTGAAACGCGTGGAAAATTCAGCATAGCGAGTTTGTGGTTCTTTTCTCTTTTTCCTTTTTTTTTTTTTTTTGGGGAGGTAAAAAATTCTACATACTTACTACACGCACACACACACACACACACACACACACACACACACACACACACAGAGTCAGGCAGGTACTTGGCAGAAATGATGGTTTTTGGACTTTTAGAACACGCCATCGTCATACCGCAAAGTGCACTACTCTTGAGCGTGTTTGCGTATGCTTGTGTGTTTGCGTATTTATCTATTCATGCTCACAAAAAGCAATTCAAGTGGGCTACACATCCACATCAAGCAGCAGCACCATCACTTCACAATTTAATGCAATCCCAAAAACAACAATCAAGGGCAATGCATCATCAAGATTCGCATTATTTGTTGGTTGTTTTTGTTTTTGTTTCAGTTTTTTCTATTGAGTTGGGGAAGGGAAGAAGAATATTCCATTCAGTTTGCTCTTATAAGCTGAAGTTGATTCCGTGATTTTTGGAAGTTTTTCACCGATTGTCGGGTTTTTTGCTTTTACTCTCACTATTTCCACAACTTGCCACTGGCATTACCCTCATATACCAGGAGAACATTAACGTTATAGTCATCAATGCCATCGCTTTTCCTACTTTCCCTTCGTCATCATCAACACCATTATTATCATCATTTCTACATTGAGTTTTTCTCATTCTTCTATTCTTTTATCCTAACTCTAGTCTCCTTTCTTTTTTCTTGTTTTTTTTTTCTGTTTTGTTTTCGTTTTTATTATGTTTTTGTTCATGTTAGTTCAAAGTTGAAGTTGCAAAAGTTTTTGCAACAAAAAGTGTAGACTTTTACACCTCCCTGAACCAACCAACAAACCGACAATTCTTCAATAGACATAAAGGGCACCTAGTTGGGCTTCAAGATATCTATGATTTGAAACACCAACATCAAAATTTCAAAGAGGATAGACAAGGAAGATCATCCAATATACTACAACGTGGGAATGGAATCAAAAATCAGGAATACATACTCCTTTGTAGGAGTATTGTCGACCACTCCTGTTTTCAGTTGTAACTTGCATTAGGATTGGCAGACAGGGATTTACTTGTAAAATGCAAATGCAATGAATGTACAATTTAAATTTTTTTACAAAATGCGAATACAAGTATCTATATATCTAATGTATCTATCTATCTATCTATCTATGCTGCTAAAGCTGCTCAACACAAAATAATAAATGTTGTTTTTTTCCTCTCTCTCTCTCTCTCTCTCTCTCTTTTTATCTCTATCTATTTCTCTGTCGTTGAATACAACATTGTCTATTTGTATTGAGTTCAGTATTTTCTGCATTCATTTGTATAGAAAGAAAGGATTGTTGAAGGATTGAATGCCAATGTTCGGTGCATAACTAAATGAAATTGTTGTTTTTTATCTTTTTTAGTTGTTCTTGTTGTTGTTGGTTACAAAATTGAATTAACAAGGATTTGACGAAGCAGAATAAACAACAGAACAACACCAACATTGACCTCAACAACGCTTTCATACACTTCACAGTTAGTACTTAGTTTTTCTTTTAAATACTTTTATCGTGAATTGCTTTTGTTTTTTTTTTTTTCAAAGCCTCCTTCTTGTGAAATAATCAATAAATATAACTGTTTTAGAGCCAGATTAAGGAGTGTATGAGACCCTAGGCACGCACTGCAATTCTATATGCCCAATTCAATATTAAAAAACATTTTGTTTTTATTGGGTAGTCTTTCTTTAGGATATGTATTTCATATATTACCATTCTTTGGTGATGCTACTAGGCCCATTGACATTTACCTACAATGCCACAATAGATAAACCTTCCCTGCTCTCTCTTTCTCTCTCTCTCTCTCTATCTCTACTCTCTCTCTCTCTCTCTCTCTCTCTCTCTCTCTCTCTCTCTCTCTCTCTCTCTATCTCTCTCTCTACAGTAATAACTACTCGAAACTAGTACTATTTAAAACTGTTAAAAATCCTGAAAAATGAAAAAGATATTCGAAGTGAGAAAATTGAAATGGGAAGCTACAAAAATCACATTTTGTTTCAAAAGTTTCGGATCTTTTTGGCTATATACATACGATATAGCCAAGTCATTTACAAACATTCTGACACTTCGAAAGAGTCATTTGGTTGACATACGCATCTTAATATATACAAATTATAGTGTTTTGTTTGTTGGTATGTTATGCGCTGCCATAACGTTCATCAGATTGCATTGAAATTTTGTGAATATGTTTGGTTGTTTTCCGGCTTGAACATAGGATAGTTTTGGTTCTGGTATGTCTCCCCGTTCCCGAGATCCAGGATAATCAAAAAAAAGCCCTAAAAGTATACTACACAAAATTAACTTAATATTGTATATCAAAATGCACTTGAATAAAAAAAAGTTATATAAAAAAATTCGGTTGGAGTCGAAACCGGGTCGGGTACGCTAGTTAGTTATATCGTTCAGCGTGGTTTTAAACTCGACAAAAACTTCACAGAAACGTTTAATTGCTCCAAAAAGTTTATGGTGGTATGATTGTTTATTACGTTCGCAAGTTCATGATTGGTATGAACAGTTCAAAAGCGGTCGGGAGGATGCTTTTTATAACAAGAGTCAAGGCCACTCAAAATCAGAGAGGTTTGACGAAATCACCAAGAAAGTGATGTCTGCGATCATTGAATGTTCGAAAATATTATTAAGGAATCTAAGGAAGGATCTCAGCATTCCGTATGTCAGAATTCATCGCATTTTAGGAATATCTGCGGTTGCCACACATGCTCATAAACACCCAAAAATTCCATCGAGCACTACAAAGACCTCATTGAAGCACACAATCCCAAACTAAACTTCATCAAAACTATTGTAACTATCATATATTTATGTAAGACTAGTTCTCAAAGAAACAAATGGATGGACATTGCGACATCACTCCGCCAAACATATTGTTTTAAGATCTCCAATGGTCAATTTCCTATGCGTTACAAACAACAGACTACATTGGTAAAACTTTCACACATTAGAATGTGAAGTGTATTTCCATAAAAAAAAAACTTATTTAATATGAAAAATAAATGAACACATAGTAAGCAAAAAATGTATGTATGTACAAGTAAAATGATGATCATGTCAAGTAGAATAATGAAATTCACCGATTAATTATAAAATCTAATATAAACAAATCGAAATATGAGAATTCATTATCCAAATAAAACAAAAGTCCATTATACATCGTGTGTGTATGTACAAATGTATTTCAATTGATTCTTTATAAGTTTTGACTTACCGTTTTGTCTGCTTCATTTTTATACATGAAATCATAATTTAATATATTGATTTTTTTTTGCTGTGTCATCTTTATTACATGAGTGCATATGTTTCGAATTCATAGTTGTTTGCCTTAATTAAGACTTTTCGGCGATATGTGTAAAATGGCAAATGATGATATCCACCATTCCCAACAGACAAAATGAATTTTTGTCATTTGCAGAGACACCCTATCCCTAATCAACACTATTGCCAACACCAACTACCAGAATCCATACTCCTCAGTTATTAGAAAATAGTTTCATCCAATGAATCCAAATTCAAAATTATTTGGGTCCCCGGTAATTATGGAGATAGCTGACAACTAGTGAACTAGTGGACCTCTGTGCCAAACCAACAACAATACAACTATCAGAACATCACTCTATCACAATACCTCCACAAAACCACTATAAACCTTTCAACACAAACAAATCATCCATTCATCAATATATTACCCATGACATAAGACATCTATCTCGACTCGAGACACAGCAGTATTATTAATAACCACATCATCAACAAATCTTCCTCACCAATCTGTCAATCATGCAATCTTATCTTAACTACATTCCATATCCTCCTTGAATGTCCTTTAGTTCAGTTCCAAAAATACAATCATCTGCATCCCAATCCGATACAACTCATTTCCGAACCATCTCCTCATAACATATCACCAATAATATGTTTTTTACAAATTGAGCTTCCTATAACACATAATTTAATTCGTTTGTAACTGTGACAGTAATAAAAGTATGTAAATAATATTAAACAGATCAGTAATAATCACAACATTTGCCATTTTTACTTATCAGTGTCCTCATCTGAAATAATTGCAGTTTTAGTTGCCCTCAATATTCTATAAACTAAACCCAGAAAATTTTGCATCTGCTCTGACTCCTCGTAGGCGATAGACGCAATCAAAAATATTAAGAACTGTGTTTACTATCCCTCAGCTGTGCATAACATTATAATAAGATTTTTTCCAAAATTCAAACTCCTGTGGACACCTGGACGTGTCAACATCAGAGGCAACGAGTTTGCGGATGCCACATGCCACATGCCAAAAGTATTACTAACCAACCCCTCATCCTTACAGAAAACATAAACATCAGCGACATGCAAAGATATCACAAAAATATGCTCCACCAAATAGTCCAACAAACATTCCACCATACAACCAAGTGGTACCAATCAATAAATCCCCAAATGGTCCCCTGCTCCGTCTTTCTTAAGCACGTTGATCAACAACTATCCCGCTTACATCAGATTAAATTCTCTCGCCTAAGACTAGGTCACAGCATCTAATGTCGCCTCCACTACATAGACAAAAACCTACCTCACACCTGCTCGATATGCGGGAACATTAACCCAACGTTAATCGAACATAGTACTATATAATAAAATATTGCGCAGCTCTTGAACCAAACTTCCTTATAGCATCAAATATTTTCAATCAAATCTAAATCATTAATAGTATTAATTGATCTCTTACACACATCACCTATATTCATAAATGTATTGCCTTTTGTACATAGTCGTTATTATTTAATTGTTTTCTTTAATAATAGTAAAGTAACAACATATTCTGAAAATAAGCAAGTTTAAGCCTTAGTTGCTACTGCTTCCATTTTATATTACTCTGTAACCTTTCTAATAAATAAATCAATAAATAACATATATTTTTATGATTTGCATTTAATTTGTCAATTACTTATTAATATTTATTTATTTATAATTTTATCTTAAAATTCAAAAAAAAATCAAATGACGATTGTTTGATTTAGCAAGATATGAAATCAAACATCTAACTATTTCTATGCAATTCACTTAAGTTACAGTTACTTACCTCTTCTTCTTTGTTGTTCTTTTTGCAGTTTTCCTTTTTGCTTCTTATTTGTTTACAAGTTTGGTGCAACGTCTTCTTCTTCTTCTTACAGTACTTCGCAATTATATTATTGACGCTCAACTCAATTTTTACAATTAAAAATATATTTTCCACAAATCCTTCACTTTACTCTAATTACACTTTATTAAAACAATAATATTTCCTAATTTTTACACATTAATACACAATTTATTCACTATTTTTTAAATAAATTTAACACACGCACGAATATCACAAACGAAATTCGCGATCAAAGGAAATCAACTAAAACAGTGTTGCCATATTGGTAAAAATTTGACATTTGACAAAAACACAAGAGCTTTTTTTCGATAGTGGCAGCTTTTTACATTTGTGAAATGTAAACAAAGACATTTGAAGTTTTATTTCCTTTATGAGTGTGAGTAAGTGTGTGTGTGTGTGTGCTTGTGTGCGTTGAACTTTTATGTTTTAACTCACAATAATAAAAGCTGCGCTACTGCATTTTCTTCTACTAAAATGTGAATACTATCGCTGCTTTGTAAAATTATATCAATATTCTACCCAAATCTCATTATGATTTTAATTACAAGAATATGAAAATGAGATGACACTAAACTGTTAAGTGTACAAAACAAACAATATTTATAGCAAAATAAATTGAAATCAACAATCAAAAAATGATCAAGTCAAGTAAAAAATTGATATTCATTGTGTTAAAAAAAAAAATTACAAAATAATAAATAAAATATTTGATTTTTTGTTGTTGCATAAATTGAAAATTACACAATTGGAATTAGTTCTTAAACATGAATTAGTTCTTATCCATGAAGTTATGGTGTTTGAAATTAAGTTTTAAAAACAGCATTAAACGCCTTGGGTTAGGATGGGTTCCACCCAAAGAGAAAGGCAGTAAATTTTATAATTTTTTTTAAATTTGAAAAAAATTTCTTTTCATAAATTTTTTCGTTTTTAGGGTTCCGTACTCCGGCTCAGTCTCATGAACCGTAATAGGTAGATAGTGTGTGTAATTCAATTGTGTGTAGAGCGATAAATACTAAAAATACACATTTTTAGAAGCATTGTTATTTAATTTAATCTTTTGTTTAATTTTTTTTTTTTTTTGTAGTAAACTTTTAGGCTCTTGAATATTTCACTTTTGCGACAAAAACAAAAGCCAATTAATTATACATAACTTCAGACAGAGATACAAATTTGCATACATTGTATTAAATCTTGTGCGATGGTACGGAACCCTCCGTGTGGAAGTCCGACTCACACTTGGCTGATTTTTTTTTTTTTTTTTTTTTTGTTTAATAGAAAATTGACAACATAGGCGTCATATGTATTAATATTTGTAACAAATATGATACACATCTATTCCACTTGTATGCAACTAAATTTAATAGTTACCTCTTTCTATTCTTTATTCATATTATTGCAGTTCTCCATTTTTGTTCTTCATCTTTATAATTTTGATAAAATATCATAGCGGACGTTTCATTTTTTTGTGGTGGTTGGCAAGTAGATTATTTACACACTTTTCTTACACTTTACTTAAACAACAAATTTCTACAATATATAAATACATAATAAATTAATACAAACACTTTACACAAATTATTTATACATAAGTTTGTACTATGAGAATTTAACTTAAGCACAATTTGGAAAATAGAACTTCACGACCAAAGGAAATAAAGTAAAACAGTGTTGCCAGAATTTCTAAAGTGTGACATTTATCAACAGTGCAATGGCTTTTGTTCTGATTGGGCAATACTTCATAGTTGAGCTAGTTATATAAACAAAAAAATTTGAAGTGTAGTTTTTAGTTATAAATTAAAATTAACACATTGCGAGTGTTGATAAAATTACGAGATTCTATGGAAATGATCGTAACCTTACAAATGCTGTAACACTATGGTAATGTGGATAAAAAAAACAAACTACATACATCAAAAAACAAAATTTGATTTGAAGAATTGAACAAGTGATTTTGGTTTTATAAATTTATATGTCAAATAGACTGTATAACTCTTTCTAAACAGATAACTCAAATGATCTAATTTTTTTAAGATTAAGGAACTTAGACAACACTGGAAAAATCTTGACTGTGTCTCTGTCAATTTTCTAATCACAATAAATCAGCTCATGTATATTTCGTTGGGTTTTTAATTAAAGAATCTGAGTGAATAATTGGTATAGGAGTAGGCAAACATCTAGAGGGCTAGGGCCTTCCAAATTCCCTTGTGTTCTCTTTAAGGTTCACCGAAACGAGCTGGGTCAGTTTATCATCATTTATTTATATACATAGTACTCAATGAGATGAGATTATATGAAATATTGTATTGTATAATAATAAATACACGGTGTTACTGCTTCTTTTTTTATATTTCACTCCCTCACATGAGTTGCTCAATAGTTACTTTCTACATAAATTCTAATGCATGGACTACATTAGCTCATTTAACTCATTTTTAAGATTGGTTTCCAATATGACAAATATCTTCTTATCTTGGGGTAGCAATTTTCTTTCTTTGCTTTTACATTTTTATGGGAATATAATGATTAATAATATATTGTTTTAATATCAAAATTTGTATTAAATATGACAAAAATCTATTCTACTTCTACGCAACCAATTCTAACAATTCTTTTTATTATTGTACTCTCCTTTGTGCTTCTTATTTGGTTACAACTTTCGACACAATTTCTTGGTGGCTGGCGCTGCCTCGTGTTTGACAAACTTTTTTACTATTAAAAATGTATTAAATGAATATTATTCATTTTAAACAAATAAATAAATTATAGATTAATTAAACAACAACAAAATTCATATTTTAAACACTATTTCACTATTTCCTATAAATTTAGCAGTCGAAGAAGTGAACTCACGTTCAAAAGAAATAAACTAAAGCAGTGTTTCCAATGCAGTTTAATAAAATGAATCATACTTACTCGTATATCAAAAGTGCAAGTGCTTTTGTTCTGATTGGGTAACACTTCCGAACTGGGCTTTATAAGCAAACATGTAAACAAAAGAACTTTAAAGTTTCATCTGCTTTAAGTGTGTAGGCATGTGTGTGTGTGTGTGTGTTGTTGTTGTCTAAAGTTTTTTGTTTTAAGCCAATCGAATAGAAGCTACGCTGCTGGTAACTTTTGGAGACTATTTTGAAGATCATTGAAGCTACTATTTTTCTCCACAATATAGAAAAAAATTGTTGAAAATTGAAATGTTAATGTGCGAAAATAAAATGAAAACAAAAATAAAAATAAAAATATGATCATGTCAAGTAAAAAATTGATATTTATCGATTGAACAAGGAAATTAAAAAATCATAAATAAATAAATTGCTTAAATTACAAATATTATCTTTGTCAAAAGTCACATTTTACACATATTTTTAAAAAATCAGCCAAGTGTGAGTCGGACTCGCACACAGAGGGTTCCGTACCATCGTATAAGACTTTTTGCTCAAAATATTAAATTATGAAATGAAAATAGATGCGAAAAGAAAGCCAACAAACCGCTAAGAACTTAAAAATGCCATACTGGAAGAATGGTTTAAGATTCTGTGCAATTATGACATGGCAAAGCTAAGGCACTCGGTGGAAAATACTTAATAAAAACAAATAGTTCTCATAAATTAAATTTTTTTCTTATATACTAAGCGTCAATCAGGGCTCATTATGCTCTATAATAATAAGCTTTCCTTTTGTGTAAAAATATCGCCAGGTTTTTTCAAAAGATCATAAAAATAGAGTGCAATGGATAAATATATGAAATGACAATGTGGTGGCTCTAGGCCTGAGGAGGCCTAAATCTCTCTACAACATTAAATAAACAAAAGTAAAAATAACTTATATACTAAACAAAGTTTCTAGTCGGGTTCTATCATCTTTAAATATATCATAAAAAATAACGCACATGTTTAACTAAAGTGTTACAACTCAAAATTTTCAATTTTTCAGTAGAGGCAAAAAACTATTTTTGCTTACATTGAAGGTATATGAAAAGAAAGAAAAACAATGGTATTTGTTTTGGGGTAAAGCGTAGCGTTGGAAAATTTTTAATTATAACACTTTAGTTAAATATGTACGATATACATAATTTCTTTGCAGAAACCAATAAAGTATTTCTACAACAAAATAAAGAATGTTCGATAAAATGGATTGCAATTAAAAGTGATTAATAAAACATGAGCAATGATTTTAATTTTATTAAAATTCCATGTTACCACGCATAGTATAGACACAAAAACAAACAGTGTCATATTTTTAAAAGAAGAAACTTGACAGGTAAAAAGTTGTGTATGATTCCCTTTTGTTATATTTTTCATTTCTTTGCCTTTAAATATTTAATTTTTTTATTGATTCTAATTTAAAATTATATATATAATATGTATAAAAAAATCAATTTGAAAAATTATCCACTGTGTTTCTAACAAACTTCTTCTGTTTTTATTCATAATATTTAACTTACTATTTTTGTACTCACATGAGATGCATTTATATGGCAGCCAAAACTCTCTTTGTTTTGAAGATTTGCATAAGAATTTTAAATGCACTTTTCTTATTATTTAAAATATAATTAACACAAAACTGTTTCTTTATCCAAATTGTTGTAAACTTTAATCAAAAGGATTAATATACTATAACGACATTGGCATCTTTTTATCATAATTGAAAGTGTAAAACACTAATCTTGTTTTCTTTAGTAACCGCTAGACAATACTTAGTATTGTACTAAGTATATTCAATGTAATTAAGTATTTAATATTAATGTTTAAACTTTCATTACAATATAACAAATCCGATTAATTCGTCTGAAGTTATATTAGAAAACCAAACGATTTTAGCAAACACAAATTGAATTCACGCGCTGAGGTTTGCCATTCTTCACTGATGAAGTGAAAATGATAACTAATGAATTTACAATGATTTACGAGTATAAGGCACCAGTTGACATATACGAGGACATCATATAGGCGGACATCCAAATACATGAACAGATTATTCGATTACCCTCGCGATTTATTTACTACTACATAAATATTGTACATACATATGTACAAGTATATACATATACTTATATATTGTACTTCATATATGATTTAATGCTTATTTCGATGATTTTTTAAAAACAACAGGAAATCGGTAGAAAAACAAAAATAGACATGATCTTGTGAAGTACTGGAGCAATGAAATTGAATGAGTGGACATTTGAACAAAAGACTTATAAATAAATAAACAAATTAGATTGGCTTTGCGCTAAGTTCTTTCTGTTTTTCTTGGATCTTTTTATCGATATATGAGTATCGATCGCATGCATATACAAATCTCGACTTACTCTGTCTATATTTATGTTTGATATCTTAATTTTTTTTTTTGCAACTAATCGATTTGTATATATTTTATAAATGCAACATACGCATGTCTGATTTTTTCTGTATCAATATTTTGTGTATTTTTTAGTAGACATATAATTCTCTTGTTTGTCTCTAAAGGCAGCTTTTTATATCTAAATTATATGATTGAGTATCTCAACTTCACACATAAGTATGTACTCATCATCATTGGTTAGCTCTCTTCTTTTGTTATTGCACTCATTTTTTATGTACTCACATGATATTGGCTCGACTGTTATAATAATTTTTGCTGAGCTTCTGCACTTCTCACGAAGTATCACCAACTTAATTTTATGAATTCAACCGAATATATAATTTTTTTTTTATTTATTTATTTAGAATCTGTTAAGCAATATACGTATAGACTGTAGCTAAATTTCATGAGGAATTCAATTATCTTAAGGTTTTATTAGGTTGGATAGAAGACTAAATTGTCATTGGTTGAAGAAAGAGAGAAGATCCAAAGGATTTAAGTGACTCTTACTAAATCTGCAGCCTTGCTGACTGTTGTCCAAGAGTTGTACTGCAAGTACATATAAGTGATTCTTAAGTCGATGTTCGTAACGGCGGTTAGTATCTGTGATGATCTTTGCAACCAAAGGTCACAATAAATGACGTTGTTGAGAACATAGAAGAAGGCATCTACTATAGTTTGAAGAAACCTCTGTCTGATATTAACATTGGTGGCCACAATGGAGCTCCATAGCTGGATTCCATAGGTCCAGATTGACCTTAAAATCGCATTGTATAGCAGCAACATATTGCATAGTGAGCGCTGCGATCTATGCCTGAGTAACCAATACAGACACTTGAGCTTAAGTTTAAGCTGGGTCATTCGAATATGACAAATAATAAATAGATAATAGCACTTTTATAATTTAAGTTAGATTATGTATATTATAAGTATTTACATACTTTTGTATGTACGAGTATACAACAAGAACTTGTAACAAAAATAAACTAAATAATATGTAAATCTTCTTCTATTCAATTAACATCAATAATTTCCAAAATTTCTTCTTTTTTTATTTTCTTGCTATTGAGATTTCTATCTCATTTGTTGACAATTTTGACTTATGTCTTGTGGTGCTTCACAAATAGACTATTGACACACTTTTCTCATAATTAGAAGCACATTTAATATGTACAAATCTTTCACTTTATACAAATGACATTTGGTTTGAGATTTAATTGGTGTAAACGATAAAGACGACGAATTGATGTTCTTGGCTCTTCAGTAACATTAGCACTAACAGCTGCAATATTTTCACTTGAACGACCACTTCAGTTATAAATTCTGCTTCACTGATCTTGAATCAGTTTCTTCAAATTTATTAATAAGAAGTTTAATTGCGCAGTTTGTCGGAGAATTTTTTCTATCATATTTTGAACAAAATATTCTTCAAACTTTTGAAATATTATACATAATCTGCAGACTGTCAACTGTTTTAGGTGCTCAAAATTTATACAACTACAACAACCTTCTTTTTGTACTCCGGAATCTCTTCATCAAATAGCAGAATAAAATATAACTAGGTTCCCGGTCACACTGCAATAGAAGGCAATGTGCACTCTAATACAAAGGAAGCGGATTGTGCAACATATCTGTCCAATAATCCCGGGCATTAAACACGACATCATCTAAGTCATTTGCCGAATGGTATTCATATGATCACTGATACAAAACATTCCAAAACTCTGATACACTTTCAAGATACACTCTGATACACTTTCTTGCTATCATCGAACTTGTTCACTTTTTGTTCGATTGAGAAAGGGACACAGTCAACTCATTTACCAACATCTCCTCGATGGTCAAAGCCATCCTCCTTGCACATTGTGACAAGTGCGATTTGTGCATTAGTTTTGATCGCGACAGTAACATATCTATATATTAATACGGAGACAAGATTCTGTCAGCACCGTTTTACCCAATTTAATGTCAATATATTTTCTTGAAAATTATATGGTTAGAAAGGTATTCATCTCTAGATTGGTAAGGTGTATTTTTTATGCCAATATATTGATGTTCATGCAGCAAAAAGCAGGTGAGAAAATTAAGCGTTTACAACAACAACAACAACAACAAACATTGAAAAAACCTCACGGCTTACATAGCGATGAAACCAATATCGCCCACTTTGTCTGTCTGTTTAAGCAAGGAAAATTCTGTGGTCTTATTGGCGTGGTGGTTAGGGTGTAAGACTCATGAATGCGCGAGTTCGAATCCTGCGGTCGGAGGTTTTTAATTTGTTTTTTTGTTTTATTACTAATTCTTCCTCAGTTTATCAGTGACTTGAATAAAAATTTTATCATTAATATCAACGTACGCTACGTTTAGGTCACGATGCATACGGCTGTTCCGAGCATTCCATTGTACTTTCATTCGATGGAACCTCGCTATCGCTCTCCATATCTGGATGCCGTGCCTCCAGATCGGTGCGACAACATGAGATTAAAATGTCCTATAGTTTTGTAGAGACAGGCGTCTTCTGCTACTTTGTAGCGAGTGGAAGAAACGCAGTCTGCTTCTGCAAGTCATTAATGTGACTTCGAAATATGAGACGTAATAAACATTAGTTGCAGGTATTTGCCCTCTGATTTTTGCTACAGGTTTACTCTATTGAAGGAGACACGTGAAGGGAGTTGTGTTCTGAGAGTGAAGCAAATCATTTAATTGAGTGAGCTGGACGTTCCTTCTCCCAGCCCGAGCTGTTAGTTTGTCCAAGGCGCTCATGGCTTGGCATCTGCTGATCACCATGAAGAAAACATTGTCTGCATACGATGCCATAAGCAAGGACCTGGGTGAAATTTATTGATAAAAATTAGTATAGCCATGACTCTGCAGTATCACTTCAAAATGAATTTTGTTTTCCTTTTGCATTTAATTTAAAAATGAATATTGATCAAATAAAAAATAATTATTATTTCTGAACTCCTTTCAAGTGGCTTTTAGTTGTCTGTTGTGCTTCAATTTCATTCACATATAATGCTATTATTTTGAATTGTTTTTGTTTAAGTTTGTTTATAATAGTAAAATACTCTTTATTAACAAATTTTGAAGTTTTATTTCCATTTGAAGTGCATTTGCTATTTTCAATTTTAAATCAACATAATAGGATTCGGTGATACTACTACTGCATTCGGTCGTGGCCATTCATAAAATTTATCTGTAAGCTCCACTTGTAAGCCAACAAACAAGCAGCAGTCTTTCTTGAAGTAGTAAAAGACAACAATATGGTGGTGGTGGTGATGGTGATGCTGATGGCCATGTCTACGACGACGTTTATTACAGCCACAACAAGTTTTCCCATTCAAGCCGCAAACATTCAAGCATCAAGTACCAAAAGCATCAGTAGTGTTCAGTGTCTGTTCAGTACAATATATCGTACATATGCCAAACCATACCACTCAAACCAATACTCAACAGTCGAACAACTTCCGCGACGACGCCATCGGAACATCCTGCGCGTTTGGCACCATCTACTAATGTAGTAATGACAAACGAAACGTAACGAAAATATACTTTAACATATACAATACATACTTACATACAATACTATTGAAGTATGTACAACAATATTACTAGGCAACCCAAAAATTCATCAACAGCTAGTCAGTCAGTCAACACAACACAACACAACACAAATCAACAGAAAAGTTCTGAAGACTGAAGACTGAGTGGAAATCCCAAGCCGTTGCCAGTACAATAATGCTATCATCATGTAGAGTAGTAGTATAGTTACTATGTGTGTGTGGTGTCGATTATTATGTTGTATGTTGTTTGTCTGTCCAAGAGTGCCATGTTGCCTGTTGTCTGTTGCCGCCGCCGCAATTCTGCATCCTGTTGTTGTCCTGTCTACCACCGCAAATATAAAGAATTCGTAAAATTTTTTTAAACAATTTTCTGTTACACTACTTCACTTCAGTTCAATTCAATTCAGTTCAGTTCAACAAGGAATTTTCGTCAATTTTGATGGTACTGGTTACTCTATACTATTCTTCATCTTCATCTTTAGTATCTTTCATCCTTTCTTTTCAAAAAGATCTTGATGCAGTAACAGCAATAGTGGAGGAGCATCAGCAACAAAACAAACATAGTACGAGTATACTTGCGCATACTGCAAATATACTAAAGCAACAGCAAAGAATGAACGATGAATCTGCACTTATGGCACCCTGGGGAGATTTCGTTGTACTCTGCTGTGATGTGATGTGATGTGCACCGGTGTATTTGGAGCCACAACAACTATGTGTGTGTTTGTGTGTATTGAAGTAGTTGTCCGCCCGCTGATTGAGAGCATGCACTATTAAAGTGATTACGTTTTGTAAGCATCACCAGCAATAACAACAGAATCTACTACTACTACAATTCTATGTATGTACAATAATAAAACTTTGCTTCTCTCATCAACACACACACACACACACACAGTTACCACCATCCACCATTTGATTCCATCTCATCCCATTCTATTCTCAGCTAACATCCTTTTTGACAACCATTACAAATCCAATTGCAGGAGAGAAGGAGGTAGCAGAGTTGGTCTTTAGTTCTTTTGAAGTTTTCATTGTGTGAATTACAGCAATGAGGAGTTTTGTAAGGAAAACTTGAAAGTTCAAATGTACATCAGGACATCATCGAGATACACAAACACCTGCAGCAATGGCAGCAGCAGCAGCAGCAGCAGCAGCATCAATAGTGACAGTGGTAACAACAGCAGCATCAGCAGTGGCTTTGGCAATGTCAGTGGGAGCGGCAGGTAAACAGCCCAGCAGCCAAATCGTGTGCCATTGAGTAAGCACAATAATGAATCAAGTCACAGTGATTAACTTTCCAACAACAACAACAACAACAACAATACAAACTAAAAGAAGAAGAAATGCAAGAACAACATCAATGACATACAATGGATATTTTGCCAATTTAAAGTTTAACGAACATGTTTCGACAACCCAACCGACGAAGACTAACTCAAACCATCAAAGTATCCAACCAACAAAACAGCAACTTTTACATCGCCCCCTATCGTTTATTCAATGCTGATGCACTGCATCCGTTTGACATGCTTAAGTCTGGTTGGGTTTGGTTTGGTTTGGTATGGTCGTCATCGTCCTCGTGTCGGTTGCTATTGGAGTTTTGTCTGCTTTATGTGAAAAGTTTATGCTCCTGCTACTGTTGTAATTCGCTCCACTCTTCTGCTGCTACTTTTATATTGCTTTGTCTCTTCTTGCTACTATTGGAATTTTTACAAGTTAATCCTTTGAAGTGGCAACTGATTTGTTCGACATGGCAACCAAGTGACTGCATTACATACTTACAATATACGAGAATGTACAATTCAATACAACCGAGCGAGCAAGCGAGTGAAATTTGACTGACGCTTAAAGTAATGGAAGTAATGGGTATATCTACTACTTTTGGAAGAAATTGTTTTCAATGTGTCTTTTTATATACATACTCGATGTATGTACGTTCATGTAAGTGTATGTATATTGTAATCTTTATTACAATTTTTTGAAAACAACTTAGAAACAATACTCACTGACTTTTCATTCACGGAACATTGGACTACTGAGTAATGAAATATTCAAAGTAAATGCAAAATGATATCACAACACAAAAACTCTGCCAAGCGCATAGATCTACTATACTCGATCTCAATTGTAGTTAATGATAAATTTTAGGCCAAAATTATTACAATCATTAGTTGATAAAAGTATGACTCCGAAAATTCACACGGAAACAAATTTAGTGAATCTCAAATCAAAGTTTAGCAAATGAGTTATAAATCTTCTATCTCATACGCGAAACATGGCTAAGCCAGCGAAGCTGCTGATTTTTTATGCGCTTCACTATATCCATGCCCTTGTATAGTTCATACAGCTCGCTGTTGCATCAAATACAGTACACACTGTCTACGCAGAGAGGATCGAAGATTTTACGTAGTATTTTTCTCTCGAACGTTCTCAATGCATTCTCATCGCTGTTGGTGCTAGTGCCAGACAATCCAGACAAGTTGCTCAACCATCAGGACGTGGTAGACTCTTGAACAAGAAAACGCTGGGCATACAGCCTGATACTCAGCAAACCCTAATGGTTCGAAAGGAAGCATGGAGAAGTGAATTTTTACCTCTCACATATCTTGAGCGGTCATGGGTGCTTTCGGCAGTACCTGTGCAAATTCCATGACGATGGCAAGGAAGACGCTGAGCATATAATATTCGAATGCGGAAGATTCGACTGAGAGCGGCAGAAAGAGAGACCCCTTAGGTGAACAGCCAACGGTTGCAAATCTAGTGTCTCATGTTGGAAAACACGCCCAACTGGATTGATGTTTCCGAGTTTGTGTTAAACCTCATAGAGAAGCTAAGCGGCCTGAAGACATCCCGCCTCAACCAAGATGCCGACTAAATTTGCCGTTACCAGCCTTGCAATTGGACTAAAGCTAAACTCAAGCAATAAACACAATACAGCAGCAAAAACCTGCATGCCATCTATGTATATATATGATTCCCAGAGTTCCATGTTGGAACATAGGGCCACAGCGAATTTCCTTCATTCGGGTCTATTTTGTGCCAGTCTCTTCACTTCATTCCAGCAAAGGCGCATGGCACGGGTTTCTAACTCTAACAGTCGTCTCCAGGTGTTCGCTGAACTTCCTCGTCTACGGCTTCCTTGGGGGGTTCCAGTCAATCGCGGTCCTTGTTAGGTCATCGCTTTCCCTGAGCAGAACGTGGCCGATCCAGCTCCATTTTCTTTTTCGGATCTCTAGATGTAGTGGCTTTTGCTGGGTTCTGGCCCATAAGGCGGCGTTTAAGATAATATTTGGCCAGTATATTTTTAAAATTTTTTGTAGACATCGGTTTATGAAGAGTTGAATTTTGAGTTGCCATCTAAATCTCACAAAAAACTCAAGAAATACTGGGACTAACACGGAAAGGTATTCGTGTAGTCTCAGGCTTCTTAATGGGATATTGCAGATATATAAAGCATCTGAATAATATGCGAATTAGTTGAAATGATCAATGTAGGCTATGTAAAGAAGAGGAGGGGACAGCAGAGCATTTACTTTGCCACTGTGTAATCCTAATTTGCACCAGAATCCGCTTTCTGGTTAGCCATGATATGAAACCAAATAAAATAGCTGATATACCTACCTCCTAAGAAAGTTTGTGAATTCTTGATGAATACCAGTACCTGTAACTGAAGCTGTAATTTTATTGGGGGTTATCAAAATAGGCCCATTTGTGGCCCCAGGTTTGTCATGATGCTACACATACAATGGATTCCAATCTGAACAGATATAAGGAACTTATAAATACACCCATCGATAGTTCAACAGATGAAGGAAGAAGATGACTGATTGCCTCCTGTTTATCAGAAGTCACATGTGGGAATCCCCAAAATCCAATCTAGTGGAATGTAATTCGTTTTCGCTGTATTATTCAGTAGCGTTTTTGCTTTGATTTTGAGAAAGTGCATAAAACATGTAGAGAATAAAATATATAGATTTCCGAAAAATGTTAAATTAATAAAATTTTAATATTAAAAAACAAAACAAAAATTGTTTAGTTTTATTATTTTTAAGAAAAAATATATATATTTTTTTTTTTTAATCAACAAATATTGCAGCAATTGATTCTAATTGGTAAATAATTTTTTTTAATTAATTTAATTTTAATTTTGTTTGTATAAATTTTACGTATAATTTTTAAGTATTAAAAATATTAAATATTATTAATTATTATTATTGTATGTTTCTTCAAAAACAAAATACATTCAAAAAAAAAAAAACCCCCTACAAAAAGGAAGAAAATAAAATATGTAGTGTAATAAAATTTCGTTGATATACTGAGCGCACACATCCACACACTCCTACATACATCCAGAGTATGGATGGGCTGGTGGTTGTCCAAATAGACTGGAAAGCCTTCTACGAACATACAATATTTGGATTGACTTACACACAATAATAAATTGACGCCTTTGAGTGAGTGCATCATACAATAATTTTACGTTCTGCTTGAGTATACTTATTTATTGGAATAGTATTGCTTTATTTACTTAGTTGGTCGCTTGGTTGCATCCTTGCTTTCATCGTTGTTTGCTTCGTTGTATTCTTGCTTACATTAGGAGGCAGGCACCAGCATTTTGATTTTGCATTTGCGATTTTCTTGCTTGCATTCCATCTTGCTTTACTTTCGACTGATGACTGCCACTTGAGTCGAGACTTGCATGGCGCGTTAGTCGTGCGTGTTGCAAATGATGCTCATGTGGATACTTATCATGTGGCCAATTGCCATTTAGGGAGCCACTGTGATGAAGATGATGGTGATGATGATGATGATGATTATTTGGCACAAAATTGTTGGCAACATCAAGATTGCGACCACTGCCATCGGTATCATCATTTGCACTGCTGGTATTATCAACAGCATCATTAGATTTGTTGCCGCTTGAAATGCTGCCGCCACTCATGCTAGTATTATTGTTGCTGGTGTCATGCGATGCCGCGGACTGTATATACTGATCGAGCAGGTAAATGTGCGGCTGCAACGTGAATACAAAGGTTCGATACAAACAATCGCCACACTCAAAGGTCCATTGTGTCAAGTGCTTCAAAGCAGACTCAATCCGTTTACATGCTGTCAAGGACTCTGAGCGTATCACTACGTTAATAATGCGGCCAATGGAGGCAGCATCCTGTAGAAGAATCGAAAGCACCAAAGCATAATCGGTACAATTGGCTTCAATGAATAGCTGAAGTAGATAACGCAATTTGATGTTAAGCTTATCATTGATGATTTTTGCCGAGCCAATGTTGCCATTCATAGAATCATGCAGACCCAATGAATAGGCATCATCCTGCAGTGAATAAAGACGTCGGTAATGGAAATTGTCAAATGATATTTGTGAATTTGAACGTTCTTTTGTATAATTAGCTGCAGCTCCTGATGCTGCATTTTCCGTTTGATGGTGAATGTTGTGATGATGTTGATGTTGATGTTGATGATGATGACATTGAGCATCTGCATGTGGAGGCAATGAATTAAACTTGAGCTCTTCATGTTCTTTGATGCAAGGTATTTGCGGTGACTGTGTTGCATTGCCATTCTGCATACTCGTTGGTGTGTCCATGTGTGCCAGACTAAAGTATCCAGATTCCGATGTTTGACTTGATTGACAGCGATTGTCCAATTGAAATTGACTTTGCAATTGATTGTAATCCGGCATAGAGTCCGGTGTACCGCCACTTGATGCTTTACGTTGTGGAAATGCCTCGGGTAGCTCAAGTACCCCATGCAGTGCGGTCAAAGCCAATACATAATCCTCAAGTTTAGCAGCACGGTCTGCCTCCTGTGAAAGCCAACTTACAAGATGAAAATCAAGATATGCACACATGGTACCCAAATCAATAAGTTTATGCTGCTGAAGCAAGGAACGCGCATGACGTTGTAGTATGATATCAATACAGAATGTTTCCTTTTTCTCTTTTGTTGAATTACTACGTTCCGATTTACGTCTCACAACTGACGGGACACCTGAACTTGTGGTTACACTTGATTGTGCAGTCGTATCAGTAGGTGAACCAATTGTTACTGTTGATATGTTGCTACCTTGCTGCGTTCCCGGAGTATTAAGTACAGGCGGCGGTTTATCCTTTTTATTATCTTTTGGCAAATTACTTGTGACAGTCGTCGAGAAGCTACGCTCTCGACCAATTGGACCGAGTATTAGATTGAATACATCTGGATTTTGATTGACCTGAGTTTGTGACTGAACAGGTGGCGCTATTTTAACATTAACAACCATGGAAGAACGTGGCGAATCAATTTCATTGGGATCAATTGCCTTCAGGAAACGTATAAGATCCTTGGCCAATTTCCATTTACGATTTTGTAAGGCAATATCCAGAAGCATTGTAGCATATTGTTTACTCACCACAGATGGTTCAAGATTTTGTAAAATAATCAAATAACTTGCTGCTGTATCCAATTGATCCGATTGCAAGCATTGCTGGAAGAGTTCTTTTGGTTTCCCAGCCATGGAAAATAGGTAAGGCCATAGGGCAATTTCTGTTTTACGTGCACATTGCACAATTGTTTGTAGGTAGACAGGAAATTCACGTATAAAATCAAGAATACTAGGCAGTAGGGCATCAGGTATGGGATTCTTGCTGGTAGCCTCCTCCTCAAGAACTTCGTGTAGCAAAAGTTCCAATGAATGTGGAAAATATGGAAGAGCTCGACATGATTTGGCTATTTCCCAAGCACTATAACCCAGATTACGTTTAATCAATTGACGTAGAATCTTATGCAGGTACACTTGAGATTTTCGTTCCAACAATGAAAATGGTAGCGAGAAATGTGAATCCATTTCATTTGTATACAGAGTTGTTTCATTTTCCACTCCCAGTACTATGACATTATCAAAAAGTATAACCAGTGGATAAAGTTTCAGTGGGAACGATAGCATTATACGCTTGGACATGAAGGTATGTAATCGTTGTGTTGATTCACCTTGCAAACGCTCATTTGCTGGCGGTAATATGGGCAACCATACACGCATGCCATGTGCTCCTGAATATAACCAAAGACAATCACTCATTGGTGACTTTTCTTGGGTATTCGAAAGCCAGAAACATTCAACACAAGAAGCTAAACATGTTGCTAGTAGTGTATTGACAACATTGTTGCCAGCTTCACGTTGAATCATCAGTATACGACCGCAAACATTGACAATGATGGTCTCCGCGGTTTCATTGGGACTCGTCACAAGAGTTTTATTAGCAGCAGACAACTCATTCTTTAGATTAGTCACAGTCAGTGAAACAATGCATGCAGGATGTATACAGATGCTCTTTACATCCAATTCATAGACACATTCAATATTCAAAGCAAGCGGCGAACGTCTGGTCATTAGAAATAAACTAACGATTCCATCGGCAGTGAGTGCTATCAATTGATTGCGGAATACATTCAAACATATGACAGGCGCACGAACTTGAAGCTTGTGACCATATTGGTTATCAAGTTTACAATCGGATGGATAACAACGTATCTCATCGGTTCGATCCAGTAGGGAATAGCATCCCATTACAATGAAGTCATGCCACCACAATAAACCACCGGAAACAACAAAATCCTTTTCTTGGGATTCATTACCGAACAATTTCCATTTCTTTGTAAGCATAGCAAAATGCGCCAAACCAGTGCGACCAGCCACAGCAAGATGAAGACCATCTGTATCAATAGCCGCATAACGTATGGGCCAATTGGTGGCAGCATAATTCTGTGGCAATTGCAGTACTGACCAATATTTGCTTTCAGCCAATATGCTTGCAATATCCAATGACTGTTTCAATTCCATACAGTCTTCACTAATGCCAGCCGCTGTTCCTGCTGGTGCTTCTGAACTATTATTGGGGAATGTAAATTTAGCACCAAAGTAGGTTTTCTCCAGATTATTGCCTTGATTGAGATACAAACTATTGTCACCTTGCAACAAAATATGTGAATTGGCAGCCATACAGGGATTCATGCTTAATGCACTCTTTACAAAGTTCAATTGAAGGACATTTGTGAAAATACTTGTATCATTCTTTGGGGCACGAGGCTTACAAGTCATAAAGAGTTGATATCCTTCGGTTGACCATTCCAGACGACGCACTTGTAGTGGATTATTCTTTAATAAATCAACATGCAAACCAAAATCCCAGCTTAGTGTTGACATTAGTAAGGCACCAAATGTACTCCACAAAGCCAAGCCACCATTTTGCCAACTAACAGCCAATACACAACCATCCGGACTCCATTTAAGCTCATTAACAGCTCCCAAACTGCCTGGGATTACGTTTTCATGAAGCATCAAACGATGTGAATACTCTAAGCCACCTGTTGCATCCTCAATTGCATAAACTGCCACATCAGAACTATTGCGTCCATAGGCTAATAAACGGAATTTATGATTTACACTACATACTGTGGCATCCTCAACTTCGGGCACCCAAAAGCCGTGCATATTCGCTGTCTCGAATCGCAGATGATTTGCAATAAGAAATGCTGCTCGGCGATCACTAAAAACAGCTGCACAACCACCTATAAACGGTGAGTATTCCAAAGAAGCTACATAAGCATTATCACCAATTGGTGGCAAACATTTGAGATGAGCTTGCTGATTCACATAGAATGGTATTTCCCGTAACTTAATGGCTGTCAGTGCGCCGACTTCTACTTCACCTGCTGCTGCTTCTACAGTTGCTTCAAGTTGTGTCCAATTAATACGTATAAGTTCACATTGTTCTGTGGCCAGCAGCAATTCAGTAAGACTGATACAGCACACAGTGGCAATCACTGAACCCAAAGATATACTGCAACCTTCACGTAAACTCAATCGGGGTATATTCTCTTTGATAAACAATTCGGCAGAGTCACGCTTTAAACTTGCCATTGGCGAATCGACTTGCATGAGTATTCCACTGCCATTGGCATCAAAATCCAGTTGATACAATAACAAAGCCCCGGCATTTGTTAGCAAAGCAATTTGTCGTGAATCTGGTTTCCATATAATCAAACGATTTGTACCATATACTTCCATAGATTTCTCATCACGTCGATAGTAGGCTATAGGTATAAGTGGATTGGCATACCAAATGCCCAGAAAGTTGTCGCCAATGGCGGCAACGAGTATTTTGACAGCATCACAACAAATGTGCCGTATATGTGCGCACTCACCGGGCAGGGCTAGATTTACGCTTTTGGGCCAGCCAATTGGATAGTACATTGCGAATGAATTATTTTTACGTCTCGCACACACGTCTACAAAAGAAAATCAGTCAGTCAATTAATTATACATCATTCATAATCCAAATGAATGAGTTCATTCAACTTACACTTCTTCTGTGGGTTTATTTTTAATTAAAAAAAACACATTTGTACACAACGACACAGTTTAATTATACAATTTTGTTACTAAGTAAATCACATTTATTTACTAATTACATGTTTATTAAATAAATATCAAGTTTTTTGTAAGAAGATTTATATTGGAAAGCAAAACAGCTGAGTTTTGATGCTGCTTCTTCTTCTTTTTTGTCAGCTACAATAAAATAAAGGGAATATCTTACACGATCTGATAATATATTGTGGTTTTATGTGTTTGTATATAGAATTGTACTTATTTAACAAAATATTTGCTATTTTATGATTTGTTAATAAATTTCTTTTCATCAAATTAATTAGTTTAGTATTATTGACTTGATATTAATCACAGCCATATTAAATCGTGTAGCAGCCCCCTTTTCAACTAGTTGCATTGACATTCACATTGATTTCCCTCCAATAGGCTAAAATCTGCTAAATATTGTCTTGACTCGTCTTGTGTTGACTGACTGACTGACTTCTTCAGTTGTACATATCATTTTTTATATTCGCTTCGAGATGTGCGCATCTAATAATTAATAATCAACAAAACGCGGAATATTGTAATATTAATAATTTAAAATGCAGTTAAATGAACATGATAAAATAAAAACTGTGCTTCAATTAACGGATGTGTTTAACACACACAGTCAGGAGCAAGTTAGGCAATTGTGTGAGGAACTCGATTGGAATGGTAAGAACGAACGGTTACGAGATTACACGATTTGTTTGTGCATATCTCATAAATACATAATGCGTAATTAAAATACATACATATGTATATTTTTGTTATTCATGTTAACAGTGCAAAATTGTGTTGATCGTCTTATAAGCTGCAATAGTAATTCTACAACAACAACAACTACTACTACAACTATGCAACAAACAGAAAAAGCTTCATCAACAAAAACTTTGCCACCATTAGAAGAAGCTACAGCAACGACAAAAACAGCTGACACGACACAAAATGATGAAAATTTTTCTTTGTATATAAAAAAGTATCATATTCCGCAGCAAAGCGGAGCCATTCCAAAGAATAAACAAAATCTCAACAACAACAATAACAATAACAGCAACTTTGTTGATAACAGTTCGTGGAAAAGCAACATGTCTGCCAACGCACAAGCAGCAGCTCAAATTAACACTACAAACACATCAACAACAACATCATCAGCATCGTCATCAACATTGTCCCCAAACAAGATAAGAAACAGTAGCAACAATAGCAACAACAACAATATAAATTATTTCAATAATAACACAGATCGTGCAACAAATAATGATTATTATAGGACATGTAATCAAATACAATTGGGCTATCGTGTATTAATTATAATGCGTGGAGCAGCTGGTAGTGGCAAAAGTACTTTAGCTAAGAAATTAATAAACCAAAGTGTGGATTGGGAAAATTCCAAGAAATACACTATTAGTGATTATATACTTAGTACAGATGACTTCTTCTATATGCCCAATGGATATTATAATTTTAATCAACATCGCATACCGGAAGCACATTCATGGAATCAAAATCGTGTCTTTCAAAGTGTTCGCTGCGGCCTGAGTCCCATTATTGTTGATAATACCAATATGCAAATATGGGAAATGTTGCCTTATGTGAAATTGGGCGTCCAACATGGTTACATAATTGAGATCTTAGAACCAAACACCAGTTGGCGAAATTCTGCCAGTAAACTTGCTTTGAAAAACACTCATCAGGTACCACGTGAGTCGATACAACGTGCTTTGAATCGCTATGAAAAGACAACTGTACATGATTTAATTAAGGTCTGTTGAGAAGATACCTTTAATAATCAGTATTTAATTGTAATCCTGCATGCATTTTATTTTTTTTTTTTTTTTTTCTTCTATGAATCTTTTTACAGATGTTAAAGGACACCAAGTATATGATGTCCTTACCACAAATGCGTTTACAACCACCAATTAAGCAGAAAATCCCAGAGAAACAACAACAAAAACAAGAAAAACAGGAGCAGCAAATAAATAATGATGATGATGTTGATGAAATTATAGTAGACGTAAAAAAAGAAATACATGAAAATAAGATTAATGAAAATTTAGTAGCACCTCCAACACCCATTAAACAAACACAACATTTTCAATTGATAAAAGAAGAAACATCTTGGAGCGAATATGAAGATCCAAATGCACCAAAAGTACAACGTTCCTTTAATAGAAATCGGAGCAATCTTATACAAGAAAATAGCGGCAGCAGTGGTGGTGGTGGCGGTGGTGGTGTCAGCAATAATAATGAGAAACAAACTTGTTGGCAACCATTTGAACAAGAATCTGTCTCATACTGGGGAATTCAAAGTAGCACCACAACTCGTACAGATACATCATCATCTTCTTCTAATCCTAAGAAATCTTTATTAGATTTGCTAAGAGAAAGTGTAAATGAAGAACAAAGTGGTGCTGAGAAGCAACCTCCGGTGGCATCTTATAAAGAATTGAAGGATAAAGAAGTGATTTTAAATCGTCATTGTATTGATTGTCCAAATGAAGCAACAGGTTTTGTTGCCTTACGTCAAATGTATCCAAATAAACAAATTACAGGCCTCTGGGATTTGTATGTCAAGTGTAAGGGTGATGTTGATTGGGCTGTCGATATATTGCTAAGAGAAGATGAATTCTCTATAAATGATGATTATGTGAACAATGATGATGATCTAGGTAATTTTACATGCAAATGCCAAGATGACAATGCAACAGAACAGAATGCAGCTTCATCATTGGACACATATGGTAATATGACAGGAGCATCACAAACGGCTGTCAATGCTCCACGTCCTCAAAGGCAAAAGACAGCGCGACGCACAAATCCAAGTCTACGTGAAATTCAATCACAAATCGAAAATTGCTTTGTACTTAGTGATAAGCAATATACTGGTCATAAACGCATGCTTCGCGATATACGTAATGGTGTCTTCCTTGATGCAGATCTTCCATTCCCTGATCCGAACTGGATAAAACCAAGCAATCAACAATCAAATGAAGAAACAACAATGTTTCAAGATGATGATGAGAATCCCAATGAATATAATGATGATAATATTGATATTGATGTGGATGGTGATAATGAATTCAGTACTGATGATGATGATGGTCATCAATTGTTAAACATTGATTTAGGTGAAGTTCTTGTCAAACAACTTTGCAATAAATTCAAACAGGAATCAACACTTGGTGAACGTTTACCAGAAAATTATGCTACAAATGTATTCATGCCACGTGCACTTGCCAAGCAATTGTATATGTTGTGGATGGAAACAGTTTATAATCAAATGGAAGAGCAACGACAACAAACCTTACGTGAAGATGAACAATTTGCCCGTTTGCTAAAACATCCAAAATATGACAATTGTAAACAATCACCAAATAATATTAATGAACTATTAGACATGGAACAAACATGGAATGTCTATAATAATAATACTAATAATAGTAAAGAGAAACCACCACCAAATGATATTGCAACGCATTTAACAAAAATGAAATTATGCGAACAATTTCCGGACATTCCACGTGATACACTAATGCAAGTGTATGAAGAACAAGATCACAGTTATAATAAAACTCTCGAAATACTAGGAGGTGATAATAATAATACAAATGAAGCAGCATCAGACATGAATGAGACTTTAACACAAGATGATTTTATTGAACGTGCCCAAAGAGAAAATGAAATGGTAAATATGATTACACTTAGCTAGCTTACTTTTCGCATAATTCTAAAAGTTTCGGTATATTTAAATTTTGTTTTGCTGTAGCTTAATCATGAAGCCGAAGCTGAGGAAGAAACTAAACGTCAACAATATCTTGATACAAAATCATCAGTACAACGTGAAGAAAGTAAACTCATTGCTTTACGTGAATTTGAAACCACACGCAACATGGCTGCCCATCATTCTCAGCTCAAAGCTGAATGCTATCAAAAAGCCAAAGAGGCCATACAAAAAGGTAATGGTGGTGCAGCCATATACTATTCAGAAATTGCCAATCTGCATAAGAAAAAGATTGATATGTGCAATCATCGTGCTGCCAATTATATTATGCAAGTTCATGAATTAACCCAGAACAATCCCGATCTACTTGATTTGCATTATTTGCATGTTATTGAAGCCGTTAGTTGTCTGGATATATTCCTTGATCAGCATATCACAGCATTGCGTACCATTTGTCGACCATATAAATATATTTTTATAATAACCGGTCGTGGTTTGCATAGTGCTGGTGGCATATCAACTATTAAAAATAGAGTTAAAAGGCGTTTAAAGGATCGCAGCCTAAGGTAAGCAAATCATATTATACTATTTATATTCATTTATTTACATATATAGTAAATATTAGAGTCATGCACGAGTCAACACTAAACTGTTAATTATTCGCTCTCGCTCAAACCAATCATCTGCTGCATGCACCCTCACTATTCATAGTCACACTATGAAATCAACTCAACTCGTGTTCAAATCGTTAACAAAGACATTGTGATACCAAGTCATACCATAACACACGAGTCACATGACAGCATATAGAAAATTACTTGTGTCTAGAACACACATGGATGCTCTTCCATACCCCTTTCACTAGCATTCACACGCTCAATATAATTACTCAAGACAGGAACGCTTAGATATGACGATAATATGAAGGCAAGCAACACCTACATCGACTCTCGAATAAACAATACACACACTATACAATCACACTTACAATGTATTTTCAGAACAGTGTGATACCGAGACACACCGCAACCCAGAGTGCAAAATCTTTTATAAGACTTTTGCGGACAAAACTATTTCGACCGGATTCGAAGACGATACAAAATTAATCACATCTCGCTCAGTTTGTGGCAGCAAAAGTTTCGTTTACGACACTCGCAAAAGATATCATTAGCGAGCCTTTTTTCGAAATTTTTCTGTTGTTGTGTCATGTGCCAAATAAATCTTGCCTATTATTTCTTATTTGTCATATTTATGCTCTATTAAACTATTGAGTATTGAATCAAAGATCGTGTATTTGCCATACTGATTACTTCAGTGAGTTTTTTTAAAACCAACTTATCTCAAAAACAATAAGCCCACGGGCCGTAGTTTGGAGACCAATGGTTTAGCCGAACGTTCACTCAACATTAGCGCTGCTTGGTCCACAGCATAGATTCGTAGCAATGAGTGTGCAAAGCATGACTCGGAATTAAAAACCATATATTATCTTTCGGAATCTTCTCATCATGAGTCAGTAAGCTTCGAAAAAAGTTTATACGGGTTTCCAACAATAAAATCCTATGAAATTGTTGATGAAATGTTGATTTCTTTGAGTGGAACCATGACATTTTGTGTAGAACAGCAATTTTGAGAATGAAACGTGAATTTTTGAAAGCGAACACAATTTCTAAGTTCTTCTAACTGTCTAGTCTTTATAATTTCATAGTGTTTGCTCGGAATGAGTCATTCCAAGTAAATATACACATGACTCGGTTTCATACTGGACACAGTCTAATCATAGTAAACAGTTCTGTCCTAAAACATCAAAACAGAATGCGATGTTTTATGAGAGAACTGATAGTCTATGATCACATTGTGCCAGTATGAAACCGAGTCATGATCGTTGCTTTAGTGTGATTTCCAACTACATATTAACACTACTCACTATGCACTTGTGCAAGGCTCTTTTATTATGGTGATGATGATTGATACTATACCTACATATTATATCTTTTCTTTTTTTTTTTTTTGTTTTAGATGGAGTGATGTCAATCCAGGATTGCTAAAAGTCAAGATTTTCTCTGCATCCAAACATTCAACACATCTTTAAAAAAAAACAAACAAACGCCGCCAAGTGTTTAGGTTAATTACCTGTATCTGTGTCCCTCCGTTATTACCACCAGTTTAGATCCATAAGATTCTTTTAGATGATAGAGATTTGCTGCCATTTAAGTGGTGCAAGTGTAGATATAAATGTGTGTGCTAATATTACAGGAAATTGAAGTTTATAATTTGATATTTTGGATGTGATATTAAATTTCTTTTACTATTTTTATGAAAGTATGTAGATGAAAAATCATTTTGAAAATATATATAAATTTTGGTTTTGATCTTAAAGTAAAATTAAATAAAAATTGTTACAAAAAGCTCAATGGATGTCACAAGGACTTCCCTAATCTATCCATGATATATTTTATAATCTTATAGAGAAGTTATATTATTATTTAAATGTTTTGTTTGTTTTTATTTTATTTTTTTAAGAAATTTTGAAGAAAAAAGTGTACAAAATCATTCCGTTTACATTTAAAAAAAAAAATAATGATTTTATTTTACTTATATATTAATTAGAATATTTAGTTTTTAAGTATCTCATGTATAAATTGCATAAAAATAACTTGTTGCAATGCCAAAATACTTAAAGCTTTACACACTTTTTTAAATATTAGTACTTAGTATATTTTACATGGAGGATGCTCTTTTTCAGGCATAAAGTAAACCAATGATTATACTTAGTATATCTACATAGTTTTAAGAACAATCATATTCAATAACTTAGAAATGATAAGGGATGCATAAAAGAGAGACATAAAATTTAACATAAGAAATGATTTTAAAATAAAGAAAATTTTACTTCTATAAACTTTATATATTTGCTTTTTTATTTATTTTATTTTTAATTAACATAATTTTTTTTTTTTTTTTCATTTATTAATCGCCCAACTGGAATCATAATCAGGGATTGAAATTGCTTGAATATTTTCAATTTGCTTTTTATTGCTTTACTGCGACTTCGTAAAATAACGAAGTAGAAGGGAAAAACAAAGGCAAAAAGAGATAAGAAATTATTTGCTTGCTCGCAGCGGCAACTTACTTTTGAGAAATATCGCTGCTGCTGACTGCTTAAGTAGAAAACGAAAGGCTGGCTGCGTTCAAGCAAGTAATTTCTTATCTCTTTTTGCCTTTGTTTTTCGCTTCTACTTCGTTATTTTACGAAGTCGCTGCAAATTTACTACTTTATTTTTTTTCTGGGAAAAATGCAAGTAAAGCAAATATTTCTGTGATGTCGCTATTTTGAAGCCAGCAATTCAAACCCTGATCATAATGCGCTTTAATTCTACTTTAATAAATCGCCAGGTTTTTTGCATGGGTGGCTGCCTAAAGCGTTGTCTGCACCATTGTAGCAAGGAATCAAAGTGTAGCCTTTTGAGCCTCTGGTTTTGAGTTGCATTGGTCAAAGGTCTTAACCAATTGGTTGTTATGAGCCAACAGGCGTTCGTTATAATGACTTGTGTGAAAGGCGATGTGGCAAGTCTCTATGCAACGTACCATGGGTGGGTATCATGTCATTAGGCGCAATGTCTTATTCTGCAAGACTTGCACTCTCTTCCGCTGGATTTTAGCAACAGTTCCCCATATTTGCATTCAATATCTCCAAATAGGGACAATGATGGACAATGGGCAAAGATTGTGAGCGTATTCCCGAGAGAGAGTGAGCTTCTATCGTTCAACAGCCAGTGAAAAACAGAAGTGATGTGCTGACCGAAAGTAAGCATTTGATGCAGAATAAGAACTATCTATTTCTCCTTTTGGATTGTGCTGCGATGGTGTCCTCACAGAGATGTACAGCCGGTGGGACATTTCTCCTCAGAGTAAATCACACGTTGGTGCATTTGTTGCTATTTATTCTCACGTTCCACCGATTTACCCAGGTCTCTTAACAGGTAGAGGTATTCTTGGATCCTATCTGCGATGGGAGCTGTAAAAGCAGCCAAAGTCATCGGCATTCATGCACATCTCATCAGCGGAAGGGACTGGCATAGTATCTACTGAAATTAGAGAGAGAATAGTATTAGACCAAGTACGCTGCCTTGGCCATGACAGTGTGAGGAGTGTCCAACAGAATATTCCGCAATTTGAATACATATTTTTTATTTATTATTTTTTATATTCTACTACTATTAAATTTAAAATGTTTGAAACATGTAAAGAAGACACACAAACATGATAATATTAAATTTTTAATGCAAATGTTATTTAAGTTAAATGATGAGATTTGGTAATTTAAATATATTTAAATATTATTTTTATATATAACTAATTAAAAATGATGACATACACTCAAAACGTGTACGTCTTAAAATCATGAAATAGTATGGCAAGTAAGAATGCAAATGTTGCTCCTTAGCATCATCATCACCATCATCATCATCTTCGTAGGCATCATCGCCGTCTTCTTATACAACTTATTGTATTTTTGTATTTATTCTTCGTTCTTTGGTAATTTTGCATTCCATCCAATCATGACGGTGTCAGTGGAGGTGGCAGCAGTGACAAATTTATTAGTATTACTATTATCTATTAAAAATTCACGAGATTGATCTGTATATGAGGGTGATGATAGAAGCTCTTCGTTGGTTCCAACTTTAAGTGGAATTATATGGCGTTTAGGTGTCGTCGTTGTTGTTGATTGATTGTTGGTGGCTGGTGACAGATTCTCCTTGCCTGCATGCAGGCGATTCATGGTCAATCTTTCAAACAAATTACTGCGACGCCTTTTGGGCGTATGCGATGCTCCTCCTTTATTGTTACTACGTTGCTGCTGGGGCGGTGTATGTAAAAACATATTCTCAAATATTGTCTCCAAACTATTGGTACGACTAAGTGTTACATTATTTGTATCACTACCATCGCCATCATCGCTAGGTGGACTTATTTGTGCATTGATTTCATGCAAGGCTACAAAATTTGGATCATCCTGGCAGGGATTACGATAATGTGATTGCGATAAGCGTGTTGGGGTTTCTTCGAGATCGAGATCATTATCAATTTCACTAATATTGCAAGTATCAATAGGCGATGGTGAACGACCAAGCGGTGACATTGTTCTGATTTGGAATGCCGGTAATTCATCACTTTCAATATTCATATTGATGGCATTTAATTCCAATTCTAATGCTATAGAAAGATCACTTTCATTCGAATGTGTTGAACAGTAGGAAGTCTGTAAACGTAAGGAATTATTCAAATCATTGTTCTCTGGTGGATGCTGCTGGTCATCGGATTCGTTGCTTTTTCGTTGGCACATCATATCGATAGAAACTGATGATGATCTTTGTTCTTCCAATACAATATTATTTGTTCCAATGCTGGAGGAAATTAATTTATTTTTAACTTGAAATCCAAAGAATTTGTTTTTTTTATCTTTAGTTTTATCTTCGTTCATCATTGTAGCGCGTTTCGTTTGCCTGCCTGCCTTTTTTTCCGTTCGCCGGTCAATTTCAATTGAATGTGACTGTGTGTGTGTGAGTGAGTGAGTGTGAATGTGTGTATGCTGTGCGTGAATATCGTCGGCAGGCTGCAACAGGCAATAAAATTCAGGTAAATCAGAAGATGTTTACCAATTTCTCCGAATGTTTTCTGTTTTCTGATTTATTTTACACGTTCACTTTGTTTTGTATTCCTCTGATTGTTTTCGTGTGACAAATTCTTTCTTTTAAGCAAATTGAAGCGCTTACTTTGACAGCCCGCCACCAATTCAACAAGTACCGAGCTACCAACTAAAATCATTTAAGACTGATTGGCAACAACGGGCAATCGGTTCTAGTTATCGTCGTATGGGAATATGGAAAATGGTTATCGGTTTTCGATTAACTCATTTAAATTCAAGAAAAATGGTAGAAATACTTACATAGATTTCTGAAATTCTAATGACTGACTGACAAGAAGAGAGTGAACAATGGTGTTTATATTTATTTTATTATACATACATATATTATAATTTCTGTTTTTTTACATATCGAAAATTACTCTAAAATTATTTACAATACAATAGTGAGTTACTTCTTCATGGAAATAAGTTTCTCTTTGCGTTTCTTTACATGCTTTTTTACTTTTACTTTTCTCTTTTCTGCTTGAGCATCTTTGACTGCCTTTTTCCGTGCTTTTTTACTTTCAGGTGATTCGTCGCGTGGTCTTGCTGAATTTCTAAATGCAGAAACACTTTTATTGCTACTATATTCAGAAGATTCATTGTCATCATCATTGTCATTGTCATCGTCATTATCATTGTCATCACCATCAGCATCAACACTTGTAGCATTGTTTTGTTGCTCCTCCGATTCGAGAATTTCAGGTTGTTTTCTTACTTCAAGATTTTCAGTGAGTCCTGCGATTTTGGCATAAACTAAATTTTGTTTTTCTCCCTTTTTAGCTTTATCGACATCACGTTCGAAATGTCGTACCTGAAAAATATATTTTTCAATAAGAATTTTGATTAGAATTCAATTTCGGTTTTAGGTATTTAGACTTACCTCATCTAAACGCTTTGGAATATATGTATTCTCCCAGACAGCTTCGTCAATTTCTTCTTGAGCAGTGATTGCATCAAAATCACGATCTTTAATCTCTTCTGAAATACGTTCGAGAAATGCTTCCATATTTGTTTCGTTAATTGACTGATCTGTTATAAAGTCAAACAATTCTTTTTTAGTCATTGTAGCTACTGATTTCTTACGGAAGAACTCTGATATATTTGTACAATCTTTACGTAGAAAATCAAATGCATGAGGATGATCATGTTCGACGGCCTGGCTAACATCGATTATGACCAATTGACCGTCTTGGACAAGAATATTGAATTCGGAGAGATCCGCATGCACAAGACGACATTTGTGGTAAATACGCCACATAATAACAATACACTCACGATACAATTCCCGTGCTTTTGATGTACTCAATTCTACATCCTTTAGTTTTGGTGCTGGCCAACCATCTTTGCCACAGAAGCGCATAACCAAAACGTGTGAACGCAATATTATTGGTTCCGGTACTGGGATTCCTTCTTTTTGCATGCGTAGATAATTACGCATTTCCTTTTCGGCCCAGGTTCGCACCATCTTGCGGGGATTACGCTTCGAATAGCCATGGCGAAAACGAAACTCACCTGACACATACTTGTCTCGATCTTTAAAAACCAGTATAGATGTCTTGTATACTTTAATGGCATATTCATCTTTCTCATTTCCCGCTGTGGCATGGTAGACATTTGCTTCTTTACCTGTAGATATGCAACCATTGATTTCTTTTATTAGATGTCGATTTAACAACTTGAAGAGTATCATACGTGTTCGCGGATCCATGACTTGCTCGGCGGTAGCACGATCATGTTTGTCACGTACGCGTACTCTTTCGTTGTCTTGGCGCTTTTCATGGGAAACCAAACGATTGGCAGCTTGTGGACTTATATTTGGTGTGGGATCATATTTCTCTACATTAATGCGAGCCGAATAACGTTTCAGCACTTTCTCATTCGGTTGATAGTTGCTTACACGTTGGCCGCAAGCATTTCCTCCACCGGCACCTCCTCCACCATTGGCAGTGATTGTTAACTGTGATTGTGTATTGTGTTTATTGAAACCGGAATATGATTCCTCATAATAATCGTAATCATCGTCATAATCATCATATGAGTCTGCTACTTCCTCATTTTCGTCGTAAACGTTTTCATCTATTTTCCGAGTTAAATCATCTTTGTCGTCATCATCTTTTACTTCTATGTCCATAAACATTATATGATTAACTGTTAATTTCTCAAAATCGTCAAGCCACTCGGACTAAGGAAAACAGAATTTTATATTTAGCATTACTTGTTTTTATTGTATTTATATTTTACCGTTTGATTCTCGTCTTCTTCTGCGTCACTAAATTGGTGTTCCTTGTCCATTTTTCTTTTTTCCCTTAAATTTAAACCAATTTGAAATCACTGCACTTCTTTTTTGATGCAATCAAATACTGATACTGATAGTAGTTGTCACACTTCTATCCAAATTTATACTAAAAATCATGAAATTTTTAATGTTTTAGCTTTTTATGAAATTGAAGCAGCAGCCAGCAGACGAGAATTTATGAAATTCGAATTGTGCACGTGTATTGCGTTTCCCCTTAAAAAACAGCTGTTTATGATTTGCCATTCACAACGAACGAATATTTCACAACATTTGAATGAGGAATTTCACAACATTTTGCCATTCACAATGAAATGTTGGTAAACAGCTGTTTATTGTTTATATTTTCAGCCACAGACAACGTGCAGAGAGGTAAATGAATCAATAATTTGGAAAATTTATAATAAATAATATTAAATAATAATTTAATTAAGCAGAAAAACATTTTAAAACGATGTTTGTGCTCGCTGAGCTTAAGGACACTGTACGCATTGCACCAGATCAATTCCATTTGAAGTTAGTGGATGCCATACGCGATGAACTCGACCGGAAATTGGCAAACAAGGTAACAATAAAAATAACAATTCTAATAACAATAGATTATATAGAATTTCTTCTTAGGTTCTACTTAATGTTGGCCTTTGTATAGCATTCAAAGAAATTGTTTCACTGAAAGATTCAATTATATTGCCTGGTGATGGCGCTTCGCATACTGAAGTTGTCTTCCGCTACATTGTATTTCGTCCCATGACTGGCACTGTATTGACAGGGAAAATACGTAGTTGTAACCGTGAAGGTGTATGTGTCACGCTGGGTTTCTTCGATGACATTCTTATACCGCATGCAGCATTACAGCATCCCTCACGTTTTGATGAGACCGAACAGGCCTGGGTTTGGGAATATCCCCTCGAGGATGGTGGCAAACATGATTTATTTATGGATATTGGTGAACCAATTAAATTTCGTGTTTCAAATGAAATATTCGAAGAAAGTTCACCGATTGGTCCGCCCAAAAATGATAATCAAACACAACAAGGTGCCTCCACATCGGTTGGTTCAACAGCAGCACCACCATTGCCAGTACAAGAAGTGAAAACCCCTTATCGAATTATTGTAAGTTCCCATATAAGTTCATTATATAAATTACATTATTAATTTCGAAAATTTCAGGCAGCAATTAATGAATCTGGTCTTGGTGTACTCTCCTGGTGGGATCAACAGACAGAAGAAACAGAAGAAGATGAGGAGAATGGTGAAGATATATATGATAATGATGAGAATGGAGAAGGTGCTTGCGAAGAATGATTCAGACATGAGGTGTGATTGTAATATAATGAGATTATTGATGCTGTTACAGAAGAAGTCAAAGGACAACTGGCATCTGATTAACTTATCGATTATCCAGATATACATAGTTTGGCCGAAGAGTTCGTTTGTCTTTTGGAAATTCACTGCACCTTTTATTAAAGGAAGTATAAAGCAATGTGTAAAGATTTGCTAGGGGTAACATTGAACAAATTCCTTAAATAGAGAAAGAAAGAAATAAGGACTGAGGATTGATTATATTAGTAATGTAATCAAGTAAGGATTGGATGGTAAAAACGAGCATGAGATGCAAGTCTGATAAAATACAAGTTTCCTTCATAAGCAAAGACATCGATCTGAAGGCAATACTAGCGGTGAAAGCTCACTTTCTATCTGTACATATTAGTATTAAAGGGACAGCAGCAAAATTGCGAGAGGCGGATTAGTAAATCGAGCTTGAACACACTGAATGTTTATCAAGACTGCGGGTATTTAAGTGATTTGACTTGGTCCAAGATGGGCATGAAGACGTAAAAAAAAAAAAAAAAAAAAATAGTGCAGGCTCGTATCGTCCATCCATGTCAATAAGTGATAAAAAAAATATTGCAATAAATGCCATTCTGATCCGATCTAACCATCAAAAGCATTAGACTTTTTTATTTTATACCACACTTCTCCTCATATTTGTACATACTTACATATCATAGTTAATTAGTTAGTTAGGTAGTGTAATTAATAATATATATGTAAGTAAAAAAAAAATCGAGAAATTCGATTGAAATAATTTTTATTCAATAATTTAATTTTGTAAGGTGTTTCATATTTAATTTATTTGTTTTGTTTTTTTTTTTTTTTTAAATTTTTCAAATTTGCATTTTCTGAGATAAATTTGTAAGTTTATGTTCTTAAGTTTTTTAAAATAAAAATAAACTTTTATAAAATTAATTTTAATATGTATTTCTGAATTTTACAAATAAATTTTATTCAAGTTTTGTGTAAACACAAATTCTCTTCCATTTACTTTATACTTTCTTTCTTTCTTTCTTTCCTTCTTTCCTTCCTTCTATATGTTTCTTCATCATTCTTTTTTTTTTACTTCTCAATCACGAGCATCACCTACATCTAGACAATTCACACTAATTTGGTTCTCTCATCCATTATTTAATTGTTATTTATTTATTTATTTTTTTTTTTTTTTGACATAATTATAATTTATATATTTTTTATTATGTTTCCAATGAGTTTTAACACCACTCACATCTCTAGAGACTACCAAATGGATATATGGGGCCATCCATACACATATTAAGTCACACGTTAAGAGGATGGGAGGGGGTCAACGAAGTGTGGGAGGAGTCATAAGCTTCGTGACATCACATGTCAAAAACTCAGGTAATCGAAAAATTTAAAACTATTACCATATTTAGGCTCTGTGACCTATAAAAGCTCTAATAGGAACCATGAAATTATTAAAAGAGGAGAAATTAAGTTATGATTATATTATTGGTTTCCACTGCAAAATATGTGACGTCACACTAGAGGGGTCTCACAAATCTAACGTGACCATCTTCGATAAGGACGGAGAATCAATAAAACATGAAATTCGTGTGACATATTATATGGATGGTCCCTAAGTATGATCATAAATAAATATTTTCACGGAAAAAAGGAATTCATAAAGAACTTGCACAATGTGATTAAACTCATACCAATCACATCTCTAGGATACGAAGACAATGATATTATAAAGCCTGGACAGTTCAGACTTATTTGGACTTCGAAATTGTGTTCGCTCTTAAAATTGGTGTTCCATACAAAATGTCAATGTTCCACTCATGAATTCCAAGATTCCAACAACAATTTTAGTACTTATTGACTTGAGATTCCGTGAGAGAACTGTCCAGTCTATATAATTTCATAGTCTGCTTGAAACCACCAAACGGAAAAATGATCATCATTAAGTATTTAAGTAGAACTACCAAATTGCTGACTAACCCGGAATACTTGAAAATACTTGTATGCTTACATCATAACCCTGAACACTTAACCAATTGAATCTTAAGATCATCTTCAACAAATAAAGATTAAATGAGGAATTCATTTCATAAAGCTTTCCTCTGCAGCAGGGTTGTCCAACCAGCGGATCAAGTGCAGTATGAGTGCGGCCAAAAGTCGGAACACATCTGAATTTTATAGTCTTTAGACCAAATTTAATCAATCTAATCATTAAATAAGTAATTTCCTTCTACAAAGGTTCTTCTTTAAAGTTAAACTTTACAAAATCATAATTGGCATAATCTTTAGACAGAAAGTGAATAATAAAGATACTAAAATCAATGACTCCAAAGAGAAGGTAATGGTGTTTGTTTATCACGTTAATCATGTTTATTTATCACGTTAATCACGCGTATCGGTTTTTTGATATTTATTTTTGTATTTAAGAAGAAGCTTTTCTTTTCTTTAATTTAATTTTAATTAAATTTATTTTTTTTTTATCAATTTTAAGTCCCTTGGAATTTGCTTTTTGGGTTTGTTATTTATAATAATTTTCTATTAGTAAAATATTTGATTAAATTTCAATTAATTTAAGTTGCAATATTTTTATTTTTTTTTTTTTTTATTAATTAAAGTGGTCTTTGTTGCTTTTGTTGTTGTTGCTTGCTTAGGTAATTAAGGGCGGGGTTTTTGTTCTCACTTTGGGGCGTTTGTGTGTTTCTTTTTTGTTGATATTTTTGTTGTGTATATAAACTTGATTAAAGCTGCTGATTAGATTTAAGCTGATTTGTTAAGATTATCTTTTTTTTTTTTAATAAATTTTATTCTTAAATTTTTTCCTTTCTTTTTTATTAAATTTTGATTTGAAAGTTGTCTTTTGTGTCATATTTTTTGTATATTTTTAAATCTCAAATCTTTAATTTACAAATTTTTCTTTTTTCTTTTAATTCATGTTTAATTACAAGTGACACATTCCATTCTTCTACTCATCGGATCTCCTCTCCTCTCATATTTTTTTTTTTTTTTTGAGAATATTTTACACATTTTTTACTTATTTATTTTATTATTTTCTTCATAGAAAAAATTCAACAAAAATGTATCAAAATTAAAAAAAAAAAAAAAATAGAAGAGAATTATAAAATTTAAAAATTCAAAATTAACTTAATTAATTATAAGTTTAATTATTTTTTTGTTTTCATATATAAATCACAGCAAAACTAATTAATATCTAGTGAAAAATTCATTGCGAATATACGAAAATGATTTGGTTTCCTTTTTTTTTATTTTTTATTGTAAGAATATTTCTTTTGGGGTTTAAATAAAAATAAATTTATATAGAAAATGTATTAAATTATAAAAAAAAATATTTCGCTTTAAGGAACTTTCAAAATAAAAAAAAAAATTTAAAATAAAAGAAGATTAAAAAAAAATTAAAATAAAGAAAAATGGTAAAAAAAAATATTGTATTTTAATTATCTTAAAAATACAATTTCATTTTCAATTGATAAAAATTGTTTGATTATTCTATAATCAAACAGCGTGGCAGATGTTCTTTCAAATAGTCAAAAAGTTCATGCGATGCACCAGGACAATTAGTTAGCTCCAGTTCCTGCAGATGGCGCAACTGTATGAGACTCGATAGACCGGATGAAGTGAGTAACGGACAACCGGCCAGTGAGAGAACCTGAAGATTTCGCATCGAGCACAAGTGTTGCAGGCCAAAGTCACGCACCTGTGAACACCATCGCAGAAAGAGTGCAGTCAGTGAAAGCATTGTGGAAATGTAGCCAACACCGATGTCAGTGATGTGTACGCATCTGGAAAGAATGAATGAACAAAATATTTTCCATAAATAAATAATTAAATTTGCATTGCTGCTGTTGATGCTGCTGTTGCACTTTGTCATCAGTAGAAAAAGTACCAGTAACAAGAAGGATAACAACAGAACAAGTGACATGAACTCCCAAAAGTAGAAGCTGGCAGGCACCTGCAACATGAACCATAATTAATGGAGACTCGACGACATAACTCCTCCTCCTATTATTTCTTCTTTCCATCCATTCTTCATTCAATCATTCATTTATTCACTTTATTTTATCCATTTACATGTTAGCCCGCCTAGGAGTTTATGTTCTGGTCGTCGTTGTTGTTGTTCTTCTTGCTAAAAGCGGAAATTGAATTTGACTCGTGTTCATAATTTTTCTTTGACAAAACTCTAACTCTGATGCTGCTACTGCTACTGGTGCTGCTGATGCTAACTAACTTAAGTGACCCCTGACCCCCTGCTCACTCACAACTTGTTTAAAGATAAAAACTTTTTGCTTTTCAACATTTTCGTATCAACTTTATCAAGAAGAAAATATGCAGCAAAAGTAAGTTGACAAGTTTGTTTGATTTTGTTTTCTTTTCTTTTGTGTGTTAAAAAGTTGACCATGAACATAACTTTAAATGAGTCCATCAAAACAAACTACTAACCTGTCCAATGTCAATTCTTCCAGTTGGTTGAGATCACAAGCAATATACTCAAGCGAGGCATCTGTTATGCGTGGACACCAAGACAAATCTAATGCGCGTAATTTCTGTAGATTTTCAGCAATCAACTCGACACCATCATCCGTTAGTTTACTGCAACCAGAAAGACTCAGCACAGTCAGATGTGGCAAGGAGTGTACTGCAATTAATGAAAAATAAGAAAAAGATTTTTATTAAATTTTATTTGTTTTTTTTTTTTTTATTAGAAAGCATTTCCATACATAAACATGGCAGGATGAGTAGGATGAGTAGGATATTTTTATTACTTTTGGTGTTCAAATCAAGAGATATAAAGTTATTGAAAAATTCATGAAGAAATTCATTGAAGTCTTTTAAAATTCCAAATGAAATACGAGCGAGCCCACGAAATAAAGCTACACACATCTTCAATATAACAGTAGAAGATCCTAGCCAAATAATCAATGATTTCGGAGAGTTTGAAATATTACCTTTATTGTTTAAATAACTAGTGTACCCGACCCTGCTTCGCAAGGGTTGTTTCCTTATTAGCATCACTATATTCTCTTTGAACACTTTGAGTATCAACAAAGAATATAGTTTGAGAATATAGTTCAGAAAATTAAAATGCTATTTTAATTCATTTTTTGTATGGGTTGGGGTTGTTTGAATATCCCAAATCTCGGGAACGGAGATAGAAATCGTGACCAAAACTATCATATGTTCAAGCGAGGAACCAACCATTCGAATTCATAAACTTTCAATGCAATCATATCAACGGTATGGCAGCGCATAACATACGAACAACTTAGAATATCGTAATAGTTTTTATATATAAGATATGTAAGTCCTTAGAAAATCCAACGAAGGGCTCCTCGTTTAATTTATAATTTTTTATTTTTTTTTTTTTTTTGTACGTATCGTCAACACTAAATTGCTGTTGAATTCTCTATTATATTATATCGACTATAAAATCCATAGAATGATATTGAACGATCGGAAATTGAAAGTGCGTAAAGTGAATGAGACTGTAGACATCTTAACTCTCATTTTCCATGAATATTTGGACATGAAAAAGCAATCCGCGCGATGGCTTTCATGGTTGCTCTTACTCGAGCTTAATAGCAATCATATGGCCATTTCAAAGTAGTGTTTGGCGCTGTTCAACCGCAATCCAAATGAGTTTTTGCACCATGAATGAAACATAGATCCTTCACAATACACCAGAGGCCAAGAAACAGTCAAAGCAGTGCATTTCTTCGAGAGAACGTGGACCAAAGAAGGACAAAGTGGGTCTGTCGGCTAACAAGGTCATGAAACACCTGGTGTCATTCACAACGACTACCTTGAAAAGGATTAAACAAACACAGGTGAATATTATTCACAGTTGTAGAGAAGATTCGGCATTGATTTGAAACAAAAACGACCACATTTTTTAAAGAAATAGTGCTCTACCACCATGACAATACACATGTGTAGTCGCCATGGAAATAATCCATAAATTAGACTAAGAACTATTACCTCATTCAGCATATTCTCCAGATTTAGCCCTCTGCAACTATTTCCTGTTTCAAAATCTGAAGAAATAGATTGGCGGTAAGGGATTTGGGATGAATGAAGGGGTCATAATTGAAACAAACGCTTATTTTGAGGACCTTGAAAAAATGTTCTTTCTATCCTTTTCTAAAGACTTGTTGAGAGACCCTCGTGGGTACTCTGTAAAGCGAAATAACCATTACGATTGTGAAGAAATTAAAAGGAAAAAAACAACAAATCTTTATACAAAGTGTATGTAACTGTATGTACTCTATGTGCCTTGTTCTACTGACTGAAAAATGCGCCTCTTTTGACTGACTGACTACTGCCAGGATGTGCTGTGCTGTGCTGTGCTGTGTTGTATACACACAACTCAATTCAAATTAGTGGAAAATTCATGAAAACAAGCGAAACAAGAAACATTAAATTCGATTTCAACGAAGAGAAAATATTCTACATTGAGGAAAGTGTAACAAATTTAAAAGATTTGTGATATATGGAATCCAATTGCAGCCTATGTTATTATTTATTTCATTTCATCATATTTCGAAATAAAGAAGAATTCACAAAAAAAACACTAAATAACTTAAATTGGCTGAAGTTCTTGTAGTTTTAATATAATTCAAGCGACTCTTAAACAGAATATTCCATTATAATAACAAATCTCTTAGGTCAATGTTCTTAATAAATAAATGCCATAAACTGTGTAGGGTATACAAAATATAAGTAAATCTTCATATTATGCTTTATGTAGGCCTTGTTTAACTGACTGAAAATGCTCCTTTACTGACAGGATGTGCTGTGTAACATACACACCCAGTTGCACATCAAGTCATTGAGTTACTTAGTTCTGTTGAACTGAGTTTTTGGCTCACTCCGAAAGTCATTTAGTGTGAGATTCTGATTGACTCTGTCCAAGTGTTGCTCACAAACAAGAATTGCGCTTACTGTAAGTCGTAACATTGTGTTGAGTTGAATTAGGGATTCTACTGAGTTCCTTCTATTTTTGTGTATTACATCATCTGACACGAGACATACATTCATACATAACATAGAGCATCACTTGCATCAAGTAAAACGGTTGCTTTTTGTTTGTAAGCATAAAAAAACAAACATTTGGCCGAGATGTTCTTATACTTGTGTATATTATTTGTAATGAAACAAGTCTCGTTGTTTTTGCTGTTTGCTGTTGCTTTTGTTAGATTTCTATTTTAATATCTCTCTCTTCTTGTGTTTTTTGAAAATTTTCATCTTCTTATTTCTGTTCAGTTCAGTTCTTCTGTTTGAAATAATGAGGTTAGTGCACCGTCGACACACAACAAGTAGGTTAGGTTGATTTATCAAAGAAATTTTTTTGTATTTATTTGCAAAATATGTAACATCAAAGTGGTTTCACAAGTCTACAATTGTAGACTGTAGTCCATAATTGGATGGGCAAAGGATTCAAAATAAAACATAAAAATATAGAAAAACTGGAACTGCAGAATTTACAATAAAATGAGGTCATGAATACAGACAGATACTCGATTCGTATGTACTAATTGACCACAATGAAATCGACTTGAATATTAAATAAGAACACACATACACACACATACACATACACACTCTCACTCACAAACACATGCATTTCTGTACATAAATGTACTTTAACAGATTTCATTTTTGGCCTGATAATAAAAACCACAAAACTCAATTAAACATCGTGACGATGAAGAGAGATTGCATTACATTGGCAAATCATCATTGCCATTGACATAAAATCAACAGAAACAACAACAACAACAACAACAATATGTACATACATATTTGTATCCATCGTATCCATTAACACTTCAAAAACATATTTACAAACATAGCCATAGTCATACTATAAACGCGGCATGCTTGATAAGTACCTGGCCTCGACCAAAGGTAGTGACAATTTATTTGAAGAAGGTAAGAATTAAGGATTCTATTCCCTTCGATCTGATAGTGAAAGTGCATGAGATTAGTGAGACTATTAGTATCTCAGTTGAACGGGTACAGAGTATTTTAACAATTCCTTTGGATATGATTAGATTAGATGCGATTCTGAAAAGTCACATCGCCTTAGTTGAACCTGTTGTAATAAGCTCATCCGAGAGTTGGTATTTATGAAAAATTTCAAGATTATTTTCAAAGGTAAGTCTGCAATATCTGTTGATTTTAGGTAAAAATTGTCTAGATATAGGAGTTTAGTTCAAATTAGATTTTCAAAGTGGCATAGCAAATGATCTGCTCCTGATACTGATACTGATTGGTTAATATGATGATAAAGACAACTTGATTGATTTGAAAATATTTCTCTCATTTGTACACCTCACTCTTTTCTTTTTTTTTTTCTAGATTTTTAAACTGTTATTTTGCAGTGTTTTTTTCCAAAACTTTCCTCATGAATCACTCCGTCCATTGGTGAAAACTGTATAATAATCGGTTGGGTAGTTTTTTAGTATATCGCGAACAGACAGACAGAAAGGCACGAGAGAGGAAATTGTTTTATAGATGCATAAGTCTGTTGTTTTTTTTTTGTATCTACGAACAATGTAATTATCATTCAAACCTCGTCATATCTGCATATATCATATATTTATATATATAGACATGTCCAAAATGCAATGTATTTATCACAAATTCAGTTATCAACGCATCCTCAGCAAATATGCTAATCAACAAAAACATCAACAATATACAGTCCTGTACAAAATAAGTATACTGTATGCAAAAGAAATCATCAAATCAATCATTTAATAAAATAAATTTTTATTGAAAATTTCAAAAGAGGCAGGGTCCGCTCTTTGTCTGATGGTTATGCCAAGCGTGGAGCGCGATATCAGGATTTATATTAAAAATATACTGCGTGACGTTGAACTAATCCAATGTTCATTGGTACTAGAAATTTAATTCTGCATAAACTCCAATTCATTTCCCGGCTTTTTGTCATTGTCGGATTTGTTGTACAATACTTTTTGTTCGTTTGAGAACTTGTCACAGCAAAGTAACTCATCAACATCTTCGTCCATTATGAGGGAACAATGTCTCGGTTAAAACCCCTTTTGGATAATTGCACAAAACTAGACAGCACAAGATCCCAAGTGTTTGGGCATAAACCTTCCTCAAAATTCCATCACTGTATAACATTCCTTCAATATCCTCCTTTATTTTATAATAGACGAGTGAAAGGTCTTAGCTTGTATTCTGATACCAATTTTTCTCAAATATAATACAATATTTATATACAATATCTTAAAGATCTTAAATTCCATTACTTTATGTTGTTTATACAATAGTAAATGGTTAAAATACCTGACAAGAACTTGAGGAGAAACTTTTAATGAACTTTATTCTAATACCAATGAGGATTCAAACTTACAAATTACATATATGGAAAAGCATCAAAATCAATTTGTATCTAATAAGGAAAAAGAAAGTCTGTCATAGTCATTAAGATTAATAAAACTAATTTCAATTTATAGATAGAATTCTGCCAAAATGTTAGATGATTTGAAAATGTGGATGATGATGATGATGATGACGGTGATGATGACATTGATGATGTTTAACTCTTATGTTACTTATACAATATTTTGATCAACACTGTAGTTTGATTTATGCGTTCCTAATTTTGTCTGTCGTTGTCATTTGCTGTCGTCCTTGGTTACCAAAATTGCTCAATTTCTATGACACGAAAAGCGTACATATGCATGCACATAGATACATACAAATATAAACACATATACACACTGAAATACTATTAAGTTAATCTCATTGGACTTGTCGTATGACGCTTTGGGGCGTCAACAAGAAAATTGTTTCATTAAATCTCTTTCCTTAAGCCACTTTGAATCGATTTTTTCTGCCAATCATTTCTAAGTTGTTAATCAGTATCCAGTAATAGGAAAAAAAAAAGAAATAAGGAACTAACTGCGAGGCACTTTAGATAGAATTTGGTGAAATTGACTACATTGATAAAATGGGAATAAATATAAACATGAGTTCATAAAAATACCAAAAAAAAAAATCTAGTCAGGTTTCCGGCTCTTTAAAAGACAATTTAAAGAAAGTAAAAAAAAAAAAATAAAGCAAATTGAGCAGAGAACTTTTTTTTTAAACCTAAAAATGAGATTCTCCTAAACAGTAGGAATAAATTATTCTTAAAAAATAAAGTACTCATCTACAAAGCAATAATTGCTCTTGTTTGGCTATACGGATTACAGGTGTACGGCATAGCAGTGAAATTAAATCTCATAAGGGTCAGAGTACTGCAGGCCAAGACATTGCGTATGATTTCGAGAGAAATATGCGAACGGCGGACCCTGAGAATGATCTAAAAATTCCAAAAATTGGCGATGTGACTAATTGTCAGACCAAGAAATATATGGAGAGGTTAAAAAATCATCCAAATAGAATACCCAGTCGTTTCTTAAAGCGACGCCGAATGGATAGAATAACAGAAAAATTAAAATATTTAATTAAAAAAAAAAAAAAAAAACTGTAGACTGGTTGATTATTTCTTCTTTAAATCTTATCCATATGCAGATATATCCATAATAAAATAATAAACTCCATCTACATATTAAACCAAGCTTAGTTTAATAAGATATTTTAACTCTTGTGCAATGAATTCACAATCAAAATAACATGGAATATAAAATCTCAGGATTTATGTGAGCTTAAAAAATAAAATAAAAAGACAAAGAATTTGCTCCTTTACTTAGTGTTGGCATTTGGTTATTTTTAGAATGAATGACTGAATGAATGAAGCTTTCAAATTTACACAAAATGTTGTAGTAAAGCGCAAACCGTAATAAGTTCCGAGGTATAAATTTTGAAACAACTAAAGCAGAGTAACAACGCCTAGCCAACTCAATCCAAAAGGCACCCAAATAACACAGACAGACTGACAGACAAACAGAACATAAGTGTACTACAATACTACTATGTAGTACTGTAGCATACAGGAACCAAACAACCAAACTACCCGACCGACAAAAAGACCGGCCGGATATAATGGTTATGGTGGAATAAGAATGAGGTAACTTTGAGTTGGCAGCAGCAGTATGTAGGGATACAATTACGTTTATAAGCCGCTTAGATGGATGACGAAGCAGATGTAGTAGTAGTCCACCCTTATTCCTACATATGTATGCGGGAGGTACGTGAGTTGATTTGAAGAGTGAAATGCTGGGGGTAAGTAGAAGTAGGAATGCAGATAAAGGTGTAGATGGGTTGTAGTGTGTGGCTGCTTGGCTGTATAAATAAAGATAAAAGTGTTGAAGCCAATAAAAAAAAAAACACAACACATAACAATAAAAAAACAGAAAATGTTAACAGAACTTAACTTTAAAATGAGTTGTCGCCGCTGTCGTCGTTGACATCGTTACAATTCCATCCTATGTAGTAGGTGGTTCTGACAACAAAACCCGGGACATAGATTGAAGTGAAGACGTTAAAATGCTATGAAACCTACTTAGAAAATAAGCAGCTTTTAAAGTTAGAAAGAAGAAGCTCAGACAGTGGGTGGAATAGACAGAATGTGAGGAATGGTGGAGGTAAATAGTTTCAGTTTTGTCTAGTTGTGCCCTAGTTTAAGCAACAACGCTCGATATCTTAAGATATACAATATACAATAAGTATAAAAGTTAAGTATCTTGTTAGGCTTCTGACCAAAAAAGCCACGAAAAGATTTAAGTTTCAATGAAAATAAAATAGAAAAACGAAGAAAAAAAAATGGAGAAAATAATAATATGAAAAATTACAAACTCAAGATAAGGAGATACAGATCACAAGGGTGAAAAGAGAACCGCAATGTAGCGCAATACAACTAACTGTAATTGTATCTACAATATTTAATAAAACACACTCGCCTAAGTTTTAAAGCGGCAAAAGTTAAAAACCGCAAAAAAATATTGAACAATGCAAGCGATTTTATTTTTCACTTTATTTTACTTTAGTTTATTGAATATGATGATGATGATGTTGAGATGTTGATGATGAAGAAGATGAAAAATAAACTAATAAAACAAATTTAAAGAAAATGAATAAAAAATATTGTATTTATTATTATTTATATGACGAAATGGCGCAGCAATGAATCAGATACACTCAGTACACATGTCTACTCATACATTTCTATGTACATACGCGTAGATAGATAGATCAGATCGATCGATCAATTGATCAATAGATTCAGATACAGATAGATGAGGAGAATTACAACGATTAAATGCCGCCTGCCATGCGTTATTGAGTTGACTTAAGTTGAGATGTTGTTGTTGCCAAGCAGACCACAGTCTAAAGAGGTTGAAGATTGAGAGGAGGAGCAGCAGCAGCAATAGAATTAGACTAAGACAAAACCAACAACTTGAGTAGTAACAAGAAATAAGTGATTCTCTCTCATCGATTGAATTACAAAACTCAATCATAGAACAAAGACAAACAACATCAACAACATCAACAACAACAACAGCAACAATAAAGAGCTAAGCAATGAGTAATTGGATTGGAAAAGAGAGAAAATTTGTAAAGCAAAATTGTCAATAAATCAAGAAAATTATAAGAAAAATCTAAACTCTGATGATCAAATCAAATTGAAGCGATTATAGTAGATTAAGATGAATATAGAAGAGTAGAGGGAGTAGATAATGGAGAATGGAAAATGAAGAGTGAAGAGGCTTCAATGAGATGAGATGCATTGCTGTGCTCAGCTTCAATTCACTTTAGTTCCCTTCAGTTCAGTTCAGTTGAACTCAACTCAGCTCAGCTTAGCTCAGATTTAGTTTCAACTCAGATCAATTCAGTTTGATTTGATTTGTCTTAGATTGAGATTTGTGCATATTTATCGCGTGTTTAATTGCATTTACAAATCATTGTGTTATCAGCAACTCATCATAACGAATGGCGTTCGGTGGCGTCTACACACAATTATAATAAAAAAAAAAAATCAAAGAAAAATTAAAAAACAAAATAATTTTAATTAAAAAAAAAAAAAAAAAAAAAAAACAGAAGAAGAAAAGGAATAATTAAATTTAAATTTAAATTAAAAGAAAAATTGAAATCATTAAGGAAATTTTGTATTTATTTTGTGAAATCCTGTGTTGTGTATGTGAAATGGATCCTCTTTGCTGTCCTTCCTGTTGCTCTTTCATTTTGTGACCGACACTAACGGGTAGTTAAATAATATTACTGTGTTCACCATTTTTAAAAAAAAATATTCATGCTTTAATAAATGGCGGCGCAGCTCATCACATTTTACTCGTTTTTGCGATCACAAATTCTGAAATTGCAATGTAAACAACATCAAAAGCATTATTTTTTATTTGAACCAAAAATAAAAACAAAAAAACTCATCGACAAGAGAACATACATTTTAAAATATCTGTGTATCCGTGTATCTATTTAGCAATGTCTCTACGTATGTGTACTACAAGTATATAGTAGCTATGTATTTATTTCAATGTGTGCGTGTTGGCCTATTGAAGTGTAAAATGCTTGTGCATAATTAATTGAAATGAAGCTTAAAATTGTATTGACTTAATTTGTGTTCGTTCATTTTCATTGATTAGTGAAAAAAAGGGGGTTGTTGGCTGTTGGTTGGTTGGTTAGTTGGTTGGTTGGTTGGTTACTTAGTTGGTTGCGTAATTGAGTCACTATAAAAAAATATTGACGTAGGTCAGCAAGAAAATGATTGCGACCAGACAGCAGACCATCATCAATATCTTCATCATAATCATCATCGTTATTATTATGTTTGAATAAGCGTTTGAAGCTAAAAATTGATTGTTGATTACATTAAATATGTATGATTTTGTCTATGATTATGAAATTAAATCTATACAAAAATTACTTAATAAGGAGGATTGTATAAAAGGCTACAAATATTGATTACTGATTTTTATGAATTTTTACCAAATTCAATCGTAACTAGGGGAATATTTTAATAGAAAACTTTGGCTGAATTTCAAAAAAATTAAATGTTAGATTCTTTTATTGCCAATGTAGATGGAAAATTTTGTTATGAATTTGATTTAATTTGAAAAAATATTCAGTTATGTGCTAGAAAACACCGACGTTCGATGTTGGGAGTTTACAATTTCGCTCAAAAAAAATCTTATGTGTGCTAGAAAACTTGGTGATTTCATTTTTCGAACATTGATGTTCGAACAAACAATTGATTGAATACTGGTTATTTTAGGGACGTCTGAAACGTATCGAATTTGGGGAGACACTTATCTTTTATTTTTCTTTGCATCCTCTTGCTAGTATTTACACTCAGCCATAGATGCCAAGCAAATATTTTGACTCTGCTCACTCTCATTCACATCCCTCACTCTACAAAAACCAAACGAAAAGAAAAAACTTCCCTTCTCAACAAACAAAAAATCGTGTTGAACACCCCCCTTTATCAAAATTGCATACATGTCAACTTCCGCCAATGAATTTATTAAAATTTCTTATTAAACTTAACACATTCTACTCATTTTTAAAATAAAATTAAAACATCATAGCTTTATTATTAACAATTACAGTTTATTTTAACATATCAATTAATTGAATTAAAGACGAATTGGAATCTTGGCATATTCAACATTAGTTGATTTTAATTATTTCGTCTATTTTACTTCAATGGAAGCAACTAAAATGCTGATTTCTTTAAATGCAGTTTAGTGAGGAAAACAATAAACTAAGGTTCTTGGTAATTTTTTTTCCCTTTAATAACTTCAGGTAAAAAAGCACTTAACCAAATCGCCTTTAATAGATTATGCGATTTCAAAACCGTCACACCGTGAAATGGAATTGGGTTGGAATGAAGACCAAATCGGTTTCCAGCACATATCCAATAGTTTGAGTAGCAGAAAATTAATGTGTTATTTTAGTTAATTTTTATTTAGTATAGTTTTCGGCGTTGGGATTATTTGAATATCCCAGATTTCGGGAGTGGGGTCACATATCACAAAATTTCAATGCAATCAGTTGAACAATATGGCAGCACATAACATACGAACAAACAAAACACTAATATTTATATAAAAGATTTTTTAACAACATTTTGTAATAACTTTCTCCCTAATGAGCTAACTCATTCTTAGAAACGTCAGATCCAATTGTTTTTCAATTTTTATTTTGATGTGATGTTACCAAGTGAGACGCCTGTCAAGGGTCAGGCCCATATATTTTACGGTACCACTGCTTGGAATGACATCACCCCGTTTATGACTACTAGAGGACATATGATGTTCTTTAAGGTGAATGTTATGTGGGTGGACTTTTCAATGTTGACGCCTATGTTCTACCTATTCTCATTCATTGCTCAATGAGGAATAATTAGTTCTGGAGGAGTGCTGAGGCTGCAAGCGGTCCATCGTCAGTATCCAGTAGGCCATTGTCATCAGCATAAGCAGCTGCCCAGAGTTTTTCATCCCTTAGTATCGGGATATCAGAAATTAAAAGCTTGTACAAAATTAGAGCCAACACATTGCCTTGTGGAACTGCAGCTCTTAAATCTTTAAATCGGACTCTTAATCTTCACATCTGATACAAAAGGTCATGATCTAAGCCACCAAATAATAATGAGCCGGATATACACACAATCAACAGTAACATCAACAAAGCGATTATAGGATAGTTATCAACTAGATATTTATCTTGCAAAAAGATCGCCGACAAGATTGGACACAAGTCATCTAGATATGCTATGACTGCACAAGATCGGACGCAAGCCATCATAGCTCTATGTTATGACTTCACCACATCCTAATGCTCTGATACTCGATGTTATGATTAAAAATACGTGAAACAAAATTGTCTTCATCAAAACAGGTCCTATAAGTTATGTAAAAAGTTTATCAGCTAATTTGTGCAAACACTTAAAACATTATTTTCTATTAATAAAATGAATATTTTTCCTGTATTTACTAGAGATCTGCATGTCTACACTCAAAGTAACCGGCACACAAATTGATGACACTCAAAACTCATTTAGGTCACACAACAAATACTGAGTTGTTATAATATGAGTGGAAATTTTATCAGTTATGCGAGCACTCAACAAAACTCATTCACTCAATTTTGATGTTTGCGACTCAAACTCTGTTTAGAGTGCACTCATGCAGCTCTTTAATATTCACTTACTTTAAAAATTGAATCTGATTCACATAACAAACACAAAAAGTTCATATTCATAATAAGTAGATTTACGAAACAACAATGGAAACAATTACAAGATTTTAATACATGTGTAAATATAAATACAATTTGATATCCTTTACAATTCCATTTGCTGTTTTTCTGCATTTAATTCCACATAACAATATATGTACATAATACAATAGAATCGAATGATTGAGTAACTGGAAAAAACCCAATAATTTTAAGCTCAAATGAACTGAAAATTTAAAAGGGAAAATAAGTAAAATGAAATACGATTATAAAGGAATTCACAAAAAAAAAAAAATGATTAAGTGTTAAAACACAGTGAGTTTGTATTAAAAATCAATGACCATGAAATCAAATCGTGTAAAAAACAAAAATCTATAATATATTTTCATTCATATAAATACATTGCACATTATATACGCATAAGTATCTATATATTTATTTATACATAAATCGTATAGAAATTTATAAATTTTTATTTTGTATATAACAAAAATATATCATGTAAACAAAAATTTAATAGAAAATCAATAAAAACCGAGTGATGATTTGTGTGTTGGGAAATAAAATCAAAAATAATCAAGAGAGCAAGCAACACGAAAGGCTCAACAACCACAAAAAGAAAAAGATTAGAAACGAGGAAATTCATAAAAAAAGATGGGACAAAAAAAACGTATAAAAACGACTTATAACGAGGATAATAAATGAAATTTTGACATAAAAATTTATGGATGTTACGTTTCAAGACCATTTTCCTTTTCATCGTTTTCGTTATTCCTTTTCGTCTTTTGCTTTTTTGATGAGAAATAGAAATGCGTTAAATGTTCGCATATGTCGAATAAAAAAAAAAAAAAAATGACAAAATACTTATTACAACAGAAGTTGAAATGTGTGTAAATGGATGTATGTATGTGTTTGTATCTATGCGTGCATGTATGTGACTTGAAATTCACACGCCTAAAAGTATGCCTACCATATTCTCATTGGACTCTCACTCAGTTTTGTACTATGTACATATACACAATAATAATTTTTTACTTCCTCAAACATTTGTCCAAACAAAAAATTGCTTTGCTAAGCAAAAACAAAAAAAAAAAAATAAATAAATAAAAGAAATGGACAACATGTCTAAATGCGGATTGACTGACTGAAGGACTGAATAACTGACTGACTTATCAACAGAATAAAATGAAACTACACAATACTACAACATATTTCAACATGTTCTTTAGTCTTCGTCCTACGCCAATTTCCATGTTAATGCGTAGCAATCAAAAATGGCGACGCTTCTAAGCGGACTTTGAATGGTTGCTCGCTCATACATTTAAATATATAAATAAATAAATAAATAAATAAATAAATAAAAACAAAATACAAATGATTCGAAGGAACTAAAAAACAAAAATCGAAACCAAAATGTTGTGGATATAAAATTCATAACACAATGGCAACCATAAGAAGAAGGAGACAGGGCAAGCAGGCAGTCAGTCAGTCAGACACTCTGGGCAGACTTTGAGACTCTGACAGAGAAACACAATCGAAATGTTAATGTCCTCTGTATAAGTTAAATAGATACATATTTAGATACAATGTAGTACAAGAAATGTATCTATGTATTCGTTTTGATGATGTGACATAATGAGTTGTTTTTAAAGAGAATTTGTGTTATAGTTTTTTTTTTTTTTTTTTTTATTGTAGTAGTACATTAAAAGATTATAACGTAAGTATGATTTCTAAAAAAAAATATTTTATATTCAATACTAGTTGTTGCGGCGTGGTTTGCTACGTCCCGGCAAAATGTTATCAAAATCGGCAATGGTAGAAAGAATGATATTTATTTATTTTATTTTTTTGTTACATTTAAAAATAGATGTTTAACTGATTTGAATGCGGTTTTTAATGGTGTATTTTAGCAGGTTTCGTGTAATATTGTATATCGGGATATTTCATTAAAATCGACCTACAGTATCGGTCGAAATTAGTGGATCAAAAGCTTTTATATTGCATAATTTATATGAAAACGTATTTAATTTTTCTCAACATTTCATATTTTGTATTGGTTATAATTTAATTATTTTACAATATAAAGAGCGAGTGTATTCATGCAGGTGGTCGATCCTAATATAAATGAATAAGTTCTTATTCTAGAAAAGTTCTCAGTTCACAATCTCGAATTTATATGAGCCATACAATGTGTTAGAAAATAATAGAAGTATTCCACCACATCCAACCAATTCCATCCGCCGTAACCAAATTTCCTTACTTGGAAGTGCAGACCAAAGGTTATCTACCACTGCAACCATAAGTGGGCGGCAATGGGTGGTTATGGAGAAAAGGCTGGACATACATACACACATTGTATTAATTTGCCTAATCGATTTATTATAAAAATCGAAACATGGAGCCATCTATTGGTTGCTTGCCCAACCTAGATAACGTAAGATGTTGAAGTGTTTGTGAATAAACTAATTTACAGAGTCATCTATTAAAAATTAAATTAAAGCTTACAAAAAAAAAAAAAAAAAAAAAACATTTAATTTGCAATTAAAAAATATTGAAAAAAAATCAAAAATTCATCAAGATTGGTTCAGTAGTTTCAGAGTCCATAGCCGACAAACAATGTGACATGAGATTTATATATATATATATATACGAGTATATAGATAGATAGATAGATAAAAGAGAAAAATTTTCTTTAAATATTTAATTTATATTTTAATTGAAAGCTACTTGTTAAAAACTAAACAATGTATTATCTTCTTCTATTTATTTTTTATAAGCAACATGGCATACTAACATTAAATCTGCAGTTGTGAATTTGGTATTTCTCCATTTCAACAAAGAAATTATTTTCAGCTGAAAGCCAGCAGCTAGTACTCTTTTTTTTTTTTTTTTTTTCTAAGTAGTTTAAGAATTTATTTGTTGTTGTTAATAATATTAATAATAATTTTTAAAATTAAAAAAAAAAAAAATAATAATAATAATAAAACTTTATTAAAAGTTCCATATTTTATAATTTGTAATTTTGTATTTTATTTGCTGACGTGGCGTAGTATACGTGATATGCTTGGTATAATTATTTATAATTGTGTAATTAAGAGCATACTTATTTTCATGTTGTTATTCAGAGACAAGTTACATTTATACTCATGTATAATATAACAACAATTATGATAAATTATTATTTTAAACAATTGACATTAATTACTATATACACATGTACTTGTAGTAGTAACTACAATATAATAATAATGAGGTACTCTGATATTATGTTTCATGTTGTAATAAATTGAAAGGATATAGAAAAATATAATATTTTATTTTATTTATTATAAATTTTGTAAAAATAATAATTAAATATTGGGTATACAAGTAAGTTTTAAAGAATTGCCAACAGAGGACACCAATAGTGTTTAAGCATATTGGACCATATTGGAACCAACTTTATGTGAAAGTTTCCTCATTTTACAATAAATTTCACTCCATCTAAGTATCAACAACATATTTTATTCGTTCGACAACTATGTCTCTTTTCGTACCTACAAAACTCCAATCGCGGGAAGCATTGGTATTATTTTGCTTTCATCTGAAGAAAATTCATCGGCTGCTGTGTGACGCTTACGGAGAGCATCCATCAATTTCAACATGCAATTACTGGTTCCGACGTTTCAAAAGTGGCAATTTTGACACAACTGGCAAGGAGCTCGAAGGAAGGCCACCAACGTTTGTAGACGCCGAATTGTAAGAAATTTTGGACGAAGACCCGTGCTAAACCCAAGAAGCAATTGTGGCAACGTTAGGCGTGACTCAACAAGCCGTTTCAATGTGGCCGAAAGCCATTGATATAGTCTAGAAGGTCGCCAACTGGGTGTCTCACACAACTCAAACCAAGAGATATAGAATGGCGTGTCACTGCTTCCGAAATGATCCTTCAACGGTAGAAAGGAAAGTCGTTTTTGTGTCGTATCATCACCGGCTATGAAAAATATACTCATTACGACAATCCAAAACGCAAGAAATCATATGTTAAGCGCGGCGAACCGGACCATTGACGCCAAAGCCAAACATCCATGGCAGCAAGGTTATGCAAGGTCTGCATTTGGTGGGACCAGAAGGGAATCGTGTACTACGAGCTTCTAAAAAGAGGTCAGACAACAACTGATGCAATTGAAGCGTGCTATTGTGGTAAAAAATGCCGGAATTGGCAACCAGACATGGGCCATTAATCTTTTACCATGACAATGCTCGGCCGCATGTCGCAAACGTTGTCAAAACCTATCTCGATGGCATCGGACGGGTAGTCCTAACCCCGTCCACCCGCCTCATCATCCAGACCTTGCACCTTCAGACTACCAATTGTTCCGGTCGATGCAAAAAGCCTTTACGGGAATACGCTTCACTTCAGTTGAAGGTATCAAATATTCTTCTAATGCTTTCTTGGCCCCCAAAGACGAACAGTTGTATTTGCGCGGAATACATCCCGGAAAAGAGAGGAAAAATCATAGCTATCGATGGGCAAACTATTCAGTGGTTTGATTAATATTATATTGAAACTGATACCAATAACAAACTGAAATGCTTCGAACATGATATAATTAAGAGATTTTTAAAATTTATTCTAAGTATCAACTTTTTCTTACTTTATCTGAATGTTGTTACGTTAAAAATTGATTGGATTTTACAAATAATATTAAATATTTAGTTATTTTAGTTAAAAACAAAACCTTCGTCCAAGCACAGTGTGTGGATGTGGTCTTTGCTAAGAAATAAAATTAAAGTTGTGTATAACAACATTTGATTTCTTTGGGTTTTTCAATTTTCATAAATCAACATTTACAAGAATAGAATTTTAATTCCATTAAAATATATATAAGAAGAAACCTAGAGTTCAACTGTTTAACAAAGGAAAAAGTAAGTACATTTGCATAAAGCACAATACACATTCTAATAAGACAATTCCAATCCAATTCTCATTCCTTATATCTTTCTATCTTTCATTTCTTTTAACTGACTGACATTGTCCATATCCTCCACCACTATACCAGTAAGTAATTGTGTATCTGTGTATACCATAAGTGTATCTATGTAAGTATACGAAGTGTATGAGCTTTTTGTAGAGTAATTGTACTTCAGGTAAACACAGTAGCGAAAAAAGGGGTTTCTTTTATGCCCCAATTTGTTTTAGTATTTTTATTTAAGAAAAGGCGAAATTGTTAAGAAATATAATAGTTCGGAATCTTAACTGGTAAATTGATAATCAAATAAAAGTTACAATTTTACAAAGATTCCATTTACATGACTTTATTAATTAATCTTCAATCTTCTAATATTTAAATTTTAGTGTTTTGTTTGTTCGTATGTTATGCGCTGCCATACTGTTCACCTGATTAAAATTTAAATGTTGTGAATACGTATGGTTGGTTCCCAGCTTGAACATAGGATAGATTTGGTTATGATATGTGTCCCCATTCCCGAGATCCGGGATATTGAAACAACCCCTAAAAGTATACTAAATAAATTAACTAAAATTCAATTGGATGCAACCCATCAGAAGTCGGATCGTATAAGCTAGTGTTCATAATTAAAAATTGCGTATCACATAAGATTTTTGAGAAAAAATTTTTGTTTGTGTACGAATCACATAAACTTCACTCATTGGATTCAAAATCGAATTACTGAATCATAAGAATCTTTATTGAGAGTAACATAAAGTGTTTATTTCATAAAAATCTACCTACAGAATCAGTTGAAATTGGTGTGATCAAATTTTACATATAAAGCTTTTGCTGGAAACTATTAAAAAAAAAAAAAAAAAAAAATATGTTGCCAAATGTTAAACTTTGTTCTAATGTAACTCCAAATCTATACGTGATCGATTTATTTCTATTTTCTAATTTAAACTTAGGAAACTTCAAAGATAAAAGATATTAATGTCAGTTGCAATTTTTTCACTTTTTATTTGTAGACTAGTGTAATTAGTTTCATCATCATCATTTGATCATAAGAAATTTTTCAGTAATCTTTACTCATCTAAATATTTGTTTCCATTCTTATACTTTCCAAAAATTGTATGACATGAAATTCTATTGTTATCAAGGGAATTGAGAGTTTAATTCATTTTCATTAATATTCTTTATGCCCACAATCAGAATATCTTGGATATGCTACTGTGCGATACACAAACACAACACACAGATCTGAAAGGACTAGTAAGGATACAAACGTATACAATATGTTATATTGTAGCACGTTCTTGTCTTGTTATGCTTTGTTTCATCTCGTTTTATCTACTTACTAAAATTCTGGCATTTATTTAATTTTTTATACACGAGAGATTACATCAAATTGTATGTATAACGTATAGTAAATGTATCTTCTTACACACATATTTTCATGTATACTTATTATGTTTATATGTAAGTATGTAGAAGGAAATGAAATAGAATATTTTTTTTTTTTTTTTTGCTTATTCTGCTTCTCTTTTCTGTTTTTTGTTTTTAATGCATATTTAACATGACATGAAATTCTATTTTTTCTTAATATTCTGTCTCTTTTCATTTCACTAATTTCTCGGAATTTTCACTTACATATGTGAAATGCTTTTCCAGGTAAGTTAGGAAAGGATATGCAAAGCAAAGTCATGCCATATGAAGATGTTAAATTTTTATCTCATTTTTTGTTCAGTTTTTTTATGAATATTTAAATTTATCAGAAAATGTTCAAAATTGCATTGAAAATCTGAAGATAAACATTTTAAAATCAATTTCATTTTACTTGATTTGATTTGATTTGATTTCATAAATAATTTTTAACTTTAGATTTTTCAAACAAAAAATGTTCATTTGTTCAATTATTAATTTCCATATCATTGAATCTATAATACTTCAAAGCACAAGAAACAAAACACACACACACACACACACACACAGACACACACAAAAATCAATTTCAATTTAATAGGAATATTTTATAAGATTTTACAACGACCAAACTAATTAAATCATAAATTCAATTCAATTCAATTCAATTGAAATTGAAATAGAAAGAGAATTGATTTCATAAAATGCCATCCAAAACGATGAGATGTCTGTAGTACATAGAATGAACTCTTAAAGTCAAAACAATATTTAGACATGAACAAACAACATAATTTCAATTAGTATGGTTTTATTCATCTACTGCTTAAGTGAAATCTTTGATTCTGTTTCTACAATTTCAAAGTGCCATTTATGGTTATGGTTATGTTAGTTAGTAGTATGAATATGGTAAATGACTTCTCATTAGACAAGTCATTGGAAAATTATACTAATTGGTAGTTAGTTGATGCCTACTCAAGACTTAAGTTTATTCATTCATTCATACATTTGTTTGTTTGTTTGTTTGTTAGATTATACATAAGTACTAGTTCCATGAAACATTCATTTAGTATAGGAAAAGTTGAACATACAATAGATTAAAGTTCTAAACGGGTATAACGCATATTATTTAAAACTACTTTAACAACCGCATTTGAGTAATTTTAGTTTAAAACCACAGCTTAAGTATTTTCAATTAAGAAGAAAATAAATTTTCCTTGCTTTTCCCTTTGAAGTTCTTTATAAAATAAATGATGCGAAAAAGCGTTTAATTTAATTTTCGCTAGAAATTATGTAAAGGATTACTATTATGGTTGTGCGCGGTTCACCATGGCATAGAGAGATAAAGTACAAGAAATTTAAATTTAATTAAATAAAAAAAAAATATGCATAATTTAAAGTATTCACACTTTTTTTTTTGTAGAATACCATAAGAGAATAAGAAAACAAAGTTATTCTACAAAATATTGTGGATTGGCAAAATATTATTCATAAAGAATCATAATGTACAATAGAAAATGGAAAGACTTCTTGACATATCTATCACTCATTCAGTCAAATATTCGATCTAACTAAGTGAACAATTATTTTTTTTTTTTAGAATTCAACTTTATTCATCAACCTACATTCCTTCAAGTGTTATACATATCTTTTTTGTGGAACAAATTGTTACTTCCTAATTTTTTTTTTTTTTTTTTTTTAACGAGCCAGTCAATTATTTAATTAAGTGATCGCTTTCATATTGAAAATAGAACTGAAATTCTTCAAATGTTGTTGATTAATTTATAGGAACGAAAGTTACTAACTTTGACTATGCCGAAGTTGTAATACTCTTTACGCCCCTCCTAGTATTCCTGGCTAGGAAATTTATGGGTACTGGATACGGGTCAGAAACTTATAGAGTCCAAATTTTAAATTGATAGTACAAAAATCAAAAATGTTTTTCTAACAAAAGCATGAATTTGGATATAGGGTTTGTATGGATACCCCCAGTAATCTGGGGGTCTTGATATTTTCATGGTTGGTGAATACGGGTCAAAACCTTATAGAAAAGAAAGCTTCGTGCAAAATTTCAGCTCTCTAGCTTAAAAACTGAGGGACTAGTTTGCATACATACAGACAGACAGATCAACTCGTCTCGTCGCGTTGATAAAGAATATTTATACTTTATGGGGTCTCCGATGTCTCTTTCTATATGTTAGACTCATCATTGGATCCGTTAGCTTATCTGTTACTATTTCCCAACGGTTTCCAACAATAAAATCTACGAGACAATAAGTCAGGAAAGAGATTCAACAATTTTGGGAGCGAACACAGTAATGTTTTACTTTTTCCACGGTACACAGTGTTATTAGTATGCATAACAGAAAATTGTTTGAAAAAATGCATCATATGAAGGCAAAAACGTATGAGAGTTCAATTTTCAACTCCAAAATTTGTTCATTATAGAGAAATGGAAATTCATTATAAGGAGATCAAAATACACTAAAAGTAGAACGAAAAAGCTGTACACTTGAAATAAATTTTTGTCAGAAAAAAGAGTTTAAATTCGAAGGATATGCTGAACTACTCTTTTTCTATGAACAAAATTTGTATTTTGGAAATAAATACAAATTCACATTCAAAACGCAAGATTACAATTTTTTCCTATTGGAAATTAGAACATTTAACATTCAACAAAACTGAGCTGCGAATAATTGTACAATCATGGATAAAAATAGATTTCATCATCATTTGATATTACAACAAATAAGAAATAACTATGAAATTCATAAGCTCAGAGATAATTGAACATTATTTAATTCAATTGAATTATCTTGTCATACTTATTCAAAAGCATACAGATTTTTATCGATCTTTGAGTTCCGTTAAACATTGTTAGCATCTTTTATCTTATTCTACTCGTATTGTAATTTGAAATACCATAGAAATTATAAAGATGTGACCTTCTGTGAATCTCTCTTAACATAATAAATATTAAATAAAGGAAAATGCCATTTGGTATAAATTTAAATAAGCAAAAGTAGCAGCAGGTGCAGACAGAAGTAAATAGACGTCAATTAGCACTGAATGCCTACGTTTATCTTATCTCTATAGTAATAGAAAAGAAAGTCCTTACTTAATAATAGAAAACATGGCCACACAACATTTATTGTGATTGTGTGGAGATGAAGTCCTACGATGGTTGGTTGGTGGTTGTGTGCCTGAGCTAAGTATGTAAATAATGTGCAGAACGTGCATCATTAGCACACATTAGTGTTTTGCAGAGATCAAGAAAACGCTATAAAACACGATAAGTATAAAGTCATAGTCGTAGTAGTAAATCCAAGCATGACCATACAGCAGAACAACAATCAGCAGTGTTCCTTAGCTTAGTACTTACTTATATTGTATTATGTATAAGGAAGTGGAGGAGTACATAAATGAATGCACAAACACAATGAATACACGCATATATATACATACATACAAACATATGTACGTATGCAAACATCAAAAGTCAAAAGTCCAACTTGTAAATGACAATGAATTTTCAACTTCATTAAGTATACGCAGTGTTGTGCGAACAACAAGTTTGTGTATTCAACTTAAAATGTTTTCTCTCATTTCATAAGAAATTTTCACTAATTTACACACATACACAACTCATATATATTTATACTATAATATAATAAAATAAAAACTTAAGTAATTAGATAGAAATTTGTTTATATCGCAAAATTGAATATCTCATTTAACAAAATACAACATAATTATTTATTTTCACTAACCACAGAATATTGCTTTATTTATTTGCTACTCGCAATAAAATAATAATTGACAGAACAACAATAACAATAAAAACAATAACAATAAAAACACAATACATATGTCTAAATAACATTTTTGGCAAATTTACAAAATCATTAAACAAATACCTTTCGTCATCATCATCATCAACATCATCATTGACTCGCTCGATTCATTTGAATCGTCTGAATCTGAATTTGAATGTGAATTGCATATGAAAACAAAGAATGTGCTTTGTTTGTTTGTTTGTTGTATTTTGTTTTGAATATGTGTTCTTGGCAATGAAATCTACTTATTTATTTATATGATTTATATACAATGGATTTGCTTATAATGATTACTCAATTAGTTTAATTGTTTATAATTTAATTTAATGAGAATAATTTGTTTTTATTGAAGCAAAACAAGGCATTTCAACGAGTTTTTGCATGATCAGTTTATGAATAATAAGTACATATAAGGAAATCTAGAATATTAGAAAACATTAATAGTGAGATTAAGTTGTGTAATGAATTCTTTTCTTGCCTTGACCACAAAGACAAAAGAAAATGTGTTAGCCGTGCATGAAATCATAAAACGGCAAGAAAACAAATCAACTGGAATGCCACAAGGCAGTGGCTTTACACTTCTGACCTCCCGACTCTAAGATATGACAACATGATGTTAGCTACATACGCTCAGGACACAGTCCTCCTGAGACGTCTCACTGTGACCCACCAGCCGCATGCTCAGCTCAGCTAAGCATAGTGGCAATGGCTTAAGAAATGGAACATTGGCGTTTTCCATTGGGCTAGTAGTCACACAGTTTTGTAGACAAATCGAATACTCGCAGCTGCCTCAATGGCGACTCAATTTGAAAATAAGAGAGAATTTGTGTCTGTGAGAGCACTAATAGGCTGTGAGTAAAGTAGAACAGCTCTCAATTTTTCTAGGTAGATAGTTTACAGTCTGCTAGTTACTAGTCAACATGATTACATCGAACGAATTAACAAGCAGATGGTGAAAACGTTGGCTACTAGAATGAAAACTAGCCAAACGGAAATGAACATCCTAACCACTGGTCCAGCTAAACGGAATCTACACACCCAGTTACACCTCAGCCAAATACCTTAGATTGGAATTTCATAGGTGGTTCATCTGTAAGCCCCACATTAGAAATACCACAAACTATCCAGGATGATCTGGCTCATGTGGCATAGTTCAAAACTAAGTTCAATAAAATAATCACCTCTTCTACAAAACCATTCGTAGGCCTAATGACATCGAACTCTGGGGCACAACTTCACAATTAAACGTTCAAATCATACAAATTTCTCATTTCAAGCTCTTAAGGAGACGTGAAAAAAAACACAACATCCCGCTTAAATCACACGAAAACCATCCAGCCGTCAATTTATTGAACAATAGTCTGCACACTCACAGGCTAAAGTATTATAACCTCCTACACATCTCTTTCACATCACTGAAAGACTAAGCAAAGGCATTCATTCATTAAATTTCCATTTATATAGCTTTTAACTTGCATAACAATATATCAATCTCAACTCAAAAAATTCCCTGAATCACACATTTGGGAGAGTAACAAAAAACTAATACAGTTAGAAAAAACCAAATAAGAAAAAAATTGAGAAAGAAAACTTTTAGAAAGCCCAACATTTTTGTTTAAGAAAACAAGAAAAATAAATATAATAATTATTGTACTTACAAGTGAATTTAGTATTAAAAATACGATTTTGTTGACTTACCTGGAAGAGAAATGAATGAAAGAAAAGAGAAATTAATATTTTTTACATATAAAAAGAGAGAAAAAATTTTATCTATTTGTTTTATAATTTTTGTATTGATAGAATTTTTAGAATCATTTCTTATTAATTTTTGTTATGACCATCATTACTAGTTGAATGTTCTTCCTTTTTTTATTGCTTAAGAACATCATATACAGAACTTTTTCGACATCTTCAACAATTATCGTCAATATTTCAGCCAATTTCAGCAAAACCTTTATGAAATAAACACCTAAACTTCTTCATGAATCACTCCGTCCATTGGTGAAAACCGTATGAAAATCTATTCGCTAGTTTTTCAGATAATCCCGTTCAGACAGACAGACAGACGCGGTTGGGGGTCTTTGTTTTATAATATGTATAAGGATAGAAACATACAGATAATAGATCTTATTGACTATCTTTACAGTTTGTTTTCTAATATTGTAGATACATATATGGTTACATAAAAAATAGATAAGAAAAAATGGCAGGAATACCTTACTAACTTAGGTTAGTACAGAACAGTAAAATAATTTTCTTGTGTTTAAATTTATCTTTGCACGTAATATTTGAACTTGGAAAGTACAAATCAATCAAAAACTTCCATAATTTTTATATTTTGTCTATGTCAATGACATTTACCTCGTTTATGCGACAGCTAAGTCAATATTTCTTCGTTCGAACTAAGTAAGACCGCATGCATAAACAAAGTAATTGATTGTTAGATGTTATAAAGTAATATTGCTCCTCTGACATTCATTTAAATTAAGTGCGTGAAATTGGGAAGAAGAATTGCCAACGCAATGGATAAAGTTCTGAAATGATCTTGCAATAGTATCAAAAATAGCATTTCCTAGATGTGTGATAAGTAATGAAAAGTATTTTTGGGAGCTTTACAACTTGCTTATGGGGCAGTAATGTTCGCTTGGTCGATAGACGACTCGGTGAGGTTCATGGTAGTTAAATCAAAGCGCAATGCCTGTTGAAGCAACCAGTTTGCCACGGTTAGAGCTTCAAGTTGTACTTTTGGTAGTTCAGTTAGTAGTGAAGGTGGTCATTTGCGTTTCTCAACGTTTAAAAAGAGTCACATATTGGACTAACTCAGAGATTGTGTTTGAGGTTAGCATAATAATACGAACATATTTCGGATATGTAATACATCCCCACTTGACTTATTTCATTCAATTTTAGTACTACTTACTTTCATGGAAAGCATAACAACTGAAAATAACCATCAGAATGGAGGACAAAAGATGAAATCAAAAATTACTAAACTGGATTCACAAATTCCACTAAAATTTGAGACACTATAATAAATTTACTACAATTTAAAGCACAAATTGCAAAACAATAGGCAATCTATTCTATTGAATTATTATATCCTTTGTGTTTTTTTTTTTTTTTCAATTTGTATTACATTTACCACAGAATTACGTTCAGAATTATCTTTAAATTTTCCAAAAAGCCAGACTACTTTCACACTTCACCTAAAAGTTTCAACAAAACCAATTACATATTCAGATGAGCGACTTAGTTTAGTCTCAATCATTATTTTGCCCATTTTGTTGTCAGGAAAACATCTTGAGGTCTTTACGCAATAATTAATGCAAAATAACTAGAACACTTTAAGTGTAATTTATGCTAAACAAAGTAGGTATGCTATAAAAACTCTAAAGAAGTGGGGAGAGAGATGAAGAATTAAAAAGGCAAGAGACAAAAACCAAGCAACCAAGTAAAGAAAGAAAGAAACAAACAAAGACTATAGAAACGCCAACTAATCGACGTCATTAAAGGCTTTTCAATGAAGAAAATACTTGAATAGCAAAAAAAAAAAAATATAATACTATACTAAAACTATGAATGAGAAATATATTGTGTACAGTAAGGAAAGAGAAGGGGAAGAAGAATGAGGTAGAAAATGAATACAACAAGTATAAAAAGTAAAGTAGGTTAACTATTTTCACCATTATTATTATTATTATATAGTAGTATTATTAGCAAGATGAGTTGAATGAAAAAAGTGAGAAAAGCTACTGGTAAATAAGCTAACAAGCCAACTGCCAATAAAAGAGACTATCATACACACTTATATACAAACACACGCACACACACACACACACACACACAACACAAATGCACATAGATACTTTGCTGAAAGAAATACGAATAAGTCCTGTCTGACTGCTAGTTGTAGTAGTAGTAGTAGTAGTAATTGTGGTGATGGTAGTGGGTTGTTAGATGCTTTATATGGCAAAAGCTTAAAAGTTTTTAATAAATTTTTAATAAGACTGCAAAAATAGCGACAATAGTGAATGAAATGATGGAGAACTCATTACGTTGCAGTAAAAAGACAGACAAGAACAGAGACCAAAGACCAAAGACCACAGATGCGAAATACTCCCACATAACTAAGCGAGGGCAATGCAATCAGTTGAGTTCAGTTTATGTGGGTATATACTTAGTAAATACTTAGAGTATATGGCAAGATACTTTCACTTGAGGCATGAATAAGAACGAACGAATGAAAGTGCGGTAATGTACACATCAGTTGAATAAGAAAAGAAAGATAGAGGAGTAACTGAGTGAAGGAATGATAAAAAGATATTGAGAATAGGAAATATTATAAGTAGAGAAGGAACATGTACGCAATACTATTTTCAACTTTTATTAGAAATAAAGCAAATTGCTTTGCGGTCAAGAAAGCGACGACAATGACAACGAAGATGACGCTCTGCTACCAACAACGTCAACAGAGATATGACGCACTTGTATTGTACATTGTTGTACATTGTGTATGTACATAATTACGCCATAGAATACTTGATCCGATACCGCCACATCTATCTAGTATGTACATCCGTATCCGCATCATCATTAGTATCAAGCCGTATACTGTATACTCGTACTACCTACTTGCATGTTCATGCCGTTGAGGGAAAAAGAGTTTTGTTTGCAAATGTTGTGGGTGAGCGCAGCCTCAAGCAAACAACGCAAACAGCGTAGCATACTTTTATGCGTCAACAGGCTTTTTTCACATACACATCCGACTACTTTCACTATTCACATCTCTTTCCTCTCTCTCCCTCTCTTGCACTCTTTATCTTTTGTTAACCAGTGGAACAGCTGCACTTATTTGCGTCATAACAAGAAATAAGACACACAACTAGACTGCATGTCTATGTGACCTGTTCGTACTATAATTGTGTAAGTGTGCAAACTTGAGTTTGTCTATATACGTGTTCATGCATAAATTCATTGTATGTAGATACATACTACATACATACATACATACATACATTTATATATAGAAATGTTTCATTGCACAAAAATCCAAAGAGAAATACATAAGTAGAAACAATGATGTCAACATTGGTCTCACCAAAGCTTGCATACACATTTCACATGCCCTTCTTCTAGGCAATACAAATTTTCTATACCTTCAATATTTTTGAAATTCATGCAACTGAATTTGTAAAGTATTCAGTATGTGGAAAACTTCTTCATTTTCGTTATACATATCTTAGTTGACAAAGATGATTTTAACTTCTAAAGTGAGCTCAATGTTAATCAAAACGATTTTAGTTACTCCAAGAGTTAATGCGGTTGTTTTTTTTTTTTGCGATTAAGCCTTGATTTCCAAACATTTGGATCTTTAAGACTTGAAGCTTCAAGCACTTAGCCTTACCACATGAAACTTCGCATATCTCTTCTGTATAGTAATGGCGACTGAATCAATGAATGAACATCGCGTTCAATGTCGCTGCTACAGATATACCACGGGGTGCATTCACCGCACATCTCAACACTTTGTTCTGAAACCTTTGTATTTGCATTATATGTATTGCTGTAACACGAGCAGCTCTATAACTGGATATCATAAGCCAATACATGTTTCATAATTTGTTTGGATTCTCATCTAGAAACAATCCCAGTGCTTGGAACCTTTGCCGAAAGGAATCTTAATGTAGAGTATTGCTTGGTATGCGCACTGAAATGGTCTCAGGATGCGAAAACAATTCCTGATGGTGAGAGTAATACAAATATTGTACAATATATTGGAATCCCTGATTTGGACCTGTCGATATCATCAGAGGTAGCAACCATATTCTTGTAATATTATAGTCGGGATATTAAAATACACAAATATTGAAATTCTGCTGCAAAATTGACAAGAAAACAACGAGTCAGCCAGACAACAACCTAGCAAAGAAGTCACTAGTCGCTATAATAAACAATGCACGACGACCAGGAAGATCACCCAAAGGGATTGAACGAATGTGAGACTTCAGGATCGACTGACAGCCCTTCCTAGAATAAGACAACTTCCATATAAAAAACGTTTCAGTACTTTATTTATATAAAGCATGAATATTAACTGAACTTGAATATAATAATCAAAATATAAACTATGTAATCGATTTTTATAAAAAAGATATCATTCGATAGATATTCATTTGTAAATGTGCACAATGTGTTAATTTTTTTTTTTTGTTTATTAAAAACTGTAGGATATTTTGGTGGTCAAAAGCAAAGAAAAGACTCACACTACACAAACCACTTCAATTAAATACTCTTTTCTCTTTTCTTTTTGTCTTTCATCTTGTAGAGTGGTTGAATTTTGATCTCTGTAATAATAATAATATTGGTCGAGACACAATTGTTTGGTATAAAAGAAAGGAAGTCTTTACATAAAAATTTAATTTTAATTTTATTTGAAAATATAACTAACTAAGTGTCTTGTGTTGTGATATGAATAAAGATGAATAAAAATATTTGATTCTTATAACAACAATGATCATCCACATCCACACATTAGAGAGTATTTTATTCGCTGTTCCATAGATGTTCCAAACATCACATTAAAGTTAATAATACACATTTCATTAATGTAAAGTGTAAAATATCAAAAACCAAAACAACAACAAAAAAAATTTAGTTAAAAACCAACATATTGTTTTAAATACAATTTTGTTTATTCAGACTTTTTCCACCTGCACTCTTTCTTCGCTTCCGCCTCTTGATCTAATAGTATGATAACTAACAAGCAAAATAGTAAGTGTATGTATAGTTGAATGGCTGGTAAACTGGTAAACTGGAAGAATGTGAAACAGCTGCCTTGCTCTCGTTGTGCTCTCATGCATGTTAAACTACATTCTATAAAATAATAAATTGTTGCCTTGACACTTGCAGAAGCAAACTCTGTGCAACACTCACTTCCTTACACTTTTTGCACACTCACACATATCACAAGCTGCTGGTTTTGCTTTGGGGATTCCAAATGAGCGTGCAGTGCTCGGTTCTTGGTGTCGTCGTTCTCCTGCCTTTTATAGCAAAATATTTACCATTTATGGTTTCTTCTTACAAAATCCCAAGACTTAAATCCAATGCATAGGGAAATGCATGTATACTACTAGTAGATATTTTCTTGTCCTTGCGCTTAACATTTCTTCTCTTCTTCTGTTTGCAAAAAATACTATTTAAACTTGGAAAATATACATTACATTGAATCTTTTGAAATTGTATATTTAATATAAGTTTTAACTATTCTTCATTTTATCTCTTGTGAGTTAAATGTTTTTTTTTTTTTTTGTTAAAAAGATAGAAATTTTATGAGAAAACTATTTAATTTTTATTTACAAAATTCTTGGCAATAAAGTTTTGTATCTGTATAAACTTTGTATACTTAAACAAGTCAACATTGCATTGTGGATGAAGATAATCTTAAGTTTATTAAAAGTGAAACACAGGAAAAAACTTAAGAAAAAACAAAAATAAGTTTACATGAAAATACTGTGTACCCAAGTCAAATGAGTTTAAGTATACGCAACGGCAAATGCTTAAGGTTTTTTCAACTATGTCAATTGCACTAAGGCAGGCAACTGCAAGTGACACAAAGCTCTTATTCAACTTAGGACTCAAGTGATTTTTGCTTGAGAAAACAATTTAATTTTAAAGATGGGAAAATAAGAATATTTTCATTTTCTTTTAAATAAAATCATCACATCTTCTTAAGTTAAGAGCACGCACTTGATGTGAAAGAATCATCAACACTTTTCATTCTTCTTTTATTTTTGAAGTGGAACAATCTAAAATTTTGCAATCTCAGAGGATGAAAATCATTAATAAATGGGTCAACCTATGTATTTAATTTAAAAAACAACTCATTGGATCATATTTTTATTGTTCGTTTTACACTTTTTATAAATAGAAAAGTAACAACACTGCATCGATATGTGGCAATTAACAATTTTAAACCTGAATTCACTACTACGCTCAGTTAGCAGAGAAGACCGCAGCCGCAAAAGTCTTCTGATGCTATCAAAAACCACATATAAAGGGGGAAAGGTTTTAGGTTCCATACTTTGGAAATAAATTCATTAAATATCTCCAAGGGAAGAGCATCAACAGCCAATATTTCATGTTATTATTATATTAAACTAGCAACACCATCCCGGCTAAGCAGAGATCAACAATTATCAATCAAAACCTTTATGAAATATACACCTAAACCTTCCTCATGAATCACTCCATCCATTGGTGAAAACCGCATGAAAATCTTTTCGGTAGTTTTTGAGTTAATCGCGTTCAGACAGACATACACGGTTAGGGGATTCTGTTTTATAATATGTAAGGATGTAAGGATTATTTATGGATTTGAAGGAGAAAAATGCGGACTTCAAAAAAAATTTCCATTAAAAAAGAATTGCGTTAAATGTCGCAACAAACATTTATTTTGAGTCCATCTTCCTCTAAGATGAGCATTGTGCAGATGTTGGAAATAAAACTAAGAAACTAAGAAAAGTGTCAAATTCATCCAGATTAAGCAGTTTACTTCTCTTTAAACACACCGACAGTGTGACCGCGACAATCTCGCACACGGAGACCACAGTAATGATGAAGACCACAGTGAAAGCGGAATCGTCATGCAATTTTGAATTCAAATTGATACTTGTCATTACTGGAACTACAACAATAAAAACATAAAACAGCAGCTAAAGTATAGAAAAATGCTGACACAAAGCATTATCTTCCTTAAAACATCTTCATCTGTTTTAGAGTTTTCTAACAATATTAAAAAATCATTATGAAAAACGTTTTTCAAATATCTCATCTCATATATAATATAATTTAATCATCTAAACTGTTTTGATTTTCATATTTTCCTTTGTAATAAGTATCTTCTCAATATCTTCTTATGTATCTATTATCAAATAAAATGTAAGAAGTGTTTGTCTCTTAAATCACTGTTCTTTTAATATAATTCACAACATCATTTCATCCGGTTTAATGTCCCCTAAGCAAGTAAAATTACACATGAAATTTAAGAAAGGAAAAAGCTTTTTATATCTCTCCATAAAATTCGCATTAAGAACGCACAATGGCACACAACATTGACATTGTCCTCCATTTTTTATTATTATTATTATTATGTGATTGTGCCATAATATCCTTACAAGTTCAAAAGGATAATACCTATACAATTTATGTAAATCGTTCAATTCTTAGTATTGTTTAAAAATATATACATATTACAATTTTTGTTGTTTAGTAACAACAAGTGAAATCTAATTGGGCAGGTCATCTTAGGTTTGCTTCGATGCTGTAGTTAATTTAACCTTATATACATATAATATTTCATCTTCAAAGTAGTAGCAGTAGTAGTAGTAGTAGTAATAGTACTTTATTTTATCCTTGAATCTTTTTTAGTGTAAGCAGCAGAAGAACTTTGGGTAAAAACTTTGGTTCGTTTGGCAAATAAATCATCAATCACGGCAACGTCACTCTGCCTAACAACCGTGATTGCTTTATTCTACTCTGTCATCATCATCATCATTATCATCATTATCATCATAATCAACTACTTACAACCAACTCAAGCGGCAACAACGACGAATAAAAATGCCAATATTTTGCTATGCAATACATATATTTTACTTTGATTCTTTCCTTTCCTTTCCTTTATTTTATTTTATTTTATTTTCTTTTCTTTATATTCTTTATTATTATTATTTTTATTTTTTTTTTTTTTTTTCTTGAGAAAATTGAGTTTCTTGTTGGAAATGGTTAGATGAGTGATTGAATGAATGAATGAATGTTAATATCATTTTATGTTTGAGTTACGAGTTGACGATGAAGTTCTTCTTCACGTGAAGACCAATTTGGCACAATCATTTACAATATCCTGGTGAATAAAGTGTATTTTGTATTTTTTTTTTTTTTCTTGTGTATATTCATATGGCTTTATGTGGTCGTCGCTGTCGGTGTGATGTTAATAGTAACCATGGGAACAAATACATAATACACAATGACAAAAAAAAAAAAAAAGTGCCTTAGACTTTCTACGTACAATACCATTTTGTTCATCCAATCAGAAAGACATATGTTTTTTATATCTTTTATGTTCACATTTGTGTATATTATAACAAAGAATTTTATTTAACTTGTGTTTAATAAGAATTTAAGTAAAAATATTTGGAATTAATTTGATTAAATTTATAAAATTTCTTCTTAAAGTCATCTAATGTACGTTTATGTATAAAGAGCAAAGTTAAGAAGATTTTAATTTTGTGTGTGTCTTTTATCTTTCAATTTCATATTTTTATATGCTTCATAAATCCATAAATTCCTTGGCATATTAAAAGCCAAATTCCTTTATACTTATTAAAGATATTTTATGGCAAACAGGTACAGCTGCAGGTTATTAATCCCAAGGGGACCACCATTTTGTATTTTTAGTCCATTTATTACAAAAGCTTCTTTACGAGTATGTATTTTATTGTGAAATACTACAGAGTGGTGACATTGAAAAATTGTATTTATTATTAGACTCATTTCTCAGTTTGCGTGAATTAATTTTGCAAAATATGCAGTTTCTAATTGGAATTTTTTAATTACTAAAATATGTACGAGTATTCCATCTCATAAAATTCACGGTTAATAAACGAGATTTTTGTTTCATTTTTTATGTATGTTCTCAATTTACTCAATAACTACTGATCCGATTTTGATGGAGATATAGCTATGCGATTGTATATTTTCCTGAGAAGGTTTTCATGTATGTATATATATCATTGTCCTAGACTATAAGAAACCAGAGCTATGAACTAAAACAAGGACGGCTCTATGCAGTTAGCTTTCGCTACTAGCGTTTTTTTTTTTATTTTCAACAGTGGAACAAAATAACCTATCAGGCGGTGGTGGTTTGATTACACGTAAAAGTCATCACTGTTCAGGAGTCAAAAAGAACAGAGGTCATTGTTCATAATTCAATAAGAAAAATTCTTCGACCAGAATCAGAAGCGTCAATACGCATGTATCTATTTGTTGTCTCCTGGTTATTTCTAAATTAAAATTAAATACCATTAAATTCAAATAAACTAACGCGACCTAATTTTAAATATATTGGATTTTTAAATTATTTCTTTCTTAGTAATTTAACCAACGCCGACGGCTTAAATACAATACCCTTAGTAATAGGCAATGTACATAGGGCAAACATCACGAATTTTGAGCGAGATGCGGAAAGTTGCTTGCACAGACCTCTCGGCATCCTGAACAGCTTCTTTTTGTTTTGGTTATACATATGTACATACTTACAAATGGAACGTTTTGGTTAATTGTGAAAAATACATGATTAAAAACAATGCGCAGTGTATATGCGAATAGTTCTTGCAGCTCCCTTTTCAATTCATGCTACGTGTTTTTTCAAAATATTAACAAAAAATTTTACAATTTGGAATTTACTTAAAATTGTTTTGTCATCATCCGAGGCAGATGTAAGCATCAAAGTCTACAAAACCAAACCATACATTCTGACAATTTCAATGTTGTTGAATCTGAGGTGGATGAAGCATCCATCAACTCTTTCATGATGCAACACATAAAGATCTTGATTTTATTTTGTTATTCGGATTTCAACAAATAGCCCAGTAAAATAAGGATATAACCTCGGATTTCAAAGTATCAACCTGAAATTTGTTGGAAACCTTTGTTTTGACATTTTACACACTCTGTCAAAAGTCTAGATGTGTCCGGTGTCGGCGTCTCAAGATATTCATGGTCAAAGATCACGAGAATCAAAACTAGCTCACAGAATCACCATTTCAGTTGAAGGAAGAGTGGCTACTCCAAAGTCCAGATCTCAATCTGAATGAAAATCTAGTTCCATTGAAGAAGGGGATGGTTCCAAAATTTAATAGAACGCCCACTATGGAAAAATATTTACCCTTTTTCTCACATTATTTTACTGATATACAAAGTCGATTCATTTTTCTTAAAAAAGTTATTATTATTTTTATTTTTCCTTATTATTTTTTTTTTTTTTTATAATTTTCAATATTTCTCTTTAATTACCAATGAATTATTGCATGAAATATGTGTGTCTTTCTACTAACTCCTAGGCAGTGTAAGTACAATATTTAATTTAACAACAATGACACCCACACATCACTCCCCATGGTTTAGATTTTGATAAAACTGATGCTAAAAAAAAACAACAACAACAAAATAAAAACCACAATTTTTAATAAATTGTTTCGGTTTGGTTTTTGCCTGTGGCCACTACATCAAAATATTTATCCCACAAAATGCGATAAAATTAATTAGTGATTATCGTTAATGAAATTGTGAAAAAAAAAAGAAAAAAAACAAAAATAAAATGAATAAATGATTTTGGGTGAAAATTGCACATCTATAAAGTTAATTTGGTGTGGTGGTGGTGGTTTTGTGGTTATGAAGTGCCCAACATGGCATATGATGAATTTTTAATAGGAAAAAAATAAACACTGAAGATAAAAGAAACTCAGCCTTAAACTTAAACGAAGGTAATCCTAAAAAAAAAAAAAAAAAACAAATCTATTGAAAGCAAAGTCATTAATACGCCATTTCTTTCGAGGTAACTACATAACTAGGAATGTAGAGAACAAAGTTTACCTTCACCTTGCCGTCATGTGCTCACAACTTCCGGTCTTTGAAAAATGCCTTTAAAATGAATGCATGCAAAGCTGGTAAAATAGCTTTTGCTAGCTAGGCTACACTAAGGAAAGATTGACGGGCAGGCAGTCAGTTAGTCAGTCAGGCAGTCAGTCAGTCAGTCAGTGAGCTTAAACACCGCCTGTGGCCTTTCTTGAAAGCACCTTGTGGTACATTCTGTTTTTGTTGGTTACCCTGGGTTGAGACTTAGACAGGCTATTAAGTAAGGCAAAATGAAATGAAACATAGAAGCAAAACACAAACCAAGTTGTTTTGCACAATGCCACCAGCTTAAAGTAATCACTTTGGATGGCAACAAAGGAACGCAACGCAACGCAATAGAACACACAACACAACATAACGCAATATAAAAAGAAGTGGGTATTTAGAAGAAAATGTTGCCATTGCTCATGTTGTTGGTTATAATGGCGCATGATTGGTGCGTGTTTATATACACATACATATATATATATATATATATATATATACACGGTTGTACTTGTGCGTAGATTGCCTCTTAAGCTCTACTACTTATTCTTCTTCTTCTTCCACTCTCACCACCTTTACTCTCAACTTAATATTCCATATTTATAAGCAATGTAAGACTAATTAAAAACGAAAAGAAAAGAAATCTTGTATAAAGTACAAAACAAAATGAAATAAAAAAAATGTGGTTATTATTTCAACGTAATTACTTTGCTCTGCATTGCTTTCTTTTTATTGTTGTTGTTCTTGTTGTTGTTGTTGTTGTGTAATTATATAACACAAATATGTACAAATGTCATATAAATACACAATACACAAGTAGTCCTTGCGGTCCAATCTTTACACATTCGAAGCAAGACCAAGCAACTTAAAGTGGCCTAATGAGTATTGTAATTAAAATTTCAAAGAAAAGTTTTCGATTTCCTACCACCTACAGTTTCACATTGGATGTGGTTAGTACATGTGCATATACACATATGGCAAAAATAATAAGTACTACATGTAGTTTTCATATCTTTCATATAAATTTTTTTTTTTATTTTTTTATTTTTCTAGTAGTGTGAAAATTGTAAACCGTTTTAAATTTATATATTACGATATGGCAACACATTTGCTAGCAAGAAATAATTTTGGACTTTCCCCATTCTTATGATAGTTAAAATTTATTAAAGAAAACATCAAATTTACCTGACAAAAATAATAAGTATATAGCGTGGTTTTGAACTTTTTCTTTTAATTTAATTGGTTTTTATGTTAACGCTCATGTCAGTATCATGCTGCTCTACGCTGAAGAAAATATACCTCTGAGGTAGACTTTTCAACAGGATAATGATCCAAAGCACACATCAAAATTTGTCAAGGATTGGTTCAAAGACAACGAAGTCAATTTATGAAGCTGTCCAAGTCAATCACCAGACTTAAATCCGATCGAAAGTCTTTGGAATGAGCTAAAGAATAGGATTGGAAAGCAAAACTTCGAAAATAAGACCAATTGTGGGACTGTGTCAAAAAAAAAAAAACTTGGTATGAGATACCTGTGGAAACTTGTCAGAAACTAATAATCAGTATGCCAAAAAGGACTGCAAAGGTTATTCAAAATAAAGGAGAATGTACTGGTTTTTAAAGAATTAATTTAATATTACTAAGATGTAACGTGGATTAGAGCAATTTTCGTTTATTTCAACTGGTTGTACTTATTATTTTTGCCAACCACTTTGCCTAAATAAAGTGTAATGAATGATTTTGCTAGTTATACGTGTATTTCGTTTACTCTTCACTATATACATATGTTTTTTTATTACTCAGGTTTTATATCTGTGGCAATAAGTCATTGTAGCTTATGTCGAAAATCTATGTTTTGAGATGTTGCCCATTTTGTGTAAAGTAATTTCTGTTTGGTCTCATTTCATATAGGCTTGGTATCGAAGAGCACTGTAAAGAAGTCCGCACTAAGACTAAAGGTAACGGGACAGTTTGTACAACGGCCTTATGGCCATAATAAGATACACGAAGGTTTAAACACTAGCTCGGATTATGTTATTCTCCAGGCCAACTTCAATGGAAGGCTTAGTGTAGTAATAGAACATAATGGGTGGCAGAGGGGACTCCAGTTTGGTTGTCACTCCTACAACCTGTTTACAGATGGCTCAAAAATGGCAGAGGGAGTGGGAGCTGCAATATTCTGTTCAGAGCTTGACCTTAGATGGTCATATAAGCTTCCAGACTACTGTAGCGTGTTTCAGGCCGAGATTTATGCGGCTACAAAAGCAGCAGAATTAGCAGCCGAGCGTACTCTTCTCAACTCTCAAATAAATATCTTCATCGACAGCCAAGCAGCTGCTTGAAGGCAATAGCGGCTGTGATGACAAACTCCAACTGTGTTCAACAATGTAGAACCAAAATTGACCTCTGTATCGACAAACGTGTCACCATCTTTTGGGTACCGGAGCATAGAGGTATTGAAGGAAATGAGGAAGCAGACGCACTCGCCAAAGCCGGTGCTAGCCAATATGAGGCAAGTGCGTCATACATACGTCCCTCTCTGTCCACGCTAAAAGCGGAAATTGACACAGCAATGATTCAGGAAGCAAAGAGTATGTGGGATAGAACACTCTCTTGCAGAATCTCAAAAATCGTGCTTCGCTCCTTTAATTACAAGATTACCAACTATATCTTAGCTCCCCCAAGAAGGGATTGCAAGTTATTAGTCGGAATACTTACGGGACATTGTTTAACGCCTTCATACGCAACCAAATTGGGCTTGGTTCAGAGTGATGCATGTACAACATGCAACGAGGTAAATGCTAGGGGGACTTTAGAACACCTACTTTGCCAATGTCTAGCTCTCTCCAAATCACGCTTTAGCTATCTTGGATCTGCGTCTTTCCTCTCCTTGGAAAGTGCAGCAACCTATTGAAACTCGCGAAAACGTGTATTAAGAACAAAATCTGAAGTTCTCCATGCCTCTTCTTGGCAATACTAAGGACCGCTATTGGTCTATGTGGGATCTTTTTGACCGGCCAAGCTAACCTAACATAACTTTCATTTCATATTTATAAGTTGCTACACAAAAAAAAAATTATAAAAAAAAACATGCTACATAAATTTTGTAATATATTTTTATAAAAGTAGATTTCACAACCTTTCTAACAAGTAAGTATAAATTTTATTTAGTTTAATTATTCCAATAATTGTTTAAAAGAGGTTGTAAATTAGATTTGTGAAAAAATCATAGGTCTACGAATATGTAGTGATCATGGTAAACTAAGTAAATATAACTATGATTCTATACCATATTTTTAGAAAACTTTTTAGCCAAAATACGTGTATTGAAGTGAATAATAGTAATAGCGTTCAAACTCAATTCACTCAATTTTTGACATAATCTACTATGACTGCCTGTACTTATTATTTTTTCCACATCTGTATACTATATTTACATATAGATATGTAAGTACTAAAAACATATTGATTGTTTCGACATCAAGTTAGATTAAATTTTTCTTAGAATAAACTTATAAACGACTAATAAATACATAGTTCTTAATTACAAATGTAGTATGTAGTAATTGAAGTCTTCGTTGAGGTTTTTCCAACATAAAGTAAACATTTTCTAGTTGTTACGTTTATCGTTAATTAATTTTCTTTTGTCAATTCTCTTTTCTGCTTTCATTTTGATACTTAGTTTCTAAGTTACAAGTGCAAATGATTTATTTACTATTTTGTATAGCGAAAGCAACTATTGAGTCCAAAAGTGAACTTTGATCTTCAACAATAGCAACAACAGTAAAATCAAACAGAAATAATAAAACAATAATAATCAATAACAAAGGCATAAGCAGCACTAAACAACAATAACCACATCTTTCCTTATTATAAGCACATCAACAAAACAACAACAATAAACTGAAGAATCAATATACTTACTTATTTTAATCACTATTTTGGAAATGAATAAATATTAACATAAGTATGTACTACGTATATTGCAATAAACAAACAAACTTTGTTAAACTGTTGGTCTTGTTTGATGTCTATTGGAAATTGTACGCACATAATACTCGTATTAGATAACATCTATGCACAAGTACATGTGTCTTTACATTAATGACAGATAATGAACTAGAAAAGATACTTTTTTTAAGAAAGATGTATGTCATAGTCACAGTCATAGACATAGTTAATTTTGTATTTTTTTCTGATGATTTATTGTTGGTAATATTTTTAAGTTTTTTTTTTTTTTTTTTACAGTTAAAGTTTTGTGTTTTAATACTTTAGATATTGACATGTGACGTCACTCAGCTTATGACCCTCGCCCTATCTGTCCCAGGTGATCACATTTCGTAACGTGTGACGTTATATGTGACTTGTCAAATATCATTGAATAATCACGTTGAAATCATTATGTTTACATCATTTTTCGTCAAACAAACTTTTAATCGTAATACTTATGTCTTACAAATGTTCTTCATCCAACGTTTATAAGTTTAAAAAGCTGCGTTCTAAGATCAATTTGCCTTATTTTAAGTTATCTTTGCGCTGACAAGAAACCGCATATTTGGATATAAATGCTCCTAAAATTAAACAGAATGTGATGCACCCCACTGACTCAGTGTCACTTAACCAACTGCTTCATTTCAATTTTCGCAAATCTTTTTCAATTTAAAGAATTTTTGCTTTTCAAAACAATTTTTTCACAAAATTATAAATATAAAGTCTTTTAATATACATACATACTACATAGAATTCGATAAAGTATATGTTTTCCATCTATATACTATAAGTATAGAATTGGAACTATGTATGTCTGTTGCCTATGGACTCCGAAAACGCTGGGGAAAATTTAATGAAATTTTCAGGGACAATCTAGCATTGTCTGGAGAGTGTTTTGGATTGGACTTTCAACAATTTTGTTTTATCAGACAATACACAATGATATACAGACACCTTCAGTTTGGAATGAAATCAACAGACAACGAGTGGTTGATCTTACTTACAAAAATCCTCTTGCTGTTAAACAATAATTGTCGTAGACGTCTTAAGAGGCTTTACCCAGCTGATCTCCGTTGTGTGCGCAATTGTAACAATATTTGACGATCCCTACATTTGAATTATTTGAGTGATTTAATTATTGTTTTTTCCTGTCTTAAGGGAACTTTTATATTTCAAAGATTAGAGACTTAAAACAAGTCAATGAAGTAGTCTTTGATTAGATTGATAAAACCGGTGAAGAAATGCAAATCAGTTTTTCTAAAGCACCCATGGATACCAGGGGCGCGAGTCTCTAGTAGTTTGATATATCGATCTCAAAAATCTAATATAAATATTTTTCCTCATTAATATATTTATATATATAATAATACAACTGAAAGCTAAATACACAGCTAAACTCTGTTTGAATAAACCTTTAGACAGTCATTAAAATCACTTTTTAATGTTATAGAAATTAAATAAATAAAATAAAGTTATTTTATAAATTTATTTAAATTTATAATCTGTGAAGATATTTCTTTCTAGTAATGCTAGAAAACAAAAATGTGTTTCTAGGCAAAATTTAAGCTTTCTATCAAAAGTAATTTGGTTAGAAACTTAGACAACGAACAACAGATATTCCCATACATTCTGAAAGTTCTGACATTTTGGTTCGTGGTTAGCCCATTTTTCCCTAAAGAAAAACATACATCCATAAATTACTTCACATGTTATGAGAGAGATTGGATCAACAAGTGTGACATTGTAAATATTGTCACCACCACCACCTGACATGGACGGAAATGAGATTCGTGGGTCTTAATATATAGATGATCCCTAAACGACTTTACTGATATATTTAACTTTGTCCAGACTTAAGAAAAATTAAACTCTAATTTCTTACTTTTTTACTTGAGAATTATATACTCGTACTTATGACATTGATTACCGATACCATAAGCTGCAACTTTACTTTGACAAATTTACAAGTTGAATTTTGTAGGACGTTGGTCTTGTTTGGCAAAAATGCTCTTAGCTCCTACTTACTACCTTCAAAGTTGAATGTTATAAAATGTTGCTCTCGTAACAAGCGCCCTTAGCCAGCTCCTACCCCACTGACTTGTTATTATATGACTACTTGACTTGATAAACTTACAAGTTGGACATAGCAAAGTTGTCATATAGCAAACGCTCCTCTTCTCTTATTAATATTCTAAAATCTCCAATTTCTGATTTTTAAAGTATCTCATTTGATTTATCCCTTGCATCTTCTTTACAATTCTTATTGTATTTACAACATCACAGTAACATGATCCATTCACACTATTGTACAAATGCATTGGCAGCGTACTTATGTATGTATTACAATTTTAATATTTTTCCTTTCTCATGTTTTGTTTTCATTACACTGTATATTGCTATAGCATGAAATTTTCTCTCAGAATGGGTAGACCATTTACAACTTAATGTAATTTATTTTGTCCTTCCAAAGTCATGGAACAAAGAAATGTAATGGAAATTCTGTTTTCATTTATTTGAACAAAGACAAGCGCATGAAACAAGGGCAAACGCCTACAAATTCAATCATTTCATGCTTCAATGCAGGCAGCCGTTGACACTTTTTACTTTTGAAGGCGTTTACCTTGCATCAAAAAAAAAAAAAAACCAAATAAAATAAAAGAAAACATTTGCAAAGAAGAAGAAAAAGAAGGTTCATGGTCATTACAATAATGTTCAGAATAAATCGAGTGACAATCACCTTGACAACATTAAGTGCAACGCTCCGCAATGTGAGCCAATCTCACCACACCTCAATCATGATGTCAAGTGAAATTTTTTGTTTGGTTCTTTTGTTGTCATTGTATGTATAAATAAAGTTAATTAAAAACTGTTTAACGTTAACAACAACAACAACACCAATAGAGGCACAAGTGAGATAGAGATAGAAATAAGAAATTAACATAATTAAATAATCTGAAAGACTCATGCCACATAACCGTGTGTCCGCACTAAGCAGCCAAATAGTAGCAACCATATACAGGAGCAAGGCAAATACAGTACAGTAAGTACTTGATAAGTGGCTCATTTTATACAGGAAATAACCATGTTAGCCATGCATACTAGTAATGACAGTACAATACTCAAGGTACAAGGTGCATGCATTCCTAACGATAAAATCTCAACAAAAATCCTCAAAAAAAAAAAAAAAAAAAAAAATCATTATCCATCCACTTGTGTGTTGTGTCGCCCATCAAATAAATTGCACGCTGACTATTTTCATGAGCATGGTTACAGTTGATAATTTCAATTAAGCATATAAATTTATGGATGCCTGACATAAGAATATTAAACTAATATTTTTAAATAAATAAGCCAATGAAATGAAATGCAATTTGAAGTAATTGAAAATATGATGAATCTTTTAGTATATAAATGATTCTCATATTATAAGTTGATCATTTTTCATATTCTCCTACTTATCTAAATAGAGTATTTAATAGTCATGCATACTCAATTATTTATATTTGATTGTCTAACGACAACATTTTTTTTTTTTTTTTGAGGAAGATGAATTTGCTTTTTTTTGTTATTTGTATCTTCTTGGCAGCCACACTTTTGAGCTAAGTGATTAAGACGAATGCACCCATGGCATTAGCGTTGATGGCACAAAAACTTGACTGACTGTGGCGGTGCCCACTCAGTGGGGATGATTGCAAAGTTTGCAGATTGATGGACATTTCGCTTTGGCTACGAGATATCTATCACGAATTATAATTGTTCAAATGCGAAATACTATTGTATATAATAACATAGAACAGAAGAAGAATCACATGAATAATAGAAAAGCATGAACAAATGAATGCAGAAACCATCGAGAGTGCGGGTGTAAGAGTAAACACTTTTTGCCAACAAAATCAATCTGTTAATGATGTTTATTATGTTGATTATTATGACTTAATACAAATTATAATTCACTCTTCTTATACTTATACAATACATAACATTGTTTTGTGATTGTCATTGTATGTTTCATTTCTCCCTTTATTTTTATTTTTTCTTTAATAAATTTTTATTATAATAAATTATGGTTCTCATATTTTTTTGTGCTGATTTATATAATTAAATCCGGCATTTGTGTTGACAATGTTAATTAATGTCAGATGATTAACTTTAGCAATTTTATACAACATTGACTTCATTCATTCCTTCATTCATTCATTCATTGTCTATAAATGAGTATTTGTATAAAATATTCGTAAGCGGTGAGGGGTAAATGTCACTTTTTGCTTATGCACGCATTTAAATAATAAATCACGCATACGTCATGTGTGGTTTATCTTTTCTTTCTTTTCATTTTTCATTTCTTTTTTTTTTTTTTTTTTAAACAGTAAAAGTTCAATGCACTTGGGATGAAAATTGTATAAAAAGAAAGCAAAACTACAAATAAATTATTTAAGCATGTGCCAGTTAATACATTAGAGCTAAAGAAGGTTTTACCGGTCATATACTTCTCTTTTACATATATGTACTATATATAACGAACTACTATTTGCTCAGTATATAGTAGAAATGAAACTGAATCAAAAACAAAGCTAGTATATATTTTGCTGTAACTGTAACACACATATAGATATATTTATAATGGTAATATGTGTATTTATATTTGCCAATTAGTCAGTAGTAACAGAAGGAAAACAACACACTCATATGTACATATATAGTATAGTATATACATACTTTATATATGTATTTGTTGCCAACTATCATTGAGTATGTGACTCTGTGTGCGATTGTTTGCGTGCCAAATTATGTGACACAATGAAAACTGTTTGCAAAGTTATAAAGTCGTCGTCTCTTCATTTTTTTTTTTATTTTTTGGTTTTTAGTTTCGGATTTGTTTTGTTTTTGGCTTTAGGCCATTTAACTAAGTCAGTCATGTAGAGAGTTTGGGAAAATATGTTAAAGCCAAAAGAAACTTGTTTGCACACCACACCAAATGAAAATAAACCAAAAAAAAAATCAAAAGTCAACATTAATCTGAGTTCATCGAAATTTTCATACCTTTCATATTCCATACAACAACAGTTTATATCTTTACATATTAACTATAAAGCAAGTCTGTCTGTCTGTATGCGATGAACTCAAAAACTACTGAACAGATTTTCATACGATTTTCACCAATGGACGAAGATATTCATGAGAAAAGTTAAGGAAAAAAGAAAATTAAAAAACCCTCAAAAGAACATCAGAAAAATAAATAATAAAAAAAAGAAAAGGTAAGTTGTGCAAGTGACATGAAGTTATTTTAAAATCAATAAAGTCCTCTTTGTCAATCAGTATCCACTATTTTTTAGAGAAGGAGAGGCAGGAAGGACAACGTCTACCCGAATATCTCATAGAAGATAATTTTATTGTAAGTAGTGCAAAATAGTATTTGAGTTACATATAGAAAAATTACGACGCACGGAAACTGTTTGAAAGTAGAGGTTCATTTGGTATTTGCATGGCTTGAGCTACCTTTTTTCCAGCAATCATTGAATTTCAAGGAAATAATGTTGGTAAAAACTTTCAACTCGATTTAATGAATATTTCTCGGTTTTAAATGTTACAAATATCACAGCAAAATAGTAATATCTACTAATACACTATAGTAGAAGGTATAAAAGCAAAAACTCTACAAATGAGATTGTGTTGTTTGTTTTTTTTTTTTTGGTAACAAAAAAGTTTTTAAAATTATTTAATAGTCAATTTTCCAACCAATTAACTAAACAACTAAAGATATTCATTATTAAAGTGTGTAAACATATAAAATTATGGTAGTCATATTAATGCCAAAAAATCAAATAGAGAATTAGCAAAAAGTCACTACATATAACCAAAGGTTACTTATACATACTTTTCAAAGATGATTTTGTATGTGTTCACTAACCCCTTTTCGTATTATTAACCAAACCATAAAGTGAGTTCAATTAAGAGGTAACTGGTGAAATGACTGGCGAATGCAGTGGTGGCAATTGACCCCTTCCAATGACATCGCACATGCAAAATTGACCAGTTGAATGCATGTAAAAGGGGAAAGAGTTGAAACTAGCGCAAGTCACAAAGGGACTACCCACAAACAAATGTTAACCCAGTGATTAATACACATTTGCTTATATTATACACATATCATATATAAAGAGAGCCGCCTCTGTGTATCAACTTAATTCGATCAGGATATATTGTGCGTTTCAGATGACGCAATAAACAATATTGCAAACTGCTAGAGATAGACGTCAACGAGCTGACGGCAATATGTGAATGTTCTGAGACGGGGAAACCTGCCACACATGGCCAGGAAATCACATTAACTGACTCCTGGCAGCAGTGATGACAAAGCTCAACAAAGGGGCTTTGGACGTTCGAGCTAATACCCAACATTAGTGTTTGAGTGTCTCGATAGCATGGTGTATCTCATCTCACAGGTTATGGATGTTTCCGGAAGAACTAGCACAAATTTAAGCATGCAGATGACATCCACTGCCTGTTCTGTACAAACCAGCAAGAAAATGTTCCTCATTTCCCGGTTTGTGCACCTCAGAGAGCTAATTATGTCAGATACAAGTGGAAACCTTACACCAACAGACCTGATTAGCTTCATGTTTCAGGATGAAGACTCCTGGAACACAGCGTGCAAAATATTCGTTGGAAATAAATAGAAGTGTGGTCTATAGCTGTTCTCTCTGGCGAAGTAATAACTCGAATATTGGTCCCGCCAGAGTTGAAATAAGAGCCAATGTAGTTCGAGGGTAATTTAATACGAATGAGACTGCTTGTCCGGGGATCTTTAGAAGCATAAAAAAGAACATTTGCTATGTTTTCTAATATAGTCGCATCTCGGTGGATACGAAAAATGATTCATGAGATCATAATAATAATAATTTCATCTCAAATGCATACGCATTGATTCTCGAAGGAGTATGGTGTTTTCGAAAAACAATTCAGTCATCTCACTAATAGACAGTAATATATACGAAATACTTTAAATAGTAAACACATTCAAGGTTTCATGAAGAGTTAAGGAATTTATAAACACCATAAACCACTTCACATAAAGTACATAATTAGTTGTAAAACAGGTACGATATCTTCTAATATATAATATTTGGTGTTTTGTTTGTTCATATGCCATGCGCTGCCATATCGTTCAACTGATAGCATTGAAATTTTGTGAATGTGTATGGTTGGTTCCCGGCTTGAACATAGGATAGTTTTGGTCCCGATATGTACCCCCGTTCCCAAGATCCGGGATATTTAAACAACCCCTAAAAGTATATTACAAAAATTAACTAAAATAGAACTGCAAGTTTGTGGATTAAATCTCGAAAATTCCCAGATTCCGAAAAGCACTTGAATAAAAAGGTCATCAAAAAATATTCGGTTGGATGCAACCCGTGCGAACCCGTGTCGGGTACGCTAGCATTATATAAAAAACTCTAAATAATAAAGTGTAAGAACTTTGTTAAAATTGATATGAGAAGGTTTTCTAAACAATGATATAGTAGGTAAGGTAGGAACAAAATTGATTTTCAAATTTATATACATAATAAATATTTCAATTCTGTGGGGCTGCTATAACATTCAGTAATCTTAAAAAATTTATATTAAAATTCTGCTTTTTTACATTTCATAAAGTTAAAGAGATTGCGAATATTTTATTTAAACTTTTTTATATTTTTTTTTTAAAAAAGAAACTACTGCCTCCTATGAGAATCGAACTCATGACCTTTGGTTTACAAGACCAACGCTCTGCCAACTGAGCTAAAGAGGCACTTAAAGTCATAATTATTTTTGTATGAGAAAAACTTCTTTTCTCTTTCAAGTTTACTATTTAAAGTGCCAGCACCTAAACAATTATATTAATTACAAAATAATGTATTGAATTTCGATAAGATAAGAATGATGAAATATCAAATCTTTTTTTTTTTGATAAAATCAAATTCAATTGAGTTGAAACCTCAATCATGATCATGATGTGAGTGAAATGAAGAGAAATGTAAAATGTGCTGTCAAAATCCATAATCAAACAAAAAACAAAACGAAACTGAAAATGTTGAAAGCTTCCAAGAACCAATTCAATTTTAAATATTGGGAGAAAATCACTTTGAGGCTTTGCAAAAACCCACTAGAAAAAAAGCAATAAAAAATTGAAGCAAAAAAACAACTATAAAGAACAACATACAAAAGAGAAATTGATTGAAATGGCAGCCCACAAAAAAAAGTTTTTGGTTTTTTCTCTTTAAGCGAAAAATGACTTAAAAAAAATAAAAAAAAAAATACAATAAATAAATACTGCAGAATTTGAGGAGCTCAAGCAACAAAAGCTCTGCTAGTGCTCCGGCTCTCATACACATAGCAAATGAAGCAAATACCCGGCGCCAATGATGTCAGGTAGCAGCTACACATGCAGTCAGTCAACGCGCAAAGTTTAAATATGCCTGCATTGTTGGAGAACACACAGGGCGCACTCCCCGCTAGGACACATGTCATAGAGTGTAGGACTGACAAAAAATGAGTGCCAAAAGGGGCACAGTCAGTACATGTATGTACACAAAGCTAACCTTGTGTGCTAAACGAGGAGTTTGGCAGAAATGAAGATAAAAGAGTAAGTTGAGTTCACCGCGTGTAGTATAGCGCAGAGTTGCTGACGTTGCATAACATGCTGAGCTATGTAGAATACAAGTAGAGTGGAGTAGAATTCAACAGCAAAGTGAATAAGAATAAAGTGGCATGGAAAGACACCAATCCACCGCCTACGCTCAATCGAAATATGTCGATAATAATAAATGAGCGAATAGTATAGACAAGAATGTCGTCTTTGCATGTGCTTGTGGTTGTGGTTGTGGTTGTGGTGGTGTTCACCCAAAAACATGCTTAACGAAAATACTATACTAGATATTGTATAATATATGTTTTATGTTCTTTTTTCCATTCTTTTACTCTTCTACTCTTTTCGTCATTATCTTTACACACGCTTGAACACGTAATTGCAATTAAGTTGCCTGCTTTTAGGCTGAATCAGATCAAGACCAAGGTGCCTCTTTCAAATTTCGAGAGCAAATAAGCTGCCTGCTTCAGAAAAAGAGCTTTAATTATGCTAATAGAGTTTCCCCATAAATACATCAACCTGCCACTTTACCCTTTTCCTTCCCTGCTTTAGGTCCATACATATCCATATTACGATAAAACTACCTACATATATTTGCCCTTACAAATACTTACTACAGAGTACATACATAATTTGCTGTTCATTATTACTTGTGGAAAGGTGAATGCACTTATTTGAGTGCGGTTTAATTGACTTCTGCATGAATAAATTGAGTAATTATGTGGGCGATTTTCGCATTACCCTGAACATGACAAACAAACAGGGCCCAAAGCCACCGACGCCGCCACCGCCACCATCGGTATTTTTCCTTCTTTTTTTCAAAGTCTTTGAAGCCCTTTACAAATAATAGACATTTATTTTAATGCGTAATGAACGTTCATTCTCAGAAGCTGACAATTCCATTGTGTAGACTTTTTTTTTTTTTTTTTTTTATTGTAAGTGTATGTGGTGAGTGGGCGTATATTGATGAGAATTAAAAAGAATATAGAAATATATACAACACAGAAGTATAAAAGGCATTCAGAGTCTGTCACTGCCCGAGACAAGTTTTTCTGACAAGGGTCTATCATCATCATCATTGTGAACATCATCATTGACGTCAAACAAATTTAAAAATATAAATTTACAACAAAATAATTTCCTGTGGGTTTTTTTCTTATAATAACTTCAGTGAATAGACAAATACTAGTTTGATAACTTAGGGGGTTTCAATATACAATATTGTATAAAGAAAATAATAATAAAAAAAGAAAAAACGCGTCACTAAACACTTAGTGCACGATGACTTTGAAAAATCCACGATTTTAATTATAGGCGACCTCGGCTAAAAAAAAAAAAAGGGAATTAAATTAAGGCTGTTTGTTTCTATTTTCGATATCTAGAAACAGGAAACAGATGCTGAAATAAGAAAATCTTGTAGGAGATATAAATTTACATACAAGCATAGAAAAAGCAAAATGAAAATAAAAATCCCAGTGAATCTTTTAAAAATGTAATCAAGATTACATTTTATTTATTTATTTATAGATTATAAATTGTTGAAAAATGACAAAATAGAAATAAAATAGATTGGCAACAAATGCTGAGACTCCCCAATTTTCAGTTGCAACATAACACTATCAAAGCTTATGACTCCTAGTTCTGATTCTACTGTTTTTCTTTTTTAATTTAAAACTATAAAAGAGTAAAGAAAAAATATAATTAGATGACATCATGGAATATTAAACAAAAACGAAGAGAAAACGAAACGCAGAGCCTATGTTGTTCTCAAATTCATCTCGCAACCCATTACCACATTCGCGGTAACTGCGACGTTATCGGCAGATTCATCTGGAACTAAGCACACAGGAAACCTTGTTTCGTGGCGATAAGCGAATGGAATATTGATATATAAACAATTGTTAAAAAAAAAAATTAAAATTTAAAAAAATTGTAAAATTTTGTTTCAAGCAAAGTTACATTAAAAAATGGCGAAAAAAAATAAAATCGTCATTCTAAAATAAACGTCGTTATTCTCCACTTTGTTTTTTTGATTTTGTACAATTGTCGCAAAAATAAATCAGCTGATTGTCGAATAAAAAAATAAGAAAAAGAGATTTGGCAGAAATAAATTTGGTTTATTTAAAATACACGATGGAAAAGATTATAAATGACAAAATAAAAATAAAATAGGTTGGCAACAATTCCTGGAATTTCTCCCCAATTTTTAGTTGGAATATAAAAATATCAAAGCTTACGACTCCCTGGTTCTGATTCTATTGTTTCTTGTTTTCTTGGTCCAAAGTTCTGTCATCCAACAATTTTTTTTCATCCAAAGTTCTATCATGGGACGATTGCTGGACATTCACAATTATTGAAAATCTGATTGAATTACGTTTAATAATTTGAAATTTGTGAAGTAAAGGGAAGTGAATTGAAAAAAAAAAAACGAAAAACCGACTGGTCCCGGTAAAAGAAGCAAATAAAATTCATAGAAACCAAATAAAAAGAAGACTAACTTTGGCCTTAGTAAAAGAGGTACCCCTCAAACTTTTTCCAGGTCCTTGAGATTTACATAGTTGTTGGATACTTCTAGTAATCAGTTAAATAGTACAAAAGGCAAAACAGGTTTTCTTATTAAATTATTATTGTTAAAGTTGAATTCGAATTTAAATTAAAAACAAAAGTTATGACGAACTTCAATTTTAAGGAAGACAGAATTTAGAATTAGAAGACTTCATTAAACAAAAACGAAGAAATATGAGAGTCAAAAGATTATTATTAAAATTCATGCTTATTTGTGTATTCAAGAATTTATCATAATAAAAGAATTTCTCAAAAAAAAAAAATGTCGTCATTCTCCACTGTGCGACAATTATTGTACAAAATCAAAGAACAAAGTTAAATCAGCTGATTGTCGAATCAAAAAATAAGAAAAAGAGGCCAAACCAAGATACTAAACAGATTTGGCAATTTGGTTTAAATAAGATTAACTTTGGCCTTAGTAAAGGAGGTACCCCACAAAGTGCATCAAGGTCTTTCAATAAAATAAAACAATACAAAATAATGAAAAGAATTTATAATGTGTAATTATATATCAAAGTCATCATTGTAGAACATAAGTATACCAAAAACCAAAAATTTTTTTGAAGAAATGTATATGAAAAAAAAATTGTCCGAAGATATCTGAATAACATTACTTCTTTTAAGTAAACTCGAAAAAAAAAATTGCTAAATGCAAATCACAAAGACAGTTTTTAAGAAGTCACAGAGTTCATACTTGGCAGCTACTAGCTGCAACGAGGAGTAGAACTACAAAAAAAAAAGTAATAAATAATCAAAACTCTTAACAAAAATTCTACACAATCATTGAGTTGAGAAGGAGATAATAAATTATATGTTCTAATTGTTGAATCATCAAATCCAATATAAAACAAATATCATATAAAGCAAAAAAAAAAAAATTTAATAATAAAAATCATTCAAATCAAATGTCTAGTATAATATAATAATTTGAATAGCTTAGAATAAAAAAATAATATAAATAATCAGAAGAATTATAATTGTTTTCTAAAATAATTATCAAAATCCGATTGACCCAAAACAAGAAAAAATAAATAAATAATTCCATAATATTTAATAAGTAAATATAAATTTTCATGTGAGTCACATGACCACATCTTATCAGTCAAAACAAGAGTAAGAAAATATTGTTTTACATTTTAATTTCAAATGGAAATTTTTATTTAAATTATACAATCCGAGAGTTGAGATGAGAAATTTTTTATTAAAAAAAATACATACATATTTTTTTTTGTTAGACACACTTTTAAACTAATTTGTATTGTAGCATCATGACGTTGTAGTTTGGGTAAAATGAGCCATAGCCCCGGGCACCAAACCATTTGGGGAACGTAATTTTTTATTTGTTTATAGTATTTTTTTGTTTTTATGCACATAGTGGCAAATTATTTTTAATAACCCAAGAGTGTTTACCCATTTTTAAACAAAAATAAAAAGTCTTTTATACAAACTATTGTTTTTTTTTTTTCGGAAATTTGAAGTAAAGATTTTTGTTAGTTTTGGGAATAAACTCATCACACATGACGCTTTACATGCAAAATTTGATACATCAATTCCGACTTTTCCGATGATGCGATCTGCATCAAACTGAACAGGAACATTCTCCAGACTATGCTAGTTATGTCCCTGATTATTTCATCACAATCGGTAAAGATGTTTCAGAGTCCATGAGGAACAGACACACAGACTTACAGACATAGGTCCATTTAAATATACATATATATATATATATAGATAAGAAAGGTGAAAAAAAGGAAGATTTTTTATAACTCGTAATAAAAGAATAAGCGGTATCCTGCATAAAGTAATTTCAGGGTAGCAAAAAGTAAGCAAAATATTTCATAGTACAAGTACAAAACAATAATTTTACCAATAAAAGTCGAGTACACCACACTTTCTCATCAACATCTACTTCGTGGCTTCAACAATGATGCATTTCGTCTCTGCAGCAATGTTGCAACTAAGCAACACCTGCTCTCAGGGTGCAATCGATTACACCGCTTTCGAGACCAAGTCAAAATCAACCTTGTAGAGATTCTGAGCAACACAAATCTTAGAAATATAACCCTGATCAAAAATTTTGTTTAAATCCACTAATTTAGAAAAATCTTATTTACATAGCATTAATTACTTTCAATTTTAATTAATTAACGTTTTTTTATTAACCTGAGAGCTGAAAGCCATGGTAGCTAGTGCTCTTATTTCTAATTAGTTTAAGAATTTATCTTTTGTTGAACTTCTTTAATAATAATAATTAAAAATACTTTTAGTTTGTTAACTTAATAATAAAATAAAAGGATATCTTACACTTACCAATATTAACAATACCATGATTGGTTAATTCCCAACATGACTGTAAGCGTAATATGCTCAGACTGTGGCTTTGTTTTGGTGAAAAATATCCAAGAGCAGCATCAGTGACATGATAGGCCTGGTTAAATGAACAGAACAGAACAGAACATAACATAACAACGAAATATGTAATTTTAATTATTTTTATACTACATATAATTAATTTAATGTTTCTTTAAATGTCACCAGGGGATAAACTCATATTCTCTCTATTACATAATTTTTATTTTTGTAGTACATATAAATATATTATTTATAATACTTGCCTGCAATGAGAACTCATATAAGGATGGCAGCAATTGTGCAACAGCGCCTACAGCCTCATCAGCAATATTAATACAATCCGCTAGTGACAACGAAACAATGCGTGGCGTCAGACATGACCATAGACCAGCTTCAGTTACCTCATTGCAACCGGCGAGCTCAAGTTCAAAAAGACTCTGAATAATATAGAAGAAACAAACAAAAAATACATAATAAGTTTTTCTATAATTTAATTAAAAAAATCGGAAAATTGTTTGTTGTATTTAAAGATATAACCAACATATTTCACATATATTATTTATTTATTTTATATTCCTCTATTTCAACATATTTTTACTTTTGAAGCTTTGATTATTGATTAACCATTTGATTTTATTGCAAATATGTCTAGGTAATTTTCTTTAATTTATTTGTCTGCCTATCTGTATTTTTGGGCAAAACCTTTAAGTTTAAATAAAAATTATGTATTCAACCCTTGCGCGTGTAAATGGAACATTATTTTATCATATTTCAACACTATTATCCATAGGGATTATAACTTTGCTAAGATGTTTGTTACGCATGGGCATAGAAATGATCAGCATGATTAGGGGAGAATCGATTGGGTCATTTTCCTTTTTCCAGATGAGACAGTTTTCATACTACCAAGCTCATTAGCTGAGTTATGAAAGATATATAAGATAAGTTAAACCGAAGTTTATGTTTTGTAAGCCAATACATAACAGTTGAATATTTACATATATATGTACTTATGTAAGTTGGACTTGAAGTTCTATATAGGAGCACATACAACTAATTTTACTTTAGCTTCTCAGAATGCAAATAAAGATTCTATCAATAATGTTGATTTGATATTTGAAAAACTGAGAATAACTCATTGTAATACCTCAAACAAATGCTTAATTATTAAGAATAGTACATCATTGTGATCTCATATTTTTTACTCCAAAACTGCATCCGTCACTAACAGAGACTGCAAACTCGCCTAAACAGTCTGTCGACTCATTCCTTGACTTTCGAAGCAGAAGGTTATCATATAGATAAATATACACCGAGATATAATCGCCTCCATCTGACTATTCTATATAATCATAAGAATATTTTATGCAATTTTGCCAAAAATGATATAATTTCAAGAAACCAAATCTTATCATTCCCTTTTGACATTACTAACAAGTCACCACACACAAAAAAGAAAAAAAAAATGCTAATTTCAAAGTTTGTGGAACCTATTGATTCTAATATTCTTATATAAACTTATTCAATTTATATGCTAATTTAACACTTTCAATGACAAAAACATAAATGTTTATTTTAATTTTTCGCACCTGAGATTTCTATTTTAATTCAAAAAATATCAAAATATGTATTTTTCACTTTCAATGATTCTCAATGTTTAAACAATAATTTTTGGCAAATAAACGCATTCTTAAATTCGTGTTTATCTAGCATTTGTTAACACATCAAGCAATGAATTATTAAGACTCTTTGAACCAAAAAACAAAAAAAAAAAAAAAAAAAAAACCAACCAAACAATCAACCGTGGCAAACCACTTGCAAGACAATCCACCCACTCATTTATTGTGTTACGAACTCAATGAATGAATGAAAATGATTCATTCGATTTAAAAATATACACATATTTTTATCAGAATATATCTATTAGAATATAATTTTACTGTTTCATCGGCATACTTTTGTCGTGGTAGGCAACATTTAAATTCATTCTAAATAGATGAGGTTCTAGAGTGGAAAGTTATTCGAAAACTGCCTTGATGATTGTCAAACATGGAATCGTGAGGCAAAGATCTCCCAAAATATATACAGTAAATGTCTGCATACTCGATTTCCATATAAAAAATACACTTAAACAGGTTTTAAAAACTCCTATATACATAAGTATTATTACGACAAATAAAATCGTAACGATCGGCAAGTGCCGAGTATGCGTGCCCCTGGAATGCTCAAAGCAAGAGAAAGGAGAAAACAAAGAAGAATAATGCGAAAAAATGATGGATGAAAGGGAAAACAACGAAGAAGAGGATGAAAAATTTCAAACATTATTTAAAATTCCTTCATATACAACTCGCCAAGTTTGGTTTTCATGATTATAAAGATAAGTAATAAAAATGTTTAAATAATATGCCTAATTTGAAAATTTGGTAGAAAAAGTCTGCTTACAAAGATTACGAAAGTGAAGATAACAAAAAGCCTTTTTTTTATAAATTTTATAAAAATATTTAACTACATAGTTGGATAGCATCTATACTTCAAAACAACTGCTAAACGTTTTGGGATTGAATCGACTAGTTTAGCAGTTTCCGTGGAGGATATTTGGATTCACTCCTCCATAACGAATTTTCCGCTCCAATAAATCCCATAAGTGCTCTATGCGATTTAGGTAAATGGGTGAATCCGAAGTTTATTAGCAACGTTAAAGAACATTAAAACGAAGCAGAACATTAGAACATTGCTTTGTCTTGTTAGAAATTGAAGTCATTGCCAAGATCTAACTCCTTGAATTTTTTTTTTTTTATTATTATTATTAGCTCTTAAATAATAATAATATACATTCGATTGTCCATTCAATGAACTCTATTAATTTCGCTCCTTTGCTAGCCATAATTTTGCACCATCATCAGTGTGTTTAATCGTGGGAACCAAGTCGAGATTTACAAGAGTGATTTGAACAGCAGAGCTCTTTTTAGCAATATTTGCGTTTGCAGTGAAATGCGTGGGTCGCTCAGTCCCTGTGATCGTTGTTAGTGTGAAACTAATACCAAATAAGAATCGCCGATCAATCGCTGGCTCATATCCAGCACTGTACCGGTTTTTCTCCCAACATTCCTACGAAAACTCCCGAAGTTTATTTTAATGCTTCTTCGCGAAAGCAATACATGATTGTCTATTGGATAATGATATGAATGGGAGCGATATGGATATGATACCCATAGATGATAGCAGATATACTTCTTAAATCTATCATTTACATGATGAGCAATTTGGCTGCAGAAATAGTAGATTCACAAAAACTTAAGTGTTGCAAGACTTGTAAGATTTGACGGCTGTATGACACATGAAGGAGAAGATAAAACACTTTTCGTTTGGTAATTTTTTACCATTTTTTGTATAGAAGAATGTCATCTTTCCACAATTCGAACGAGTCCCCAACTTCTCTTTAAGCTGGGCTTATTTCTTCCTCTTTCGACAGAATTGCAAATTTTTTTCTTATAAGGTGTAGGCAGACTTTTTCTTTCATGGTGGTAATCTATTTATATAGTCAGACGAGTAGAACTACTTATTTGTACATAAGCAGTTTGTTGTTGATCCGAAATGGAGATGGTCGAGACCTGATGGGAATATTCAATTAAGCCATGACCTATGAATGCTGAATGCCGAAACGCTCTTCACAATTTAATGTGAAAACAAACATATACCAAACGGACCAATATTTTTATTATTTCTGATCCAATTTACTTAGTTTAGCATTGCATTTTGTATGTGAAAACTACTTACACAGTTTCTAAAAATATTATATAAGTATATTAGAAGTCATGAGCATTTGTAGACTCTCCTGCACAACCCAACTAGATATACATAAGTGAATTATGTTAATTTAATAAGGTTATGTTTCTTTTTATAATTTTAAATTAAAATATTCTTTTGAAAAATATATTATTCATAATTTCTATGGATTTTTTTTTTTTTATGAATATTTTCCGCTTTTATGTTGTAAACACACGCACAACCACAGGAAATTCTGCATTTCCGTTACAACGCGTAACATAAAAAATAATTAGAAACGAAAAAATACAAAATAAAAACCAACATAAAATACTTTAAGCAGAAATGGTGAAATACCATAAACATGCAAGCAGTGAAACATGGGTTAAGTTAACAAACACACAAACAAAAAAAAAAAAATATTTATATGTTAAAGAAGCGAAAGCAAAAAACAACATAATGGACATGTCGTCATTTTCTTATGTTGCTATTCGTTGCTTCCTTCCTGTTCCTGTTTTATATTTGTTTAAAATTATTTCACATTAAATGAACAATAAAATGTGGAAAATGGAGAAAACAAACGAATGAAATTTCATTTCCATTTGCGAGAAATTTTATAAATTCGTTACTAATTGAAAACATTATTCATTTTGCTTTAGAAGAATTCAAATACTCAACTCTATTCTATTCTATACTTTACATTATTTTCTTTATGTAACCTTTTGACCTTTTGCAAAATAAGAGTGAGTTCAGATTTTATTTGTTAAGTGTTTCGAACAAAGTGGAAATAATTCGAATGGAAGTCATGCTTGTACACACACACACACACACACACACACACACACGCGCATACAGTCATTTCATTTATTGAATACCATTAAACGAATGAAAGACCACAGATGAATTTCTAAGTAAATTGATAAAAAATGAAAAAAACATTTTTTAAGATTTCTACAAAATCGACTAAGTAGTTTATTGTTTACAAAACTTAAACCTCTTTTTTTTTTTTTTTTTTTTTTTTTTTTGAAAATTCAATAAAGTTGACTTTTTATCAAATTTCAAAAGTGTAGTTCGTTGTAGTTTCAACTTTCAACTGAATAGTAAGCAACTGGAAAAAAAATAAGGAAAATAAAAAATAAAAAAAAAAGAGAACGGAAAGCGAAATACAAAATAATATAAAAAAAAAAGGAATTCGGCAAGCGAAACAAGAAAAAAGGAAACAAATAATCAACGCTGCAACTCGGGGAAAATCGTAAGTATTGCAAGTAAATATGTAGTATAATGTCTGGAATCTCTCTAAGGATTATCATTCAACATTGTTGGTGATTTTACTGATAGGAACACAGACTTAAAGAAGTATATCTTTGAAATCTCCTCCGGGACTAAAATCATACAAAGCAGTTTTAGGGAAATTTTAATTTTTAAAAACTAAACTTTAACTAAGGAATTGGCGGGCAATCTAAAAAAAAATTGGTTGGTAAGCTAAGACACAAAGTAAAGGATTGTCATCGACATTATAAGTAGTCACTCAAGTGCTATTTCTTTATGGTAGATATACTTATACTTATATATTTTTTATTCATTGTAAATGTATGGTGCATTATGATTTGTTTTATTGAAAGTATGATCCATCGCTAGCCATTACTTTTTGCCTTCTCTCTAACAGTCTTCGGATACCTCGCTTCATCTTTTGATGCTATCCAGAAATCAACCCAGTTTTTTGTTTCTTCACATGCTGTGAAGTGCCGTTTCAGACAGACCAAGTGCCATCGATAGGAACAAGTGATTATCGGAAGGGGCAATGTCTGGTGAATAAGACTTCCTAATTGAGTGTTTCCAAATAGGACGGGCATTTTCACGCAGGAGAATAACTTTGTCAGGTCTGGAGTAGTAGTGGGCTCTTTTTTTCATGAGTGTTCGGCTTAATTGTGATCATGACACCAAGCTGATCCCACCAAATACACAACATAAGTTTTCTTGCAAGAATATTCGGCTTGGCTGGCGATGTTGAAGCATAGGCAAATGACCCCTATGATGTCCTCTTCTTTGATTTATTTTAGTGGATTCAGTTTTCATCACTAGAGCCGTCAAAAATTTTTAAATAAAATGGGCAAAAAATGTTGCGAATTTGTTAGAAAATATACCCAAAAATTGTTATTAAAAATGTTAAATCAATTTACATATTTTAAAAGTGGGAAGACACACAAAGATGCAAAATAAAAACATTAATTCTCATTATTTATATTATAGTTTATAAAATTGTTGTATTGAATGACATTAGTCATAGTTAATTTTGGTTGTGTAAGCGATTGACAAAATGTATCGATAAATTGAAAATGAACGTTTTACATCTGCAGGATTCATTGGTGCATAGTGATTAATTTTTCAAGCCATTTACAATTTTTCAAAGAAGAATACATCCAAATTTTTCGATAAAATTTCATTTAGATTAGCTAGTTCATATCACGATAATTTGATTTTGATTGACATCAAGACTTTCAATTGCTCCTTTTACGGTAATTTCTCGTATTTCCAATGTCGTAATGGTTTCAGTTAAGAAATTGAATTCATTTATTCTGAACAGCTTCTATTATAAATCTTTTTCATTCATTTTATTCAACGCATTCATTCAAGGCAATGTGACGTCCTTTGAGTCACTTTCCAGAGCAAGTAGAAAATTTTTCATAGATGAAATTTTTTTTGCATAATAAAATGCAGCATTCAACCACGAATTCCAGTGGATTTCGATGACATCAGGCGGATACATAACAACAAAATTACACACAATTTGTTGTTGGGTATGCAAAAATTTAATATAAGAAGAGCTCTTTCCTTGTGAGCAAACAATTTGCCCAGTCTATATAATTTCATCGTTTTTGGCATTACGTAGATGAGTACTTCATACATTTTTAAAAAACGGAAAAAACGTTTTCGGCTAAAATGAAGAATGCAAGTACAAGCTCTTCTTGCGTTTAGAGCGAATCTTCCTTTCAATAATGACAGCAATTCCACTTTTTTGTTTACTCTTGACTTCCGCTACGATCTTTGTCTTCGACGTCAAGCTTGCCATTCTTAATGTTTTGAAACCACTTACGACAACTTCTCTCAGTCAAATCACCCTCACCATATGCTCCAACAAGCATTCAATTCACCTCAAATTCAGATTTTTTTTTTTTTTTTTTTTTTTCAAATTAAAAAAGTAAATCAAAATTTTCCACAAATGGTTTCGCACGAAAAAAAAATATGCTATGCTTATGCAAAATCACTAATACTTCAAGGTCACAAAATCTTTAACCTTACTATATGATGTTTTACATCTGAAAATATCAATTACAATTTACTAGAGGAGCCATCTTTACTCCAACAGCGGAAACTTATTTGTATTTTCAATAATGAATGCAGAATCTACAGTTATTGTAATCAATTCTCACTTCACCTGATAACAAAATGTTAAAATACATAATAGAGATTCATTTACACATCCTCCCAATATATATGAATATTTAGTTGACCCTCACTATCAATTACATCTCCTTCATCTTAAGAACGAACTGGAAATCAGAATAGACATTTTAGCTGTAGTCATAATACTCACTGATTGAAATTTAGTTGACCCTCACTATCAATTACATCTCCTTCATCTTAAGAACGAAATGGAAATCAGAATAGACGTTTTAGCTGTAGTCATAATACCCACTGAGTGAAATTGGATGGCTAAATTTTTATTATAAAAACTGAAAATAATCCCTAATACAATAGTTTATCCAGCTGTTAATGATATAGATACCAATTTTGTAACAGTAAACTGGTGTGCATATATTCTCGTTCAGCCCGATAAAAGATGATTTGCGTGGAAATATAAATTTGTTAATGTTTTTAATACTCTTTATTATGTTATATGTATTGTAATAACTGTAATATTCTGATATATAAGTAGACAATTTTTGTTTTACTAAAAGTTAAAAAAAAAAAAAACAACGTTGGCGTTAAACTTCATAATTTTGTTTATCTTAATTTATTAATAGAAAAGCAAAACATTATTGTAAAAGGAAAACTTGTTTAAGCAAAACTCATCTTGGAATTGAAAAAGTACTTTCACAAAATACGACAAACTTTAACCAACAAAAGAATAGCGAAAAGAACCGTTTTACCCAAGGAACTCGCAAAATAAAATATTTACCAAAGAACCGAACTATTTAATATTTGAAGGTTTTGGTTCTTCAAATGATACACAATTTTATTTCATCAACTGTTTTAACTGTTTAAATCAAATAGAACAAAAGAGACGCAAGTAGAAAGAAACTAGTGGGAATCTTCGCTAAACTTTGGTCAAACCTTGTATCTTGTTTTGAATTTACGCAAACAACGAACAGATCAGTTGCAAAGAGAAGAAGGATCTACGAACGAGAAAGGTACGGAAACTTTTATTAAAGATGGCGTATGCCTTTTTTTTTATACTCTTCACGCAGTGAATAGTATTATAAGTTAGTCATGAAGTTTGACATACATAGAAGGAGATATCGGAGACCCCATAAAGTATATATATTCTTGTTCAGCTCTACAAGACGACTTGATTTAGCCATGCCCGTCTGTATGTGTGCAAAGTAGTCCCTCAGTTTTTTTGAGCTAGAGAGCTGAAATTTTGCACGGTGCTTTCTTTTCACCATACGCAATGCAGGCGAATCGGTCTACTAATAGTGGGTACCTCTCATACAAACTCAGATCCAAATTCATGTTCTTAGAAAAACTTTTTTGTTTCTTGTATTAACGAACTTAAATTTTGAAACCATAAGTGTCTGATCCATATCCACCAACTAAAACCATCGGATCACTAGGAGGGCTACCTCCCATACAAATCCAGAGTCGAATTCATAAGAAACTCTACCTCATGGGTGGTGAGCTAATGAGTTTAGTGTTAAGTACAATGTATGGTTATTTAGATATATGAACTAAGAACATATATTACAACTTAATTGCATTATTTTTTTATTTTTTTTTTTATTAAATTTTGTAGGTAAATATTTAATATTTATTTTTACTTATTCATTCCAAAGCGTTCGAAAAATAGTAGAAATATTCTGCTGAGAGATTGAAAAAAACTACAAAACATTACCAAAGGACTAGAACTCGCTGTTACTATTCCCAAAAAACCTGTGTTTGTTGTTGTGTGGAGTATTTAATTGAATTTACGAACAAATATAACAAACAAAGGAAGCCTAAACAACGAACAGATCTAAAAACAATTGTATTAAAAAAAAAAAAAAATACAACAACTTAAGCGTAGCATTGAGCCGTTTATTTATTGGAAATTTACCGGAAATTTATATCCCATTTCTTAAAACTAAAAACTAAGCTGACGAAGAAAACTTTTTTGAACTGCTAAACCTGAAGGAAATAATTACCGAGTAATCATACCTTTGGTTGTGCATTTCATTTTTCGAAACTTGGTTCAAACAATACATTGGATTTTAAATCGTTTTCCATTCAAATTCTTCTTTGAGGTTTTGACTCTTTTGTCCGTCACTTATTCTTTGAAGATCAGCTGTGGTAGATTGCTTAAACATCATCGCAAGACCATCCAACCCCATTGACGAAATGAACCCAACGAAAGATGATTTCTTATCATGTCCATACAATAAACATCACTTAGTTCTACGGAACAGGCTTCCATTTCATTTGGAAAAATGCAAAAAAAATTATCCAGATAAAAAAATGGTTTCCTGTCCCTTTAATGTAACTCATTTAATGAATGTCGAGGAATTAGAATGTCATAAGATGTATTGTTGTTCAAGGAAATATGAAAAAGAAGAAAACTGTAGAAACTTCAATGAACCGATTTTCCCAGAACTTGATTCTTCAGAAGATTGGGATGCAGATAAAGATGTTCAATTTTACGACCCTTTAGAATATTGCAAAAATAATGCAATAATTCAAGTTATACAAGGAGATTCACGTTCAGAACGACGCAAACAAAGGCAAATGGAACGATTGCGCTTGATGGGCTTTCATGATGTTGAAAAAACAATTTAGACAGTTATAATTTATGAATCAATCAGTTACATCAATTATATTAATTAAACCTATATGAAATTCATCAAAACGTCATTGGCAAACATGTAAGTAATGTTTACAATACAAACAGATAATCTTCTAATGAATTAATTAATTCTTTCTGTTTAGATCATTCATCATCAATCATTACTTATTATTATGATTATTTAAGAGATAAGCACCACATGATTTTCCGCCCTTTTACAAGATCTCACATAAATATCACTATGTTGGTCAAATTTCATTATCCCATATCTTCTAAATGGTACAACACCACACCACACCAATGAAATCATGTGAGTATTTTAACTGAAGCTGATGACATTTCAAAACATTAACAATGCAAATTTTCGTTTTCATGTGTTTTAATATATTAGAAGAAACTCTAAAACATTGCATGAAATATACTTTTATTCTTATCATTATGGATACTTTTACTTTGGAATGATTGGCTCTTTTTCTCGGCAGCTGGCACTCAACCAATTCCTTTTATATTTTAATGATTCCGAATTTATCCTGTGATCGGGTAACAGAGAATCTTACTTCAGTACACAAAAAAAAAAACAAAGAAAACTGTAAATATTTCATATCTTAAAAGACAATGTACTTAGTTCATAATGTTTTTATTGGACGGCTCCATTCAATGGTTCTTATAGTCGGAATTATGGCGAGTACAACATACCATCAAAATACAAAAAACGAACACTTTTAACAAATTTTCATCTCAAAATATTTCAAACTGAGCTACTTGTTTTCAAGAATACAAAAAACTCGATTTCAAGCCACTCGATATACCTCGCCTTTGGTTATTGGCTATTGGATCACTGCGAATGTGCCAAATAAAAAACTGAAAAACTCGTTTCCAAGATGATTGATTTCAACGAACCAATTCATTGAATGATTGACTTACAAAGAGGTAATGGCTCCAAAATTCCGATAACGATAACAAGATATCGCCTAATTGCAATTATATGACAAATTCAACCATATTAACAACAAACTTCATAGTCTACTTATTGAAAGTTTACTTTAAAGATGCTTATTGGTCTTATAATCAAATCATGGAGAATTCGGCACACAATAAAATTGCTTAATTTCACATCAAAAACTCAAAAACTGAAGAACTTATATCTAAGTAAACATACATAAACGTATTATTTATAATTATGAAAATTCATAACACATTCTTCTGAAAACTCTACAAACAATCATAAATGTTAGACCCACATTTCTGATCATCGAGAATGCGTTAGGCACGCACCTAAATAACCCGTTTTCAAATATACGATAAATTATTTGATTCATGCTCGATTCAACATGCAACACTAATGAATTTGTTAAAATTTTACAATATTCCGACTTAAACAAATCCTAATTTTGATTGACTGCTTCATGAAGACGATCAACGTAAAGAAAAATTCATCTCAAATATTTCAAGAATTAAAGGACTAATTTATAACTATACGATCAATTTCAATTATGTGCGTATAATTAATATAGATTTCATATTTAATTGCTGTAATCAAATTTTTATTTTAAATGATCGTGGCGAGCAACAAAATTAAAGACAAGGCCAATCGCCAGTGCCAATAAAATCTTTCATCTGCTGAAAAGTGGTGATGAGATGAAAACACTCCACCAACAAGAAAAAAGTCTTCCGTACAAGGTATCAACCAACAGTGATACTTTCGAATGCTATTCGGATACTAATGCTTCAATATCTGGTTCAATTGACGTGGTTGCTCTTCTCAGAAAGTACTCCAGGCGTTCATCCAACATGGTGGTTCTAATCTTCAACTTGGTGTGTTTCAATTCTTAAAAAACGATATTATGAATTCGAAAAACAGCGATATTATGAAAAGTGCATGACTTGCACAGTCATTTGGGATATTCCTCTCTGGATAGGTGATGAAATTTGTACTCTCGGCGTTCATCCAATATGGTGGTTCTAACAACGATATTATGAATTCGAAAAACAGCAATATTATGAAAAGTGAACGACTGTGCAATGTGGAATATTTCTCTCTGGATAGGTGAAGTTTCGAAAACTTAAACAATGATACATAATGAAATTTATCCTTGAGTTCCTTGAGTCATATTGTATCGCTATGGATACCATTTAGAAAACTACTGTTAGAATGCCTACATCGACTGTAAAAAGAGTCGCAAAAATAATGAATGTGTGCCTGTATATTTGTTCCCATTTTTCCGAATATGTTTGCTGAACTTGGTGAAATGGAAAAATATGTTTGGCTTGATTTGGGCCTGCCATTATTTCAATTTCAACTGAAAAGCGTTATTTACAATTTGGAACATGGTACTGATCAGTTGGCTTCCAAGGTGAATTTATCGATATAAAATTTTTCGACTTGAACTGGAAATATACCCTAATTTTGATTGATTGCTTCATGAAGGAGAAGAGCACCATATTTCAAGAATAAAAGGACTCGTTTACAATACAAGAAATCTTCAATGGACACTACAAACCCCACAATTTTACACTAGTGCAATAGTTTTAGATGTTAATGAAGCGAGTGAAGCAATTTTTAAGATTTAAATTGCACTCCGACAAGATAATATGAAAAATATATGAATTTAGTAACCAATACTTCATCAAGAAAAGGATTCAGATAAACATGGAAGTTTGAACAGGGGACTCACTACACAATCATGCTGCTGCTAAGCGCTTAAAGGATACATGTATCCCACCATTCAACATCTCCACGATAATCATTTCTTTGAAGATTTGGATCTTAGTTTACATATAAATTTTAGATTGAGATTTTAGAAAAACCACATTATTATTGAGTTTTACTTATTAATCTCATCATTATAATTATGGAAATCCCTATATATGTCCAACTTAGTTTTAAGCAAATCCAACTTAGTTTTAAGTTAAGTTAAGCAAAACCAATTTAGTTTTTCAGTTATGTTTGGTTTGGACCAAGGAGAATGCAATACATCGTTTGTACAAAATATCACGTCAAATTATCAAAAGCTAAAGGACATTCGTTTATACAGACAGATCATTATTAACCAAATCAAGAATATAATATTATTTAAGGAATCTGCAATATACTTTTTATTCTATCCAATTTAATTTTCAGTTATGTTTGGTTTGGACCAAGGAGAATGCAATACAACGTTTGTACAAAATATCACGTCAAATTATCAAAAACTAAAGGACACTCGTTTATACAGATAGTTCAATATTAACCAAATCAAGAATATTATTTATGGAATCTGAAATATACTTGTTATTCTATTCATTGTGTCCGTGTTCAATGAGAAGGAGGAAGAGCCACAACGAAGAGAAGCATATCCGATTGTCAAGGTATCAAAAGAACAAAAAATAGAAACATGTTGAAAGCAACAAGGATAAGGATCCTAATGAAAAACCTTCAATTTCTTCTGGATCTGTCAGAAAATAGACAAAACCATATCAATGAGAAGGAGTAAGAGCCACAGAGAAAAGAAACTTATCCGATTGTCAAGGCATCAAATGAACAAAAAATTGAAACATGTTGAAAGTAACAAGGATTAGGATCCTAATGAAAAACCCTCAATTTCTTCTGTAACTGTCAACGAAAATCTTAAACAGCGTCTTGGCTTTTTAGAGTTTATGGTTTCCTTTAAGAAGACTCGGGTAGAAGCAGAACTAGCAACAGTACATAAGAAACAAAACCTTATGGATGATTCAACATTTAGAAGGTCTTGGAATAATATAGTTCAAGTGGATGCCGCTGCGGCCCATAGTAAAATTGATACAATCGAGCTCATTTATAAAATTTTACTTTTAAAAAAAAAATAAGATTCGTTGCTCTTATTCTGTACAAAACTTTCAAGATTCTTTAATGTTCCCTTTTCAGTAGCTTCAGTTTTCTCATGCCATATAGAGTCTTTACCCCGAACCTTCAGACTTATTATTGATTGTAACGGGTCCAATGTAATATGATCCACTCACACCGAACAGCAACCTACAGTGTCTGGTTGATCCCCTTTTTTTTTCATATAATTAAATATGTAACAACATTTTAGCACAAAGAAAATAAGTATTGTATAATAACAAAAATTCACACAATAAAAACTATTTAAAATTTTGTGCTTAATTTATTAAAATTTATGTCATACACTTTTAAAGATTTTTCAACCAATTGATCATCGTATCAATAAATTATGTATTTCAAAGAATAAAAAAACTTGTCAAATTTTCAATTTATCTTTTGTGTTTGAAAATAGAAAACAAATATGAAAATAGATGTTCATAATATGCCGCCTAGCATAATGAAAATAGTGTGACACACCATAAGATATAATGATGATGATGATGATGGTGATGATGATGATGATGGTGATGATGATGATAATGATGATGATGATCTTGTTTGTTTGTAGTTCATAATGTGCCACAACATCATGATGATGATGATGAGTTTTATGGCACACTTTCATTTTCACGTATCATTTCAATTTGTGCAGTGAAAAAATGTGAAAAATAGAATTGGTTTTCTTTAATTTAAATAAAAATAAATTTACCTCTAAGCAATTCTTCTTTGTGTAGTTTATTATTTAAAGAAAATATTTAGAAAACGAAAAGAAAATGTAATTAGAAAAGTAATCTGCTTCTTTGAATAGTTTTTTTTTTCTTTTGTTGTAAAATTCAAAAAATACAACAAAATAAAATAAAATAAAATAAGCAAAGAGTAAACTTAATCAAACAAATTAAAAAATTTGTCGTTTGCCAACAGTTGACAACAGTAGCAGGAAAGGAACAAATCCCTTTGGATTTAATATAACAATAGAAATGGAAATGAAATGCCATAACAAACTTTGACCAAACAATGAACGAAGGACTTTAGAAGCAGCAGTGACAACGACACAATCTTGACAGCGTCATTTAGATTTGCATTGAGATTAAGCAGACGATGGAGAGAAAAAACTTGGTAGTAGGAAGAATGATTTAACAAAAGCTATGAGTAGAAGGCAAAACTAACTCTGTAAATTGTTAAGAGTTTTATCATACGAATTTATATGATTTACAACTAAGCTCACATCATTTATATTCAATCTTTGATTAAATAATCGTTTGAAACAAAAATCATGTATGAAAGTAAAGAAAATGATTTAGCTTTAGCGAGTTCAGCGTTTACTTTAACAATGTAAAGAATGCAATAAACTGAACTAATCCGTCGTTGGAGTGATATAAATGAGCATACGCGGTATCATCAAACTTCTTTATGATTCCTTTTATCAAGAGAAACTTAAAACATTTTTCAACTACTATAGAGGGTCTAACTGCATATGCATTACACTGCATGGAAGATGTTCTTGTAGCCGCTCACTTGTTTATGCTATTGCAAATCTTACACGTTATTAAAATAAAATTAAAAAAAATAACAAATTCATAACCATTTAGTTTAACAATAAAAAAGTGTTTAATATTTAGGTATAGTATTTTAGTAAAACGAGTATAGTATTTTAGTAAAACGAAATCACATATATTTCATGAAAGTTGAAAAGAAACCGCAAATAAAATATAAAGATAATCGCTAATAAACGGGACTTTAAAGATAAAATGAGAAAGGTAAAGATTGAGAAAAACGCATGATTCGAAAAATGCTTAGATAATAGAAAGAGTGATGACTATGTTGAGCGCCTTGAGGAGATGTTGTCACAGAAGAACAGGGAGATATTCGGACAATGGGAGAATGTTTGCAGGGCCGCTGGAATGCTCATATGCTGACCTAATATTGATAGTGGGCAATTCGTCATTCAATAACAGTAGAAAAAGAGTGCGAATGAAAGGAAAAATATTGAATTTTCGATCGGACGCATGCATCTACTATATGGTTTCGTTATGGTTATCTTACTGAACAGAATATTTATTTTGTTGTAGTTCATAATTCAAAATCAGAAACAGATTCAGATTCCAGTACATTTGCCCTTGAAACCTTGCAAATTTTCATATTTAATATTGTTGGTATATAGTATATTTTATCTTTGCGGTTTGTGTATTTCTTCACTTCTTCTCTTTGTCTTCTTTAAGGTTCGATCACTGTTCTACTTTATGTACAAATGCTTAGTTATGCTAGGAGGTCATGCTACTAAGATAATTTTCAAAAATAATAAATTGCTACAATTCACACATAACTAAATTGTAGTTTTTTTATAGAATCCGCTGGGGTTTTCCCTATATAGCTGATAGTTATTTTCTGTTATTCGGGTCCCGAGACGAAACCAAAAAATCATATATCATTAAAATCGGTCCAGTTGTTCTTGAGTTATAACACACGAAGAAGAAGATTCGGTAATTATTTCTTAAAATAAATATAGTTTGAATTCAATTTCGTACTGGGATTCGTAGGATTCATACTCGAATTCGGATTCGTACCATGAAAAGCTTCGAAACCGAAGATTCATGAATCACTTGTAAAGACAACACAATAACAATCAAACATCAGACCACAGTGTTATACTTTTGTAAATTAGGGCGGAAGCTAGACACCTCGTCACTGAGACCTAAATTAAGCATATTGTAAAAAATCTTCCTTTGAAAGACTGATACTCAATAAGAATTCGAAGATTTTCTTCAGAGGTAAGACAGCAATTTCTGTTGGTTCTAAGTAATGGTGGCGGAGTTTTATACAAATTAGATATTCACAGTAGCATAGCAAATGCTTTTCTAATTCTAGTGGAAAACTAAATATATTTTTTTTTCAACGACATACTTAAGTCTATGGAGTCAATTTAGATGCATATGAGTTACGAAGTACTCAGACTCAGTCGTGCGAAAAATGATCACTAAAGGAGAAAAGTCAATAATGAACAATACATCGTTCATGAACCGTTGATCAGTCGAGAAAAAATCATTCTTCCGCCACTCCATATTAAACTTGGTTTATAAGCACAATTTGTTATGAAGGGAAGATATCAGGGGCGTTGGGATTGCCATATCATAGTAGACTACTTGCTGGAACTTGCAAAGAGACTCTTCGGATCAAAATGGATTGCCTTTAACTCAAAAAGTAGATACAATTCAACAAAAATATTATTTTCGTATATAGCAGATCCAAATTACCTGGAATTGTTTAATAAATCACCAATGCCGTGGAATCTGTGTTCCCCACTGCAATAGGTCATTAAGACTTATTGGTATATTATATAAGTAAGTATATACAGAATTCGTAACTCTAAAATATTCTGATGAAGCCTGCGACTATATGTACTTAGCGTCAGTATTTTTTCAATGCTTTTGCGAGGACTATGACACATGTGCGAATCATTGTTTAAATTTTATTTTTTTATACTTGTGTAAAATAAACACCTTCATTGGATATTTCTAAAAAATCTCACTTGCTAAGTGTGGATTTATCATGAGACAACCTTATGATGCAATTATTTCACAATCCCAAATGCCAAATTTCCAAATGACTTAAAACTTTGACTTTTTTTTTTTTTTTTTTTTTTTTTTTTTTGCATCCTCCTTTTTTTCCCTGAATATTACATTCTCTATAAACTTTTTTGTTACAATAGGTTTATTGTTTTTGGCTAACAAAAGTTTGCCAAAAGTATAAAAGTTGGCAAAAACCTGTAAAACTTTGGTGAAAGTTTGATGTTTTTTGTTTTCAAGCCATGTGAAGTATTTATGATAAATTCATGCAAATAAACATGGTTTTAGTAAATTTACATGAACGATCGATCGATACTTTCGAATAGTATTAAAAAAAACAAACAGTAGAGCTAAGTTTTTTTATATATTATATAATATTATGTATATTATTACTATAGTAACTTATGGAATAAATGTCAATTGTATATACGAGAAGAAAAGAGAAACTATTGTAGTTGATTCTAAAACAAATAACATTTTGAAAAATACATGAAGGCACAATATGGTAAGTTTAGTTTATGTTCTTGAATCTTAAAAATAGAAAATCTTTAAACAATATAAGTATATTTTTTTTAGGATAAAAAGGGTGCACGCAAAATTAAAATAAATCAAGGCGATGAGCCTTCGCAAAAAAGGGAAGAATCCTCAATTGATGATGCAGCGAAGGCTCACTCGCATTCATTTTCAACTGAAGTCGCAATTGAAATACAAGATCGTAAAAAATATAAGGTTATTATGATTTTTATTTGAAATTTTGAATTGATGAAATATGTTGCACTACTCGTACAACTACATACTACTAAATATCTTATAATAGATAATAGAAGAGGTAAATGGTGAGGAAGTGAATATGACCCCCAAGAAAATACCAGTTGCAATATTCGATGATAGATTCACACTCTTGGGTTATCGTGTCGTAGAGCAAGTGGATAAACTTATGAGTATGGTTAGTGAGCGTAGTACAACAACAACAAATCGTGGCCGATCCAGTACACGAATGTTAGGCTTAACTAGCATGAAACAGTCCATTGAGGAACTCATAAGTGGAGTATGTTGTTTTGAATTAAAAATATGTTTTACTAAATTTTTTTTTTATTATTCACATACTTAGATAGCACAAGAGAAAATAAAATTTAGCTCCGATGATAATATTATTGTAGAACACGAATATACTCCAACGCCTTATACGAAGCCATTCATTAAGATCGTTCTACGCAAAACCGAAGATTATATATTGTTTTTACAGAGCAGCGGAACAGCGGCAAAGGGTACCATCGAATGTGAAGAAGTAGAAAAGGACAATCGTTACTATGACTTCATAACCATAGGCAAGGGAAAGGTGAGACGTCGTTCAGAATCGGAAGCACAAACTGAAACCATATTGAAGAAATCACGTGGTGTAAACACGCAACAGGTTGTCCAAGCTACTGTTGGATGTTTTGTTTCAAATTTTGAAATGTACGATACCTTGCATAATTTACTGTCCAAAAGTAGCTTTCCAAGCCAAATGAAAATATTGGGTTCAACTACCTCACAACCACCAACCTCTCGTCCATCAACAATTGGAATCACTGAAGATGCAGCTCACAAAAGTAATAAGGAAGAGTATACTGCCGTTTATTCCACAAGGAAATTTCTACAAGCAAAAATGACAATGGGCCGCGCTATATCGAGTAATATTCATGAGGATGCTATGAAACGCTTTAGAAATTTCGTTATTGAAGATCGCTTCTCTGAAGATGCTACCTACACCTATGATTTGGAACTACTCTTTCGTTGTATACCGTCACCAAGTGCCAAGGAGCGCAAGCCGGTCGCAGATATTTGTTTTTGCCCAAGCAATGGTGACATTTTCGCCGTAGCTTATGGCATTTACACATTCTCATCGCATCATGTACCACAGAGCGGCGATATGTTCATTTGGAGTATTAAGAATCCAGGTGAACCCGAACGTGCCTTCTACTACTCCACCCCAGTCACTGCAGTTCGATTTTCGCCACACATACCAAGTCTGATTGCCATTGGCCTGTTTAATGGAAATGTAGAGGTGCGTGATATAACACAACCTCATGATAGCCCCATTGCCATTTCTCAGCGTAGCACTTCGCCCAACTGTACACCCGTGGTAGCCATACGCTGGATGAAACAAACCGAGTCTCATGATGTAAACGAAATCGATCCATTTTTGTGTCTTGCACAAGATGGCAGCGTCACTCGTTATAGCATCATCAGGAGTCCATATTTGCTGGGCTTTAATCAGATGACACTCGAACGTATCGAGGGTCATCCAGAGGGTATAACTACAAGCATAGTGGCAACTGTTAAATGCGAAGCAAATCGTAATCCTCAAGGTCTTAATCTGATCACACATCCGCAATTGCATGACATGTATTATGTGCTCACCGACGAAGGTTGCATTCATAAATGTTCAACGAACTATCAACATCAATATCTGGAAGTTCTAAGGTGTCACGAAGGTGGCGTACTTTGTATGGAATTTTCACCATGGTCGCCGAAACTATTTCTGACATGTGGCAACGACTGGTGCGTCCGCGTTTGGATTGAGGGCATTTTCAAGCCACTTATGAAATTAAATACTCCCTTCTTGCCCGTACATTATGCACGCTGGAGCCCAACACATTCAACGATAATTCTATCATTAACTCGTACACATCTCGAAATTTGGGATATTGCCCGTAACACACTGAAGCCAATGGCATCGCATGCAATGGATTCCTCTTATAGTACCATGTTTACGTAAGTTTACTTTAAACAATGATAATCCTGTTGTTGTTGTTGTCTAATCTCTATCCTGATCTAATTTGATGATCTCTCTAAAATATATTTCAGATTCTCAAAATGTGGTCGCACTATACTTGTGGGTAATGAGCGTGGCAATGTACTCTTCCAGGCCCTGAATCAAATGCCATTTCCACCACATTTTCAATATGATGAACTTGAAAAAGCCATTTACAAGGCAGTTGGTAGCGATCAAGAATTAATGATTGAACTAAAAAGTATTGGCTTTTTTGGTTATCATGGAAAGCATTGTATGCGACCAGATTAAAGCAAAATTTTTTTTGTTTTTATCTGAATTGTTTAATCTCAGATATATTTTACATTTTCCTAAAAATATTATTTACACACAAATAAGATTTTGGAATATTATGAATTTTATTAAATATATATTGATTGTTATGCTATTAAGTCTGATTATTAAAATAAATATAGTTTAATTTAAGATTTAACGGAATTTTTGAAAAGGAAAAGTATTCCTAAATAAATTAATATTGTAATAAAGCAATGCGTTATAATATAACATAAGACTTCCGAGTCTAATTGCTTCGTCTTATTATACTCTTGACGCAGTGAATAGTATTATAAGTTTGTCATGAAGTTTGTAACATACAGAAGAAAGGAGACATCGGAGACCCCATAAAGTATATATATTCTTGCTTATAGTGACGAGACGAGTTGATCTAGCCATGTCCATCTATCTGTCTGTATGTATGCATAATAGTCCCTAAGTTTTTGAGTTAGAGAGCTGAAGCTCGGAGCTTTCTTTTCTCCATACGCAGTACTCTTTTTGCAATCAGTCGATAGGACCACTAGAGGGACCCATACAAACCCATATTCAAATTCATGTTCTTCTTTGAACAATTTTTTTTTGTTTTTCATACTATCGACTTGAAATGAATGACCCTATTTTATTTTTTGTACTTTGAACACTATAAGTTTCGGACCCGTATCCAAAAATCATGTAAATTTCAACACCATAGGACTACTAGGAAGGGTAGCTCCCATACAAACCCATATTCAAAATCATCTTCTTAATATAAAAACTTTTTTTGTATCATTATCAGGATACTTACATAACCATAAGATCTAAGGAATTGTATCTCCTATTAAAAAAATCATTGGTATAAAGATTTTTCCACCGACAGCGAGTTAGAAACCTTGACAGGGTATTGGATTTGGGTGCTTCAGCAATCTTTCATTGTATCGCCTGGCAGCTAACTAGCTAACAAACTATGGTCCATCAATTATGTGTCGTAGGGCCTTATTTTGATTTGATTGTAACTTTTTGATGATATAAGGAACAGCGGTTCCCAATATTTTAATACCATATTGACAAACTAGGGCCACTACTTATTCATCAATTTGTTGTTGAGTGACAGCTTACTGTCCGCACGCCATAGCCAGTTTATTATTTTTATAGCAGCATCCAGAAACACTCTTCACATTAGCGCACCAGTTGAGGCTCTTGTCCAGGATAAGGTCTAGATAAAGAAATTAATTCACCAGGGAAATGATTCTATTGACGTATGATATAACTGAACAAGCTTCGTACCTCAATCTTCACGCAGATTTAGCAGATTTGGAGGGATTTATGTCAATGTTTGGCCCATGTATGAAATCTGTGTAAATGGCAATGGCTTATTTCTGAACGGGGAAAGTTGATTTCGCAAGTATAGCGGTCTGCATAAATAGATACGAGTATTAATATACCGCGAACAATGAATGAATGAATACTTTTGCAAATATACTGCCCAATGGCAAACCATCCCTGATGCATTTTATGCCAGAATTGGTATCACGAACTCTTACAAAGAAGTAGCTTAAGAAGGAGATAATGCACGCATGGAATCAGCCTATTAAGCTTATAGAGTAATCCGTCTATACATACATTGTTGAAGGCTTACATGACATCCAAAAAGACAGCAAAGCAACACTTTTTTAATTTAAACGCACATAAAATATGAAAGTAATAAATTCTAACTGAAGCTTTTAACAATATGCTACTATTTAGATAATTTCAAAAGTGTCTCAAACGGTTGGCAACTACTTATCTTTCCATATTGATAAAAAATCAATCAATCAATCAATCAAAACATTTTAACTATTGAATTTCTCAGTTGATAAGGCAATCTACTAACTACTAAATATAGAATAAAATGGTGGCATCTGCTTTTTTTTGCATATATTTGTTGTTTGAATTTGCATTTTTCGCATTCACTTATATTAGAAATTTGCATTCAGCTGGGAATGGATTGTGGCCTCAAAAATAAATAGAATTTCCGCTGCGGCAAACAAATAACGACGTCATTCAACCTATAAAAAACGGAGACTTAGAAGAAGTATTGCCTACTTTTATGCGTCGAATGGCACATCGGACATCGCACACAAAATATGTAAAGCAAGTTTCACAAGTTTTAGATTCACATATTTATAATCTTCACGCAGTGAATAGTATTATAAGTTTGTCATGAAGTTTGTAACATACAGAAGGAGACATCGGAGACCCCATTAAGTATATATATATATTCTTGATCAGCGCGACGAGACAATTTGATTTAGCCATTTCCGTCTGTCCGTCAGTCCGTCTGTCTGTCTCTGTATATGCAAACTTGTTCCTTGGTTTTGAGCTAGAGAGCTGAAATTTTGCACGGAGCGTTCTTTTCAACATAAGCAGTACATTTTTCAGACCACTAGAACGATATCCCCCATACAGATTCATGTTCTTATTAGAAAAACTTTTTTGTTTTTTATACTATCAACTTGATATATGGACACTATAAGTGTTTGACCCATATACACCAATCATATAAATTTTAAGCCACTGGAACCTCTAGGGGGAGGTGTACCCCCATACATACCTGCATCCAAATTCTTATTCTTATTAGAAAAACTTTTTTGTTTTTTATACTATCAACTTGATATATGGACACTATAAGTGTTTGACCCATATACACCAATCATATAAATTTCAAGACCCTGGAACCTTTAGGGGGGAGGGGTACCCCCCATACATACCTGCATTCAAATTCTTATTCTTATTAGAAAACTTTTTTTTTGTTTTTTATACTATCGACTTGAAATATGGATAACCACAAACCATATAAATTTCATGATCCTCAGAACACTCTGAGGAGAAGAGTATTACAATTTCGGCATAGCCAAAGTTAATATTTTTAACAAGGTAAAATACTACATAATAAGTATACGCACTGTATATTGATAGGCAAAACCCTTTTAATGACAAAAATTAAAGCTCCGTTTTAATTAAACAAAAATTTACATATTTTTTTTTCAAAGTGTGTAAATGGGATAAGTCACAAAAACAATACAAACACACACACACACACACACATAGTGAGATAAACAATCAAATATGGATATATGTAAGTATAATATATGTATATTGTACATTCATAGTTTATCAGTGTTTTATGTCATTACTTGTTCTTTGCCACACCCCAAGGTCAATTTTTATATTGTTGCGGTTTGACTTGTCTCCGCGAGGGTGGCAATGACTGTTGCTATAGAATTATTCTCTCATGCGTGCCATTGTTGTCAACAACGAGAACTACAACGACGACGACAATGAGAAATGATGACAATGACAACAACAATAACATCATTTGCACCAACAAGCCTAACAACAAAAACAAAATAAAAAACGAAATGCAATCAAATCGTTTGTCAGTTGCAACACAAATAGACCCATAACAATTGTACATGAATTCCTTCGTTCCAATTGCATTGCCACATAATGTGACGTAACTTGTAGCTGTGCGCTTTCAATCCTTGTCATTTAGTCAGTCATTCAGTCACTCAATCACTCAATCAACTAAATCGCACCCAAGCATACAATTTTATTAAATAAATATACAATATAAAGGAGCCTGACTGGATACACAAGACAAGCAACAAAACAAGCGACGGTCACTTGTCTTGCAACTCAATCATCGCATAACAGAAGCAGAATGAAACTCCTGTATGCTGTGATAGATTATCTTGTCATCACCACTGTTGAGTGATATCAAATTGAAATAATAAAAGAATAATAATAATAATAATTTCTTCAAGGATTCATCATGATGGCTTACCTGCAAATGATCCAGCAAAGTTTCCAAACCACGATCGCTTATCGATGAACAACGCAATCCAAGTGAATGAATATGTTTTGAGGCCAATGGAAATGAATGGACCACATCGAGAGCATCCTCATCGGAAGCGCCAACAAGCCCGAGCGCATGAAAACCACGACGTATCAATGAATTGTACAACTTGGAGCGATCGCAATTGGGCATTTGACGCAATTCACGACACTGGAGAGTCGGCAGCAAACCGGACCAATACCGTGGACTACGATAGAGTATGTCACGCCATTTGATGCAAACTTGGGCAAGAACACGACGTTCGTATGAGGTGAAATATAGGAAAAATCTATTCAGGAAACGATCGTCTAGAAATAATGCATCGATGCTGTTTATTAATGGCGGGTACTTGTGTAATATGAGCGAAGATTGGGTGACAGCAGCAGCCAACTGTGGACTACCGCCGACGGCGTTTGTCATTATAATGCCACCGCCGGCATTGCCATAGGGATGATGCATATGTGGATTTGGTAATTGTTTGCGCAATTGTATTGGTGTGCCAATGCTTCCAGCACCACCAACACCGCCACCACCAACGGTCTGATGGCTCTTTTGCGCCGCAACCATGCCCATTGTACTAAATGTAGGTGATGCTGATGACGATGATGATGATGATGCTCCAGCTGCTGCCACACCAACAGCACCGGGTATTTGTATATTCATTTGCTTGGCAATCGACTTGACTGTGGGCGTGGGCGGCGCACCCAATGGAATACCAACGGTTGGTTGAGTCGCATTCGCAGCGGATACATGGTGGTTTGATGAATTAACAAGCGTAGCATTAGCCATTTGTGCCTGTAACTGTTGCTGGTGGTGGTGATGGTGTTGCTGCTGCTGTTGTTGTTGTTGTTGTACTTGTTGCTGTTGTTGTTGCTGCTGCTGTTGCTGCTGTTGCTGTTGCAACATATGATGCGCAGAGAGAACAGGAGTCGCGGGTATATTTTGTGTTGTATTTATATTCGGATGTACAATACCAGGTTGTATTGGTTGTGACTGATTGAGGCCACCACCACCGGCGCGTGTCGGTTTATCGGGTATTTGTTGATTTGCAATATTCGAATTGGAATTGGAATTGGTGTTGGAGTTTGATGTTGAGTTGTTACTATTGTTACTGTTACTGTTACTGTTGCTACTTCCTCCACCACATAAAGCATTTGTCACACGTTCCATTACTGATGTTTTTCCACTTGATGATGATGAAGATGATGATGATGTTGACGACGACGATGTAGATGATGATGATGACGAGGACGTTGATGATGAAGAATTGGACGAAGACGACATTGCCGAAGACGAGTTTGTTGAAGCATTTGTGGAGGCTGTTGAATTGGCGTTATTTGTTGACTGTGTTCCGCCGGATGTATTATTACCGTGATGGTGTTTCGAACGCAGTCCAAGGCCATTTATGCGTTTCGACAATTCGGCGGAGGCTCTTTCGACCACGCCTTGCGCCGAAATCGAAGACATTGTATGCTGGAACAAATTCACTTTGTCTTCGTCACACTCAACACGCTTCACGCAACGAAAATCAACGAAATGGTAAACACAGTTTTTGTTTGTGTTAACAACCCGACAAATTTATCCTGGCGTTCTCTTTTTTCCTGTCTTTCCTTTTGTTTTGTTACTTTGTTTTTTTTTTTTTTTTCTTTGGTAAACTTTGATGCACTCACTGTCAACCAAGTTTACAATTGGTGATACTGCTTATTCCATTCCTTCCTTCATAGAGTTGCTCCTTATAACGCCTCAACGACAGCCTCAAGTTTGTAAGTATTTTAAATGAAGTTAAAAATATTTTATAACAATTTTCCGTTTATTTTTTTTTTATTTTTTTTTTTCTAAGAGATTCTTCCTTTTCCTTCTTTTTCCTTTTCTTTTCTTTCCGTTCTTTATTATGATAGATGTGCTGCTTGTTTTTCCTCAATATTTTTTCTTTGGTTTATACTTTTTTTTTTTAAATTTTTTATTTTTGTAGCGGCAGGCGTATGACCTTGTCAAGCGTTGAAATTATAGTAGGTTAACTAAAAGAGAATCAAGAAAAAAAAATTATTATAATAAAGTTTTACCGTTAGCATGTTGCACAATAGTTTTTTTCACTTATATTTTTCTTCTATTTTTCTTTTTTATTCAAATGCGCAAAAATTTATGGGAAAACATTTTAAACACGCTAACATATTGTTACTACTATGACTTCAGCAATTCTTGACATTTTTCTAACACCCTTCACATACAATACTTTTTATGTTAATATAAATAGAAAACTGTGATGTTTATGATTGAAAGTATAAACTTTTACCATCATCATATGTTCATCAAAATAAACAGCAATATTTTCTATCTTAAAAAAAAGTTAACTGTGTAAAAATTTAATTATGTCTGTGCGTTTGTTCCTTATGGACTCCGCAAAGTCTTTACCGATTTTGATGAAGTTTTCAGGGAAACTCTAGCATAGTCTGGGGAGTGTTTGAGTAGAGTTTATTATGGATAGAAACAAAAATCATCCATCATTTTTCAAAAACAAAACCTGTTAGTTGCATTAATGACATGGTCAAATTGACATACATGACCAAGATTACGGTTATTCTCGACTGTCTTCCAGCTGATCATTGCACAAAACAATTGTAAATAAATTCTAAACAGCTGTAAATACATTTTTTTTTTTAATGCGCAGCAACGCGCACCGGCACAATCAGTACTTATATATTTATTCAAAGTAATTGTCCTTACAGAGATATCAAGTTGAAATATTATATTTTTTTAACCCTTTCCTAATACTATTTCAAAGCATTTGATCTATTAAATGGATACAATATCCTCAATGCAAAACTATCCCATTTATATGAAATTGAAACAAACGATTATGATTTTGAATTTTTTTTTTTTTTTAATTTATTTTAACAAAATTAACAAGAAACTAAAATACCAAAAAAAACAAAATTAATAATAATTTTAAATGTTTTATTTTAACTAAGTACAGTCTCTTGATGACCTCTCAAGTAATCTAAATATATGATATAATTACCAATTCCTTTTTAGAAAATGTAAATAAATGTGAGGTTGTTAAATAATCTCTATTGCAATGAAAAGAATAGACAAAAAAAGCATTGCCCAAGGTATAAAATAAAGGACTAGGATGAGAGGGGATTGGGAAGATATTATATAGCGGCTGATGAATGATGATTCCTTTAAATCTTTTTTTGACATCCAATTATCAAATCTGATGTTAGAGGCGGATAAAACTTGTTCAATCACTTTGTTTTGTGTTACCTCTCCTATATATGTAGCATATAATACAATATAGGAACCTTGTCTTTGTTTTGCATATTACCATATTTATCTAGATATAAAAATATTTCAGGAGTTGTATATCTATTAGATAGTGCATTTTCAAATTATAAGACACTTTCGTAGTAAAATGCTCTAATCAAGTAATTGAAATCAGAATCCAAATAACGACAGATATGTTTCCTGATGAAGTTCATATCATTAATGAGACATCAATTCTTACGATATCATCTGAAATGCATTAATTTTTTATTGAAGAAGTATATCGTGAAGCCGTTTGCTGGTTGTCTATATAAGGAGGTGCAATACCTAAGAATCCTACGCTCAAGTTTGCTTATCCTTTCTCTATAGGACGGGAACAGATTGAACCAAATTGAGCAGCCATAAGTCAAGTTTCGGTCTGACACTAAGTATTAGACTAGTGGAGAATATACTAAATGAATATACAATAGCAATATGCAGATGTCATGTGTTTATTATTTATTAAAATAAAGGAGAGAATCGAATCATATTTTATATAATTTCTTAGTTTTTGTATTTCTTAAAGGGTATTTCATTTCGGTGATTTCGAATTTTTAATATCCCATTTTTTTTTTTCTTTTTTTTTTTTTGCTTTTAGTGATTTAAAAACTAAGCCAAGGTAAGTTGATTGTTGTTGATGGCGATGCTGATAATAAATAATGCTATTGATGTTCATAACTTAGTTTCAAAGTTCGACTTTATTACATTATGGAAGTCAAATGACTAACTGAAGAAGAAACTTAGAGAGTTTCAACACAACAACAAAGAATTGATTATCTTGTATAGTAGAGAAAATTGATATGAAGATACTTTTTAGTCTTTTTAGCAGAAGTTTAAAGAAATTGTGAAATAAAATACTAGTATGTGTGCGCCAATAAAACTGAGTTTATATATTAGTTATATATGTATTTAGTAATGCTGGGGCTGTTGGATGAGTATAGCAAATCAACTTCCTACTTATCTTTTCGTGTGAAATTCAATTTTAGAATTTAAAAAGAACATTTGAAAGAAAGTTATGACATTTCAAGCGAATAAAACTGATAAATTAATGTGTGCTCTGGTTATCACTAGTATTGGCACGATTAATCGAAATAGAAAGATTAATCAGTTAATTTGTTGGAAATCACGATTAAAATTAATCGGAAATTCCCTTCCAATTAATCGATTACATCGGTTAATCCAAAATTCACTAGATGGGTTTTGTTTATTTTGTTTGTTTGCTAATCACTTTTTTAAAAAAGTAAAAAATATATTTAAATTACTGAAAATTCTTTTTCCATTGAATGCAAAAATTCTATAGCAAGATCATTCCCAAGATCCTCTAGCTTTAACGAATAATATGAAATATCTCAGAGAACATGGCTGAAATTGCCCTTACAGACGACAGAATTGGGGGCGGAAGTGACGCGTCTTCTACTGATGAAGCAGAGTTTTAATTTGTGGGCACAGCACCATAAGTCCTTGGTCTACAAACGAAGGAAAAAGAGCAATGATTTCTTACAGCCAGAAGATATGCTAAGCTTCTTCCTCCATGCTCCAATGCTGGTCAATGCCTGAGAAGAGATGAAAAACTGTGTACTTTTTACTCTTTCCGCAAAATATTGCTTATTAATTGAGAGTTCTGTGACCTCAGAGAGATTATTGTCTACAGTGGGTGCAATTGCTACAGAGAAACGTAACAGGTTAACAACGAAGCGCCTAACGAAAGTATTGTTTCTGAATTCATTGCTTAACAAATAATTGCGATGGGAAACATAAACTTTGGTTTGGGGAATTTATGACCCTGTAACATTTGGTTATGTAAATATACTCTGAGATATGGAAATGAAAAGTTGAAGTATAAGAAACTGTTTTAAGGTTGTATATGATTAAGGAAAAGCGATTAATAAGTTCATTTGAATGAGTTCTAAGGAGGAAGAACTTTTTTTTTTCTATTCTAATTAATAACTGTTTCAATTGATCGATCGATCGATCGAGTCATAACAATAACATTGAATATTCTTTGTGCTTCTTAAACTTAAAGTAAAACTGATCTAAAATAACTTAATTTAAATAAAGTCGATTATGTCATTTAAAGTGTAGCTCGTTTCTAAGAATAATACTAATAACTTTCGCTCAATAAATTTCTGCATACAGATTAGAAGAGCGAGCCAATGTTTTGAATACACTATGAGAGGCTATGAGCTATTTGTTAATTTAATTTAATTGTAAATTTCTTCAAGGAACATCTCTCCCTCAGTTTGGCATAGTATTCAACAAGTATGTAAATATTTTCCTGCATGACTAAGTTTAAGATTAAAACTAAATTAATTTTAGAAATTCTTTCATTTTTGCTTTCGTTCGTTCGTTTGCCATTTCATCTTTTGACACAAACAAATTTGAGTAAATAGAATTTAAAGAAACAATAAAAATAAATACAATAAAAGCAAGAAGCAAACAACAGTTTAAAAGTTAAAACAAAAGCAAATAAAAAACACAAAAAGAAAAAGAAAAAAAAAAATCCTAATGAATAAACAAAAGTGAAAAACCTTCGCATAGTGCCGCCTCTACCATTAAAGAGCCGTCGTCATCATCGTTGTCACAACCTCATACAACAAACTGTCGCCCACTAGTAGCTTTTATTCAAGTATATGGCTGGCTGAGTCTGAGTCTTTGATTCTATGGTACTATGGTACTATGAATCGAGGCGACGCGACAAATGTACTATAAGCCAAGCACAACGACAAAAAAGAAGCAGAGAAACACATTCAAAGGACTTAAAAGGACAACAGGCGGCTCAAGCATTGTAATACTTATATGAAAAAAGGCAATGTCTTACCTTGAGTTAAATTGAGGTTTTAAATTCTTGTTGGTTTGTACAAATGAAATTTATTGCGATAGACAGAAAGAAAGAAAAACAGGTAATCAGACAGAAGACAGAAGACAGACAGACAGACATTTCCACACATAATCACACAAAGAGACATTCTGACAGTTGGACAGTTGATAAAGATAACAAGCACAAATATGACAAATAAATTGTCATATCGTGTGAATGAACATGGACAACAACATTTTTATTGATGCCTTTCAAATGACCCTTGAAGGAGAGCAAGGATCATAATGAAGAACTAATAAATTTGTTGTGGCAAATGAGCACAAAAAATGAATCAAAATGAAGACATCAACTAAAAAGGAACTTAATTAAAGTGGTATATTTTTATGAACATTACTTCTTTCACAGCTTCCAATTCATTATATGAAATGTGAACTTTCAAAGAGTAAAGTTTATTTCTCTTAAAAAGAAAGAAAACGGGGGGAAAAAAAACAGACAAATATCATTTTCTAGTTTTTCATTTTGAAAAAAAAAAAAAAAAAATTGGAAAATTATCAACAGTAACAAATCTCTTTTCTTTTTTTTTTAAATCAACATATCAACATAAGTAGGAAGTCAAAACCTCTTTTTTTTCTTTTCTTTTTTTTTTTTTTTTTGAGTGCAGAAACATCAAGCATACGCCGCATATGATGGTGATTATAATAAGGAAAATGATGATGATGGCTATGACTATGACTGTGATGGTGATGGTGATGGTGACGATTGGTCATTGACGGCAGCTAAACATGCGACTTAACAAAAAGCACTGGCACTGGTATCTAATTACGAGCAGTAAATACTTTTGTACATACATATGTATACGATACGTATGTATCATATATCCTTTCAGTCAGTAAATAAATAAAGTGTAGTAGAGTGGAGTGGAGTGGAGTGGAGTGAGAAAGACACGAAAATTGCCTGAAGCGGTCAAATTTTTTTGATGTCGTATTTCATTTCAACATAATAGTTAGATATACGAATATATGATATACTATGTATACGCGTTTATATGTACTTATGTACATAAGTTGTCTGTATGTGTACAATATTTCTGAATAAATACTAACAAAAAGGAAGAAGAAGGAGGAATGGACTTTAAATAAATGCGATGGCAACCAAATAAAAATACTAATAAACCGAAATGATAAAATCTGTTAAAAGAATGAGAGACCTAAGTAGGAATGGAAAACAGTTTATAAAAAAAAAATAGAAGAAGAAGTTATTATAACTTGAGGTCAAAAAATTGATTTATTAAGAAAGGATAAGCTATGAGAGCTTTTGATGTTATACATTAACTACTACGAGGTGTTTTATGTTTATATTAGTCAGATTCTGGTAAGTAGTTAACCACAATAATGGATTAGTCCATTTTTCATTGCATTAAGTGAAATCACAGAATTATGTAAAATTAATAAGACTCTTTCCTACAAGCTACTTCAAAGTTCTAGTTACAAAAATACAATACTCATGTGCACGATTGGATGAAATGTACACACAAATCTCTTTTTACACGGACTTTTTTTACTCGATTTTGAAATAACACGGTTTACAAATTAGACGAATAATTTTCTTTTACACGAATATTTTTGATGTTGCACGAATTCAAAGAAGAAAAATTTTAAGACTGTTTTTTTTTTCCAGTGTTTTAAAGCAAATTCGTGAATGGATGTATGTACACGAAAACAAAATACAATTAGGGGAATACCCGAATAATGATTTATACGTTTTTTCTTTATCTCGTTGTTCTTCAAATCGAATCTTGTGTCTCAGTTCGAAGGCAGCATCATTTGTATTGCTCATTATTTTTTATTACAAATAAAAGTAAAATTGTGTTAAATATTTGGTAATATAAAAATTCGATAAGCAATATTAATATTAATTCATTGTTATAACCGCAATCTTCAGTTTTGTGTAGCTGGATATCAAGAATTATAAAAGGAACTTAAAAAAACAAAAAAAAACAGCTGTTAATAACAAACTTTCTAACTAAAAAATCAACAACGGCTTCTAATAACAATAAAAATTCTTCATTTCAATCAAACCCGACAGTTGTGGAAGAATTTGATGACGATGGTCCAGCCCATAATAAACGTGCACGCTTGTTATCAAGTAGCGATGAATAGTTGTGAAATCGACTTTTATTTCTTATTTAAATTTTTTCTTATAAAAATTTTTTTTTTTTTTTTTTTTTTGTTTAATAAAAATGAATTATTTCTTGTTTTATAATGGATTTCATTTTTACTTTTTATGCACGGTTTTTGGGGAAAATATATATAGATTTCCCATCTTACACAATTTTTTAAAGTTTTGGAACATATCCCCAAATTTACCATATGACGCATGTATATTTTTACACGATTTTTTTTTTTGCACGATTTTCTAAGGAACGTATCCACCGTGTAAAAAAGAGTTGGGTGTACTCTTATGTATAATATCAAAGATAAGTTTTTTAAAATGGATTATGTAAACACCTGTTATTTCAATTTGAAAGGCATAACGTCATTGTAAACAAATACATAAAATACTTTTCAATAAAAAATAACCATCATAATTGTACCTTGTGCCCAATAGTTTATTAATCAGCTATAAGCTATAAAATATTGTAGTGAGGACTATGAAATTTTAAGGGTATTGATTTAAAATCAGTTTACAGAAAGTGAAGACAGCTTTTTCATTCGCCTTCGCGAATCACCGTCCTGATAAAATACATTTCCTGAAGAACTATGGGGACACAGAGATACTTGTAGAGCATCAGTTTCATGACGTACGAGGGAGAATTGGCAGGCTTCTAAACAAATCATTTATAACTACATGTTTGAAGCGGTTTCTGTCAGCGATTTGTCGGAACAGAGAACACCGCACTCTCATATGCGTATGTGACTAAGATCGTGGTATTGATTGACGTCGATTGAGAAATATCTGCAGTATAAATAGTGAAGAGCACCGGAGCTAATACGCTGTCTTGGGGAACATCAGCATGAACAGATTGGATTGACGACTAAAAAACTAATAAACAAGTATTTAATGTCTCATTTTGTTGATAAAAGATTACCAAAATTATACAATTTTTTCGTCCCAACACATTTGTGTTACAAAGGCACAATATTTCCATAAATACTACACAATTAACAATGAAAATCTCAATACGTCCAGGCATTCTATTCTATCTAAACTAATATTATAAAGAGGAAAAATGTGTTCACCTATAGAAAACTACATTATCAGCGAATAACAAGAACTCTATTTTATTAAAAAAAAAAAAAAAAAAAAATTTGAAATCCCTACAAAAGGGACAACAATGTATCAAAAATTTGCGAAACATAATCGGGAAATTTGTTGAGAAGGGAAAAAGAGGGAACTGGGGATTGTGGTATAGAGAGTACAACGAAGCTAAGAAAGAAAACAGCCCGTGAGAAGCAGTGCCAGGTTTGTCTAGTATTAAATAAAAAAGTTGTTGTTGTTAGTGTTTATTAAATACGGTTTAATAAAACTTATTCTTCATTATGTCTTGTTTTGATACAATTAAGTTTTAACAATGAGGCTACCAATTGCTTCCAGATAACCAATATTAATCATATCCACCAGGAAGCAAAATTATTATCAGTACGCCAATATAATGTGCTGCGCTCTAAGCAGTATTTTCTGGACTCACACACGTGTGCACACCCAAACTACTATACAGGCGTTGTTCCTCGTAGGCTTAACCAAAGGGACATCAGACGATACATGGATGCCATAGACTTTTTCATAGGCGACACTATTGACAGTAGTCGCTATAAATGGGGTTGCAATAAATGAACATCGAAATACCTTCGTTTTAGGAAACCGTCCTCCAGCTGTTGATGATAGCGAAATGAGACTTACTCGGTCCCTGTCCCAATAAAATTTGTTTTAATTAGCAAGACATAAATCAAGAATCAAGTGGAAGATATGGTAACAGATTTTTTTTTTCTTGGAATTCTAATTAGGGATGTAAAATTTTGCTGATATAATCAGTGGCGGTTCTAGGCTTCATCTTTGAGGGATGTGGATAGTGTTTTTCAACAAAATTTTTGCAGAACGAAAAATGTTTATTCATTTACATTTCTTTGCAGTTTTCTATGAGATCATTAATGAATCATCTATTCTGGTATTGCATGGTTATTAAATCTTATAAACATACATGTATAATACTAGATGTCTAGAATACATCAATCCACGACTGACCAATCCAATTTTGTAAGACGACGAGGTTTGTCTTGGCAAAACATGTCAACCATTTCTTCACTTGAAATTTCGATCTCTTTGTGAACGTTGCCCAACGCTAACCCGTTGAGTGTGGGCTCAGACATATTAACACGCAGGTAGGTTTTCAATCTTTTCAGCAGAGAAAAAGCCCGTTCAGCTGTTGCCGAAGTGACAGGGATTGTCGAAAACAATTGCAACGTTCGGGAAGAAATTATTGAATTTCTTCGATTTGATGACCAGCAGTGCCTCAAGTGCAGTCTAGGTTCCCTTCAACTCTGTGTTTTTGCAATTCTTGTGCCACAAAATGATTTCATATCCAGTGGCAGAGACCCCCACACCCCACCCCACCAACAACAACCGTGCAGAGTGAAACTTTAAATTCGCATCATTGCTTTTTACGTCATCGCATCATTTTTTTAAAATTCACTTGCCTTATGTTTCTATGGCCGCACGAATTACAACGAAACCGAGCTCAAACACTGGATATGATACAGATTCCTATATAATGGGTGATTCCGATTATTGGAGTATATAATCGGTGATGCTGATACCAATATCTATAGCTTATTAATGGGATTGTTATTTCACAAAGTAATAAACCATTTCATAAAGTTAAGTTATACAGAATGCCAATACTTATAGTTCAGAATTTTGTTTTTTTTATATTATGGAGGATGGAAAAAAACGCAGCTGACCTCAGTTTCTGCGCAAGTTTGAAAATATGTATGTATGTCTCTCAATTACGCCTATAGTTTTTACGATCTCAGTTTCTTGAAATGTTGGTACATCTTATATAAGATTCCAACTCTTCTTGCTCACGACGGTTATTGGTCTTAGGGTTCTTTAATCAGTCGCTGAAGACATTCCTAATTCCAATCAAATTTGATATATAGTAAAGTTCATAAGAATTGATTTACAAACACACAAAGATTGCCATTTTGTGAAACTTTTCAATCGAATACAAATTGCCCTCGTAAGATATTATTTGATAAGTTGTTTGTTCTGACGCCTACATAGAATTTAACATCAAACACATGGCAGAAATCCCATAGAAATTTCCATTTATTGTATATTATATTGTATTAAGGATTCAGATTTAAGAAGGAATATACTTATTTTATAAAGACGATGAAAATAGAAATTATATGCCTCAATTGAGATCGAACGAGCGAGTGACTTAAAAAATGTTGTTCATTCTTGTTGGTTGATACTCAAAGTTTTGGTTGTTATAGAAATTAATGAAAATTTGTTTTTTTGTTGTTGTTTTTAAATGATGATGAAAACCGCTATGCAAAACCAAATAAAAAGTAAAACTTAAAAGAGATTTAATAACACACTTTTCGTTGTTATTGTTGTTGTTGTTGTAGCTGTCGATTTTCTTGTTGCTGTGTCTGTCTGTATGTCTGTTTTTGTTGTTATTATTGTTTGTACTAACATAAACCTGTGCCATGATCAAAGAACCAAAATGGTAAAGGAAAATCACTCACACACAGACACACGCACACATACAAAATCAATATTGCGACCAAATTTCATGTGCCTTATATACATTGGTATATATGTATGTAAGAGGTATGTATATAGTTGTATATTATATATACATATATAGACCATGACACAGAGCAGCGATTTAAAACGTGCGGTAGTTACAATTCAAACGAATGAACAAACAGAGAAGAACAGAATACAGAACAGAACGAATGAATGAGACAAAATGAGGCAGCAAAGCAGCAAATTGAAGGCTTCATTTTTATTTCTGTTTCTGTTCTTTTTTGCAGGCATAACAACAAACACGACAAGCAATAAAAAATGTGAATCAAGAAGAAGAATCAACACTTCAGTTACTAGAGAACTAGAACTAAAGCAATAATGGAGCTCAGAGGCAACTCACAACTTCAAAAATAACTACAATACTAGAAAAAAAAAAACAGTAAAAACAGTAAACACAATCAACAACAACAACTACAGAATAAGTAGTAAAAAAAACAACAGAAAGGAATAGAAAAATGAAATACATTCAAGTAAAATGACATGAACGAATGAAGCGTAGAGAAAGAGTAAATGAAGTAAGTAAGTAGGTAAATGGTGTACGATGCCTGCAATGAATGAAGAATGTTGAATGAAAATACATAACAACAAAACGAAAACCAAAGAAAGAAAAATAAATGAAAGAAAGAAAGACTACATTACACTACATTACATTACATTACAAAAAGGGATGAGAGCGGGTGAGTGAGTGAGTGAGTCAGTTCAGTCAGTATCTGTGACTGTGTCCTAACAAGCGATTGTCATGAAGTTTAAGTATGCGAGAAAGTGGCAGTTTGTGTTAGTGTATTTGCATGTATGTATGTATGCATGTTTCTGAATGTGTGAAGTTGAAACAGTTTTTTTTTTTTTTTTTTTTGTTAGTATGTCAAACGCACACATTTGCATAAATGCACGGCACTGCACTGCAGAAATAAACCAGTTTCAGTCGAGCATGTTGTGTGGCTCTTTCTGCATTCATTTCCATACAGCAAACAAACTCAAAACTTTACGAATATCATGTAGACAATTTTGTACTGCATACCGCAAGGCGTCATTACACACATCATCATACACACATGAGAATATACTTATTATATAAACTATGTGCTTATGTATTCTGATTTGTATAAAGAAAAGTTACTAAAGTATAAGTAATAAAATTTACTAAGTAAACTCTAGACACAAATTGTAGTTAAAGTAACGCAGATGCTTGACATGCCACACTTGGCATATTAATCAAATTAGTCAACAGTAATTGTTGCTTGAAAAAACCACATCATGATGATGGCAATGTTGATGTTGATGTTGAAAGCAAAGACAGTAAACACAAAAGGGAATTTTAGAAATCATAAAATTTATAATAATATTCTACATAGATTTAAATATACCCTGCACTACTTGCATGTATTGTATTGTATTATATTCAAAACTAGAAAATCCTCTCTTTCTTTTCTCTTATTTAATCGTGTTTCTTGGAGTATTTTGCTGTCCTTATAAAACTAGGCCAAATAATGCGCCGCTGCCTTTGACCTCTTTTATTAACATAACAGATGCCATCATCATCACCATGATTTTAGCCAGATGATGCTGATGGTGATGCTGCTGACAATAAGAACTCACGTACACTAGACATACACACACTCAGTTAAATACATTCTCCTTCTTCATCTTCTTCTTCTTATATATAGAAAAGTAAATAAATAAATAAATAAATAGAAATCTAAGATTTTTAGTTCAAGTGTGAAACGCACATTTGCATCAATGCCAACCAAGGCAAGTCAAGCCAAGCCAAGCCAAGCCATTCTAAGCAGGCCAACCCAACTAATGTTAACAATGTCATCATAAGCATTAAAACGGAAATTGACCCATAGGCGGCTCTTAGGCTTTGCTACAAACATACACATAGACACACTCAAACACTCACACTTACATATGTACATATATGTATAAACTCAAATAACCGCGTCACGTTGTCTCTCTACAAAAAAAAAGTTCATTATATTATTATAATTTCTTTCAACTCTGCGAAAAATGACATCACAAATATTTCCCGCAGAAAATTCTATTCTTCAAAGCTCATTGTTTCGCTGATTTTGTCGTAAGGGTAAGAGCAGAGGGAGCAGGGGCATCAACATGGGGGTGTTTTTGGGGTTGATGATTGGTTTGTTGCTTTCAAGTATAAACGGGTGATGATGCAAAAACCGAGGGTGTGTTTACATTACAGAAAATAAGAATAAAAATGAGACCAACAACAACAACAACAACGACGAAAAGCGAATAATAAATAATGAAATACAATAAAAATAAAAATGAATTTAAATTAAATAAAAAGAAAACAATGTGTAAAATAAAACAAAAGCCCCACTTACAGCACTCACAATTTGTTTGTTTGCTTTTGCTGCGTGTGTGTGTGTGTGTGTGTGTGTGTGTGTAAATGAATGCGTGCTTTAGTCTAGTGGCGACGGCAACAGAAACTCAACAAAAGCAAAAGCATAAATGACAACAAGAATAAAAACAACAAAACCAAAAAAATCACGTGCTGCTGTCTTACAGAAGTCAAGTCAATGAAAAGTAAAAAGCAAATCAAAGGAACAACAAAAAGCAAAATGCTTATAATAAATTTAAATTAATTTAAAAAAATTAAATGAAATGGACAATAATAAATAAATTAAAAATAAATACAACATATTAAATTAAATAAATTTATAAAGAATATATACATACATATAAGTAGAATAAAAATTTACCTTCAATTTTATAAAAATTTTTATTTTTTTCAATATTTTTTCAAATTTTATATTTTTATCATATTATTGTTATTGTTATCTTTTGCTTTTTGTCACATGCAATAAAAATCAATTTCATTGCTTTGATTTTTCTTTAAATGTTTTTTTGTTTTTCTTTTATGTTTTACTGTTATGTTAAATGTTATTTCGTTGCACTTGATTGCAAAGTAAAACAGACGAAGTGACAGACAACAAAAGCAAGCACAAATGCAATTTATATTTATTTATTTTGCAAACAAAAGTCAGACGATAGAAAAAACTAAGAAAACAACAACAAACAATAGAGGAATACAAAAAAATGAACTCAATGAAACAACTAACTGTTTCTGTTTCAAACTAACCAACTAAAAAATTCGCACGATTTTTACAATTTGAATTAAATTCCTGCCGACGGAAGACGCACCAAAGCAAACACACACTGACTCACTCACTCACGACGATAGATGATAGATCGAAACCGTTCGAAAGTGTCCCTTTTGTAGTGTTTGAAACAAGAAAGAAAACCGAACCGAACCGAAAGACAACTCAAAACTGTCTCAGGAAAATTTTATGAAAAGCACAAGAAGTAAAGCGTCCAAGCGATATGGCGCCACGAGACAGAGCAGACACTCAGAGTGAGAGACATAGAGAAATGGAGAGCACAAGTTATAATATTAAAAGAGAGCAAGAGCATTAAAAAAAGCCCACACAGCTGACAAGCGCAGTGCACACAATCTACACACTTTCATAATATGCGCGTCTTTTGGTTGTGTTGTTGTTGTTATTATTATCGTTGTTGTTTTTGCGCTTTTATGGGGTTGCGCTAAGTTTTTGTTATTGTTGTTATAGGAAATGTACTTGCGCATTGCTGTTGTTATCATTTCGTTGTTGCTATTTTTTTAATGTTTGTTGTCATATAAACAAAGGCACAAAGGCAAATCAACCCTGAGCTCTTCTTCTCTCAGTGTGGGAGTATGGGCGAGAGAACATTAAATTGTTTTTTTTTTTGTTATTTGAAGAGAGAGAGAGAGAGTATAAACATTAAAGGAGAGCTTTTGTTTGGTAAGGAAATGCTTAAATAACGTTACAAATTTAAATTAAAAATATAACAATCCAATTTAAAAATACACAATTTATGGACAATAAATACATTTGTAGTATGAACAAAAATTAAATACAAAATTCATCTTTTTAGTAAATTATTTTCTTTTTATAATTAATTCTTTTGTTTACTTTGTGTAAATGATGTTGACTGTTGTTGTCTTTCAATGACAAAAACAATAAGACAGCTGTAAAGCACTTCTTAACACACGCATACATAGATACAACATGGTTGAATATATTCCAACAAGTCTTACTTTTTGTTTTATTTATTTTGATCCCTGACGTTGCAGTTGGAGGAATACTTAATATTTTTTGCTTCGTCTTTTGTCTAGCGCTTTATGCTTACTTTCTTCTTGTCTCATCCTGATTTCATTCTTGCTTTCGTTTCAGTGCATTTTCTGTGTGACAATCCCTAAGAAGAACTAAGAACTCAAGTACGCAAACAAACATAAACGAATGAACTTTGCCAACCAGACAACAGTGCATCATCATATTCTTTTATTTATCCCATCACTTTGTATACCCTACTCAGATAACATATATTGTTAACGTTTAAAGCTTGAACTCCACACCACCCTTTTCGGCGTCAATCTTTTTCACTAAAGCGTCGAACAGCTGATTGACGTCACAAACCGAGAAAAAGGTTGAAACAAGCTCAACTTTTAACGCCAGACGCGTTCGACACTAGTCTGTGGGATTGCTGCATAATAGCGTATTCAGACAGAACTAAAGTCTGAGCTCTGGGCAACTCGGACAAATTTGTGTTAACACAAAACTCTATCAATTCTTAAGCGCTATAGACACGGTCAAACTCAGGGTGTCAAACATCTGTGTACGTTTGTTGTATCCAACATACACTCACATTTCACTCACGTTGGATGAAATATCCAATATCCATCAATCATCTTATTTGAGATGCACACATACACATTTCACGAACACTATGATGAGGTTTGGCACACCGAGTTTGACCGTGTCTACGACTCTTAAGTGTAGTGTAAAATTATTATTAATTATTATTAATTAAAAATATGTTTTCCTTAATTAAAAACAAATATGAATAATATTAAAATGGGTAATAAAAATTCCTTATAACGCCATGATGTTGTTCGAGCCAAACAAGGTACCGCATAAAGAATATCATATATGTGTCAAACACTCACAAATAGATCGAACACATCAAGCGCAGCTGCATGTAGTATTCTATATACTTGAATATATAAATGTTTATAAATATTAAATTTATTTTTTTTTTAAATTTTAAACTTTTCAATCAATTTTTAATACTCCTTGCGCCATCTAGCGTAATTAATATACAAAGCATCGTTGCTACACCCGCTTTAATATTTTGATAGTGTTGAATAACAAACAACACTTTAATTATAAAGTTTTTCAGCACTGGCAGCATTGTCATTTTGTCAATAGTTAATAGTTATTGGCTGTGCTTTCCTGCTTTCCTTGTGCTGGCGAAAATATTGTCAAAGAAATTAATAGAAATAATGGCGCGGTTATGAGATTAACGTCATTTTAAACAAATAAGAGAAAGATTCCAATTTGACGTAAGTATCGTTGATAGAATTGTTATAAATAAAAAAAAAAATAATAAATGTACATATGCAATGCACACAGCAATGAGCGCTTCTGTGGACCAAAAATACAACAAAATGTCAAGTAGCACGAGTAACGTCGCTCCTAGTAGTACTGAAGTGCGTTATGTTACTGAGATTCCAAGTAGTTTAAAACAGCTGGCACGTTTAGTTGTGCGTGGCTTTTACACCATTGAGGATGCCTTAATCATTGATATGCTGGTTCGAAATCCTTGTATGAAAGAAGATGACATAGCAGAGCTGTTACGTTTTGAGAAAAAACAATTACGCGCTCGTATAACGACACTGCGTACAGATAAATTTATACAAATTCGTTTAAAAATGGAGACTGGACCCGATGGAAAAGCACAAAAGGTCAATTATTATTTCATTAACTATAAAACATTTGTGAATGTAGTAAAGTACAAATTGGATTTGATGCGAAAACGCATGGAAACCGAGGAACGTGATGCAACCAGTCGTGCCAGCTTCAAGTGTATAACTTGCGGCAAAACATTTACAGATTTGGAGGCTGATCAGTTATTTGATCCCCTAACTCAAGAATTCCGTTGCACTTTCTGTGGTAGCCCGGTGGAGGAAGACAGTTCTGCAATGCCAAAGAAAGATTCGCGGCTTATGCTGGCGCATTTTAATGAACAACTACAGCCTTTATATGATTTGCTGCGTGAAGTTGAAGGAATCAAATTAGCTCCTGAAATTCTTGAACCTGAACCTGTTGATATTGATACTATAAGAGGGTAAGTAGAAGAATTCACTTGAGACTAGAATATTCTTATTAAAAATATAATATTTCTTGATTTACAGAATTAATAAACCACATGCTCTACGTATGGACAACATGCAATGGTCCGGCGAAGCGACACGTAACCAAGGTTTTGCTGTCGAAGAAACGCGAGTCGATGTAACCATCGGTGGCGATGCTACAGAGGCTGTGACCGAACGTAAAGAGCGACCTGTCTGGATGACCGAAAGTACTGTGATAGCTAATGATGATGCCGATGAGACAGACAGCCTGCTACAAAGTGCTGCCCAGTCATCATCACATGGAACAATTGGGTCTGGCAATAACACAGGCAGTCGCAATAAAAAAGAAAACGAAGACATTATGTCTGTATTGCTACAGCATGAGAAAAAGCCAGAAAAAATTAATGCGCTAACAAAAAGCATTAGAACCAATGCAGATTCAAGTGATTCTAGTGATGATGAAAAGGACATTGAGAATACTAAAGTTCGTAAGTATAAATCGCAGTTATTGGTTGGTTTATAATGTAAATACAATTATTGTTTTTTTTTTCTCCATAGCAAGCATCGACTTTAATAATTATATTAACTCAGAATCAGATGAGGAAGAAGATGACGTACCAACGGTTCTCGTTGCTGGTCGACCCCATCCAATAGATAAGATCAATGACACACTAATTGCTCAGATGACTCAACAGGAAAAGGAGAATTATATTCATGTCTATCAACAACATTATAGTCATATGTACGATTGATTGTACGTAAATACTTAACTGGATTCAACAATAGCAATCATTACCATCACCATCATCAAGTATCATTTATATAAACAAATAAGGTTTTTCTTATTTAAATTTTAATGATATACATAAATATATTAAAACTACATACATATTTATAATTTTGCAAAACAAACATTATTCGTATATGACCATTTATATAGATATGTAGATATACAGATATAGTACATACATATATTTTATATAAAAGTTGTTGATTTTGATTTGATGTTATTAAATTAAATTCGTTCCAAATACCGGATAGCGTTGTTACTTAAATGAATTACTCACCTGAGTTTTAAAGCAATAGAACGAAATCGTGAAGACAATAGAAACAAAATAATCAATAAAATGCAAACTTATTTACACATTAATGTAAATTAATTGAATTAAACACAAATAAAGGGTGGGCCGACTATTGGTTCGATTTTGGTTTTGTCATTAAATGGACAAAAGTTTATTTTTATTTATGAATTTCTCATCATTTGATAGATTAACTCTTCTGATTAAGTATGAAAAATAAGATCATTCAAATGTTGGCCGTGGATGGCTCGGCAGTAGGTCATCCTGGAACACCAATTTTCAAAAACTTTGTCCATCGTTTCCTGGTCAAAATCCTCAGAAGAGTGTTTCATGAAATGCCGACTTGTTGACTACTGCGCGTTGAATCTATGTTTGGAAGGTTAATATTAAACTACTACTGTCAGCCAATTTATGGCGCTCAAATTGACAGTATCATTAACAACAGGGAGTTCAAAATCGGAACAAAAAAATGACCCACCCTCTGAATATAATACAAGTGCCTTCTCAATAACTGTTTATTTGATAGTCCCGCACAAAATGTGATAGTGTTGTGTAATTTCAATTTGTTTCGTTTTCAACACTTAAAAATAGTGTTAATTAAATAATGTCAGTGCTGAGAAATTTCCCTCGTTTGACAGAAATTGGCGTTGGTAAAGAGGAAGCGTGTGTTCTCGAACAAAGAGTAGAGACGCCTCCGTAAAAGAAAATAGTTTGTTCAAAGTAGAAAGAAAAAAAAAATTATTAAATAAAATGCCAGCAGTTGTGCGTGTAAAACGTCGCATTGATGAGGAGCCACATTCGGCTTTTGTTCTAAATGGCAAAAAGCGTCGCGTTGATGGAAACGATGCCGGTGGATCACAAGAAACCACAGAAGCCAAAGATGATATTTCTACAGTTCTTAAATTTGCTGGCACAATAGAAAAACAAGTAAGTTAAATAAAATTAGATGTAATATTATTAATATTAATTGTAAAATTAACAACATAGGATGATGCAGCTACTAAACAAATTGCCGCACGATTAACCAAAGAGTCTGCCAAGCAGCTGGTACAACAGAAAACTACCAGTCGCCAGCAACAGCATACAAATGTAACAGAACGTGTGCGCATGGAGTTGCGTCAGGCACAGAGTGAGCAACGTTTTCGTGTTGTCAACTGCCAGCGTACCACACTTAATGAAGAAGAATCACTTGCTGGTGGTGCTGCTGCTGCAGCTACAAGTTCTTCTGCTACTAATATCGTTAATAATGAAAGTAACGCTCAACAAACGTCCAGTGCCAAAGAAGCCAGCAGCTCGGCTGTCACCATTGTCGATATTGAACCAGCAGCTGCAGGTGCTGCCGCTGATAATAGTAGTTCTCAGCTAGCTGCTGCCGCTGCCGCTGCCACAATTTCATCCGATTCACCAGCAGATTCGGATACTGGTTATGTATACGATCTCTACGTACCCGAGAATGAAGAAGAGGCTGCACATGTTGATCTAATGGACGACAATTATCTAAGGTTGGTCATACATATCGAACAGCATATGATCACAAGATATTATATTTAGAGACCTTATATCAATCATCTAGAATGTAGTAGACCCCTTTTCCAAATCTCTTGCACACAAACAAATGCATACATATATACATACATAAAAACACACACATATATATATACATATATATATATATATATATAAACCAACTGATGAATATTCTACTTGTGTTCCACACAATGATGAAGGATATATAATACATAGTTGGTTGATGGTTCGATTTTTAATATTAGTTATTACATGCTGCATTCATAAATCAATCACCACATGTATAACGAAAGAACGCATAATTATAATATTTTATATTGAAAATTATTCTTCGTTTAACAACGTTTTTATTATTATTATTGTAAAAGGTTATATTATCCGTTTAATTACTACTACAACATCTAAAAAAATAAGATGAAAGAAACATACATACAAACATAACCCAAAACAACATGAACAACGACTTGATGTGATAAGCGAAACGGCGGGCGGGTGAACGTTGTAGCAACAGCAGCAGTCAACGCGAACTACTCTCGCCTCGCATACTCCTCAAACAACTATGTACTCAAAATATGCGTCTTCCAAACGCCTATAAAGCACTAATATATGCACTTAATCCTGGCACTTGAGTTCCTCTTACAATTTTAGATTCTATTAGAGATCATTATTATCATTCATTTACAACATATTGTTAATCATCATCAAAACTTGATTGAATTCTATATATAATTTATATCCTTGTTGTTGTTGTTGTTGTATCCCATTGTCCTGTACCAAAAATTCGTTGTTTATGTTGCATTTGTTATTTTTATTATCTGTTTTTCTTTTTTTTGTTAATCATCTTTTCCCCTAACCATACAGTTTGTGTTCATTCCATTGGCATTTCATTTCATTTTACAAATTCATCATCACATTACATATTATATACTACATTAAATTTTTAAGATTTCAAGAATGGATGCTATGCTATAGTTTGTGTTTTATAGCCGCCTATGCAGATACAAATACAAATTCATATATATACTCGTATATATATATATATATATATATATATAGTTAATAGTTTAGTTGAATATAAGTATAAATAATAAATAAAATAAAATAAAAACTTGGTTGGGCTAACCATAATCAATAAAAAAAATGACTTAAATCAATTGAATAAGCTTACTTTTGTTAATAAAAAAAAAAAAAAAAAAACAAAGAATGAGAAAAAAATAAAAAAAAAATTGAGTAATAAGATAAGATTTATTGTGTTTTCACTTTGTTATGATGTTGTGTTGTGTTGTGTTGTGGGTACTGGCGGAACCAAGTTTTTATTTTTCTTTTGAAAGCTTAATTAAAAGGCTCATGCCTAATTTTCTACATTTTCACATTTCACATTTATTTTATGGATCTGGCTGTGATCCCCTCCTCTGTTCGTATAGTGTACGCTTGTGTGATAGTTTGACATTCGAAGATTGCTGTGAGGATGAGGATGAATATGACTCAGAGGACTCGAATCAAGAGAATTATTTTACTAATGATTATCCTGATGAATATGAAGATATTGAGGAGTATGCTGATAGATTTGATCAGGGTTATGATATAAGCTCTGCCATACGCAATTTTCATTTGGGTAAGTGATAATTCGCAATCGCAATCAGGGGAAATACATACATAATACATTTTGAATGAATATTAATAATATTTTTTCATTACTTAGATGATGATGACGATGATATCGATTACAGTAACGAGGCCAGTTCAAGTGATTACTTTGATGATAAGGATAATGAAGAAGGTTATGTACACATTTTTAAACCTAAATATGCTGGAGATTACGATAATTCTGATGAAGATGTAGACAATGATAATAATGAAAGTTATCACAAACGTAATTTCAATGAGGTTAAAAAAGCATCTGAAAATCATGTTGATGATGTCGTTGATATAAATGATGGTGGTGACAAGGATGAAAAAGATAAAAGTAATTCCCCCATATAAAAATTCATACATTAAGAAAGAGATGATGGTGTAGATGACGATGATGACTGTGGTGGGGATGATGATGATGATGACTGTGGTAGGGATGATGATGATGATCAGCTATTCTTGCATTGATCTAATCAATACAAAATCTCAAACGAGCATAATTAAAATTAATAAAAAAAATTTCTCACTCAAAATGTACAATTCGAGTGTGAAATTTATTATAATTCTGTGTTTAACAAATAATAAGTAAAATAATAAATTTGAATTAAATTTTACTCTTGTGTTTGCAAAAACATATTTCTTAATTTTTCAGCGTCGTGCAACTTATTCAGCACAAACATGGGTTCCTGGTCATTGGGAATGTACTAGTTGACTCCCTTGCTAAGCACTCCTTAAAAGAACCACAGCACACAGTCAATATATTTGAAAAGACTGACATCCTTCGTTTAGTTAAATTTCATATTCGAAAGAAAGATCAGATTTCATGGGATAACGCAAGCCATCTCCACTAGGTTTTTAATACAGGTGCCTGCTAAAAGCCACCGAAATGTCACAACGCCCTTACTCATCGATACTTTGCGACCTCAACAATGATGTATGCCCTCTCTGTATAGTGAAAAACCTTAGAAGACGCATATTCAGTAGCATGGGCAAAGAGAACTCAATCTACCAGACAGAAATATGTACATGCTACAGAATTATATATCAGAGAAGAATTAGGGTGTGCCACGGCCAATAAGTACATACATACTAATTCACCCAAACAGCAAGGCTGCACTACAGGCACTGGACGCTTTTGAGTTCAAATCAAAGATTGTTTGAGACTGCCTAATGGTACTCAAGCCATTAGCTTCAAATATCCATGTCAATCTTGTTTGAATACCAGGGCAATGTGGGTACCTTGGGAACGAAAAGGCATATAAACTCGCCAGAAAAAGAGCTGCTAATATCTTCATTGGACCAGAACCTTGGAGTTCTACTAGGGATAATGTTGAAAAATAGCTTGTTGTAAATCGCATCTATATTGGGTTAATACTTAAAATATTAGAGTAGCAAAAATCTTCATGCCAGTCGGTTCTCGCAAAAGAATACGGGAAGAGCATAAGGTTAGTTTCGGGCTTATTAACTGGTCATTGCAGAGTGTTATAACATCTACGCAATATGCGTATATGCTTCAATGTAGACTGTGCTATGAAGAGGGGGAAACAGCAGAGCAGACTAGACTTCCCTATATGAGATTCCAGTACCTGGAACTAAATGATATTGCAGGCTTGTCTCCGAGGACGATTCTGGAATACTTGATGAATAATATTACATCGGATGAATTGTAACTGTGAGGGTTGTCACAATAGGTTCATTGGTGGCCGCAGGGACAAAGCTTAATCTAAAATGGACTCTCTGCAATGAATTTGCTGCTCAGCAGCACCTGATCTCAGGGTGCAATGCAACACAGCGGCTTCGCGACAGGCAAATTTAACATGGCAGACCTCCTGGGCAACCCTAATCTTATCCTACTTTTTAATAATAATAATATCCCAATTTATTTTCTTAAATCGTGTTTCTTTGCGAACAAATCATTCGCAGCCAGTGAGAGTGAGTGGTTTGGACCCGCTTGTGGTTTGAGTATGCAGCTATACTCCAGACTTGTATACCATATAACCAGGAGGGCGTGGCGATTTGTTGATACACTGTTCGCTTGTTTGCGTAGGACTAGCTGCTTCTGTTGTTGATAAGCCAGAAGAGGTATAGCTCCACAGGTTTCAACTACTGTGATGATTTGCTCCCTGAATGTGAACCCGTTGTTAGTAAAAAGTTAAATTGTTGTATAGTGAAATTTTGAATTAAAATTATTTTTTGTTTATATAAAATTAATTAATAATACTAATAAAAAGTAATGGGTTTCCTTTTCTTCATTCGTTTTAATGCTATTGCAAGCAAAATTGGCGGCGGAGCCAATGACCAAAAATATGTGCATTCTTATGTGGGGACAACTACAACGATTTGTCCAAATGTATGGATTGACTCGTCATACGCACATGAAATATTTTCAGAGATTTTTACCTGGAAAAAAAGGAAGAAGAAGCAATTTAACTTAGGGGCGTACGCAGGAGGAGAAATTTGGGGGTTCAAACCCCCCAACGGAATGTGAATCATTGAATTGCAAGATTTTTGAAGTGAAACTTATTAAAATTTAGAGTACAATTTTGAGTGAAAAAATAAAAATCGTCACTTTTTTCGTCTAACGTCCCCCTGAAAAAATTGTCTGCGTACGCCCCTGATTTATGTTATGTATGTGGTAAATTTGCACAATTATTTGACGAGTGTTTGGCGTGTGCATCGCATTTGTGAAAAAGTCGTCGTTGTGAGTTGACATTGCTGCGGAAAAGAAAATAAAATGGAAAATGAAAAAGAAAAAGAACGACGTAAATTGCTCTGCGAATTTATTGATGCGTACAAATCGTTCCCGTCGTTGTGGAAAATAAAAAGCAAAGAATACAGGAACAGAGAAAAGAAAAATGCCGATTATGATTTGCTTTTACAGACATATAAAAAAATAAATCCCGACGCAACAAAGGATATCATGCTGAGAAAAATAAATTCATTAAGGACGTCGTACCGCCGGGAGCTGAAAAAGGTAAAAGAAGATAATGGCGTCGGTGACGAATTTGTACCATCAGTTTGGTACTTCGATCGCCTTTCGTTCCTGGAACACCAAATTGCGCTGTCAGGAAGCATGTGCTCAATGGATGATGACATCGAAAACACAATTGAGGTATGTGAAGAAAAACATGTTATTTATTTATTTATTTTTATAAATACAACTGAGAAGCTAAAAAAAAGTCACAAATAAATTGTTTTGCCGTGGAAATTCTCCCACCTTATTTAAATATGTATGTTCCTGTAATATTTCTCCCTAAAGGACTAAATAAGTATACGCGTCACATCGTGTGTTCAAATCGGTGACAAAGACCATATATATATATGTATTGTTGGGGGGGTCTTTGGGGGTATTTCGGTATTCGACAATTGGTCACATGTGTAGAGCAAATCAAATTTTTTCTTTTGAGTTTCGCCACATTCTTCTTCTTCTTCCTCAATGTTGCTGCTGTGTGCAGGCAAAGAAGAAAAATTGTTTTTGCTTGTGTATACATTTTGTTACAGAGACGTGTCTGCGGAGGACAAAGGAAAAGAAATTGTTATTTGTGTGTACATTTCGATGCGGGCAGACAGCTTCGGCCCTTGGGTAGAGTGAAGCGGTCGCTCTAGGCAAACATTTTCCAGCGCAAAATAAATTTTTAAAATATATAACGTTATGTGCGCGCTGATGTCGTTGTTGCAAAAGTCTGGTCAAAGTTAAAACTCCGGTGTAGAATTTACTTAAAGCGGAAGTGTCGACCAAAGGGCGCCGAAATACAATCTCGCACTACCCTGGTCAAGCGCTTGGGCCGTTGCTGCGTGCAGACATGTGTGCGGGATGTGAGAAAATGGAATAAGTCCCTTGAATTGTGCATCTATTTCGTTGGGGACAGACGTGTGTGCCGTCTGCACTTATTGCCTCAAAGAACAACAAATACATAATTCCAAATTCAACGAACTGAATTTGAAACGTCTGTGGGCAACACATCACATTAAAACAACAACGATTTGACGCGTATATTTGGCCCTTTAAGGTACCCTGACACGATGCAATTCTTTTCACTCGTATAACATTTGCATACGTGTGTGTGATACAACACACAACGAAGCTGTACAACGTTCATTTCTTCTTAAGCCACCTAGGCACTATAAAACGGTTGCAAGGGAAATTTATCATAGTGTTAGTGAAGTACGTACATGAGAGTCACACGCATTGAATATTCCATACAGCAACGAGAGAGTTGATATAATGAATTTCTTCTCTATGACAATGTTCGCTGCTGCTGTGTTGTGCATGTATGAAAGAGAGAAAGATACGCAGATGTTCACTTTTAAATGCATATGAGCAGATGAGCAGACGTGAGCACTAGTTTGAGATATTTGTGAAGTGCCGACGGTGAAATAGTTCTGTTTGTTAAATAGCAAAGAGTTTAAAAATGGAGAAAAAACAAGTTTTGGAGTTTTTAGAAATATATCGCAATTTACCAGCGTTATGGGATATAAGAAGTGATGACTATAGCAACGGGGTCATCAAAAAGCAACAATACGAAGCATTGTTGGCAAAATATAAGGAGACATATCCCAATGCGAAAAAAAAAGATATGGCAAGAAAAATAAATATGCTACGCACAAGCTATAGACGCGAATTGAAGCGATTGAGGGATTCGGAGAAAAGTGGAGTAGGGTTTGAATCGTCTTTATATTATTTCGATTCAATGCATTTTTTAAATGACATTGATGCGCCCACATCTTTAAGAAGCAGTTTTCAAGTAAGTAATATATTGTACTGTATGTATACATATGTATTTAGAAGAAGTGAAGAAATGAACGTTGTATAGATTCGTTGTATGCTGAATCACACACACGTACGCATATCTTGTATTAACCGTCCTAGACACGGCCACGGTGTATGTGGCGTCTCATGCATGACCCTACAGTATGCTTGGTGGCAATAGTTCCCGTTTCGATAGTAATTCACTAGTTCCTTTTCTTATTACCTGGTGGCTAGTGAATTTAGAAATCGTAGGTTATGCGGAGGCGAAACAGTAAGTGCACGTTTCCATTTTCGCATTAGTGATGGATAATAAATTCACAAGACAAAAGTATGTGCGAACCATTATGTGGTGGCAACAACTGGTCACCGACTGGTGACCGGTAATGCAGGCGGTGGCAATTGACCCATTGCAATGACATCGCCATGTTAAGTTCACCAGTTGAATACATGTAAAAAAGAATATGGGAATTAGTGCTGGTCCCATAGGGACTAGCCACAAAACAATTTTTAACCAATGATTCAGGGAATGTCCAAAGTATTAGGATATTTCGTTCAACATGGGTGCTTAGAGGTGATTTTTCGAAGAATTTTACATAAATATATTTTTGATGACTCGATATCTTAATTTTGGGTGCGGTTGTACATTTTGTTTTGGATGAAGTTGAAAAGTAATTAATTGATTTTATTTCTTTCAAGGAAATGGTATCGCGCCCAAAAAAAAGGAAAATATCAAATGGAGATAAGCTAATAAAAAAGGCACGAGCAAAACTGAATAAGAGAAAGAAGACCAACGGCGACATTATTTCAAAGTCCTGGGGAATTCAATACGATCAATTGGAGGCGTCCCAACAAATTATCGCAAGGAAACTAATATCGGACGTGTTATTCCATGCGTGCTTCGGATCTCTGAAATTTGGGCACGTGGTAGAAGTGAACAACATATTTAACCAGGAACAATATGCACCTGGGCAGAACTGTGATAACTTTGATGCCAATAATGGGTACGGACGCATCTCTAAATCTATAAACGTTCAAGTTGATGACGATGACGACGATGATGACGAAAATGAAGATTATGATATTGACAATTATGATCATTATCACAAACGTACGTTTAATGACTTTAAAATAGAAGCTGAAAATGATGATGAATTTGGTATTAGTGATGATGATAATAAGAGAAAATCCCCCATGGATCAGATTCTTGCTCCTTAGAGTACCGAAATGAAAATTTAGTATATACATAAGTGTAGTGTAAAAGCATAGTTTTAAGTCAAACGAGCAAAATTATATGTAATAAATAATTTTCGACTCGAAATGTACAATTCCAGTGTGAAAAATTTTATAAAACTTAAAAAACAATAATAAATAACATAATTCATTTAAATGGAATTGTATCTTTGTTTTTGTTAAAATTTCCCAAATGTAGGAAATTTTCATTGTTACTGGCTAAAAAGTGTTGGAAAATGCTTCCTTACCAAAAAATGGGCACATGTACAACACTGGACCCGGCAATGTGCAAGAATAGAATTTGATTGAGTAAATAAGAAAATGTTTAATTTCATTGTTTTTGTTTTGTGTAATCTTCATCAGAATGATACCGAATGACAAAATTAATGGATTATCAAAATGATATTGTTTCAAAGAAGATAACAACATAAAAGGAGGAAATACTTTAAATAAATTGTAATTTATAGTTGGGCATAACAAGTTGTTAACTTGTCAGTATTGTATTGTCTACCGTCGCCGAAACATCATCATCTAGTGTATTAAGAGAAGACGCGCTGAGACTATTAATTGTACGAAGTGAATCGACGACGGAAAATGTCAATTAGAACAGCAACATAATCTTCAAGCAACAATCATACACGCGCTGTCTGCCAAAGTCACGTCAACACTTGAGCAGCACGACGTGGGTAATAGACAGTGCATTTTGAGAAGTGTCATTTACTATATCTGTACATACCAACCAACAACCAACAATATCATATATCATCTCCTTATTCATATCTCAAACAGCTCAGCAATTTATTATTGTATATTTTTGTTTATATGATATGATAGAATATAAACGCTGTCGTTTGCGCTTTTTTTTTTGAATGAAACAACCTACATATACTTTAGATAGATTCTCGAGTACGTCGCGAGTGATAACTAAAAAATCTGAACAACCATCGTTTTAACACGTACCTGTCGATATCAGTTATCTAGACTCTAATTCCTGCTACCAATTTTGTTCTTAAAAGTTATCAAAGTATCAATTAATTAGACAATACAATTGTCATTTGTTTAAATAATAGTTTAAAACAAAAACAATAAATCTAATAACACAAACAACAAACAAACGCCATGAAGACTAAAGTCGATAAGGAACTACTGCCTATGAAGGCGCATTACTTTCTCTTCAATGCAGGTACAAAATTAATTACTTTAAATGGTTGCGAAAACACGCAATCTTATTCACATCTCCATCATCATACTTACTTTTTAATTTTAATTTAATCACCTTTTATTATTATATTTAGTGTGATACATACAAGGTCCAAAATAATCATGAAATACTCCTGCTATCCCCCGGTCATTTTCTTGATCTCTTGTGCTTAGCTGAAACAAATTTAATCGCAATTAAAAAAAAAACTAATATATGCGTATTACTACTAAAACTATGACTATAACTACTTACTATGCCGATTATATGCACATACATACATATATGGCCCCATCTATCTATCTAGTCACTCTATTGATTGTGTGCTGGCAATGTAATTTTAATAGCATATAAACTATTGTACTATTGTCATAAAACTTTGTTCTCTCTATCTCTCTCTCCCTCTCTCTCTCTCTATATCAATAAATGGCTTATCAATATCAACGTGCCTCCATATTTTATAGTTCATTTATCATGTTTTGTATTGTTTTGTTTTGTTGTCTTTATTAATAGTAAGTACATAATAATTACATATTATCATTTTCTTACATTGTTATGAACACACTGACACTTGATTATTTAAAAATGTAAAATAACTATAGTCATTTACCGCCCCCTATTTAATTTTATCTTTTTTGTCAACTAAACTACTTTCGCATACTGCACTTTGTGGTATTTCTTCCTCTTTTTTCAACTTATTAGAATTTCATTGATTATATTTGGTTGATAGAATCAACAGGGTAAAAAGTTTGTATCTTAATGAGAAGAGCTTTATATACAATATTTTTTCTTATAAGTTGATAAGTAACATTACATGTTATAGGCAAATGTAACAATAATATTGCATTTGGTTCATATGTAGATATTTACATCCTTTCTGTGGCGATTGAGTCTTTCTTTTTTTTTTAAGGAAATAACTTGGTCTGCTATGGATCATCAACATCCCACATTAAAATATTGTATATAGCATGCAAGGGTTACAATGACAAGAAAATCAAATGCCTACACTTAGATTATATTAAATATGGGACGGGTAGGAACTAGTGATCTTGACAATTTAGCATCCATAATTACAAGCTACTCTCAGAGACTGATATTCTGATATTCATTAAGAATTGCTCTTCTTCATTACATAATCCACATTGATTGTTGAGATTTATTCACATATGTATTTATTATGTGTGCCATATTTCTACAATGCTCTGCAAAGAAGTCTTAGCCTATTATGTATACCTTTCCGAGATAGCCCCCACCCACCAAAGACAAAGAAATGCATAGACTGAACTCTCACCAAATTGTTGTACTCACTCTCAAAATTGTTGTTCTAGACAAAATGTCAAGGTGCACTCACAAATATCCAGGTTCCAATAACCATTTCATTGGATTTTGTTGTTGGAAACCATATAAACTTGTTCAAGACTTACTGATTAAATACTCCAAAAAGAGAGAAATGAGAACGCGATGTTTCATAAGCGAATTGTCCAGTCTATGTAGTTAGTTTTCCCCTATACTGTAAGATCACTTATTTGCAGTATGATCTATTTCGTGTTGTATGTCAACCTGAGCTTGTATCCAATTCTATTTCTCACCTTAACACATAGCATTCCATGAAATGATCAATTTAATCTCATTTGCTTTATTTTCTGATATTGGCTAATGTATCTAATTGTTTATATTTCCATCCAATATTGTTGCGATTTTTAAAGTTTTATTTTTATGAAATTCCAATGCCAGCAGAATGGTTCTGGACCAATAAGAACAATTGTAGCTCCTTCACAAGCAAGCCGAGCAGTGATTCGGAGCCTTATAAAGGTTACACTGCAATGGTGCAGACAGCGATTGAGGAGCACCAAGAGGGCTGCCTAACCTCCCCTGGCCCTGAGCCACCACGTTGAAAATTTATATATTTTATCTATTGATGAATAATGTTTTTCACGATATACTCGTACATATAAAAAATCTGGCGATATTTTTATTCAGAAGCAAAGCGCATTATAGGCGGCAATAAAGAGCCATGATTGGCGCTTAATAAATAAAAAAAAAATAAGTGGATCAAGACATGCTTCTTGATATCAGTGAGTGCTTGTAATGCAGACTTGCTATCAGAGTGAATTTACTTGATGAGATTTAATTTTTCCTTTTGGACATATTTTTATTCCAAGAATTTCAGACTGAAAGACTGAGTTCTCTTCTTGACTACTGAATATAGACATGTATATATATATATATGTACCTATATTTTCATAGTCCCTTAGGTTTTAAGATGAAAAGATGAATATAATTGCAAATTTGCATATAAATTCAGTTATTGATTTTCAATTTTAAAATGACTTTACTAAGCCAAAGTTTCAAGATCCATTGTTTGTATAATGAATTCCCTCATTCATACTTAAGTTAATTATTTAAAAAAAATCTATAGATCAGCACTACATTTATATAAATAAGATTGCTGAAACTAATATATTTAATATGTGGACATAATTATGTCTTTCGTTATATTTTTTTTTTAATCTTCATCAAAATAATATCCAAATATACAATATGTATATATTTTTTGTTTTGTTATTTATTCTTGATTAATTAATCATATTTATTATTTTCCTTTTTTGTGTTCTGTTTAGGTACCGCCCCTGTTGTTCCTTTTATGCCACCGCTGGCACGTCAACTTGGTTTCTCCTACACTGTGATCGGTACAATGTACACTATTTTGCCTATAATTGGAATGTTGGCAAAACCACTCTTTGGTTTTATTGCAGATCGGTAAGACATCCATACTTTTATGCTTATATTTTTTTTTTCGGACAAGAAACACTATTTTTCACTCAAAATTCTTTAAAAAAAAAAAAGCAATAAATGAATTTGAGAAAAACAGTATTATTCGTAATATAAATTTTATTTAATAAAAATTCATAAAGAAAGCAAATTTTAAGATCGGGTATTTTATTTCAATCATCAATAGTCTTGGTTTTCCATTTCAATATCTACTTCTAAACGTTTTTGATTTGTATTTGAACATACTTTGAAACAATTTGACGAATCAGTTCCGGTATTAGTTTTGAGGTATTTATAGAAATCAACGCATGGATATTTCAAGTTACATTTGACGATAATTGTCGTCGCCTTCAATTGTTCTCTCTGACGTTTTGCATGTTGCGATTGGATTTTCGAAATTTTAAATAATCAAAGTTGTATTGGGTTTCCTAGTATTTAAGATAAATTCAGATTTGCAGTGTAAAAACAGTATGATACTCTGCGAATTACAGTATAGATACACAAGTGGGTAATAAATCAAAGATAGTAATGATTGTTTAACAAGTGAAAACTATTTAGATTATCATATAAAGTCAAACATTTAGTTATCTAAAATACAATATCTGGTTAACAAATAAATGTTGATTATAACCTAGAATACATATTGTATATTCATATTCATAGACATACTTAGTAACAACAAGAAAGCCCTTAAAATGTTACCATAAAGATAAATGTTCATAAAACCTGTACTTACTTAGTACGGAAGTTCAGTAAACTTGTTTCCAAGGTTAGCACGGTTTCGGAATATCTATTATTATTATCATTATTTCTATTAGTGTACTACAACATATAAGCGTAACAGAAAAACGTGATTTGGGAAAATTCTTTTGAACAAAATATAATTCTGCCAAAAAAAATAAAAATAAGTATTTGTTATATTTTATGAAAAAAAAAAAAATTGGTCTGGGAAAAAGTGAAGGAATAAAAGAATGAAACGGAGAAGAAAGAAAGAACAAGTTTATATACAGTCAAACTTCTCTATAATGAATTTATATACTAAAACGAATAAAATTTTGCTAATTGAAATTATAATCTCAAGCATGAAAAGAGAAAAACATAATAATGGGTTTCCCATTAATTGGTTACAGAGATTGACATTGATTTTGGATTTAGTTGTTTGTGTTTCATGACAATATTTGAATAAAGATTTGCCTGGTGAAAAGGAATTACGGGTGCTATGCTGAAACGAATTTCTTTATCCACAAAAGTAATTCAATATTTTTTGTGATGACTCGTAAGTCTTGAACGAGACTATGTTGAGAGAGAAAAATTTAAGAAAATAGCACAAATTAAAGTTATTGATTATTAATATAAAAATTAGATCAAGTAAATATGACTAAAGTTTATCATTTCTGTACCATGAGGTTTCTGTAAAACGAATTATCTTTGTGATCCCTTGCTAATTCGTTATAGGGAACATAAATTAAATATACACTTCTATTCATCTGAATATGTTCAACACTTTTAAAATTAAATTAATCGTTTTTAATGTAACAAACTGCAGCTCACAAGTTCCATAATATGATATGTCCACCAAAAACCATTATGCCACCTGCACAGGTGTAGTGGAGCCCTAAACAACATTATTCCTTTTGCAGGTAATGAATGTAATCGAGCATCCAGGTTGCAGCTCTTTTAATCAGAAAACACGACAGTGTGCCACTCCTTGTTTTGATTCCCCTTAGCAGTCGGGTCTACATCCCGGAATCACTCGACATCAGTTGTCCAAGAACCATTCACTCCTGTCACGACGCTGTATTTGTACATGCAGCAGCCCGCGTGGCTGCAATTGTATGTGCTACAGCCCCTTGCAGTTAAAAACACAACTCCTTGTTCTACGTCATATGCTTTTGAGCAAACTGAAGGCGTGCTGCTTTACGCACATCATTCTTTACTTTTAATCTCTTCAAATGCTGGTATGGTACTCCGAATAATGCGTTTTACAGTTGTCAGACTTACATTAACACTCCATTCTTCACTGATTTTGACAGTAAAATGTTGGGAATTTGATGCAGTTCTAATGTTAAGTCTTCTATCTGCTGGGGATGTCGCTTATTGATCACCATAGCCTGATTCATTTCGAATAAAAATACCAAACACATTTTCGTGTTTCATTAAGACTTGATTATTCTATAAAAAAAAAAAAAAAAAAAAAAAATTTTCATTAAAATTACGAAGTTGGTTGAGATATTGCCATTTTAATTTTTAAAAGTGTTGAACCTAGTTAGTTGATCGTCAAGTGTGATATATGTTTAGAAAGACACGCTTATAGTTTGTTGGTTTTTTAAGTTTTTTTTTTTTATAAAATATTCTTTTAATATTTTCAATCGCTTAATACTAATCGCATAATTCCATAATGATTATCTTAATTTTAGATACCATCGTCATCGTTTATTATTTTTGGGTGGTGAAATACTTACAGCCGTTGCATTTTTAATGATTATGTTTGTACCAAGTATAGAAAAACCACCAACAACCATAGAATTTCATTGTCACGCCGGAGTAACAGAGTTACGTTATTGTAATGAATATGGAAAATGTGTGGAGAAAAATTTGGAAGAACATTTTGGCAATCAAACAATAAAATGTGATCTCAACTGTGATGCAAAGCCTTTTATGTGGGACATAGTCTGTGAAGATTGGCTAAATGACACTGCCAATTGTGCCAATAATCGTACACAAACACAACTGGAATTCTCAACTTATGTCAATATGGAGGATATTACGGAAGAAGAAATACAGAAGTGTCTATTCTTCAAAATACCACATTCTCGGGGTGTTGTCAATAATAAAAATGTTACAATGTTTTGTCCAGCAACTAAGGATTATTTCAAAACAAATTGTACATTGGATTGTCGTAATATGTATTTTGAATCCCAAATGTCAGAGAATCCATCAATTAAGAATAGTGATGCCATTGGCATGTATCAGTTTTGGTTATTCTTTAGTATGTTGATACTGAGTTGGATTGGAATGGCAGTTGTGGTTAGTATTGGTGATGCTATTTGTTTTGCCATCTTGGGTGAACGACATCATATGTATGGACGTCAACGTTTATGTGGTTCACTGGGTTTTGGTATATTCTCTATAGTGGCTGGTGTTCTAGTCGATGTTGTATCTGATGGTACTTTAAACAAGAACTACACTATTGCATTCATAATGTCTTTCGTTATATTGGGTTTTGATGTTTTAGCTTCAACTAAATTGAATGTAAGTTCATTTTCCCTTAGTACATATTTACTATATGTGTTTTGTTGATTAATCTAATAACATTGTGATTCCATTGATAGCACACCCAAACACATTTATCGCCAAATGTACTTAAAGATGTTGGCCAAATGTTCTTATCATTGCGTGTTGTTATTTTCTTTTTGTGGTGCATACTTATTGGCTTTGGCACTGCCTTAATATGGAATTTTCTTTTCTTATACCTGGAAAGTTTGGGCGGTTGTCAGAATTCTATGAAAACATTGGAAGGCTTCGTCATGGGCATACAATGTTTTGGTGGTGAGCTGCCGTTTTTCTTTCTTTCCGGTTGGATACTTAAGAAAATTGGACATGTGAATGCAATGAGTTTGGTGCTCTTTGGTTTTGGTGTACGTTTCCTTTTATACTCAATGCTGCAAGATCCTTGGTATGTCTTGCCAATTGAATTATTGAATGGCATTACTTTTGGTATATTCTATTCAACAATGGCATCATATGCAAGTCTTGTTGCACCACCTGGTACTGAGGCTACTATGCAGGTAAGTTTGTTTGTTATATAAGTAATTATAAAAATATTAATGAAAATTAAATTCTCTTATCTTGTATCTGTCTACTATTCAGGGCTTGGTTGGTGCCATTTTTGAAGGCGTTGGCGTTTCAATGGGCTCTTTAATTGGTGGCATGCTTTTCGAAAGTGTTGGTGGCGGTCACACCTTTGAAATATTTGGCATTGCTGCATTTATAGCCTTCATTGTGCATGTCTGTTTGCAAATGTATTTGCAACGCAATGGCTCAGGCTATGAACAAGACAACGGTAAGGTTTATACTACAAACACTTCTGAAACAGACATGCAGCAAGGTCCTCGAATAGAAGCTTATACTATTCCAGCAGACACTCAGTCGTCTGTTAATGATACAAATGCAAAAGCGAAAGCGAAAGCGAACGCAATTAAAGACAACAACGATGAATTTACTGATATTGATTTAAGTTAAATTTTGAATTGAATAATTTTTTTAGATTGAACAGCCAATTGATGAACAAAAATCAAAAGAAAAAAGAAACACAAACAACTTCAAGTGTTGCAATTAGAGTAGAAGGCCACAATATACATTTATTTATTTTATATACAAATTTTTATTGAGCATTTCAGATGTATTTACATATTTACAAGATACTTTTTTATATACTTGAAGAGAGAGTTCCTATCCTTTCTTGTTGTTATTATTATTATTATTATTATTTATTGTTATTAATGAAATCAAAATCAGGCAGCTGATATTATGAGTATTAACTAGTGGAATTTAACTTTTTTATATTGATGAAAAAGATATCAAAGATATCATCTTTATTCTCTTGTTAATAAACATCAATTTTAATCAATTAATAATTGAGAAATATTTACAAGAAAAAAAAAATTAATAATTGAGAAATATTTACAAGAAAAAAAAAAAAAAAAACCAAGAAAAAATACAAGCAACAAATCGAATTTATGAAAAATCAAAAGAGTAAAAAATGTATTTTCTTTTTTTATGATAAAAAATTATTTTTTTGCATGTTTGTTTGTATGAAATTGATGAAAAATTTAATTGAATTGTATTAAATTTGAATTTTATATTGAAATCAAAATGATGATCAAATTTACTTTCAAAAAGGCATAAAAAATGCATTAGATGTGAAAGTTCTTCATTCCAATTTTTTTTTTTTTTTTTATAATCAGTGATAAATTTATTAACTAATTTTCTACATATCTGTGTCATCATATCAAAGTAGCATATGTAAAAAAATTTGAGTCAATAATTTATTATTATTCACTGCTTCAAAAAACATATGTATTTCAACTAAAGAATTTTTTTAAAAATATAGGCATAGAATTATAGTTATAATACCCTGACTACTATTAATTCTTATACCTATGATTTTCTCACCAATCTAATTTTCAAACTATTTTGAAACATTAAATATTGGAATAAATAAATTAAATAAAATTTATACCTGTGTTGGAAAGGTTGTGAAATCTACTTTTATAAAGAATATTTTACAAAATTTATTTAGCATGTTTTTTATTTTATATAATTTATTTTGTGTATAACAAAAATAAATAAAATCAAACAGAAATCATTTTAGACAAAATAAGTATAATCTCAAAACAAAGAGACTTTGACTTGTTGGCACAGAAATGAAAGACCTTCCTTTAAATTTAATTTATTATAATCTGTGATAAATTTATTAACTAATATATGTACTTACTATATACTACTATTTAGTACTTAATTTGTTTATTTACATATGTGTCTATTAATCCATTAACAAATTTTTTTATATTGTATTTTATTTATTTATTTATTTTTGTTTTTTTTTTCATTATTATTGTAGGCACTGTGAAATATTTCGCACCAGCAGATGCCATGCATATGTTAAATCAGGAATATAGTATTGTGAACTAACAAAATTTTGAATTATCAAGACGACGATGACGACGACGACGACGCTAACGCTGACATCTTCCCATGCGCAAAAAATATATAATTTACTAATTTATTTTTGTAATTCCAGTAAATTATTCAGTTAAATGTTATGTCATGTGGTTCGTGTTGTTGTTGCTACTACTATTATTAAATTTGATGCTTTAATTAATTGTTACTCCGCCAAAAAAAAAAAAACAAAAAAAAAATACAAAGTCAAACATCTTCATATACAACACAAACCCACAAAACACACACATACATACTCACAAATGATACCCTACACAACACACAAAGAAATAAAACGCATGTAAGCTTTAATGTATTTAAAAAACAAAACAAATCAAAACAAAACAAAGAAAAAATCATACTTACATTGATATCAATTATTATATACGTATGTAATTTAAAAGGTTCTCAGATTAATTATGTTTAATTCTTTTTAAATTAAATTAAAAGACAATTTTGTTGAGTTAAGTTTTAAAACAGTGGTGTTCAACCTTTGAAAGAATCAGCTGAGGTGAGCAAAAAACAAAAGGCAAAGGCATCTATGCAGCATTCAGGATTCACTTGGGTCACGGGTTGGACAGCTCTGGCTTAAAACATTAATTATAATAATTTATAGAGCTGTGAATGTATATGAATTGAATGGTACTATCTATTTATCATCTATCTATCTATCTATCTATCTATTTAACTACTAATCGATCAATGAATGTGTTTATCCTTACTTTGTAGTAATTGTAGTTACTTATCAATCATATTTTGTTAATAAGTTTAAGTAATTATTATTATTATTATCATTTTAAATATAATCTATGTACAAGTAATTAATTGCCAGTAGTTTGTAAATTAAATAAGTTTTAATTTAAATATGTGTGGCTACATTTATACATTTTAATAATAATTTAATTATTTTTTTTATATAAATAAATTTACCTCATTTTGGGGTAAATTGTGTTGTGCAGCAGCTTGTCATATATTTCTTCTCAAAACAACACAATAAAAAAATGCATAAAAAGTATTTAAAAAATATATTTAATTATTTAGTATATTAAATGTATTATAAATTGCTTTAGAAAAAAAAAAATAATATTTTTGTAATTTATAAAGAAAAAAACAAAGTTGTATTTAGTAGTAATTTTGCTTAAAAAAATTATAGTATCCTTTATTTAACAAGTTGAAATTTATTTCTATTTTACTATACTAAAATATTTTTACTTCTTTAGTCTCACCTCTTGTTAAGTTTTTACTAAACTGAATGTGAGGCGGCAATGACGATGATGACGACGACGACGACAACGACAACGACAACGACAACGACAACTAAGTCTTCTGTCCCGAACCAATGAGTGACTCCTCATGTTGTTGCTTCTCAAGTTTACGTTGATATTCACGTCGCTTACAGTTCTCTATATTGGCGGCTCTTTTCTGAAAAACAAAGGTTACAATCACATGAAACATTCGACTTTGATTCGGTTGCATTGAAACTTAAATACCTTTCACACAATCATATATTTAAATTATAAAAAAAAAGTTTGTCATTTAAAAAATAACATTCTAATGATTTGATTGCATTAGAAATTACATTAATTTGTTCAATAATATTAACAAATAATATACTTTTCTATACTTTTGTAATAAGTTGCAGTTTATATGATTTGATTGACTTATTAAATGTTGTGAGATTCCGAGCTTTTACAGCATCTAATCTAATATTTTTTAATTTATGAGATGAGATAACTTTTTTTTGGACCTGTAACTGTATTTGGACCTCTGATGCTTTATATCGTATGAAGCAATGTAACACACAAGACTAAGGAACGACTTATTTTATTTGGAAACAAAGCACGCACAATAAACGTTTGCTAATCAAATATCGATCTATCATAGATTTGTATAAGCAATTTTATATAAAATATTGATTTCATTGACTCAAGTTTTATAAAAATATCAAACACTACTGATTGATATATTATTCAATGCGAATGGTTAAAATTTTTAAATATGTTTCATTTAAATAATATATGTAAATTATGATGACGAGAGTGGGGTCTCTTTGGACCCTTATCACCTTTAACCTACATTCAACTGGTGAGTTTAGCATGGCGATGTCATTGAAAGTGGTTAATTGCCACAGTTTGAATTAACGTTAACCAGTCACTTCACCAGTGCTTGCCATCGCTTACAATATCGTTCATCAGTCGTTTTATCAGTTACCTGTCAATGGTTGTCACTTACTGGTTTGCCTCCGTATTACCTACGGCTATTGAATTTACTAGCCACCAGTAATACAAACAGGGATAACAAAGCATACTGCTGGGATGCTTTACAAACAACACAACAAAGTGATAAATTACCAAATTATAATATGTATGAAGGGTATATAGTAGTAAGTATGTACTAACATTTCATTTATCAGTTTAATTACTTTACTACACAACAAAGCGAACGGCAATAAAGTTAACAAATAAATTTATTTCAACAATAAATAAAATTTTCGTTTATTTTTTTACTCATATTCACCTTTAAGTCTTTTGCGCGCTGATAAATGTTCTGCATTTGTTTTTTGATTTTGTATAGTTTCTCCTTGTTCAATTTGACTTCGTTCATCTGTAAATTATAAAAGAAATATGTATAAGAAAGAATAACCCTAAATTTGGTTTTAGTGAAGTTTTTATGATTTTTTTTTTTTTTTTTTTATAAAGAAAATATGGGATTATTAATTATTATTATGTGGTACATGTGTTCCCCATATGTTTTTTCTTTGATATACTTTTGACAGTATTTAATGGTTGCTGTTAAAAAGAATTTGAAGTATTGAAAGCAATAGATCAAATAAAATATGTATTTCGATTTATGAAAGAGGTTTTACTAAATACATACTAGGAATTTGGAATATGTATAGTCGGACTATTTAAAAACGAACTTCCCTTTAGTGACCACTTTTTTAACGTAGTGATTCACTGGTCCCAATGACGTCGTTATGGATTTTAAAATTTTGATTTTTTATTAAAAAACAAGATACAACAATGATCATCCCCAACCTATGTAAAAATCTGGTATTTTTTCTCAACGCTTTACCCAAAACAAAATCACCATAATTTTTCTCTTCCATGTGAACAAAATCAGTTCTTTGCCTCTACTGAAAAATTGAACATTTTGAGTTATGCCCTTTTTGTAGAAAGGGCGATATGTCCGAACTCCCTTTTTAGTGAAAATTTATAATTAGCAAAGTGATTCACTGATCCCAATGACTTTGTTCTAGAGGAATCAAACTGTACTTTAAATTTTGCATACTAGAAGCCAAACTTAATTATGTAATCAGCGCCAAGCACTTGATTCTGAAGAATAAATCAAACAACTAGACCAGAACTGTCAAACATTTTAAATTCTCTGGACTGCATTGGAAGAAGATGTGATGATTTGTGCCGCAGGTACCAAATTATTCTTCACTTGTTTATGTGGAATGCGGGGTGATGGCTGGACAGCTCTGAACTACTCGGTTTGAAAGATGACCAGAAGCGGCCAGAATTGATCAATAGGAAGGGACTTATGCTCCAGGCCATATCCATTATTGGTGACCAGTCAGGAGATTTGAAATTTGGTTGGGACACGCGCATTATATTCCTCTACATTGGATTACCACCTCTTTTTACCTAGTCTATGGTGATATTAAATTCAAACCAAGTGAAGACTGTGAAAAACTCTAATTTTATTAAATATAAAATAATAAAAAATCATGAAGAAATCACCAAGTCCAAAACCAACAAAATACCATATAAATGATCAATGCTATAGTTAGTCGAATGTTTAAATAAATTTATTTATTTATTTATATACAGTTTAGATGCAATGTAAAATTACAAATAAACTTAAATAAAGCTATAGCTACGAGGCCTTAAGCTTATGTAATAGTATGAGTTTATAGAAGTTATAGTTTTTTTTTTTTATTTAAAATTGGTTAAGAATAACCTTCTTGATTTGAGGAAATTAATGAGTTTGGGAAAATTTTCATTGGAAGGGTTGAAGAGGATTGTCAGAGGGTCCATGTAGAAGAGAGAATTAATTCTGATAGTCTGGAAGATTGGGCAATTTCAGAGGAAATGTTTTACAGATATAGGTTTTTTATGAGTTACAGCATTTACATATATCGGAGGAGCATTCGAAGAGGTGAGAGTGGGTGAGGTTTGTATGTCCAAGACGAAGAAACCGAATGATTTTAGATAAGACTCGGCGGTGTATAGGTTGTTGCCAACCGTAAGCATGAATGAAAAAGAGTTTTTGAGTGTATTGTGTAATTTGTAGTGAGTATTCGTGGAAGCAAAAAGTAGGGTTTGTTCTTTTTTATAATGTGTTTTGATGTATTTTGTAAAATCAGAGATATTATAGTTTTCTTGAAAGATGAGTGGGAATTTAAATGCGTCTTGTGCAGCTTTGTCGGCTTCTTTATTGCCGATAATGTTGCAATGACCAGGGATCCAAATAATTTTAATTCTTGGTGAGTTTCTTACAACTGACTGACTGTGTGATGTTTAGTGGGTAATATGATTGATTGGAAGTGTTGGCTATAACTTGCAGTGAAGAAAGAGAGTCGGTGCAAATGGCGAAGCCGGTTTGCGCTGCTACATGGATGGCGATGATTTCAGTAGAAAAAGTTTAGCTGTAGTGAGGTAGGAGAAATTTCTCATTTACACCATTTTTTACAATACTGAATGATGAGGCGCAATCCGATTTGGAAACGTCTGTATATATGAATTTATAGAAATGTAAAGATTGTTTGAGGAGCAGGAATTCTTGTTGGTAGATAACCGGTGGAGTGGAAGACTTTGGAAGTTTGTGAAGGTCAGTATTCAGGGCGGGAAAGTAAATCCATTGCAAAATTTAACATGGCATCTAGATTAATTAAGTAGATGCAAATGAATTGGAGATTTTTTCAAAATACAAAATGTTAGAAATTTTAACAAAGAACCTACTTATGTATAACCATACTACATTCATAGTATTTTATATGGAAATTTTCCTTACATTGTAGCTTATCTCATTTATAAAATGTGTACATGTGTATATTTTGATTGCATTATGTACATTTTGATATGTGCCACAATGGTTTACCCCAGACAAGTGTGCGATAAGAGTTGATAAGTTGATTAGTGTGCGATAAGCGCACTGCAATTGACCAATATTTTATTTAATAGACGCCCGCCCGAGTGCTTGAGTTATACTAATATATAATATCTTACCATATCATCTAGTTTGGCTACTTCACTGCAATCGAATTTAAATTTCTCCTTAGACAAATCAATGTAGATTTTATTTTGTTTACCACTGCAAAAATAAATAATAAAAAAAATCAAAGTTTAATAAAGACCCCAACAACAATATTGTAATGACAGTTCAGTTCCACTTACATGAGTTCCTTTAGATGAACGCGTGCCCGTGCAAGTGGGGGCTCACTGATTTGCAAAAGACCAGCTGATAATTGTAATGAGGAAATGCTGTCGGCATCTGCATCAGCATCCACACCATCTAAAGTATTTGAAACGTTAACTTGTTGCGTGTTGTTTATCGAGCCACCTGCACTGTTATTACTGTCATTTGTGGGTGTTTTCCTGATGGTGTTGCCTGCATCGTTGACATTGCTATTACTGCTGCCAGTCCCCAAATATAATGAATCTGGTCTTGTGGGCATGTAGTTTGTGGGGGGATTAGTATTGAGCTCATTAATTACACTATAAGTGTAGAAATGAATTGAAATGACTTTTTGTTATTTTGTATGCGGTACACAGAAATTTTATGAATGGATTTCATTAGTTTAGTTTTTCAATTAGTCGTTTTTATTTTTTTTTATTTATAAATAAATGCTGAAATTTGCTTTTAATATTTATTGTGTATTTACCTATCTAAATTACTACTTCTCAACATTTTTCTTTTGTTTTTATTTTTGTTGATTTTTGATATGAAAATGATACGAAAAACACAAACAAATTTCTTCTTCTTCTTTGATATTTGATATTAGTATTGCCATTCACATTGGGTGGATGATTACATCATTTTACTGTAACTGGGCATTTTTGTTATACTCTTCTCGTTAGTGATTAGTATTATTATTATAAGTTTGTCATGAAGTTTGTAACACACAGAAGGAGACATCGCAGACCACATAAAGTTTATATATTTGTGATCAGCTCAGACGAGTTGATTTATCCATGTCCGTCTGTCCGTCTGTTCGCACTCCTAGTACTTCAGTTTTTGAGTTAGAGAGCTAAAATTTTGTACATCGGTTTCTTTTTACCAAACGCCGGTCAATTTTGTGAATCAGCCGAATCGGACCACTAGGGAGTTACCTCCCATACAAACCCCCTTTTAAATTAATGTTCTTATTAGAAAAACTTTTTTGTTATTTGTACTATCGACTTAAAATTTGAACACTATAAGTGTCTAACCTATAGCCACCAACCTTATAAATTTCATGATCCTAGGGTTACCAGGAGGGGTTCCTCCCATACAAACCCCCCTTTTAAATTAAAGTTCTTATTAGAAAAAACTTTTTGTTTTTTGTCTTATTGAACTAAAATTTGGACACTATAAGTCTCTGACCCATATCCACATACCATGAAAATTTCAAAACCCTCGGACTACTAGAAGGGGTACCCCTTATACAAACCGGGATCCAAATCAAAGTTCTTATTAGAAAAAGGGACCAAATCTGATCACCGAAACGATATAGTACACGACCTGGAAATATCTCTTGTATGTAGTATCATACACACGTGGTTTTATAATATTGTATTTATAATAATATGATTTCTGTGAGGAAAAATGTATCAAAAACCTACTTAGACTGGTTTTGAAAACTTAAAATTAAAACTTAAATCTAATAATGTCTAATAATATCATTGATATGTGGCAGGGGCGGGGGGTTTTAGTGATGAAGTCTCTACCTAGTGCGGTTTATGACATAGAGAATCGAAAAAACGTGACGATTTTTATTTTTTCACTAAAAATCAATTTTTATTCACATTTTTGGGGGGGGGGGGGGGTTTGAACCCCCCCAAAACCTCCCATGCGTTCGCCCCTGATATGTGGATAAGTATAGTAGTATCTACATCTATGATTTAAGTTCTGGTTGTACCGAACTAGAATGTCAACTACCATTTCAACATTGGCTTGCTTATGCAAGTCGGTGGTAGAGTGGTGCCATGGCTTCGAGTAAAATCCGCCCAAACCGGTGCTCCATAGAAGATTTTATCTTGGAAAATTAATCAGAAGAGATACATTTTGTTTTCCATATTCAAGCGAGAGTTTCTCTTTACAAAGGAGTACAAGAATTTCGCCATCACTTACAAACCTGGTGAGCTTGTCTTTGATGACCTTTTAAAAAATTTTCTTACAGAGGACAGTAGACTTATTGGCCAATAAGATGATGGAGGCTCAGCAAGTTTCTGGGGCTTTTTTATTGGCACAATTTTAGATGTTTTCCAGATACGGAGACAGGCATTTATAATGACAATTAGAAAACGAATCCCGCTACGTGGGAGTGCTTTTAATCATATGTTTTCTATCTCGTCTAAACCAGTAGCCTTTTTGCGCTTCATCTTTTTTATTATTTTCAAGACTGTCCCGGTCTTAATAAAATCAAATTTATATATGCACATACATATTTATATTTTATATATGTATGTATTAAGATATATAATTTATGTATATTAGATTAGATTATATTGGGGAAGACAGAAGCTAGTCACCTCATAATTACTGACTCAATTGGGTCTTGGCTCATTGAAACAAGCCCCAAGTTCACAACTTCTTCGAGAGTTTGGGATTTATTTTAATCATCTTTGGAGATAACTTTGCTATTTCTGTTAATTCAAGGTAATGGTTTCCTACGTATTGGAACGTGGTCTACATTAAAAATCAAATAACAATAATATAGTTTGCATTTGCAAATATGAAGTTGATGATTTTAGAGTCTTGTTAATTTTCAGAAAAAACGTTGAATATATTTAGAAAAAGAGCCTTCGTGTTTTTTTGGTGTCCATATGCACGAAAGGTGAAGGAAATCTTCAGACAGTCATCAGTCTTGACAATATGCTTGCTCCCAGGAAATCTCCTGTCCAAGGTCATACCCAGGTATCAAGCGAAGCAGTCTAATTACTAGTAAAATTTACATATACAGAAATTTATGCATAAACGTTTTTGTTTCAAGATAATCAAGTAGATTTTCATAGTTTATGATGCTTTTCTTAGAAGAAAGGTTTTATAATCTCTCAAACAATGCGAAAATATGCATGGATTATTCGTACCATACAAATTCTTTTGTTCAGGGATAGACAAATTTCACGAGAATGTACTCGTATTAGAGTTTTAGTAATTACATACATATTTCGTTTAGTTAAACCAATATCTTGTGTGTGATTTTATGATCTGTTTGAAAATATATTTTACTCAGAATTCCGTGGAATTCATTTCACTAAAATAGTTTTCCCTTGTTCATCTGATCAAAATTCGCTAATCCCCTTTAACGCGTAAGAAATAGCGATAAGTCTGCTGTTCAAAATGGCCACCGAAAGTGTCTTGTTGTTATTGAGTATATAAGGGCATGTAATTTCAGTGAATAGACGACACAACAAGGCAGAAGACCAGAAGACACACATCGTCGTTCCGAAGACAATAAAATTCGGCAGCTTTTAAAAACAAAAAAAAAAATAAATTTGGACATCAACTAAATCAATCAATCGACCATCGAATCCTGTCCAACGGAAAAAGTAAAATACACTAATATTGGGTGCTTCTGAAATTATAAAACATTTAAGGCAAAACTTCTGCTTCAAGCGCGTTAAACAGTTGCTAAGTTGAATTGATTTATAAAACCAGATGCAGATCGTAGTGCAAATCAACACTCAATATAAGTGGGGCCTATGCCCCTAAAGTACACATCTTGCTCCAAAGTCAATATACTTGTATATGTTAGTAAAATCGTGGCGGTAGTCCGAACGATTGAAGAAGCAACATGAACAACAAATATATGGATACATCAGCGCTTGGGATGGAGAATAAAATTCTCCGTTTTTGTTGTGTTAAAAAAAATAAAAAATTAAAAAAAAAAAAAAAAAAAAAAAAAAAATAAAAAAAAAAATAAAAAAAAAACGGAAGTCCAAACGATTAAAGCAGTAAAATGAACAATATATGGCTACATCAGCGCTTGGGACGGAGAATAAAATTCTCCGTGTTTGAATGTGATAAAAAAACGAAAAAAAAAAAATAATGTGATTCAATAAAATTGAGTCAAAATCAGGGAAATTGAACTAAATTCAATATTATGAAAACCAAATTTAAACCATAAGAAGGTTAAAAATTATTAGCATAATTTACTGTTAGAATTGAAGATTGTATATAATTTGAAATGATTGTACATAACTTAAAAAATAAAAAAAAAAAAAAAAATTTAAATATTGTAAAAAGAAATTTTAAAATTGTACAAAACAAATTATTAAAAAACTAAAAAAACCAAAAAAAAAAAAGGGAAAATTTGTCCTTTTTTTGTTTTTTTATTTTTTTAATAATTTGTTTTGTACAATTTTAAAATTTAAGAAAATATTATTAGGATGAATTAGTATTAGAATTGAAGATTGTATATAATTTGAAAAGATTGTACATAACTTGAAAAATTAAAAAAAAAAAAAAAAATATTTAAAAACAAAAATTAAAACATTGTATATAATTTGAAAAGATTGTACTTAACTTGAAAAATTAAAAACTTGAGTCAACATCAGGGAATTTGAATTAAATTCAATATTATGATAACCAAATTTAAACCATTAAATGGTTAAAAATTATTAGGATAAATTAGTATTAGAATTGAAGATTGTATATAAATTGAAAAGATTGCACATAACCTGAAAAATTAAAAAACAAAAAAAAAAATTGTAAAAAAAATATTAAAAAATTGTACAAACAAAATTATAAAAAAATAGAAATTAATTAAAAAAAACAAAAAAAAAAAAATAAAATAAATAGAACAAATTAATAAAATTTAAAAAAATATTATTAGGATAAATTAGTGTTAGAATTGAAGATTGTATATAATTTGAAAAGATTGTACATAATTTGAAAAATTTAATATAAAAAAAGTTAAAAAATGGACAAAAAAAAAAAAAAAAAAATAATAAAAAAACAAAAATAAATAAATAAAAAACAAGTAAACACAAAATTGTAAATAATCTAAAAACAAATTATTATTATTATTATTTAGAACTAATATTATAATTATAAATTATAACTTAGTTTTTTTGTTTTTTTGAATTATAGCGTCAATGGCCTTCAGCTCCTCAAAATAAATTAAAATAATAACAATACAAAAATAAGAAAAATAATTTTAGAAAACTGTAAATAATTTAAACGATTCGGGAAAATTGTAAATAATAAAAAAGAGGGTAATTTTACAGTAGAATGAATAAAGGAGTCACATTGAAGACATAAATACAACAGGATATTTGAAGCCAAAGTCAATTTAAAACCTACTACAATCGTATTTACTCCTTACTGGGTTTGGCAATTAGACATAAGCAAATGTTGACGATGGTGACTGTGAAAACCTATCTACTTTTCTCCCTATTGGCAGCTCCAAGGAAATGTGGTAATCCAATGGGACTATTATATTTTGCAACAATTGGATGCTACGGAGAATCCCCACTTAAATTTATTGTTCAATTATAAAAACATTTTAGTGTTCTGTTGTAAATATTTAATGTTTCGTTTATTCGTTTGTTGTTTGTTTTACACAAATAAATAAATTAAATTTATAACTTTTTCAGTTGCATGGAACTATGATATTTTTTTAAAATAAAAATGAAACAATTAAACTAAATAAAATTATAAACGATTTCATCTTTCTTTTTTATAATAAATGTAATAATAAACTTACAAAATAATATTTGAAATTACATTGTTATATTTTTATATTAACTAAAATGTATGAAATTCTCATTAAGTAAATCTTGGTTTACTATTTACAAATGTAACAAATTTGCATGACAATGATGAAATGAAGACATTATACATATATTTTAATGATGGTCTAAGTAGGTTTTATTGTATTGCATTGTATTGTATTCTAATTTGGGCACGGAAGCGTCATCATGGTTTTTACTATGTATGTACTTATTTGTTTTTGTTTTTGTTTGGGCTTAGTTTAACCCTTTTTGTAATCAAGTAAATCAGCAAGAGCAGCGGCTTTACCACCATCATTGTCATCTTTTTCGAGTTCAGCACGTGTACAACGACCACAACAAGCTGCCGAAGGTTTATTTTCACATTCACCCAATGCTGGTGGTTTGAAGTTTGGTGTCCATGGACCCAAACTGCCAGTAGCATAGAAATCCATGGGATATGCATTATTCGGTGCTTTATTATTTGGCGTCCATTCGATATCACCAAGAACTACAGAGAGCTCATAGGGATTTAATAGTGGTTTACTAAAAGCAGAACCCCAATCAATAGATAAACGTGGACATGCTATTTGCACAAACGCATCAATATCGGGAAATAAATTCAATTTTTGTGGAAATATTTCGGAGAGCAGTAATGTGATTGTTTCGAAACCCTTTGCATGCAAACGCTTTTCTAGAAATTTGTGCACTCGCGAGCTGCCTTGACGACCCAATGTACCCAATATAATGCCAAATTTCTTGGCATTTTTAGCACGTGTGATTTCTTTATAACGCATATTTTGCATCTCCCTATGATCATATTCTTCGAGTGTGAACTTCTTTTCATATGGATCATATTTATAGGCCTAGAAGTGGAAGAAGATATAAATTAATGAATTAATTTTCAATAAAAAAAACATTATACTCGTAATTCATTATAAAATTGCATACCTTCAATTGTGGATTAGCAATCATTGCTGATTCAAGATGAAAACGTCCATCACCTAAATAGATAATCATTTTAGTGCTTGACGGTAGTTGCGGTGAAGTGCAACCAAGTATTTCTCCAGGACTTAGTGGTTTCGCTTGAGGTACTATCACATCATAGCCAGCAGCCTTCAATTCTGTTGATGCTGCTTGCAGTGTTGTCACAAATTGTATTGTACTGACCAGTGCTATTTGACCATCTTCCGGGGTAAAATTCAATTTTACCGAATCCAGAAAATGTAATGGATCAATTTTAATATCAACAAATATATATAAAACCTTAATGCCACTCGTTTGATCGACAGGAATCAAACAGCTGTGACCATAGTGAACCAGCAGATCAGCCCCCAAAGCCTTTGCCGTATAATCGTCAACACAACAAGCTCCATAAGTAACATCTCCCATGATCACAGTATCTGCTGTTGTGAAGCGCTCAATAATATCAGTGATTACCATTGAATACATAAGCAGGCCTTCAGGCATCTGTAAAGCTACACGTTTCGCTTTCATTTCACGTATACGCCAAATTGTTTTATGCAGTTCAAAATTATAGTTCGAAGGTAAACGTTCTATTGCCTTTTGTAGTACAGGATCATCGAGTAATTCTTGTGGGATACGATTAATGCGTGCCTTGGGCTTGAAGACTTTCTTAGGTTTAGCACGTATCACAACAACATCTGTAGTCGTTGTTTGAGGTAATTCCTCGGTTGGTTTCACAGGTAGGACTATGTCCAACATTTTTTTTTTAATATTACTAGAAAAAAAGAAATTGTAATATATAATAAATTATTATTATTATTATTAAACTTGAGATGTGAAAATTTAATACGTGACTATTGGCACACATTTATTGCTTTCTCAACTAATAACAGTTTATTTATTTTTTTTTTCCGTTGGCAATTGCAGAAGTTCTTCTTTGCTTTTACTATTATATCTGAATGAACTGAAATGTCATGACAAAATATTTTTAAATACATACATGATTATAAAGAAAAATATGAAATGAAATACTCATAAGTTTACGAGTCGTGACACTAAAGCGACAATAATCTCTGAACGAAAATTTTAACAAAATCGCAATAAAAACTTACAGTAGCAGCTCACAAATTATAACTCTAAAATATAAAAGTTTCTTCCAGTTATTAGAACCAATAGTTGTGGATTTAATTTTCCATGAGATGAGAAATATGAATTGCTATAAAGATAATTAAAAAAAACCTCGTTCGAAAATTGTGAATTGGTGCTTTAATGAAGATGAGGATGATAAACCAAAACCAGGATAGCAGCAATCGAGTTATCCAAGATTTTCAAACACTATTAACAGAAATTGATTCAAACTCGTCTTGTGTCTGTAGACGAAATCAGAGAATGGAATGAAGTTTTCAAATAAACAGAATCGGACAATATGGGACTTTCTTCTAATGAAGATGAAAAAATGTTCGCTTACTTCTTCATTACTATTGAGTCAACAAAGCAAAGAGACTCTATTGATTCTATTTGTTGTACTTTGTTTCGTTTTTAACAGAAATTTAGTGCAGTGATTACACCATGTGGGAAATCCCTAGAATAATATCGATATATGTTGATAGCCAGGTTGTTATCAAGGCTCTGTCGACAAACAGCATCAAGAGCACAATAGTAATGCGTGGCGCGGTGGCGGACCTCATCAAGCTACGCGGCAATCAATTACGATAATCTGGGTACCTGTCCATGCTGGTTTATCTAGCGGTTCTTGATATTCAGACCTCTATAACCATGGAGCTAACAGACATGCAGTCAGGAAAATGAGTCAGGCATTATTATCGCCCTTACAGACCTTGCTACCAACCGAAACAGACCTATGAACTCCTAACTCCTCTTTAACAAGAATATGATTCTGATGATGACGAGAGTTCTTAAGGGGGGTTAATGGCACAAGGGTGCATGTTCTACATCAAGACTTTTGTCGCAGCTGTGGAGACGAGAAAGAACCAGAAAGTGTGCAACGCATACCATACTCTTGGAATGCTAATTCATCGTTTTCTCGGGAAAAATTTCTTCGATGATTTGGCCCGTTTGGCAAAATTGTCAATGAAGGACTTGGAATTGTTTGTTGGTTCGTGGTTTTCGGTCAATTCCAGAGCAGAGAACTGCATTGAATATAAATTTGATTCACGACCTTACCTTACTCTCAATTACCCTAAGCCTCTCTTCTCTTTCTCACTATATTCTAAGACTTTAAGACTTCTAAGTGAACTCCCGTGATTACGCCTAGTGGCTTGTGTAATCTAACATAGTCCAGAAATTAGAACAATTCGATAATTTGAGGTGACGTGACTTCACCCAATTGATATCTAATATCTGAACTTCTACTGTAATGAAATTTTATATTGTGAAAAGAAATATTGAAATATATGAAGGTTAATAATATGTATTTAGAACGATGATAAATGCTAATGAATTCCACAATTCCATGTGATTCATTTATTGAAATTCAATCATTGTGAGTAATATAAGTATGTATAAGCAAAAATTTCCACTAAATGAAACGCGCTTTAGAAAACTTGCCCCGCCACCGGAAGATAATTACAACATCATAATGAAAAACAAGAAAAACATTTAACTATATTTAGCACTCACCTTCACTTCTTTGTTTGTTCAGAATAACAAAAGTAAAAAACAAAAAGAACGCGAAAATAAACTTTCGAAATTAATCAACAAAGCGAGCGATAATTTCAAATTTGTTGCGTTATTTATGTCCGTTTTTGTGTGTTACGTGTTATGACAACGGTTGAATCAAACTAAAGAATGAATGAATCAGTTGATCAGTTGCATGTGCATGAGCAACTATAACAAAAACAGTTATCAATTAAAATTTGTTTACTACTTTTTCTTTTAATTTATTTAAAATATTGTTAAATCACTTCATTTAGATTTGCTTAATATTCACGGCAAAATACAAACAAAATACGCAAAAAAAAAGACTAAAACTAGTTCAAGGGTTGAAGCTCTTCGATTGAAAGAGGAGCTCGTAGTTTGTAGCTCGTTTCGCTGGTGTTTGTAGTGTGTAGTGTGATGTGTCGCTGAACTCTGACTTTTGTTTACACTTTTGTGTCTATGCTGCTAATGATGTTTTTCTCGTTTGTTTGCTTGCATATGTTGCGCTGCTCGCCGCCATTGATAACTGTTCATGAGTCACGTAGACCACATGCCGAACAAAATACACTGTACAACACGCAATACACAGGGTCACAACACAATTATGTGTATTGAATTGTATGTTTCAGAAAGTTTACAATTCTTTAAGTAACGGATATTTGTTTTGATTTTTAAATTTTTTTTTAGTTTTATCACAATTATTACACACACACACACACACACACACATGTATATACTAAACGCGTGTTTTTTTTTTAATGTTTTGTTGGCTACTGTTAAACCTATGATTTATTTAGTAATTTATATTTATTTATTTGTTAATTTTAACAATTTTATTCTCACGATCGATAATAAAAAGAGATAATTAAAAGCACTTAATCTTTTAATTTATACAATTTATTTATTATGTTGATTATTTAATAATTATTATTATTTTTGCACTTGTTAAGCGCGGCCACCTAAGGTTAGAGTGGAAGAACAAGAGAAAAAGTAAAATCAGCTGAATGCATCTGCAACACTAATAGTGAAATAGTGTTGAAAACACCAAATGATTCATAATTACTGGTTGACAGTGCTGCCACCTAGACAGATTTTCAACGGTCACTTAATTGATTTTAAAATATGCAGTTGTCAATATGCAGAAATCTTTTTAAAGAACTTTCATTTTAAAGCAATAACATTAAGTGACTGCGACTTCGCTGTGCTATACAATCAATTACAACAGGGCTGCACTTGGAACGGAGGCTTTCGTAGAAGACAAAACGCATCAATAATAGATGACACATGAAGGCAAGTCAGCTGCAGCTCAGAATATAAACTAAAATGATATACTCCTTGCTTCTTGGACCATGGTCTCAACTAAGGCGACAAACACACAGATGCTGATAATGGAGCTGATCAGCATCAGCAATCAGTTTCCTTATCAGCTTCTGAGTGCTTGTGCTTGAATAAAATTCTTTTTTACAAGGCGATTATAAACATAGATAAGTATGAACATATATGCAATGCAATAGTGGGAAAAGCAACTAAATTTAATCTTGAGATTGAGTCTATGAAGTTTTTTTAATATATAGTTTAAAATTTAATTGAATTTAATCACATACAGACACCATTATTATAATTTATACTTTGTTGCTGTCAGCTTCTGACACATCAGCCTCCTCCGCATCCTCTGTAATAGAAAGAATATATTTAATATTTTCATACAAATGATTAGCTATAACCTTATGTTCACCTACGCTTTCCACCTGGCAAACGACGTAATCGTTCTTGTTCCACAGCAGAAAAATATTCTGTAGCAGCTTGTTCGCATGCACTCTGAAATGGTGTCACATTCACTTTACCATTCAACATAGTCAAGTCTGTTTGATCCTGACCATGGGCATTTTTAACCTTCAATTTGCTCTCACGCGATTTTGCTTCCAATATTTTCTCTCGGCGATTCTCACGTTCAAACATCTAATTTATATAAAAAGTTGAATAGATTAATATTAGATTACAAATTTATAATGCCATGTTAGACACACCGCTGTCAGTAATGGTTTATCATTCTTCGCCGACATGACCATATTGTCTGAGACTTCAATGAGAAACGTAGCACCCAGTTTGCTGCCACAACTAACAAACTTTCCATTTTCATTGGTACGCACACAATACAATGGTTCGTCACATACTTTAACCCTCAAAACTGGTTCATTTTGTTGCTGTAACAAATCCCAAGTGTCCAATACACCATCCATACGAGTGATAAAGAACTGCGAAACCCTATAAAAATATATCGTATATAAAAGAAAAATTCTTGGATGTCAATAAAGGAATTATTTTACTTGGTATAACTCCATGCACCATCAGTCAACATTGCTGCACTACTCTTTGTCCAAATAATGGAACTTTCGCGACAGTCCTCAGACCATATGCGTGCACACCAATCACCTACAGTCAGGAAGTTTTTCACAAATGCCGGATTGCGTGTAATAGCGTATACAGGTCCGAGATGACACATCATCTATCAGAACAAATTGGAGATATTTATAATTTAAGCCAATTATGTAGAGAAAACTTACCCTTATTTGTATTTTTTCGGTGGGCGTCTTGCCTTTGCGATTGCACGAGAACAACATGCCCATTTCGGTGCCCGCCATAAACCTCGTCGGTATCGTGGTTTCATACTCTAAAACCGAGATGCCGTATGAGCGTGATAAATCTTGTTCATCACTCTTGACGGGATCCATAAGCAGTCGATCGAGCGGTTCGCTTAGCTTGCGTGTGTCCCACCACAATACTTGACCATCTGATCCGCCGGAGAAAAACTCAGTACCGCTTTTTGAATTATTCCAGAGTACCGAATTAACTGGATCACGATGGCAAACTTCACGTTCGCTTATCATAACCGGATACTTGCCATGACGTGTATCCCAAGCAGCGACTTGACCATTGTACATACCACTGACAAGACTGGTTGGATCCTTCTGATTATACTCCAAACAAACACAGGGCACCTTTGGCTCTAGCGTAAGAAATGGTTCATTTGGATTTTCAATTTCCCAAATATAAGAATTACACTTTTGGCCCGTCTTATCACCCTGGAATTTCATATCACAATGACTGACTGCCATTTTGATGCCACCATCTGGCGACCAAGACAAATGCTTTACTGGCACCTTTATTGGATTTGGATCACGGTAAACGTTTACAGTACGCGACTTGCATGGTTCCGGCAAAGGTGCAGGATCCAAATTCTCAAAATAATTCTCATAAATATTAACGGCATTGTTTTGATGTATATAATGCTCCATGGGCTTGGTTAAATTCATAACTTGTGTTATGTAATTCTCATCTTTTTCAATTTTACGCTTATAACGAACCGTTTGTTCTGCATCATGCATATTAATATCCTTGGGCCAGCCACCTTCGGTATGTGTAATACCAATTGTTTTGTAAGTGGCACGTTCAGTATTGGCCACACTAAGTGACATTTGTCCTGCATATTGGGTAAAACGATCCACCGGATTTTTTAATATGAAATTCTTCAATAGTTCGGGATTTGAATTTTCACTAAATAAAATTTCATCTTTGTCTTCAAAGGAGACGCGAGTGCCAAAAGTGCGTCGTTCCTTTTTGTAAATATACTCCATAATTAATACAATAATAAATGTTAATATAACTGTATGTTTTTCATTTAATTCTTTTCTATATATTGAGATTTTGTATTTATTTTTGTTTGATCAATAACGAACTTTTTGTATCCAGGGAAGATGATTGTTGACAATGCAACAAAATGTAGGCAATGTTGATAATGCAGAATGAAGGAACATAAGCAATGTTGACAAAGCGATAATGTAAAATTGAACAATTCAATGAACTGAATCTTTGGCTTTAAACATTTCGGAGCTTTTTGTATCCAGTGAAGATGATTGTTGAAAAGTAATGTTTAGAATGCAAAATGAAGCAACAATGTTAACATTGCAGCAACATAAGCAATGTTGACACTGAATCAAAATTAACCATGTTGATGAACAAAAACAACAACAATGCTGACAAATGCAACCCTGCACCACAACTGAAACTTTAGCTTTCAACATTTAACAGTTATTCGTAGCTTTAGTTTTAGAAACTTAATAATACAACACACAAAAACAAAAAATGACCGAGATAACAGGAAAAATTATACATCTTGGAGATATACATTCAGAAATAGGCAATAATGCCATTCTAGTGGTATTAATTATTGGAAAATCTAAGCCGAATTTCTTTTTATCAAGTGAATCTAATGAATTTCGTGGTGTTGCAACATACACGCTACGTGATTCCAAACGGCACATAGTAAATTGCAAATGCTGGGGCTCTAAAGAAACTATTGATGATTACTATCAACAATTCCGAATCGGCGATATAATAGATGTAATCCATGCAAGAGTCATAATGCATGGGACAACCACCAATGAACAACCTCAATTTCAGCCGAGGACAACGGTGCCATATTCTTTGGTAGTAAATGAAGGTGAGGGCAATTTTCAGAAACATGATAGTAGCGATGCTGATCTTTTGGATGTATTGCGTCGATATATGCACATGCCACATAAGCCACTATCAATTATTTTAAATCTTGCCGATGTGCAATGTAGCCTTAGTGACAATCATCATCAGGCACAGTACGTAGATCTTTTGGTTGTTGTTGTTGCCTTGCGACCAGTTAGATCATTAAAAAGTTCACGAAATGGTCAAATAATTCAATTCATTGAATTGTTGGTAAATGATATAAGTTGGATTGAAGGTATGTTACTAACTATTTGGAATGCCGATTGGATCAAACGAGCTGAACAATATTGGCAACCACGCAAGACAATATTGCATTTAATTGATATACGCGTTTCTTATTCTGATTTCCATAAATGTTCAGCACTTAGCACTGGCAATTGCACATTGATATATGAAAATCCATTGGGCAAGGAAGCCGAGGCATTGCTTCAGTTCGCTTCTACGACACCAATAACTGATGTAGATATGTTTGCTCAGGCGGGTTTTGAAACATTGCCGTCTGCTGATCAAATACAGACACAAATGACGGTGAAACAAATCTATGCACGTGCAATAGGTGAACTTAAAGATGCTACTCCGGATAACTTTACCGCTGTTCTAAATGCAATGATAACAACATTTGATATTGACGGCCAATCGCATATAATAAGCAAAAAATGGTAAGGATCGCACAACTGACACGAAATTCATATTAATTTGCTTTCCGTTTCTCTATTTCAGCAAATCCTGTCAACATCTAATACCTCGGCATCGCAACGAATGTGACAATGAAATGTGTCTATTGGAATTTTCAATGAACCATAGAGGTGACAAATTCGAATATTTCTTTAATATTAACATTCACTTAAGTGATCATACCGGAACTTTAATTGAACCTCGCCTTAGTAATACTGTCGCAGAGACTATAATGGGACTAGATATTGCTAAGTTTATGAGTCTATCACATGAACAAAAATCACAAATAAAGTGGCAATATCTTATGAATCATTTCGAAGTTAAGCTACTTGTTAAGAAACCAGGGTTTATGCGTCAGAATCTGGCTGTCATTATAGTCACTATGCGATCAGTGAGTGTTGATGAGTTGGCTCAGAAACTACTGGTATTTTAATTATTTATAATATACATAATTGTCATTTAAGGATTTATTTCTTCCATTATTCATTCAAATATAAAATACAATATATTTTTGGTTAAAAAGAATTTTAAAGAATATTTTCAAGCTAACGATTTCGATTCGACTATCTAAATATAAAGATTTATTAAGAAGATCTACGATATGCTGAATCTCTATCCTCTGGCAATTCTTCACCAACATGGTCTAAATAATATTGCTCAAAATCGGTTCGTTCCATGATAAAATTGCGGTTAGAGCGTTTCTTTTCGACTGTCCGTATGGCCTCTTGGAATTCTTGTAAAGCTTGCCGAAATTCCTCATCTTGTTCAATCATCTGTACAAATTTATCAGGATCGCCTGTATCGATTTCTATATCAATATCGAATTCCCCAGCCAGTTCCTTTCGCAAACGCTCCTCTTCAATTTCTTGTGCTTTTTTAGCCTTAAGCTTGATCTCCTCTATACGTGCCTCCAAAAGCTTGCATCGGGATATTTCGCGTTCAAACATCTAAAAAAATATGCAAGAAAATCATTTAAAGAATATTTACAAATGCAATTCCAAATCCAAATCCAAATATACTCTACCGCTGCGATGAGTGCCTTTTCTTTGCTGCTTGCAGTTTTCAAAGCCTCGTCCAATTCAAGTAAATAGATTATCCCGTTTTGGAGTGATACAGTAAAAAACTCACCATCGGGACGGAATGATATATCTGTAATAGGGGCTTTGAACCGCAACGTATATATTGGATTCAGATAGTTCAATAGCATATCCCAGATGTCCAGAAAACCCTTAGAGTCACCGGTAACAAATACTGAGCAACGTCCCGTACTCCAACAGCCACACATAATTTGATTACGCCTATTAAAATACATTGTACCAGGCGAACCTTTCGATTCTTCAGCCCAAATGCGTGCCCGCCAATCGCCGCAAAGGAGAAAATTCTTCACAAAGAACGGATTTCGCTGAATGGTTCTTATAGGGCCAGCGAACATTTGATAGTTGCCCGCAATAGCTTCCGGTGCAGTCATGCCTTTACGATTACCGACAAAGACGTGACCCATATCACTACACATTATATAGCGAACCGGAATGGTGTATTCAAATTCCAAAACCGTAACGCCATGAGCATTTTTACGTACTTGTCGTTCCTGTGGATCAGGTTCCAAAAGTAATTCCTGAATGGGCATTAAAAGATCTCGAGCATCCCAGTATTTACTGTAAAGGCGAATACAAATTAAATCTTCTGTTTTACTTAATTAAATTCAAAATCACTCTTACATAGATCCATCCAAAGAACCCGTATAAAATTCAGTATTAGACTTAGAATGCACCCAACAGAATGATGACACTTCTTCCCGGTGTGCCGCCTCCAAAGGGCATGTACGTATTGGTAAACCAGTATTGTGTGTTTCCCAGAGAATAACTTTGCCCGATTTATAGCCACCAGCCATGTAAATATCATCCTTCGGACATATATAGGCACGTGTCACCAATTCGGCACCATCAAAGTGATTCGATGGTTGCAATGGATTTCGAATGTCCCACATATAAAAAGCATTTGTTGAACCTAACTCATTATCGGCTGTTAATCCCTGATAATTTGGACTTAGTGCAGCATCATTTGTTAACAAAGACATAAAGAAACGGTGGTCACTTGGCGACCATTCACATCTCACCATTCTACGTCCTGGCTTCCATAAATCATAAAATATATTTATGGCTCGAGCCTCAAAACGCATTATAATATCAGCACCAAGATCACGTGGAATATCAGCAAAGAAATTTTGATAAATATTAATGGCATTATTCTGTTCGGCCACTTGCATGCAACGTTTTATCAAATTGTTAACTTGTATGCCCCAGTTATCGTCACGTTCGACTTTCTTCCGATGGCGCAATGTTTGTTCCTCATCATTTATATTCACCTCCTTTGGCCAACCACCCTCATAATGATTGACACCATGATGTTCTGATACAACATTTTCAGTTTCCATGACACTAAATCCTTTTGTATCACTAAGCTGAGTTCCTTGATTCATTGGATTACGTAATATATACTTTAAACGCAACTTGACACTTGGATGCACGCTGACCATTAGCTCATTGCGATCGGTAAAAAGACATTGACGGCCAAAACGGCGACGTTCACGTGAATAAATAAATTGATTGCCATACATTATGATGATTTATAATGTCTGTTTGAATATCTGTTTTGATGGTGAATACGTGTGTAGATTATGTGTATTTAATAAGGAAGGTTGTCTTATCAGGTCGAGGCACCTGATTCTAACAATATGGAAAAATAATTATATTAAATATTTGATTTCGGAGTATGAAAGCAAGGACAAGTTGATGTTAGAGAAAAAAAAAATATAAAAAAAACTAATTTTGGCTATGCCGAATTTGTAATAGTCTTTACGACACTGCTAGTAGTCCGAGGGTCTTGAAATTTATAAGGTTGACAATTATATTGTCCAAATTTCAGTTCCATAGTGCAAAAAGCAAAAAAAGTTTTTCTAATAAGAAAAGGAGTGTACCCTCCCTAATGGTCCAATTCGGCTGATTCCGACAAATGTATTGCGTATGGTAAAAACTTCAGCTCTCTAGCTCAAAACCAGAGGTACCAGTTTGTATACATACAGACAAACGGACAGACAGACGGAACAACGGAAATGGCTAGATCAACTCTTCTCGTCGCCCTGATCAAGAATATTTATACATATGTACTTTATGGGGTCTCCGATATCTCCTTCAGTGCATTACAAATTTCATAACAAACTTTTAATACTATAATACTGCATGAAGAGTAAAATAATGAGATTCCATTAATAGTCTCAAATTTCTTACAATCTTTAACATTAGACATATTTATTATATAATGTATATGATATCCTATCAATGTCGCAGGTTGCCTTTGCAATACAAACAAATTCTATTGCCAATGAGATGAATGCGGTTTTAAGTAAATATAATTAAAAAATCACATATGATATCTTTCATAGATACAGATATATTATGTTTAGGGAATTTTTTTTTTTTTTTTGTCTAAAATGAAGAATATGAGGGTCGTACGAATAACCCTGATCAATTTTGGAGTCATGTCCTATGTTAACGCTAGGCAGTGTGCTACATAATATATTCCGGTACACGACGCCTATCTAAAGATTGTGCATCTTTATGAGCGCAGGCATTGTCTCAAGTAATGTGCGGCATACAAATCGGTGGGCGAAAGTTCATGTCACGCCAACAGGCTAAGGAGTACGCTAGTCACCTAATGAAGGTCACAACCTCATTAAATGATTACCTTAGCACACACAACAGTACCCCAAAAGCTGGCCAGCATCATTGTCGGATTATACAATTGTAATTGAATCAGAAGCAGGACCTCTTATGCTAAGTTCAACCGGGCAATTTATAGCTCCGGTAACATGTCCGGGCTGGATACTGGTTGATTTTATAACTTCAAATCTGCAATTTGCTAAGGAACGCATGGCCAAATATAAGAAAGACAAAGAAATTGAAAGAAACCTCACACAGGAATGCGTTCAATTACTAGGTTTGCGCGATCTATCCAAAGAAGATTCTGTAACGCCAGATAAATCAATTCAGACGCTGACACATCTGCTCAAATCGGATCAAAAATACTTTCAAATTATTAGCCTACACGTAATTAATTATTATTCAGTACTGATTGATGGTATTGTGTGCATACCTTCTCTTGTGCATCAGGGCAGGACAAGTTCCTATCATATGCAGTGCGGTCTCGTGCAGAACCTGCAAAGACCATTAGAGGAAATTCCCAGTTTAGTTAGGTGATAGTTCAGTCTATAATGTCCTGTTAGTAATCCTGTAATGATTTTCAGGTTATTCTTCGTCAGATTCATACAGTCCTTGTAGAATTTTGGGTTGTATGTCCCTATCGCTAATTTAGAGTGTGATAGCCCCGGTAGTTTTCCCCAGTATAGTTTCCTTTGTCTATCTTCTACTTCGCAAATAATACGGGAGATGATACCCGAACCTACACCACAGAATGGCTCGTGCCCTACAAATGGAGTTGACGCTCCTTTCCTGGCGAGTTTATCTGCCATTTCGTTCCCATTAATCCCTATGTGACCCGGAACCCATAGAATCCACACCTGATTGAGTTCACATAGTTTGTTCAGTTTAACAATGCACTCCATCAGTTTTGATTTGACTTGGCGAGAGTGTTAAGTGCTTTCATAGCTGCCTGGCTGTCAGTCAGTATTGCTATTCTGCGGTTCCGGTAGTTCCGTATAAGATTAAAGTGCGCACACCTATCTATCGCGTAGACTTCCGCTTGGAAGATAGAAGTGTTCTTACCATGTGGTTCAGAGTAATTTCTCCCTGGTCCAAAAACACCCGCCCCTGCTCATCATGTACTGGCTTATCTTATATGTTTCTGATAAGCCTACCCAATTTTTCTTGTTACTAAGTGCCTAATTAGTCAAATGATAAAAGTATATACTATACTTAACTTTACAATCATATTTCATAGGAATTATTGCAGAGAAATAATCTCAGGACTTTCCCGAGGGTAATTTATTTTACATAACTATGTACATGTACTATATATTATCGGTGTGACATTAGGAGTTTAGCAATCTTCTAGTTGCCAAAGACACTCATTTGAATACAATTCAAATTGAAGGGCGCTACGCGTGTACACATGATGTTCTTCGCCATCCCAATGAATGGAATCCCCTCCACATAGCACACGTGTTCCGCTCTCATCGAATATTGCTACCAAGTCTTCAATAAAATGGACTTGTAGCCAATTTGGCTCAGCATGACTGTAGACATTCTTCACAATGTCATGTATGCCTGTAACATTGAGTTCCACTCGTATATAACGATTTGACCAAAAAGAATTACTAAAGGCAAATAATTCAACTCTGTCGTCCGTTTGTTGACGTTGTACGATGTAAGCAGCTTTTTTCGGATCATGACCACTACTGCACATCAGATATGTCTGGGGGCATTCGTATATGTAAGCATCATCAGTTACATTGCTTAGGCATATCTTCTTGGCAGTGTATAACAAACGTAGTCCGGATGGTAAACCATTAAATACCTCCAACCTCAATGTGGGGGGCAATGATGAGAAATCCGGACGATTAAAAATCAAACCTAAATTCCTTGTTAATAAAGAACGAGCTACTGTTGAATTCACCAATTCCTTTCGTTTAGCAAGCTGTAAATTGGCAATGGACAGTTGTTCAGTGTTTGCTATAAAGTTATCCAAACGTTGTAGAACCGTAACTGGCGTTTGAAGCAGTAGTACAGCATCATACAAAAGTGTAGTGATTTCATTAAACACTGCACTGCTCAATTGACTTAAGTGTTGCACGACATTGGCGACCAAAGGGAAATTCGAACGCGTGTCGCCATAGAATGGTGCCTCAAGAATTTGAGCACATCGTTCTACCAAAGCATTCCGGATTTCCTGCTTAAAATCAGATTCCAAATAGGATTGTTCATTCGCTACAGAATAGAAATTAATCAACACATGAGGATTATAATGTTGTTCGATGTTTCGTAACTCATTCCACAAAGCTTTATAGATCCCCACCTTGAGATGAATGGATTGTGTTCGGTTAAGCTCGCTTAAGAGTAGCTGGGATCGATTCCAATTGCCATGGAGTTCTTCCAATACAATCGTTTCTAGTGTAGATTGAAAGGGATTTGACAATGAGGCTCCGGTACGCGTTTGCGGTTCCCATCTTTCTGGCAACAGTAGTTGAACATAAAGTCGAGTTCCAGCAGTTGTTCCATTAAAGTTAAACAAATTTTCTGTATTTATTTCATTGGCAAGTGATGTTGAACAAGAAGCGACAATTATAATAATAAGGAGTGATTGGGAACTCCTTATATTACACCATGCTATCGTAATCATGGTTCTTCTAATAAAAATCTTGCATTTAATTGCTGCTTGGCCTTTTTATAGCATTGCTACATCTTATGGTAAGGTGAGAGGCTATGAGATTATCTTATCTTTGAAATGCAAATTCAGTCGTCGATAAGATATTTGCAGTTCTTGTTGTCTTTGTTGGGGTTTGCTTTGCTTAGTTTAATTGGATATTTCCCTTTTTCCACTGTTAGTTTTGGCATTTGTTGAGCAAATAGAAGAAGGCAACAAGAAGTCACAGTTCCTAACAATGCAGTGAATGCAATTGGATAAAATACAATGGACAATGCAATGTAAATTGAAAGTACAAATTTTATTTTATTCAAACATAAAGAAACGCGTGTGCAACGTCGCTAACAGGCGCAGTATAGCGATTCATTGCTTTATATATAATATTTTTTTTTTTTGTTTTTTTGTTTTGTTTAATAATATAATAATAATAATAATAAGTAGACAATAGTTTAAAATTATATGCATTGTACATATTTATATGGGTTCCGTTATTTAAAATTATTTGTTTAAAAAAAAAAAAAATACAAAAACAATTTAATTTTCTCAGATTTTTTTTTTTTTTTTTTTTTTTGGGTGACATCAGATTGACTCAAATGATCGTTGAATCTTTTCGAATTATTCGCCAATTAGATACGCATGCAGATGCAGATGTCTATGGTTGCGGTTGTGGTTGGGTCGAACGGCGTTTGTCCTTATCCTTTTCTTTTTCCTTGTCTCCACCTTTACGTCCAAAGATACGGAAAACTCCACTGCGACGCTCTTCTTTGCTTTTACTGCTGCTTCCCTTGACACCAGACACAGATGATATACTCTGGGCTTCACTTTCACTGGAGCTTTCAGCAGATACCCGTGAAAAACTGATAGAGTCAGGCTGCAGTGAAACTGGGCGATTTTGTTCAAAACGCGTTGTACCCCAACCTAAATGGATGATCAAAGTTCAGAGTTAGTAATATCCATTAATCAGAAATTTTCATTCAAGCAAATCATGCAATGCAACAATAGTTTTTAATCAGAAGTGTCAATAAATTAAGAGTATCACATAAATATAAGTACATATGAATGAATGTTAATTTAAAGAAATAAATTAGTGTATACTTTGGAGGCTCGTGCGCAGATAGGAGCGACTGAGCTTGATCGTTTTCACTGTTGGTCCTTCATAGACGAAGGAGAAGGCATGCATTAATAAAATATAAATACACCGTGATAAGTTAAAAAGAGAAGAGAAACCACATTAAAATCAATAACATGCAAGTTCAAACTAAAAAGCATTCAATGATCAATGAAAGAGAAACAAGTAAAGAGAACAAACTGCAATAGCAAGAATACTACATAAGTTAAGAGAGGATAAAATGAAAACTAAAAAAGAGAGTAAGAGAGTAAGTAAGTGAGTGAGTGAGTGAGTGAGAGTGAGCGTGTGTAACAGAAGCAGAAGCAGAAGCAGAAGAGAAGTGAAGTGAATAAGCAAGCAATTTTATGTTGGCAACAGTATTTGCTGTGTGCTATGTTGTTGTTGCTGCTGCTGCTAACCAATTCCAAATCCATCGTTATTATTAATGAAATTATGCAGACCCATATAGCTTGGATTACTGATGGCGTTATTGTTTTCGCTCGACGCGGATGCTGATGATGATGATGATAATGAACTGGTGAGATGCCAGACCGTTCGACTGCTCGTCGTTTGGTTTGTTGTAGTGGTTGTGACCGTTGTTAATAAATTACCGTTATTACCGCCGCTGCCATTGGATGCTCGCGTATTTGCCGTCGACGACGACGCAGACGAAGATGATGTGGAGTAATTGAGTGCGCTACCCTGTGGTCTTGATTCCATTTCAATGAAACGTTTATTAGCATCAATACGTCCAGTTGAGTGCATGCGCTGTGGTGAAATTTGCATCATGGTGTTGTGCTGTTGACGGGGGAAATTGTTGTTGTTGTTGTTTCCCTGTTGTTGTTGTTGTTGTTGTGGAGCATTCCCTTGCTGGGCCGCAGCAGCTGCATTAAAAGCGTGGATACGTTGTTGAACCTGCGGGGATACCTGCTTCTGTTGTTGTTGTTGTTGCTGTTGCATTTTCTGATGCAGATGCTGCTGGTGATGATGATGATGATTGTGGCTATTGGACGCATGACCGCGGGCTCCCACGGGCGGCATTGTTGTTGGCAATGGTGGAGGATTATCTAATATTGGTGAATTGACATTGAATGTGTGTGTATGTTAATGAGATTGGACTTTGTACATAATGTGTGGGACACATCCTTAGACAATGCATATGCTATTTTTTGTGTATCTATGCCTGTTGGTGCAATTTGTCTGGCTTGGTATTTTGTGGCTTAAATGCCTTCTTTAACTTACCTGATTGTCTAGCCTCACTGTGACGTAGCAATGCCTCCTCAGTAAAGCCGGTTCCATTCTGTACACCTGAAATACCTGGGGGTAAGGTGGCAGCTTGTCGAGTCGAACCATCAGTTAGATCTATAGATGATACAAGGAGGAGGTTTTTTAAACTAACAATAAATTAACGGTGAATCATGTTACTTACCATTGTTCGAATTACGGTTTCTAAGGACGACAAGGTTTTCTTGGCTCTCGCGTATGGGTGCAACGCTTCTTGGCGGAATTGGTGGCTTTGGTTCGTACACATAGGCGTTCGTGGGTGTTGAGGGTGATCCCGGTTGATGTTGTTGTTGTTGTTGCTGTTGTTGTTGCTGTTGTTGTTGCTGCTGTTGTTGTTGTTGCATTTGCTTTTGTAGGAATGCCATTTGCGGTGTTGCTTCTGCAGCAGTGGCACTGGCGCGACGTTGTGAATCCGGTGAGGATGTTCGTGAACTAACGGGTGATTGATTGCTGGCTACCTTTATGTCGGGGAAGCTGTTTGATTGTTGCTATAAGAAAAACATTGATCATGAGGATTACTTTACTCGTAACATGGAATGTAAGTATATGAGATATCACTAACCTTCATTGACTCATCATAGCTTAACAATTGTAGATTTGGTGGCAGACTAGCATGGAAGGATATTTTTCGAACCCAATCGTTCATTATGTCCAGTGAGGGGGCTTCAAATAAAAATTCTGAGCCATCGGGAAGTTTTAGCCGGAACACGTACTTCTTTTTGGTGTAGTCATCTGCCCGCTCGCACTTTGCTCCCAAAATATTCACTGGTGCCGTTGCTGTTTTCTGTTGTAGAAAATCATTTTCGTCCTTGAAAAAGCAAACCAGTTGGCCACACAATACAGTGTGGAATTGCTTCCAGGAACGCACCGGAGCCTTTTTACCGCCCGACTGCAGACCGTGCTTACGTTCTAAGACACCTTGAATCTCCACTGGTGGCAAATCAAATCCTTCGCCCTTCTGATTCTTACGGAAGGATTGTGCGCGACGTCGAGTCGTGAAAGATGGCGTGCGTTTGGGTTGCTTCTGTTGTACCTTCATGCTTTCAGCGCGTTTCACATTTGCATCCGCAGAGCCACGACGCAAACGGTCACCAAATACGCTACCTGAGTTACTTTTTTGCAATGTGTACTGATCTTCGTCGAAGTGTGAGCGCAGAGGCGATTGTCCGACAGTTGTTGAGTTAACACCACCAGCACCCGTTACAGAAACCATCGGTGATGAGAAAATTGGGGTCTTCTCTTGCGCGGCAGCATTGTTTCTATGTTCTAGTTGCTTTTCGGCACGTCTGCGTTCTTCATTTAGACGATGCAATTCCTTTTGTTTAAGCATTTCCAGACGCTCTTTTTCCAAGCGCTCCTTTTCCTTTAGCTTGGCGAGTTTTTCACTTTCTACCTGCTTACGGAATCGTTGCTCAAGTAGTGTTATGCGTTTGATTGCTTGGAACTTCTCCTCCTGTGCGGCAACCGTCTTTTCAAAGTCCTGATGGCGTCGCAGCAGATCCTCTACTTGTGGAATGGAGTCACCAAGCTTGGAATCCTTTAGCAATGGTTCGCGACTTATTATCCAATTTTCGAGGATTTCAGCATCCTTAAGGAAAAGTTGTGTGTCAAGATTAAGTTCGTAAATCTCTTTGCGCTGTTGCAAGGTGTTCTGCAGTAGTTCATGTCGCTGTTGAAGCACATGGATCTTTTCTTCGACTTCGTGCGCCAAAAAGTGTTTATCTTTGATCAATTGTCGGCCTGTGGCAGTGAAGTTTGCAAAAGTCTCATCACGTGCATGTATCTCCGCGTGATGTTCCTTAATGCTGGCGAGCAACTGTTCGGCACCCGCAACGGAAGTTGCGAGTTCTGGTGCAGTAATTTTGGCAAGCATTTCATTGATCCAGGCAATTAGGTCACGGTATTCATCGAAGTAGGATTGAAGTTGTTCGGCTTGGGCTAATTTACTCTTACGTGTATTCGTTTTCTCCTTAAGATCGGTCCAAGCTTCAACCGTTTCATCACGTTTCACCTCGATATGTTCTCTGGCATCAGGATATATTTCGCCAAGTTTGACAGTCTCCGCCAAAACAGAGTCGACTTGTTCCTTAATAGCAACCAGTTCGCTTTCGAAAACCGCATGCTTGCGACTTAGTGCCTGTATACTCTCCAAATCTTGGCTATAGTCTTCGGAATGCAGAGTCGTTTCCTTTTCATTGATAAGTGAAATCGTTTCATCGGCCACACGATCGTAAACATGCACCTGCTTAGCGCCGGCGAGAGCATCTTGGCGTGCATTGACTAAATCTTTAAGTTCCTCCCATAATTGTTTCGTTTCATCTCGTTTCGTCTTAATAGAGGTTCGATAGGGATTATTTTCGACAATCAGTTTTTCGCCGCGTTCTAGGCAGGCTTGAACTCGTCCCTCGTTTGCATTTAAATTGGTCACAAAAGACTCGAAAGCAAGTATTAATTGCTCCACATGCTCGACGTCTTCACCATAGTCTTCTGATGCTGTCACAGCCATTTGGTCTCCAATCCATTCGTGCAAGTCTTCCGTTTCGCGCAAGTATTCAAACAATTTTCTACATTCTGTCAAACGCACTTCACGATCCTTTGCCAAACGTATCAACTCATCATATTGTTGGCTCACTGATTGATTCTTCGCTGATATATTCGCACTGTCGAAATGATTGCGTTCCACGAGACCAGTGGCCAACTTATTAACCTTTTGAATAGATGGCTTAAAAGATACCAGTTCACGTTGGAGAACTTCTAACTTCTTCTGATGTGACTGCACTGAGGTCTCGTCGCGACCGTAATCGCTCGATGCTAGTATTGGACGTTTCTCATGCATCCAAGCATCTGCTTCATTGGCTTCAACATAGAACATTTGGCTTTCTACAGCGTCAAGAAGTCGCAATCGGCGAATGCTCACCAAATCGCGTAGATTTAGTAGTTTCTTTTGCAAAAGATCTGACTTGTATTGGACCTGTTCGCTAGCAAAGTGATTATCTCGAATCATATGTTGACCACGCTGCAGCAGTGCCTGAATGAGAGGCTCCTGGGAGAGCAGCTCAGCCTCTAGCGCATTGTGTTTCTTTTGCAGTCCTTGTACGGCTAACAAACTACTACCCAAATCTTGCGAACCAGCAATGGCTTCTTTCTCAGTCAGCCATTGCAGTTCGTCCTCAGCATCGCGTAAGAACTGTTGCAAACTCAACGAGTCTTCTAAGTTCTCACGACGTATAGCAATTGGTTCATGTAGAGAATTGTATCGTTTAATGGTGGCCATTGCTCGCTCATGTATTTCATTCTTGAGGAAGTGATCAGCTTGGAAGAATTGATCGTCTTTTTGTTTAATTTGAATGGCCAATTCATTGTGGTGGGCCACGTCAGCTTCCAGTCGTTCATGCTTTTTGATCAGATTGCTCACAGCGGCCAAATCTTTTCCATAATCCTCACTAGACAAATGTGATTCGACTTCATCCATCCAATTATTGAACTCATCCAAACTCCGGTTAAATGTCAAAGCGTTGTGGGCTTGATTTAAGTTCGATTTCTTCAATTGAGAGGCTGCCTTTAGTTTTTTCCAATCGATTTCCAGCATCTCTAGTTGCTGGGCAATCTCTTCCTTTGCAAAGTGGTTGTCCTTTATCAATCGCTCGCCCTCGGCAATCACTTCTTTCACTCGTGATGTATTACTCAGCAACTCGCTATCGAATGCGGTGTGCTTCTGAATTTTACTTTGGAGATTGCTTGGCTCGCGATAGTTCTCGTCTAGGGCAATCTGCATCTTCTGCACCAACCAACGATCGATTTCGTAGAGACTACGAAGGAATTCCTGTAATTGTAGGGACTGCAAGAGACGCTGTTTCCGTTCTTGTGAAAGTGCCAACAATTTTGCTTTCCTCTTCAGCACATAACTTAGTTTCTCCCTTATTAGATCACTATCCTTGGGATCACCTTCTAATATGCAATTTGCGAAACGTTGCAGTTCATTGATGTTCTCAGACTCTAGGAGTTTTTCAAATGCATCATGTTTCTTTAATAAACGCTCAACAGCAGTGTAGGAGTCGCCCAGATCGTCATTGTTCAAGAAGGCTTCTTTGTTTGCTAGCCAGATTTCCACTTGTTCAACTTGAGCCTTGAATAATTGCAATTGATGTGCTTCAGTAAGATCTCTGGCACGTTCATTCCACGCATCATGTAGCACAGTATGAAGCTCCTCGAGAACCTTAAGGTACTGGTTGACATTCTTCGGTTTTTCTTTGCCGGCCAGTGTATCGCCATGTGCTTTTAGCTCACGGAATGCCTTGTCGCGTCCATCTATTTCCACCTTACGCTCCTGGTGCAACTCCAGCTGTGTTTCACAGTCATTGATGGTCATTGGCGCTTGCGCAGCATTCATTTTTTTCACCATGTCATTGACCCAAGATTCAAGTTCTTTGACGTCAGACACAAACTTGTGCACCAAATAAGCTTCATTCAGTATTGCGCGACGCTTTATAGACAAATCTTGTAGATTCTGCCATGATTCTTGTAGTTCCTCCAATTTACGCTCAATATGAACAGCTCCATCGGGATACTTTTGTTTTAAAAGCTGCGCTGCCTTTTCATGTTCGCCGATTTTCTGTGCAACAGCAGACATATCGCGCTCCAAAGCATCTTCTCGACGTATGAGTGTCTCAACAGCATCCAAATCGCGACCTGTATCCGCCGAACTCATGGCTAAAGCCTTCTCAGCGATACGATCAGAGGTGTCATTGACATCTCGATTGAATACGTGTATTTCATTGGCACCACCGAGAAGGGCACGATAGGCATTTAAGGCACCCTGAAGTTGTCTCCAATTGTGGTTGAAATCGCGACGACGTTTGTCAATGTTTTTCGTTTCCGCCGGTACCTCAGCCTGGTTGATCAATTTGTCAGCTAAATTGTTAATGTGCTTCACGCGCTGATCGTCAACACGCATATCAGAATCTACATCATCTAATTTGCGCATGAGTGCACTGCAATGTTCTAGATCCTTTCCGGTATCGCTAGCCTGTACCATCATCTCTTTATCGCGGATCCAGGCTTCGATCTTGTCCAATTGGTTATTGAATTCGAGAATGTCTTGTGCTTCTTCCAAACCACGTCCACGATTGTTGAGCTCATCGTATAAGCTCTTCCATGCAGTCACAACTCTTTCAATGGCCTGCTTGATTTCCGGCGAAGACTCATGTTGCTTGCTTAGCAAAATCACTCCAGTATCCTGTATTTCTTTAATGCGACCTTGATTGGCGGCCACCTCGGCTTGGAAAGCTTGATGCTTTTGCAATTTTTTAATTTTCTCATCGAGATTTGTGACTTCAGCGTAACTAACCGCATCCGCCTCGAGTTTCTTTTTCTTCTCATTAATCCACGACTCTGCCTCAGCGCAGTCTCGCACAAATTGTGCATAAAGCAATGCATCTTCCAGTTTATAGCGTCGTACTGCGCACAAATCTTTGACCTTTTGGCGACGACCAAGAACGCCCTGGAGTATGGTCTGGATATTAGCACTATCGTAATGGCGTTGTTCGATAAGTTTGCGACCATGTTCCTGCAACAGTGCAACTTTTTCTTCTTGTGTCTGAATGAGTCGCTCGAATTCGTCATGTTTCTTTATTTGGTTCTGAACATCTTCAACCGTTTGACCAAAATCAGAGCTACTCAAAGCAGCCTGCTGGGAACTCGACAAATTATCAATCTGCTTGGCATCACGGAGGAAACAGAAAAGATCAATCTTCTGCTCCAACATGATCTTTTTCTTGTTCCACGCTGTATGTAATTTCTGTCGCTCATCTAACATGGCAGCACATTTCTCTTCAACGTCCGCGGCAGCATAGTGGCCTGTTTGTACCATTGAGTCACTGAGTTCATTCAGGTAGCGGAACTTGTCCTCACGCGCTTCTATTTCGCCGTAGATTGCATCGTGTTGGATCTTAAGCGCTGTGGCACCAGCAGCATCACTAACATGCTCCTCTGCCTGCAAGGCAGCACGCAAATTCGAAGACCATGACATTATATCACGCACATCGGTAAGGAAGGATTGAAGATCGGAGCTAGCAGCCAGGCGATCACTACGAGCGGTGGAACGTTCCTTTAGATCATTCCATGCTGCAACAACCTTGTCTTGTTGCTGTGCAATGGCAGCGGCATTGGATGGATATTTTGCTTGCAGACGAACGGAGTCTTCAACTAGAACTTGCAACTGTGCTTCCAGTGCAACAAGATCATTCTCGAAGCCTTCATGTTTGCGTAGCAGAGCCAATGATGAGTTTAAGTCCTTACCCAACTCAGATGAAAGAGCAGCATTTTTGTCTTGTATACGGAAAAGTGCCTCCGCGACATCACGATGAAAACGATGTATTTCGCCGGCAGCATGCAATTTCTGTTCGCGTTGGTTAAGTAGCTTAAGAAGATTTTCCCACGAAATTCTAAAATAATAATAATAATCATAAGAAAGAAACTCATTACACTTCTCAAATATTCTATGTATTTTTCAAACTAACCTTAATTGTTCTTGTCTCCTTTCGACGTCATTGGAATAAGGACTCTCCGAATCGATTAATTTCTTAGCTAGAACTTCGCATTGATTTACACGGTCGGAACCGACTTCAACACGATGCTTAAGGTCATCGAACTTGTTTTGCAATAATTGCAAATGTTCAAAATCTTGACCGAAATCTTCTGATGATGCTGCCTGCTCTTGCTCCTTAATCCATTGCTCGACCTCATCTGACTCAAGGAAATATTCATGCATGTACAAACTCTCCATCAATCGCATTTGACGTTGTGATGCCAGCTTCTGTAGCGATTTCAGCATCTTATCAATCAACTGCTGCTTGGCAGCGAGTATTTTGCTATCTGGATGACCAGCAGCCACCATTGCACCGCAACTGTGACCCATTTCGGTCACAATGCCAGAATAAGTATCCAATTCCAGCTCGATGGTCTTGTGTTTGGTCAACAATTTCGCGGCTGAGTCACGATCACGACCATACTCGGTCGATCGCAACGCATTGTTTCGTTCACCTAACCAGGACTCAATCTCGCCGGCGTCAGACAAATACTGCTGTGCTTTTAGGGACATCTCCAGCTTTTTCATGCGGTCGCTGCAGCAATACTCCAGATCGGACCATGCTTCTTGCAGTTTTGTGCAAAGGGCTTGAACACTCTCACGCTCTGGATGCTTTTGCGCGATGAGTGCTTGACCAGACTGCAAAGCCTTGTTAATCATTGGGTGATGGCCAACGATTTCAGCCTCAAGTTTCTTATGTTTCTTGAATAATGACTGTGCCTGATGCAAGTTCTGGCCCAAATCGTTTGATTTTGCGGCTGGCAAATGATCATTTATCCATTGGAACTCGGCATCTAGTTCAAAAACAAACTTATGATAGTTTAAGCTCTCCTCAAGTTTTTCACGACGCCTCTGTGTCGGTCCACGCAGATCCTTAAAGCATTGTTGTATGTCCTTGGTCTCATCTTTGATATTTTTCGCATTGAAATGACCCTCCTGTGCCATTTCATCGCCTGTGGAAACAAGCTCGGCGATTTTTTGATCCCAAATGGTTATTTCCGATTCTAACAATTGTTGTTTGTTGATCAGATCTTTGCAGCTACGTAGATCATTGCCAACATCTTTACTCTTGAGTGCTGCATTTAGCTCATCCACCTTCTTCTTGGCATCTTCAATAGCACGGTTGTGTTCTCGCTGTGAAGAAGCTTGCTCCAACTTGCGGCCCTTGTCTTCTGAAAGCGTCAGCAAATCTTTCCATTTTTTGTTAAGATCAGCAACGCGTGCCTTAACCTCTGGTACACGATTTTCAGAATTAACAAGTGCCTCGGCATCCTTGTTCACGTTACGCAATTGACCTTCATTGGCGCGAAGCTCACGCTCGAAAGCTTTGTGTTTTTGAAGCTTTCTGGGAAGATTTGTCAGGTCTCGATAATTTTCATCACCGGCAATTTTCGTTTTGTCTTTAAGCCACATATTAAGATCATCTGCTTCAGCAGCAAATTTGTGATAATCTTTAGAGGCTTGCAGGGAACGTTTACGCTCAAAAGCACGATCCTTTACGGCTTGACGTTTGGCAAGTACTTGATTACGGCGATCATTGATGCTAAATTGGATTTAAATAGGATCGATGAAAATTGAATAAGAAATTATTAGAACATATTTCCCATCATTACTTACTTTTTGGTATCGTAATGGTCATTGGCAATGAGTTTGTCTGCATTATCCGAAAAGCCTTTGAGGATCTTATCCTGCGCCATCAAACTCTTCTCGAAGTCAATGTGTCGCTTCAGAATGGCCTCAACTTCGTCCAATGAATTCTGTAAATTTATTTCAAATTTTATATATTGAGGAAAATTATATTGTAAGTCACAACTTACGCCCAAGTTGTTATACTCCAGGAACGCCTCATGACTTTTAGTTGTAGCATCGATCTTATCAGCTTCACGATTAAAGATTTGTAGTTCGACGCACTGTTGTAACCATTTCTGTTTTTCGATCCAACCTCGGTGTATAGCATCCTGTTCAGCCTTTAGGCGTTCAATTATCTTCACAGTCTCCTCCATATTGGGTTTGCCGTCCGAGAGTTGTTTGCCTAAGTTTATCACCTCGGCGAACTCATTGTCATGTGCTTTAATTTCTTCTCCGAGATCGTTGTGCTTCTTCAGCAAGTTGTTGGCTGTTTCTACATCTCGTGCGGATTCATCTGCATTTAATTGATCCTTAACTGAATCAATCCAAGCCAGCAGAGTCTTCGCGCTATTATTGAAAATCTGTTGACCGACGGCACTTTCGATACGAGCTCGCAACTCGATGCCTTTGCCATGCACTTGCTTCCACATATCAAGTACTTCTTGTTGACGATCGTTCACATTGTCACGTTCAGCAGGATAAGCATTCTTGACACTGTAAAAAAGAGAATATTGCATTAAAAAGAGAACTTGTGACTTCATAGAGATTTCTAAGGAACAAGAACTGACGAGTTTCCAAGGTAAGTGACACGTTTGACTTTTTCTTCGACGGGAGCAAGTTCTCTTTCAAGATTTTGATGCCTTCTTTGAAGAGCCTGAACAGTCTTTAAGTCAGGACTTATGACTGCTGTGTCCAATTGCAACATCTTCTCGCTCATCCAAACCTTTGCTTCATCACATGTTCGATTGAATAACTCTACACTAGAGGCACCTTCTAAGCTCTTTTCACGTTGCGCCTTTGCGTTATTTAGTCGCTGCCAAATCTGATGTATTTGACGTTGACGAGCGATAATCTTATCTAGTTGTGAATGACCCTGTCGACGGAAGGTATCAACCGCACCATCGATCTCTTCAACACGCTTCGAGGCTGCCGAGAGATCAGTTATGAATTTTTCAAACTTTCTCTTAGCATTATCCACGCCTTCGGTGTCGTCTGTTTTTATCATACGCTCCTTCTCCTTCATCCACTTCTCGAAGTCGTCGCATTCGCGATAGAAACCGAACAAGTGGATTGAATCTTCTAGCAATGCATGCCGTTTCTGTGCCGTCTCCTGCAGTTCATCGTAGGTGGCATTAATGCGCTTCTGACGTTTTTCTACGCTATCTGCACTATCATTAATACTGTTGGCCGACGTACGACGTTTGACTAGTGGCTTTGGTGTGACAGCAACTGGCTTGATTCGTTTTACAGGCACCACTTGGCGGACAAGTATTGTCTTCTTGACTTTTTGTAGGCTCTTCACCTTTTCTGCTTTTGGCACAATACATGTTACGGGTCGCGCCTCGATTTCACGCACATAATTCGCTGGCACAAAACCTTCGTGTCCATTCTCTTTGCGCACACACCACCAATCGTCATTGGTCTTCGATTTAAGCAGCATCACCTCGCCCTTTTCCATCTTCATACCTTGACCTTCGAAGGGGAACAAGGCGCGCACATGGGGAAGCATTTTAGTTTCAGTAACTTTTTTGTGTTCAAGTTTTTCGACCCATTCGTCCTCCCACACTTCCTTGGGCACTAGTCGTGTTTCATTCACCCATTCCTCTTGTTCTATTTCACCTAACTCTGGCTCAACTGAAGACAGCTCCAGCGTGCAAATGCCAGCTTTAATCAGCTTCTCAGCCTGCTGATTTAGATTTAGAATATCACCAGAATAGGCATTCAACTCGCCTTGCAGATCGCGATGGCGCTGTAACAAGGCTTGCGCTGATGGCTCATCATTGCCATAGTCCTTTGAATTTACAAGTGCCATCTTCTCGTTTAACCAAGATTCTGCCTCGTTTGCATCTGTGTAGAACTGATAAGCTTCAGCAGCATCTTCCAGTTGTCGGCGGCGTGTATCGACCAACTCCTCTAAAGCTTGCCAGTGCTCTGCAAGGGACTCAATGCGACTTTGTATCTCACTTGAACGTGGATGCTTCTCGCCAATTAGGCGCTTGCCTGCCTCCGACATCTGTGTGGATTTTGGCTTGCGGGTCTTTATTTCGTCCTCTAACGCTTTATGCTTTTGCTGTAGGGAGAGTACAGCGCGCAGATCTTTTGCTGTTATGCCTGTTTTGCAGATGCGTTGTTTGTCAACGAGCCAACCTTCTTCATTGTCATAGTCTTCCATGAAGTGGTGGAAGTTTCGTGCCTCCTCAAGACGCGCACGTCGTTTGGCCGATAGCTTCAAGAGAGTTGCAAAAGCTTCTTCCAAATCAGCCAAACGTTGGGCTAACAAAGCGGCATCTTTTTGTTCTGAAGACTTGTATGGTAAAGCCTGGCGATTGAATCGCTTCAGCGTCTCGCCATATGTGTTCACTTGCAGCTCTTGTAGCGAATGAGCCTGTAATAGCTCTTCCACTCCCAATAAATGTGGACCTACATCTTCTGATGCAAACTGAATTTGCAGATCTTTAACTGCTTCTGTGGTACTTGCAATCTCACGCAACAAATTCATCAAGTTACTCATTTGTGACAAATTCAAACGTTGATTCTCAAGAAGTTCCAATAATTTGCGCCATTTATCCATGACTTCTGTCTCACGTTTTTGCACTCGCTCTTTGCCATGGTAATTCTCCCGAGCCAATTCATTGGCCATGGCGGTAAGGTCATTGAAACGCTCAACACGCGCGAGAATATCGGCGGAGATAGCTTCGTGCTTCTTCAGCGTAGCATCAACTTGACGCAGATACCTTGGATCCGAGAGTACTTGTATCATTTCCTTCAGGTAACCCTCGCGTAGCACAGATTTTTTCTCGAACTTGTAATTCAACTGTTCCAGTTTCTCCTGTCGCAGCAGCTCTTCACGCAATGCCACCTCACGATTATGTTCGGCATACTCCAGTTGCTGCCAAGCCTTCTCGATGTCGTTTACCAATTGTCCATCCTGTGGGTTGTATGCTGGCTGGTTAAGGGCCTTTAGCAAAGTATTTATGGTGAAAAATAGAGCCTCAATCTCGCTCCGTTCTTTGTATCTAAAAATGATAGACGACAACATTAGGAATATAATTTTAAAATTGTTAATTAATTAAGTGTTTACTTTGGAGGCTTTTCAATGGTGCGATATTCTTTAAACGCCAACAACTCGCGTTGTATGCCCTCGAGGGAATTGGGAAAGTCACGTTTTTGTAATTCGAGAGTCTTCTGGCGAATCCAACTTAACAGATTTGTAGTCAAACGCTCATAATGGATCTTCTTACGATCGGCATCCATCAGTTGGCCCACAATCTAAATGAAAATTCAAAGAGATTTTATTTCAGTTTAATGAAGGGTGTTTTCTTTTAAATGACTTTTCTTTTCTTGTCTTGTCTTGTTTTGTCTCGCCTTACTAGGAACCATAAACCACTCGCCCATGCAAGTATCAATCCCATGTTAATTGGAGCGAAAATTATTGGACAGAATCGTTAAAGAAAACAAATTAAAACATAACAAAAGAGCGAGTTCGACATTTGCATTCGAAATGTAAATACGATTATTCAAAGCCGTTCCGCTGCAATACATTTGAGTTTCCCATTCCCGGTCCTCTTACTTACATTGGCAATACGCTTTCCACTCTTCTGCTCGTTCTTCATGCGAGCGAATGTGTGATAGTATGAGGCTACATAGGTCAAGATCGACTTTTCATCGGGGCGCGCCGAATCAATATCTTCGGCATCAAGCAAACTGAAATGGTGACATGGTTCGTTAACTTGTGTTCATATGAAAACTTGTACCTTGTACTTACCTTGGTATGCCCAAATCTGAGGCTGCTGTATCGAAGGCATGATTTAGATTATCCACATTTGAGTTTTTCGAGTTGACAATTGTGGTATAGTCGAATAGATCGGGACGATGTGAGTGTATAAGTGCATTAAAGCCCAAACCGGAACGCCAGGATGATGTAAAGTCCTGTATATTGACACCAGGGTAACCATGTGTTTTACGCTGACACCACAGAAGAAGCGCATCTTTGGCTGAACGTTTCTCGCTGGATTCATTCTCTTCATCCTATATACACACACACACACACACACACAAATGAATGATTTTCAATTAAATGAGGTCTAGAGTCATTATAGATGATCATACGTACCACATCAATTTCAATTTCTTGAATTTGAAAACGCAAAATAATTGTCCAAATCAGACCCAAGATCAATCTGGGATTGCCATCGACAATATCTTCGGCACCAATAGATTCTAGACGTACCTATAAAGATAATTGAGATGAGAAGTTTTTTTTTTTACAAAAAATGAACTGACTAAGTATCATAGCAATCTAGGAATGTAGGTTGGCGATAAGCAAGATAAGTCGTAAAGCAGATGTCACTCTCTCATGGGTTCCCGGCCATAGAAACATTGAGGGAAATGAGAAAACTGACGAACTTGATTCATCACTGGCAGAACAGGTTTCGATTCCAAGAAGAGCAACTTCCTGCTTTTCCTTCAGCAGGCTAACAACAGGTGGAAAGATCTCGAATATTACAGGGTGGCGCATGCTACCTGGTCTAGGTACAACGAAAATAAGTTTTTTAGGCTAATCAACGCTAGGCACACAGCGGTGTTTACTGGTCACTGGTGTGTTGGAATACATGCGGATAGACTGGGTATCCCCTATAGGAGCCTTTGTAGGAGTTGTGGTCACGTGGAGGAAGCTGAATCACTCACCCACTTTCTATGTAAATGCCCAGCACTGGCGAGGGCTAGGAACAAGTTCCTGGCAATTATATTTTAGACAAACTCTCGGACTGTTCGGTCACATGTCCGGGTGACCTTTTCAACCTCATACCTAAACTCTACGGGATGGGTTTAGCTATACTGATTGTGTTCGGCGAGGAAGTGGTTCCCAAAATGGATCTTAAGTGCTAATTGTGGTTTATTAATGGATTATACAAGTCAGCCACGGTAAACAACCAACCAATCAACCAACCATCATAGCTACCCTTCATATTCACAATCCTATAAACCTAATGATGAAGTCCGAATAACAATCAAAATACAAAATCAAGATCTTTATGTGTTCCTGTATGAAAGTTTCACTGATACACTTCTAACTTTTAGTCTATAGCTCTTGTTTCTTATTAGTATAGTAGTCTAGGACAATGTTTTTATACACTAAAACTCTCCCAGAAAAATATGCAGTCGAATAGTGAAAACCCCATCCAAATTGTATCAGTAATTTTTGATTGAATAGCGAACATACATACATACAAATATATATAACTTTAATTTTTTTTTTTTTTTTAAGTCGGTTAAAAATACAAAAAAATACTTTTAGTAAGATCCAAAATGAAGTGTGACTCTATTTGAGTTTCTAATAGTAGCGAATTAATTAATTAATTAATTAAGTATTATAATTAAAACTCTCAAGTGGTGAAAATCAAGAAAAATCTTATGGAAATTCAAATAAAAAAAACTAACTAACTAAAACTTTCACTGCTTTCCATGATCTCTTTATTACTCTCTTTCTTGGAGTTGTTGTTGTTATTGTTGTTGTTGTTACGGCTGTGTGTGTTTATTTGTATTCTTGAGTCTTCCCATTTCATTTTTATTTTATTGTATGTTATTACTATTGTCATTGGTGATTGGTGGCAGCAAATGTAAGACAACGGAAGAACAGTGATTAAATTACGTGAATGTAATGAATGTGTGATTAAAGCTATTGTTTCTAATTGGATTAAGTAAATCTAAGTTGTGTTTTCTTTTATTGTACGAATGGGTATTGTTACTCTTCTAGTATTTAGTTGCGTTAATTAATTGTGGTTGGTAATGTTGTTCATGATGTTTTATTGTTTGTTACCAACAAAAGCAGAAAAAGAAGGCGAATCAACAAAATAAAAGTAGTGTATGGTAAGTGTAACGGTAAAACTATAAAACTATGTCACACGCCAAGTCAGAGAGCGACCACAACTAACATCAGCAACATCAGTAATATCAATAGCAACAACAAATGCAATGAATGAATGATGATGATGATAGAAAAGAGTGCATTTTATTAAAAGAAGTATATAGTTGTTAGTGGCGTTGGCGTTGGCGTCGGAGATGGAAGACAAACCTTGTGTTGTTTGTTGTCTTGTGATGTTTAATTATGTTCTCTAAAGCGTGAATTTACAATAGTTAGTCAAGTTAAGTTAAGACAAGACAAGAAACGAAATGAAACGAAACGAAATGTGATAAATTGTTGCATGTGTGGCTTCTGCTGCAACAATTAGTCAGACAGACATCAAGTACTACATCCAACGCAACGCCTTCTCTTCACCATTCATGCCAATAGCTAATCCAATGAAAGTTACTCATTTATGCATTCACTCACTCACTCACTCAGTTAGTCAGTCAGTTAGTCAGTTGCTTGGCGATTTGTTAAAGTAATAAATACTATTGTAAATACAAAATACTTATGTATGTATGATACTCGTAGTATCTACAGATTAGAAAGTATGCAAAAACAAAAAAAAAAAAAAACATACAATAACATACATATTTCTCCTATATACAAGTACTATAAAATAACGAAAAGAAAACGCAGGTGACTTTGTATGGTAATTAAATATTATTTCCATCGAAACTAAACAAAAAGCTAAAAACTCAAATTTCTCAGTATGCATGCAGCATGTTGTGATGATGACGACGACGACGACGACGACGACTACTAAGAAAGAAAATATAAGAAATTTTTAAAGAAAAAAAAAAAAAATAAACACAAAAAAAAACTTTCGAAAAAGTTGATTATCGTTGTCGACGTCTGCTGCACCGCACCGCACCGCATCGCACCGCTCTGCACTAATCAACCCAAACCAATCTTACACTCTTTCTGACAACTTTTATTGGCCCTCACCATCGCATGCTTGCGACATTGCAGCAAACTCCTCATAAGGTAAACAAAGCACGCAGCAGCATGAATTCAATTGAATTGAATGCGACACACCACGCCACACAACGCCACACCAAGCAACGCAACGCAACGTAACGCAACGCACAACTTAACTTCACCAGCAACTTCAATTGGAACAATGATCATGTTTGTTGCTTTTGTAACTTGCACTTTCTATAACAGTACCAAATCAAACCAAACCAAACCAAACCAAACAAAACAAACCACAATGATCCACCAATTGTTGTTGGTGAATTTGTGTTGTCATCGTCATCGTCGTCGTCGTAGTACTCACCTTGGTGTGCAAGAATGCCAGACTCTTGTTGACATTTTCGATTTTATGAACGCGCATGCGTCCATTATTTGGCTTGCCCAATTTCTCTGACGATATAATCTCAAGTAGTTTCAGCAATTTAATGCCATCAGCAAGATCTGTGAATAGGTCTTCGACCTCCATTTTGGCCTATTATCAATTGACAATGAAAGAAAATAATTTACATATTTTAATATGTAAGTAGATTCATTATAGGAAAAGTTATGGAAAAGATTAAGAGTTATATATTTATATAGTAATATGTACATACTTTGATTAAAAAGGAATTCATCCATTTTGTAAAGGTTTTCTTCTGTATGTGGAGGCGTTCTTCCTGCAGGGTCTTGATACGTTCATTCTCAAACTTTATGATGCCATCCCGCTGCGTCATGTTGGCTGAATTTCGATTTGTTTGCTGTGTTTGCATCGAATAACCGCCGGGTTCATATTGTGATGCTGAAATTGGAAATTGGACATTTACATTTATTTTCATTTTAACAAAATATTGTACTAAAATACTATGTATGTTGGTGTGAAACCCTAGAAGTGTTCCCAAGTAAAAACGTTTATCACAAAAAAAAGGCAAAAGGTGCTAAACAATTTCAAATGAAAAATCAATAGTTTTGCTTCACAAAACTATAAAAAAAAAAACCCAACAAACAAATCACTGAATCTCATTGGAAAATCAACAAGAAACCTTAACAACAATTACAACTTGCAAGCAAACAACAAACAAAAATATCACAAAATATTGGGTTATATCTGATTATGATGATATCATTTATAGAGGTGCCCGCCCTATCGATTGTATTTACTACTTATGAAATACTATACGTGCATGTTTGTTATTTGATGATGGAATTCTCTCTTTTTATATACTCGTAGAATGAATGGTATAGGAGAGAGTGGATTAAATGAAAACATTTTGAAAATGTCATTGAAAACCTCTAAATTTGGATAAAGGAAATGAAACAAAGTAAATTTATCAAAATAGACCCATTGGCAGGCAAAAAAAAAAAAAATATATCAACAATAAAGGGTCTTACGTAATGCAAATATAACAAATAAATAAAAAAAAAAAGTCTTAAATGTGTAGAAAGAAACACTACCGAACGAAGCTGATAAGTCATATAGTATTTCTTCAGTAGCATAATTTTGAAATAAAACAACTAAACTATATTAATGTCAAAGATGACGAATCATTATACTAAGTACGTGTACGAGTATAACGATATGATAATATGTTTATATGTTACTAAGTAGCAGTAATTGAATGACCCTGAGAAACACCATTTCAAGATAACCTAAGTAAGAATGAATTTTACAATTTCACGTAATTGTAATTATTTATTTAAAGAACAGAAAAGAGAAGAGAAGACAATTAAAGGGCCATAGAATTATTTAATATACATAAGTTCAAGTTCATGCTTCATTATACATCTACATACTCGTAATGTGGATCATTTATCATCATACTATTTTATTTGTTATGGATGATTTATGTAAACATACCCAAAGATTGTCGTTCATATGATATATAACGACGATATTCATAGCGCGTGAAATTCGAACGCGATCTGCTATCCATGATTTTTCTTTCACACTTTCTTATTAGAATAATTACTTAATTAATTAACATTCGCATATAATTGTTATTTTATTTTTCAATATATTTATTTCTTTTTTTTTTCTTAGTTTTTCGATTTTCGACCCTAAATTTAAGTTCGTAGAATTCTCTCTCACTAAAACACTTGGGCGATCATTCTAACGTTCCGTACACTGCTTATGCCTTTTGATTACTGAATTTTGGTTGTCTTGAAAATACTTCACATATGTGTAGAGCTTTCGATTTCTTTGAGATTCCGATGCCCAGCAGATTTAAGCAAGATCCCCCCCATAATTTGCCCCTTTTACTGACTACCATCCTTCCTAATCTTGAAAATATTGAAAGAAATACTATGAGTATGTAAAAGTACATAAGTTCTTTTATATTCCATATTCTGTATACTCTTCACGCAGTGAATAGTATTGTAAGTTTGTCATGAAGTTTGTAACACACAGATGGAGACATCGGAAGCTTTCTTTTTACCATATGCAGTACGGAATCAGACGAATCGCACCACTAGGGGGCTACCCCCCCCTAACAAACCGGGATCCAAATAAAAGTTCTTATAAGAAAAACTTTATTGTTTTTTGTACTATCGATTGATAAATTGGGACACCTTAAGTGACTGACCCACATCCACCAGCCTTATAAATTTCAAGACCATCGGACTACTAGCAGGGGCGTGAAGAGTATTACAACTTCGGCAAAGCCAAAGTTAGTTTTTTTTTTTTAATTTTTATCTTTGCATTTTATCGCCTTTAATGATAAGCTTGCTATTTTATCAGCAAATACTAATTGGCTTGGCCTGGAATGGCCTGGCCAAGTCAAAAGCTTTGTTGAGTTTATCTTATCATGAAATACCTTTGGCTGATGTTATGGTTTAAAAATAAGTATACCCAAGAATTCTCCTATCGATTATGCAGACAATGAAAAACACTATAGCAGTAATGGACAATGGGACTATGGATATTTACTCGTAAAAATAGAATTTGAATAAAATAGGATTCTTATACATATATCATATCATATATGATATTCATATTAAACTCCATTATTACTATACACACGCAAATGTGGTTACGTGTAATGTACTCAATATCGAGGCCAATTGAATGGAATGAATGAATGAATGCCTTGCACTTTTGTATGTGGAACTGTGCAAATAAGATAATACAATATAATAAATGCAAATATTAGCGCAAAAATAATCAATAAAATTCTGAACAACAACAGGTGCGACGTCAGTCGCTTATCAATAGGCGGTGCTGGAAATAAAATGGTATAAGATAATAGTACTACATACTACATCGAGAAAACATAACATAATTTCAGGCACCTCGCACCAAAAAGCTTTTTATGTTGCTTCCCCATGTTATGTACAATAGTATAAAATAATATTCCTCGTCATAATTACAATTATAATATAATAAAAGCAAATAGTGTAGCCCTGATTTTAACAAGATTTCTTTGTTTCCTGCCTTACAAAAAAAAAAAAAAAAAAACAAAAAAATATGCAGCTGGCGGAAATCTTTCGTAAGCAATTGACTCTATTTTTAGCTCAAGGAAAGTAAAGCACCCTTAGGTAGAATGACAGGCAGTAGATCAACATAACAGGGACAACAGGATGAAACAGACGTCAAGAATATGTTACAAGTAACTGGAGGGATAGTCATGTCTATCTAAAAGTACCTTCAGTGGCGTTAACTGTCGCACATGCGTTATATGAAGAAGATCACGAGATACAATATTAAGAAGATCAGATCAGAACAGTACTTTGGACAAATAACACATGTGGCACATGTGGTAGCATCTTCTTTGTAGTCATCCATGGTTGTCTAGAATATAATTTTGTTTATTTTTAGTAGAGAAAACAAAAAGTTGAAATAAAAAATTTAACGATCGATTGGTAAACGGCGTTGTTAACATGTGACTTATGAGCGCAGTCGATTTATCTCAGAGATTAAAAATATTTGGAGATTCCAAACATAATCAATAATTTCTTGTCATGATTACTATAGACAGACAGAATGAACAGAATCTATAGGGAAGATTGCTTGCTGTTTGTGGACAATAACCTGTGCTCAGGGGCTAAGATTGGCAAGAATTTGCATATGTCGATAAATATATTTGTACGAATATTTGCTTGTTTCTTATTGAAATTCAAATATGCAAATTATTTTACAACTTGCTGAATAAAATTTCTTTTTTTCTTATTCTCCCTTGATTTACATATCGTACGTGGGTTGCCCAAAAAGTTATCATCTTTTCAAGATGTCAATGGTGTTACCTGTAAAAACTATTCTAAAATTACATACGTAAGTCGGTAATCGATATGAAGTTGTTGACAGTGAGGGACGATTAATGGAAAAAGTAAGATATTGAATTAATATTAACTAAAAATTATAAATTCGATTAATCGACAACATTGACAAAAGTAATCGATTAATCGAAACTTAAATTTTTGATTTTATCATTTTAAAAAAGTAACAAATTCAATTGAAAGTATGTTCTGTAATATTGGTTACTAATTACAATTAATCATCGATTAATCGAATAATTTGGATACTTTGGAAGGCGGGGGACCTCTTTTCTCATCAATTAATTGAGTAATCAGTTAAATTGTAAACGATTAATTAATTGATTAACCGATATATTCTCTATTTTGTCATCACCAGAATTGTTGATTGATCGGTCAATTTGCCATCGATTAATTGCATGTAATAACCGCTCATTTCAATTAATCGATTAAACGATAATTTTTTTTTTTTTTTTTTTTTTGTTGCCATCTCTAGTTGTTGATTGACAGACGTTTGTATCAGACTCATTAATCACTGAATGCCATGTTCATTCACAGATATGAATTTGCATCCTTGGAAATTTTGACTGATATCAACAAATACTAGCGACTATCATCGATCGATGATCGACTGAGCAATTGAAATTTCTGGAGATGTCTTTAAAAAAATGTATTCTTAAGTTGAAAACTTTTCAGTTCACTCACATTCGGTTAGTGTTAATAAAACTGAGAACTGATTCTAAAAGGAAAATACTAGAAAATAATGAGTGATGTCGTTAAGACATCAACAATACAAACACTCACTCAAACACACATACTTATTACTTACAAAAACTACTCTCATGCATAAAATTACCTCATTCATTCCATTGAAATATAAAATTTTAGCAAATTCAGCTTAACGATTTCATTTCGTTTCATTTAGGAAAAAAAAAAGTATCTCAGGGTATTAAAAAACAAAAATCGTTTAGTTTGTTTGTGTGTTTAGAATGTTAAATAATTGGAATTCTACGCAAAAATATTTGGCAATTGTTTGGGATTAACTAAAAACAATCCACGTTATTACAAAAATGGAATCATCGAATGTCTTTTGTTTCGGATTAACATAAGTAGATATGTTCAATGAACTTTCCCATCACGAAACAAAAAAAATTTGCTAACAAAATCTAACAAAATTGTAATGAACAAGTTCAACGTCAATGAATCGCCACAATAACAAAGTAGAAAACAATTTTGGGTTTGACCGTGCCCAACTCAATTTACATGACCAACTACTACATACTAAAGTATTTACTAGTAAATCATTGAAACCTTCGAAACCAAACTAAAACGAAGCGATTTGGATTCGATTGAATCAGTTTGGTTTGACTGACTCACTTTGACGACGTCAAGAAAAATACGCCAACGCGTTAAACTAAAATAAAAAATTTAAATAAATAAAATCATGAATGAGTGAATGAATGAAAATAAGAAAAACAATAACAGTAGCTAAAGGCGCAAACAATTAAATAAAAACCTACAGAAAAAAATATATGTATACAATACATAGTAAGTATAATATGTATAAAAAATAAAGTTGCGCACGCGCAGATAAAAGATAAATTCGCTGGCGACGGCGTCGCTGTAGCTGTGAACGTCGCTGCTTTGCGGCCTACCAATCTGCACACCATGACTACTGGATGAGGTCATCGAAAACCAAAGAAAACTCCATTAAGTACAGAGGGCAAACTAAAGGCCAGAGGGGGAAACATATGGCATGATAATCAAAGAATCGTTAAAAGTCATAGCCCCATAATAAATTGGGAATAATAATAAAAATAAACAATATAAAATGAGAGACAACAAATTAAACGATCTGTAATAAAACCAATTTTTGCGAAAACAACAACTGTTGAAAATATTTATTCTACATAAATTAAAAATGAAAGAAAGAATTCTTCTTTCACCCTTTACTAATTTCTAGAACACCCGTTCCACATCAAGCTCTCTCACCACCACCCTCACCCCCACCCTCACTTATGATGAATTGATTTAACCTCGGAGTTCTGAAACTTTGTTTCTTCAACCATAAATCCATAAAAACAACAGATAAGATTGTTTTATGATGATGTCATAATTAGGTATTTTGCACTAGAAGACACAAGATCTATACAATTTGAATAGATTCACAACAATTGTCCCGTGCTATTCATAAGATGATCAGTAAATTTAAGGCATGGTTCCATTGAAATTCCTCCTCTTAATATATTTACATTTATGTTACAAAGAAAGAAACATCGAATTATGATCATCATCATCATCATCATTCCAGAGGAACAAGCGCCATGGGGAATGAACATCAATTAAAAGTGAAATTTTTCATTGTTACTCATAAATAAATTATGATAGATTTTTGGCATAAACTACTACAATACGTGTACATTAGAACACAGACCCGGGCTTAGCTTTAGATATTAGAATGAAATGATGTTGATCTTCCTCTCAGATTATTAATTTCAATCAACTCAAACAAAGTAAACAATGTCGAATTCAATCCGAGCGAACAACAAAGCATGCAATCAATTAATAACGCTTGTAGTATCGAGTTCCATCACCATCACCATCATCAGCACCAACCCCATCAGCATCATCATTATTCATCTATTCAATGATGATCCGTTCGATCTTTAATACTCGAACAATATACTATTAGTCATAGTTTAATTTTAAATTGTTTATAGAGAATTTTGTCTCAATTCCATTGTGAGTGAGTGAGTGAGTAAGAACTCATAGATGAGTAGCTTACGGCAACGTACGTAATAGGTAAAGTCGGGCATAACGATCATATCAGGATGATTTAAAATCAACATATAGTACAACATGCTTAGATGATTAAGTAATTCACAATCAGTTCGAATTAATAGTGATGGCTTGATTTGTTCCATTCTGAATATATTTTTGGAAGGGACGCCGCCTCAAGCGTTTGCCCGCACACGTCAACCCAAGACCATATACAATACATAGTAGTCACTCATGACTCAATCCATTGTCACTGACTCTTTAGATACATTAACACACTACGACCAATACCAATAAGAATAGTTCATCATAAAAGTAACAAATATTTATTATGTTATTGGTAAATATTTGTTCAACACTTTGAAATGCGAAATGGTTTTTTCCTATGAAAAGTTTTTAGTATGTTTCTTTTTTTTTTTTTTTAAGTATTTCCGTTCGGGCGATTTGAAAAGGAAGTCAATACTGTGTATTGTAGGTAAGAAGCAAATTTGTTAGTTTGCATATGAAAAATGTAATAAAATTTGTTGTCTTGGAAAAAAGAAAAAACCGAAACAAGCACAAAAATAAAATGTTATCAATTTCCGATTGCAGAACCCAGTTTTGTTGTTCAAGGCCCTGATGTCGTAACATGAACTGATTAATTATTTACTACTTACATTCTGCTCTAATTAAAATCTTGTTTCTCGGTTGATTGGATGGTTGAATGGATGGTGGTGGTAGGGAGCAATTTTCATCAAAAAACAAATTACTTAAAAATCGACGAGAAAAACATATTTCAATTACTACTACATAGTACCGTCCGTCCGTCCGTCCCTCTGACCCTTGTCAACTTCCAACATGTCAGTCAGAATGAATGAATAGTAAGTATTTGTATAGTGGTTAGATTGGTTAGGAAGAGGTTGGTTGGTAAAAGGGTTAGTCTATTTCCAAAGATATGAGCAATCAAACTTAAATTTCTCATATCTTCAATTTCAATTTCTTTATTATTGCTTCAGTTCAATCAGTTCAGTCATTTAATCAAAAAATTATAAAATCACATGATAAAAGATATAAAGATTCACATATTAAATGAAATTGAAAATTTTCATAAAATTTTATGGAATAGAAAGAACATTGGGGATTGACGACGTCAATGTAAAAGTATTGACAAAGTTGCGTGTGAAAAAGAAAACAAACGATTGATTCTAACCCACAAATGACAAAATATTTACAAATATCTAATTTACAAAATTTTGTCATTGAAGTCTAATTGGATTCTATTGATTCTACGAGACATTCAACATTTGCGCAAGTGTTTCCCATTATTTCTACAATAACAATGGGTTTTCTATTTGTTTCTAGGGTGTGTGTGTGTGTGTGTGTGTGTGTATCGGTGTGAAGTTCTTACAAAATAAATATTATATTTTATAATTTTTTTTTTAAATTTTTTAACGATCTTTCTTTTTGTACCCTTTGATCAATCAAATTTTTATATTTTTTAATATTGTGAAATCCCTATAACGTAAAATGTTTTCAATTGAATTTTTACGACTTTATAATTGTTCAGTTCGATTGGATTGGATTGAATTGAATTGAATAGACTTGGTTTTGTTGTTTGTGGTTAAGATATCATTTTTATTAAAGGTTTTCGATTACAAAATTCAAATTCAATTTCAATTTCAGCACGTTCTGAAGTCATAAGCCACAAATTGGATTTGATTTAAATTACATAGAATAATAACAATAACATCAATGAGACCCATTGAATTTAATTGCTTATTAATTATTGTACATATGTAGTAAGTATAGTAAGTATGTATGTACATATTTCAAATAGAAGCTACTACTAAATTAAGAAACTTGTGACTTCTTCTTAATGACTCTCATGCTAAGTACTATATACTTATTATTTATTATATGTAGTAGTTAAAAACAAAGGTATGTACGAGTACGTGTATCTCTCAAGACATTGTATAACTTTTAGCTTTATCAACTTTCTCTTCATAGCGGAAAATTCAACTTCAACTTAACTTGTTTACCTTAATTTACACTACTCATTCACTCTTAAGTACTTCGGGTAAATTTATGACTTGAGCAAACAATAAAAATACAAGACCCATCAATTTGTCTGACCGTAAGTTTGTAAGTAAGGTAAGCCCCAAATAGAGCCACCACCACCATGCATTTTTCAATAGATAAAATTTCAAATAGATATGACATACATATAGTATTTTATATACCAAGCAGTTATCTATGAACGATAGTCGTTCTATTTGTCCAATGAGACAATACACTTTGTACTACTTATATACTTACTATAGTATAGTCTATATACTACTCACTTCTAATCTATTACTTTGTAGAATACTCATGTATACAATTTGTAGTATAATAGTACTTAGTATTGTATTTGCAACAATTTATAAATGACTCCCATGATGTCATCATACATTATTTCTATCATTCTACGATTCAATAAAGCTAAATACGAAATATTCGTAAAAAAAAGCCTTACTACGTGTACGAGTATATACTCATCATATACAAATAGTCAGTTTAAAGTGATGGCACTGACAATGGGAATGACTCAGCTGGGAAGCTTTGTATCACCATCATCATCATTTGGATATTAAGTAGCAGATTTTATATTCATTTTATTATACTCGTACTATACACGATGTCAATGGGTAGTATGTAGTACTATTATTTTATAGTGATGTTTGATACGCTTTGAAGACACCATGAGGTTATCTGCTTTGAGCTTACTTTACTTAGATCCTTAGTTCTTGGGACATTTTTCTTCTACGATGACAATAAACACCTTAGAAGAATGAATACGATTGAAATTCTAGATCAGTGGATTCTTTAAATCAATATGTATGATGGAAACAATATTTTTTTTTCTTAATGAATCACAATTCAAAAATAGTTGTTTGTCAAAGATTACTTAATTGATTTTTTAAAAATATCTCCCTAAGCTGTATGTATATGCAAAAATTTGATCCAGCAATTTCAATCGATTCTATAGATAGATTTTGATTAAATAAACGCTATATGTTACTTACAATAAAGCTTCTTATCTTTCAGTAATTCGTTTTTGAATCTAATCAGTGGTTTTTACGTGATGCGCGCACAAACAAACAAACAGACAGGCAAAATCTATGATTTTGTTATGTATATGGAAAACTTTACTAAAAAGAGTTTGCAATATCCGATAACTTATAACTCTCACTGAAATTGTATGCAAAATTTAAGTGTTTTCTTTATGTATGAAGGGTATAAGTAGGCTTTGATGAACCAAAGTTAATCTGCTATTTTTTTTTTGGGTTTTTAAATAATTTGTTTGTTTCTTTGTGTGTGTTTATTTTTTTGTTTTTTTTTTATTATTGAAATCTTGATTAATTTTTGACAACAATTCCATTTTGGCAATTATCATCAAATAATGTCAAATTGAGCCATGAAAGTTTTCAATATCAAAATCATCAATGCTTGAGGCCACTCAAATGTTTTTCATTCGTTTGTTCGTACGTTGCATGCAAATTAACTTGTTCTAAACTGACAGATTTAAATGCCATAAAAATATTATACTTCTTATATAAGCCATTTATAGACAAGTCTATTGAATGAGCTCCCACCAAGACAATCAACAAAGGAGATAAGGGTGGGGAAAAAGATAAAAAGAAAGGATGAGGAGGAGGAGGTGAAGCAAGTGGAAGAGGAATTTAAAAAGGTTAAAGGAAAGAGACGAAATCGATTTAATTTAAAAAATATGAATAAATTTTGATGTCTGCAAATTTATTTTTTATACAAAGTCAAGTCAAGAGATGTGAGTAAATATGTTTAGAGAGGAAGGAGGGAGGGAAATTCAAAAATTAAGATAAAAAATATAACAAAAAGTTTAAATATTTACTCAACACACAATACAATAAAACACAAAGTATATAAGAAGAGAAATATTTTATATGTATAAATCTAGATACATATTATAGTATTTACGCCATAGTTTTGGTAGAGCAAATAGTTATGGCAGATCTGTAGATTTTATAGGTACTCGTATGTAGTATATTAATTTGTTTTTGGCTTATGGGAAGATCGTGACTTCCGTATGCAAAACCTGTTTGCCGAACTTTGGCAACACACACACACACACACACACACACACACACACGCACGCTCGTACGCAAACTCAGTGAATTGCTTGTGTAGATGGGCATGTGTGTGTGTGTGTGTGTTTTTTTTTTTTTTTTTTTTTTTTTTTTATCGGAAGTGAAGCATCGAAAACCTACCCGGTCTACAACCGGAGTGCGGGACTTTAACCCGCTAAACACTCCCGCCCCTCGTCCTATCGTCCTCCCGGAACTGTCATTAGATAATACGTCGGGAGGAAGGAGTGAGCATTGCTGCTCAAAAGTCGGTCGGTCCTAGTTTAGTAGGTCACCTAGTTGGTTTGTTATCGTACGTCAATGACTACGCGTCAGTCTACTATCTATGATCAACGATCCCCGTCCGGTGCAAGAGCTGAACGGATAGTTAGTGACCGTTCAGCTGCTCTTCTGCGTTCACTCATCCTGAGAGAGCACATTATTGTGGCCGTAGCTGTTTTCACAGCTTCCCAGACTTCAGCTGACTCACACATTCGCGGCACAAGGTTCTCCACACTGATTGGCTCACTAAGACATCCCTCCATTCGCTGCCTCTCCACATTAAAACGGGGGCAATGGAACAGGACGTGGTGCGCATCTTCAGTGATGCCGTCACATACAGGACAGAAGGGGTCCTCCTCGTGTTTGAAACGGTGTAGGTAAGACTTAAAACAACCGTGTCCACTGAGCATCTGTGTCATATGGAAATCCACTTCACCATGTTTCCGCGTTATCCATATGTCCAGGCTAGGGATCAGGGAGAACGTCCATCGCCCTTTTTCGGACGTTTCCCATCTCCTTTGCCACTCCTGTATGCTGCATCGCCTCGCAGTCTCTTTGGAAACACCTGTGTCGTAGCTGCGTTTGAATTCTTGTGCCAATATGTCAATTGGTGGCATAGAGGCAATGACTTCAATTGCAGCATCAGACACTGTGCGAAAGCCACTCGCAACTCTTAGCGCGCTTAGACGATAGGTTGAGCGAATACCCGCTGTGTACGTGCGCATTGATGTCGCATCAGCCCATACCGGAGCCGCATAAAGGATAATGGAGCTCACAACCCTGGCTAGTAGCTTCCGCTTACTTGCTCGCGGTCCACCTGTGTTTGCCATCATGCGCGATAGAGCTCCATTGACTTTAATGGCTTTATCACTCACGGTGGCTAAGTGATCCTTAAAGGACAGCCGGGAGTCGATCAGTACTCCAAGATACTTTATGAATGGCTGAGAGGTTATGAGGCAATCACCAACCCGGAAAGTGAATGTCTCGCGCACTTTTCTAGTGGACAGGAGAACCGCTTCTGTTTTCTCGACTGCCAATTCCAGGTGTGCGCGCCTAAGCCAACTCATGACACTGATCGTAGCTGCACTGCACACAGCTTGTATTCGTTCAATTGTCTTGCCTACGACCACCAAAGCTATGTCGTCAGCATAGCCGATCAAGGTTGAGCCCGTGGGGAGACTCATCCTGAGAATGCCGTCGTACATTACATTCCACAAAGTGGGGCCCAGGACAGAGCCTTGTGGTACACCTCTTGTGACCGTATACTCCTTCTGACCGTCTTCTGTATCATACAAGAGTACCCTGTCTGCAAAGTAATTTCCTATTACCCGCATCAGGTACCCTGGTGTATCAAGCATGCGGAGTGCTTGCATGATCCGCGGCCAGCTCGCCATGTTGAAGGCATTCTTCACGTCCAGGGTCACAACAGCGCAGTACTCCTTGTCGCCTCCCTTCCATCGAGTACCACTCGTTGCCCTACGCGCAATATCCATTACCGCTTGGATTGCATCCACCGTGGATTTGCCACGACGAAAACCAAACTGGGCATTGGATAAAGCGTTCGGTCTATCTAAAGTTTCCTGTAGGCGGCCGACTATGATACTCTCTAGCATCTTCCCCAGTGAATCAAGCATACAGAGTGGCCGGTACGCAGATGGGTGGTCCGGTTGCTTTTTGGGTTTAAGCAACAGGACCAACCTCTGCCTTTTCCATATGGTTGGAAAAACTCCCTCGGAGAGGCACGCGGAGTACATTTTTGCAAAGATGCCCACATCTGCTCGAACGGCGGCCTTTAGCGATACATTGGGGATAGCATCAGGCCCTGGAGCTTTCTTGTCCCCCAGCCTTCCAAGTGCTTGAAGTATCTCATCGGGGGTGACCTCTGGGACTTCAGCAGAGACTTCAAAAGGAGCATGAAGCTCGGCTGTATCACAAGTAGGGAAGAGTGTTTTGACCACGTTGTCCTGAGTACTGGGTCTGATGGCTGTGGGGGTTGAGGTCCCTTCACCGCGCTCATCACTACTTTATAGGCCTTACCCCACGGATCAATATCGGCACTGTCTCGAAGCTCTCTGAAGCAGGAATCTTTGCTCGACCTTATTGCCCTCTGAAGGAGGCGTCTGAGCAACTTATAATCGCACTGCAATCGCTCCCAATTGGGGAACGTTCTAGCACGCTGCGCCAACCTACGCGCTCGGTTGCAGCGACTCCTAAGATCGGCGATCTCGGCAGTCCACCAATAAGCCGCCCTTCGTGCAGGCATCCGAGTTTTCCTTGGCATTGAGGCATCACAAGCAGTTGAGATCCGCTTTGTTATGGCTACTGCCATACCATTCGCTCTATCTATGTATGTCGTGCCATCCTCCCAAATTTGTAGGAAGATATCCTTGTCGAACAAGTGTTGTCTCCAACCTTCGGTCTTTGATAAGGACAGCCGTCCACCGACTTTCGGTTGCAGCGCAATCTCAATTACGATGGCTCGGTGATCACTATTAGTAAAGAAATTACCAATGCTCCATGTTGTGTTGCGCGCAATTGAACAATGCGCAAAGGTAAGATCTATGGCTGATCGCCTATCACCAGCCTCAAAAGTGTGCTGCCCCTCGTTTAGGAGTTCGATGTTCAGTGTGGCAAGGCACTCCATCAGTACTCTGCCACGCCGGTTTGTGAGCCTGCTGCCCCACATGGTGGACCAAGCATTGAAGTCGCCTGCTATGATCGTCGGCGTCTTTGTCCTGGCCTCCGATACTAAGTCCGTTACAAGTTCCTCAAATTGGTTCAGCTCCAGGCTTGGAGGTGCGTAGCATGAGAAAAAATAAATGCCATTTACTTTAACCCATGTAAAACCAGGTCGAGGCGTTGAGGATCTGCTTTGGGGCATCTTTCCGCCAGTGACCCAGATGGCAGATTTGGACGATGCATCTGAGATCCACTCATGCCCCCTCATGTTGCGGTATTGTTCGCATAAGAGGACAAGGTCGAGATGTTGCTCGAAAACGGTTTGGTGCAGCAAGTCTTGCGCTGCCACACAGTGGTTAAGATTTAGTTGGGCGATTTTCATCGCCCGCCTTCTTTCTTAGCCTTAACCGCCTTTTGATGTTCCGCGCAGCGGGCACTGCCAGCTGCATGGTCCCCTCCACATAGTGCACATTTTGCATCATTCTTGCATTGTGCCGCATGATGCCCTTCTTGCCCACACCTCCTGCACAGGTTACTGCGATCCACTTTTTCTTTGCAGTTTTGCGCTGTGTGGTTGTAGCCCCAGCACTTGAAGCATCTTGTTGGGGCCTCGCAGTCCCGTATCCTGCAGGATGTCCAACCGATACGGACTCGTTGGCACCTTAGCACCTTTCTTGCATCAGCAACTGGCAGTGAGATGTACGCAGTCTGCGTGCCACGCCGTACTCTCCCAATATTGCGTACTGAAGACTCATCTGGGCGGTGGATGTCGCACTGTGCGTGAAGGGCGTCACACACTTCCCCAGAGGTTGTTATCTCATCCAAGTCCCTCAGTTGGATAGTGACAACCTGCGTTTTTGCCACGACCTTGGCCACATCTCCTAGGTTCTCCTTGATGACAGCCTGGCACTCCACAGTGCTTTGGTCGGAATCACGTTTGAGTTCCAGCAGCAGTTCATTTTTTGTGGTGCGTCTTACGTTCTTCACGTTTACACCCACTTTCTGCAAGCCAGGGTCGGTGCGAATCTTCCGGAGGATATCCGCATACAAGGAGCTTTCCGCAGCCGAGATGATGAGAGCATCCGGTTTGGACTTAAGAGCATTCCCTCGGTGCTTCTTATCCCCCACTTTAGTCCACTCCTTTGCTTTTTCCCCGCTCACCTTTTTTGTTGTCTTGGGGGAGCCAACATTTGCCGTGCTAGCTGCACCCACCAGTTTATCCACCTTAGGATTGGCTAATGGTTTCTTTGCCACTGCTGGTGGGTACCGCTTGGTTGGGGGCGTTTCTAGGTGTCCCTCAAGGCCTCGTTTGCTGCTAGGTTGTTTCAGCCAGGGCGACGTTTGGGACGAGTTGTTGGTCCTTATAACCCTTTTGGCTTCATGGTCCTTCTGATCGATAGCGGAAAGTGTGTGTGTGTGTGTGTGTGTGTGTGTGTGTGTGTGGTGTATTTACTTATGTATGTATTTATGTGAATAAAGAACCGTTCTCAAGTGACAGCTTTTGCTTTATGGCTGCTCTCTTTTAGTATTCTTGATGTATGGTAGTGGTGGATTTGGAGTAAGGGGGAGTGGTGAGGAGTGATGTAGTCGTTACGCTTTTTGATTCCATCGATGTCAAATGTTGGAATAAAAAGACAATACGAGTAAACGTGAGTAATTTATTGTTGCACAAAACAATTTACGAGCTTTGCGCATGCTCAGTCAAATGAGCGTCTATCAAGGAGGAAAGTAGAACAGGGCAAGGCAGGGAAATGGATGGACATACTATTTATGTACACAGCTGTTCATCATTTGATTATTATGTTGCCCCTTTTGATTTGAATTAAATCTACTGAACTGTTGCCAACAATTGACAAAGAAAAGAAAATGATAATTGGTAATGGAAAATAATGGCGTCGCAGAAAATAATCAAATAAACAAATTCAATGCGAACAGAGAAATAATCATCATTGGAAGAGATTTGAAAAATGCACGCATGCACTCACAACATTGGAGAAGCTCAACTTTTTCTTGTTCCCCACCCTCAATAGTATTTTATATATACAAAATCTGATTTTGCAGATGGTCATACTACATACACAAACACACACAGATACTACTCACTCGAAAATGCACGCAGCAAAGACCAAGAAAAAAAGAAAGAAAGAACAAAGTCACTTTTATGGTTTCAACAATTCTTTCTTCCGTTTCAGTATTTGTAATTGTTTATACTATGTTTGTTTGTTTACTGGTGTGTGAATAGTATATGTGTCAGTGTGTGTGTGTGTGTGTGTGTGTGTGTGTGTGTTATTACCAATTGAAAAAAGTGCACTTCTTTTATCTTCTTCGATCAACTAAAATGCATAAAATACTTTCAATAGAATTGTTTACTTTAATGCAAAAGAATGATGAAGATGGTGATGATGATGATGATGATGGCATGGCGGCAACTTCCTCCATCTTTTCTTTGGGATTATTTCTGTGATACTATCTCTGCATCACGTCAGTCATTCATGGTGAGTTCTGTTTATATTGATTAAATAAATATTTTGATCTTGAGACAAACGAAAAGGTTATCTTCATCAACTTTAATCTGTATAATAATAAGTGATTAGTATAAACAGCTCTCGCCTTTTCTTATTTTGAAGATATCATATTAAAAGATGTTTAAATATGAAATTTTTAAAGCTAACGAAAAAAAAAAATTGATGAGAATTTTGAGCTCTCATATTAGCTCCAAGGCCTTTTTGCTGATTTTGTATTAAAAAAAAAAATACATTAAAATCCCAAAAACTCGTGAAATACAATAACAATAATAACAGCAAGCAATATCAAGTTGATCAAGACAGAAGATGAACGAACTTTGATTCACCGAAGTTTACATACCTTTCACATTCCAATTTTTTAGAATTTACAGAATTAATTGGCAGTTTCAAATGAGGTATGTATAATGATTCTTCCAGTAATCAAATCAAGCTTTGAATGTGTCATAACAGAACAATGAAATATAGCTCAACTAAAAACTAAGATCACGCTGATCATTCTCATACTCAATGTTTATACTTTTTGGGGTCTCCGATTCACGTGCGTTACAAACATAAAACCAAAATGATAATACCCGCTATTCACACTATGTATAAAAAAATAATTTTACAAAAATCTGGCAACAAGAAATCAGGTCTCTGTACTTTAACATTGTTGTTTTTATTAACAAACAAAAAAAAAAATAGCACCCAATCACCACAGACAGAGGGAGGTGGTGACTTGATGTAGGGAACTTCTGCTTAAAGTGAAGCGGTGAAACCAGTTTTCATTTCAATTGTTGTTGCTGTTAACTTTTACGTAGCCTTGAATGTACATTTTGTTATGTACATACGTGTATTTTTTTGTTTTGTATTTCAGATTTGCAATAACAAAAATAACAGAAAATAGTGAAAAAAGCCCCCAATCAAAATAATAATAACAAGAGAAAAATTTCAAAGAAATCACGCTTTAACCGTTTTTCACGCGCGTTTACCACTCACCACTCACCACTCATCTCTCACGTCTCTCAACTCCACTCTCTCTCTACATTCTCCCCACATTTAACTCAATAAAGATTTTTGTGCTCTCGCGGTATATTGTATTTCATTTCATTTCTTTTAGATAAAACAGGTTGATGGATGATAGTTAAAAAATGTTCAAAAAACAGAGAAAATAAGAAAAGCCATAAAAAGAAATTTGCAATGAAAAGTGATACAAAAGAAGAAAGAAGAGACGAAAGAAAGAAACAAACAATCAAACAACAAACAAGAAAAAACCAAATAATTTCGCATAGAAAACGAAACTTAAACGAACCGAACCGAAATGGAATAAGCTTTTTTGTCTAAGTAAGAGAGGCGTGCGGAGAGGCAAAGAGTTGAGCAAAATATTGTAGTGCAAGAGGATTTCACTCAGCTTAAGCTTATACATATTAAAGCTTAAAAGGGTTTGAGAAGAGAAATGCGACGGCGCAGTGAAGGCGAGGCGTGGTTATACCATAATCGCACTCAAAAGAAACTTGTATGCAGTTGGTGGATTTAGCCAGGCAGTTGAGGAGCAAGTAAATCATTCCACCAAGCCACCAAGTCTATTCACATACTCAGTAGTCTCAGTCTCTTCTATTTGAGTCACATTTTGTATTTCTGTGCGTGTGTGTGTGTGTGTGTTAGTGTGACCAATTGGCTTAGTCCAAAACAGTATTTGTATTTGAACCGTTTAGATTATAGAGAACACCGCACTGTTAAGCCAATTAGCATTCATTCACTCAATCCCGTACCATTTCCATATACCTGAGACTCAACGTTTCTCTGCCTCCTCTCTGTCAACAGTTCAATCAGTTAATTGTGTTCGTTTACCAATTAAATTATTGCCATTTTTATCTTTCTAACTGAATTGGAATAAACTGCATAAAGTTATCATATATCAGTGGTTATTAAACTGTGATCAATGGGTCCACTAATACTTATTACATCCCCAACTTTTTATTTTTATTTTCATTAGATAAAACAAAATAGTATGGTATCAATCTATTCCTATACACATTATCAAACAAAGTCCTTCGCCTCGTCTGTCTGTGTGTCTGAACGCGATAAACCTTAAAACCACCGAACGGATTTTCATACGGTTCTCACCAATGAACTGAGAGTGTAATGAGGAAGGTTTAGGAAAGAAAGAAATTTCGAAAAACCCCAAAAGAATATCCGAAACATCTTAACAAAATCGAAAAGAATGAGGTGCGTAAGTGAAATGCATATAAGGCTTAAATAAATATTTTAAAATCAATCAAGTCGCATTTGACAAACATTCATTAGGTTAGCCAATCAGTATCCATTAATCTCATCGGGTATCTAGCAATATTATAAGAAGAAATTAGTCCTTTATTATTGCAGTCTAAAAGGAAATCTGTTTGATAGCTTGAAATTAATGACTTTATTTTCAAAGATTCATTGTAATGTTTAGGGTTGGGAATGGACCTACATAAGTTTAATAATCACTGTAATAGAGACAAACACAGAAAGAGAGAGAGAGAGAGAGACAGTCAATCAATGAGAAATGAATCATTAAAGAGAATAAATTGCTAACAAAGTGAAGTAAAGAAGTTTGTATCTACACTACAATAATATTTTGCTTAAAATACTATAATTGCCGCAAGCTTAATTGATTCTTGATTTTTGTGTAAAAAATTGTTATACAATCAAAAAATCGTAAAGATAATTTTACCAAAAATTCACAACAACAACAACAATACTTTAGCAAAAGGAGAGAAGAATGGGAGAAGGCAAATGAAAAATAATAATAAAAACAATCTAAATGACATTAAATAATAAATCAAAGTTCACTACAAATTTCATTAAATGAAATAGTAATGATTTTTTTCCAAACCTCTTCCTCTTCCTTCCCTCATGATAATTGTCATTAAATTTATTCTTATCAATTTGGATTTTGTACATACTACATTAATAATTTTTAATATTTTTTGCAATTTGTTGTTCACTTGAGAACAATAGTAAAAAGTATTGACCCAAATGACAAATAAATAAAAATCTCAAATAAAAATTTCAATCCAAAATTAATAGATTTCATTCTAATAGAATTTTGACTAAAATATATAGTGAAGAACTTATAAAATAACAAAATCTGATTAATTAATAAACGAAGTTTATGTGTCATTTGTTGTTGTTGTTGTTGTTGTTGTTGTTAGTTAATTGATTGATTGATTAGCTGACAACAGAAATTTTATTATATTTTCGATTATTCAATCAAATGATGATCGATGATTTTTAAATTCGAATTAACGGAAATGAAGAAACTCTGAATTCTATTGGAATAGAATAGAATTTGAATTCGAAATTTGATTTATGTGTATTATGTGTATTGCATAAAATGAAAGAATAAATGCTGATTTTGTGAATCGTAGTAAATTAAAGGAAGGCAATTCTGCAAACGAACGCTAAACCTCAAATTTTAGAATCACTCCAATTGCAATGCAAAACTGCATTAGTTAGCAGGCAAGCGACCAACACGAATGTGTTCTCCACTCTATGCTGATCCAATGATCCAATGTATTGGAATGGAAGAAATATTATTATTGCTTGCTGTCTTCGAAGTAGAGTTCACAACGAAATCAAATGAAACGAAAGCAAGCAATTCAAGTTGAAGTAGAATTCCAATAAAACTCATATTTCGCACACTTGGTTGCTGCCGACAACCAAACAAATATTATTCCCTTCTTCCTTATAGTAGTACACAGATACTACACACTCATATATTTAATATTTGTCTGTGTGTGTGTTGCTGTGTGTGAGTGCATGTTGTTGAGTATCTGTCTGTCGTCTGTTTGTTGCTGAATGAATCGTGATTCCAATGTGCAGGAAGCTGTGAACTTCAACTCTACTCTACTATGACTATGACTATGGGAGTGTTGCATGCTTGAATATGACTTTCTTGCCCTTGTGCAAACTCTTTGTTTTCAATTTGTTGTTGTTCTTATTGCTGTTGCATTCCTCTATTTTCCTCTTCTTCATCATCATCATCATCATCTTCTTGTTTTTCTTCTTGTAATATGCAGTTTATTATTGGAATTTAGTCCTCTTTCCCTTCATCATCTCATCGCATCACATTTTTAATGTTGTTCTATGCCATCCATTTGTTGTGTTGTGTTTTTCGAAATGTGGCTGCTGGGGGGCCAAATATTATCAGATGGAGTCAATGCATTTGTCAGTCGCATTGCCTTGGCCTTTACTTTCTTACCCACTGTACGTATGAAGGAAGATCACTCTTGACTGACCTGAGTCAATGATCATTCATGCACGCTCAGGCCTAGTGAATTCGAATGGTAAATTTATACATAATTTAATTATAGTTTAATTGTCTCTTATGACTTTTAATCAGTTCAAGTACAATTCTCCCTATAATAAATTTCAATTATTTGAACTTTTGACAGAATTTCGAGATAACTCGATCTATCTATAACTTGCAATAATATTGCCCACCTAAGCCGATTCGAAATCGTTGCTGGTGTCGTCATCATCACCGTACTAGTTGTTATTGCCATCGTCATCGACAGCGTGTGAGCGAGCGCCAACAGTTTTAAATACCAAACGGAATGCGGTCTAAAAATAACTCACACCAGCACAGACATACATACATACCTACATATGTATGTATGTAGATGTGTGTGTACCCAGTGTCTGTATGCAACTCTTGAATGCATTGAACGAAAACTTGTCTTCTTATAAGACAAAACGTGCTTTGGCTAAGAACCTACTTAGCCTAGTTTACAAGACGCGAACATACAATGATGATGATGATCATCATGATGACAACAACAGGCAATGGCCACAGCGCCTTTGACCAACAAGTATCGGTCGACTTGGCCGGCTGGGCGCTGCTTCATTGCGACTGGGATTGTGATTGTGGTGTGACTATGATTGTTGTTGGCTCGTTTCACTTCCACTAACTAAACTCACTCTCTGCATCACTCCCTGGCTTCATGAGCAGCTTCGTTTTGCTTCGGTTTTTTTTTTTTTCAATAAAGCCTTAATGACACAAATACATGCACAATAACGGCAGACACACACACACACACACACACACACAGAGTTACAGAAGCACCCAGCAGAAGTATTCAACACCTGTAACTGCATTTCTTAGTTGCATTTGCTTGTTGGTTTGTTGTTCGGTCAGCTCGCTCACCTTTGGCTCGCCGCTAGTTGCTCTCCAAAAGTCTCTCAGTGGGGAGCTCGCCTTAGCTTGCTTTTCTCTTTCCTAATGCATTTGTTGCTCTCTTTGGTATGGCATTTCATGTTTTTAATGCGCAATTATGAGGTTTCCATCAAGTCACCGTGGTCGTGGTTACTATCAAATTCTTTTGCAGTTAACAATGCGGCATTATTGTTCTTCATACATATTTTTCAATTGTTGTTGGTATTGTTGGTGTTGTTGTTGTTGTTGCTGTCAGTGGTGTACTTGGACACTTGGTCAAAGTTTTATGCTAATAAGAATTCCATAATAACAACACCAAACTGTAATCATAAACAATTGCCACATTTTTATGTTTAATCGTCATGTTTTTAATTATTTGTTTTTATCTATCTTTCTTTAGTCTTTCTATCTTTCTCCTTATCCCTTTTTTTAATATCTTCTATACCTTATACAATAAAACCCGAACGCGAATCCAATTGGAAACGAAAACTATTACGTTTTTCAGATTAATGAATTTTTTAAGGTTTTCGTTTGTGTTTTTTTTTTTCTTCTTCTTTTTTAATGCGATTATGCAACAAGTTGCGCAGACGCAGTTAGTGGGCCACCGACAACGTCATCATCATCATCATAATCATCAGTACTACCATCATCATTTCTTGTTGTTGCTATTGTTGTTGTTATTGTTGCTGGCAACTTGCTGCCAAGCAAAGACTCATACACAAACACACCCATTTGAGACTGAAACAGGTGCATAATTCACCTTAAGATATTTTTAAGGTAATAAAAATCTTTATGGCTTTACATATTTTTATTCCATTTCAATTTAATTTTAAGCTTCATGCAAACCCTTTCATTCTTTTTCTTCTTTGATATTATAATCCTATTGGATTAAAAAGTATTTTAGACATACTTTTTGATTCTTTTTAATTAAAAACAGGAGAGAACACCAAGTGTATCAAATAAAGTCAGTAGCAAGCCTATGGTTAGTACTTTAAAAATATGAAAAATTTGATGGGGGCCATCTACTTTTTAAAAGTAGGATTACATACAATACATTTTCCGACTTTTTTTATACGATGACTACCTTCTTTTAATAACCAAATCAATTATTTAATTAATCTTTAAATTCATATTTCAGAAAATTATTACTATTTGTCGGTCAAAAAGGTAAGTATTTCGACGCCATAAGATGAAAAAAATAAATAAGTAAGTTTTTTCTAAACAATTATTCAGGTGTAAGTCGGAACACAGCTGTTCATATCAACTCATTTAATTGAAAAATTGGGAGATTATGTGATGCAGTGAATATGGTAAGATTAAACCCCAGCTTAAGCGATATGTAGCTTTATTATTTTAAATATCTAAAGGATAGCACAACCGATAAGTATTTCAACAATGAGTTAGTGAATCGAAAGGACGTGCGACTAGAGGGGTAAATGGACATTGAAAGTATGTATTTACTTCTTACCGTAAACAAGAATACTCACAATATACTGTTCAAATGTCATCATAAATATTATTAGTTTATGTTTTATTGACAGTTGCGCTATTTACATATTTTCCAATAATTTTATTTATTCTATTTATTGCGATCTGATGCAACAATTTGCTTTATTCGCCATTTACATTAACATTGATAATATTACTTAAAGGTAACAACAAATAAAAGTCAATTTCATTTAAAATTTCCAATAATTGAATGACTAATTTCTCAGTTTATTACACAGACAGACGAGAGATTTTTTAACTGAAATGTTTTTTTAAAAAATATTCAGCTCTTTTTCTAAGTAAACTGAGCGGTATCGCGTCTTTTGCCTATAATATTCACCAAAATCGAATGAATGAAATCACCTAACAAAGTCTCCTCTCCTCTCCAACATCTCCTTCGGCACCATTAATACGTTACACACATCATAATAAAGCGATTATTTTCATTCACACTACACAAATCTTCAAAAATTTCTTAGTTGATTTATTTTCAAATTCGAAGACTTAAAATCACCATAAATCACAATGAAACATCATAAAACTTTTGTAAAAAAAAACAAAATTCAAAGAAAAAGCGGAGAAAGTACGAAAGCAACTAACAACAACTAACGAAAGTTTAAGTCAATCAATCTTAAACTGAAATTTAGAAGACAACAGAAAAAGAGATCCATAAGAAGTAAGTATGTATGTGGTATCAAATTTACCTTTAACAGCTTCGTAGTATCCCAAATCCAGCGTGAATGCTTTTTTAATTTAACGGTATCTCAATGTTAAACAATTTTGTGTTGTCCTTGCGCAGGCGCCTCTCTCTACCTTACTCCTTTCGGATTACTATTTGTTAATTTTGTGTGTTTCACACTCTTTTTCAGCAGCTGAGGAAACCTTCAGCTTTAGGTTTCTTTCTTATTTACTTTTTTTTATTTCTTTTCAGTTTTTTATATTTCTTTTACGCACAAATAAAAATAAAGCACAAAAGAGATGATGACGTTCAGAAGATGTTGATTGTTGATGCTGCTTCTGCTTCTGCTGCGAAGAAGTAAGAGAACGAACGAAGAATCCATGAAGAAAATGACAACAAAAAAAATAAAAACTTTACACTGGCGAAGTTCGCGTTCTTACTAGAAACTGCTTAAGCGGGGGTCGGTTGCAGAGAAATAAAACCGGAAAGTTGTTTTTGTTATTCTCGTTCTTGATTATGTTGTTGTTGTTGTTGCTATTGCTGTTATTGGTAAAGCGAACACGCCAAAAGTGGTAGATGACAAATGAAAAAGAGAATGAAAGGAAGGCAACAAGCAACAAAGTCGCATAGAACAGAAAGGCAGGCAACATCAACATCAACAGATCAACAGCAACAAGAGCATGAATCTTATTTTCTTTTATGTTTTCGAGTTGGCATAAAGTGATTGGAAGAACCACAAAAAAACAAAAGCATAAAAAATTAACGAAAAATGAAGTTGAAAAAGAGAACACAACAGAACAGATCAGAACAGAACAGAACAGAAATGAAAGTAAAGAAACAATAAGAATTTTTAAATTCCTTTTGAACAAACAACAAAATTCCTTTATTTTTTTGCTTTTTTGTTTTAAAGCGATTTTTTTATTATTTTATACTTTTCACATTTAATTTAATTTATGCCGTGATTTTATTTTATATTGTATTGTTGTTGTTGCGGTTGTTATTTGTTGTTATTTTTATTTGTGTTTAAGCTTGTTTTTATTTTAGCGTGACCTTAATTTGGTGATTAACAAATTCCACACACACACACACATATAAACACAACAGTGAAACATGCCAACAAATGATCGCCTATCAACACCGGAGCCCGGGAACTTGTTGCACACCACCAATATATGTAAATACAAATTCTAAGCTCACCGTGGCTCAGCTTCTTTTTTAACTTCTTATTCCACTTCACTTCACTGCTACTAACACATTTGCTAAAATTTTATTAACTTCGCTTTGAAACTTCTTTTTTTGTTTTGCATATAAAATGAATTTCAATCTTGATAAATTTTTACATTTATATATTTTTGGTAATTACAGTGGTTTGTTTAAAGTTGACACTTGTGAATCCCGTAGATTTTACTTTTGCTGCTACTTTATTATTTTTGCTTTTCTTTTATTTTTTTCTAACTTTTCGTTTGATCTTTCATTATTCCGTAAAACATAACCATACCGTTTCGAATTTCTGAGGCAACACACCGCACATAACAAACAATTTCCGTTCACGGTCCAACGGTCCAATTCGAATTGAATAAAAACAACCACACGACGCGCTTATAGATACAACTTGTATCTTGAATCAGCATTGATGAATACTTGGTAACTCTGCTGTAGCGCGCTGCTAACTTTTCGCCAATGTTTAAGTGAGAAAACAGCTGATCATTGGACAGAACAAATTTAAATTGTTAAATTTATTTTAAAATTTTAATAAAATACATAGGAGGAATGATAAAGGGTGTTGCGACAATTGTTTGCATACATTGGGATTTGTTCTTAATCATGTATTTTTTACAGAAATGTCCATTTTAATTTCTCACAATTTCCCACAACGTTCCATTTGTATGTTTGTATGCATAACCATAACAAAAATCACCTGAAGTAGTTGAGACAGAAATAAAGTTAGTGAGCGTAAGCAATCACTACTCTCTTGTTAAGTTGAAATTCGCTCGCAACAACAATATGAAAAACATACAGCTTGTGTGTTGTACAAAAACAAAAAAAAAAATGAAAGCAGAGAAGAAGAATGAGAGCATTTAACATTTGTTTGTACAGTGATGCCATTTTTCGAAAGTAAAAATAAGCTAAATTAGCGGGAAAAAGAAGATGAAAAAGCTGAATTTTAAAGAAAAAATGGTGAAAACAAAAGCTGTTGTTTTATTTTGAGAAATTTGCTTATATTTATTTTAAGTTATGACAATTATTTTATCTATTTCATAAATCTCATCATTCGAATTTCTATAGGTGTCAATAGTGACCACCAAGTTTAAATACTTATTTCTTTAGGTATCAACATAATTCACTAAATTCGCAAGTGTGGGATTCACGAAACTCAAAATTCAAGTGATCACATCGCCCATAGACTTGCCAACTTAGTTTTGATTTGAGATTTGACATAAAAGCACATAGTGCTGTTGTCGGTCTATCACCTTAAAAACTATTTTAAATAATTTTAACTCTCAATTTAGTTCTAGGGAACTAAATTAATTAGTTAATTGTATATAATATACAACAACACGGTACAGTAAGCTTCATCAATCACAAAAATATCAGAACGAATTTGATTTGGCTCAAGCCAAGCCCCGTTTCAATCAATCGTAACCAGAGGCCTTTAAATGTTGTACCATTGTTTCAAATAAGAAGAACTTAATATTCAACTATATTTTCAGTCATTAACAAATTAACAAGTTCAGTTTATATCCATCCAAGACATTAATTCTTCGTCATATCATATGTACAATTTTGTCCATTAATATTACCTTCCATTTCCATTTTTCCTAAAATGTCATTCCACCACATTTGTTATTGGTAAACTTGAGTTCTTTTTTTTTTTTTTGGCAATATGTTATTGGTCAATAAACTCAGTTTCTATATGGATTCATGTTTCGTTCATTGTCACATAATCACTAAATAGACCACGCGGAACCCAATTCGAAAACAACTTATCCTCTACACACTACCTTCTGATATCTTTCAGGGATCCACAGTTTAAAAAGTATAGTGACAGTATTGAGCCTGTTCAAAAGCAATTTTTGCTTTTAGCACTGCGTCACTTACACTGGAAACCCAAAATAAACCTTCCATCTTACCAAAGCCGTCTTAAACTAATCTGCCTCTCGAAATTATTCAGTCGCAGAACGATTCTTGGTATCACATTCTTGGGTAATCTAATTGTAGGCAGCATCTTTTCCCCTTCCTTGCTTGGTAGTATTAATTTTAATGTTCCTTCTCGGGTTACAAGGAATTATTCTCCTATACTTGTTGCTACATGTAAGACTACTTTTCGTGTTTTATGTCAATCATACAATCTATAATATGACCTTGTATCTAATTCTATTTCTTCCGATCAGCTAAAATCTAATCTCTTAACTCTCCTTAACACATAGTATTCTATTAACTATTTAACTTAATTTCGCACACTTTATTTAAATTTATCTTTATAGTGCTTTATGATTAGTATAACATTAGGTCTGTAGCCGTATAGTAATCAATTAATTTGTATTGCATGTCTACTAATCTCCGGTAGTTCAGCACCGAAGTGACTTGTGATCGATACCCAGTCTTGTTCGGTTTTTAATGGACCCCAGCTCGCGTGGGCTCTGGGGGGGGGGGGGAAGTGGCGTGGGATAGAAAGTAGTTAGCAGTAAGGTGTCAGCTATCTTACGTAACTTCACTTTATGACCTTTTAAAAACTATTTTGTGTACTTTTATATGTTTTCCAGAAGATCTGCCGATTTTGGGCCAACAGAAGGTTCTTCAATCGATGCTCATATAACCATGTTAAAGCACAGTATACTAACGATCGATGGTCCACTTTGATAGAACAGTGTCCCTATAACACATTTGTTATGCCATTGCTTTGCTTAACAGATATGTAAATATGTATTTTTATCATCAAAAAAGAGTTTCTAATTGAAACTAATCGAAAAATCAGTTTCTTCCACTGTTTTGAGAATAAAAGAAAAAAAAAAACTGAGGTTACTAGAAACCCTGTAAACTATAAATTATTTATATCAGAATGTTATGGAACTTTGTTGTTCATCATCATCACTCAACCAATATCGATATCCATTTTCGCTGAAGTAATAGGCATACGACAAAGACATGACCATGAAATTTAAGAGAATAAAAAGTTGTGGTCTGTGAAACATTTAAATTTTAAAAAGGAAAACCATTTTTTTTTTTTTTTTTTTTGTTTAAATACAATTTATTTATTTCTTTAATGAAATGTGTTTCTATGAATGCTCATCTCATCTCGACTTCCGTTGCACAAGGAGTTTGGATATAGAATTGTTCAATCTTTCAAAGATCAATGGCAAACAAATGAAAAAGAAAACATTAAATTAATTTATTAAATTGTAAAATTAAATCATAACAAAATCCTACAAGTTGCTTAATTTTCATGAATTATCAAAAAAAAAAAACTTCCATTGATTTACCCGCGCAAAACAATGTTAACAACAAAAAATGACAGCAGACAGAGAAAAAGTCTAGTGACTAGTGTTGGTAAATGAGCAAAGTAATTGAAAGAATCCATATGGTTACTCTGCTACTGGTGGCATTAAAAGTGTAGTATACTTTTACGCAAAAATAAATCCAAGACTTGGGAAAATTGTGCCATGTTGAAGTCGGAAGTTCAACATCATTACTGGATAACGAAAAAAGTAGTGCAACGCAAGTTGGGCACCAAAGAGGATGAACATGTCATTTCATCAGATGCTGAACTCGATGCCAAAATCGAAGTTTTCAAGTCCATTGCAGAGACCAGCGGGGAGTTGTGCAAAATAATTAACCAATATCAAGAGCAAATATGCATATTGTCACAGGAAGAATGCTTATTTGGTCGATTCCTCCGGGAAGTTGGCAAGCGGAGCAAAACCACTGGTCAAACAGTAACAAATACTGGCAAGGCCATGTCCTTTGCTGGTCAACAAAGAATGTCAGTCCGTGTACCACTACTGCGGCTTCAACACGAAGTGGATGTGTTTCGTTTTCGTGCAGTTAAAGATACAGAAATCACTTTGCAAGCAATGGAAAAAGAACGCACAGAATATCGCGCTGCACTTTCTTGGATGAAATCGGCCAGTACCGAGCTGGATCCAGATACTGGCAAAGGATTAGACAAATTTCGCACAGCACAAAGCCATGTGCGTGCTGCCAAGCATAATTTCGATAGTTTTTCATTGAATTCCATACAAAAGGTTCTAACAACATTGATGATGATCATCATCCATTCATTATTGTTATTGTACTAACCGGGCTTCTTTCAGATCGATTTGCTGGCAGCTGCTCGTTGCAATATGTACTCCCTCGTCTTAGTTGCTTATATGGAGGAGTTGAAGACATTTTCGCAAAAAGCTGCTTCTACATTTGATACAATTTCCAAGTCACTGATTATAAAACCAAGATATGATTTCTGTGTGCTAAAGGAACTGACACAGCACGAAGGGGAGAAATTAACAAAGCAAGAGATTAAACCAATTGAGACAGTTGACAAAGATCAGTCATTATTTTTTGCTGTAAGTTGGATATAACATTGAGGGAAAGCAGACTCCCATTATACATTGTTTTCTTCTGTTCTTTATCTTTAACAGAGTGATTATGAAGACAAACCTGCAGAGGTTCTGCCTAAGCTGGAAGCTTGTGACAAACGAAGTGAAGAATCAGAAGAAACTCCTTGTGAGACTGAAAGCGAATCTTTACTAATAGAACTTTCCAAGCAATTAGAAGACATAACATGTCCACTGATAATTGATGAACCTGAACCAATGGAGAATACGCAAGGCACCACCACCACCACTACCAACTACGATTCTAACAAATTCTGGTCAAAAATGTTCACCAGCAACCAGCAACAGTCCACTTCTGGTCTTATAGCTCAGAAGATGACCGATTCTAATAAAGAAATCAAAAAAATTAGCCAGACAAACAATCAACAACAACAACAAGCGAAGACAACAAAATCAAATAACCCATGGATGGATTTATTCGCAGATCTTGATCCTTTGGCAAATCCAGAAGCATTCGATCTTAAGCTGAGTGGTGGACGAAGTAATGCCCAGCAGACATAAAATTTGTTATTGAACCTGTTTTGTACCCTCATCCATGTGAGATGGACAGCAGCCACAACAAAGCCTACTAAACCGAAACCATCATATTAAACCCCAAATGTAACTTTTCTAAACGTTCAAATATTTATTTAAATAAAATTTATAATGGACAAAGCATCGCAACAGCATGTGTAGTGGTCACTACTAAGCGGGAGCCATCATTTGCATGCTTCCTGTGCCTCCTTCTTCGAGTTTACTAGTTCCACAAGTTCCTTGACCCGACGTAGGCAATCTTTCTTAGTTCTATTCGGTATACATTCGGCAATTCGATCCCAGCGATCAGGCGTTGTTGTTGGATAAGTTTTAATTGCCTGCTCTAGAAGTGCTTGTTCCTCCGTTGTCCAAGTCTTTGATGCAGCTGCTGCTGTACCATTTTGCTTAGCTGTCTTTGGCTTAGCGGTGTCGCCATTTTCTTTTACATTTTCCTTACTTTCGCTAGACAAGTTTTGATTGATTGTATTGTTGACCTCGACATTGACGGTGATGTCGTTGGTAGTCTGGACTTCCTTCTTTGACTTTTCGAAGCTTTCGAAAGCCTCTTCATTTGCTTGGGTTTTAAGTTGGCTCTTCGAGAAATCACTACTCTGCAGAGCCTTTGCCTTATTGAGAACATCACGGGCCACAACATTTGCCCCGTTTGTCGTATGTTGATTGATAAACGTTGCTATAACATCCCAACGTTGTGCTGTGCCAGCCGGGAATAGGTTCACAGCCTTAATAAGCAATTGAACGTTTTCGTTTGTCCAGAGTTCACTTTTCTTAACCTCCTTGATTGCATCAGATTTGTTAACCACCTTCTTCTGTTGTCCCTGATTAAAACCCTCAAGTTCAGCTTGGATTTTTTGGTCGGCAGTCTTCAGAGCTTCATAGAAAGCATCCTTGCCCCTTTTCTCTATTTGCTTGTTTAATTCTTGCAATTCGGTAAAGCTAAATGTCTCGCATACTTTCTCAATTCCTTCCATATTCTTAAGCGCATCCTTGTCATTATTGGCATAGTATTTACAATCTTTCGCTTTATCTCTAAGCGTCTTACGTTCCCTTTTAAGCAATTTCTTTTGTTGTTCCTTTTCAATGCGAATTTGTTCAATACGTTTCTGTTCTGCTTTCTCAGCCTTTTCCTTTGCCAGTTGAGCCTCTCGTAAGATGCGATCTTGTTCTGCCTTTTGGGCTTGAGCAGCGTCCATCTTAGCACGTTTGGCGGCAGCTTTCCGCTCTTTCTCTTCGTTTTTAAACCTTTGTATGCGTTTGTCATTATTATAAGCTAAGTCAACTAGCGCACGAATACGTGACATTTCTTCTTTCTTCCGTTTGATTCGTGCCGCCTTATTCTCCTTCTCAATCCAACGGCGCTCATCACGATCTTGCCCCTTTTCCTTATCTTCTTCATCAAGATAACTGAACTCACGCCAAGATTTGAAATCATACCAAAAATTATAGAACCTTTCGACCTCTTCACGTTTCGCATCATCATATCCAAATGGCGGCACATGCTTCTTTTCGCTCCAGCGTGCATTTAAATTAAAATACTTGTTACATGCTTCGTAGAATTTATTATCAATTTCCGACTGAGTTGGCAAGCCATCATCGAACTCCGGGTCTACAGAATCATAAGCACGTCGTGTCTTTGGCGTACCTTTTTTTACAAAAAAAAAAAAAATAAATAAAAATACAATGTTTAATGTTATTAATGAATATATCATTAAATAGAAATCAATATTACTTACCTAAAATTTCATAAGCTTTTGTTATACAAGTAAAGTAATCATCATCAGCGATGACTTCCTCTCCCTTTGCTTTTCTTTTGTCTGGATGGTGCTGCAAGACCATGCGTCTGTAGGCGCGCTTTATATCGTCATCGCTGGCTTCAATTCTGCAATTCGGCAATATACACATACTTAAGCACATCATTGTTCACAAGGACAGGATAGGACAGACTATGTAATTATATCACAACTTACCTTAGTTTACCAAGGCCAAGAACCTTGTAGTGATCCTGATCCTTCCATTCTTTAGGATCTAAAGATTTGAGGTAGTTTATATCCACCACATGTTCGACCCCCAATAATTTTTCCTCGGAATCACTCCGTTCAACTTGTTCAGAATGCGTTTTGCAACGACGCGCATTGTAGTAAGCCAAGCCAACACGCTCTATATTTCGTTTTATGACTCTTAATTGGGGAAATTCCACCACTACCTCGTCTGAACTTGTCATTTTTCCTAAACAATGTAATTAATAATGATTGCTATTCACTTGGCAACTTGCAAAAAATATATGTGACAGCCGACAGCGTGAGAAAAAGAAGTCGGCGCGTGTTGCGTGTTGTTGCTGTTTATATTATATTCTTTTTCTAACACTGAACTGAATATGAGCAGCTTCTGTAGTGCTGTAAAATTGCTTTAATTTTTATTTTTCATTTTTCGATTTGAGTACAATATTAAATAGTCCTATGTTGCTGCTGATTTCATTTTACATACGCATATTGAAGATATATGAATTGATGACCAGTACTTTAAACGGAAATGGCAATTATTTCCGCCAGCACATTGTGTGACATGACTATTTCTTTTATATTGAAAACGTTTAAATTACTTGTAATGCTATGTGAAATAGGTTTATTCAATACAGCAACAGAGCGACAGAAGATAGAAATGATAAGCCAAGACAGCTCTGGGTTTCTTTTATTGTATATCGAATATCGATTTAATTCATATCGATACACACCATTTTGAAAGTAGTAGTAGAGCACAGAGCAAAGGAATTAACTTTCTTCCTACATCCTTGTTCATTTTCTTTTAAAGCATGTATTGATTGTTTCAATCAATCGTAGCCCAGTAAACTTCGTCAGTTTGACAATCAAGCATGCTTGACCGTGATTAAAGCGAGGCTTGAGCCAAATCAAATTAGTTTTAATACTTATAAGTATTTGTAATTGGTCAAACATGCTTAACTGTGTGTGGGAAAATTTGTTCATATAAAATACCGCGGTGAACGGTTGTGTAAAAATGAAATGTACCACAAATTAGCAGATAAACTGAAAGAAACTGATCCAGAGGCCAATAGGGGAAAGAATAATTATTTTCCAAACATAAAGTTATTAGGGTACTTACGGCGTGTGATTAAATTTCATAAAAGATGAAGATGAAGACAAATTTTAATCTCCAGCAACAAAACACATCGATCCCGACCCTTTTCAAAAGATTTACTGATGACAATATGAAAAAAGTTGCCTACTCTAACCGAAAATAAAATTATATGATATTTAACATATTTAAAAAAATAATAAAATTAATTGAGGTGTTTTATGTGTGTCTTGTTGGTGTTTTTCTTTATTGTTAATAAAATGACTAACAAATATGAAAAGTTTCAAGAGGCTAGGCATTTCCGACCATAGTACATTGGATTGATTTATATACGAAGAAGACAAACTATCAAAAATTTAATTAAATCGATAATGTGCAGTTAGGGTCATCACGTCCGTTTCTTACAACAGTCTGTTAAATTCATGTTATCAGTCTGTTAAGTCATAAGATCATATGGTATTTGCAAATATGTATATAAGTTTTCTTTACTATGCTAAAATGGAAATAAAAAACAATACGTAGAAGTAAGAATTTGTAATAATTATTATTTAATAATCTATATATTCTCTGAAAAATTCATAAAATGCATGTGTATGCAACCATCTCTTATAAAACTTATTTGCAAAAATGATGATTGATTGATTCAAGCATGCGTGACTGTGTGTGGAACCTATCTTTAGTTATCGTTATCAGTTATCGATTTGGCCTTTGATGCAGCTGCAAGTAGGGATGTCAAAAGTGCGAAAAAATATTGATGTATATCGTATTGATATCAATATCGGTAATGATATTTTTAATAAAAAAATATCGATATATCGGTGCATTTTGAATGAAAATACCCCAAAAAAAAAGAACAATTTAATCTTTGAATTATTCTTTATTTATAAATTAATTAATTGGGGTCTTCACGAGTTATATAAAGAGCCGCAAAATCGTGAAGATGTTCTCGCAAACATAACTGCCAATCTAACAAGCGAAAAAGACAAAATAATTAAATTAACTGCTAAAATTGCAATAAATAATGTGTTCACCGTACTTTTATTTTCTGTTAAAATTAAATTTCTCAAACATTTCACTTTTAAAATATAATTTCGGCAGAGTTGCTAGATAATTAATTACCACTAATCTTTTATGCAATTTGCTCAACTTAATCGTTGCACTATATTACGCAAATGTTAAAATTTTGTTATATAAAGTAGTAATATTTTTATCGTTTTTAAACATAAAAAGTACTTATAATTTTTCGTTTGTTGGTAAAAACAAAAAAAATATCATATTTTATACCTTTTCGATAGTTGGAATTTTATATCGATATATCGAAATATTTAATATCGCTCATAAATATCGGTATGTTGAAGTAAAAATATCGATATATCGCTATATCGAGCAGCAGGAAGTCTCTCCAAGAAAATGAGATAGTGATTAAATTGTAAACTATAAACTAATTTATCAAAACATTTTGATGAGGCAATTTTCGTTTACGCCACACGAAGCACCAAGTTGTTGTTGCACATGTTGCAATACAAACTTGACGCAACTCAACTAAGAATAATCTTTTGTTAATTAGAATAGATTAGTTTCTTGGAATTGTTGAAGTCAACTCTTAGTTAGTGTTTTCTTTAATATATTATAATAAATATCGAACAAAAGGTAGATAAATATCCATTCATATTCATTGGTATGGAATTTCATTAAACTACATACATATACTGTTTATTTTCAGCTGGGGTCACTATCCGCTATCCGAGCCTTTAGGAATCTTATTTCAATTGAGCTCATGATGACGAAATGACGATGTCAATAAAAGTATTGCCAAAATGAACAAAATGATGGAGATAAAAGGAGTGGCTGGAGTGGAGTGTCTTAGTTCAAGTTCCATTAATACCAACACCAATGAACACAACGAACTAACTGACACTTTTTACACCAGCAAGAAAAAAGGGAGTGTTTTTCGTGTCAGCCTCAGTGGAAGTGGCTTTATATTGCAGCAGGAATCTCCAAATGGTGGCATTAAGGAGCAAACTGTAAAGATTTCTGATATTGTGGGTTCGAGATGTATGCGAATGAAAAAATCTCGGCGCTTGGCAAGTGCCTGTGCCTGCACCAGCTCGTCTTCCAATTCGAATGTAAACAGCAATAGAACGCCCAAGGGCAGCAGCTATTCGAAGGATGATTGCGACACCAGTGATGCCAGTGCCTATTTGTACGTCTTTGCGTATGTACTCAAAAAGAAGAGCAATCTACGTGGTAACGTGCACCGTGAGCGAACGGTGTTGACGTTACGTTTTCGTTCCTTTGATACCTTCGAAGACAATATGCGTGAGGCTGATCGTTGGTATAGAGCACTTCGATGCCATTTGAACCAAACGCTGGAGGACATTTTCTATACGCTTGAAGATGAACGTCGTCGACGGATACTTGTATTATTGAATCCAAAGTCGGGATCGGGCAAGGCACGGGAAATGTTTAATTTGCAAATGACTGCTGTGCTAAATGAAGCCGAAGTGCCCTATGATCTGCATGTAACTAAGCATTCCAATTATGCCAGTGATTTTGTGCGTTCACGTAATTTAGATGTCTGGAGTTGTATTGTTGCGGTTGGTGGAGATGGACTCTTTCATGAAATCCTAAATGGATTACTACAAAGAGAGGATTGGCAGGATGTGCTGCAGCATACAGCTTTGGTAAGCTTTGCTATTCAATATTCAAATACAATTTTTGGTTTTCTTGAATTGAACGTTAATCAATTTTATGTGTTATAGGGAATAGTGCCTTGTGGATCAGGTAATGGGCTTGCGCGTTCAATAGCGCATTCCTACAATGAACCTTATAATTCTAAGCCGATTTTGGGTTCTGTACTTACCGCAATAAGTGGACAATCAGCTGCCATGGATGTTGTTCGCGTCGAGCTTAAAGATCGTTTGATCTATTCCTTTCTCTCCATCGGTTGGGGACTAATCTCTGATATAGACATCGAAAGCGAACGTCTTCGAATTTTGGGTTACCAACGATTCACACTGTGGACTTTGCACCGCCTAGTCAGCTTGCGTACATATCGCGGCAAGGTCTCATATTTGCCAGTAGACGACAACGTTGCCGACACACCCGCATCAAGACAACGGCACCAATTTCAAAATTCTATGCTAAAACATAGTCGCAGCTGCACGAACCATATCAATAGGCTAGACTTCAATAATGGCTTCCAATCAACAGAGAATATAACGCAAAGCGAATTCGAGGATGTCATTTCACTGGAGACATCCATTAATCAATCGTTTCGTTCACGTTGCAATAGTTGGCTTTCGAATGGTTCCAGACGGAGTTTTTATTATTCCATTTCGGAAAGTGTTTATCACAGTATAGCCGATGAAAGCGATTGGAGTGATGAGGCAGGGGATTCTGGACATCGATTAAATGAATTTAGGCAGTGTTTTGGGCCATCATCGAATTTATCGGCCCCACTTGCCGAACCACTGCCCAAAGAGGAAGGTTGGTGTGTCGAGGAAGGTGATTTTATAATGATGCATGCGGCCTATCAAACGCATTTGGGTACAGATTGCTTTTTTGTGCCCAACGCACAACTCAACGATGGCCTAATCTATCTCATTATCATTCGAGGTGGCATCAGTCGTCACCAGCTGTTCAATTTCTTGGTAAACATGAGCTCCGGCACTCATTTGCCCGAACAGAATGGTGAATATATTAAGTGCATCAAATGCACAGCATTTCGTCTTGAGCCTTACGATGAACATGGCATACTGACTGTTGATGGTGAACACGTTGAATTTGGGCCATTACAGGCAGAGATTTTGCCAGGTATTGCACGCGTAATGGTGCCCAAATAATTCAATCTCTGGTGGCATTTGTCGGTAACAAAAATAATCTCTTTTGAACATTCTTACAACAATGGAATCTCTGCATTTTATCCCGAACTTTGATAGTTTCTAGTTAATTATGTGGTAATGGTACATTACTAGAGATATTTACATTTGTATTTGTATTTTTTTTTTTTTTTTTTTTTTGTTGTTTTTTAATATTAAATTAAATTAAATTGTTGGGAAATAAAGCAATCAAAATAAAAGTTACTATTTGTTTCATCATATCCATAAATGTAAGAATTTTAAAGATTAGAAATAAGATACTTATATGTGATCAACTTAACGCGTGAAGCATCGTTCCAGCCAAGTCCATTTATGCAGTATTTATAAGAACTTTTTTTTTTTTTTTTTTTTTTGCTATTATTTTAATTTAATGTCCAGTAAGATATCTTGCCAGAGGATTGGGGTCATTTACCAAGCGATCATTGTATCGGCTGCTGAAAAAATGTATTTCCTCAAACACCTTAGGCATCTTAAGGTCACGTTGTAGTATGTTGTATATTTTGGTGCACCAGTTATGCGTCGTAGGGCTTTGTTTTGAGTTGCTTGCAACTTTTTGATGATATATGGTGCCGCAGTCCCCCCCATATTTGAATGCCGTATCGCCAAACTGGGGCCACAACTTGTTTATAAATCGTCAACTTGTTGTTTAGTGACAATTTACTTTTCACTTCTTCATCTTTTGACAACAGCATGCAGTGACTCTCTTCACATGAGTGCGCCAAGTAAGGCGCTTGTCCAACATCAGAACTAGGTATCGAATGTAATCCACCTGAGGAATGATGCTAGAGTCATACGAAATAACTGGACAAGCGCCACGCGTCAATGTGTACGTGCAGTTAGCGGATTTGAGGATATTTATACCAATGTTCCATCGCTTGGTCCATGTTTCAAACCGCTGTAAATATATAAGGAGTAGAATGTTTATAATGACATGGTAATATTTCAAATTATTTCCACGCCTTGTGTTTTACCAATTTTTTGAAGACAAAATAAGCTTATTTCTTAAGAAGTGTAAGAAGAAACCCTTTTGTGACATAGGACCAATCAGCACTGAGTACCATTTGGTTTGAAGATTTAGTTGATTCCAACTCTAACGAAACATGTATCATTTTCAAATGTTCAACTTAGACGTATAACGACATTCAATTCTAAAAAACAGCAAAAAATTTCTATACAATGTTAATACAAAGGCAGCAATCAAGAATTATCCGGACAATTATTGATGCCGATTTGTACATAAGAAACCGAGATAATCTTAGAGACGTGAATATACCAACAATAATGGACGAAATCAGAAAAAATAGCAAAAGAGATCAGACAACAATAGCTTTACACTAGGACCAAGGAATGAACAATCATCTACCCACCCTGGAACTTTCTAAAACATGTCAACTAAAACGAAAAAGACTAATAGACATAATTAAACATTAGTATTATTATGTATATCATATTCACTATTCTAAATGTTATACAAGTTGTCCGCATAAAATAAATGTGTACAAGATGAATCAATCAACATCAAAACATTAAATTGTTGTACAGTAAAAAAATAAAAATTAGCCAATGCAAATTTTCAACAACATATCTCAACATTCTATCCAGTTAGATGGATGTCACACAACTAAGGATGAAATCTGGTTATATTTGAGAATATTTCTACAATTTTAGTTTTACAAATTATTATTTATATGCTTTTTTCTAAAAAAAAGTTTTAACCTTTTACGGGTCATCAGGACAGATTGTCACAGACAGTTTCCGTTTGGTATGTAGATTCAATTGAAGCTTGTTACAAAAATATTCCAATTGGCCAGTGGAAATACACAAAAGTACATAAGTAAGTAGTAATTTGGTATGAAATCAGTCAAGAAAACATTATTAAAATTTGGACAATAAAGGATAAATGAAAATAAGATATAATATTGTCAGCATCTCTACCCAATCGTAAGGAAAGAAGTAAAGACACAAAGTACATACCAGGTGTCTATGTACTTGGTCTACTGTAGAGGAAATATTACAGTACACTTAGCAAAGCTGGCAAGTTCGGAGGCCTGCTTGCATTAAATTACCTTCGTTACAAGGCAGCAACCCTGCCACCGAACTAGGACGTTTTGGTTTAATCTTCCATTGCGTCTGAAAACTCATCGATTCGTGTATTCAAGGGATTAGCCTGGGATAATACCCCATGCCATATTGGAATGGAACCCTCAAGGGACGAGGTCCAGAGGAAGACCGAAATTGTCGTGGAAACGAACTGTTGCGGCTGAAACAAGAAAATCTATTAGCGAACTTTGCGCATTAGGACGCAATAGAGATGGTTGGAAATCCTTTGTTAATCAACTTTGTGAATAGACTATGTTTATAATTTCTTTAAATTGGAAATACGTCATAAATAATAATAATAATAATAATGTACTTGGTCAGCATGACGAAACAAATCGATTTAATAGATAAACCGTTCGTTTGCAACTATAAGAAATGGAAAGATTACCTCTGGTATCCTTCCTCTGGTACTTAGATGCATTTGGTTACTACGCTCTTATAAATTTTTTTTAAAACTTAAATTTTTGACAATTTTCTTTAGAAATTTCACTACAAAATGATATGTTTTTGTGTTCCTCTTCCAGAGCGTCAAACTAACGTCTAGAGTTCTAGAGGAGGTTTTTTGTTGGAAATCTATACATAAATAAAACAGCATCGGAAACAGCTATCAATCTGTGCACGTTAACCTTAGAAAAAAATCTTAATCGTTTTGAATGCGGTTTTCTTTGGTGTATTGTAGCAAGCTTCATATAGAATTTATTTAATCAAAATCGACCAACCAAATCGGTCGAAATTAGTGAATCAAATTTAAATTAAATTTTAGAGATATATTTTCAAATCAATCAATTTGTCTTTGTCTAACATGCATTTTTAAATTCAGAGTTGCAACATTCCCCCCGTGCAAAGTCGATTTTGATAAAATTTTGCCGGGTAATATGAAGCACTCCGGGGTAGTTAGTTTTCAATAAAATTTCTAATTTTTCTCTTATGACTCTTCACTGAAAATATAAAAAACCAGCATAGAATCCTAATAATCATTCAAAACAGATACAAGACCATCCACCAACGGTATTCTTTATTTACAACTCTCCCAAAGGAGAAACACATCAAATGTCTTGAACTGAGATTAACATGTTGTTATAAAAATGGAATTTTAAAGGTTGAAATTTTTTGCTTAGTCCTCCGGTGATCTGAAAGAGAACTTCAAGGAATGTCCAACAAATTGACGGGGAGGAGGTTTTCGAGCGAATCAAGCTCTGTTACCGTTGACACCACCTGCAAGTCTCGGTAGATGAAGGAGTTGCAAACAAACAATTCAGCGTTGACAAGTCCAATTAAGACGTTGGACTGAAAACTATGATAATTTGGGCATATGATTTTGAAGGTGTGCCATACAGTTCATTGCCGTAAGTCTATACTGGGTTGAGAATGGTTTTATAGAGGAGAAGCTTAAGATTTGAAATTATACACAGATTTTTATTTTTGATTTTTTTTTTTACATATTTTTATTATTAAATTCTTAAGTCTTTTTTTTTGTTTGTTTTTGTTTCTTACACATGTTCTTGTTGTTGTTGCTTTGTTGCTAATTCTTCGGCAATCTTCTTATCCATCATCATCATCATTTTGTAATTTTATTATATAATTTTTTCTTTTTATTTTTTTGGGGGGGTTAGAATTGTTGTTTTGGTTTATTTATAAATACGAAAACTAAAACTATTTTTTTTTTTTTTTTTTCCTTATTATTTTGATATATTCAATTAATCATCTCATCTCATCATCATAATTATCATTCTTCATTTAATTTATCATATTTTTTTTTTGTTTTTTTTATATAAATAAATTAATTATTTGGATAAACAAATAATACAAATATGTATATTTTTTTTTTATATATATATATTTATATTTTATGAATTTATTTATAATTTTCATTTCCTAGAATCTAAAAATCGCTTTTCGTTTGCATTAGTATTCATCGAATTATGGATAGATAAAGATACTTAGATAGATAGATATTCTAGATAGATTGAGAGTAAGAAAGAAGAAGAAATGTCCCTCAAGAAATTTAATAGCCACATAGCAAGACAATTACAATATTATTTTATTAAATTGAGATATCGAATGAATATATGAGAGAGAGATATATAAATAGTATATACAAATATATAAATTATAAAAGGACTCAAAAATAAGTGTCCCAGTCCCACCAAAGCATCGATCGGCAACATAACCATCCAAATGAAGGAAATGTTGTATTGCTCTGTGATCTCTGGAGGACACAAATCCGAATCCCATTATGTATTATGTATTAGTTAGTATTATTACATCATATACAAAGTGTATTTATTATTAATTGATTATAAAGGAACATTTGAGAAAATTTATGGTGATGGTTAATATTTTGATGACTCGCTAAGATACAAAAATATAAACATGGCCCAATCCTTTGATTCCATCATTCACATATATTCATCAATTACAAATTCATTTCAAAATGATTTGGGCCAACAAATTAAAATATAATTAAAAAAAAAAACTAATAAAACAAGTTCGAGAAATCGAAATAATCAAATAATCATATAGTATAAACAAAACAAAGAAGAAGAAACCATTCCTGTTAAATTATATTACAAAGATGCAGCTATAGTTATGTGTATGTATGTATGTATATGTATATTCCGGCCGGAAAACATTTACACTTCGGTGGAACGCCCATTATCTTCGGAACGTGAGTGTTTTCTCTCCCGGCCTGGTATGCGCCCAGTTACAGGAGCTTGGATTTGTTGCAGTTGTTGTTGCTGCTGCTGTTGTTGATGGTGATGATGCATTTGTTGTTGTTGCTGCTGCTGTTGTTGTTGTTGTTGGAGCATATAGGCGGCAGCATGTGCCGCTTGGGCATGGTAGGCGGCTTGCATACCAGGCGCCGCATAAACACTGCTACCGGTTGTTCCCGCCACCGCTGCTGCTGTTGTGAAACGCATCTTGGCTGCTGCTGCAGCGGCTGCTGCATTGTCGCGTGAAGCGCTGCTGGTTGTGGTCGACTGAAATGATATGGACATACCGCTGTCAAGCGAGCCGACGCTGCCTCGGCGTTGTGGTTTCTCATTGCCAACTGGAAGAATATGAAGAAGCAGAAGTTGTTAGTGTCTCCGTCGTGGAAGTGTGCAATCGCTAAACTTACATTGCTCATGCATATCCAGCAAACTATTACTGAGCGCACTGCGCTTCAGCTGCTGAGCAGCGTCGGCTGCGCTTTGTGCCTGTTCTCCGGTTTGCGTTGCCTGGTACGGGCAAGGACACACCTCAACATCGGCTACGCCGCTATCGCGATTCTCAGCACCGCCAGGGGCCCGGTTCCTAGCCGATTTCTGTCGCTCCAGTTCAGCCTCAATGCGCAGTGCTTCCATTTCGTCCATTTCACTGATTGACTCTTTGAGGTCCTCAGCAAACTTACATCGGTCGTGCTCATTGCGTGCATTAAATGTAATCAGTATCTTTCCATCTACTTTCTGTGACAATTGTATGCAGAATGGATAATTGGCCAAATCGAGCAATGAGACAACCATACCGCATAGCGGGAAGCTGTTACGGAAGGTGTACGTGACGGAGGACTTCTTTTTGCTGAAGATTTTCGTGATGACGAGCAGATCATTGAACAGAAATACCTCGCGCTGGTGAACTCCGGGACGTTCCTTTTTATTTATATCCGGGATCTCATACAGGCGGCAGTAACAGACTAGACGACGGTGTGGCAACGCCAAATTGGGCTTCTTACCCACTATGGTGGCCTGTACTTTCATGACTTGTGTAACATGATCGCTGCCGGGCTTAAATTCATCGGATTTGACTCGATCATAGATGCCATTCAACATGTCCTTATCGATATCGTGGCAGTCATCGATGCCACGCAAATTCTTTATAAAGTCCTCTACTCGCATGCGCCTTTCCGGCTTTAAGTTGGGCGTGTGCAAGTCTGTGTTCAGCATAATGATGGCAAATGCTAAAACGAAGATCTGTAAAAAAATATTGAATCAAGTAAAATCAAAAGATTTTCATTAGTTTTCATCATTTGTAACTTGTAATCTTGTTCCTGTTATTCCTACCGTATCTGATGATCTCAATCGGCCAACAATGTCCGGATTACATTGACAGAATCGCTGCGAAAACACTTCCATGAGACGCTCGATCTTCTGAGCCTCGCCAGGCATACGGAAATACGCTTGGAACTTGCGCAATGCTACATCAACCTGACGTCCTGACAAATCCAACTCCATTGCAAAACAACTTAGTACAGCCATGTTGAATTGATTCTGCAGATTACCCAAATACTCGCCAATCATTTGACGCGAAAGACCCTTACGCGTGATAAGGAAACGGGCAACACCTTGCGGCGTGTTCTCTAGAAAGCCACGACGTATCAAATACGTGATGCCTTTCTCTGGCTTCTTGTTGAAAAGATTCAAGCCCACGCGGTACTGACGCTTGCGTATAGTTTCCGAAACCTTGTAATTCTGCGCAGTGACCGTGTTAAGTTGGTGTTCCTGCTGTTGCTGCTCATGTTGTTCGTACTGTGCAGCACTTGTGTGTGAGGAGATTGCGTGATCGTCCGATGGTGCGGCACCACCAATCACTGCGGCACCAGCAACAGCAGCCTGCATGTGCGGAAAGCCTGCGGAGTCAGACGAATGCGTTGAGAACTGCTGCGAGCTATTTAGATTTGTGCCACGTTTCCATGTGTGCGGTGAATTAGAGCGATCTGAACCCAGATCACTATTGATGTTGCGCTCCATTGATGTGGCACTTGAGTCACTGCCCGAACTCTGCACGGAGGTAAGGCTGCCATTCTCGGCGGTCTTGCACAGACCATTTGTGCGTAGCATTGATGGTGGCGGTGGTGTTTGTCTTTGCATCATCAGATGGTGTTGCTGTTGTTGTGCCGTAATAGACGAAGTACGCTTTGGCACTTCGGGTGGCACCTTCTTCCGGTCGACTGGAGTCATAGCTCCGGTGGTGGTACCCACAGTACACTTGGGTCGCATGTAAATCTGACTGGCCGAATAGTAAGGAGTATGCGGTGAGGATCCGCTAGTGTTGACCCACGATGCATTCAGAGAAACATCAAGATGTGAGCTATTTGTAGAACTGGCATAGCTGACGTCATGTGGTGACACATGGTAGCTGACATGGTAAGGAGCAGCTGCGCCACCATGTTGTTGTGCCGTGAGCATAGACTGGGCATTGTAGTAGTGCGGCTCAGCAGCATGTAAAAGATTGACATGAGGGTGTGAACTGACAGTGCTGGACGATGAGGCGGAGGAGCAACTGGCTACTGAAACCGGTGAGGCACCTGTCAGATTAATGTTAAGTCATCAGTTACGAAACAATATTCATACGTGTGTTCGAATATGTTCTACTTACCAGATTGACTGCGCGGTATGGGACTACAGTCCATTTGGCGACGCTCGCGCATGGACAATGAACGCGTTGGTGGTGTTCGTGCTATTCCTGGCGATACGCTTGTTCCTCCTGGTGGACCTGCCATTATTGTGACTCGTGGTTGGTGCTGTTGTTGTTGTTGTTGTACTTGTTGCTGCAGCAGCTGCTGTTCCAACTGAGATTCTGTTGCACTACCATATGCGGATGACAATGAGGAACCCTCTTCTCCGCCACCACCACCACCTCCACCACTACCTGTAGACACAACCACCATGCGTCTACTGAGTCGTTTCTCTGCTTTGGCCATTGCTGTGATTGAAGCGAACTTCTTCACCATCATATAGTGACGGAAAGCGCGCTGAATGGTAATTGCCGCATTGCGGGCACGTACGCCACCGTATTTTCGCTCCAAGAGCTCAATTTGCTTCTCCAACAAATCTTGCGAAAGTTCGTACCTGCAATATGTAATCAAATCACCATTAAAGCGTTGAGTCAGTGAGTGATTTGGTTTACTTATATAAATATTAGAAAATTTGCAAATATGTTAATCGTTTCGCTTGTTTGCTTTTTTAACGATCGCTCAAATCAAATGTGTGTAATATATAGTACGCATATCTGTGGACTGATCTATCTACACAATACTATTGTTCTTCTATCTTATTTTCCGTGTGTGACTTTTTTTCCAGTCTCTGATAAGATAATGCGACCGCCGACTGGTATCTTTAAAATTGTAAACCAAGCAAGCAAGCAATTCCGGCTGTTGAACTGATTAAAAAATGTAACAATAAGACTGACTGACTATTTTAGGGGATTGTCGAGGAGGAGTTGATTAGCTCATATCATTATTAGATTTTGAAAATATGTATTATACATCAAATTTTGAATAGACAATTGACCCATGAATAATTCATTTTTGAGTGGAAATTGATTATCATGAAGTTTTTTAATTCTTCATGAAAAAATTAAGTGATCGCTGATCGAAGAAGTTCATTTACTGAGTTGAGAAGAGTCAATTCTGATTGAATACTGAATTTTGTTTGTTATTATTTTCTTTCTTTGCTACTGTCGTCAGACGGCAGCCATAAGTCACTGTAAGTCACTTAAGTAGGTTTATAGATGAGTTAATCACTCATCCAGGATTCAAAATGGGAGGTCTCTGCAGTTGTCCAACAAGTTGATCGCCCGGTAAAGGATTATCTACATGGATTATCTACGTCACACGATACTCCATCCTGTCACAGGTGGTGTGACGTCACACATTGAGCAAAGAAAATCGATAAATTTAATTTAATATTTATCTCTTAGGGTTTTTCTATTGGGCCTCTATATAGGTCACAAATCCTAAAGATAGATGGTTGGTAATCATTTTTCGTTTAAAGATTTGAGTTGTAATACTTTAGATTAGATTTTGACATGTGACGTCACAAACCTTATGACCCTCACCCTCTCCCTGTTCTTTGTGGATGGCAATTAATTGATATGGGCCCCCAACCTAATAAAGTTGTCTGTTGCTGTGCTTGACGATTTCTTCTACAATCCTCCGCATTGAAGCTCAACTGAAACCTATAAAGTATTTCTATGTTTTGAGTTGGATGTCTTGCCCTAAATCTATATAATGGTTTCAGTATGACGTTTTTTGCCCAGGAATTCTAATTGAATACTGAATGAATTACTATTGTGAACTTACGCGGATTGTGCCCTTGATCGTTTCAATACATCACTGCCGTTCCGTATTGAGTTCTTCTTGTGCAGATTCTGTTGAATGACAACCGAACCTGCACCTCCAGGTGATGTGACGCCACCCATGCCCATGCCAGTACCAACACCACTGCCGGCAATAACCACTGCACCACCATGATGATGATGGTGGCCATGCAACATGTGATGATGATGTGCGGCGTGCGGATGAGTAGATGCTTGTATATAGTGACCAGGAATGCCACTTTGGTGGATCAATTGCTGGTGTTGTTGCTGTTGATGGCACGTCGGATACTGCTGGTGTTGGTGTTGTGGCTGTTGCTGTGGATGGATTTGGTAGATCATATGTTGTTGTGGACCAACAATGGGATAATTGATAGCTGTTGATGTATTCGTGGATGGTCCATAGTGATTTTGTAGGTAAACATAGCCACCACTGCCCACGCTTTCACCAGAAGCGCTGGAGCCAGCAGTCGGTGGCACAGCAAAGTCATACTGTGTGGAACCACTGCGTTCGATGCTTTTCTGAGGAAAGCTAAAATGAGAAGAGAAAAAAAAAACAAATGGAAAAGGTTAATTAAAAATAAATTAATAAATTAAATTAAAATTAAAGGATTCTGAAATTGAATACATATGTAGTTATTTAGTTTTCGTTCACACCTTTCACCAATTATAAATCCCGATATACAAATAATCATTATTTCGATTTCAATTCTCATATATTAATTGGACTCATTCCAAATGAAATGAATAAAGTTTTTATGATCCGAAATCGCTTTCAAATGAACTAAACTCTACGACGATTGTGTATCAACTAAACCGAGTCTTCAGCACTTGGTAAGCCAGGCAGCACCAGCAGCAGCAACAATTTTAGTTGCAGTCGACATAAGTGTGTTTCAATCGAAACGTGTTTTCACATAGTGTGATGAGTGAGTGGTTTGATGTGTGTACCTTTCTCTGTACTCAGTTATCCACAGGACGCTATCTACCCTCAATCACTTAAACAAAAGACATACAAACAACAAATGACTAAGGATCCAATTTGGGTTTGATATGCCATATGTTGCTCACTCTCACTCACTCACTTATTCACTCATTGTGCTGTGCAGTGCTGTGCTGTGACTGAACTGTGGATAAGTGATTAACTTATATGATGAGTGCATATGATTTCCAATGAATGTTATAGGGAGGCATCTATGCTTTATTTCAATTAAAAATGTATGTTATGAAATGCTCGCTCCCCGTTATTTTTTATATTTAGTACAAATATAATTGATAGAGCGTTGAAAATCAAATTAAAATCAGATAATGAAATCTGAATTTGTTACACGATGAAAGATTTAATTGAATCTCTTTCTTTCTCAGTAGCAAATAGATCAAACTCTCATGGAACTCTCATAAATATTGTATGTATCTATTGACACACACACACACACACAGAGAGAGATACATTTTTGTATTTTCAATTGTTGTAAATCTTAAAAATGTATAAAACCAAAGAGAACAATAATAATGCAATAAGCAGCTGCATTATTCCCTCAATCAGCCTAAAATGTTGATCCTTCTTTTATAGGATAGAATATGATGAAAAAACACGTTTGTATTTTAGGGACATGGTAGTAGGGTGGACAAACAGACAGACAGACAGATAAATATAAAAACTCCTTTCAATTTTGGCAAAGCATTCTTTGTCTGTAGGTGTCCTACTATCCTCTCAAATCCTGTATATTTATTCTTCTGTTTTTTTTTTTTGCTTCGCATAAGTAAAATGCACCTGGCAGCATTACAAACAACAAAAGCAAGTAAGTAAACAACAAGCAAGGAGCAGCAGCAGGTAGTTTCTTTTCTTTTTAATGATCCTTTTTTGTATTCACACTCACATAGATACACATTCACTCATACAAAGAAGATAAAAAGACTAAAGTATTCAAAAGCGATTTGAGACTGCGCTGCTGATGCTGTTGCTGGTGCTAAGCATGTCCTTTCCACAGTTGAAAGTATCATGTTAAATAATGAAAAACGAAACGAAACAAAACATGCCAAGCCATGCCATGTAAAAGTAGGAAAAACATCTGCTACATTTTCAGTTGTTGCTTTTTGCCTTGTCGTCCATCCGTTCGTTCGTTCGCTCGTTCGCTTTCTTTTGCTTACTGTGCCGAGGCTTATAATTATTTGTTGTATTTGTTGTTGATGTGTTGCACATGCGTCGATGGGGCAGTTTATTATTTATATAAGTTTCGTTGCTCCTTTCCTCAGAAGTGTTGTGCTGTTTGTGTAAACAGACGACGACAACGACAACGAAAAAAGGCAAATTCTGTTGCCTGTTTAATATGCAACAAGTGTCCACACTGATATCATCGTTGTCTCTCTGTCTCTCTGTTTGTCTGTCTGCCTGTCAGACTATGTATTTGACTCGTGGCTTGCGTTGGAGCGAGTGGACAATTTGATTATCGAAGTGCCTCAATCGCAGCAAATCGTGTAATTATTATTGATTTTTTCTTTCGGTTAATTGATTTATTATCAATTATTATTTCTTTTGTCAACTCTTCATTGTCGTCGTCGGCATGGGAAGCGCATGATTTTAATTTAATTTTTTTTTTTTTTTTTTTTTGTTGTCTTCCACTACAACTAATTCCATTAAAAAAGCTAAATCGGAAGTACTAGGAGCTGATTGACACATTTCCATTCAACACATACAATGGCCAACTCAATTTGATTAAAAGGATCGATCAAAAACGAAAGTAACATTTTATTATTTATTTATTTCTTACGATGTAGTATTTCCTCTTTCTTCGTCTTTCCTTTCAATTGGATGTCTATTGAAAATCTTACATATCTTCTGGTCAAATAGGATATCAATTCAAGAAACAATTTTCAGAGAAGTTCATACTAAATAGGAAATGTTAAGAAAATCTTACAAGCGAAATATCTCTGCAAGTCTTGGACTACAATTGACACAAAGAAGTACAAAAAAAAAAGTAATTTCAGGTTGTTTAAAAATTAACAAATTTCCAAATTAAATTACCAAAACAATATGAGAAATATCAATTGAATGGTTCACTTGCCAAATCGATAAACTTCACTTCTTGTAAAATTTTAATATCGAAACTATTTATTTATTCACTTGACTTCCTAACACGTAAAAATTTTAGTAATAATAATGATGTCCCAGAATTAAAATTTTTCTAATAAAAACTTTTATTTGGATCCCGGTTTGTATGGTGGGTACCCCCACCTAGTAGTCCGAGGGTCTTGAAATTTATACGGTTGGTGGATATCAGTCAGAAACTTTTTGTGTTTATATTTCAAGTCGATAGTATGGAAAATAAAAAAGGTTTTTCTAATAAGAACTTTCATTTGGACCCCGGTTTGTATGAGGGATACCCCCCTAGTGGTCCGATTCGGCTCTGACAAATGTCCTGTGTATGGTGAAAAGAAAGCTCGGTGCAAAATTTCAGCTCTCTAGCTCAAAAACTGGGGGATTAGTTTGCATACATTCAGACAGATCAACTCGTCTCGTCGCGCTGATCCAGATATATATGATATATATATCTTATGGGGTATCCGATGTCTCCTTCTGTGTGTTACAAACTTCTTGACAAACTTATAATACTATTCACTGCGTGAAGAGTATACAAATTTTAACAGCTGACAGTTTAGGGTTAGTAAAAATGAAGCGTCACACGATAGAACAACGTGTCTTTTATTGTTTAACTTATCTGAAAAGTAATGAAAGTTCGAAAATGTCATACAAAATATGGTCGGAATAGTGTTTTGACTTAATCTTTCACATTTTCATCTTGATGGCTTTGTTAATCGACAAAATTGTCGACGTGTCACACTGTTTGGTGTGGATTTTAGGCTGGAGGCATCATTGGACCATAATTTTTTGAAAATGAGGCTGCTCAAGCAATGACTGTTACTGGTGCTCGATATCGCGACATAATAACACAGTTCTTTGTGCCGAAATTGCATGATATTGACGTGGCCATTACACATGTGGTTTCAACAAGATGGTGCCACATGCCGTAAAACAATTCAATTACTGCATGAGACATTTCCAGATCCGTGTACTATACTTTCTCATTTCGGTGATCAGAATTGGCCCCCTAGATCGTGTGATTTAAAACCTTCAGATTTTTTTTTATGGGGTTATTTCAAAAGTCAAAGGTTTATGTTAACAAGCCCACATCCACCCGTGCATTAATGGAGGAAACGCTGCATCAAAACGAAATTCAACCACAAACTCGTATATGCAAAATGGTCATGGGAAAATTTCGACAAAAGTCGTGGAGGCCATTTGCCCGATGTATTATTTCATAAATAATATATCCTATGTAATTTATAATTCAATAAAAAAAAAAAAATCAATCAAAATACTAACAATTTTGTTTTCTATTCAAATCTTGTGTAAATTTTGGGACACCCTTCACATAAGTACGTATTCCATTTTATATTATACTTTCAATATGTTGTTAGATAAAAGATACATCATACATCTCCATTAATACATTCTACATTGTTTATTTGAATTTATAATTTATTCTTCTCAAGATTTTGTTTTATGGAGTTAATCGATTTGACAATTGAAGCATTCAATTTTAACCATCACCAACATTTTAAGAGATCGAAATTAAATGTGAAAGATGGAAACAACTCATACAAAGTCTTTGCTCAGTATGAAATCAGCTCCAAGTCAATAGAATCGAGGAATGCTTATTATTATGGGGCAACTAAACTTTGCGTGTTTTTTATTTTAACATTTTATTAGAAACAATTTGTTATGTTATAATACTTTTTTACAGTTGATCTATCATTACCATAAAAATATATTCGTATCATGATGAAATCGAGTCTTAACTTAATATGTTACATACTTCCTTCAATACTATGATGGGTGTATGTCAAGGATTTTAATTTGGAAGAAGTACTTTCAACGTACTTAGTTGATCGATTAACTTTGGAAAATGTTACTACATATACGCTGCCGCTCAACAGAATATGAACACGACTAGTTTCATGTTGTTTATGTTCTATGTTCTTGCAAATCTTCCTTTACTTTTATCGACCTTATCTCTTCTTTTTATCTTTAAAGTACCGTTCATAAAGCTTATTTTAGAAAAAAAAAAGTAAGACAAAATACAACGGGTTTCCAATTTGAGTTCCAGGTCATACAATTACGTGCAAAGAGCAAAGGAGCTTCTTTGCGAGCGGGATTCAGTGGTGGTTTTTTTGAAGTTTCAGTTTTTTTATGTGTTTAGCACCTTGAATAACACGCTTCACTGTTGATACACTTGCTGTTATCGCCAAATTCAACTTTATTTTTGATGCAGTCTGGTTGGAGGCTGCACGGAGTATAGACCTTCGATCAGCTTCAGGTGCTACCTTTTTTAAAGCAACCTTTCATGTTTGTTCTTATTTTTAATATAAAGACAGCTTCTTCAGATTTTTTTGCAATAAGAAAGATTAATATCTCTATAAGTAGAGATTCTTGCTTTTTCTTCCGTCATTAGGACACTTTTTCGACCCATTATTAATAAAAAATAGAACTTCAATGCCAGGAACTAATATTACAATATTTCTGCATAACCAATCACTTCAAAAATCTGCAACAAACAAGCACACAATTTTCAATGTTCTTATTCACATGAGCCAAAAAAATTACACATACTGTGTATAAAAAAGTTTTGGCACAGACAAAAAATTTGGAAAAATGCATCTGACAATGTCTCATTCTAACAATTTTAGAAAAAATTTGGTGCAGTTTTAATCATTGCTTCATTGCCTTTCCAATGAAACCAAAAATGTTCCGCTATGTTTCACACAACAGGATTTATAAAGAAAAATAACAAAAAAGTCACGTAAAGACGCCGAAAAAGTTTAGGCACACCTGGCACTTGACTCCCGTTATTCTAAAATAACAGTAATCACTTTGCTTTCTTTTGCTACTTATAATTATTGCATTCGATCATTGTTTACAAAGGTTTTAAGTTTCTTTCAATTGTGAATTTGTGAAGGAATCATCAAAATGGGCCGTGGCAAAGAAATACCAACAGAAATCCGTAAATTAGTAATTAATCTTTACAATGAGCAAAAGTCTTATCGCGAAATTGGCACAATAGTGCAGAGGTCATATTCAAGTGTTCGAAACGTTATAAAACACTATATAAATACTGAGCAATTAGAGCCTAAGGGTAGATGTGGTCGCCTAAAAAATATTTTAAAGATAAAAAGAAATAAGGTCGATAAAAAGCGTATGTAACATCGCATGCACGACAACTGAGGATCTTTTTATTATTATTATTATTATAAATGTCGCCTAAAAGTATGCATTCGTTTTTTTTTTCTTTTCATATTGTAAATATCTTCTCTTCAAGTACTTATTGTGATCTCTTTCATGTGCCCTTAATTTAAATCAAACTCACAATGAGTATAAGAAGAACAAACATATTTTTATAATACATAATATTTTGTCAAAATCTCCATGAGAAATATAAATCAACTCACTGATTAGCAAATTGAATGTGGTATGGGGAATACCATTAACAAAAATGTTTGACAGTTTCGTTTCCCTTTGTGAGAGGTTGCTTACCTGACTGCAGTCACATGATGCGATGTGTGTGTTTGGGTTTCTTTGTGTCTCGTCGATAAACTGACTACGGTCACGTGACGAGTAGCTGTGCGCACCACACGCCTCACTCGGCTGCGACCATCACCCACTACCACAACGATGGGTGGCGGTTTCTCGCTGTCATAGCGTAAAAAGGATTCATTGCTGCCAACACTCGTTTCGGTTTCAGACATTTTATTAAAATACACTTTTCTTTCCTTTCTTGACTCAACAATTAATGATGAATCACTCTCCCCCACTCACTCTCTCTCTCACTCTCTCTTTCTCTCTCTTAGAGTGTCTCTAATTTTGGAGGACAATGAAAGTGAAGATTAGTTCGTTGTTTCTATTTTTCTTTCTTTCCTTTCTTTGTTTATTTACATTTACACAGTAGTAATAAGAAATTCAATTGAAATAATTTTATCATTTTTTTGTTTTTTGTTGTGTTCGTTTGTTCTCAAAGTTTCTTTTTTTTTGCTTTGTTTATCTTTTCTTTTCTTTGCTTTTTTCTTTGGTTTGGATTTGTTGTTTTTGTTGTTATTGTTGTATATTTTGCCTTCTCGATGATTCTTTTGAGTTCATTTTTTGTTATTAATTTTTTTAGTTTTATTAGTGTTCGTTGTTGTTGTTGGTAGTTTTTAGTATTTTATTTATTATAAAATTTTGTTTTGTTTTTATGCTTTCGTGCACTTCACGGCGACTTCATTTAAAGGCCGATGGTGGAGGGAGGAGGAGATGGTTGGAGAGTACCAACCAACCAACGACGCTCGCTCGCTCACTCGCTTGCCGGTTTCTTTTTTTGTTTAAAGTTTTCTAGTAAATTTATTATTTTTTATTATTTTTTTTCTTTCGTACTTTTGTTTTTCGTGTTAAATTTTCATGAGCAAAGCCACAACCTTCGCCAAAAATAAAGTACAATACAATATTATTATTAACCTAAATTTAACCAATGCTGACGATGATAAGTATACCAAAAATAATCTTATCAATAATATTTCCTATAGTCATCATTACAATCATCCTTCTTCTGCTGTTGCAGTTTCGCCCGGATGACGATCACATAATCAAATAGATCAGAAGTTTATAAACTGTGGACCCACCCAAGGCTCCATTGAATATTGTCAATATTGACATCAACTTTACACATTCAACAACTTTTCTAATAGAATAATATCTTCATTGAGCAGAAGGGGGCACGCAGGGAACATTTGTATATACGAGGGTCATTCAATAAGTAACGAGACAAATCGATGTAGCTCAGAAATTGGTTGTTCAATTAAATACATTAGTTTCAGTGCTTCAAGTTGGCTTCCTTGTACTCACATCACATCATCTTTCGCATCAGCAGTTCGAGAGTTCAGATAACAATAACGAGTGAAAGGGTATCAAAGTTAGTGGAACCGTTCGAACGTTTAGAAATGGGTAGAATAGTTTAAAAGCAGCCGTGTAAGTGTCTGTGACGAGTAACTAAGTGGACGACCGCTTGAGCTTGCAACTTCCTCCCCTCGAATTTCGCATTAACGTATTACAGTACAAGAAAACCATGTGAAAGATAGATGCAAAGACAACTTACGGACGCCCACAAAGAAACCAGGTTTCAAAGCAGTCTATAGTTACATAAATGAATGATCCCCCCTACAGCCACGACCTTGCCCCATCAGATTTGTTCCATTTGTTTGGACTCCTTAAAGATGCTCTACGCCGGATATATTTTCGATTCAATGAAGAAGTTAAAAATCAGTGGCAAAAATGGCTTTGAGAACAAACGCAAAGAATTTCATACCAGATTTTGTTTAGTTACTTATTGAATAACCCTCGTAAAACAATGTGATTTGGTTTAAGAACCACTGAAATAATACAAGAAGATACCCATTTGAACTGCAAAAATCTAGTAAAATATGCGACAAACACAATTTGTTGCTATTTCTCATCACTGCATTTGGTGGTGTCGATATCACCACCATCCAAAGAAAATTGACGCGCAAACGCGGGTGAAAGAATCTAGAGTAAGAGTGAAGAGAAGAGAGTGAACGACGGGCGCGTGATCAAGCTCAACTGTCACAACAACAACAACAACAACGAAGACAACAACAACAACAACAACAACAAAAGTGTTTTGCATACGGAATCAAGTGTTTGTTTTTATTGACTTCGACTGCATACGAAATGAAATATGAAATTTTATTTTCATTTTGTGTTTTGTTGTTTGCTTTTTTTTTTTTTTGTCTTTTTTATTTTCATTTTATTGCGATTTTTAGGTCAGCAGTCAAGTCAGTTAGTCTGTCATTCTGTCGTTGTTATCGTCGTCGTCGCCAGCAACTGCTGTCGCTGAGCATTCAAGTTAAGATACATTAAAACAAGTGTCTATGCGACAATCGCGATTTGTTGTTGCTCCATTTTGACTAAGTGACAGACAGACAATCAATTGGACAAATTGGCGCTTGAATCAAGTACAACAACAACAACAACATTGTAGCTGGGGCTGATGTAGTTGTCCATGTCCATCAGCGTTGTCAAACATGGATCCCACATATGTATGTACAATATATCAATGGAATGGATAGAAATTTTTTCCAAATGTTTTCGTTATAGTGGGCAGTTTGTTTTATTGTATAAGCTGCCCAAAATTAGAAGTGAAAAGTGAAAGAGTCAAAAAGAGAGTTTGCCCATCAGACTCTCATATTGCCAATAATCTACAATATAAGTCAATTATTTATGCAACAATTAATAATTATTCACATTTAAGTATGTAGTTTTTTCAAGATATCATCAGTGATATCTTTGATACTTTGTATCAAAAAAAAAAAAAGAACATCAAACTTGCTTTCTCTCTTTCAATCCTACTTTGCTATTCCCGTTTATCAGCTCCCCCCTGACTGCTCCAACATCCAAATCAAATGATTATCATAACACCACGCAAAATTCATTGAAATCACCTGCTTAAAAGTTCACTCTCCTGTTAAGTTAGTTTTATGATGATGATGATGTTTGTGGTGGCGTTGTTGTTGTTGTTGTAGTTATGTAGAAACATATAAAATCAAGTTGAAGTTAAAATTAATCGTTTATAGCTTTTTAAAGCCAAAAAAACAAAAAAAAACGCAAGCCGAAAATGGCCAATTGTGACAGTTGATAGCCACCGCTGCGGCCACTGCTGCTGGCTGAATGGATTGGAATGGTTTGCGTTCATTTTATTAATACACAAATGAAATACATTCGTGTGATGTTGTTCCCAGGCAAAGAGTCAACAATCCACAGCAAACAGCAACACCAGCAACAACACCAACCTTGATACAAAAATATAAAAGTACAAAACAAGTCAAGTCGCCTACAAACGACGACCACGACGACGACGACTACAACAACAACGCGAGTTTAGTTTTTGCCTTTAGCTTGGCTTAGAATGAAAATCAATAAGAATTTTTGTTTGTCATTAGAGATCAACAAGTTTAAAATAAAAGAAATTTTCACTAAATATTTAAATACCCTTCACAAAAAAATCAATAAGAAAATCAATCGTAAGCATTTGATAAATCAAAAGTATATAGAAATTTAAAATGCATCCTATTATTCAATCAATTGATCAGTACATCAGAGAATCTCATTCAACAGATTTCCAAAAAAAAATTCTATGCAATGGTTTTCCTAGGGGTCTTCTAAATGTTTTAAAAGTACAAAAAGTTTTTCAATGAAACAGAAATAAGAAAGAAAAGATGCCCAATTCAAAATATTTTTTTTTTTTAAATATTGTTACACAAAATAAGATGCCCTAAGTGACACAATAACCTTCAAACACCATTGCCTCCCCGTCAATAGTTGAATTACTTTCAATTTTCCTCTAACGATTCGACGACAAACAGCTGTGTGATGTTTTAGTGATGATGATCATAAATGAAAACCCTGAATCCAATTATCAAAAATTTAAAACTTTTTAATTTAAAAAAATAAAATCTTCCAAATGAGGGTTAAATCCTCAAATCAGTGACAAAGAGAATTCTGTTTATCACTAAAATTCTTGCTTTGTTTGCTGCTAAGACTGCTGAGTGACAATTTTTATTTAAAAGTGCGTCATCATTAAAGAAAAATCAGCTGTTTTCTGATTATAAAATGTAAGAAGTTGACGCACCAAATGATGAGAACACAGCAGATCAGACAAGACGTCGTTGACAAGAAAATAATTTAAAATTTGGTCTTCAAAAGACAATCGATAACGAGACATGTCTTTCATGGTACAATTCATACAAAAATACGTGTTTTGTAGAAAGCATAGGGACACGTGAAATGCATGGTATGGCAGCCGCAGTCGTGATGAAGAAACCGATGACAATCATTGATGTGTGACACTACTGAACAAAAGTACGGTCCACATTTCTGCTCTCTGGCGAATGTAAAAACATTAAGCTGTTTATTAATATGTAACCAAGCAAATAACTTTCTTCAATTATTTTAGAAATAGAAGAATAATAATAACGAAACTAAAAAAATTATAAGAAATCATAACAAACAGCATAACAAAGTGTTTGATGGATGATATTTAATACCAAACATTTTAATTATGAAGGGTATACAACAAAAAATATATAAATAAATACAAAAAAACCCACTCTCTTCTCATTGTTGTTGTTGTTTTATTATTAGTTGCTTGAGTTTGAAATTGGTTAAATTCTAAACTGAACAAACGACAAAAAGCTAAAAAAAAAAAAATCATTTTTATGAATAAATTTATTAAATAAAAAAAAAAAACAAAAAAACAAAATGTTGCAAACTTGAAAAACGAGGAGACTAAAACTTGTTGTTTTGAGGTTTTAAAACACACTTTTTATAATTTTTTATATTTATTTATAATTTAAAAGATTTTTTTTTTGTTCTTTGTCACTTATTTCTTTTTATTAATTTTGCAGTTTGTGATTTGTGGCTGATTTTTCTTTTTTTTTTTTGTTTGTCGTTTCTTGATGTTCAGATGTTCTTATTATGTCCAGTGATTCTTAAACTTATATAATCAACGGACATTTCTCTGGCTCAATTAGTTAATGGGCCAGAGATAGGAATCCCATATTGATTTACGAGCCCAATTTTCCAACCCAAGAAATGTATTGATGTAAGATTTTTGTTAACAAATGTATTTTTCTTCTTTAAATGCTTTATATATAATCTTTTTTTTATCTAAAAAGTACATATGTACTGAATAATGGTAAAATGTTGAAAAGGTTGTTTGTAATGCAAAGTTAATGTCAGAATTGTGTGGCAGACCACACGGTAATGGCACCGTGGACCAAAATTTAAGAATCTCTGTCTTAATTCAACTGTTCTTATTAGAGTGTGCTGAGGCTGACTGAATCGTGCAATTGTTATTATTGTACATACATTTATACATATAGATATGTTTATATACATATGTATATATACAGGTGTTCCAGTGCACGAACAACACACAAAATTAAAAAGATAGCAAAGCAAAGCAAAAGCAAGCAAAGCAAAGCGAAATGCAAGCTTTAGCTTTACTGTTGTTGTTTTTGTTGCTGTTGCTGTTGCTGTAATTATTTAATTTATAATTATCTCTGTTTTTTTCTCCTCTCCCCGACAAACTCTTTTCTTTTTATACATATTCATCCGTTTTGTTGCTGCTGCTATGTTAATGTATGCACGGTTAAATACTTTGTATATAAGTAGATATATTGAAACAAGCAAACAAACACACACACACACACACACACACACACACACACATGCAACACTTAATCACATACAGTTGCATTTCCAATTAGTTTTGTATATAAAAAGAAAGAAAAAATATTATTAAAATGATTTTTTTTCTTTCATTTCATCAGTTGCTCACTTTTGTTGTTGTGGTGGAGTTACACCAGCAGAAGAAGAGGAAGAAAATAGGAAAAAAAGAGAGGAGTAAGAGAGCGATCGAGTAACGGACTTCGACTTCGTTGATCTATTATAGTGAGTTAGTAAGTGAGTGAGTGACAAAGTGTGTTTGTTGTTTGTGTGTGTTTATTCCCGAGCGGAAGAGGAAGTTGGAAATACAATACTCGTCGTTTTCATGTAATTGAGACTCAACTCAGTTAGCGACAACAACAAACAACGAGAAAAGAAGAAAATGATTACACAAGCACCTTTGACGTATGTTAACGACATTATTTTCTTTTTTTTCCTCCAATTTTTTGTTTAAATTGCTTACTATATTTTACATCGTATTGCGCATACATAAATAATTTAAACACGTCGTTGCGTTTGTCATATATTTTGTATATACTTATGTATGTACAATATTTCATATTCATCATTCATCATATCCACATGCATAGACATTTTTTTAATTAAATTTTATATTTTAAAAGGGTGAAAACAGAAATTGTTTTAACTCAACTCAATCGCGCACAATACCCTAAAAATGAAAAACATAATAAAATAAATTCACAAAATTTCGCATAGTCAAAGCAAACACACACACTGACGCAATTGAATTTTGTTTCTTTATAAATATTTATTTGTTAATATTTGCTTTATTTATACAATATTTCAACACTTGATTCAATTTAAATTACGAAAACTTTTTTTATTTTTTGCTGGGCAACAGCAGCAGCAGCAGAAATAATAATAATAACAGCGCAGCAACAACAATGGGCAAACACATACGCAAGCGCGCGCTCAATACTGTTCACCACACTACACTGCACAATACACTCAAAACACTCATATGGAGAGTGGAGTTAACTAAGTGACTGACGGAGTGAGTGAGTGTGGTGAACTTATTTGTGACATGATCATATGTAAAAGTGTAAAAGTTGACCAATACAAGCAGTGTGCGGTAAAAAGTGGGGTAAATTTCGCTTGAAATTGTATTGATTTTTGTTTTTTGTTATTTGGTCTCCTCTTTAAGTTTTATTGTTTACGACATTTTTCAAGAAAATAATAACACAAATTTGAACATGAGCATGGGCGTTGTATTTTTAACTTTATATTTTCTTTTTGTAAATTTCTTTGTTTTATTGTTTAGTCAACCATGTCAAAAAGGTAGACAACAATGACTACAATATTATAAACCACACATCACAATATGTACAATAATTTCTTGCAGCACCAGAAAAAGATAATAAGAAACAGTAACGCGATTATTATTTGTTGATTTTCTATTCAAAAATAATTTGTATATTACTTTTTAGCCATAAAATCATTTAAATTAGTAATTATTATTATAAATTTTTTTTTATCCAAACAATTTTATAAATGCACTTTTTGTTGTTATTAGCTTTGTACACTCTTTTTGGCAAATTAAATTTCAAAAAAACACATATAAAACCAACATTAAGCAAATAACGAACGACGACTCTCGATTGACCGACCAATGTCCAAAACTTCGGCTATTCACCGATAATCACGATTACGACGACAACACAACATCAATATACTCGTATTGTGCTCAAGCGACAGACGCAACACAATACACAATACATGTTCGCTACACGAAAGTTTGAGAGAGACTAACTGACTGCCTGCTAACTGTTGACTTGTACAACAGATACAAGATACAAGATGAATGAATGAAATTTTTGGCCACTTGCTCGCTCACTTATTTACTCACTTATTCAGTGAGCGAGTGAACGAAGTGCATAAAATATACACAAAAGCTCACGTGTAGTGCCTGTTCCATACACGCTCCAATCTGAGAGAGTCTAAACTTCACAGCTGCTCTCAAATATTGACGATCGTCGTCAGTTGAGACATTGACGATCGATTAGGCTCCGTTTAATGTTTGGGCACCACTGTGGCACATTAGGTAATTCCAAATACACACACACATGTATGTACATACAGCATAAGATATCAGGAGATAAATCTGTAGTGAATGAGGTGTAAATTTACACGACACAAACAACTAACAACTTGTAGTTGGTATTTTTCCTTTAATTTCTGCACACGCAACAGCTGTAAAGCACTAAAAGAGTGAATAATAAATGAGAGAATGAGTTGGTTTAAGCTCAAATATAAAAAGAGAGAGAGAGAGAGAGTATTAGGAGAGAGCATGGAATCGCATCGCATCGCTGACACAATCAACATGAAAGACAACAAAAAACTGCGCTTAGCTTACGTTGTTGTTACGCTCAGGTGACTCACGCGCCATTATTACAAATGTTGCTGTTGTTGTTACTTTTGTTGTTTATTATTATTTTGTTGTTGTACTGTTTACTACTTTGTTTTATTGGTGATGTTGTTGTTGTCATGTTGAACCGAATGCATATGGTTGTTGTTGTTGAAAACGACGAAGCGATGTGGGCATGCATGAGCGCTACTTATTGCCTTTATCAAGGGCTGAATGGAAGTAGGGGTAAGAGTTCAGTTCAACTCTGTTCAGTTGAGTTGAGTATTAGTTAAATAGTAACTAACTCCGTTTTAAATTTTCGACGAAGTGCGCTTTATGGTTGACTGAATAGCAGCAGAAGCTCTTTGCAACTACTGACTCCGAGGCTGGCCATAATCACAAACACACACACACATGAACTGTGTTGACGTGTCAAGTACATTCACATGCATATGCACAAACACATAGAGTAGTTGGTTGTATGGTTGTTTGTATAGAAAACCATCCACTCATATGTATCCGGCCTGGGACAGCCATTCAAGTCAATTCAGCCTGTTTATGACTTTTCATTGAAACTTTTTTTTTCATATTTTTTGTACGGAATACAAAAACAATGACATGTGTGTGTGCGTGTGTTTATGGGTGTATCTGTGTAAAATCACGAATTAGTTGCAAGGTACACGAACCTACCTATTTGTACAGTTATGAAATAGCACACAAAATAATAATTTCATTTTCAAATTTTCATGGCGAGTACGCGATCATGCAGCACCGGATTCGGGTAAGCACCGCCGACTGGGTAGCTACATATAATACAAATAAAATATACTTAGTATACACTAAAAAATAAAGGCATTGAACTTGCGAACCGCTTTCATTTGGTGATGGTGGTGATGGTGACTCTTTGGTTAATTAATAAATGTATGAATAAATTTGTTTGTTTCATTCACTGAAAACAAACGTTGCACGCATGCGTGAAACACCCACGAACATAAAAAAAAAAAACACATAATAAATTTTTCATTCATTTATTTTACATTTAACATATATTGGATACTTTTATAGAAACAATGAATGACATCGCTAACGGAAATGAATCAGAATAAAATGCTTTAAGAAAATTGTTTATAAATCTTTGTTTTTCATGAGAAACAAAAAATACACAATTTAATTCTGTTAAATTTCAGAAAAATATTAAAAACACCAACAGTGGAAAATATCGAAGCTACAATCCTTTCGTCCCATTTCCCAGACTCAATGATTTAAAACAATGGGCCAGGCCAAGCCAAGCCAGACCATCTACCCACCTATAGTAATAGTCAATTTAGTAAAGAGGAAAAGCAAAGAAGAGATGTGATGTGTAAAGAAGAGGAGGAAGATCATTCACTCACTCACTAGTTCATTCTCATATAAATTATTTAAATCTTAATCAGTTTTATATTTTTTTTATTTATGTATTTATTCATTTGTTTGTTTATTTAAAAAATATTCCATTCTCAGATTCATTCAAAGCTTTTTTATTATTGTTATTATTATTTTTCTTTTTTTTTTTTGGAAAATTTTCGCACATGAACTTCATCAACACAAGTCAAGTAAAATAAAATAATAATAAATTTTATATAAAAACAAACAACAATAGAAACATTAAAAACTAATAAACTTGCAAAAAATATACTTAAGTAAATATTATAAAATCTTTTAGTTTGTTACCTTCTCATTTGTTTGGTCCAAACTAATCTCCACCATCCGCCATCTACCCCACAACTAACTAACTAAAGAGCGAGCACCCCCATCATCGTCACTGTCTACCCTAAGATCAACACATTCACTCATTCATTTACAACAAGTTCTCTCATTTTCAAAATATATTGTATCTAATATGAATGTATCTGTGTGTATACTCATACTTATGTATGAGTATGTTGCGTGTTTATGAACAGGTGGTGAGTTATGAGCAAAACTATTAAACTATGTATCTATTATGTTTGTATGTTTGTATTTTTGTATATAGTATAACGGTGTTAGTAGTCGACAGTGACTTCGCAATGTTACAATAGTTTACTCAATTGTTGTTTTAATTTTTCAGTTTTTTTTTTTTTTGTTACCACGGTCACGGTTAATTTTTTAATGAATATTAGAAAGTGAGTGAGCGTACCGCACTCCACTCTGATCGTTTGCTCCAATCGATCTGATCACTATCATTTCTTCACTTATTTGTTGTAAAGATACTTTATCTATTGTCTTTTATTTATATTATTATTATGTATTTATGAATGCGTCGGTGATGGATGGAACAACATCAAAAGAAATCCAATTCAATGAAATGTTTGACAATTTAAAATGATAACAATGGTGTTACAAACAAATAATTATGCTTTGATTTACAATACTCGATTGTAGTTTGTAGTGTATTTATTGTAATGAGATGTGTGATTGCTTGCTTGTCAACCTGTTGTGCAAATAATTTTAATATTTATATTTATATTTGTTGTTATTATTGTTTCACAATCATTTACAAACATAAAATTGACAATTGCAACGTTTAACAGAAACTGGTTTCATTTACAAGACTTTTTTTCCCTAATGATTGTAAAAACAATTGCATTTAATCCATAAAAATGTGTTCGAGTTGATTGTCATAAGAATAAAATATGATGCCGACTACACTAGAAGACAATACGACAAATCCTAGAGAAGACCCACGAAAAGGTCATAGATTTTAAGGCTGCTTTTAATAGCACGGATAGGAATTGCTCTATGCCGCTATGTCTGAGTTTGGTATCCCCGTTAAACTAATACGGTTATGTAGTATGACGTTGAGCGCCAACAAAAGCTCGGTCAGAATTGGAACGAACCTCTCCTAGCCGTTTCATACCAAACGATGTTTCAGACAAGGCGATTCCCTTTCTTGCGATTTGTTCAACCTCCTGCTGGAAAAAATTATTCGGGCCGCCGAGCTGAACCGACAATGCACAATTTTCTACAAAAGTGTAATGTTGCTGGAATATGCCGATAGATAGAGAAGTGTCTTCTGTCAACAAACAAAGAGTCTTCGCGTCTTGGACAAAACGTCACAGTTGGTGACCACACCTTTGAAGTGGTGAAGGACTTTGTCTATCTTGGCACCAGCATCAACAGAACAAATTCAACCCAGGTATCTAGTATACAACTATGCATGAATCAACAACGTTTTGTGTATCTATGATTATATTTGAATAAGTTGTAATCGGATTTAGCTATTTCATTATGGGGGTAAATGTTGACATTAATAAGAAAAGACATAAACACTTACAAACATCAAAAATAAGTGAAAAACATACAAATAACCAACTTTAATCAACTCATTCGTCGCAAATAAACGAATAAATAATAATAATATTTATAATAACAACAAATGAGAGAGAGTGGTCGAGAGAGAGAGAGAGAGAGATAGAGAGAGAGAAAGAGATAGAGTCAATTAGAAAGACACTCTCAGTCTCAGTGAGCTCCCTTGGTTTTGAGCTTTTAATTAAACAATAACTTTTATTTTTAAAATTACGTTGACAGGCGCCGCAAAATAATGCCCAGACAACAATGAAGAAGATCATCATTCATTTGTCTATTCCATCCAACTGACTGACCAAAACATTCACTCAACTCACTGCTTTGTTCATTCATTCATTCATTTATTTTCTCTCTCATACTGTAGTTGTAGTACTCCACCTTCTTCTACCGGACCCACTGTCGTCATTATTACTAGAAGCCCAGGGGCACTATCATGAGCTTTGTTGATGATGATGATGCTGATGATCGCCGCCATCAGTGTCAGTCATAATATGACAGATGACGTTGAGGGAGAGATGACTGAGATGAGAAGAGAAGACTCAATCCATGATCCATGGAGGGCACCGAGAAACATCATCATCAGAGGTAACAATCATCAGCATCATTGCCACTGGCGCACACGTCGGTTGTTTTCATTTTTTTAATTATGTTAGTGGGAAAATATTTCCAGCTTGTTGATCTTCTCTTCTCTTCTGTTCACTTCTGTTGCTCTTTATTTAATGTTGACTTTGTTTTCGTTTTCATTTTCATGAGTTTTTCTTGTTTTCTTTACACATACTATTTCTTTCTTCATTAATTTGTTCGCATTTCAAGTACCTACAACTACAAAAACAACAACAACAACAATCGCTTAGTTGCTTCACTTTCACTTGTGTGTTTTACTTATGATACACAAACTTAGGTTAATACGAAGCCATAGGCGCCAACATTCAATCAAATAACAATAGGAATAGGTGGGGATCCTCAAAAAGAATCCATAAACTATTGCTTTCTCCTTATCAAAATTATATGAACAACATGACTGAGTGACTGATTTGCGCCCATAATAAAAGAGCTTTTCATTAATAATACATACAATATAAAAGGTAAGTAACGCCCTTCCCTGTCGTGACGCTCATGCTTGGCTAAACTTGCGGTTCATCGCATCTCATCGCATCGCTTCTGCTTTGGATTTTCGTTGAGAAAGTAGCAAGTAGCTAGCAAAACCATATTCATCCATGATCCATCCAAAGGGTTCTACTTCGTTAAACTTGAAATCATGAAATCACGCTAAAACATATTTCAATGGAATCACAATCAAAAATCTCACAACTCAACTAGTCATAGATGTTTTCCACCAATCACTTACTACAATAATATACTATTGTATATACATACTTAGTACAATCATACAGACATTCAATCAATCTATAAATCAATTATGATGTTGTACAATTATTTATTCAATGGAAATTTACCAAAAAAAAAAAAATATTTTAAGTTGTATTTTACCCACTAAAATTATATATTTGTGTTTCCCGTATTCATAAATTATCTCATCTTTTCTGTACATATTTTATTCGTTATTCGTTTTTGTGGTTTGTTAAGTAGCTTAACTGATTTATTTGTGGAAGAAGTTATTAGTTGGAACCATTCAATCACTTAGCCAGTTAGTAGTCTGTCAGTCAATAATTTGTTAAATCATTTAGTAAATAAAAAAATAATACAATATAATACTTACAATGAAAGCGCTTTCACAATCCTTTAAGTAACCTATGTAGGTTTGGATATTTGTTTATACGAGGGTCGATTAACATCAAACAATCGTTACATGTTTAGGCTACGTTACGGAGAGAAGTTCACATTACCGTCACACTTTTGATGAAGATCGTTTTAATCACCATTTCAGACATAATTGAAAACATTGACAATATTTTGATAAACGATCGATGTATTAAAGTAAGCAAAAGGTTGAAGAGGCATATCACATGACAAAGTGATATAAATTTTGCAAAAAAAAAATTGGGTATTGGGTAACCACAAGACGATGGTCTAAATTCTACATCGTTGACCAACATGGATCCATAACTATACATGCGAGATGAAGGATTTGTGAAAATATATCACATTGCTGGGCGGAAACAAAAGTACATTTTCAGACTGTTCAAATCAAAAGTATGATTGTCTATAATTAGCGAAGAGAACAGAGATCTTGTGCTAAAATTTACTATCCTTTTGTGACTATTTTCATTTTCCAAACCTAAAAAAATAGATCAAAGGAACTCAATTTATCAACAGGGATCAGAACAATGGGAAAGACAATTAGAGAAACTTTAGGCAACTTAATAACAATCAATCAATCTATACATAGGTTAAATGAAATTCGAAATTCCTGTTTCTTCCGATACGTATAACTTATATACCACTGAACGGATTTTGTTTTGGTTTTCACTGTCAATTAGAGAAGTTTCTGCAGAAGGCGGTTTTGTATAATACATTCTAATTAATTCATTGTACATTGGATAGAGACATATCTTAAAATCACTCAAGTCTATGTCAAACATCTCTTTTTGTTAGTTTTTATTATATAAACAATAATTATTTATGTGTAGATAATAATGACTATTTTATTTTCAAGTGCAGCTAAATATAGAAGAAGAAGAAATGTAAATCAGGTTTTCTAATGCATATGTGCAAAGCAAGGACAGATATCTAGTATAATAGTATATATAAAAATGGAACTATGTCTGCAAGTCTGTGTGTTTGTATGTCTGCTCTTTATGGACTCAGAAGCCTCTATAGCAATTTTGATGAAATTTTCAGAAAGACTGTAGTATTATCTGGAGAGAGTTCCTGTTAAGTTTGATGCATATCAGACCATCGAATATTTGAAAAAAGATGTTTAAGTATATGCACAGCAATGTACAGAACACCGGAAAGCGATTACAAGAAATTTTATTCAAACCAACAATTATATATCACAGCAAATATTATAAGAATAGACAACTTTATAATAAGCATTATAAGACAGCACATTAAAAATTGTTTTGATTGCGTACAAAATAATTTTATTCTAGCCCCTTACTATACAGATGAGATATATTTATTTAATACACTCCAAAGTGGATATGTTCCCCCGGAAGCATTTATATACTTGGACAAAATAGGAGTAATACAGAATAATCAAGCAATCCCAATCCTATACCAAAAATATAGAATAGCAAAGAGCAAAAAAAAAAAATAAATATAGAAGGTTTTCAGACAAATAATGGACTAAGATTTGAAACAAGTACATATAGATCTTTGACAGACTTAAAGGAAATCAAAAAAATATATAAAAAGGCTAACTTTCGCTATGCCGAAGCTGTAATTCTCTTCACGCCCCAGCTAGTGGTCTGAGGGTCTTGAATTTTATAAGGTTGGTGGCTATGGGTCAGACACTTATAGTGTCGATAGTACAAAAAACAAAAAAGTTTTTCTAATAAGAATTTTCTTTTGGATCCCGGTTTGTATGGAGGGTGCCCCTCCTAGTAGTCCGAGGGTTTTGAAATTTTCATGGTTTGTGGATATTGGTCAGAGACTTATAGTGTCCAAATTTTAGTTCAATAAGTTAAAAAACAAGTTTTTCTAATAAGAATTTAAAAGGGGGTTTGTATGGGAGGTACTCCTCCTGGTAACCATAGGAATGTATGGGAGGTACCCCCCTAGTGGTCCGATTCGGCTGATTCACGAACTTGATCGGCGTTTGGTAAAAAGAAACCTATGTACAAAATTTCAGCTCTCTAGCTCAAAAACTGAAGGACTAGGAGTGCGAACAGACGGACCGACGGACAGATAGACATGGCTAAATCAACTCGTCTCATGGAGCTGATCACAAATATATATACTTTATGTGGTCTGCGATGTCTCCTTCTGTGTGTTAGAAACTTCATGACAAACTTATAACACTATTCACTAACGTGAAGAGTATAAACATAAACTGTTGGTGGCGATCTCATACCACATAGTCATCATCATCATCATTTCCTGTATCTCCCACTGGGGCATAGGGCCTCAATAAAGCATTTCCATCTGATCCTGTTTTTTGCTAGCATCTTTAATTCGTTCCACGATTTTCCGCATTCGTTGATTTCTTTTTGTAAGGATCTCCTCCATGTGGTCTTAGGGCGACCCCTCTTACGGCTTCCTTGGGGGTTCCAGTCAAAAGCTTGTCAGCAAACTTCTGTGGCATCTTTTCGCAATGTGTGGCCTATCCATCTACATTTTCGTAGTTTGATACAGTTGGCCACAGGTTCCAATTTGCATTTTTTATATAGGTCGTTATTGCTGATGACATTCGGCCACCACATCCTGAGAATACGCCGCCGGCATCTGTTGACAAAGCTCTGAATCTTTCCAGTTAGATGGTCGCTTACAAGCCAGGTCTCACATCCGTAGAGCAGTAGTAGTAAAACATATTATAATAGTAAATAACTAGATTATAGTTTTTTTTTTATCTTAATTAAAATTAAGTCAAGTTATGTTTTTGTTCATATTCTATCAAAACAAAAAAAAAAAACAAAAAATTGTTTGATCAAATTTTGCATATAAAGCTTCCTAGTATACTCGTACAAATTAGTATCAATCGACCCTCTTAGTATGTTATGTGATAAAATGTAATGATTCGTAATTGAATTATGTCATCATGATCATCAAATGTCTTTCAAATTATACATACTTGTCTATGACCTGCAGGGTAACATAACATAACATGACATCTCGTTTTAATGAATTTTAATTTTGATGACTTTTTTTTTCGGATAAATTTGCAGTAACAAACAAAAGTCAATGACGAAATATCATTATACTTAATACAATATATGTAATACTATTAATAAAATGAAGATGTGAAGAAAAAAAAAAAAAAAAACCCCAAACAAGAGAGCGTATCTGATTGTTTCGATTTGGTTCAGATTTGGATCGATTCAATCGATCGATCGATCGATCCACCGAATGCAAGAAAAAGAGAAACTTGTTTTGCACAAATTACAATAAATTTGTTTGTAGGCTTCTGGGTTTGTAGGCCTACGTCGATTGTAAGCATAAAATATTTTAGAATTTCTAATTCTAATTAAGAGAAGGAGGATCATCTGTAAAAGAAGCATAGAAGTTGAAATAGAAGTGGCAAAACTTGTTATTTATTTTGTGTGTCATGTAAATTGTTGTACAACCACTGACGTCACTGTGATAACTGAGTGGTGAACGCCAGTTTTTTTTTTTTGGTTCTTTAAAGTTTTTGTATTTGGCAATGCATGCGTACATTTAAATCTATGTTAAGTATGTACGATATGTACATGGTAGAAGTAGTGGAAGATGATGAAAATGGAAAAGTGGCGCCGCTACTAGATCAAGTGACGAATCAAATGAAAACGAGTAAACTACATACAACGCCACTTTGCCACATTATTGCCACTTCATTCATGCGGCAGTATAAGAACAACAGAACAACAAAAATCAAACTTAACTTAAAATCAAGTAACAACAGCAACGAGAACAACGATAACATTTACAACCAGATAAACAACAAACAGAAAACAATTAATGGCTTGGCTCGTTTGGTTGGTCGTCAGTCGGTCGATTGTTTGTTGGTTGGTTGGTTGGTTGGTTGTTTGTTGGTTGGTTCTTCTTGAGACCCGTTTGAAGTACGAGTAGTGTAGTAATTTAGTCCTAGTTTCCAAATGTTGAGAATTCTCACACTCAACGAAAGCCGGCTGGCCAAATCAACTTTATGATCGGAAAAACCGACTGACAGTCAGTCAGTCACTCAGTCAGTGAGTCAGTTACTTAGACTGTTTGTTGTTTAGCTAGTTGCTACTTCGTGTATCAAGATACAAACGATAAAAATACATAGTAGTATTTAGTAGTGTATACAATAGTATGCAAAGAAGTTACTTGTTGTTTTTTGTTTCCTATTATATTTGTCTATTCATTGTTGTTGCTCAATTCGGAAATACAAAACGAGTATGGCGAGGCTTCAGATTCATTGTACTATTATTGCTTAAAATTATTTCTCAGTAGCCTCACTAACTGACTGACTGATTCACTCACTCTCAGACTCACTCACACAGTCACTCACTCACTCACACAGTCACTTCCATATATATTGTATTTGTAGATGCAATGATTATACAAAATTGCGAGTAGCGCAATATAATTTGAATTCAATTGTGTATCTTTGTATCTTTAAATTGTAATTTTTATTCTGCTTCTTTGTCTTCTTTTCTTGTTATGCTAAAATGCAAATTTCAATTGTCTACTAATAGAATTGTTGTACTTACTACACACACACACACACACACACACACAGAATACTATAAAATAAATAGATACAAAGATAGAATCATAAGGTATAAGTATGTATTTGTGTTGCAAGCAAGTGTCTAGGGGTGAGATCTTCAACCACCAAGCCAATTCAATCTGGTTGAACTGGTTGATCTAACAAACGAATAAACTAAATATAAACATAACTAAAAGTCTAATAATAAAATAATGAAATTTGAGTCATAATAATAATTTGCTATTTATGATTTGAATAGCATTTTTATTCCCCTAAAATATATAAGTATATAATAAATACCCAAATGCCAATGACACTCCACATTTTTTGAATGCCCTTAGGCACTCCAGATAGGGCTAAGCAGGGTCATACTTACTAGCTCATAATACTAGGTACGTGCTGTGCTGTGCTGTATTGTGTTGTGCTGAGGCTGCCTGCAATAGTATACTTGTATCTAGTATCAATTCATTACGTGTCAACTAGAAATGAATGAACAAACGAACTTTGTCAACGATTCAACGCAACAGCAGCAACAACAAAAATAACAACATAAAATATCTCTTACCTAACAACACGCGTTGTTAATTACAAAACCAATAAACAAGAAGACGCAAATTGGTAATATAAGTATACTACAAACGATAAACACAAACGAATGCAATAATCCAATAGATACAAACAATACTTACTTCAGTTATGTATCTGAACAGACTTACTATGTTAACTCGATCTGAGAATTGAGAACTGAGATTATCTTAACAACAAACACGTACATTATTATTAATACTTATTATGCCAAAGAATGTTTCAGAAATTCATTAACAACAATAATCAAATTAAAGAAAAAGTAAGAAACGAAAGCCATTTTCGTTTTCTGTATCTCCCAAAAAATTGAATGTAGTAGTAGTAGTAATAGTAGTAAACTAAAAGAAAAACAGACAATTTAGCAAATAGCAAATTAAAGCTATGTCAGTGAGATTGTCACGACAGCATTAGCAACAGCATCAAGTGATAGACAGACATGATTTGAAAGCGTTCAAAGTGTCAATTAGTCTACCCTACTCACTCACTCACTCACTCATTCATTCACCCAGTCAGTCGTCGTCTATCATCTACCATCAATTCCAATTGTGTTTCAGACACTTACTCCTCCACTTCACTTCACTTTACTCCACTTACTTTAAATAAGAATATCAACAATATATTCGCTTTTTCTTTCTCTGTGGCACAATCACCCAAGCAACCAAACTAACCAATTTTGTATCTCTAACATTTATCAAAAGTATCTATGATATAACAACAGACAGGCAAATATGCAGATAGGCAGACAGTCAACAATTGTTTTGTCGCAACTGTTTAATGGACTGAATCGAAGTAAATTTGCGGAAATGTTGAATTCACAAGTTGTGATTTACGTATTTATCTCTTGTTGAATTGTTACAAACTTTACACAGTTAAAATTTCTTAGTTTTGTGTTTCTTCATTTTGGTTGTCTATCAAATCAACACTTGACTTTGGTTTGGTTGCTTTGGTTTGGTTTGGTGATAAATAAATGCGTCATTGTCGCTTTATGTTTGTATTGCAGCTGCGCGATTGCATTTTGGTAATAGCAGCACATAGTAGTAACTTAAACTTCGTGCATAGAAGTAAGTAAGTACGAGTAATATACAGATTTCATTATCAGACGACACATGTCGAACAGACCGACAGACCGACCGACCAAGAAGACCCATTCCGGTGGTGGTGAGTTCTGTATAAACATTCAGAAATGCCATGGATACTTTTTAAGTTCAAGGTTCATGGGCGGCAGCTGCAAAGAATGTTTCCAATCTCTTTCAAAATGCCCACGCACGTAAGCCAAAATGGAGGAAGATTAAAATTGTGTGGTTATTGTTGTTGTTTGTTTATTTTCCTCCTACACTTTCATTTCATTTCATTTTGTGTTGTGGTCATGAGCTGCTTTCATTTTCCGGTTCATGTATTTTATAAGTTTTTGCAATAATACAAATAAACAACAACAAAAAAAGTGAAGTATACTTTTAGGCTGAACAATTATTATTATTATTATTGATAAAAGAAAATTATGTAGTAATAATATTTCATATTTAAAAGCAAAATTTTGTAACTTTAAGCAATTTATACACAAATATGTAGTAGTACACATCTTGTCCAATTATTATTTAAAAGAATTTTCAACTAAAAAATGTCTTAAAATTTTGTATGCAAAATCATCTCCAAATAATCGGCGTTCCAAAAACGAATGACTGATTTCATATGGAAAATCATTTCAACCAAGCAATATGATAGATAGAGATTATTTTAAATACTTTTAGGTTGCTTTAACTTGTTTCTGAAGTGACATTTTGACCAACACCACTTTTAAAGGTCATCATCATCAAATGTTCCACACAAATGACAGTTTGATTTGATTGATCCAAAAGAATTAAAGTTACATCGAATCTGATATAAAATTGGTGATGGTGTTTTGTTGGTGTCTATGGAAATAGAATGAATTTTTAATAAACAAAAAAAAAAAAACAAAAAAAACACAGAAACAGAAACTAATTTGTTGTCACGCAAAAAAAGGACAATGTAAAATGTGTGGGTGAAAATATATATATATAAAAAAAAAACAGAATACAAAAGAAGAAAGAAGAAAGAAGAAAAAAGAGAAGGAAAAAATAAATCTCTGTTTATTGATTTCGCATCAGTTCCATCTGCACAATACAACAATTATGAACAACGAACGACAGACGCCCACATCATGTACCCTACACCCACTTCCGATTTGGCATCGACAACAACAATTTCATAGATTTCATTGTATGAAATGAAATAAATGAGTGACTTTACTATCCAACGTTGCCTGCCTTTCCATCATCCCCTGTGATGATGATGCTGTTGGTGATGCTGATGCTGATGAGTTGGTGATAAATGTCGATGATGCTGCTGTTGTATTGCGGTTCGTGAAGCTGTGTGTGATTTCTTCTCTTGCGTCACAAAAGTTTTCTTTTTTTGTGAACCTTGAACTTTTTCCATAGAAACAAAGTAAAAAAAAAAGGATAAATAGTCAAAAAAAAAAAAAAAAAAAAACCAAGCGAGCGAGCGAGTGAGTGAGCGAAAAAGAGTGACAGGAATATTTTAGGAATTTTTGATGATGACGTATGTACATACGTTAGTTAGTAACTTGGCTTCAATTCATTTAAAAAGTAATTGGTTGGGTTGGTGGGTGTAAGGATAATGGCAAATATAATCGCAGCACACACATCTCCATGTCATAAAGTCATGACACATGTCAGTCAGGCAGCCAGTCTCTAATGCCATCTTGCGTGGGGGTTGCCTTTGGAGGAAGCCCCACGCAAACTAGTTCAACTGAAAACAAGGATATAAGCAGCTAAAGGATATCACTTACGATTTATTATAATGAGAGACCAACATCATCATCATCATAGTAGTGAGTAGTCACTATGTTGTATTTTTGTTGACTACTTAGTAAACTCTTACTTACCAGTAAACATCGTTCGAGGCAATCATATTGGAGGTTTTGTAGTACGCTGCGCTTGTGTAGCTATTCATTGGATCGATCTAATTTTGGCGATGATAATAATGATGATGTAGACAACGAGGATTATACTTCACAACACAAACAACACACTTTCGTATGAACTGAACTGAACTGAACTAAATGTATCTCTATGTATTTATTATACTAAGAATAGTTGTAGTAGTTGTTGTATTAGTTATGTATCTATGTATGTATTAAGTATATTTGAATAATTCATTTATTTTCGTTTCGTTTCGTTTTGAAAAGGCAGCGCGTTTAATATATCAACTAAATTGAAATCGAGCGGAATGAATTAGGATATAATTTGTTGTTATTATTATTATTGTTGTTGTTATAATAGTTTTGAGGACGGTTTAGTAGTGTTCAGTTTCGATTTTCACTTGAAATATGTCTCTGTTTTATTATTTCTTATTGTTGTTGTTTGTTTGTTTGTTTGAAAAATCAATAAATATTTGTATTATTTATTTATACTTTGATTTGATGGCCTTTTATCATGTGAAAAATGCAATTTTCTTTGCAAAAAACAAAATAAAACAACAAAAATATAAGAAACACACATACACATGCACACACACACACACAGATGCAGATGTATATAGTATAAGTAGACCAGTCCCCTCCTCTCTTGCAGACTTTCGTTGGTATGCAACGTCACAGTAATTACTCTCCGATACCGACAGTCAGACAGGATGCCAGCCAGCCAACCAGCCAGGCAGCCGCAGCCGATTCAGGGCCGGGAGGACTGAGACGTATATTAATATTTGTAGTACATACACAAAATGAGTGTAAGTGTAATCTATCTGAAGTTTTGTCTGCCCAATTGTCTGTCTAAAACACAATTGGCTTTTCTTGGCTTTAAGTCTATTTTCTGCTATTTCTGCTATTTTCTGTATTAGACACAAAGTCCGTGAATTAATTTTTCTTTATTTCGGCACTTTTCTTATTTTGCCCAATTATAATGAACAGTTTTCTGCTCAGCTCTTTGGCAACATTTTTCATACTTTTATTTTTCTTGCAAATATTTCCTTTCAAATCGTGAGAAAGAGATTCCTTACTTTTACTTATTATATGTCACATTTTCTTTATTCATTATTTATTATTCAAAAATTATGTTATAATTTATTTAAATAAACATTTTTTTCATCAATTAACACAAATGGCTAAAAGTGGAAAATCGTTTATCGACAGACCGAAAGAGAGAACGACCGTGCACAGAGCAGTGAGCAAGCGAGCGGGTGAACGAACAAACTAAGACAGCGTAGTGACTCTGTGGAAAACCAACGCCAACTGATACTAAGCGGACGGACGGACGGACTCTGGTTGCTTCGTTTACAAAGGCGTTAACGGTCGTTTGCCAAACTCTCTCGACTCTTCCCAGCTCTCCTCTTCTCTTACTTCGTTCGTTCGTTCGGTCGTTCGATGTCTGCTTTGGTTGCTTGCATTGAGTATTCATCATGTCGTCGTCGTCGTCGACGTCGTCAAGTCGAGTTGAGTCGGGAGAGGAGCCTGAAATTATTATAAAAGCAACAACAAAGAAGGTAAGGGTGGACAGAAGCAAGGAATCACTGAAGAGCGAATTCGAATTCAGCCTAGAGGGTGTTTTTTTATCTTATAACAAACTAACTGACACAGCCAGCAAGCAAGGGTTGCTCTGCTGCTCCTCTGATTGTGTTGTTGTTGTTCTCAGTGTTATTTTGGCATTTTCAATTATTTTGCCTTTTGTTTGTTTTTCTATTCACAATTCACATTAATTAAAATTACATATTACATTTAAATTAAATTAATTTTTAAATTTTATTATTCATTATTATAATTAATTGTGTTAATGAACTTAAGCAGAAAACGGCACCATTATGATTTAAATACGCGTTTAAAGTTACATTTCATTTCCGTTTGAAGAGACCGTTGACATTCAAATGAAGGCAACAGCAGAAATAGCAGAAGCAGCAGTTGTATATTGAGAGAGAAAGAGGAAGAGCAATACTTTCTAACAAGAGAGAGAAAAAGATACTTCTAGCAAGAGAGGGGGATGGATGACTTATAAAAGAATATATTTTTTCAAAAAATCTTAAGGATTTTCTTCTATAAAATTAATTCTTAATTAAATTTATTAAAATAAATCAATGGTATTTTCTACTTTACTGTTTTTTCGATTCTATTTATTCAAAATTGCAATGCGAGATTTGAAAATGACAAAGTGGAAAAAATCCACCCCTTAAATGGATTGTTGTTTTTTGTTTTGAATTGTAGCCGACGACTGGAGACCACATGCAAGAGCAACATAACAAACAAGAGAAAGAGAGAGAGAGAGAGAGGAGAGACTAAAAGTAACATCATTGCCAACTTGGATAATTGAATTCTTATACACTGAACAAAATTAACGAATGCATTTATCAATACTTAAAGAGAATTCATTGGAGAGAAGAAGTGTGCAGCTCGATAAATGAAATAATTGAGCTCGTGCCAAATTTGACAGTACCAAACATGGATGATGACGATGATGATGATGAGAAACATTCACCCAGCTCAAGGGTACTTGGAAGTAACAAACATTTATGAAAGGAAATAAAGGAATGTAATGGAATTACATCAGAAAAATGTCTAAAACAAGAAAACTTCCAACATATTATGAAAATGTGTTTTGTTTGTTCTGCTCTGCTGTACTAGATGAATGTACATGGAAGGTAGAGTCCTATAGAGGGGCTGGGAGGAAGTTCAATAGTTGGATGACATGTTGACTAATGGTTCATAGTGATTCAGTGAGTGAGTGTGTGTGGTCACCACACCATACTATGACACAAGGCGGCCCCCAATTATTTGACCCATTTATACGCCCAACAACACAACGACGAACACTTTCCTCCTCTGTACATAGTTAATGCACTTGCAGTTATTGTACACTATTCAACCATCCATCCAACCATCCATAATGACTACGAGGAATGAAGAGCGCGTATACAGTGAACTGTTGTTGGTGTTGGTGTTGTTGATGGTGTTTCTCCTACTACTACGAAATATAATGAATGAGAATTTTCAATTTTTTCACACAATAAAATGCACGCTACACGAACACCATTGCATCTGTCGACCCAGAGCCAAGTCAACCGATGGATGTCATGCCCAACTGTAATTTGCAATTACCAACAACAACAACAACAACAATTGCAACAACTACAACAACAACAACAACAACAACAGTAGATACAACAGCTCAGCTGAAGTAATAAAAAAAGAAGAACAAAGCTCCTCCTTTTGTTCGCATTATTGTGTTAAAATATTAAACATTAATGTATCTCAGTCCCAAAGTGTGCAGCTCTACTATTACTTACTTATTTACTTACTTACAATAGTGCGATATATCCAACAAGATAATGGATAATGACAGAGAATTGTGGCAAATGCCAAGTGACTCTGGCACATTCAAACAAGCAATGGGAATAGAAAGTACATGGGTAAATGAGTGCATGGGTGCATGGTTAATTTGTAGCTATCACTTTTTGTAGATTTCATTAGAGTATCTACTAACTGACATCCCTTCTCCTCCTAAAAAGAACAACATGCAATTCCCATCGATTATTAGAGCAATAAACATAGCACTTGAGATCGACCGAACCCCCTTTGTTAGGACTCACACTCACTCTTAACAATGTAAACAATAATAATAACAACAATATCAACAACAACAACATTCGCTCATCATTATGGCAATACTCGACAGCGAAGACAAACAAATTATATAAATACAACAAATTGTGTATCTGCTGCTGCTTATATTGTATGTATCTTTTATAACCAAACAATATTCAAAACTCACTTAATATAAACAAATAAAATATGAACTGCATTAATACCCCCACACGCACATGAATGATACATAGATACATATTACTATTCTCTCTTCTATTTACCAACAATAACAATAACAAAAAGATACAACAATACTAAGAGAAAAGAAAAAAAAAAAAAAAAAAAAAAGGCCAACAACCAACAATAGCGACGACTTCATCATACTTATAAACAACGAAATGCATCCAATTTCATAACATTGAGTAGGTAGATAGATGGGTAGGCAGGCATGGAGATATCATTTCTTCTAGGCCAACCATCAAGACTGCTAGTGCTTTTTTAGTATGCAAACAATAACAAGTAACTTATCCTAAGGCAGTTGAGCAAGTAAGCAAGCGAGTGAGCGAGCGATGGAACGCTGGCCAAAAAGTGATTAAAAATAGGGCCACAGGGATACTCTTTCACTGACTCACTCCCCCCACAAAGGACTGTCATCATCCTCATCCACATCATCATCATCATAAACAGCATTCTTGTCTTTACTTTACTTTTGTGAATTCTAATTGAGAAGAGCGATAACAATAGTAAATCCAAGCCATGTGATGCATGTTGCTTTGGGCTCTGGAACGTCAGTCCACCATTTAGTCACTCAGTCAGTCAGTCAGTTAGTTTGTCACTCTGAAAGTTAGTCAGTTAGTGAGCGCTTGGGACTGGTACTGGTACTGGACCTGGGTCTTTTAGCAACAAAGCAATACCAAAAGCGCCAACAGAATGAATTTCTTTTGTGATATTTCTTTCTTTTTAGTTTTATATTGTAGATGAAATATGGAGAAAAAGATGTCATTGAACCCACACACAATAACACATCTAGAACAACACTAGAATCACTGAAAGAGGCGACAATGAAGCTGTGGATGTGGTTGGTTGGTGGATGAATTGTTGCATACTGGGTGCTTGCTTGCTTTCTTGCTTGCATGGTTTAGTCTGTCGCCGCTTCGTTGCTTATTTGAGTTTGTCACAAATTAGAACAGTCCAAGTACGCGGGATGGATGGATGATGTACAATATGAGTTGAGTTGGTTGAGTTGTGTTCAGTTCAGTTCAGTTCAGCTGAGATGAGTTGAGTAGAGTTATGCTATGTTGTATTGAGTTAAGTTGCGATGAGTGGAAGTCAGCAAACGCCAGAGTGCACTTCAGAATGCACTTTGCAACAGACAGACAGACAGATTACACTAACTGAAGAACGAACTCAAAGAATTGCAGCAAAAGAATTTTCATCTAAATGGAATTGGGATGAATGTCTTTGTATTACATACTATACTACATATGTAGATGAATGTGTATGGAACACACAACTAGGGTGCAAAGAAAGAAAGAAAGAATAAAAATTGCAATGCAAACGAATGAGAAATGCACCCGCAAAGGTACATAAATGAACGTCAGTCCATGTATCCACCCAATTCTCATCTCATCGAAACACATCTCATGCGCATTACATTTCCAACTGGAATAAAAATGAAACAATTTTTCCTTCATTTATCTGTTAATGCGAGCGCGACACAAATTTTACTTATTCAGAGTAAAAGTGTGTTTTCAGAATTTTCCCAACAAGCAACAAGAACAGAATAGAACAGAACAGAACAGAAAATTGCTGTTGGTGACGTTGTTGTGTCACACAGCATTAGGAGCAACAGCAGCACAAACAGTAACAATCTCTTCACTTCACTCATCATCTCCTCTCCTGTTGTTGTTGTTGTTGTTGTTGTTGTTGTTGTTATTGTCAACATGTATCTTTCTTTGTATGTGGCGAACGAAGTAGAGCGACTAGAGCGCACTTTTCAGTTTGTTAAACTTTATTTTTAGGCATGCATTTTCATCTCTCATATACACTATTATACATACTCATAGATACACTAACAAATACATACATTAGCATAAAAATTATGTCTGTGTCTCTGTGTGTGAATGTGTGAATGTTTGCGTGCGTATGGAGTGGGTGTTTTTCTTTTTTTTGAATTTTCAAAACATGACGACCGACGACGACGACTACGACGAGTCATCTAATCTATATAATTTTATGTTTTTCATGTTTTTCTTTTCGAAATATGTTAATATGACAAACACGCACTCGCATTGCTTTAACTCATACCCTACGCTACCCTTCTCCCATGGCATCCATTCACTCACTCTTACTTACACTTACTAAGTCAACTTGGAGTTCAAAAACAAGTTCATGATGCATTTTGCTACACTTCATCATGATCAAACATAATCATCATCATCATCATTAGAACCTCCATACTATATACTATGCTCGGCTCGGCTCAGTTCGATTCAACTCAACTCAGCTCAGCTGAACTCAGTTAAATTGAATGCGAAAGTCGTTACGTTTCGAATTTTTCTTATTGCATTTGAGAGAATAATTTGGTGTTAATTGGTTGGTGAAGTAATTAAAAATATATGTAGAGGGGTGAGACCACCATCAGTCATCACCAGAACATTGGAACAACATCAGGAAACATCCGGCAGTTATTCAATTAAAGTGAATGGGGGGGAATTTGTGGGTTAACACAGAAAATAAAGCATCAGGGTGGATGGAGGAGGTGTTAAGTTCATTTGCTTACTCATTTGTTTATTTCAATTTTAAAGGATCATCATCACACCTTATATTCTATTAGTAGTAAAGAGGAGGAGGATGCTTTAGTGGCTTCATTTTATGGTTATAAACCTTTAACCGCCCGCACAATCAATTTTTATCTGAATCTGTCTGACCATGTTTATTTTTATGATGATGAGTTGATGGAAAGTCATCAAAATGATGATGATGTTTGATTGTGATGATGGCGCTAACATAAACCATTACCACTCAATCATTAACTCACTCACTCACCAACTCACTCACTCATTCATTTACTCATTTAAAACCTGAAACGAGCGTCAATTAAATTGAATTGAATTGTTTTTTGTTTCGTTTAGTTTTTATCTGGTTTTTTCCAATTTGTTGTTATTACTTTTTTTTTTCTAAATTTTTTTTGTATATGATTCTCTTGGCCATTGGCAAAAATTCAATTTTGCTTTCAATTTGCATAATTTAACTTAACCTCCACTCCTTCCTCTTCTCTCTCTCTCACACACACACACTCTACTACTATCTGTTGTCAGACACTTGATTCTCTAAATGAAAAAAAGTGTTAAGAAAATAATAAATATAAAAATAAAATAAAATCAGAAACAAAAATGAATTCGTGGGCGTTTTAGTATTTTTATTTATTTATAATATACATATTTCATTGAATGGCGGCGCCTTGCTACGATTAACGCCGACGACAATTGATCGGTGAACGGAACTGCAACTGATGCCACCATCTCACAACATCCACAGCTGATGATGTTGGTCCAATAAAAACAATAACAACAGTAATGCCGAGGCCTTAAGGTCAAAAGTTATGCCTGGTCAATTGAAAAATGGGACACACAGAAAAGCGGATGATGGTGATGGTGCATCATCGTTGAAAAATTATCAAAAAAAAAAAAAAAAAAGTGAAATCATAAAATTTCCAATGAAATTTCAACAAAAATTATAAATTGCATTTGAAATGGAAATGATGCACTTCACACCCATTCCAAGTTCCATTCCCTGTCCAGAACCAACGCTGGGGTCGCTGACGAATTTATGCGCATTTAAATTTTTAATGAAAATGAATTTGGGAAATGAAACGCAGAAGACTCATTGACGACGACGACGTCGGTGCCAGCATCGACATCGGGGGAGGAAGATACATAAAGAAATTAAATAAACGAACGACGACGCATTTATTTATGCTACTTACTCCATCCATGCATCCATTCCTTTTCCCTGCCTTCCCTGCACAGAGAAGAGATACACGCCTACAATAACAAACAAAACCAACAGCAATATTAACAGAAAGATGAAAGAAAGACACAACAGCCACCAAAGCATCGCCAGCCAGTTGAGGTTCCACAGTCATGTCAGCCATTGCATAGCATGGCATGGGATAAATGGGAATGGTTGCGCTACTATTATACTTTGTGCGGGACTTTGAATTGGGGTCAATGTACACACTCTCTCAGATATTTTGTATGTTTATGTTGAAAAACTTGATCATGGCAGAAGAAACAATACAATTTTATAGAAAATAAAGAATCGAAGTGAATCTTTTACAAACACAAACCCAAGGGAGACAGACAAACTGAGTGACTTTGGTACTACTTCCCAATCAAAAACAATAGAATTACATATTTATTAATTTAAGGTACACAACAATTTTAGTAGATCTTTAGTATTGTAGTCCCAATTGTGCTGTGTGCTGGAAGCAATGGGAATGGGAAGTATTTCATAAGCGCCACCAACACCAACACCAACACCAACACTGCCACCACCACCCATGGACCCTTTATTATTGAGTTGAATTGAATTGAAATTGAATTTGTTTGTGTTTCAAGAAACCAGAACAGAGTAGAACAGAACGCAAAGCTTTTGAGATCAGCGATGAATATTAATTACCCATTAAAAAATAATTGTTGTTTTCGTTGTTGCCCAAGTGGCAAACGATTGACAAGTAACAAAAACAAACGAATGGAGAATGGAGGGAACGCATTTACCATATATTTCAACCCAAAAAGGAAATTATAGTAGCAAGCGCGGAAATGGAGCGAAAAAGTACTAAAAATTTGTATTCATGTTAAGCAGGCAGAAATGTTTTGCGTACTGTATCTAGATACAATTGATCATATCATATGAGTCTGTCTGATGGATCACATCATTTGATAGTCAGTTGACGGACAAATCTACATAGCATATTGTATTGTATTGTATACTGCCTGGAAGAAAGAAAACTTCAATTGAATCGCATTCGCATTTACGAATGAGATCACCATCTTCCATTCATTCAGTTCAAATGCGATTATTCCTTCAGACAAAAGAATAAGCAAATTAAAATTATTTTATCTTTTTACTACACCAAAAGCCATAACAGTAAAGATACAATGATGATATATGTACATACATGAAGGCGAACAACATTAAGAAAGCTCTAAACGACAAGACTCAAGACCCAAAGAAACATTAAATTCATTCAAGAATTAATTGTTAACATGTCACATTTCTCATGTTGCCTTATAGAAGACGGCGGCGGATCCAATTGTCGTCGTCATCGTCATCGTAATAATGCTGGTCAAGACTGATAAAGTTATTGAATTGGAAGAAATAAACATACATAAATACATATATACGTGTATGGTACGTTCGTTACACAGAACTATGCATTTACCTCCTACTTACTTACCTTATTTTACTTTACTTAACTTTATTAACCAAGCAACCATAGACGGTAGCGAAATGTGTGTATGTGTGTGTGTGTGTAAGTCTGAATGGAAGTTGTTCTATTGACTTCAGATGATTGATTGATTGTTTAACTGATTCAATGCGTAATTAGACTTGTTTAAATCGTAGCACGTTGCTCACGAGAGGGTGAAATAAAGCCTCGTGACTTGGTTTCTACAATTTGTTGTGGGTGCCGTGATAAATGAAGTTATTGCCGTCACTTAAAATGGCAAAACTTCCGAGTAATTTCAACTTGGTTACACATTATTTTCTTCTTAACCAGAATTAACGTGCGATTTTCCATTTGGCTTGACAGACACACATTTCCGTCATACATTGGATTTGGCCTTAACAACAAGCCACTGACCTGGTAGTAGCAGCATTAACTGATCGCTTGGTCAGTCGTTCATTTACTATAGTTTTTATTATTATTTATTCTTTTAGATGATAATTATAATTTTTAACTAAATTAACAGGGCGTATCCATTTAATTTCAAAATTTCACACCCACCCACTTTTCCCCTTCGCTTTTCCATATAATATTTACATCATAAGTAGTTAAATACATTGTTATGATGGCAACATTTCCATTGAAAAAGTGCCACGATCGAGCCACCAGACAAGAAACCAGCGAGCGAGCGACCGACCGAATGAATGAATGAATGACCAGTTAATAACTTAAAAATATAAAAAAAGTGTTAAAAACTTGCTCATTAAATGCAGTCCAAAATATCAGCACCAATACAAATCTTGAACACCCCCTCATATTTAACGTAATCTACAATACTACTATCTATCTAATGCCATTAATGTTTAATCTTCATCCATTTATTTGTTTCTCTTTTGGGAAAGTAAACTAAACAAACATACAAAAAGTCAAGACACTACTATCTTCAGTGGAAACGAAGTTAATATACCTTTAATACTATTTCAATTGATGAATTTGTTTAATTTTATAGAGTGGTTTATCTGGCAACTATGTGATATACAATAATGTGTCAGTGAGGTGATATATGTATGTATCTTCTTAATAATTATTTTAGAATAATTTGTGAAGATTTCTTTGAATATCTTAAGAAAAAAAAAAATAATAAAAAAAAAAATATATAAAAACAGACTAACTTTGGCTGTGCCGAAGTTGTAATACTCTTCATGCCCCTTCTAGTACTCCGAAAGTCTTGAAATTCAGAAGATTGGTGTGGATATAGGTTAGATACTTATAGTGTTCAAATTTCAGTTCTATAGTAAAAAAACAAAAAAGTTTTTCTAATAAGAACTTTCATCCAATTCCGGTTTGTATGGGGGGTATCCCTCCTAGTGGTCTGAGGGTCTTGAAAATTTCATGGTTCGTGAATATGGATCAGAATCTTATAATGTGCAAATTTTAAATTGATAGTGTAAAAAACAAAAAAATTTATCTAATAAGAACTTTCATTTGGATCCCGGTTTGTATGGGGGGTATCCCTCCTAGTGGTCCGATTCGGCTGATTACGACAAATGTACTGCGTATGGTAAAAAGAAAGCTCCGTTCTCTAGCTAAAAAATCGCACCTTTATTGGTAGGACATCAAATACCTTCATGACATCTAGATCTCACAAGAAACTCAAGAAATACTGGGACTAAACGGAAAGCGAATACTTTTCTAAGGCTTCTTAACTGGTCATTGTCATGAAGCTCCTACACGTAAATAATATGCGTGTTAGTCGCTTTGGCCAATGCAGGCTATGTAATGAAGAGGAGGAGACAGCAGATCATTTATTTTACCACTGTGAGGGTCTAAAGTGGATCAAACTCCACTATCTGGGTAGTCATTATTTGGAATCAAATGTAATTGAAGTCTTATCTCAGAGGAAAATCTTGGAATTCTTGATGAATACCAGAATCTCGGAGAAACTGTAAATGTATTTGGGTTACCACAATAGGCCCATTCATGGCGGCAGTGACAAGGTGTAGTAGTATCCCCCTTCCCTGTTCTAATCTAATCTAAAGTAAAAACATTCACACATAAAAAAAAAATTCGAATATTCTTCTTACTATTAGGAACTCTTGAGTAACATTTATCTGATTATTTTGATTTTAACAGATTAAATTGTTTACTAACATTATATTTAGAGAAGTTCGTAATCTTTATTAAAAAATTTGTTTAGACAAATGTGGATTATATGGCAGCTCTCCTATAATTAATTTATATGGCAGCTCTCTGATATACTACTGCACCCCGTCCCGGTTTTGCATGGGAATCATAGAAAGTCCAATATTTATTTTATATTGTTGATGTCTAACAAGTTAAAAATAGATGTTTGACAATGTCTACTTAATTGATTTTATATGCAAAATTTGATCCACCAATTTTGACCAATTTTGTGGGTCAATTTTGATGAAATAAACGCTATATGTTACTCTCAATAAAGCTTCTTATTTTTCAGTAATAGAATTTTGAATTCCATGATTGACTTTTACGTGATGCGTGCACAAACAAACAAACAGACTGACAGTCAAAAGTCTATGATTTTGTTATATGTATAGATAGTTCGATTTGATATTGTCTAGCTGTAGATACATACGTTTTCATATTAAAAAATACATTTTTAAACTTGGATTTTTTAAGGAATTGCCTCTTTCACTCAATTGATTGAATTTTTTTATAAAACATACAAATACTTAGTCCAAACACTGAGCCTTTTGAGCTTACATACTTAAATGAGTTGGCTTGATATTAATGATCAGATAGACTCATGTACTTAATGATTGGGAACTTCGTTGTCTTTTCCACAATGCGATACAAACATCATGACAAAGTGATGATGTCATTCGATCTACCATACTATTTGAATGTCTGTGAAGTGCACAAAAAGACGCATAAATTTAGTGGACACGACGATGCTTAATTATAAAAATAAAGAAAACCAAAATGGACAAAAGCGTATCTTTTTTTTTATTGTTGTGATCGTCGATCATAACTGGCTTAATGAATGAATGAATTGTCCATCTCATCTCATTTGAACTTCTCTTTCTTTGTCTTTTGTTTTTTTTTTTTGTATATGTTTGTATTTGTGTGTGTGTGTGTGTGTGTGTGTGTGTGTCTATTAGTAGTTGCCCGTAAATGATTCAAACGAAGGTAATGACTTTGTTTAGTCTGAGTTTGTCTCGTGTTTTGGCCAAAATAAGCATTTCAGACCAATAATAATAATAACAACAACAACAACAAAGTATGTAATTTCCTTCAGTGGCAACCCGCACAATTTTTTTGATTTTTTGATTTTTAATTTTCATTATTTTTGTCGTTTTTTTTTTTTTGTTTTTTAGTTTTCTTGTATCGCCGCACGCTTGTTCATGAAGGTAAAAATTAATAGATTCGAAAAAGTAACTTTATGCCTATCAACCAAACCAAGTGACTAAGCTGCAAGCAAGCGATTAAACAAAATGATTAAAATATATTCGTTAAAAAATTGGTAATTTTCATAAACATGACCTGAAATCATAACATAATTCTTTCTTCATTTCATTTCAATCAGTTTCATTCATGTTTTATCAATATAATTTCATTTTATTTTATTTATCTACTACTACAATAAGAACTTAAATAATTTTCTGTTAGTGCAAAATAAGATTTGTTTAAGGCTTTCTTCATTCGTTTGTTGTCTCTGTGTATCTTTAGAGAATATCAAGCGATATGAAGCGTACTTGATAATAAGTACATAAATATAATAATATTGAAGAATATAAGAACATAAACTGAGTAATCGCTACAAACTGCCTTTTGCAATTGGATTGGATTGTTTGTGTTTGTGTTTTTGTTTTTGTGTGTATGGTAGTTGGTATTTTCTGTGAAGTTCAACTAAACTGATAAAGTCAAGTAAGGGGTTTCTTATCATCGATAAATTCAAACAGAAACAATGAATTCATGCATTCATAGTACGAACGATAACGAATGAAACTAAATAAACACAGATACGCCACACACACACACACACACACACACACATACATACACAATGAAAAGCTAGAAAAAATAAACAAACCAACGAAAGATATCAAACGACAAAATATGTAGAATGGAGCTTGATAAGCAAAGAACAACAAGAACCAACAACACAATACAACTGAACTGAACTGAGCTAAACCGACTATCTAGGAATTAGAAATATGAAACTAAATGCCAGAAAAATAGAAACAAATGAATGAGTGAGTCATGGTTTTCAGGTGCAAAAATATGTTTTTCTTAGCGACTATGAGCAAGAAAACAAATGTTTTTAGATTTACGAAAACAGCTAACTAAATTAGTCTGGACATGATAATGAGATAGATTTCTTTGAATAAAATAGAATTAACTACATTCTAATCTTTATTTGAAATATTTAATCTAAATGCAAATTGAATTGAATTGAAGTGCAGTGGAGTGGATTCTATGTATGTCACAAGATAAACATCTCTTCGAATGGTCAACTACTAATCTCCAATTGATCATTAAATGAAACATTAAATCTGTATTACGTTGCCTTAAATTGATAGAGAACAAGTGCGTGTGCCTATGATTTTGACCAGGACTGTATGCGCATAGCAGCGCAGGACTTGTGAGTTTGGCAACGCGCGTCTCTCTTATTTGAAAAAATTACCTTATGAAACAAGATTCTTATTGCAAAAAATAATTTTATGAAAAAAGTGAAAACAAAAGACTGGAATGGATAACATGAGTGAGTAAGTAAGTACATATATTGTGGTAAGTGCCATGCTGCATGGGGTTGCAAAAAACAAGTATTTCCAACAATTTTTTTTATCTTTTATAGCCTCCGGCATAGCAAGTCGAGTGCAGCAGGAAGCAACCATTGAACAATCAACATGAAGTATACATGTACTATGTTGCTACTTTGTACTGTGTAGTGTGGCAGAGGACACAGAGTGTGAGGAGCAGCACTTCAAGACACGTCCGTACGTGACTCAGCGCTTATGCAAGAGAGGATACTCGTACTAGAGAAAGAACCCTCGAGAATGAATGGAGGACATAATATATAAAAGGAAATGGAAGTGCAGACATTGACAAAGACATCATTTCATGATTACTCATTACTCACCTTTCATCCGTTTCGGGTAAACGTTTCAATTCAGCCATGTCCAATTCCAGACGCAGGTTGGAGACTTCACAAAGCAAACGATCGCGATCCAAAGTAACCTCTTTAAGTTTCTCATGTAACAAACGATTTTCATGCAACAAATCATCGACGCTGATCCTGATGGGATTCACTGTGACACCAGGAACACCGGGTGTATCGATGAAAAGCATGGAACTGGCCATGAGTAGCGATTGTGTTGTCTGATGCAGCTGTTGTTGTTGATCTTCTGATGTTGTTGACTCATTCAGATTATGAGTGTACTGCTGTTGTTGTTGTTGTTGGACTAGTTGATGTTGGATAAGTTGATCTTGGTGCTGTTGATGCTGCTGCTGGTGCTGCGCAGCGGCATTTTCCACCAGCGCACAGTTAGGTTTGGGTGACAAGGTCATGTTGCTCTCCGCAGACATTGTCGCGGTGGCATTAACTTGTGAAACGAATCCGCTTCGCTTTGTTAATATTTTAATTATTATTTTTGTGTTATTCTTTTGCTTTTGCTTTTTCTTTTTCTTATTTTTATTTGTATTTCTTCCTCTCAAGAATTTCTGCACTCACACAAACACAAAGAACAAACACCTCTCACTCATACGCGCTCACAAATAAATACACACACACGCACTCGCATTCACGATCGCTGATTATTTATCGATACACTTCAATATAACTAAATATCTAAATATAATTATTCGTTGCTTAACACTCGCTTTAAGCTTTTTATTTTTGGTATTTAAATTAATAAACTTTAAACTTAATACATTTTAATAAAACGCGCAATTTTAAACAATAAACAATTTCGATTTAAATCTGCAGCCGCCGCTGTTGCTCTTTCGATGCATCTCAATTGTTGATTGTTGTAATGACAAATGTTTGTTAAAACTTGGCACTTGTGAATCCGTAGACTTTGCTTTTGTTTTTATTATTTTTGCTTATCTTTTTCTAACTTTTCGTTTGATTATTCATCCCGCAAAACACAATCGTATCGTTTCGAATATCTGAGGCCAGCAACACCAGCACATAACAACAATTCCCGTTCACCAATCACCAATTCGAATTGAATAAAAACATTAAAAACAACAAATATTAATTCACTTAATTTCTAATATTTTTCCGCCAAAAAATCTTACTTTAATTAGAAAATAAGAAAAAAGCACTCCTCTATATTGTTTATTGTTGTTGTTTTCTGATCGACAGATTTTTTTGAATTGGCTTTGTATTTATACCTCCGTCAATAACGACGTTTTCTTGCAAATCAGCTTTTGCTGCGTTCGTGTGGCAAACGGCAAAACACAAGCGTTGAAATGTATAAAATCGTATGAACGCAACAACGTTAAAAAGGTGGAGATACACAAACGACGTCTTCTTGCAAATCAGCTTTTGCTGCGTTCGTGCGGCAAGCGGCAAAACACAAAAGTTGAAATGTATGAAATCGTATAGGTGGAGATACACAAACGACGTTTTCTTGCAAATTAGCTTTTGATGCGTTCGTGCGTCAAAACACAAAAGTTGAAATGTATGATTTATGAATGTATGAAATCTTTGAAGATATTAAAAAAAATATAAACAAAACTCTGTCTGACTTTGTTTTCACGATTGAATTCATTATTGTTAATTCAAACTTTAGATAATAATAATAATCACACTCATACACTAACGCGTACCGCGTCTTCTTCTTCAAATTTCAAATTTGACGAATTGAGCCAGCTTTATATAGTTGTTTATTTTCAGAATTTCACCAAATATGGTGACTTGGTGAATTTGATGGTGAATTTTATTTTCACCTTTTTGGCACCTGGCAGCACTGCATTTCAAAGACAGAGTTTGCAGAGAGTCAACTATTTATCTCTCTCCTTTCATGTTTTACTCCAAACTCTCAGCTGCCTAAAGCTGGCCATAACGAGAGAGAATGATTTGAATCATTCAATTTACAACTTCGTCAATATTTTGATGTCAATTGTCAACGATTGCTTGGGAGCTCTACAGTAGCGCTGCCAACATCGAACACCATTTATGTCATGTTTCAAAATAGTCATGTGTTGAATGGTCATGAGTGTGGTCATATGTTTCAAGGCGACATCTATAGGCTACTATTCGAGGGTACACGATACTCGCTACATTTCGAAGGTACACGCTACTTTTCATTTCTCACAACGAATAATTTATACAATTGTAAAATTAATTTAAAAAAATGTTTAGAAAACATATTAAACTATTTTAAGATTGGTTTCTGAGTTGTCTGTAAAGAAAAGAATATATAAAAATAAACCACTAATGGAATTTTCTTTGAAAATATTTTTAAAACCAAGAATGCAACTAAAATAAATTCTTAAATTGCATATTTTCAACTGTAAAATTTATAATAAATCAATTAATATTAATTTCCTTTAATTAAATTACAAATTTCTTTACTAAAATCATTTTAAACTCACTGGAAATAATTTTTGTTGGTTCATTTTATGGGTTTTAAAGGTTTAATCATTTTATATCCAATTTTAAGGTTCTCAGCAAATTGATCTATTACCAGTTAGTTATTAAGTTGCTGTTACCCATTGAAAAAAAAAACAGTTTCCAAATAGAATTAGGCTTTATCACGCACTGCTTTTCACTTACTTTGCATTAAAGACATTTTGTTATTAGTGACCAAATTGACTTTTCTACAAAATAAAATTTTTTTCTAAATTTTTATATCGATTTTTGTGCTTGCTTAGACAGTATATTTATATGCCAATTGAAAAAATGTTAAAAAAAATGGTATAAAATTATCTATATTTGGAGAACAGCGCCAACTACCTTGTCCAAATATAGATGCAAACCTTCTTGGTAATCTCAAAATTATAACAAAAAAAGATTGATTAAAATTGGTCCAGCCGTTCTCGAGTTAACCCCTGACATACATTTTGACGATTCATTTTTATGTATATAAAATAATTTGTTACAGAATAGGTTGAATGCTGGCATCAACCTTGAGGAGAATTTTCTACAATTCAGGGAATCTGAGTCTAAAGGATGCATCATCTTACAATAGTCTAGCAGCAGACATTTAGCAAAATTATTGGGTAACCAGTGAATTTTGGAATAAATAACGTTCATTTAACTATAGTTCTACAAGAATACTCTTGATCTTTATGGTTACTTTTTCTTTCATAGAGGCGATTTATCCATAGTACAAGATATACAGGCTTTAGGGCCCATTGTGATTCCTAGTTTGAACTGCTCTTCATTTTAGTGTACTCCTTCGATCTTTCTGGCTTGGGAGACCCTACTGATAGCCTAGGCTATCTCCGGCATCGCTTTCAGGAGCCTTGCATCTACTGAGCTCTTTTACCACGACATGGCCTTCAGTAAGTGGGAACTTCACTAAAGTCTATGCCACTATAATCAATCCGAAAGGTGTTATATGATATTTAGAAGGTAATTATAAGATCTATTAAGCAGAAGGACGTTATGATATGATATGATGTAGTGTGCATATGTACTTCTGAAAACCAAAAGTTACCCTTCGTATAATTACACAGATTACGACACCTAAATATAACAATTTGTCTCTGATACTGATAAAGTGAATCGATTATTATTCAGATTATATTCCTCAATATGAAACTAATAGTTATCGGAAGGTCTTTTAAATATAATAGTGACACATACACGTGTTTTATGATGATTTTCTGGTAATAATTATTCAACACAACGGTAAAGATCTTCAAGATTGGATAGGATTTTCTTCAGCAGATCAATTTTTAGAAGAAGACAAAGTGAGAATTTTTAACAAGAGTAATAGTTGCTACAATCTTCTCTATTCTTTTCCATCAATATTTCATTGAACAAGTAATTAGGACTATTCAAACTATAATCCAAAATATTGAATTGCTAAGTATTGTGGTGTCATTAGTTTTGAATTGAATTGAATAACTTGAACTTTATAGCATCGAAAAGGGCGGTCGGTATGAATCGCTAAGTCAGTCAACACGAGTTTAATGTTAACTTAACCTATAATTTGATCATATCCATTCAATAATTCATTCATAAACTATGTCCACGTCCGTCGGATTGGAAAATGCAAGTAAGGAAGGAGTAAGTGCAAAATGCCCAAAGGGCGCTTAACCAGACCGATGTTGCCGTCCTAGTAAAATAAGAAGAAGAAGAAGAAGAAGAAGAAGGAGGAGGAGTTGCACCAGCAATGACAAGAAATAATAATAATGGATGCGCACTATTGCCATTCTTGGCAGTTGCAGACGCGAGCGTAGCTTCTGATAAGACCACCATCATGCCACTAGCCACGCGCAGCAGTAGTTGTCGAAGGAAGCGTTGAGAGCAGGCAGGAGGAGAAAGAGGAGGAGGAGTGTGTGTGGGCATGGAGGCAACAGACAACAGTCAACAGTGTTTGTTGGCTAGTTGGGCGTGGGCAACAGCGCCGCCTCCTGTTATATTCACTCTTCGGTGGTCCTCTCTCCTCTTGTTGAAGCGGAGCAGTGTTGGAGCAATGATCAGATTACCCGGCGGGCTTCTTAATTCAACACATTGTGTGTGTGTATGGAGTCGATCGATGGTCGTATGAGAGCAACAAAGATCATTGCCTTCTCTCACTGATTCTCTCTGGTTAGGTTACGCATAGTTTTGTATGCCAATTACATTGGAAGAAGGCGGCATGGGGCGGAACCGGGTGATGACTTAAATTAATGAACGTGTTCGATCAGGCGCGCATTGAGCTGAAAATTGAAATCGAAGTATAAATCGCTGGGAAGCATTTAATTATATGCTAATACTTACATATTTCTGTCGTTATTCATTTGCGAATGATTTATTTGCAAAGGAAGAACAATAATTTCACAATAAAATTGCAAGTTCGTTGTCTAAGTCTTTTGTTTAAAGTAACGTAAATACAATAGAATGGAGGAGTACCAACAAACGAAGATATGGTAGCAATGGATCGTCGTCATCGTCATAGTCATCATTACTGACATCATTAGAAATATAACAAAAGAAAGTCGCGTTGTTGGGCGGCGCCAGCTTCTCTAGATTCCCGCGGCGTGTTTATACTGAAATCGATCATGTAATTTCTTTTGTGTGATTTGCCGCACAACTTTACCTCAGATACTCCTCCAGCCAGCGTCATTGTACTCATGCCGGCATTGCCGCCATAGCTATGCAACATCACAACACATAAAGAGTGTGATAAATTCACTGTTTTAATTAACTTTCGACATGAGTTGGCGATTTTTGTCATGTGCACCGCGACGCCGTTTGATTTTTCCTGTTTCATTTCGGATTCGGAACGCTCAAAATCAGATCAGCAGCATGATTAACCATAATTTGTATCTTGTACTCACACACAACACAACACAACAACACAATGAATAAATTCAACCATCTATCTACAGTATAATAGTCAGTCGATCTGTTCACCACCATGAAATCGGTAGCTTAGTCAGCTACCAGACACATGAGGAGTTAGTCAGACAAATACATAGCATGTACATACATACATATATAGAAGGTACGGAAGGGATGGTTAAATGGAAGGCATTGTTCGTAATTTAATTTAATTTGAAATTTTTCAATGATTTCTCAACACTTTTAAAGACTTTCATCAAGTTCAACATTACCAAAAACATTACTCATCATTGATACTCATTACCTTTCCCTACTCTTCATTCCTCATTGCGATTGCTGTGAGTTCAGCATCAGCATCATCAGCATTATCATCATCATCATCATCAGGTTGCATTGATCCTTTGGAATGTTGCATCCTTTATTGGGCGAATTATTTTCCGTTAATTGCCTGAGGCGTTTGTCTTAAGTGGTTTTCGTGCTTATTATAAATATCTCTTAATTTTGCACCATATCCACTCCACTTCACTTCACTTCATTGCAGTCCAATCCACTCCACTGCAGTCCAGTCCAGTCCAGTCCAGTTCAGTCCAGTCGATACTATAGCAAATCATTGATTTTCCACCTCAGTACTCCGCATAAGCGTAGCATTAGCATGTTTACCATCGAAGTGAAGAATACTAAAACAAACGAAAGCGATGAAATCTCGAAGCGGCAATCACCGCCGTCTCAGAAGCTTGAGAAGCCTCTCCAACAACACGAGAAGTGGCAAAAGCAGGAGCCTCCTAAGAAGAAGTTAAATTGTCGCATACAAGTTGAGTAGTACAATATTTGATTTGAGCGCGTTGTCTTTTATTTGGCACGATTTGTTAACTAAAGGACACCACTTGACTCTACTCAGCATAGAGCTCAAGTCTACTCAATTCTCCATGCGACACCAATTCGATTGGGACAAACAGAAATCGTTGTTTGCCTCCATTTGTCCGTCTTTGGCTGTGCGCGGTTGCATGATGTTGTAGCCGGCGATCGATTGAATCGATCAGTGGCATTGGTAGTTTCTTATGTTATTTTGGTTTGGTCTTTTTGGATTTGTTTAGTCCACTGGATACTCGTAGTAGCTCGATTTAGTTGTCGTCATTGTCGTTTTCGTTGGTTGCGGCAAACGTTCACACAACACGAATCTCGACTGTTGTTTCTTTTACTTTTGTTTCTTTTACTTCTGTTTTTTTTTTGTTTACTGGGTTGGTGCTACTTGAGCTAAACGTCGCATCGTTTGACTTATTCCGCATGCCATGTTAGCCAAGTTAGCCGCACTGGCGTCGCTATATTGACAATGTCAGTGGTGTTGGTTCCACTTGGCTCTTTCGTCTTCGCCATTCAATTGCCCTTTAGTCTACGCCACTGTGTCTGCTTATAATTGACGCATGCAATCGTCACTATCTCACACGCTCGCTCTAAGCTCCACTACTTACCACTCACTTCTCTCGATCACTAACTACCTTTGGGGCAGGCATACTCTTTGTTCAATTGCTGGACAGGCAACATGAAAGGTGACGCATTTTTTTTGGCTTTTGAATTCTGTACGATGAAGACGATGAAGCAGCGACGAAATGAAAATAAGTAATTCACTTAACGCTTTAATATCAGAGATAAATACACCAGAACAACAACAACAACAACAACAACCAAAGTATAGGTAAAGATATCACTAGTAGCTACAACAACAAAAACAACAACAACAACAAATGCAAGATGTTGTCTTCAAGTGGCAATCGAAATGCAACAGTCTATAAAAATATACATTTTCATTTAATTGTTGCGAATTTAAATGTTTCTGTTGCGCCTGCTCAGACTTTGTGGCATCATCAATATCTTCTTTTTCACCATCTTGGTCCATCTCTTCAAATCCTCAACATTGCCAAGCCACGCGAATTGACCATTATGTGGTGGTGGTGGTGATGGTCTAAAAGTGTGAAAAATATAATTTACATAAACAAATCACGAATTTGTTTTCAATTCCATAAGAGGAATTCAATATGAAAGGAAACTAACGTATTGTTTATCAAATTGCACGGTGTTTTCCCTTATTACATAAATTGATAGAATTTCCTTTAAAAAAATATTGAAATTCATCATCTATACTACTAATAATATTATAAAAACGAAAGATTTGTTTGTTTTTTTACTCTTCACTCTTATAAGTTTGTCATGAAGTTTGTTACACACAGAAGGAGACACCGGAGACCCCATAAAGTATATCTATATTCTTGATCAGCGCGACGAGACAAATTGATCTAGGCATGTCTGTCTGTCCGTTTGTATTTCTGCAGTTTTTAAGCTAGAGAGCTTTCTTCTTTACCATACGTACAACACATTTGTCGGAATCAGCCGATTTGGACCACATTAAGGGGGTACCCCCCATACAAACGTGGATCCAAATTCATGTTCTTATTAGAAAAAGATTTGTGTTTTTTTTTTACTATTCGATTATGAAATTTGGATACTATAAGACCCTCGAACCACTATTAGGGGCATGAATAGTATAACAGCTTCGGCATAGCCAAAGTTAGTCTTTCTTTACTGGTTTTATTTGCAATGGATAAACTCAAAAACTACTTAAATAATTTTAAAAATTCCTTCACCTATAGAAAAGTATTGCACATTATCAGTGAGTAACATGGGGTCTATTTTATTTTCAATAAAATTATAGATCCCTACTATAAGAGTATTGAGCTCTTCGTTTTTTTCTTTCTGTATATGATGTTCACTGATAGCGAAACAATATCGTGAGATTTGTTGAGAAGGGAAACTGGGTGTAGCGGGGATCGTGGGATAAAGAGTATAATTTCAATTCGCTGTATCTGTTTTTTCTAACTGTAACAGAGAGAATATATTGATTCTAAGAAAGGAAACAAGCCGTGCGAAGTAGGAACTCAGAAACGGTGACAAATGCTGGATATAAGAAATGTGTCCTTTCTTAGCATAACTGTATTCTCTCTATTACAGTTTGAGTATCAACAAAGAGCAAAGTTTAAGTATCAAAAAATTAAAGTGCTATTTTAGTTAATTTCGTAGTATACTTTTACGGACTGTGTGAATATCCTGGGTCTCGGGAACGGGGACACATATCGTGACCAACACTATGTTCCTATGTTCAATTCGGTAACCAACCATACACATTCACAAAATTTCAATGCAATCAGATGAACGGAATGGCAGCGCATGACATACGAACAATATAAAGCACTAATTTTGTAATATTAGATTTTATACTCTTGACTAGATTTACCAGTTACTCCTGTTATATTGTAATTGCTTCTTATAGTGATGGTGCTGTTGATGTTTTTGCGCTTAAACTATAACTTATCATACATATTATAAAAAAAAGCCCACAGATGCGATTGTCTGTTTGTCTGAACGCGATAAACTCCAAAACTACCAAACGGATTTTCATACAGTTTACACCAATAGGCGGAGTGATTGATAAGAAAGGTTTCGGTAAAAAGAAAAATTGGAAAAGGAACAGACAAAAATACAACAAAATAAAAAAAAAAGTAAGTTGAGGTGTCTATGTCAAGTCTATAGTATCAAACATTTGATCAGATCAACCAAGCAGTATCCACTAATATTTTAGGAAGGAGAGTCAGGACAACGTCTGCCTGAGTATCTATTATAGTCAGTTCATATAAAATGAAAAACAAATAGGGTCATATTTACTTCTCTTCAGTTAGGAATTTCGTGGCAGTGTAGGAGCCAATATTTTCGATCACACAAGGTTTTGTTTTGAACTAACCAGTTGTCTTCTGGATCTTAAAAATTTGATATAAATTCGCTATGCGCTCTTATTATAAAAGAAAGCCGTATGCAAATATTACAATAAGAATGATAATGATTACGGTATTCACGAGATGTTGAAAACGTCGAAAATTGTCTATGGTAGTAAATTTACTACCTCAATCTCGTGAATGACAAATTTTGCTTGCACACTTAGCAAATCAGCTGTTCTCGCAAACACAACTGCCAGTGGAATCTAAACAAACAAATGAAAATGTCGAAAAATTAGTACATAAATTGAAATAAATTATTTATTATTCGTACTTCTATTTTCTGTAAATCAATTGTTATTTCAAATAAATTGATAAATCATTTCACTCATACTAAATTCACAATATTGGCAGTCCTCATTTTACTACGGTCCTCTTAAGTTTTCGATACTCAATTGGTCAGCATCCAAGCTGGAGTACCCCAGCAACATATGCAGATGACACTGTTTTTTTTGGCTTCTGATAGCGATCCTGGGACAGCTTCAACCATTTTGCAGAATCAGACAAATATTCTGGAACCGTGGCTCAAAAGATGGAACATTGGCGTGAACTCACAGAAGTCAATTCATATAACCTTTACCATGAATCGCAAGAGCTGCTCTCCTACAATTCTTAATGGAAACCTTTGATTAACCCTCGATAGGAAGCTCACTTGGCAGCCTCACATAAAATTGAAAAGAAAACACCTCAACCTAAAACTAAAAAAAATTTCCTGGCTCTTAAGATCAGGCTCGCAGCTAAGCCTGAAAAACAAGCTGTTACTCTATAAATCCATACTTAAACCGGTGTGGACTTATGGAATACAGCTCTGGGGCACTGCCTCCAATTCAAACATTGAGATGCTTCAAAGATTTCAGTCAAAACTACTGCGTAGACTTATTGGAGCATCCTGGTACGTGAGAAACTCAAATGTACACAGAGATTTACAGACATCCACGATCCGTGAGGAGATCGCAAGAATCAGCAACAAAAATATCTCCAGGTTGGAAAGTCATGGCAATCACCTTGACAACAGCCAGCATTCCTGAAGATTGAATCGGCTGCACCCACTGGATTTGCCGCTCAGAGTTCCTATTTAAATTAAATTAGTACAAAAGTCATAAGTCAAATAAATAAAAAAAAAAAAAAAATTGGGCAGCAAATTTACTATCCGTCGTAAATTTTTTTTGTATAGATTCAGTGTCGCTTTGATTTTGCTAAGTAGACGATTTTCGACATTTTCGACTCGATCTCGTGAATACCGTGGATATTTATTTGGATATACTATAAACACAAGGAGTCGCGATGCCCATTGATTAATTAAATTTGATTTATTTTTCTCACAGATCGCAAAACATTTATGTAGGTGGCGCCGAATGCAAAGGTTTTTATGAAATATTTGGCCCTGGGAACAATTAATCCTGGTAGTCAGCGCCATCGCCATCGCCTTCATCACTTCCAAACAAAGCACCAAATATGTTTTCAATGTGTGAAGAATCTTTATTATTTATATTCTTTCATCTCATCTCATCTCATTTGATTTGATTTGCTCTTTTCATATATCATTTTCATACACTTAGTACAGCATAGTTTTCTTTTATAAATTCTTTATATTGTAGTTTTTATTGATGTTGATGTTGTTGTTGTTGTTGTCGTTGCTGTTTTCTCAACTCATCAAAAGCCGCAGGTATTTGAATATCATGTTTTTAATTGTTTTTAGCTTTGTTCGCACACACATGCTTTTTCTTCCTCATCATCATCATCATCATCATCATAATCATAATCATCATTACAAATTACAATCATCTTGATCATCATCCCCTACCTTCTTGAAGATGCATTGTTCAAGTTGTAACTATAAGTATGAATGAATGAGTCCGACTTTGACTGAGCTGAGCGTCTGTCTTTGTTATTGTACTACTATTGTATTGTATTTTAGTACAATATATATATATGTGTGTGTGTGTGTGTGTGTAAATTCTTATTGTCGCTGCTGCTGTTGTTGCTGCTGAGGTTATTATTCACCGTTGCACGTTTAAGCATCGATTATTCAAGTGATTTTGATTTGACAGGCGTTAAATTAAAATTGAATTCGGTCATTCTCGAATAATTATGAATCTCTGTTAACTACTACTAAACGTACTACACAAACACAATAAATAAAAATATTGTAAATTGCGTCACTTGCTCACCGCATTTATTCTTCTCCCATTCTCCCATTCTCCCATCATACATTCTCTCTGATTTGTACACTTTTTTTTATCTGTTTCTTGTTTTTATCTACTCATCTACTCGTCTATATGTGTACTATGTGTGTATGTATGTGTGTAGACACATTTTATGATGGGGATGGGAGCATGTAATTAAAGCCATATTAATCATTCAGCTTAACGGGTACTCGAACTCGAGATGTGCTTCTTGTTGCTGTTGTTGTTGTTGTTGTTGTCTTTTGAGTGCCATCTTGTCTTCGATCATGTCTTCGCCTTCGTCAATATTCAATAACATTCAACAATCGATGATTAAACCAACCTAGCTGTGACTAGCTGCGGCCCAAGTATCTTTGATTCTCTTATGCCCCTGATCCAACAAGGGTCGTCCCTCTAGCCGAAGGCAGCATCAAAAGCAGCAGCACAGCAATCACTTTTGGTAGCCACAAATTGTCAGATTTGTCTACTTAAGAAACTTTATTGATTTCTTTAATAAAAGATTTCAATAAGAAATTGAGTTGCTTAGCTTAGCGTGAGTTGCCGATTCCATTTAAGATACAATTTCTGAAAGATATTGAAAGGAATCTTGTTTGGTCTTTTTTTTTTTGTTTGCATTGACGCTTGAGAGGACTTTCTTTCTTTCTTTCTTTATTTGTACTGACAATAAACATGTTGTTTGTCATATTAATTATAATTATTATTATTTAAATTTTAATTACATAAACATACGATAAAAATATATTGTACAATAATAATTATGAAATAAGGTTTTTTTTAGGTAAAGATTGCACTAATTGCTCCATTAAAGCAGAGAGAGATTTCATTATTTAAAAACTAAAATTGAATTGGATTAAAGCAAGGATTTTGAGATAAATCAACCTTCGAGTTTTCAAACTAAGTATGTATTTAGTGTTTTATGATTATAGTATTGTACATTGTTGTTGTTGTTGTTGTTATTGTTGTTGTAGTTAGTATTGCATTGTGATTTTGTATGTCCTGGTAATCAGACTTCTTTGTAAGACTTGGCTGCCGCTTCAATGTCGTTCAGATGACTTCCTGTTCGACATTAATTTCTTCATCATCTTCCTCGTCGCCATCATGCTCATTGGCATTTTGTAACCTCAGTGCCTCATTACTCATCGAATGGGGGGATTGTGGTGTCATAGAGAAGGCAGCCAGTTTATTGGATTGTGCCGCTGCAATATATTGTCGAGCAAAGTTCAGAGCAAAGGCAGCAGCTGAGGCTGCAGAGGCGGTTGCTTGTGCCGTGGGCAAGGCCGAACGGAAGGCACTATGCTCACCGCCCATTAATAATGGAACTGATGCTGTGTGTAATGCTGCTGCGACTCGTGGATTTGGCATGGTTGGACTCAAGGCGTGATTGACGATGTGGCTTTGATGTGTCGGCGCCGGTTTGTGCTGATCTGCTGCCATGGGGACTGGGTACTGCACATCTGTAGGGATGATGTTGTTGTTTGCTGGTGATGATGCTGCTGCTGCTGCTGCCACCGCTGCTGTATAATAGGCGGCGGGGTATTGGAGAGAAGCCGCTGCAGCAGCCGCTGCCATCGCAACATCCTGGCTCTTGAGCAGTGGGTGATGTTTTGGGTGATAGGTGGTTGCTGCGAGATGTGGTGGCTCGGATTCGATCCTGTTCATGGTGTTGAGCTTCTGTTGAGGCGTTAATGGTGTTGTTGTTGTTGTTGCTGTAGTAGGTGCTGCTGTTATTGTCGTTGTTGTGGTTTGGAGACCACCGTTGGTCGTGGACGTGGCCTGCACTGGAGTAGGCGATGCCGAGCCGCGCTGTTTGAGAAAGTTGACACGCTGGTGACGCCGCCATTTCGCACGTCTGTTGGAAAACCAAACCTAATTGGCATCAATATGAAGAGATATTTTGTTAGTTTGCAAAGAAAGTGGCGTTGGCTGCTTTTGTTTTTGGGTCTTGGTTTCAGGATTTTTGTTAGTTGAGCCCGGACTTGGTCTAAATCACCGGGTGTGGATACTTGTGTGGATACAGCACTACTTTGTTTAGGAAAAATTTATATAGCTCACCTGGACTCTGGCTTCGCTAAGCGTGGTACGCGCTGCTAATTTCTCACGTGTGCTAACACACGGATAATGTGATTTTTCAAACTCCTTCTCGAGCTCTTCCAGTTGATCGGGACTAAAGGTGGTACGATTGCGTCGGAATTTCGGTTGATCACTATCCTGGGAATCTGAATCTTCGCCTTCAATATCTTAAAGAAATTAATAATTGATTGTGTTGAAATGCATTTTTGAAAATGTAAAGTCGATGACTTACCAATCATACGATGAGCATCGGGCGAACGACTATCACGGCTGCCCGGTGATCCTGGCGAAAAAGCAGGTAACGACACACTGCTGGTGCTATTGTTAGTACTTGTGCTACCACCGCCTCCACCATTGGAAGCATTAGGAACTGAATCAGATGTATGAGCCGCGAGGCCATGTAACATAATACTAGCACCACCAGCATTGGTTGCACTGGGCAAACTGGGTGGTGGCCACAGATGATGTGTTGGCAAGGACGTAGGCCATGTTGGAAAGCTCGTGTACGGATGCGTTGGATGCATATAACCATAACTGGCGGCGCGGGCAAACTCTGCTGCAGCACGTTCAGCAGCACGATTGCGCAGGATGCGATTGATGGAGGACACTGAAGGCGCCGTTGCATTTGTACAAACGCCTGAGAATATATAATAAAAAGAACAGATAAAAACAACGGAACTCGATAAAATTATCGAATCAAAATAAAGTCAATCTTCATCTCAAAAGAACAGGATGTGATGATGCATTGAGATAAACTCTGCTCTCTCGGTAGATGTGCCCTTTTCCCTCAAATTCACTTGTCTCCCTTTGCCTTCAGCTCTTTCTCCAGGTGCAGCGCCAGCATTCAGCTTTGCTTAATGTGACACTGATGTTGACACAAATGAGCCTGAGATGGAGAAGGAACCAAATATAATGAGTACTTAAGCGATGACAATCACATGCCGATGCCGATGGCAATTCTAAGCGCAACGAGCCTGGGGAGTTGCACAATTTAATGTGAGCGATTGCTATCAGAGCGATTCATCGCACAGTCTGACTAAATGTCCACGATGATGAAGTCGACGACGACATATTCGCCTCGGTCTCATGCTCGTTCTCGACTCGACTCGACCTCGACTCAGCACAATGATGATGACGATGACGATTTGTATGAATGGGAAATCATTTGCTCCATTGGAGGCATGAATGAAGAAAATCACGCACCAACTGTGGTCGTCGCATCAGTACTGAACGACGGACTATGACGATTGATGCCCGATTTACATATCAAACCCACCGCTATGCCAAAAGCACCCCTTTGTCCAAATGCATGTCTGTCCGGATGTTCATAAATTAGCCAAACGATAAATCTGTGAGTGTAACAAGGCAGACAGGCAGGCAGGCAGGCAGGCAGCAGTAGCTCCTAAGTAGGGAGCTTACAGTCCAATGAAGTTCATAAACTCATCAAAGCCTGGTTAACTGACTTTCTGATTGTTTGTTTACTTGTCTGTGCCTTAATGGACGAACAGATGAGATCAAGACAGAAGGACGGACGCATGCGCATACGCAACACAGATACTTAGTTCTTTTATTTTACTTAGTTTTGCAATATCATCAACTACCAAACAAACAAATAAAAAAATAAAAAAACAAAAAAAAAACAAAAAAACAAAAAACTACAATAAAAAGTTGAAGATGTTGGCCCCATTGTTATTGAACAATTTGGCTTTTGGGAGTTCTCATCATTTAATTAGAAATCAGATGCTGCGAATCGTTCGATCGCTGACATTCAGCGTAATGAGGTTGCCGTTTTTTTCGTTTCTTACACTCACAACTCACCTTCAGATATGAGACGCTCTCGTATTTCCCACGCAAAAATTGTTGGATTCTCGCGTTTGTATTGCTCGATCTTTGAGACAACCGTCGGTGTGGCGACTTTCGGCTTAGAGCCACCAATAAGGCCGGGTGGGCGCAATGTACCTAAAAAATGAGAATGGCATAGTTTCAACATCAATTCAATTCAATTCAATTTAATTCTTCATCTAACAAATAAACAATGCAAACATATATGGCATGTGGCAAGTGTGTGCCGATGTGGCACTTTAGATATGTGAAACACGTGTGTAATAATTGCAATAACAACAACAATAATAATAATAATAATAATAATAATGACAACAAGAACGACAACAATTAGATACTCGTATGAAATCAGTTATTAAGAAGAAGAAACTGTTAAAGCATGCCAAATCAATTCGTATTCTATTGTATGCACGTAAGTATGTAAAAGAACAACAAGACTTGATGTTTGAAGCATGTCGAATTCTCCATAGAGAGCAACGCAAACAACACCTGTTCTGGTTAACTCTGGGTAATATCGGATGCCACGTCAACTAAATCGCTTCGATTCGGCAAACAAACATTATTTACGATTCGAATGATTTCTAACATGATTTTCTAGGCGTTAATGCGATTTTACTGCCCTCGACATGGGCCACGTCATATGGCAATATGCGCTGACTATTAGTACGATTACTTACAATGCTTTTTGTTACAGGTTTTGATTTTAGTTTTTGAGTTGAGTATGCGAATAAACATACACGTATGTACTCGTACATATATCGTAGATATATTTCTTAGATATACAAAACAATGCTCAAACTTATGCAAATTTACTTTAATTGCTAAATCTCGCAGAAGAGTTGCATACCAGATACCCAGAACGGAATCAAGTGATAATATCTCTGACTATGACTTTGTCTCTGATTGTAAAAAATATAGCAATTGTTGCTGCTGTTGTTGCTGCTGCTGTTGCTTGTTGTTGTTGTCATTCAAATTCGTCGACTGATTCGACTGAATCGTTTTTGACTACATACTACTATGAATGACTATTCATCATGATAGAGAAACAGCATCATGAATGAATGAACGAATGAATGAATGAATGATCTAGCGAGTTGTAACCTGGAATGATCCATTATTAGTATTTGTATTTGTATTTGCATTTCCATTTGCATTTGTGAATGAATGAAAATTGCATTTTGTGAGCGAACTTCCGATGTTGTTTTGCATTTAACGCTTCTACAATAATTTACAAAATAAATAACGCAATGCTGTCAGGTGCTTCCTCCAACATCATCATGTTGTTTTTGAGGTCGTGTTTAAGCACGCGCATCTGCATCTAGGACCAGGCGGGTGTGGGATACCGAGGATGATGATATTTGTCAAATATTCAAATGAGCGCCATTGTGGTTGAACCTTTGCTTGGCTAGCTAGCTAATTGCTTTACAGTTCAGTACATTGTGCGATTTTCTGTTGGAACTCACCGCCAGCAGCCGCTGAACAAATGTAACGCCCACATGGATGCATAGCAAAGTCAACTTAGCTTTTGTTATTATGCAACAATGCGAGGAGATAGGCCAATATGGCTATCGGTCTATCGTTCTGCTGGAGGCGATGAATGTACGAATATACTAAGTATAGAGTGATAATGAAACCTACATAGTTTCCTGTATACTCACCTAGTAACTTGGACACCGCACCTTGTTGCGTCAGCATATGCTGTGCCAGATCATAGCCTCTCAAGCCAAACCGTGACAGTTCCAGCAGGCGATGTTGTGAAACCAAAGCATTCAGGTTTGCTGTAGCCGTTGGAGGTGGTGGCGGCGGTGGTGGTGGTCCATTGTTAAAGATTGCACCCAATGTCGATGGAGTACTTGATAGCCCAGTTGGCAATGCTATAAAAGACCAAGGAAACGAAAAAAAAAGAAAAGAAAAGAAAACAAATAAAACAAAACAGTCAGTAAATGTTTGAATGAGGAGGAAAAGAATTGGAATTTAAACGAAGCAACAAGCGACATTCTACAAACGACAACAAGATGAAATTTGTAGCGATACCAAATCGACAACCCAAGTGCGAATTGAAGAGTTCCAAGTGAAGTGGTTAAAGCCAAAAGGTGTCATGTGCAACACAAAAAAAACAGAGAACAAGAATAATTTTCGGCCAACAGTAAAAGAACACACACACACACACACACACACAGAATCTTCAGTTGTTCAGTTGTGCTTCTTCTTCATTCGTTAGAGTGATGACTGATGAGTTCAGTCGATCCTTTGAGCAACTACGACGACGACAACTGCCTCACAACAACGTCAAGTGTCAACATATATGGACATAATGGCGTGTCAAGTGTGTGAGCTAGCGAGCGATCCACCACTTGGTGGGTCGGGTCGGTCCATTAGGCGACATGGCAATTGATTGCGTTTGTCGCATTCATCCAGCATTTGCTCTTGTTCAGAATCGAGTTTAAGTTGTTGTTGTTTTTAGTGTTCCTGCTACTACTAATTTCATTTGGAATTGTTGGAATTCTTAGCATGCGACAAATATTCGCAACTCTAAGTACGTCAGTCGGTCTGTCTGTCTGTCTGTCTGTCTGAATGTTTGTCTGTCCAAGTGTCCGCCCGAACGATTAGCAATTCCTCAGATGTAGAAGCTTTTATGTACATTTTGACATTTTATCTGATCGCGAAAACTGCACACATTTTAGCACCTCGTTTTTGCTACGATCTCTTCATAGGGTGACCATTCTACTTTGTTTAACCGAAGGTATTGGTGAAGATGATGATGATGATGATGATGAGGTGTTTGTGTGTATGTGTGCATCCTGAGAATAGTTCAATGATTTATGTTTGGGATCGTTAACAAAAATCTCTAGTCCCCATGCCCCTGCAACGTTGGCGATCAATTTAAAGTTCATTTAGGTCTACCGTTGGAGTAATCATAAGTAGGTACAATATAAGTATACTAAGTTGCTTGGTTGATTGGTTACTAGTCTAAGGCGTGAAATACGCCACTTTAGCTGCTGCCAATAACCAGTGGCAATGGTAGTAGCTGTGGCAGTGGCAGTCGCAGTGGCTAACAGCGGTCGAAGAAGCAATTTGTTGCTGCTTCATGTCTGGTCAATTGTTGTATGAGAAGTATTTCTTGATTTATGCCGCAATCGAAGTTGGTTTTTATGTCTCTTCCTGCCATCCTGGCATCGGTAATGCTATTGCTTTTGGCATTGCTATTGCCGCTCGTACCACGGATGTCAACGCAGCTTGCGATGATTGTACAAATGATTTATCCGTGCGCTGCCGTCGCCACCGCTGATGTTAGCCCCCCGTCGCATATTCAACGCCTCGTGACCGCTAATGCGCGCATCATTCGTTTGAGTGCATCGCAAAATCGGCTTACGAATCGCTACTACTTCTGTTTTTTTTTTTTGTATTTCCAACGCGAATCTAACAGATACAAGAAACAGTATTTTGTGGTCTGGACTTCTTTGCTGTCGCTGCTGCTGCGCATTCGCACGTCACTTCATGCAAGTTACAACAAGAAGTGATCTCTCTCGCCACAAGTGATGATCGCCTCGGAATTCAATTGATAGTTTGATTTATTGCTACCGGTCGTTCGATGTCTCCACTGCCATGCCAATTCACTCCACGCCATGATGATGATGATGATGCGCACTTGTAAGTATCTCCATGTGAGTATCTTTGCTTCATGTGTGTACGCGTGTTTGTTTGTATTTTGCAATGCATATAAATGATTATTATGGTTGGAGTTCGAATTGATGGTAATGGTGTTGGTATTGGTGTTAGAGTTAGCTGGGGCTGGGGCAGGGGCATAGTTGCTGCTGAAGCTAAACGCGTCATGAACATTTAGCGCTGATCTTGTTCATCGCGTCGAGTCGAGTCGAGTGTAACGCATTTGAGCTTCTGGTTTTTACCATATGATGTTGTTGTTGTTGATGCTGTTATACACGCCTATCTTAAATGTAAGTAGCTTCACTACGTTACTTTGTTGTTGATGATTACGATGATGATGATGATGATGATGATGATGATGATGCTGATGATGGCTAAGGCTCACACACATTCATTACCAACAAACAATACGTATGAGTAATTTTTTATATTCTCACGTATCTTTGCCTTTCAACGTTTCACCCCTAATCATATTTAGAAACACCATGGATGATCATGTTTGCGACAAAATTAAGCATTAACTTGACCTTCATTGTTATTGTTACCTACAGTTACCCCAACCACTAGAGAAAGCCAACATGAGCTTATAAGGACCGAGACGACCAGTTTCATTTTACAATTGTGAAAAATCCTACACTTTGTCACCTTTCGCAGGCGAATTAGTTGCACAATGAATTGAAAGTCGAAGGCAAAGTCTAAGTCAAAGTCAGTCAGGTACAAGTCACATCTGCCCAGACTAAGTAGACTGGGAAGCCTTGAAAACCGTTCATCATTTGTTCGTTCTCAGATGAATTTCACAGAAATTCCATGAAATAAAATTTGAAAAAAAAAAAAAAATAAAAAAATATATTTAAGAATTTCAATCTAAAACCAAATACTAAAAATATGGCAAATTTTGGCATCGTCCAAGGAGCTTGTGAAAGGACATACATACTATAATACTACATAATGACAATGAAGTGCTGGTCACTGTTTGTTGTTGTGGTTGTTATTGTTGAAGTGTCTTCGTTGTTCCAATGCGCAATGATTTGGAAATTCTACAACAACAAGAACAACAAAGAGTCTTTCTTTCTTTCTTGAATTTAGTTTGGACCGTTCTCACATCAGTGGCAATTTGTTTTGCGCAAGTATGAGTTGTCAAATAAAATTAGTTCAGATTGCAGCAGCACCCGATCGAGATGATGTGAGGGATCTAGTAACAGAGAGAGGGGGTTCTGTTCAAACCAGCCATGCAGTCACTTACTAGTAGTAGTTGGCCATACAACACACACACACACACACACACACTCACACACACACTCACACACACACACACATACATTGAGAGACACAAGAGACAAACACATACACATACTAAGAAGAATTGAACATCTCGGCTGACATCAGAGATGCTTTCTTCTATACACACCTTACTCGGTTTGGTTTCGTTTAGTTTGGTTGGGTTTGACTTGGTTAGGCTGAGCTGAGCTGGGCTCAGTTGGCCAACTTGACTCGAAAAGGTGTTGGAAGTTGCACAATAAATAAATAAATAAATTATAAAAACAAAAACAAAAAAAAAAAAACAAAAAAATAAACCTAAACAATATAAAAAGCGTAATTGTGTGTATCTGTGAGTGTGAGTCTGAGTCTGAGTGAGTATTTATGTATGTTTGCACAAACCTAGAAGGCATGTTACGTTATGTTATATTATGGTGTGGTATAGTATGGTAAGGTACTTGGGGTAGAAACCATACTTATGGGTCTCGGATTACATTGTGCGTGTATTCCGTACGCCGCATTATTCTAAGAAAGCGAAGCGTATAAAAGGTGAGCGTGATGAGTATCAAACAAAAGCTCCGTGATAATCAAGTGAGCGAGTGAGCGAGCGCAGTTTGTAAGCGGTTGGCTGGTGTTTGGATCGGAGACAGGGTGCGCGGGTTATTGGTGGCAGGAAACATAACAGTTGTATGTTATTGCATCGAGTTATGACAGGAAATTAGAAGCGACTAATACCCAAAACCATGTGTGTGTCTCGAACTTAAGGTCTTAACCTTAAGCCTGGACACGCTTTAGGCGCATCACATTAGATGCAGTACATTATGTAATAGGTTTAAAGTGCGTCATCCACTTGAAATTGAACTGAAGGATAAAAACAATTTGTAACAAGTTTCTTCTTCAATTGAATTTCTATAAACATCACACTATTGTTTATATAATAAAGTATCATTTTATCAATGATGTTTCCAACACATAGAATCGAGTATCGGAGAACAGAAAGTATTAGCATGGTGAGGAAAACAAGGAGAATTGATCTAGTCATTTCTATGCTAAGTAATTAGTTCAGATTTTAAAAGCATTTCTAGATGATCTGAAATTTGGAAACCTTTATTATCATTTCTTGAAGTAGAGACCTGTGGATCTCCTTAGAATCTTATTCTTACTGTACTCTGATAATTTGATTCAAGTTGATTGGCTGATCAAAGTTTATTTTATATCCATTTATCTAGCTATCTAACCAATAATCTATCTGTCTATCTATTTATCTATATAAAATCGTTTGTGAATTTGTTAGAACCGCATGTTCTCTGGAACCATAAGGGAAATTGATCTATACAATTTTTCCCGTGAGTTCTTCTGGGTTTTTTTTTTTATTTATTTTTTTTATTTTGGACCTGGAAGATGGATGGACCTGGGAGATGGATGGAGGATGGAGGATGGGGATTATTCATATTTATATAGTAATAGTTCTGAAGACAAGTCTTTTCTAGCAAATGCACAGTTGTACCATAAAACAATGTTTGCCGGGTCAGTTAGTATATGTATGAAAATACATATGTATTATATCTATCTTCTATATACTCGTAAGTATATAAAAAGTGAAGGTATGTATGTATGCATTTATGGGGCTTATGAACTCCGAAACCGCTTTACCGATTTTGATGAAAATTTCAGGGAAACTCTTGCATAGTCTGGGGAATGTTTAAGTAAAGTTTGGTGCGGATCAGACTATCGGAAAGAGAAGGAATTGATGAATAAAATTTTGCATATAAACCTTAGAGAAATATTTTCAAATCAATCAGTAGTCTTTTTCATACATCTTAAATACAAAAGCCGATTTTGAAGGCGATTTTGACGAAAGTAGGGGATTGCTAGTTCCTTTTAGCATAGCAAATGATTTTTAACAAAAAAAGGTGGTCATAAAAAAGCAGGCAGTTTAAAAAAGTACTGGTCATTGTTAATTAGAACAAAATTATTATCGTCTTCCTTGTTTTCTATTTGAATTTTTGGATTATCTATACATAAATATTACTCATTGTCAAATCATATGATTCTTCTCAATGTTGAAATATGCATATTTCAAGATCCATAGAATCTATATAATTGGGTGAAGAAATGTTTGTTACTTATAATACTTAAGTGGGTTATATGGAAGGTAAGCTAGAATTGATAACCGGTGATGAAAACCAAACCACTTAAGATATACAATATTACGTCCATTGTAATGTCACTGAAGTGAATTAAAAGTTCAAACTTTTCCAGCCTTACTTACCTGTTGGTGATATTGCTAAATTTGATGTTGCTAGTGGTGACATTGGAGTCGATTGAGATGGTATATTGCTGCTTGCATCCAAGCTGCCACCCAGAAGTGGGGGCAGCATTGGAATTGCAGCCATGGTGGGCATTGGAGCCCTAATGGCTGACGAGGTGTTACTTCCGGTTGCTATTGTTTGATGTTGTTGATTTAATGTTTTTGTTGTTGTTTCTGTGGGTATTGTTGTTGTTAGTGATAAAGGGGTACAAGTGATGTCAGTTGTTGTCACATCTGAGCTGTTTGTTGATAAAGTTGTTGGTGTCAATGGGTTTTTTGTAGCCATGCCACAGTTAAAGGCACATTTACTTGTGTTTTATTACAATAACTTAATGAATAATTTAGATTTATAACAAAAATAATTGCACAAAGTCAAAACAACCGTGAATCGGTTAATAAACCATTAATTTTGCACCATTTTTTATTTGAGATTTACCGACGGTAAACACTTTAAGTCGCAACGGAACCGACAAATATACCGCAAATATACCGCAAGAGAAGATGACTTGGTTAATTGTTAATAATACAATTTATCGGGTTTCTATTTATTTTTTGGTATATTAAATCATGATATTTTTATTATGCCTTCTGTTCAATTTTTCTCCGAGTGACAATAATTGACGCGTGAGTTTTTTCTTGTATTGTATTTTCTTTAACTTTCTTTTGTTTCGTCTTATTTAGAGTTGCATTGCATTGCACACTCGTGCGCTCGATCGACTCGACGCGCACTCACTCACTCACGACGGCAACTCTGTTAACTGACTGAGAGACGAGCGAAAGCCAAAAGCCCGAAAGTAGAAATAAGCCTGGCCAACTGAATGCCTCGCCTCTGTCTGCCTCAGTCTGCCTCTCTTTCGTACGTTCGTATGCTTGCTTGGCCTGGCTTTGAGCATTTGAGCGTTAAGCAGTTGCCTTTGCTAAATATCTAATGTGGTTATTGTTGTTGTTGCTCCTCTTGTTGTTGTTGTTTCTGTTGGTGATGTTGTTGGTGATGGAGAGCTCCCAATGAGTGCGCGCTCAATTGCTTATGCATTGAGAGTTAAACTTAGCTGAGATGAGTTGATTTGAGCTGAACTAAACTGAATTGAGCTGAGCTGAGAGAGTATTAAAATGAGTCAAGTTCTTTCATATACATATTTATTATGGTTGAGCGTGTTCATGTATGAGAGTGTTGCCTTAAATACTCATACACAGAAAATGGTTTAAAATTGTTTAGTATTAATAATTAATTGATTTTTGTCAAATTATGTATTTTAGTTTAAAGATCAAAAGAAAATATTAATATTGACTAACAAAATGAATAATGTTTTCATATTTAGTAAGATTACATATGGATATGCGAGTATAACAAAATACTCGTATGGTTAGTAAAGTGAAAAAAAAAGCTCATAAAAACCGAAAGCTTAATTTTAATCACCGACAGCCAACAGAAGCCCATCGACTTGAAACAAACACAAAATGAAAAAAAAAAATGGCAAAAACAACTGTGCCAGAGCAGAAAACTGACAGGCAAACGGAAGCCGTGCAGCCGGAGCTGCTAATCGCACACTTTGATTATGATATATGCGGGCATTCATATGCACATCATCTATACACACACACACACACACACATACACATAAGTAAATACATGTGCACATGTGTTACATAAAGAAAGAAAATGAATAACAAAAACAGACATGATGGCTGTCTCGGTGCCGCCGCCGGTAGCCATAATAGTTGGTCGTCATTGAGCCGAGCCGAGTCGAGTCGATTTGAACCACTACTGAGGTTGAGGTTGCTTAAGAGGCAGAGCCGCCACGACGAGATGCGACGTAATGAAAGGGTTAAGTATGAATATAATGTCGTTCATAAGTTGTGCATGCTTCCTTGCACTGATAGGTATTCCATAAAACTACAATAACTCAAGACAAGTCAAGCCAAACTGAATGTATGTTGAAGTTGAAGTTGAATTTGAAGTTACAGTCCTCTAAGCCAATCCTGTCTAGGTGCCCCGCTGTGCCACTGTCGTCAGTCAGTGTCGCCAATAAAGCAAGGGCTCTGATTCACACGCTTCCAATGCTACTTGGAATAACTCGACTAAATAGACTATTGTCCAGTGTCTGTGTGTCTATGGTAAGCGAATCACCCAAATGTCCGTGTCCAACATGTCCAGGCAAGTAAAATATTGCAGCAGAGAACATAGAATGCGAACAAAAAACGTATTAGATTGAACATCAATGTAAAAGGAACAACAATAACAGCAACAAGAAAAAAACAGAAATCAAAATGTTGTTGTTGTTGTTGTTACACGTGGATGTGGTTAAGTGGTGGAAAGCATAAAAACAAGAATCCGTGGGCGCGGTAAGCTATAGTAACCGATTAACGCCAAAGCCAGGCAGGCAAGCAAGCAGCCAAGCAGCCAAGCAGCCAAGTAGCCAGGGCAGGCCAAAGATAGTGGTGCGCTTAACAAGGAAAACCTCTTTTTTTCTGTCACCCATTCTCATACTCAGTCTTGTTCTCCCATTTCCACTTGGGGTTCTATTCGTTTCTCTTTAATTTGTTTGTTTGTTTTTGTCTTCTCTATTAGTACATAAGTATTTGAGGTGTCCACCATCTCAATCTCAAATCTCAAAAATTGAGCAAAATGAGTAAAGAATTTAACTCAACAGAAAGCGATTTGAGTGCAAAAAAAAAATACAAAATCAGAGGAAACTGACGAACAATGACGGTGGAGCAATAAAGATGGTGTACATACATTCACACACACATTTACACATAAATGGAAGAAGAAGAAGAAGAACAAGCAAAATAAAGCTTCATACCTCGTAATAACACAAATTACGAATTCCATTCGCTTGCCTTAGTGTCTTCCGTTTAGTGCGTCCGACATCTGTTACCCCGACACTGGCGGCGGCCTAATATGGAAGACGTGTGCAAATTCGGAAAGCGTAAAAGTAAACAAACAATCATTGACACTAACTTGGCTCCAAAAGCCATCGGATGAAGGGGCAGTGCAAGGGATGAAGAGAAACTGAAAATGGATAAAAATGAAACTTGCTGCTTCAAATATTGCATTGTAGATAGATGGATGAATGGATAAATGGTTGAATAGATGGTTGTTTGGCTACTTGGTTGGTTGGTTGGTTAGTTGATTGTGATTTCATATTCAAGGCGGAGTGTGGTGTGCGCATTTAATGTAACTTCAACAACAATAAAAATGACAACAACAACAACAACAGTAACAGAAACAACAATAACAAGAAAATTAAACAACCAATAAGCGCGGTTTTTGCTGGGCAATTGTAAGTGCGACAGAGAACGGAAATGGCATCAAGTTTTGTTTGTTTGATTGTGTTGTATTGAGTTGTGAATTGTATCAATGAGTCTGTGCGCGCGTGTGTGTGTGTGTATGTGTGCGAATGAGATGATGGATTTTTTTTATCAAGCAAAATGAGATGCAAAAGAAGACACTCAAAGCCGTCGCTAAATGATGGAGATGCAAATGATACAAGATTCATAAGTTGTAATTGATTAACGAATTCAATGAGAAAAAGAAAGATAATTTTTTCTCAATATTTAATAAGCGTTTCTCATTGAATTTTTTATAGATTTGATTTGATTTTAAACCAAGCTGAACAAATAATGTTATCAATCAATCAATTTGAAATTATAGCATGAATTAATGATTGCCCTTGCTCACATACCATGACCTATAACCGATTTGCATAACATTCAATGCACATTAATATACAATTTATTTCGCTTTAATAAAATATGACCAACTAGCAATAATAATTTTTATTATGCATAATTAAAAATAATAAAACAAATTCTCATTGCGAACAAATAAATAAACGCACATTAACATATTAATATATGTAAGTGATAAATGAATGATAATCAAAGAAACTCAAAAGTCTCCAGTTTCATTTTATGAAAACTTAAACAAAGCGACGGTTTTCATTTTTTTAATTGATTTTTTCGCTCATTGAAATCATCAACCACGTAAAGGAAACTTACTCTCAAAGCAAAACAAAATGCAAGTCAAAATCACTCAATTTAAAGTCACTCACTCACAACAAAAGACCAACTTACTGATTGTGAGTGAGAGAGAGAGAGAGAGTAAGAGTAGGAGAGTGAAATTAATAATTTGAGTAAAATGTATTGTTAAAGCGAGATAAACTGCTGTTGCTGTTTTACTCTAACAAAGAGGGGTGTGAATGACATTCGCAGCCAATCAGAAGCATGCTGAATGCTTCGTTGCACTGCAATGGCGGCAGTGGACACTCAAACCTACCAAAGTGTCAATGAGTGAATGTGACATGTGAGTGTGTTGTTGTTGTGTTTGTAAGTGTGAGTGTTACCCACACACTACACTACTCTACCGATGGATACGATGGATACCCTTCTGTTGAGTGTTGTTTATTGAGCTAAACACGATGTTGTGTGCCACTGTTTTTGTTTTTGTTGTTTTTTTTGTTTTTGTTTTGGTTTGTCAGTTATTTAAGTTAGTTTGGCTCACTGCTAATTGGATTTGCCGAGCCGCTTTCAATCGAAATGAGTTGAATCGTCGTCGTTCGCTATGATTGATTAGATTAATTATGCGTTTAATTAAACATTTATCTTTTATTGTACAAGTATACAAACATATATCGTTGATCGGATCAGATCAGATTCGTTCGTATGTTACTTGTTTGATTTCAAGCGATTCAATTTGATTTGGAATTGAGTTAAAAAGAAAAAAAAAAAAAAGAAAAATATTTTCGCATTTCATTTGCCGGAAATGGCGAAATGAATTGTGTTTTTACGAATTTTCCAGCAACTCTAAATACATTTGCATGTTAATTGTGTATGTACATATGTATGTATTTGAATGACTGATTACTGTTATGTGCCTGTGTGTGTGTGTGTGTGTGTGTATGTTTATTTATCATTGCGTTTTTGTATAAGTTTAAATGGTTTCATAGTTAATTGCCCAACGAATGCCGTCGACTACCCCCAAACTACTGTCCAACCTTCTTTTAACTTAAAAAAACACATACTCGTACGTATTGAATATTTCATTATTTTCCTCTATTCTTATACTCGATGGTAGAATAATATTTTTCCTCATTCAAATTAGAATTAATTATGGCCTCTTTATTTTTTGACAAAGTGACGTCGCCGACGCCATTAAGTTAACTTAACCAAGTCAAAGTCGTTGGTAGCCAGCCAGGCTTGGTCAAACATGGCCAGACCAAGTAGTCCAAGTAGTCAGTCCCAATGGTCTTTTTGTAGATTTCTTATCTTGGTTGTTATTTTTGTTGGTTGTTCTTGCTGTTGTTCGCTCTCATTATTTCTACATGCTCGAATCGAGCCAATTTTCGAACTCCCCCTCAAGTATTTTTGGGGTAGCAGCGCTTCCTGCTTTTGTTCTTATTGTTGTTTATTCAAATTTATCGCGGCGACTATGCCTATGAGTGTGTACACCTACATACATACATACATATGTACATATGTGAATATACATATCTATGTGAATGTGGGTTCGTTTAGCTGCGCGGTGGTGTTTACCCATATCTAGGCATATGCTGATTGTGGGTATTCTAAGTTAGGCATTAACACAATGGACGCGGGCGTCGGAATCCATGAACCGTAAAACAGAAACACATCCATAACCACTAGACTGGAGTTTAGTTGAGTTGAGTTGAGTAGAATGCTTAGCATTTTTGTAGGCTTTTCCATTACTTACTACTTGGCAATCTTTTCATTTTGTTTTTATAGTTTCCTGAAATGAGTTTTAGAGAAATTCTTTTTTTTTTCCATAATTTTCTTAACTACCAGGAAGGCCATGAAACTATGATATTTGATGATCTTTAAAGTTCTCAAAGACGATTATTATGTTTTAAAATTCTGTTAAGTGATATGAGGCCAATTCCTTATACCCCAACTCAACTCAACGCAACTCAACTCAACACAACCCAACTCAATTCAACTCAATTCAACAGTCTACTTAAAGAGTAAGTAAACAAAATAAAGCGCATCTAATCGATTTCCTACACCTTGTAGTTATTGCTTTTGTTCAGGTTTAGTACTAAATGAAGGACGACGCTTCTAATGTTTTTCCAATAATTTGTTGAATACTTGAACAATGCCACGTATGGTAAGTAAATACTTTGCAATTGCAATCGAATGCTCATGACACGTGGAGTACGATGAATATTTTGCCATAGTTAAGCAACTCATTTGAGTATTGGATTTTTCGTCATGGCAAATGCCAATTGGACATGGGGCATGACACAAATTTAAATTATTATTTTGATTATTGAGTTCATGCACAACAAAGTTTGTGTTATGTTCCCAACTCTTCCCTTCTGTTTCAGTAGCCTCCTTGATCATCTTGTTGTTTTGGTTGGCTGTCAGTTCATATTTTCAGCAATGTTTATTGCTCCCGAATGTCATTTCAAAGTTAATCGAATCACAGCAGGAAAAACTGACTTTCGAGAGAGTTAAGTTTGCTCTGCTCCTCTGTCACTCAACACAATATCATATTGGATAGTAGATTGGAACAGTAATCTACAGAATCATCATTGGTAAAGGGTGAACTGAAACTGAGTGAAGAGAAGAAATCATTAAAACCAAAGCAAAAGTTTAACAACAAGATGTAGATGTGCTGCTTCTGTCTTTAAAGTCATAATCCACATGTATTTACATAAAACACATTTTGGAATAGTTCAATGATCATCCAAATTAAAGTAAGCAAAGTGATGAAGATAATAGCATCAATTGACCTAAAATTTTTTAACTCAAAGAAAATTGGTTAGGAATAAAAATGAGAACAATCGATTATGTACTTTTCCCTCATTACAAATTTGTAATCAAATTAAGTTTTTCTATATATGTAAGTATGTATTTGTATATCGAATTCACAAAATTCTTCGACTTCAAAATTTAATGTTCAATGTTCGATTTTATATTAATCGGGTCCCTAAAGAGTTTCGTGATTTTTTTCTTCTCATTTTGTATTTTTTTTTTGAGGAGGTAATTTTATAGTTTGTGCGGCAATGTTGCGTGTTTGCATTCATACTGAAATGATTTTCACATACCACAAATGGAAGGACCAGTGGTTGCGGCGGCGGCGGCGGCGGCTACGGCGGCTGCGGCGTCTGTGGCTTCAGTTGCAACAGAAGCAAAGCCCTTAAGTCAAGAAGAAAATCCAATTAAATTCGGTAGCAAAAGAAATAAGTCGAAACTGTCGGCAAAATGATTCGACAATGCATGTATTTGCGTCAACATTGATTTCGCTTCGTGACACTGGCGTGAAGTAGACATCGTCCAAGACATTCAGCGAGCGAGATACTACCAACATTCCTTGCGGATCTTGACTTTATTTCATGAAATGCAAAGTTGTAGATTGCGTTTTGAGTGCGTTTTTGATGCTTCTTTGTTCGTTCTTTCTTTCTTTCTTTAGTATTCAGTTTTTTGTTTTGTTTTTGTTTTCTTTTTGATGCTACTATTCCATTTCCATCATGTTCAAAGGATCTGTGTCTATAATAAGAGTATGAATGTATAAGACAAACTGTGACAAGAGGAGGGATTATGGGAGAAGGAGACTTAAAGCAACTACCGCAGAACCGTCGAAAAGTTGCGTGCCCATAGGTATTCTGTGTAATTGCTCAACAATTGCAACGGCAGCTTGGTTTCCCTAACCCTAGCCCCCATGAATCCCTATTCCATCACATCCCATCCCATCACATCATCATCAGCCGTAGTAGTAGTTGCAGTAGAGAGTAGCAAAGCCACAATATGAACTTTGTCGTAATGTTTGCGCCTCAACTCAACTCAACCTCAACTCAGCTCAGCTTCTTCAATTTTTGCTAATGCCACATTCGATTCGTGTTGGATCTCTCGTCGCGTCTCGTCTCGTCTTGTCTTGTCTTGTCTCCTCTACCTCCTCAATTCATCAAGTATCCATGTTGGTGTGTGTATGTGTGTCTATGTGCATTTTACGTCAATCTTACGGAAATCTGATTTAAAAATTATTAACAACATGCAATGGCTAAAAATATTTACAATCGAGTCGACAACTCGACTCTTGACTTGACTTTCGACTTGAGTCGACACAATAAAAAAAAAACAAAACAAAACTTTTCGAGCGAGTTCTGTTGAACAACAAGACAAAAAAAAAAAAACAAAAAAACCGACACGAATCCCATATCTGCATCTTGATTACCACAAAATTAAACTCCATTTTCTCGTGTGTTGTGGCATTTTGAGCTCTTAATATGACTTGATCTTATGTCGCTTTATGGGATGAATTAACTTACGTTAAAGGAACCTAGGTACTTTTCATTTTTCCTTTGTATTTTTTTTTTCTGTATCCACGCCTTACAAAATCAACTAAAAATATGACACAGTGGGGGCGGATCGCCTTGTGCCACTTTCTAAACTCAAACTTAATTAACTATTCCAGTAGCAAGACACTGAAAGAGACAGAGAGAGAGAGAGAGAGATGAAGAAGGAGTGAAAAAAACTTCTTCTTCAACTTTCAAATAATCGCGCACTCAATCTAAGCACTTAACAAGATACTGCAAGTTGAAGCTGATGTGGAGTGTGGCGTGATCAGAAGCGGGTTCTGCCCATTGCAGATGAAGAGTGCAGAAAATGGTGACTAGTGACCGCAACGTATAATTCAAAGTACGCCGTAAATATACACGTACATATGATATTTACATACATAACTAAGTACATATATACAAATACCGATGGGTACACAGGAAGGCAGGCAAGCAGGCAGGCAGGCAGGTAGTCAACTAGGTACCGAGACACTTAGCCAACCGTTATAGGGTTAATTAAATGCAACAACACAACAAAATACTTACATACTCGTACTTATATTTAAATGCAATACAAAAATACTCCTCCTCACCACTACTATGCATCTATTCATATCAAGTAAATATTTTGTGTACTGATTGTTATACTATTGTTGTATTGTGTGGAATGAGGCATGTGCAGACATTTCCTTATGCTTCACGTCTTGTCTTCATCACCATCACCATCACCATCCCCACAACATAATCAACATCATCATCATCATCATCGTCATCGTCATCGTCATCGTCACAACACCCTGGGCCGCACTGAACCTTTCTGTAGTAGTTCAACTAAATAAAATTATGCATATAAAGAAACACGGACGACAACAACAACAACTACAACAACAACAAGAACAACAACGATAATAACAATGTGCAGCAGCAGAAAGAGCAAAAACAAAATGGCGATAAGTACCGTAATTTGCATATAAATGGACGTAAAACGTCTTTAGTCACCCGAATCTTGAGCAAACCACAAAACAGAAGCGATTAACATTGTTTTTACTTAAATTTCGTTCACCATCACCCACCGATCCAATGGAAAAAATCATACAACAGTTGCCTACTATTGCAAGGTACTCGTTGATGTGATGAGGTGAGTGATTGGTATGAGGCAAGTGAAAAGATTTTTATATGCAATGCGCGAGGCAACAACCAACTAGGCGAATGTAAGTTTCAAGTAGTGTGTTGTTGCTGTTGTTGTTGTTGTTAGTGTTATTGTTAATATACAAAAGCGCAATTGGCACCATAAGCAAGCAACAACAATAGAAACAATAATAATGGCGGAAACTCTGACATGGCCACGGCTGCTGCTGTTCCTCCTACCAGGGCCTGATTTTCCATTTAGACAATGTACTGCCGCCACCTATGGCACACGAGAAAAATAAACCAAAAATTCATTTTTATTCTCATTATTCTATCCAAGTTAAGGATTTTCTATTAGTAGTAGAAATTTTACGCATCCAAATATTCTTTTATCTTAGATTAGAACTACTATTACTTATTGTATATGGGAGCAGAAAAATGTCTAAAATAAGTAAAAAGAAGATTAACTTTAGCTATGCCGAAATTGTACCTCTGAAGATATTCTGATAATTGTTCTATGGTCATGTTTTGTATGGGAGTTACCCCTCCAAATGGTGCGAGAAAATTTGAAATTTACATGGTTGATGTATATGAGTCAGACAATTATAGAATCCAAATTTCAGTTCAATAGTAAAGAAAAAAAAAAGTTTTTCTAATAAGAACATGAATTCGAATCTGGGTTTGTGTGTGAGGATACCCCACTAGTTTTCCTATTCGTCTGATTCACATATGATGAAAATAAAGATAAGATGGATAAGAATATTTATACTTTATAGGATCCCCGATGTCTTCTTCTGTGTGAAGAGTATAAAAAAAAAAAAAAAAAATACCAAAAGGGATCAGAAATGAATAAACATTGTAAAGAAGACACTTGTTCAATCAAAGTTTACTCGAAAATTGATGGAAATTTAATCACATCATGACTATCTCCAACACATCTGCCATTGCATTAATAGCATTAGAGTCAGTAAAGATTCCTTCTGAATCTTCTGACTTCTGGAATAGACTGACACTGGTACAATAATGATATTGTGTTAGAAAAGTTATGATAAGACTAAAGTCCAATTATATACTTCAACAAAAAATAATTTATCTAGAAGTAAATGGAGTCCCGAAGTTATGTTTAACATAATAATAATAAAACTTTTCCAAAGAAACTCAAGATTATTTTGTGTATTAGAGACGAAAATGAATGTCAACAATTTGATTATGGGCATAGTAGGACTAATTACCTTATATTTCAAGCAATCCATCGATCAAAATAAGTTTAAAACGAAATTTTGAACTATTGGAAATATTTAACTTGGTTATGCGGTAGCTTAGTTCTATAATTCTTCGTTCGAACTAAGTAAGAGCGAGTTTCTATTTATTCAATGCGAGTTTCTATTTGTACACAACAAGGCAGATTTGCCATTTGCATGAAATGTAATATAAAAATAATTTTTGTTTTAAATTTGCATTGCATTGCATAAAATACTTAATTTGTTTTTTAATAATGTTTCAAAATGATTTTTCAGTATAAATATAATTAAAAAAAAAACCTGATAGCCATAGAAGCTACTACCCCACATATTTTGATAGCTTGTAATTTGAATTATAAGGTAGCAACAAATAAAATAAATAAAAAAAAATAATAATTTAAAAAAAAAATCATTAAAAAGAGGAAAATACATAAAAATATGTAGTTATACAAAATTGGCTCGTTGGCTCAATGGTTAGTGCGCCAAGATGATATATTAGAGTCCTGGGTTCGATGCCCGCTCAAGTCTGGTCCTGCACTATTCTAATTTTCTCCAATCCTTCCTAACTAACTCTCCCCCTAAGCTGAAGGCCTTCGGCGCTATTTCTCATATTAATAACAAAATTATAATTTAGTTCTATATAAATAAAAAATAAAAAATTTAATAAATTATACAATATCACATGGCAACTCTGAATGAAATAACATTTTGAGAACAGCTGATTTTAACGCGCACTTAAAGTGCTAAGTGCTATTTATGCGACATTTTAGTCCAACTTAATAAAACAACTTGGCATTGAATGATGAATTCGAGCTTTCTTAAATCGCTTAGTGTAAATGTTTTAAAATCGTATTGTAAAAGTGTTTATGCATGCATGGTCTTACTTAGTTCGAATGGAGAAAGATCGAATTAAGCTAATTAACACTTTCTGTATTTTCGTCATTCAATTTATTGTTATTAAAATGAGAAATAACATTTCAAAGTTCATTAAAGCATTTAGCTCACCAAAAGAAAAGAGCCTCTAGTTTGACCAGCTACTCTGCATATCTAAATCCGACCCTGGCTGCTACTATTCACTTTTTTGTTGAACCGTAAAACGTGTAATGCTGCAGCAAATGATGTTAACAACACAACATCATCAAACAACACCCGCATGCTTCAAGCGAACTTTTTCATATTCATTTACCTTCCTCTTTTTTTCTTCTCCATTATTATAGTATGTAGGTTTTTGATTTTTGTTGTTGTTGTTGTTGTTGTTTTTGTTAATTTTGCTATTAAAAGTTGCAAAAAGTTGAGTGCAAAATCAAAAGCTCCCTCAGCCATTCATTCTTCTGTTACTTCATTCCACTCCACTCCACTCCACTCCACTCTACCACATCTCATCGCATCTCATCTAAGCTCTCCTCTCATATCATATGTGTGTATCATATATACATACTAATATATATTTTTGTATTGTATTATGCAAATGCCAACACATTCACATTTAATTACAACGTTGTACCGTTATAATTGCACTAGAAGCCCGCGTCTATGAATCACAGTTAGTTGTGTTGTGATGTGTTGTTGTGTTGTGTTGTGTTGTGTTTCTACATACTTACTTACTTAAATGTATTGTATTTCGAAACAACAAAATGTTAAATAAAATTGGAATATTTTTCATTTTCCACCTAGAAGACGAAGAAAGAAAATGAAAAACTGTTAGCAATTTTCATTATGCGATTGTTATCTTTTGGCAGCCGCCAACAAAAATGGCTGCCCGACAAGTTACATTTTTGTCTCAAAATCGCACAAAGTCGCAGATACTTTTTCACAATAATGATGAAGATGATGATGGTGATGACGATGTCGATGATGATGTATGTAATATGAAAAATAATGGCCTTAATAAGAAAGATACTGCATACTTATAAGAATCACATGAAACAACAAAAACAAAAACAAAAACAAGCAATTTAAACAAATTAGACTACCAAAGCTTGGAACTGTAGCCACCACAACTGCACGCATTAACTCTTTACCTCTTCATCTTCATCTTCCCCTTCCTCTTTTTTTTTCTATATTGTATCCATGATACAACAATTCTTGGTTATTCAAAAACAAAAACAAAAACAAAAACGAATGAGATGAGATGAGAGAAACCCTTCTTCAGATGATTCGCGAGCTCTATCAAAAAGTAATAAATCCACTTTTGATCTGTCGTAAATCTTTGCGTGAAATCTTTGAGTTCCCTTTATGATTTACCCACATAAATCAAAATTATCGGTTTTTGCGCCACTTTTTGCGCCTCGATTCGCGATTTTGCTCGTTTTTTTTTCATTTGCTCATGATTCGTTCGTTCTTTCTTTCATCTGTTTGTCTGTCTGTCGTAATATGTTTTTGTTCTTTTTTTTTGGTTTTATGTGGATGACATTGTTAACAGAGCTGAGAGTGTTAAACGCATTTAAATGCATTTTGTCACCAAAAACAAAAAGGAGAAAAAAAAAACAAAAAACATTCGAACGATGTTTTTAAGATGGCTTCTGATCTCTGAGACACTTCTCCCGATAAGCAAAAGTTGACAAGTTCGAGCTTCTAAACTGTTGCATGACACATTTTTAATGTGTTGTTTTTTTTTTTTTTGTTTCATGTATTTTTGGCATCTAATTAAATCCACAATTGACCGCAAAGTGGGCTCAATGAGGCGCAAAATTTAGTCTAAGAAAATCTCAAGTTGGTTCACATAAAATTTCAGCTGTCGGTGGAATCAAACAAGCGATCGCACTCACGACAACTCAACAACACGAAAAGTGATCCGTGGTCCGTCGTCATGAGATACATTTAAAGATATGTTTGAGTTTTGGTTACAATGGAAGTAGAATGATATCAAAATGATGGAATTCATGTCATCACATGCAAAGTAAAAATTGTCTAATTTCATTTAATTTCGGGTGAGTGTCCCAGAAATTAATATTAATACACAAGTAACGCAAACCGAGTCGAGCTGAACCAAATGGAACTGAACTGAACCGAATTTAAGACGTTGAGACATGAAGACAAAAGCCGCAACAAATAGACCAATGGTCGGACAGACAGACAAACAGATAGATAGACACAATTATAACATATTTTTATTCATTTAATAATTAATAATTTGTTTGGGTCACGAAACTCTCGGCAAAAGAAAACATAAGGAAAAGTTGAAACAAAACCCATCCCATCCCATTCCATCTCTTCCCATCCCATCCCAATACACTTCGCTCTAACATAAGTAGTACAGCCCAGCCTAACTAACGCAACCATCATACAAGTAGTAAATAGAATTTGGTGTATTTTTCTTTTCTTTTTTTTTTTAAATTTTCACAAATTTCTTCACTGAAAACCATGCGTGAATGAGTAGATAGATAGATATACTTTGGACAAACAGACAACCAGACAGACAGACAGACAGTCAGGCAGGCAGGCAGGCAGGCAGGCAGACTTTTGGAAGGCGGCATTCACCAAACATAACTTATATGATGTGAGTTCATTTGCCGAGGGTGAGTGAAGTCGATAATTGCTGTCACAAATTCATGTTACCGCAAGATACCAAAAAATGAAAATTAAAAGACAAAAAAAAAAAAAAAACACCAACAAAAAATAAAAAAATAGAAAGACAAAAAGCCAAATGTGCAAACATACAAACACAACAAAGACGAATTCATCGCATGTCATTTACTTTTGGCCACGATGCTTCCGCCGCCACTGCCGCCTGTTTCTCTTCCTTTGCCATTGATAGCCATAGAAATCTACACGCACACGCACTCATTTAGCGTAGCAATTAGCAGATATGTACTTTCCAAATACACACATGTAATCATACAGATATTATTGTATATGTAGCTAAAAGATACTTTTACTCACACAAAAAAAAAAAAAAACAATTAGTTTTATCCTTATTCTCAGGTTGCCCGATTTCAATAAACTCACATGTTGCATGAGCGAACTGAGTCAGTGTCAGTGTCAGCGTCAGTTGTCTGATTGAATGTTCAGTTCAATTCGTCTGAGAGAGAGAGAGAGAGAGAGACGAGGATTCCCTGGAATACGACTGACAATGTTCAGACAGTTGATTTGCTTAGCTGTGATTCTCTATAGGTTTTGCGGTTTCATTTTGATTTTTGACGCAGGATATTGATCCGATTGAATAGCATGACATCCATCGATCGTTTATGATGATGATGATGATGAATGCAGATGCAGCTGGTAATGTTTTGGGATCTCGGAAAAATGATGATATGACATGAAAGCTCTCTTGATTGTGTTTAATTTGCGCATGAATTTATATCATTTTCATCTCGCGCACATAAATCTACCACTTGGTACATACATTTGTATATATAAAGTGCATCCGACACATGTTGACCCTTAAGACAAACAAATACAAATACATAATCCAGAACATACTTTTAGTACTTACTATATGAATGCGAATAGTGTGGATGAGTTGACTGCCGTCGGTGGATACTTGGATGGGCGAGCGGGCAGTTGGTCTGGCGTGGCGCACAAAGATAGATAGATAGTTATGTTTGTGACTTTGTTGAGTTTGTGAAGGAAATTAACCGATAAATTAATTCACACATTCACAGCAACAGCAACAGCAACAGCAACAGCAACAGCATTCAGCATTCAGCTAGAACCAGAACCAGAGTCAGAGGCAAATTCAGATTCGCATAAGATCTGTGGTTTGCAATGAACAACAACAACAAGCAAATTGAGTCAAACCTCGATTTTGTTGCCAAATAGAGACATCATTGTACGCTTTCGCTGAGCAAGAGCAGCAGCCGACGTCTCCACTCGACTCATTGAATTATGTATCTTGTTGCTACAGACTCATCGACGTAGTCTTGGCTTAGAGTGGGTTACATCGCCAGCGGCAGCAACTAAGGAAATCCAATGGATTCTGCGCTATGCTGCCCACATTCATATGAGCACCACACACACACACACACACACACACACACACATACACACACAAATATATACAAGTATATCTATGTATGTGTATATAGTGGGGAGATGTAAGTGTGTTTTGCTAAAATTGTCATTGGCTTTTGCAGTTAAATTAAGTCATAAATTCAGTATTTATCTCTTGAATGTAGTTTGTTGACCGTCATCACTTTTGCCGCGAGCAAACACACACAACTTACACTTACACATCGCTTACTCTACTTTACTTACTTTACTCTGCTTTTCTTCTTTCCACTCCACTTCACTCCACTCTACTCCTCTCTTCTCTACCATTTTATTAAACTTCGTTTTCTTTTTAGGGTTTTTGGTTTTAGTTTGATTCTTAGCCAAGTCAAGTGAGTCTTATGCTGATGCTGAGAATCATCAACGAATCAGGTAACTAAAAATTCAAGTTGTGCAACGAGACATTGAGGCACGCACAGTTTACACAGTTGCAACAATGGGAAAGAGCATAAATTATTAATTGCATCCTATTTGATCTACAAACAATAACAATGATAACAATACTATGAACAAAAATGTATCTCTATCGCTATCACAGTCATCATCTTCGAGTCAAGTCAAGTCAAGTCAAGTCGAATCGCATTGGATCGAATAAAACGTGATGATATTTTTCATGAATGTGGCATGAATGTAGCATCTTACTTACTTACTTACATACTTACCTATCTATTCTTTGACACCAATTACTCATGTTTGGGAACATTACTTTTTCGTCTGGTGATAAGCGGACATTATTGAATCGTAACACATAATAGACATTTTTCAGTGTGACACTCAATGCGGCAATGTCAGAGTAACAGTGGCAGACACCTGACTAAGTGTAAGTCATACGGTTGCAGGTAACCGAGTGCCACAAGCGATTGTTTCATATCTGAGATAGTGGATAAAAGAAGAAACAAAGACAAATACAGAGAGACAAAATGATAGAGGAGACGAAGAGGAGAGAAGAAAGGACCAACCCTCTAGTATTTATATTGGGGACAATATCGAAGCATCAAATGATTTTACTTCAGATGATGGTGCTGCTGCTGCTGCTGCTGCCGCTGCTGATGATGATGATGAACAAGCGTGAAATATTTTGACAAATCGCAGCCACTTAATCAAAAACACATCAACCAAGGAATAAGTTATGGAAGGCGACAAAGGTCTGCCTGGATCAGTATGTTTTTTGTCCATCCATCTGTCTCTCTGTTCATCTTGTTGTTGGGTGTCTGTTTGTGTGGCAGCTTCGTAGGCTGCCGTTACTGCTGTGACAACAGAAATTGTTGCTTTTCCCGTTCCCGCACTCTCTTCCAAGGTTGAATGGCGGAGCTGATTATGATTGGACGCTTGTTGATGCCGCTCACTGATAACTAAATGAAAATGCTGCCAAACTGTCGCACTGGGGAGGATTACAAGTGCTGGTATCTATCACAAGGTTCTTCTTGCAACAAGAACAAGAACAACAACAGCGCCCTTGTTCGTGCAACTCATTATCATTAACAACATCATCAGCATCATCATCATCATCATCATCCTTTGTGGCATTTTTGTTACTTGTATAAAGTTGATTGTTGGTTGTTGTAGCGCGTAATGACAACTCGCTTATGTTAACACTTTATTAGTCGCTTCCATCATATCAATCTTTCATTCCATTTTATAATGCACACGTACTCGTTTATGTATATTTAACGCACATATTCACACATGTTACATGCTGGATGCGCTGTGCTCTGATCTGATGTGATGTGATATGATATGATATGATATGATATGAGGTGATGTGATGTGATGTGATGTGATGAAGCCTGATGATCCTATTAGTTGCCTGCAATACAAATTACCAAACATTCTTCATCTGCATCAACTAATTGAGGACGTGACATTATAACATTTATAACCTCATCGTTCCCAAACGAATCAATTGATATATTGCGTTGTTTCCCTCCATCACTTTGGAATAAAAATATTTGAAGTTTATTTAAATATTTGTACTGTACATATTAACCACGATTTTTTAAGACTACTTACTATTTCTTTCTTCTGGAAAAAACAAAAAAAAAAAAAATAATAATAATAATAATAATAATACACTGTGAGGTACAAATATAAATTTATAAATTCTGATCACTTAGATTTTCAGCTTTTCTAACTGAAATTGTTTACTGGAGCTTTTTTTATTGTCATACGATAGTCCCAGAAAAAGGTATTTTCCTTAGGAAGTCAATGCAAACGTACATTACTGGTATAAGATCATGATTCATTCAAAATATCTGTTAAATTTACACCAACATCAGATAATCGTGATTTTAAGAACTAAAACTGGTGATTCCACATTTTCACAGAAATCGATTGATTACTTACTATTCCCAAAGTTATACTTTTACCTACAATATAACGGTGTGGTACTTTTATGGCCATTTTTGGTCTCAGTAAATTAATATCTATTAATGGCTCCAAGACCATCGGGTAGACCCCCGAGAAGCATATCGTTTTTTTTTTTGATAGTCAAGCTGCCATCAAGGCTCTGTCGGCTCATAGCACTAAAAGCAAAGCTATTCATAATACGGTGGTGGCTCTTAACCAGGCTCTGATTCACTAAGAATTACACTAATCTGAGTACCTGGTCATTCTGGCCTTACATGTAACGAGAAGGCGGATGAGTGAGCTAGAAGGGTATTGGCAATACGTAGTTCCCTAGCAGTTGCTGACATGCACAATCCCATAAAATCCATCCTTTCTGTAATGGAAGCGAGAACAAAGGTGCAATCAAACATGAGATGGGCTGATGAGCCTGCCTGTTCCGTCGCTAGGACACTCTGACCTTGTTAGCAATCAAAACGGATCTCCGAACACCTACACTTCCCTAAGAAAAGAATTCGGATGATGATGGGAGTCTTAACAGAGTTTTCCAAAAGAATGCATATTCCACACGAGATTTTTGTTGATGAAGAAAGATTCAGAGAGTATTCCACACCTCCTCTGTGACTGCCCTGCTTCTCTTGGAAGGTGTACCCGTCTTCTCGGGAAACCATTGCTTGATGAATTTGAATGTTTGGTAAAGGAAACTGGCTCTGTTCGTTGAATCTTCAGGTTGGCTTTAGAGGCTGAGGGAGACCTCTAGGATCAACTAGGCATTGCTATATGATTACCACAAGTTCATTACCCACACCAACATTTTCGCCGTAAGGTTTCTGGGTGTACTCGCGAGCGGCATTTTTAACTTAACCTAATCTAATCTAAATGTGTATCTATTAGACACAATGTCCACAGCCCAACAAACTACTTATGTAAAACCTGGCACAATTTCAGTTACATGAATTACGTATCTTTATAATACAAAATCTAAAACTATGAAACCTGTAAAAGTGAGTTTCGGTACTTAGTAGACCCTATTTTTGAAATCAAATTTTCTTAAATTTTTTTTTTTTTTTTTTTTTACTATAATCCTACTCACTCCTTATGTATGCCCAATTTGTTAAATATTTCATGATGAAACTAAATAAGTATATATGTACTTATGCCACACTACCTACAATTTAAATTGTCAATTGCAAAGTATGGAAAAATCTCTGAGAAATTGATGTTTCGTGTTTGACACTGATTGGCTTCCTCTTTTTTCATTTATATAAAATTACTTTTCAACTTATAATCTTAATATTATATTATATTTAATAATAATGCTCAGTTCATTGAATCCATTGCATATGCTCAAATTATATAATACGAGAAAACGATGTCGGTTCATCAACATTTCTTTCAAAGCAATTCAGTGCGAGCAGATCGAGCGATCTCTGACAGATACAGGAAACAAATGTTGAAATCACGCAAGAACGATTTAAATAGAACAAAAAGCAAACAAAAAGGTCGATTCTCGGTCGACCACTTTATCTAAAATTCAAAAGAGTTGAGGTAGCAGTAGCAGCAGCAGCAGCAGTAGAAGCAGAAGCGGACCGACAGGTGAACGACAGCGGCTGCACAGGATGCCCGGTTAGGGCCAGCGCCAATGATTCTAGAAGCCTCTAACGGCTTTAGTTAGCTCCATGCGTGTAGTAGAATAATTTTTGTTGTAGTTTTGATGCTTAGTTTATTGCGCGAAGCTACTATTTTGGGCACGCGATGAATCAATGGAATGGCGCGAACGAATCAAGCCAAAAGCGTTAAAACCCAACTGAGCAATGATGAGCGGCGCACGCATCTACAGGATCTGCTGTTTATATTTTTTTTTTTTCCATTTGGACTTTCACTCATTCAACGAATCATGCGTCAAAACTCACCTGTCTTTTCTTGACAAGAACAACAATAATAGCAGCATTGACGGAGGCGCAACGTCATGCCAGCCTCAATGTGCGGCCTCCACAGTCAGTAGTCAGTCATTTTCATTGCATTGAATCCCTTGTAGACGTTATCGTGCTATCGTCGTCACAAACTAAATTTATTCCATATTGACCATTTACACACATCGCTCTAATTTTTTTCTACACGCGCCTCAAGATTCCTGGCGTCGCCTGCATCCTTCAACCTTTTTATTTAATCGTTCACCTTCGCCTTCTTCGATCGAACTCCTGTTTTTAATTTTTTTTTTTTTTTTTTTGTTTTTTTTTTGGTTAGCTCATCATCAACGGCTTCATTTGTGGCATTGTGGCATGCTTCGCATAAGTGCATTTTTGTTGATGATGAATGGATGAAGGGGTATGCAACTGGAGCAAAAGCAACCCTTTGGTGGTGGTGGTGTGGTTATTGTTATCTCTAAAGTAGTTCAGGCTTCATTTTTTCTTAATTTGGAATTTATTTAAATCAACGAAGACGCTACTATCGACCTAAGGGTGCTTGTCGCTGCTACTCAAGTTTGGTTGTTTAGATGAATGACGAACGATGATGATGTTGATTGTTGATGTTTTGGTCTACACTCTAAAAACTGACCATGTTACTCTTTTTTTCTTTTTTGATTGTTGGCCACCATTTACTTTGTTGCACCTGCTTAGTTGTTGGTTGCTTACTAATGCATAAATTACAAGTTCGATGTCGTTTGTTGCCTTTGACTTAACTCAACTCATCTCAACTCAACTTGACTTGGCCAACATCATTTTTTTTCAAAATTTTTGTTTTCATTTTTCAAATTTTTAACTTGTAAAATCGTTTGCGGCTTGTTACCTTTCAAAAATGCAAATCATTGCGCCCCTTTCCTGGTGGTGGTGGTGGTGATGGTGATGGTGATGGTGTGGGCGCGAACATTAATCAAATTTTATGGAATTACACGCGTAAAAACGCATTTCATACTCAATTCATTCACTTACACACTTACATATTTTCTTACTTTTACTACTTACGAGTATAATAAATTAATCCAATTTATTCCTTCGCTTAACATTCATCAAAATGTGAATTTGACTTAACCTAATAAAAAATATAAGATCAGTTTGTAAGTTTTATCAAACAGAGATACTTTATATTGAATTGAGTCCTTTGGTTTTTTATGAATTCAATCGAATCGAATCGAATCGAATCGAATCGAATTCATACGTGACAACATTAATAATTGAATAGCCCAAGGCTCAAATAAAACGTTAGAATTTCATAGAAATGCTTAAATTGCTGTCAATCATTTTGCAATTCCAAATGATATAAGATTATTTGTGAGAAATACCCACATACACCATACAAAATGCCATAGTGTATAATAATAATACCAGGTACCAGTAATCAATCGTCAAATAACCAAACAAAGAAAGACGAGGCGTCCTTTTGTCTGCCTTTGCAAACACTGTTCTGCAACTGAAGGACAAAGGATATGTACAAGTAAGTATAACATTCAATAGGAAATTATATAAATTACAGAAAATTTGATTTAATTCTTTCAAAAATTTAGATACAATGAAAATGTTTGCTTTTTGGAAAATAATAAATACATATGTACAATGAAAATATTTGCTTTCAATTGGAATTGAAGTTGAAAACCATATTACATACTACGTGTAATAGTGTGTGTAGTAGTATTGTAAGTATGTGTATTTTTGTGGCCCAGAAAACAAACAATAAAATTGTATATTTGTCATGGCATCATGACATAGCCTGACGTGTTGTGGCGGCCTAGAGGATCCGAGTGTGGTCCGAAATGAATTTATATAATACGCGCAGTTGTAGCCACTTTAAAGTTATTAAATGAATTTGCATAACTAATTGGTAACGACAACGATAATGGCGCGGCATCGGCTACGCCTCATTACGTCCATACGGAATGTACATTACTACGGACGAACCCGATTGAATTATTTAAGCACATTGCATGCAAACTTACATAGCTCCCAATACTATATACATACTCGTACATATGTATAATACTTGCATGATTTGAGTCAAAGTTTGAGTAAAATTCGAACTTGAGTTGATTTTTTTTTCTTCCGTATTTGTGTTTCTTTGAGTAAGTAAGCTGTCCATGTCCAGTCTACAATCACCCACAAAACTCGGAAACCACCCAAATTAAACTCAACACAATACTAGTAGTATACAGACTGAGCCAATAAAAACACTTGAAGCTTGAATGAAGGGTGACTTAGCTCCCAATGAATGAGTCCGCATGAGCTTATACACACGACTCAGTTGGGTAATTCAATTAAGGACAAAACAATGGCAGAAAGACTGATAGATAGATAGATACACGTAGATAGATAGAAACACAGGCAGACAGACAGACAGACAAACTGACTGACAGGACAATATGGCTGCCGGACATAAGCATAAGTGATAAGGTATAAGGCATAAGGGTGAAAATGTCATGACTGTTGGTCATTGTTAGTTTGATGGTGGTGGTGGTGGTGTCTTATGGATTTTTCTTTGTTTAGACTTACAGTCAGTAGTCCAGGGTAGTCGTTTAGTAATTTTCTTTCTTATATTTGCATGTCAAGTCATGTCAGTCACAAAGACAAAGGAAAACACATTACGCATACGTCATGTGTCTGTCGAGTAAAGAAAAACCACATTTAAATAAATTATACATTTGGCCAGCTTTCCTTCCTATCTCCTGTGCCGCTTCTACTTATGTCCACTACTCCTGTTATAAAAATTGAATTTATCAAAGCAACCGATGCAGTCGTTGCCGCCTCTTGGAACAGCAGCCAATTGTTCGTTTGTTTGATTACGGATTTCACGCGTCGACTCCGCACAATAAGTGCTCCTACTCCTTTCACTTATTGTTTACACGCTCGCTCACTGATCGATGTCGATTCATGTCATGAAGTAACTAAGTTAGCTATGTTGGAATGGAGCGGAGCAGAGTGGAATGGAATGGAATGGAATACATACCAATTCGAGTTTTGTTGTGAGCAGGAAATCGAAGACGAAAATTGCTAGGTAGCAGACACGCGTCGTCGTTTTGAACGCCAATTCAGATGGTTAGACAGACAGACTAACAGACAGACAGACAGACATACAGAGTAAGGGCCAATATTGGCTGGTAACAAACGATCGATCGATCGATCGATCGATTGGTTTAACGCCACCGATCTCTTTCCTTCTGCTGAATGTATTGTACATACAATACAAATATGTACTTTGCGATCTCAATTCGCGTTCGACTGCAATTACATATCGTAAATTTGTCAAAGTTCCAGATACCGGTTAATGTATGTAATCTAGCAGTCGACACCCTTCCACAGCTCCAGAAGTTAAATCATTTTGGCTGCAGCTTGACATGATGCAATGGATACTCGTACAATATTTCCAATGATTCATACAGAGAAGTGGAAGCGAAAGGGTTGCTTGCAACTTTGATGTGATTTCAAAAACTGAATTATCAAATTGAATTATGGTGATTGCCTTTTTCTATACAAACTGTGGATAAGTGATCTATGTCACAGTAGCCGAAAACTTACCCAATCAAATATGTTATGTATTACGCAATTACGAGGGGGGACCCAAAAAAAAAAAGGGAATTACGCTGTGGTGGGGAGGGAGAGTGGGGGAACCTATTGTTTGACCACATGTCCGTTAGTGTCACACCATCTGCGTCAGTGTGCAAAGTTGTATCGCTTTGAGTGCATCGGTTCGCCTATGAGATTTTTTTTAGTAAAACAACTTTTTACATTTCGGCGAAAATGTAATGGCAGATTGTTGAGAACAACGCGCGGCTGTGAAATTGTGTGGGGAAATCGACCGCGGAAACTATTGTAATGCTTAAGATTGCTTATGGGAATGCTGCCCTAAGTAAAACCAGAGCTTACGATTGGTTTTCACGTTTTAAAAATGGAGCAATGTCTATTGAAGACCAACTTCGTTCAGGACGCCCCTCAACGTCAAGAACTGATGAAAACGTCGGCAAAATCATTGCCCTCGTTCATGAAGACCGTCGCCGAACCATTGATCAACTCTGTGAAATGTCGGGAATATCATGGAGTTCAATTCAGAGAATTTTATCCGAAGATTTGCACATGAGAAGAGTTGCCGCGACTGGTTCTTCCATCATGACAACGCGCCGGCTCACAACGCCCATTCCGTGAAGCAATTTTTGACCAAAAACGCCATGACACCAATTGTCCACCCCCCATACTCACAGGATCTAGTCCCCTGTGACTTATTTTTGTTCTCCAGACTCAAAAGGAATATGAAAGGAAAGCATTTTGCCACTGTGGAGGAGATGAAACAAAAATCGCTGGAGAAGTGCGTTGTAGTCAATGGAGAATACTTTGAAGGTGATCAAAATTTAGTGTTAAAATATTAAGAAATAAAGAAGTTATGACGAAATTCCATTTTTTTTTTTTTGGGCCCCCCCTCGTACAATATAAATATATTTTTTGGCAATCAAATTTTAATGAGAAATCATTTAAAACTTTGACTCAAACACTCCTGACTTAGTTTCAGTCTGGAAGCCATCCATTGTTTAACTATTTGTTGTTGCTGTTGTTGTTCATGTTGTTGTTGTGAGCAGGTTCCAACATTGTAATGCACAGTTATGAAACGGTTTCAGTTGGTTAGGTTATTGAAATTGGAGTCACTCATGTCGCACGGCAATTCATGCTCACATTTGGGACTCGCGAAATTAAATACAAATTTCATTTTAATGGCCGATAAAACTTGATGAGAAAACTTAATGGCTGTCGACGACGATCTTTTACGATCCATACTCTCTGTCTGTCTGTCTGACTGTCTGACTGTCTATAGTATAAAGCAGAAAAGAAACCAGACAGACAACCAATGAACCAACTACATCCAACTACCAAATCACTGTTCAATGGTCAATGTGTATTTTTACGATTGGTCGAATTGCCAATAACAACAACAGACAGCAGATGCAACAATGTTGCCCCAAAAGCTCACAAAATTAATTACCTTATGGGTAGTGCCGAATCGTCACCATCCGCCACCCGGTGGGGTTTACCTCCAAACTCGACTGTAGATGACACACAAAATACAAAACATGTATGTCGTCGCCCAATAGACAAAGAGATTTAGAGAGAGTAAGAACCGACAGAGAACAAGCAGAGTTCAAAGTCACTGACAAAAATCTTGTAGTCCCCGGCTTGGCCTCTTTTCTGAAGAGCAAATAACATCGCATGGACGAGACTATTTTCTTTCGTTATGCTTCAAGCAGTTATGTACTCGTATGTAAATGCATACCAAATGTTGTTTGCTTTTTTTAGGCTTCCTTCAAACGTACGTAGCACTTTATCTCTGGTCAACGACTACTACTTTCACAATCTGTAAACGAAAATGTGACAGAATATTGGACTCAAGTTGAACACATCCATAAAATTAAAATGTTGCAGCTCAGCCACTCTCAGCAATAAGACGGGGACAATGAAAACGACATGATGGACTTGGACTGAACTGAACTGAACTGGACCTAACTGAATTGATGGGATTTCCCTATTGACGTTAGTTCTACTACGCAACAACGCAATGAGGAATGACCGGTGAACGATGAACGAACGAATGAAGGAACCAACGCTCATTAAAAACACCATAAACGCAATAAACCAAAGAGCAAACATCGATTAAACATTATTTATGGGGCTTCAACTGAACAATGTTCGCTGTGTTTGCACTCATTCACTCAGTCCGCTTCGTACTTATATTTTTTTTTTTTGTGATACCTTCGATATACGAGTACGAATATACTATATAGTTTGTATATCTGTCCGTTTTGTTTGGTTGCGTATAAAATCAACCCTCGACCCAAGTTGGCATGGCATGGCTTTAGTTCTTTACCATTTTTTCAACGCTACTACTTCTACCATCCCACCACCACCACCACCCACTTCTCAGTTCCGTTTTTGTTCTACATTTGGCGTTTAATCATGTGTACATTCTGTAAGTTTTGCTTTATCAGGGCACAACATGGTTCCATGACGATTCAATTCTCGAGACACTTTACTACGTTTCGTCTCTTTGTTGTTGTCGACTATATATTATACTATATAGTATTATAGTTTGTTCTTATTAGAGTATGTTATCTGTTTGTTCATTTCTCAATCCGTCAGTCTGTCGGTCTATTATGTGTTTGTCTAGTATTTGTTCCTATGTCATTTGGCTTGTACTTAAGTCGCATTATTGAAATTAACTAGTGACGTTCCACTTAAATTAAATTGATTATGTTCGTTGTTCGTTGTTATTGTTGTTGTTGCTGTTGCTGTTGTTATTGTACGCCCACCGGAATGACAACTGTAGACAAATGAACACAAGAGACCTTATTAAGTTCAATTGTAGAATTACAGAGTTGTGGGTGTATTTGATATTTGGAAGGTTCTGCTCTAAAGCTCCAAATGTTTGTGATCTCTCAATCAAATCTAATATTACAATTATAGAATTGTATTGTATTTTATTGAATTGTATTGTATTTGCATGTGGATGACCAATTTCATTACATAGCTCCACATAGTTATTGGCTTTGTTGATGACTTTATTTCATTTCATTTCATTACAATTGTGGTACATTCGATTTGCTTATAGTATTAATTGAACTAAAATACTAAAATACATGGAAAGAAAGAACATTTCAATTTCTGCCCAATTTACATAGCAGTTTAGTAGTCCATTTGCTACTCTTATTGCTATTATACAATAATAATAACTAACAGTCCTATTAATAAATACATACTTATTATTAATGTTACTTCTACTGCTGCTGTTGCTGTTGCGGTCAGACATTAGCCAAACCATGCGAAACCCTTACACTGCAGCTGTCATTAGCCAGGCCACAGTGCATTATTCCATACTACTATATACTCCGCGCCAAACCGAAGTGATGCGAACTGAACAGAACTAAACGCCACAAAAGCAACTCAACTTGAGTAGTTTGAATGAAGCCAATAATTATTAAGGCCGGGCTAAGTATTATTAATCTATAGAAAACTACAGAGGCGCGTTGCGGTTTAGCTAACTTCGATTTTTTGTGTATCTTTTTTTGCATTAAACTAACAAAAAAAAAAGGCATAAGAAAAACGAAGTGTATAAAAAAGAAAAAAAAATAAACAATATTTATTTGTTGTTAAATGGCCAGATAAACGCTTCACCACTTGTTTCAGGCCACGCCAATCGTTTCAGTTGCTTTTTTGTATCTCACATCACATCACATTTTTTTTTTATTATTTTTTTTTTTACTACTCGTACTTACTACTTTTGACTTTTGTATTTATTAATAATAATTGTGCGGAAGAAGGAAATAACAATGGACTATAGACAATGGACAATGGACTTGACTGGCCACAGTCAAGTCAAGTCAAACCAAGACAAGCCAAGCCAAGCCAAGCCATCTGGCATCTGGAGCGGTGTTACAGGAGCCAGTCAGAAGGTAGTTTGCTCGCTTGATAAATAACTAAAAGAGTGAAAATTACAAGCAATTACATTTACACATTATATCCAGAGAAATATATATATGCAAGTAAGTAAGTATATTTGGATGTGCTGCCTGTTAATCAAATAAATGCGGCCATTATTTGTAAGACACTCAACCACTTTACCAATCCACCATTATATCCATTCCTGCTTTTCATACTTTTATAGTAAAAAAAAAAAAAACAATTAAAGTTAATAGTCGAAAATATAAATAAAAACCGCAGCAATGAAACTGCCAAAAAAAAAAAATAGGTGACAAGAGGAAGCCATGATACACTATCATCATTATCATCTACACCATGATCAACTTAACCAATGCAATGCAATGCAATGCAATACAATGTAGTATAGTAATAATAATATTGTGTACATATCTTGGCGCATTGGGCGCATAGTCAACATTTCCTTGATTTGGTGCATTACATTTTTATGAGCGAGAAACGAGAATGATATCTCACACTTCATTAAACGTATTTACTTTCATTTCAACTTAACTCAACTCCTTTCAATTGGTCAGTCGGTTCATGAGGCTCATTCAAAGTTATGACCATGTAATCATGCGGCCAGCATTTTAACAGCAGTTGAGCAGTTGAATAACGAATGTTTGTTGGCCTCGTTGGTTGGCCAAAGGGTTGATTGTTCAATTGCGGTGCAACCCTTACCCTTGGTTATGACTATTTGGGAGTGTTTATTTGATTATTTATTACCATATTTTAGCTTCATAAATTACACGAGGAAGAGTAAATTACTGCTTAAAGTTTTCTTACTACATTTGAATGTACACTTACTACTTACTCACACATATGACGCATGTTCTATCTTCAATATATAAATACTAGAAACAGGAATTCTATTAGGCAAACACTTACTTACTTCTATATTAGGTGCATCTTTCCATGCACAGGGACCTGATTTAAATAAGTAAATTGAAAATGGAGCTACAAAATTCTACTTTACCCAAGAATCCCATTCTTTATTTTGAAACCTAATTTCTACATGAAAACTATGTATTGGATTGCTTGCATTCATGACCAGCAACATCTACAATTTAAGGGTTTTAAGTCTTGCCATCTTCTTTCTTAGTATGCCGCCTAATTTGACTCTGTTTGACTCTATTTAACTCGCTCTAAAAGAACTAAGAATTCTTGCATAATAAACACCTGTTATTAAAATGTAGCTCTTAGATGATTTTCTATCGGTACTGCGTGACACTTTAATAAAACACCTAATTTTCTTTACAATTGGTTATTAAAAATTCTATTGAACCACAACGCAAGCATTATTTTTGGGCAACAACCATATGAATATGAATGAAGTTGAAGGTCTTGAGAATAGTATAAGTAGTATGTAAAAGGGTTGTTCCTTTAAGACGATAATAGAATTCCAACAGAAATGTTTCAATTGCTTGCGATTCACAGTTGAAATGCTTGGTGGAGCCAAGATGCATAATTGATACCTTCGTTCATCATGAAAGGGACTAAACTCATTTTGAATTAGTGGAATAATTCTCGAATCTAGGAACATAACTAAAATACATAGATGTAATGTATATGAATGAATAATGAATGAATGCGGAATTGACTACAAAATTGACTAACTGACTGAGTGACTAAATGACGGATGTATTTCATAGTAGATATGGAGAGTTTTAACTCGAACTTGGAAGCATGAAGAATGATTATTGTAAAATACAAATAAAATGAAATAACAAACAAAATAACTCAAATTAAATAAATTATTGGTTACGCTGTGCGAGGGACATAGTCAACTGACTTCGCTTTCGAGACTGGAGCCAACTTATTCTGTTCTATTAAGTGATTGACTGAGTGACCAACTGACCAACCAACTGACCGACCGACCGACTGAATACGTTCTAGTAATAGTATTAGTAGTAGGGTAGGAAGGAGTGCTTATAACCTATTATTAAGTGCTGAAAATATTATTTAAATTCACCACTAAAACAAAGCATTCAACGGCAAATTATGATTACGTAGTCATGAATACCTAATATACACATACTGTAACCCATTCAACAGAAAGGGAGTCAATAGAGGACAGTGCGGGATGACTCCATTCGTATTCAAAACACCGGATTAACAAATTAGTAACAAAAGCATCTTCAACATAATATACTCGTACAATATTTTCCCATGAGTATAAACGTTACCGATTTCAGCGATTTCAAAAGATTTGAATATCTCCAGAAAATATACGCTTAACTAAGCAATCACAGTTGCTTTCCCTGAAGCTTGTCACCCTCAATTGCCGCCAACAACAGCGACATTTTTAAGCCAAACACGATCATAATAAAGTTAAGTTAAGTTAAGGAAGACCCAAAATCAAACCAAACCAAACCAAATCAAAATGATAGCAGCAAAGCAAAGAGGAACACTGCGATCTGGATGTGGATCTGGACCAGGGTTTTGATCACAGAAATGACAAACATGATATGCGTATCATAAAGCATTTCGGGATTTTGATTTCAATTTCGTAGTTTGTTTTGTTTAATCCAATTAGGATAGTCAGTCTCGAAAGGGAGCGCAAGACAACTAAACAATAAATACAAACAAATACAACAAAATAAGCGGCAAAAGGAGTTAAAGCTAATTTTGTTATATTATACAATACGAGTGAGTATCTTCATAGATATGAATGTCGTCTATACACAAATACATTGACACAAATGATCTGAATGAAAGAAACTTACGCTCCATTTGATGGGATAAAAATTAGGCACTCTATCGCCTGGTACTTAAGCTTAGTTATATGCTCAGCTCACATGCTTTGCGTTGTTGCTTTGATGTTGAAAGCCATGAAAAGCCACAAAATGTATCTATAAACATTGACAGATAAGATCAAAATGAGATCGGCATAAATTTCAATTCGAATTGAATTGAATCGAATTGAGTTGAACTGAACTCAACTCAACTCAACTCAGCTCAACTAAATGATGAAAACAACTGTTAGCTGCTTATGTCGGTGTCGGTGTCGTTGTCGTTGTCTTTGTCTGTGTTAGCGTCGTTGTATCTGTGTGTTTCCCTTTTGTCATCACAGTCATTATCATCATCATCATCATCATGAGTTGTTGCGTTCTTACATTCATCACGCTTGCCGCAGTATAGTATAAAGACATCAAAAAAGCGCAAAAAGATGATATTGGAATATTGAAAGACAACAGACAAAAGACGAAGGAAGGAAGTAATACAGAGTGATAGAATGGTGCTGGGAGATGTGGAGCACAGGGGTTGGATCAGTGAACAACTGCGCATGTCAACCACGAATCGATTTGAGGAATTGCATTGCAAAACGCATTTAATTGAATCGAATTGTTTTTGCTTACTCACTGCATCGAAGGCTAAAGGCGAGGGGCATCACAACATACGAATACGAATATATACGAGTAATACTATCGATCGCTTTGATCAGTCAATCCAATTATTTGCAAAATTTTGTCACATAAATAACTAGAAGAACGAATAACCGAATGAATGAATGTACGAACGAACGCACGTACGAACGCAGAGAGCGGACACATTAACCCCTTCCCGGGCGACCAAGTTTTCTTCCTTCCATGTGGTTTCACCTGTCATCATCATCAACGTGGTGCCATAGTCACCTGGCCGAATTCGCTACTCGTCTTAAGCTGACTAGAGTCACTATGCTTTGGGTTGAATTGGGCTGAATGTTGTTGACTCTTGATCTTTCGATTGCAATTTGTTCCTAAACAAGGGGGTACCGATCTGCCGGATATACTTACTTACTCTATACTAGTTGGACATTGGGTTATTCTACATTTTTATGCTGAGGTGTTAATTGAATTCGTTTTGCATAAATTGACAATGGGACTAGGGACTCACATGCAAACTGATCCTTTCGGTCACTAGGACCACCTGTGCGTTGTTGTTGAACAACACAGAAAACAATGACACAACAATGATGATGATGACGACGACGACGACGTCGATGATGACTTGGTCAACTTGGGAAAGTTATTTTGAACTGAGTCAAGTCACATCACGTCTCGTCTCGTCTTGTCCCGTCTTGTCCCGTCTCAAAGAGTTTGATGCGTGTCGGGCTCTGTGAGTTGACGAAGTCATTGTGTGTTAATTGCTCATGGCCCATTGTGTTGGACAAAACGGCGTTTGTGATAAAGACTGTTTATTGTATTGTATTCGTATGTTTGAATTGTTGTCAACATGGCAACATGTGTCAGTCGTAGTCATGTTGATCCTTATCAAAACCGTAAAATATTTGCATATTCCAAATTGGTGGCAATGATCATCACTCATCACGACAACGTAAAGTGTCTTGTTTGGTTAGTGTCTCTGCGATATGAATGCCAACTAATGAATTGGCATAACTCATTTGAATCCAATAACCAATCTAATTGTGTCATTGAAGCAACAACAACAACAGCAGCAGCAGCAACATCATCAACAACATCACCATCATCATCAGCAGCATCAGCAGCATCAGCAGCATCAGCCTAAAGTTCAAAACTGTTAGCCAAGTTAAAATAGTACATTTGTGTTTATCTTCATTGATGAAATGTTTTTGTTGTTGCAACAATGCGGACAAGTGCTTTTTCTTGTAAGAAATGTCTGCTGGGCTAATTGGATTATCACTCGTGAAGACTCTTGCTCTTTTCCATTCACCCATGCACATAACATACTCCCTCAGTAGACAGAGGGAGAGTGTAGCTGCTGCCGTTTGTAGGATGCCTCCAACCAAATGAGAGCGAGCTCTTTGTCAATTAAACTCGCAACGACATGCTTACATAAATTCCAAAATTGCTTACGGTGTTCAACGATTTAAAACAGCAACAACAGCAACAACAGCAACAACAATAAATACGCGAGGATACTAAATGAATGCATTCGTAACATCGTTGTCCCTATTATCCGCTCCTGCAACATCTTCACCATCTACTCGTAGTGGACCACTCGGCAATTTATATGTAAATTTATTTGATGGCCCAACTGTTTTGCATTTTGGAGTAATAGAGCAGGGAGCAGGGAGCTGAGATTTGGAAGCAGGAACAAGCGTTGTTTGCTGGTTGTTGGTTGCTGCTCGTTCGCGGCCTGAGTGAGTGAGGTGATAACGATAACGCATAACGATAATGATTATTGCGATTATGATTATATTTCTTAGCTGTCAAATGTGACGTTTTTCGTTGCGTCGTCGTTGTTGGCTCGGCTGGCAATTCAGTTTATAGTAGATTTGTGTGGTTTGGCTTCGCGGTTTGAGGTTTCTGGCGTGAAAATTTGCATATAAATGTTTAAAGCTCGTGGTCGTGCTCAGTGTCGTTGCGCTTCGTGATTCTCAAGTGATTCGCTGCGTCTCGGATGCGGTCCAGATCGCGTAATTAGATCGCTAATTTATGCGCTCAGCAGTTATATGTAGTAGCTTTGGTGACTTGGTGACTCGGTGACTGGAGCCGCAAACCAATCTTGCTGACGCAATGCTCATGTGCGCATTGTGAGCTTTAGACAAACGCTTCATTTTTTGTTTTTTTCGGAGCATTCAAGGCACACAAAGCGACTGAATGAATCCAAGTGTCCAAGCATGAATTGAGATGTTTCGCTGGTATTTTCGCGACACATTTGATTTATTGTTTGAGCTTGTTGTTTCTTGTTATTGTTGGCGCATGGTTCTTAGTTTTCAAGTTTATTCCCATTTTTTTTTTCTCATACTCGTAAGATGGGATAAAACTGGGACTGGGACTGGAATTGAGGTTGAGGTTGAGATGGAGGTTGATGCTGATGCTGATGCTGAGTAAAGCAAAGTGGCGCTGCATTTGCATTTTGCTGCCACTGTACACTTCAACACTGTTGGTTGCGTTTACATTAAAGGGCATTCTACTGTCAACGGCCACTCGAGCCGCCTGTCCAAAACATGTCCATTGAGTTGACACCTGTGATCGGATGCTTTACTATATACACACTATACACTGCAGCGCAATGCACTGTGCGCTGTAGTATGTTATGTCTTTATTAGCTTGCGGTCTGCTTTGGTCTCTTCTATTTAAAGTCTTCTTCATGATGTTCATGAGCGGAGCGGCTCAGCGTCATGTTAAATTCATTCTAGTGAATTGGTGAAAGGAAATGCTCTTCTTCCATTTGAATTTCTTAAGCTACCAAGTGGTAGTAGTAAAAGTAATAGTAGTAGGTTCATATATAAACTTGCTGCCTAATTTCCAAGCACCAACCACACTAAGTTGAGTGAAATCAGGTTCAGCAAGGTAAAAAACAAATAAACAAAACAAAACCAAACCAAACCAAACAAACAAAGAATAAAAGAATAAATAAATGAAAATAAAATAAAATAAAAACCAAAATAAAAAAAAAAGAAACAACCAAATTTGGTTGTCATTTTCAAAATGGGATGGGATGGGATGAGATGAGATGATGTGTTTTTTCGAATTCAATTTAATTCACTTTGTTCGATGAGCATTATCAGCAGATAGCAGATAAATTGGGATCACTTCACGCTCTTAATGGGAATCTCAACAACAAACACTTGGCAGCATCATCATCAACATCACCAAGCAGCAACAACAACAACAACAACAACAACAACAACCAAAGGTAAAGGCAAACAAAAATGATGACAACGTTGCAGTGTCAACGAATCTCAGACAGACGCAAATGTTGTTGGGATGTTTCCTAAGCAACTGAAGCAGCAACAGCAGCGACCGACAGAAGCAAGCGGCAAAGTAACAGGCACAGGTGAGTGACTGACTTTAGTATAATAACATGGAGTGGCATGGCATGGCATTGCAAGGTACGAGTAAGGTAAGGTAAGGTAAGGCAAAGCAAAGCTAAACGCGAATTGGCCAAAGGTGAGCACAAACTACAAACATCGCATGCGCACAATCGGTGCCGGCAGAATATCTCAACCAACAACGGCAACAACAACGACTGAAGTATGTAGAGCAGTGTAAGGTGTGGACATATCCAACAACAACACCAACAACATTATTATTATTATTTTTTTTTTTTTTTTTTTTTTCAAACAGACAAGCGACGATACAAGAAGATGATGTTGTTGGTGGTGGTGGTGGTGTTGGTGTTGTTGGTGTTGTTGTTGTTGTTGGTGTTACTGGTGATGCCCGTTTGCCCAAAGAGATATCACAATAAATTAGGAAACGAAATCTTTACTAAATAAAGACATAAATTACACTTATAGTGAGAACGACGAAACTGAATGAGACTCAGAGAATGAGTTGAGAAGCAAAGAATGAGCAAAAGAAATCGAATACGAAAAGATTGGAGGACGCGGACAGTTGGACAGATGGAACAGATCGAATTGAGCTGAGCTGAGCTGCTGCTCTAGAAGGCAGTCAGTCATGAAGTGAGGAGAAGATTACGAGTATATACAATAAAAAGAAATAAAAAAAGAAAAGAAAAGAACAAACACAAACACAAAGCAAGAAGAAACAAATAATCAAAGCAAATGTATTTTATAGGGTGATAAGAATCAATGAAGCCACTGAAATCCTATAGAGACATATTGTATGCATTATGAGGCATCATCAACAGCATCAACAGCATCATCATCATCATCGGAATGAGTGTCCACACTCACACACGGCAGCGTTGTTCTGGTTGGTTAAAATCGACGAAAATATTTAAATTGAATTTCACATATGAGGAACTTTAGGTTTAAGTGCATTTGGATTTGGATTTGGGGCTCGTTTCGATTCGATTCGAAGGCGTTTGGATGCAAACATTTCACGCATGAAAAGGACGTGTGGAGGTGATGTTGCGTACAAGCAAATAAATACGAATTGGCAAAGCAAACAAACGACTTCAAATTCTTTCCCGTTGGTAATCTGGAGAATGTTAGCATCTCCTCTCATCCTTGGGATATAAACTGTTCAAGCAACATCAACAACAGCGACAGTCTCTAATTGTTAACGCAGGTGAATGAGAAGAATCAGAATCAGAATGAGATAATAAGTAATAATGATGTCCATGTCGAGTATGATGATGATGATGATGATGATGATGATGTTGATGTTGTCGTGTTGGTGATGTCGATGGTGTCGCTGGGTCAATTAGAAGGCGATGTTGGCGCATTAATACTGATTTCATTTATTCATGATTTGGAATGTGATCTTTAGTTGCTTTACTTTACTTTACTTTGCCTTATTCATTTTTGGACATTTGAATTTTGATAGCCAAAAAAAAAAAAACAAAAAAACAACTAAAGTTGGCCGCTTCTTTGATTTCGGGTCAAGTAATAAATCTTTCGACTGGTTGTCAACAGTTTAACATTTGTAAGCGGTGACAGAAAGATCAAATACCCATAGTAAGTATAGTTTCATATGGATCCGAGACCAGAAAACTATGCATTCTTAATTACGCACCGCGACATAACTTTTGGTTAATTGATTTTTCATTTCATTTTGTGCTACAATAGATTTATTTATTCACCCAATCATCTAACTTAAGTGGTCCATAATATATAGTATAACTAGAATAAACGTAAAATAAAAGACAATAGTACTTTACATAGTTTTTTTTTTTGATTATGGCTACTTCTGTTATTGTTATTATGGTGATGTTGATATTGATGTTGATATTGATGCTGATGTTGATGTTGATGTTGTGAGTTGAGTTCATCTAAAGTCTTTTCTTTTTCTCTTAATAGACCACAAGTTAATGTTTCTTTTGAAGATTGGCCTCATACCTACAATATATGTTTGTATACTTATTATATATTGAAAAAAGATACCTATAGCATATTGTTTTTGTATCTGTGTATGATAGTAGATCTGTGCATGCATGTGTGATAAAAGATAAATCGAAAATTTATGACTACATTTAGTGCAAAAAGCCTGAACAAAATAAGCGTATATATTAAATTGCCTGACTTAGCAACGAGCCTATCCTGTCCTGTGCTATCCTGTCCTGGTCTTGCTTAGCATAATCGATCCAACAATCGTTGCATCGAGAGACAAAGATCTTGCCGCATATGGTTGGTTGATCATTCATTCATTCATTTCCGATGAGAATGAAAATACAACCTCCTCAGGCCTATCATTAAATTCAAACTCATTTCGATAAATTTGCACCATCAGAAAGACAGAGAAGGATATGGAAATTGTGGAGTATCAACAGTACGAGTATGTTATGTCGGCTCATCTTTAGCAATATGTTTTGGCTGGAAGGTGTGACATTTTCAATATTTTCTATATTTATAAATGATAATCAAGTGAGTGAGTTTAACGGCATTTGTCATATGTCTTTCGTGTACCTACAAATTGTATTTAATTGATTTCAATTAAAAAGCAAAGTTTAACATAAAAATTTCAATTTCACATTTTTCTGTTTCTATTCATTCTAATGAGGCGCTGATTAAAAGTATTCATTTGTATCTGTCTGTCAATCGGTCGGTCGGTCTCTCCTTAAATGAGCCAACTCAATTTAAACACAAAAGTTCAATAAAAGACTATACTATACTATACAATATAGTATAGTATGATGATGACGCTGAAGACGACAATAGTAGCTTTGATCATCGGCGTTGTCATCTCATTAGGAAACGAATGCGATAAGACAAATTTGTTTTCGTTGCGTTTCTGTTTCTTTCTTTGTTTTGTTTTGTTTTTTGTTTTTTTTTTTATTTATTTATTTATTTATATGTATAGTATATTTTTTTTTTTTTAAATTATTTTCTTCTCTTTACTCTCACTTCATCTGTTTCTTAACCTCCCTTCTTCCCTCCCTCTTCCAATCTCACTAGATTCAATGGCTGCTACGAATTGGTAGTGCTCGTGCACGATCCATAATTAGGTTTAGACAAAAGCAAAGTTCAAACTTGGGTCCGACAGATTGTTTAAATAAAGAGTTATAGTTAATCTTTGTCGCTTTGGAATTGAACGGAAGGCAACAACAACAACAGCAGCAGCAGTAACAAGAAAATAAAGAAGAAGAAAAAAAGATATAAGAAATAAGTTAAAATTTAAATTTTCTGTTTGGTTTCTGACATCTTCATTAACGACGAGTGATCAAAAGAGTAATGAGGTGTTGATAGCGGCGTTGGCTCCAATTGAGGATCGGAGGAGAAACGATTTGAATTGCCTTGTTTTCGAATTTGATAGTGCGGGGTTTAATTAACGCATCATGCAACTGATTGAATTTAGAATGAATTAACTTAAAATACACGTACTATAGTAGTAGTTTTCTACATGGTAACCATGGATCTTTATTATTGTTATTGTTATTGTCATCATCATCATCAGTAGTCACGAGCTATTGTGCACCTGATGACGATGATTTTTAATAATTGACTTTCGAATTTGGTCTATTGTCACACTTTGCCTTTCAAAGTCCATTTTTTTTTTCTAGATTTTTTAACTAAATAAATATTTCATGATACTATAAATATTTTAAAATAAATCTATCTTAATAAGCAAATTCTTAATCAAAATTAGCTCTATTGTCATGCGAAATGATGACTACTTATCAATTGATTTGAATCGATTCGAATCCAATCCAATCCAATCGAATCCAATCCAATCGAATCCAATCTCATGCAATCAGTTAATTAACAATCAATCTGACTACCGATTTAGCTCCATGAACTTTTTTTAATAATTTGCAAAAACAACAAATTAAAGTAAATATTTATCGGTTGATTTTATCGATTTAAGTAAATAGAAAGTTACGATGAGTATTAATTATAATTATAAATTAATGACAATGATAAAAAAATGCTTCATGGTTTTTAAGTTACTCATCACCATCGCCATCACCATCACCATAACTATCATCGACAACAACAAAAGGTTACTTGAATTATAAAATATTAATAGTAATAATTTAATCAATATTCATTGTTTTATGAGTATTGTATGTGAGAAGAGAAACAAACATTCATAGAAATCGACTTAAATTTCATGCCTAACGATCAATATGTCTAAAAAGCAACGATAACGATAACCATCGACATCATCGACATTTTAATTATGTGGCCCCAAATGAAGTTGACAAAAACCGAACGAATGAATGCCATAGCAACAACAACAACAACAATAACAACAACAACAACACCAACAAATAACAAGTATTAGATGCTAAGTGTGGATGGAGGAGTGCATGAATTGATCAGAAGAAAGACGGTGGAGGAGATGAGAGGAGAAGAGAAGAGAAGAAGCCGAGACTGACCGATTAAAAATTCAGAGTTAGCGACATAAATCAATGTAAATTATGGTGTTAACAAAAGGCAGTCGAGCAGTCCGTCCAAGCAATCGAATCGCACAGTTGGACTGAATCGATCGGTGGTTCGGTGGATCGGTGAATCTGTGGCTCAATTCCAACGAGAACTAAATGAATTTATAAATGAAATAAGCGAAGCACGAGTGCCACAATCTGATAGCAGCATCACAGATGGTCCAATGAATTGGTAGTATCCAAGTTTTGGCGTCACCAACTCCATCACCATTCCTCCTCCCCCTCTACAACGGCATGATGTTTGCTTTTCGATGCTCGCTCACAGATTCAATTTGCTTAAATTTTTATGAGCATTCGTTGGGGCATTCCTGAAATAAATTTAAATCACCATCTATTGAAGATACGAGTATTGTATGTTATTTTCACCTTTGCGGCAAACACACATAAATAATGAGAAACGATTCGTTTCGTTCTAAAAAAAGGTTTATGGTTTGTTTTGTTTGTGCGTTTAAATGCGTTTCAAATGCCATCACCATCACCATCATCATCATCATCATTATTATTATTATTATGTATTTTCATAATTTAAATGAATATCATCGTATGTATTTCTTTTCTTAATTATCAAAATCCTCTCTAAATCGATTTTCGATCAGAATAGAATAGAATAGAACAGAATATAAAGATTTAAGTAGATGAAAATAAAGATGAAGTTTAGTTTAGTTGGGTCTTAAATCTTTTACTTAACATAAGCTTAGCTCTTGCAATTGTTAGTTAGTATATACATAGTGATGATGCGATTGATGTTGGTGATGTTGTGCTGTGCTGAGTTGTGTTGTATTGTATTGTGGTGGGTATCTTCTTTCAGTAAAATATAATGGCACTTGGAGCGCCATATAACTGCAAACAAACATTTTTATGACATTGTATGTTCAGCCCTCCAACCATTCATCCATCGTGAATCCACTCTAAAGACATTCACTGCTCATTTACCATGTTGTATATCTTTCTTAACATTTTTCGAAAAGATCACATTGCTCTCCCAGGCTGCAACATTGTTGCCAGATTTTTATTATTGTTGCGAAAATCGATGAACTTTAGCGAAATGACCATCACAACATCAGCAACATCAGCAACAACAGTAACAACATGAAACTCCTTGTGACTCAAATCAACTCGACTCGACGCGACGCGACTTCACTTGACTTGAGTGAAAGACTAAATAGACCATAAACAGAACAACCGACATACAGATTACTCGTAGTACGAAGTTGTTACTTTGACTAATTTGACAACAATGTTGCATTGCGTCATGGTGCGCCAACACAAGGGAATCAACTTGCCTCGACTGACTTTTCTTAACTACGAGTTCATTTTAATGATGCCAACCAGTCAGTCCTATGTACAATACTATGTATGAGTATGTTTCACATGCAAATTCAAAACCATGCGGCACTGAAAATGAAAGTGCGATTCTGTCCAGTTAACTTGATCTACGCACTTTGTTTGTTTGATTGATTGATTGATTGATTGAGAGACTGATGGATGTTAATTTGATTGATTGCCGCGCGACAACATTGAAAGTACATTTTACAGTCATCCTCGACTATAAAAGATTCCACAATACATAGTCATTGGTAATTATGTCTTCTTCTTTTGCACCTTTGAAAATGGTAATGGTTTTTATTTCCTTATGAATACAATATACCATATACTATACTTACTATCTAGATAGATTAGCATAATATATGACATGCATTAGCCTTAAATATGTTTGTGATTATGATGAGACCACCCATCAAAAAACATGTGTGTACAATAGCAGACAATTATCTTTAATAGAGGGGACAGGAAATATCCTTTTCTATATAAATAGTAAGTATATAAGACATTTTGGTTTTTTTTTTTTTTTTTGATATTTCTTTTCATATTTTATTCAGTATTTTTCAACTAATAAATTAACAATTCACGATATTTGTATTTTTATTTGTATTATTCGTTGTCATTATCAACATCCAGCAGCAGATAAAACTAAATTAATTGAATATAATATAAAATAATAATAATAATAATAAAAATAGAAATAGTCTAATTTAGAATTAATTTAATGATAAACTCTCTAAATATATACTTATGTACTTCTCATAAAATATTAAGTATACGTATGTACTTATATTATTATTGTAATTATATATTGCATGAATTATAGCCCTAGAAGGTGTGATGAGGTAAAATATTTTTACCACAAAAATACATGGTTAGTACTCATAAATTTCACATACTACATACTTTTTTTGGATCATTGAAATGAAATCTGAAATGATCTTTATTTATGTACTTACTTACTTACTTACTTACATTCATTAAATAACAAATGATAGAAAGAGACAGCGATTGAGTGAGTGAAAGAGAAAGCAAGATAAAAAAGAGATATATGTAAGTATGTAGAGAGAGACGAAGCAAAATGCTAAGTAAATGCGAAATGCGAAATGCGAAATGCGCAAACACAAATCGCTTTTAGTGACATAATTTCATCAGAAATGCATTCATTTATTTATTTATTTATTTATTTCTGACTGTCATTCGGTCTACTTATATGTTGTCTATCTACATAGTATTTATCATATGTATATATTTGTGTGTTGTAAGTAGTATTTATTAATAAGTATATGGTAAGGTATTGTATAATTGAACGAACAAACGAACGAACGAACGAATGAATGAATGAATGAATGTAAGTTTGAGTTACAATGCTCACTGGTTACTCTGCTTATTTCTGTCTTTCTGTCTGTTTCTGTCTATCAGTCTGGCTAAGTAGGTGAGCAGCATTTTAACTTTGGTTTGCATTTAGTAATTTTTGTCGTGATCTGATCTGATGACGATGACGATGATGACGACGATGCCAAGTTATAGCAAGTTTCATATTACTACAATAACAACAACAACAATGCGATGGGGACGGCAAATCAATTGCCATTCCCCCCACTGCACTCCAGATTTCTATTTGTGTTTTGTGTCAATCAAAAAAGCGCACACAACTCAAGTATTCAATTAGAAATTGCAATAAGTATCTGCAGTTGTAACTATTGTTGTTATAATAAGTATCTGTCACTGCTCAATTCAGCGGTCATGCTTTATAAGTTGCAGCGGAGCCTTTGTCGTTTGCAACAACAATTCACTTGACATGTTTACCGCTTTTGCTGCATTGACATTGTGCTTTCCGCCCAATGATTCTGGCTCATCGTCGGAATCATCATGTACATTAATCTCTTCATCTGAGTCAGAATTATCATCTACCGTTACAGTGGGTGGTGCACTTTCACGCCCATTGCCACAACTGTCGACACCCTCTCCTCCGCCACCGCCACCGCTACCGCCACTCACGGAATAATGGAATCGAGCGCGTTGTTCCTCTGCAGCTGAAAGCGATGCAGCAACGGCATATTGTCGTGCTAAGCCTAAAGCAAAAGCAGCCGCTGTTGGTGATGAGCTTACCAGTGATCGAAAAGCACTTCGTTCGCCTCCCATGGTTAGTGGCGCTGTGGATGATGTAACTGAGGACGCCGTTCCTGTTGTCTGACCGCTGATTGCTGTTGGCGAAAGCTGTTGCTGTTGCTGGTGATGATAGTGGCTGAGCAGTTGAAGAGCAGCGGGATGTGTAGCGTGATGCAGAGAGTTATGTGCGGCGGCTGCAGCAGCGTGAACCAAAGAACCAGGCGGTGCCAATGCTGATTGGTGTGCCATCGCATGCAGATGCAGCGAAGTTGGCATCATAGAACCGGGAGGAGAGGCGCCTTGTTGCTGTTGCATTTCCGACTGGCAGGCAAGCGAAAGTGAGGCGTTGCTATGTGTGCTAGGCGTGGGCGAACTAGTTGTGCTGGTATCGTGCTGGGCAAGACTCGAATGGCTTGATGCGTTTGCAGATGGTACAGCATTTGATGTTGGTGTTGTATTTGATATGGGACTGGAACGTTGTCTCTTGATCAGATTCATACGCTGATGGCGGCGCCATTTTGCTCTCCTATTGGAAAACCAAACCTGAGACACCAATGAAAGAGAATAAAATGCATTATGAGACTACTAAAACCTAATAAAATTATCTTAATTCCTTTAGATGTATGATAAATTCTTCAAAGAGAATAATAAGGAAAATATGTATTGTAAATAGAAGCTTTGGATTTACCTGAACTCGCGCCTCACTTAATGATGTTCGACTGGAAAGACGTTCTCGCGTGCTCACACATGGATAGTGACTCTTGTCGAACTCTTTTTCCAACTCTTCAAGTTGTTCTGGACTAAATGTTGTGCGATTACGTCGAAATTTCGGCTCATCATCATCGTCCAGATAGTCGGAATCGATGTGTCGATTGTCGTCATTTGATTCAAGCGTTTCATGACTGCCGGATCCCGGTGAGATTGCACGATTCGTAGTTGAGCCAAGGATACCAGCACTGGGTGGTAAATTTGCTAAAGTCGGCACTGCACCAGCTCCACTACCCACACTGACAGAGGCAGCTGCTGCAGCAGCTGCAGCACTGGGTGGCCAAAAATGTGCTGCTGGTCCAGCACCAGGCGCTGCACCTGGATGCCAAGAGAACCCTCCATACGGATGGTGATGATGTGGCGGATGATATAAACCGTAGGCTGCTGTACGTGCAAATTCACTAGCAACTCGCTCCGCAGCCCGATTGCGCAAAATACGATTTATTGAGGAAACTGATGGTGCCGTGGCATTCGTGCAGACACCTGCAAAGCAAACAAAACAACAAAACAATTCAGTTATCAGCATCACTAGACAGTTTAATTTATTTCATCCGATTCCGTGTTTAAATCGACTTTCACAATTCAACCAGCACAGAACGCTTTGTCGGTGTCGCCGATTATTGCGACGATGACGACGGCTGTGATGCCGCGTGTGAGGTTAAGCCTTCATTAACCCACAAAGTCCAGTAAACAATGATCGGCACGCATGAGCGTCAATCAAGCGATCAATCAAAGTTAGTTCAAATTCACATACTACACGATTATCAGATTGAATCCGTTCGACTCAAAACGGATTGAATGAAGATTAAAATACAAAAAAAAAAAAAAAACACAATAACACCGGCAGTTCAATCACTAATTCACTCACTCACCTTCGGATATTAAACGCTCGCGTATCTCCCAGGCAAAGATTGTTGGATTCTCGCGTTTATACTGTTCGATTTTCGATACAACTGTTGGCGTAGCAACTTTTGGCTTGGAGCCACCAATTAGTCCAGGTGGTCGCAATGAGCCTGCAACAGTAAAAAAAAAAAACAGAAACAAAACAAATCAAGATAAATTATGACTTATTATGAATGTGTGAGTTTCAGTTTGTATGGTCAAATGAATGGATGAATGAATGGATGAATGGATGAATGGATGGATGGATGGATGAATGAATGTGGCCAGGCCGGCACTCACTCACTCACTCACGTATGCTCGCATGCAATCAGCGAGCGATCTTCAAGAACAATACTATGTAATAAGTAAGTATTAAGTATAAGAAGGAACTACTAAATAGAATGGCAAGAACAATTAGCAAAAACAAACAATGCTAGTCATACAATTAGAGTGTGCGCACAGCCACTGCCACTGCCAGTGTATTTCAATAGGAGAAGGTAAGTTAGTAGGCAAAGAATCTGCTTTTTATGCCGTCGCTTGTTGTTTAGTAATAGCAAATATGCGCGATTGTTATCGCTTTAACATAATAGCTTTATCAAGAGGCCACAATCTGCACGAAGCACACACACACATAAGGCAAGAAAGGAAGGAAAAAGGAATAGAAGGAAGTGCAGGAGGAAGGAATTACAATATATTGCCACGTTGCAGCCGACAAAACTTGCTTCTGTTGTCAGAGTTGTCGATGTGTCCATGTTGTTGTTGTTGCTGCTGCTGCGGTTATTATTGTTGTTATTACAAGCATGTTAACCATAAGCGCGTTTTGATTAATGAGCAAACAAACGCGCAGCCGCAGCCGTGCCAGCAACACCACACTCCACAATCCACACTCCACAGTTTACTGTATACTATTTATTTCATTTAGTCAATTTCAAGTTTGGTCGATTGGTCTTGTATTGGTCTTCAGATTGGTTGGCCACTGTTCTTTTTGTTTTGTTTTGTTGTGTTGTGTTGTGTTGTGTTGTGTTTTTAAGTGGCCAAATTACATGGTGCACCGCCTCCTGTCTTGCGTGGCTTAGTATGACTTGGCGTTTGGATCAAGGATAATAATAATATGTTTAGTGCGAAATTCGTAAACAAATCGAGATTGAAGTGTTCATTATATGAAATATGATAAATCGCATTAGGAAACAGGGTGAATGAATGGATACACAAACTGACTTTCTTTCAACAGAATAGTATTATGTATATTGTAAGTAGTAGTATGGACTTACCTAAGATTTTTGAGACTGCGCCTTGTTGAGTCAGCATATGTTGGGCAATGTCATAACCGCGTAACCCACCAAAACGAGAGAACTCCAAGAGACGTTGTTGTGACATTAAAGCACTTAAAGTGCTTGCGCTGCTATTGCTCATACCGCCAGCACCACCACCACCACCACCACCACCACCTCCCCCTCCTCCAAAGATGCCAGCACTTGAGCCTGGTATTTGTACAGTTGTTGGATGTGCTGCTGTCGCTGATAATGATGATGATGATGACGATGTTGGTGCTGATGCCGATGCTATCGCAACTGTAATTGATCAATAATTGGGCATTGTAGTACTTATTGTCATTCATCGTTATTTTGTTGTTATTGTTGTTATTGTTATTGTTATTCTCATTGTTCTTAATATTATTGTTGTCACTGTTGTTATTGTAAACTGCTTAATTATGATTAATTAATGTTAATTGTATTGACGAATGACGACTCTCTGATGTCTGTCGTTCATTCATTCATTTCAAAATTGTGACTTTGTGACTTTGTGACTTTCAGCTTCTATCCGCCCATCAGTGAAGTTCAAAATGGCGTTACCAAATGGATCCATTGGTTGTGTGTATTCAGTGACTGACTGACTGATTGTCCCTTCTCCCTAAACAATTACAGTTGCGTATACCTAATTAACGGTTGCTCCCTGCCCCCTCCCCCCTCACTCCAAAAACCCAATTACACATGATTTATGTTTTGCGCTAATTGAAATTCGCCTTAAATTCACTTTTAAATTATTCGAATGAAAACAACAAATTAATTTATATAAATATTTACTCAGGTGGAATTGATTTGTAAATATGTATTTCTTTTGATATTTTATTTTGTTGTATTCATTTTCCTTGTTAAAAATTTTATTTATTTCATTTTTTTTAAAACCTTTTTGTTTTTGCGGATATTATTCATTTAATTTTAATTCTTATTTATCTCTTACTCTTTCAATTCCCATTCGTTATGTTATTGTTTTTTATTTCTTAATTTTTGCTTATTTATTATTCAAACGATTTCAAGCTTCACAATTTTCGTCTAATTGTCAATTAACAATGAACATTGATGTTTTATTGCGATAATTTTAATCTGAAATGATGATTTCTATTTTGAAGTTATTTACGTGTGTTATATTATTGTTATTTTGGTTGGTTTTTATTGTTGTAATTAATCTAAGCAAATAAATATATATGCTGTTAATCAAATTTGTTATTCCCCATTTATACTTTAATAGCAAAATATCGGATAGGTAAGCGCAAGAGAGAGAGAGAAAGAGAGAGAGAGAGAGAGGTTTTTAAACGATATTTTAACAGAGTTTTAGTCTTTTTCTACTTTAAAAAATAATAATATTAGACATTTCACATTAAATATTATGAATAGATTTAATAAATTTTATTTTGTAGACCCATGGCTGCAGCAGTTGGGCAAACCGCTGGAACATCACAGTCAACAGTTTAAAATTGCAGCATTGTACGTTTGCGCTTAGGAGAGACTCCTATCCAACCTCAAGTGGGCTCAGCCCGCTACCTGGTTATGATCTTGGACAGGAGACTTATCTGGGCCAAACACATTTTCAAAACTTCTGCAACTTATCGTCAAAAACTGAAGAAGCTAAACTGGCTGAATAAGCCCAGTAGTCAACTTAGCCTAAATAACAAAGTTTCCATCTAACATAAGGCCATAGTTGTCCCATCCTAGACGTCTGGTATTCTCCTATGGGGCACTCCTGCTGAAACAAACTACCTATCTCTATCCAGATGATGCAGAACTCTACCCTCCGTCAGATAGTAAACGCTCCTTGGTACATGCGAAATGATGTCATATCCAGGGAGCTGAAAATCTTCTCAGTCCGTGAGCAAATCAACCTTAACAAAGAAGCCGATATAATGACCGGCTAAGAACTCATGTCAACAAATTAGCATTGACTTTTTCCATAAACACCTCCAGGAAGAGGCTTAAATGTCTCCATCCTAATGACCTTTAGGTGCACGGACGCAAAAGTGGACGTAGGCTCCGTTTCTGAAATACTCAAACATTTCTCTGCACATTTTTTTAAGCTTTAAGCCATTTGTCAACTTCTAGCCTTTGTCACATCAATTTTTTATAGCCGTTAAGTCGGTGGTTTACTGTGGTCCATTATATGAGAAAAAAAAAACTTTGTAGACCCCATAAAGTATATAGCCATGTATTTCAGTGCATGTCGTCAGTACGTCCTTGTTTACTAATCATGTTAGGCTCTCATGTTTCGAAGATAATAAGCAGACATTTTTTTATATCCTCCGCGGCTTATATACTAAAATCAGAGAGTACCGATTACTGGAAGAACTTCTCCCTTAATATATATAACTAGATACCCCGGAAGACGTTGTCCTGACTTTCATTCACATAAAAATAATGGATACTGATTGATTGACCTGATAATATGTTTATCAAAGGCGATTTAATTGATTTTAAAATATTTCTATAAGCTTTAGAGATGCATACTCTTATCGATTCTTTTAGATATCGCGCCTGTTACTTGGGGTTTTTCGAATTGTCTTCATTTCTAAACCTTTCTCATGAATAACTCGTTCCATTGTTAAAAACTGTATGTAAATCCATTCAGTAGTTTTTGAGTTCATCGCGTTCAGACAGACATATAAACGCGGCAGGAGACTTTGTTTTATAATATGTATAGATACTTCACTTAAAAAAAAGTTTCATTAATTTTATTGGTTCATCATTTGGTTTCCACAAGGGAGGCGACATTTTCAACAGGAGTAAAAGGTAAACTATATAAGCTTCTTTCTGTAAGTCGAAATTAAAGTTCTGTCATAGATGATAATTTATTTTTCGTTTCCTTACTACGAGTATTAACTATGAATTTACCTATTACCTTCGATGCCGACGGCATTTTTACAATACTATATATGACATACGTGAAGTTAACTTACCATTTGGTGAGAGCGATGCCAAATTTGGACTATTACCGGCGCCGACACCGCCTAGCGCAGCAGCAGCGGCCAAACGCTGCTGTGGATCCATTTTCCAGTGTGCGGCTAGACTCGAATTAGCTAGAGTACAAAAATCACGATTTAAGCCCGGTTCAATCAACATGTCCGATCCGTCAATCAACTACTTATAGTTCACTTCAATTCAATTCAATTCAATTTAGAACCAGCACCACCACTTAATCAATTCAATTAATTAATTAACAAATTAGTTAATAATTTAAATAATTTTTATTATATATTCACACACGTTGCTCATTTATACATTTGCTAATTTTATTTGATTTGATTTTATTTTGTTTTGTTTTATTTTATTTTCACAATTGATTTCTTCCAAATACTTGTGTACTTTTTTGTTTTTTGTTTTCTTTTTATTTTTTTTTTTTAGTTTCCTTATTCTTTTACTATTGTTTTCCTATTTAGTATATTTTATTCTGTTCACAACCGTTGTTTCTTATTACAATATCTTGGCGAGCGGCAACGAACGACGTGGAAGCGTCGCTGTTAAAATCACGTTCTTAACACGAAAGCCGCACTCAACACAATGAGCCCAGTTAACTTGGCTCGAATTTCACTTGGCCCGGTTTCTGTCTGACAAAGCGTCCGTCGATTCATTCGAGAGAACTGGAACCCGCCGCATCAATTGTATTGAGTGAGTGAGTGAGTGAGTAAGTGGTGAGTGAGTGAGTGGATGAGTGAGTGCTTCTGTATGCGCGCTCAATAGTCCAATTCCGGTTTTTCAACTCGGCTGCACATTAATAATGGCGGCCGCAGTCGATCAATTGCCGAATTGTCGTTAGTGCAAGTGAGATGGTTGGGTTTTTGTTGTTGTTGTTATTGGTATTATTATTGGTCGGGGCTGCTCTTTAGCGCACAAATCGAGTTAATTTGAAGTGGTCGGAGGCAGAGCTACGCGCTCGTGCTCGCGTCTTCGAATGCCAACAAGAATGAGCAATGAAACTTACTATAGATGCTGTCTTTGTCACACCTTCATATAATTATAGAATTATTATATTTATTGTATCTGATGCCTAACTATATATTAAACATGTTACAAAAGTTTTTAAAGTATCCCAAAACCCCTTCCCCAATTGTTTCCTCATTCCATATCATAGATAATTAAAATAGATTCTACATAAATGGATGTACGTGTGTTCATATCTGAAATTATTCATTCATAAAGTTAGAATAAAAGTTTAAAAAAAAACAACAAAATTTTCGAAAAATATAAATTCAACAAATGTTCATTTTAATCGATTAATAGGTCTGTGATTAATGAAAGTCCTTTAGTTGGTAAAGATGATTCGTTATCTTATATGAGTTCATCTATGGAATAAAAACTAAATATTTAAAAGAGAGGCATTCTGCTAATACTTAGACTAGATACTTCTGGATTTGATTTCAACTAATTCCACCATTCACATAAGAAGTATTATAGCAAATATATTTAATTCATCAGAAAGCTCGTAATAGGGTAACATGAAGGCCCTGGAAGACCCCCATAAATCATAAATTGTTCTATTTAACATAGTGAGAAAAATACATTTAGTGCCTGAGAGTGTTTGGCTAACAAACAAAGGTCACTAACAAAAAACCAACTACATATGAAATACCTTAGTTTTTGAGATAAAATTAAACTAAACTATAGTACAATTTTCTAAGAATTCTATCATTCGAACTTGCATTTCTTTCACATTTTCAAAAAATATTCAAAATCACTCATATAAGTTGAGGGCCTTTACACAGTCAGATCAGATCTGATCAGTCCCAATCCGTTATCGACTCGAAATCCGAACCGACAACAGAAACAATGGACTGATGGCCAAACCTATTTGTTAGACCATTTCGATGAAAAATCGATAAATAAGAAATTTTAAGCTAGTGAAAATATTTTACTATTAAAAAAAAAGAAAATAGATTTTGAGGTGAAGTTCAGAGAGAAGTTTAGATTTTCATACAAGAGGAAGGTCAAAAAGAAAAGGATAGGATGATTTACTTCGACAAGGCCGAATTTACGGAGGGGCAACCGGGGCACGAGTCCCGAGTACCCACACATTGAGGGATTCCACAAACCTTCATTTAACTCTTTTTTTTTTCATGACTCAGAAGCTTCCACTTTCTCCATTGCCCCGGGTCTCCACACACTTAAATCGGGCCCTGTATACTTTTGTATATAAAATATATAATAATGCATAAAACCAAGTATTGGAAATTCCACAAAATAATATGAGTCAATGGCGGAGGACCCCCCTATTAAACTGCGGGAGTGAGTTGTCTCTATCGTGTCACCCCGTGGTTCTTGAAACCCGGGATGACCGCCACCACAATTCCACCATTACGCCGCTACTAAAAAGAGTATATGGACATAATCAAAACCGCAAGAGATCATGAATAATACTATGTTTGTCCTATCATTTAGGGTCCAAAGTTTTTGATTTTTTGTGATTAAACTGGTCTTTGGTCTTCTTTTACCTGTACCAGCGACTTCATTCGGATAAATAAAAAATAAGAATGACTGACTCAGAAAGTAGGGATTGAACACGTTGAACCAACGACTACACTTGGCTAAAATGATCTTTGAAGGCAGAAAATGTTTTCACATAGAATGTTTGTAAGAAAATTTATAACCGCATTTTTTACAAAAATATATTTAAAATTAAAAATTCATATCTTTTGATTCTGTAGGTCGATTTTGATGAATGAAATGCTAAATGTTATTCAACAAAAAACTGCTTATTTTTCAGTAAATCAATTTTAAATCCAATGAGTGGTTTTTACGCTTTGCACTCACAGACAAACAAACAAACATACAGACAAAGTCTTCGATTTTATTACAATATATGTTTAGATTATTTATTACGGGCCAAGTAGCAGAAATATTGCTACCATGCAAAATTTAATTCAAACCATGATTTTTATTAGAATTGATTAATTTTTCATAGAATCACTTGAGAAGTGTATGTAAGCTTTGGAGAGACCAAGGTTAGGTTTTTACTTCTTCGTTTTTGTGATTTTTACCAACAATTTATTTAAGAGAGAGAACACGCATGGCCCCAAGATGATTTTGTTTTGTTGAACGCTGAAAACAAGCTGCTCGACGACGCTGATGATTATGTGCGTGATGGAATGATTGATGCTCCTCTACAGAATCAGGTAAACAACAAAGTTGGCGTGATCGATCAGAATGCAAACACTTATGCTACCGAAAGACCAAAATGTTGATCGGGGCGGAAGGGACATTGGCAAACGCGAAAGGCCATGATATAACACTGGTGCTTACACAGAAGCCTAATTCCATCAAGGAAGTTGTGCGTGATGCACTTGTTGTTCTTCTACTACTTTTTTCGCTGAATTGGCAAAGAATCTTGTTGATGCGCAATTAAGTGCTCTGGCAGAATAGTTGATGATCGGATTCGGTATGTTAGAGACATGCAAAAGCTGTGAGTAGTCAACTACTGGGATGCAATGGGCAAATGAGGTGATTATAGGAACATTTTAAATGCATAAATCTTTCTCCGATTGTATATCCGCTTTCAAACTAATTTGAGGCATTGCCCCTGATGTAATAATGGTGGCGGTGTCGGTGTCGGTGGCTACAGCTGTTTATATTCGATGACTGATGAGATGCTACACACAATGCTATGTACAATACGCAAGTGTTTTTTTTCAGCGAGGCCACGAGTTTTGTGCAGGCATAATTTACTATGCAAATAAACTGAAGTATACTTAAAACGTCCCATTCAATCTGCTTATGAGATGGGATTTTGATATGCGCATGCGGTCTGACTGCTTGACAGTCTACCTGACCAATTCCAGCGCCTTCTTGAGTCAAGTGGGACACTTCAACAATCAAGCATTGAACGCAGCACAATTCCAAACCACTTCATATTTAACTCCACTCCACTCTACTCCATAGGTTTGAACCAAAAAACCAACGAACGAACGAATGAAGATTCGAACCATATTCGTTGATGTTCAAGTGTTTATTTACCTAATTCGATTACCGTGCGCTTTTGTATTTCCAAGAGGCACAGAGCGATCGTTTTGTAATCTATCACCAACTGGGTGGCTTCCACTTGACTTTACTAGAGTGATTCAATGTTGTCATAAGAAGTGAAAGGGCTTTAAGTCAATCTATACATTGAAAATTAAAAATAAAATGCATATGAAGATAAATAAATATAAACTAAAAAAGACAATAATATTTTGAATAGTTTTAAAAGAAACGGTTTATAAATTATTAACATTTTATGCTCAAGTAGAAGTGATTTCTTACTAGAATTATACTTGCATATTAATTTGTCGTATATGCTTGAGCGCTTAATGCAGATATAAATCAAGTTAATAATAAAAATGTATAGCAGATAATTGAAATGCCCTATGCTTTTGAGTCACCCTGTGTTTTGTATACTTCAATACTAATTCCGCTTGATACAAGTGCTGCCAGGTTGCGTTTATTATGAATATATTTGTGAGGGTATGCTTATTTTCAAGTAGAAGTGGCGGCGGCGTATTGTCAATGTGTCAATAAGGTATTCGGTATTGATAATAACAATACACGTGTGTGCAACATTTGTTGTGATTTTTGGCGGAAAAATATTAGAATTTAAGTGAATATTAAAATATTGAATAAAATGTCGGTTGAAATGTGTAAAGCTTGTGGTGGAAATTCGAAGGAATTACATCCAATAGGCAAAAAATACCTTGGTATTAATATATCTGAAATTATCTGCAGTCTTTTGCAAGTAAGAACAAATTGGAAATGATTTTCTGAATTTGTTCTTTTTTTTTTTTTAAATAAATCTTCTCTTTATAGGTGAACTCGGTGGCAAATTTTACGAAATCGCTTATCTGTGCCTCATGTATTACCTCCTTGCATTTGATAAATGAAAAAGTCAAGAACTTGCGTAGTGTATTTACCCCACCAGTGGTAGAACGAATGCACTCTGATTTTGAATGTTCAACTCCGATTGAAACTAATTCAAAGAATTCGAAACTTGGTTTAGGAGTTGTGGAAACTCTAAAGAAAACAGCAATCAGTAATAAAAATGCTCCACCAATATCTCCCATTAAGAATACACCAAATGCTATAAATTCTGCGGAAACTGTACAAGAAAATGTTGTAGTTGCAAAGAAATCACTAGCGGCGGCAGCCAAAAAAACAACTACAAATGGTGAAGTAAAGAAGATCAATACTAAAAGTAAAAAACGAGTTGAAATTGTTTCTTCAACTGGAGTAGAATCCAATTTGTCATCATATGAAGCTATAGACGAACAACATTCATCAACTCTTGTACCCAAAGAATCGAAAAAAGAAGAAAAGAAATTCCCGAAACGCCGCAATACCACTTATCATTTCGATTGTGATTTTTGTGATTTCGAAACTGGAATCATTAAAGCAATGCAACAGCATTTGATAGATATGCATGATGTTAAGACTCCACGTATATTCGAGTGTAAGTCGTGTGCAACGAAATATACCACCAAGCAAGGATTGGATTTACACAACAAGCGACTTCATCCTGAAAATGGTGAGCAAACTGACAAAATTGCAACATCCCATGTTGTGAAGGAGGAGGAGGGGGACGAGGATGATGAGATCAAAACCACTAAAGGAACATCACCAATCAAGAAAATCAGTTCTATCAAGTCTCCTGTGAAGCCGCTGGCTACACCTGATTTTCGACAAAGTCCTCAAAAATTAAAGACGCCAAGTGACATTAAAAAGGGACTTAATTTCGATTCCAGCAATCATATTGTTAGCCCACAAAACCCATCATCATCATCCTTATCGAAACCAGCAGAGAGCAAAAAGTTATATAAATGCGATGAGTGTCCAAAGGTGTTTGATTCTACATTCACCCTTGATCTTCATCGGAGTTTAAACCATTGCAACATAGCAAATCAATCAGGTTACGATACAGTACAACAAACCGATGATGATGATGATGATGTCTATAATGACCCAACTCTGGGAATATCAAATAGATTGAATGGATCGAAACAAAATGAACATGAGGTGCCAGAGACTGATAGTGATGAGTTGGATAACGAACAAGAACAACAACCAGTGATTGCTTCTCCAAAGAAATCCCCTTTGAAATTGACGCCGAAAGTTTCAAAATCCCAAACGAGTGGTAAGTTTAATCTCCCTGCTGGCAATGTTCAGGAGTCTCAAAAGTCTGATATACGATTCTATTTTAAAGTTCCTGGTGTTGGTTCATCGGTGTCACCGTCCAAAACAAAATCCAATTTTAACACTAAGTGCGAATTTTGTGCCACTAACTTCGATTCAGCCAAAAACTACGCAAACCATCTAACAAAGCAACATGGCATTGAGGAACCACGCGTCTTCAAATGCACACAATGCGATAAAACATATAAAACTCAAGCGGTGCTGCGACGTCACATAAAAAATGTTCATGAAAAGAAGATGAACATTGACGATATTATGGTGGCAGCGGATAATGAGAACGACAACAATGAAACAAAAGATGATTCCGATATTGAAGTCTCATGTTATGATCCCAGGCAGCAGAGTTTTCAAGAACACAATGATAATGCTAGTATTAGTTCCATGGAGTTTCCCTTCCAAATCGCTAAAATAAATGCACTTCCTGTAAGAACATCATTGGATCAAGACATGACAGATGAACCTTTGAAGAAGACTCCCACCAAACAAAAAGTAAATTGTCCACAATGTGACCAAGAATTGGACAGTATGTTTGCATTAAAGAGACACTTGCAGGAGGAGCACAAAGACACCGATGAGGCTATTTATGTTTGTGATCTTTGTCCTGCTAAATACAGACACAACAAAAACTTAAAGAGACACAAACAAAACCAGCATTCTTTGTCCAATGCCACCCATGAGGATCTAGCCAACGATACAGATCACCTGATTGTTAGCGAGGATGATAATGGGCAAATCAAGAAAAAAAATAAAACAAAGGTTGCTACTACTCCAGCTAAAAATAATTCACTTAGAGCAGCTGAAAATGCTGAAACTAATTCTTCAAAGAAACGCAAGTGGACAGAGGACAGTAAGGCTGAATCAAGTCTGACAAAATCGCCAAAAAAGAACAAGCATTCGGTAAGTTTCCAGGAAGATCAGCTTGCCGAACCGTCGCTCCAGGAAATTACATGTTCAGAATGTAATAAATCATTTAAATCCAAAGAGAAATTGGAACGTCACATAAACAAGAAACATCAATCGTCAAAACAAATAGACTTATTTGCATGCAAAGTTGGCACCTGTCACAAACAATTTAAGGACCAACTATATCTAGACATACACATCAAGAAGAAACATCATGGTGTTGCCTTTTAACCTTTTAGTTTATTATCATCATCATCATCATCACCACATGATACATAATACATAGTTAATATGTATCCTATGACTATGACTATTAATATTTTATTTTGTATTTTTATCTAAATTTTAAGAAGAAAAATTGGGCAATAAAAAAAAAAAAAAAAACGTGTTAATTTTTTTTTTTTTTTACAAACTAAATAATTTTATTTTTATTTGAAACTCTATTTTAAGATTCCTTTGAGTCCTTTGCACAATATACTATGTAAGTATGTAATTTTAAAATGATGAAAACAACAATACAAGCAATCGATGTATGATGTACACATAACAAAAACAAAATAGATTATATATACCAACAATAATGAATTAAACTACTACCAAAGTCATCATACTATGTACTACCATGCACATACGTATGATTCAATCCAACAGAAGCAGAAGGTGGAGGAGGATTTGAAGTAATTAAAATTTTGCACTTTTCCACTTAAAATAAGAAATATTATTGTCATCTACAGAACACAAACATCGGCGGTGTTGCACCGTCATCAGAATGAATGAATTTGCAGAGGCTTGGTTAGGAGGCCTTACTGTGAATCTCTGCCTGAGCAACTTTCATGACTTCCAAAGCACCTTTTTTGATCAATTCCTCAGCAAGCTCCTGACCCAATTTATTACTGCGTACATAGAGATCCCGGTTGTAGCAGGCATGTTGATAGAGACCACAGAAAAGGTTGTCAACATCCTCAATGAGTGCTGAGAGTTTTTGTGGCATAGGTTTCTCCTCGTCGGCATAGTCAAACATTTTAACTGTTTTCTGCAGGAAGGGACACTTGGCGACTGTGCTGGTATTGTTATCATTATTTGTCGTCGTTGCGTTAGATGTAGTGAACTCCATGCCGGCGCGTTTGTGAAGAGCAGCAAATGGGCATTTTGATGATGTTGTTGGTGCTGCTGATGCATTATCGGTTTCATCGCCATGTGTGGTGGAAGAGTTTCGATTTTCATGAGGTGTAATGGGACATTTACCAGCAATGGCGTAAGAAACTTTCGTTTCATTGCTAACAAACGGACATTGACCCATAACATCCTGGCCCACATCGATCTGTAGTGGACAATGCGGAGTCTCAGCATTGTTAGCATTGGCGTCAGCATCACCGCCACCTATTTTAGTCAACTCACCACTTACAACTGGGCACTTTTTAACTAAATCGATATGTTTTTCAATGAGCTCCTCCACATTATAAGCAGCCGAGAGCTGTTCAACATCGGCGTCATCATTTATTACCAATGGACTCTTCCTTTGCGGAGGGCTATTGCTGTTTGAGTCTCCGTTGCGTGCACGTTTCGTAGGTGGCGGTGAGCTGTTGCTGGTATCGTCATCACCATCAACGATGCCATTTCCATTGCCATTACCATTCTCGACATCAGCAACCGAGTCTGCGTTGCGCTTAAGTGGCTGCTCCTTCAAAGTGCAGACCAATTTGTCTCGTATTTCAATTTCACCGTCCAGACTCCAAACGGCGCCAATCAGTGAAAGGCCAACCTCCTCAGAGTTATTGTCATGAGTTGCCCTCAGCTTACCGTTCAAATTGCTCCAAACTGCCACAGGTGCCGAGCACCCACCGCCAAGCGTTTTGAGAAAACTTCGCTCTGCCAGTATACGACATGTTGTCGGCAAGCACATCAGTTTTTGTAGCATCCCCAAGATTTCATTGTCATTTGCACGACATTCCACAGCCAATGCACCCTGACCAACGGCGTAGAGTAAATCTGTTGGCTCTAGTATCTGACTTATTCGACTGGTCCATCCCATGCGCACAAGACCAGCTTGTGCAAGAATAATGCCAGCGAATTTCGAGTCTGCAGCATCCAATTTGGCCAAGCGTGTATTCAGGTTTCCTCGTATATCGCAAACAATCAAATGAGGATATTGGCGTCTTATTTGCGCTGTGCGTCTAAGTGATGAGGTGCCTATAACACTTCCTTTTGGTAGAGTAGCCATCGTATGCCCATCATTGTTCTCACGTAGTACAAGCGCATCGCGAGCATCTTCTCGTTCTAGTACAGCACCAACAGCCATACCCATGGGCAGAGCTGTCGGAAGATCTTTCAATGAATGCACAACAAAATCAACGCCTCCATTGCGCAGTGCATCTTCCAGATCTCTTGTGAATAGACTCTTCTCACCAATTTTTGGCAGTGAAATATTCAGTACACGATCACCTATCGTCGACATTGTATCTGCAAAATTCAGCAAACAAAAGAAGAAAAATTATTATTTTTTTTTTTTCATGAGTCATAAATTCATAATTATCTAAATGAGAATCGAAGAAGAAATGAATGTGACAAGGCGGCACATATTTCTTTTTATTACATCAGCGTAATCACGCAAACCCAAACCTAAACACTTTCCCCCAAACGACTTAAGTAATCAGCACGCAATACTATTAAAATGTGTTGATACAAAGTATGTACGATGTCTTATCAGTTTAACTAAGCATGGTTTGTTGTATGTATTATATCTTTAGAAAGCAATTATTTCTTGGTAACGGCGGCATGCAGTGGGAGGTATAAATTTCCTCAAGGTTATTTCCGACAGTAGCCAGATGAGAAATTTTTATATGCAACTAAAAATAGATTCTGGCATGTTGGCCAATTTGATTGATAACAGTCATTAAGCAATGAAAGGGGTAGCGTTGTTTGTTTGGACTCACAGCCCCACGCGCCTTTTTAATTACTATGTACATAGATATATTCTAACAACAACAAAATGTCATAATAAAAAAATCAGTTAGTCGATCCACTTCAACATTTTTCCACTATTATCTCTTCCAATGATAAGAGAAATACACAATAATCATGCTTGATTTTCTTATTCAATACAACTGAGCAAATTTTAACAAGTCATGCTGTTATGCCAGAAATTGAAATGTATACAGGACAATTGACTCATGATTCATGAGATTCTCATTTTGTTTATAATTATTATTATTATTATCTCATGATAACAAAATAACTGAATTTTTGATTAATTGTTTACTTACGAATTTCAAATTTCCTGTTTGGATAAAGTTTCTGCAGTCTCCCGATGACATGTTTGGTTTGAATGAGCGCCAACTATGAATAAATTAAATGGAAATTGGTTTAAAATGGATCGACAATAATTGAATAGATGAATGAGTGTGTAATAACAATAATGACAAAAGTGATCATTTTATTAGCATTAAGAGAGAAAACTCTTAATTGACTTTTGTCTAACTATGGCTGATAAAGTAATTCAATAGTTCGAAACTGAAAAACAAAGTACATACATTTTTTTTTTTTATTATTATTATCAGAGGCCATTTACAATTCAAATTGGAAGCGAAAACATTAAAAATTTAAATTTCGTGCAAATTCTCATTTAGTGACGCCAGTCGCATACCAAAGCAGCAGAGCAGCGGCTCGCACAGCAACAAAATCTTTTCTTCGTTTTTAATGCGATAGATACATTTTTTTTATTTATTTATTTTTTTTTTTGCAAATGCCACTGGCCTTGGTTATCATCGTCGTCGACGACAGTTCATTCAATCATTGCGAGTACATTAAGAAATTGTGTACAAAATTTGGTGTAATTCAAAAAGCAACCAATCATGACTCTACAGCAAAGAAAAAAAAACGCTTTAAGCACAACTTCAAAATAATTTATCTCGTGCTTTTGATGTGATACCCGCCCGCTGTGTCCCACCTCATCTTATAATATACTAACATTCACAAAACAAACGGATCTGATTGGATTTGTGTAGTTGTATAACGACAATATTCACAACTACAACAACAACAACAACAACAACCACCACAATAACAACAAAAATGAAGAAAGCAAGCAACAAGTCTTGCGTAAATGTATACACGCTTAGATGAATGGACTGATGGACAAATGGGCAATCAGACAAAAAGAGACCTTAACTTACTGACTTACTCTATATATAAGTACATTCATATTAACTTGTGGCTTACCTCACTTTTCCGAGATCCAACTCGAATTACTTTCTCTTCTATTTGATTGGACATGCTTTTCTCGTCTTACAGGATATTTTTCCTTCAGCTCACTTATTTTCAGGCAGTCAACAGTCAAATTTGTTTGATACACAGAAACACAATGGCACTGGCACAATTTATGTATATTCAGTGAAAGTACGATGACCGTGGCTTATGAAAGACTCTGAACTTTGAATCAATTTATGAAGGGCAGTGAAGACAAGAGAAAGGTTACAGGTTACAGCACGTTTTTCCTATAGCGCCAGTTGGATTTTGTATGACAAATGAATGAAAACTTTATATATATTGCACTCTTGATTAAATAAACATCTTTAGGATTATTATCACGACGATTAAGCGTCAAATTGTCATGGTGCACGATATTGTTATTCAAAAAATATGAGATTTCTTTTGCTGGCCGATACTACGAACCGAGCAAAGTGTAAAACAAAAGTGAGGAGGCACAAGTTGCTGGCAGCAGTCATTGCCATTCGCAATGAAGCACACAGAGTTGCATGCTAACAAGAAAACAAAAATATCATTTAAAATTATTGATACCATAATCAGCTGACATGCTTAATCCGCCGCAAAAAAAAAAAAAAAAACAGATAGTAATTAATTAAAATTAGCAAAAATACAATAAAATAAATATAAAATTTTCTTCTTACATAAAATTTTTCTATTATTTCTTTCATAAAAGAAAATAATAACTTTATCAGAATCATGAGTTCAAAGGGATGCATTAAAACGAGAGTAGCGACACAAGGGCTGCAATTATTTGATTTTCCATTATTATTGTTTACTACACGAGACACTTGTCCATTAAAGCATTTTTTGAGGTATTTGTGTTGAAACTTGATTTTTCTGAATTATCCACAAAAACATAAGTTGGAAGAACTTTTAACAATGCCTGAGGACAGCACTACTATCAACATTGAACAGACATTTATACAGAATGCGATCAAGCAAAATCTTCGCATCGATAATCGGAGTAACAATGAGTTTCGCAAGCTGGACATTCATTTTAGCGGCGAGTGGGGTTGTGTAATGGTCACAATGGGTGATACCAAGGTATTGGCCCAGGTGATATGTGAAATTGGAGTACCAAAAGCAACACGACCCAATGAAGGAACACTATTTATTAATGTCGAAATGAGTGAAGTGGCGTGTTTGGATAGTGATAGCTATAATAATGAATATGTATTATTAAATCGCTTGCTGGAACGTACATTTAAAGATTCACATTGTGTCGATTTAGAGTCTTTGTGTGTACGTTCAGAGGAACATGTGTGGGTACTGCGTGTTGATGTGACTGTGTTAAATCATGATGGAAATCTAAATGGTATACTATAAATGCATTATTATAGATGCAACAAAATTACATGTATGTATTTATGTATGTATTTCTTTTAGATGTTTCTTCAATTGCTGTTCTAGTCGCACTTATGCATTTCCGTCGCCCCGATGTGTCCATAATCGATGACAATGTGCGCATATATAGACCAGATGAAAAAGACTACATACCATTAGCAATGCAACATTTCCCCGTTACAGTGACACATTGTTTATTTAATAATGGCAAAAATGTTCTTGTTGATCCTCTGCTGCAGGAGGAAAGTATAGCTGAATCATGTATTGTTTTCGGTTTCAATTCTTATCAGGAACTATGTACTCTCAACCTTAGTGGCTGTACATTAATAGATGCCCATGTGCTGCGTCAGTGTTCGCAGACAGCATCGAATCGTGCAGCTGAAGTTGTTAATATAGTAAAGCAAGAAATTGAAAAAGATTTACGTAAACGTGAAAAGGGAATTGTTGGATTTATTGAATTATTCAACGAGATTGAAGTCGAAAGCAGCAGTACATCTAAAAAACCAGAAAAGCAACAGCAACAGACTCGTCCATTATTAAAGAGATCAATTGATTCTATTGAGACAAAAAATAACGTTGAGGAAGAAAAGAAAGAATTGAAAACCGAAAATGATGATAATATATGGCTACCAAAAGATGATGATGAGGTTGTTGATGATAATGATAAGTCTGATACAAGTGACTCTTCCGAAAGCACTTAACAGAAATATCATTGCCGGTCAAGAATTGATTATAAGTATGTAAATATTTTTGTCATGAAAATAAAGAAAGCTGAAACTGATTTAATGAAATATAAAACTTTGATATGATATTAATTTGTTTGTATATACAAATAGAATCTATATTTTTATTTATCATACAATAAAAATTGTTTTAAATTTCATGTGATTGAAACATGTGCAGTTCACTTGTATTTGCAAGATAATAAGAGGAAGTATTAATACAATTTTGTATATTCCCTGTGAATGTCATCAAAGTAGTAGAAGAAGAAACAAAACAAAGCTCAGAAAATAAACTATGTACAGAACAAATTGAACACAAATTACAATGTTTTTAGTAAGTTTTCAATGCTTTTGATATATTTAATCTGTTTTCTTTGTGTTCTCTAATTTATATTTTGTGCTTCATAGTATATGAGCCGACCGATTGGAACGATCAGCACGCGTATGCGAAACATTCGTGAGCAATTGGGTACGGAATTTGTAGAGAAATTGGATGAGTTGCACTTTGGTGCACTTCGTACTGGAAAAGTGTCAAGTGGTGATCTTCAAAAAGCCTTTGAAAAGGTTCGTGTCAATCAGAGAAATTCGAACCGCATAAACGCAATTTGGTATGTGTTGGGTATAATTGCATTCATAATGATTGCGACGCCTTTCTTCTACGAGACTCTGTCGTTCATGTTGGGCGTGAGGTGTTTTTTGCCCAACAATAATTTGGTCTATGAAGCAACTCGTCCCATAAGTGATTGTGAGCTGTGCAAAGGCGTCACTCGACCTCTTATATTACAGAATTTAACCCGTGAGGACTTTGCTCCATATGCATACTCTTCGCTTCCAATAATTGTCAAGGGTGCCGTAGAACATTGGCCAGCAAAGTACCAACTTGACTTTGATTATCTTAAGGACTTATATATGAGTGTACCAGACTCTTTCGATGATTGCCAGTTTCTGCATTTCAATTCAGATTTAAAATCGCTAAAAGATGTTTTCAGCATGAGTATGAAACGTGCCAATCTCAGTGAAGGTCAACAGCCGTGGTATGTCGGATGGAGCCTCTGTCATCCGGCTATTTTGAGTGAGCTGCGAAAGCTTTATGAAAGACCACATTTTCTTCCCGGCGATGCGGAAATGCCGGCTACAGATTACATATTAATGGGATACGAGCATGGTGCCGTAATGCATGTGAGTGTGGACTTGTCTTTGGTTTTCTTTGAATTCAAGGAATTTTATATATGTACATATTTGTTTTCTTGAACTACATAGTTGGATTACATTCCGCGACTGATGTGGCAGGCGCAGTTGCGAGGCAACAAGAGTTGGATTTTAGCGCCTACTCCAGAATGTGACAATCATTGCCAATCATTTAGTTTCTATGTTGAACCTGGTGACGCCGGTAAATTGTCATGATTTTTCAAAAATCCAAAGAATAATTAAAATTCGGATTTTTTTTTAGTTTTGGTAGACACACGACTATGGTATCACGCCAACTCTATCCCGAGTGGAGAGTTTTCACTCACAATCCAATCAGAATATGGCTAAAATTATGATTAATACCAAATGATTGTCAAAGTATTGCTTCAAATTAATTTTACCCAAATACAATTAATTTAATATTAACGAACAAATTCAGTGCTGTAGACCAAAGGTTAACACATCGAATTTAGAGTTTCTCAACACTGTTAGTGTTCTAGCGGCGCAAAGTTTAAGATGGCAGCAAAGGAAGAAGTCGATTTTGGACAAGTTGCAGAGACAATATTTAAAAATTTTGGAGAACACGAACAAAATGTAAAAGATCTTTGCATGAAGAAATCCCTGATGTCACTGGGCGACTTTTATGACTATTTACAAAGCGAATTTAAAACTATCAACTCGGAGTCAACACCACTCAAGGATTGCGGAAGTGTTGCTGACTATGCAGAGCTTTTCAAGGCGTTGGAAGAATACCCAGCTAACTTGCAGAAGCCAAAAAGACGTGAATTGCAGCGTGCCAACTCCACAATCTTGAAAGGATCAACAACTAATCTTGTGGAGAACATAAATACTTCTTCAAATTCGTTGAACCTGTCAAAGTTGGAAGAACAGCCGCATCAATTAAGTGCATCTGAGATCTATAATGACTTTAAGAAATTTCAGCAGAAATTACGTCGTGCCCAGGCTGAGATAAAAGAATTTACTAAGGTAGAAACTGAGTATATTACCAAATTGAATCAGTTGAATACATTTGCACAGCAACTGGAGAAAATAATGCCGTCGGCAGATCAAAAATTTGCATTTAATTCGGCAGAACAACAAAAGTTGGTTGTCATTGCTGCGAATATGGAACGTTTAAACTTTGTTCGTGAGAACAATAGTCTTTTCCAGCAGCCCATCGAAGGAGCAAACATTACGCGCCTACGGAAACTCATCGATGTGTTAACTTATACCCTCATGCAAATTGGTTGTTGAATGTGTATTTTAATAATAATAAATGTTTATATTTATAAATGTTCGTCTACTTCTTCTTGTTCGCTTTCTTCCGGTTCGGATAGATCATGGGGATACTCCTGCAGATTTAACTTAATTTGCCCAATTGTGTTGTATATTGCCATGAATTTACGTACGCTGCTGCCCAAATACTCAACGCGTTGCCGGTAAGCAAGGCAACCATCGAGCTGTGAGTAATTTTGTGTATTTCCAGTATCGCGAAGTTGCATCATTGTCTGAAACTGCTCAAGAGTCTTATAGAACGACTCCTCTGTCTCGCGGCTGACGTTGTATGCTTTGCCTACTGTTGCTGCATCACTAGGAGCATTTTTTGCTTCAATATGCAAAAGAATTTTGTTGCTAGACTTTTCCATGGTATCACCAATATTAGCTATTTGTTTCTTCATAGAATCGCTGGCGATATCTGTCAATTTACTTATGTATGTGTTAATTTTATGTTTTGTAAATAGATAAAGCATTTTTACCAATTCCAGCTAGAAACTCGTCGATTACCATTTTATTATTTGTTTAATTCGTTTTCAAATGTCACTTCGTCCCAATTAATTTGTGCGGTATTTTGTAGAGTCGCATTGAGTTTATATCAAACAGTGTTAGAAAATGGTGCAAATGTTTCATAGTCACCCCCCCAGATTTAAACAAGCAAAATGATTATGATGATTGAAAGAAACTTTCTTGATTATTAGTTTAATTTTACATTTTATTGAATTCTTCAATTTGGATTTAGACTGCTATTACTTAAACATTTTCTCTCTCTCGATCTCATTCGAGCATTCTTATCCCCTTTTCCGTTTAGCAGATATTTAGTCATATACATCCTCCTTATCGGCTACGTATTTGATGATATCGGCAGGTTTAAGCAACTTTTCAGCATCCACATCTGGAATTTCAAAGCCGAACTCGTCTTCCATGGCCATGATGACCTCAACATGATCAAGAGAGTCAAGGCCAAGGTCGTTAATGAAGTGCGAATCAATGCTGAGCTGTAAAATAAAGAGAGTTTGTTAAAAATTCTTATGATACATCAATAGGTAATAATTCGATTTAGCATTTCTCTACAATTCAATTCATTTTCGGTTCAATTAGGCACATTTAATGCAGTAAAATGCAATGCAAGAACTTCGACTTATACGGTAATCAAATTTAAAAATTATTCTCTATTACCTTGCTGGGATCGATCTTGTCATAGAGCTTTAAAACAAGCAAGACGCGCTCATTGATGAGCTTAAGTGACAGTGGCGGTTTGGCTGAGTATTTACGCACGGATTGCGCTTGCCAACGACTACTGATGTCCTATTGCACGATACGAGTGAGTAATGTGAACCGAAAACGAAGAGAAAACAAGAAAAACACTCGATTAGTTGGTTCTTATCCGGTATACCGTACCTTATCAGCGGTAACTTTGTCATAGGCTGAGACAACTTTCAAGACTCGATCTTTTATTTCTTCGACTGTGCGTGAGGCAGAGCTGTAGTTGCGCTGTGTGAGCATCTGGTAGTTAGCCTGACAAAGAGTGTGTACACAATTAATAAGAATAGCAACAAATAACCTACCCAATATAACACGATTTCAATCCATATTGATTGTTGGGTAAATTAATTTTTGATACTTTTATTGAAAATTAGAAAACTGAAAAATCGCTAGGTCTGCTTGCCGTCACTCTATCACCGCTGCACCCGTTGGTTAACAATTTTTTCCATCTCTTCTTATCAACAATCAACATAATGAGGTTATGTTTAGGATAGATGTCTCATCTACCCGGAAACAGTTTCTTTCTTACTAAAGGCAACTACTAATTAAACTTACTTTTTGAACTTGAGAACATACAGATGGCATTACAATTCTATGTAACATTCTCAATTGTGGTTGGCTAACGCTAGGAGCAGAGGTGATCACCACTCGCGCAGCGAGTCGGCTGCAGTTACGGGCGATTTGTGTCAGCGACATTGTGTCCTTTCTGTATAAGAAACAAATAGAGAATATCAGGAATTATTACGAAGGCTTGGAACAGTTTTTATGTGTAAATTATAATGAAAATTACGGTGAAATTGTTGAGAGGGCACAAATTATTATGTAAAAACCCTGCTGGCTCCGTTATAGTGTTGTAAAGTATGCAATAACTGACCATACCAAACACTCTTCTAAATAAGTGCTGGAAAGCTTTAATAATATTGTGAAGAGAGTTAGAGCGAGAGAGCGAGAGAGAGAGAGAGAACAAAAGAAAACCGCAAAATTTAAGTTAAATTTGAAAATAGAGAATTATATGGAGAAAGCAAACAAACTGTGTGAAGTGGTTGAGTCGAAATAGTAACAATTCTTGTTTGTTTTAAAAGGTTCTTCTACAATAATCAGCTTTATTTATCTAAATTGTTATACCATCTATTAAAAGTAATAAATCTAATGAAAAATTTATGGTCATTTTGTATATTGACCCAAAAAATGGTGAAGTGAAAGTAATCGAGAAAGAAGAAGTTTCTATAGCGCCACTAGCATGCTGCAATCATAGGCTCACTTGCACTTCCATCCCGTCCAACAACTGTGAGTGATGGACTAGTTGCTGGGTGAATGGAAACCTGTTCATTGGCAATTATCACGATCATTTGGTCTAGCGGAAGTTGCTGTAAAATCTTATGTATATTGAGTTTTCGCCACATGCCGAAATTGCTTATCATTATTTAGATATTTTCGTTTAACTTTCCTTACCAGGCAAATCTTGTTTTCATTCTATTGATCTTATATTGGTGTTCGTTCTACTTTCGACAAATTAATTTTCTTATTTAAATACACTAACATCAATTCTTTATGAAATGAAAGAAGATGTTTCTGTAATACATACGTATAAGTAAATGTGTGCACACATATGTGTATGTACATCATCTTCTTTATTTTGTAGACTTTCTAATGTGACAGGCATTCAGACAGACAATCCCCATGGATGGTAAATAGCATAGTAAAACGCCAAACCGGCATATCGAGCTTCACTATTTGAATTTTGATTGTTTTGTTGGCTTAACATTTTTGCACTTTCTGAAAAAATACTTAATTAGGTAAATTGTTAGAATGGGGCTCAATGCTAATAGCTTTTGATTACCAAAGTAAACTGTCTGATTTTACAAAAATTCAAAAATTGGGTCAACTTCAGCAAGAATGTCCAAAATATAAGAAATCATTTACTTTTCATCACTCACTCCCTTTGCTCCCTTTATCAATATTCTCATTATTATTTGTCGCTTACAAAGCTTTTGGCCAATTTAAAAAGTAAAGTTTGTGCTCTTGACTTCACTGAATCACTCACTCTCTTTTTCTATACGATCTCAAGAGCTCTTGAGTACTTGAGTATTCTATTGTTGTATTGCACAGCTGCCGCCTCCTTAGGTACCGTGCAAAGCTTTTGTTATATGAGTAAGTGAGTGAGTAACCTTTCACAATCAGAGTATGGTATATTGAGCATATAGAAGAGTTTGTAACACAGCATCTTGACATTTATAGGGAGAAGAGGTCAATCGGGACGTAGTGAAGGCTAGACTGTGTAATCATAGGGCATCACATATCTGGAGGTAACCTTTGGAATGTATGATTTCGGTATATCATTCATTTCATAGGCACTGCTAGATGAGCACCTTGGATTAAGAGTTTTATTGAGCTTTACTCTCTAGGTCCGTCATCATGGCTTTTTCTTGTGGCTGATGGTTTTGTTAGTAAGTGATTATATATATTTTTTATAGTCCAAAATACAGATGTGTTATAGTTAGGTTAAGTTAAACAAGCCTAACAAGAGTACACGCGACTTCATCAGAAGCCTTGCGGTTCATTGTGATAACTAAATATGGAACAATGAATAAAAGAGTGGGGAAGGGGTTAGTATGGGAGATGGGCTATGGCAATCCATAGTTTGACCTAGAGGCCAGCCCTCAGCCTCTAAAACCAACCCAAAGATTCCGCACAGAGAAGGGTCTCCTAGTGGGTTATTTGCCAATCCATTCCAATTCATCAAAAAACGGATTTCCGAGAAGATTGATACGTTTTCCTACAGAAGTGTATGTCATCAAACGAAAGTATTCGTGTTGAGATAATAAAGTGGCTTTATGACCTATTAATAGTTAAAATTCTATCACTTTGTGTCTTATCTAAAAATGATTTACATAGTATTTTCTATGAAAATATTCTATCTCTATGATGGTACAACAATTTCGTTGTGATCGAACAATGGTCGTTGAGGTTTTACGCTCTCCATTTTCAAAATCGTCTTATCTTCTCAACAAAGTTCAGTTCAGTTTAGTTCAGCTTAGTTCGGTTCGGTTCGGTCAGATCGGATCGTATCGGTTCATTCATTCATTCATTCATTTGGAAACAAAATACAGAAAAGGCAATTGATTTATTTTGCTCTCAGTCTGACGGATACACGATCGGAACAATTGCTTATACGACATGAGTTCGCGCGTCACTTAAATCGATCATTGTTTCTGTTGTCGTCATTATAAGTTATGAGAAATTAATTGTTACTTTTATTTTTTTTTTATTTGTTTTGTCTTCCGATATGTTGCAACAACATAATGAAATAATTTCTAGTAAATCATCAGAAGTGAAATGAAATGATGGATGTTTAATTGAATTGTGTCTTCATTCATTATGTACTTACATATGTGGTGTCACTTTGTGTGATTGTGATTTCAGTGAACGCAATCCACACAGATTGTTATTGGTCTAATGTATCTAAGCCGGCTGCTGTGGCAGCTTGGCGTGGCATGGTGATATAGTGTAGTGTGTTGTGTGTCGTGTGTCGTGTCGCGTTAGTGAAAATCTGAGAATAATGACCATAATAAAAGAAATTACTAGCATTGCAATTATGTTTGATGATGATTAAATACTGTAATATAACAACAATGAAAGCAAAAGTATCTCAAGACAATATCTAACATATGAAAATGTATTTTAATTTGCATGAAAATATATACTTAAAGATATGTATATCTACTCGTAGTGTGTTTATGAAAAAGTGAAAAGTGTGTTACATAAAAACTCGATTTACATATGTCGTTTGACATATTTTAATCAAATGTAATTGAATCATTTGGAATTTGAAAGGAAATTGACTATAATGTAAGTAACTACAATGATTATATACATATCTATCTGTATCTATCTGTATGTAAGTATGTCATTAGAAAGTCCTTGATGTTTTCTTGTTAGTTCAAGAAAACTAGTCACTTTCTGGGCTTTGATATCAAAGCCTTTATTTTTTTGTTGCCGATTCCGTTGCCATTGCAATCAGTTTTGATTTCCTCTTGTCTAAGGAGAAAAGAATTTTTATATAAAATTATTATGGAAGCAATTCAACCGAAAACGATAACAGCTTATCTATATTACAGTTCTTGTTGTTGTTGGTGTTGTTTTTGTTTTGTTTGTAGATTTGAAATATATTTTTGTTGAAGTATATCGAATGACATTTATCTGTGTAGGCAACGTCGTCACTGACTCAATGAAAGCATTAAGAGGGAGAAGATATATGATACATGATTCATTCCATTTACAATTGAGTTTTTAGTTTTATTATATTATGTGTATTTTAAAAGATACTCGTACTTTGTTGTGGTCATGATTTTTTGGTAATAATCCATTGAATTCCTTGGAAACAGACAAGACACGCCTTTATCTGCCATTTGAAGTTGAAGTTGACCAACAAAAACATTTTGTAATCGTAAAATATTCGCATTGGAAAGTTTTTAGGTTTCTCTGCAAGTGTATGAGTTTCGTGAGGTTGGTTTACTTTCAAAAAGTATCTACTCCTCATTTGTTGATAATCTAATCTTATGGCAATACATAAATCTAATTGTATAAGATACGAAATAACAAATATGTCCAGCTTCCGTTTTGCTGTTATTTGTACTTTGATATGAAACAAAATGAGATATTTAGAGATGAGTGCAAACTTACATCATCATAGAAAATATAAAACTAAGAAATAATTATAATATTTATTTATGTAAGATAATTGGATGTCAGATGCAACTTAAAGCAATTGTTTGCATTAGTCACTTCATAAAATAATTGCAGGTTATACAACGAATATTGTGTAGAAGAACTTGCTGTCCTAATATTGAGGGAATTCCTGCAGATATGATTCACATACGAAAAAATGTTGTTGAAACCACAAGATAAAAAACAAACCAAAACAAAACAAAACAGAACAAAACAGAAATTATTGACCAAAGAGTGAAAATGGTATCAAAAACCGGTTCAATTGATCAGTTCATAGTGACCAACAACCAACAACCAGCAACCAGCAACAAGTAACCATTCACTTGGCAAAAATATATCTAGATAGTAGATACAATACATAAAGGTATTTATGCGAATTGATCTGTTTTTCCTTCTGAGAGAGACATTGAACTTTAAAACACTCGAGTAAAATAAACTTGATTTTCATAGTAAGTTTATTTCAGTTTGCATTTTATGAATCTTATAAATGTCACTTGTGGCATTGCAAAAGTTCATTCATCATTGGAATCGAAATGAATTGATGGAAGAAATATGTTTGCAATGTTGTTGTAATTATGTATCTGCAAAACGAAAATCAATATATTTCATATATGTACATACTCATGAGTACTACATATATGTAGACCGATCAATGAATTCGAGTTGAGACAAGACAAACTTAAAGTGTCGTCCTCCTTCCTCACTTTGCAATGAGTGCGAGAGTATTTGTATTTGAAAAACTGGGTCTTTTCATTGAACGTGCTTCACTTAACTTGACTTGACTGACTGACAGACAGATGGATACATTTGTATGTTGTTGATGATGATGATGTTGTTGTTAGCGTGTGTGCGTGTGTGTGTGTTGAGCTGTGCGAACTTGTTGTGTATGTGTTGCCACACACAAAAAATGATCGTGTAAATTTATATGATTTTCACTGAATTTGTAATGAAATTCGTGATGTGATTGAAGTGAATCTATTATACTTAAAATGCAACTAAAAAATATTCATTCGTTGACAATGAATTTTAAACATATTTTAGATACACATAACTAATTACTCAGTATACACACACACAAACTCAAAGTAGTTCAATGTTTTTAATGTGTAATTTATAATGAAATTTTCTCCAACATTGGCTGGGATCTTCTATCAAGTTGATGATGATTCTATGATTTGAAAACCTTGAAAGATCATTTTAGGAAAAGTGTGAGAAGTGTCACGTAACTCGCTTGCAACTTTAATAAAGAAAACAAATTTAAATTACTGAGATTATTATGATTCATATAATCATCATATTAAGTACAAATATCGGAAACCAAATTGCTATAAAAATAAATTAAAAAATGTTAAATGGACCAAAAAAAAAGCATGCATGAAATTCAATTTTGTTTTGTAGTTAAATGTGCGATATTTTCTTATTATAATTCGAGTTTCAAATACAATAATTAAACGTTATACATTCATATATATTTATGTACATACACATTGTAGGTTGGTACCACAATAGTATTGTTTTTTCTGTGATTAATGGCCATTGTTGATTCTATTGTTGTTATTGTTGTTGTTGTTGGGTTTGATGGTGGTGTACACGCCTCATACAATTTTAGATACTCATAATACACAATATAAGAAATAAGGGGGAGCAACATAAATTTCATGCAAATTACTAAATGTTTTGCAACAATGCCAAACAACAACAACAACAACAACAACAGCAAGCATACATGATACAATACTTACTATTTAGATACATTTGTATCTATACAATGTTTCCATTGTGACGCCAACATTGCGAGCATATCTTGTTATTGTATCTTTCAATTCAATTCAATTCAATTCAAGAAAAGCAAAAGTAAAGTAAGAAAAAAACGATGTATCTTGCAACATAGAGAATTACTTCAACTCTAATCATAAAAAGCATTTGTTGTTGATCAACAGAGACGACGCTTTAACATCATTCAATGAGATGATGTTGATGATGATGATGATGATGATGATGATGGCATGGCTACCGAAAATTGAGAAGGAAAGAGAAGATGTTTGGGTGGACTTGAGTGGAGACACAGATGCATTTCATCTGCTATTGGTATTCGTTTGATTGAATATATGAATGAATGAATGAATGAATGAAACTAGAAATCAGGTTTACGGGCCGCAAAAGTGAATTGCAGATAAATTTATACATACCATGTACATACTACATATGCATAGATGTATCTACATTAATAGCAACAGCAGATCAACATCATTTGATAAAAAAAAAAACATTAATTTAAATAGTTTTGTCATAGAATTTCGGAACAACAAGAGAATTCTTTATTGCTTAATAGATTATTTTTTTTTTTTAGAATTTTTAATTCAATCCTTCAATGGGAAAATGGATATAGACATATGCATGTTAATCCTAACTTATCTAAAATAGAGAATCTACAATTAATTCTCATCTTATATCGTACACGTATTTGTGTGGATTAAGCCAATGACCTCTTAAGCATTCTGACAAATTGCATCTACACACAAAAATATACAATTTAAGTATGTTTACATATCTTTGTATCTGTTACAAGCGAGAAGGCATTTACTATTGAATATTGAACAAAGAATTTCGCTGTCTATTATTTCCCTTTCCCTTCTTTCTTTTCGTTAAACCAAGAAGAAGTTAAAAAAAAAAAAAAAAAAAAATTGTAGGAAGCCACCGGGGTTCACATCAATAAAGAAGTTCAAAATCATATTTACTAAACATGTGTAAGTGTTTATTATTAATGTTCATTCGTTCGTTCGTTCATACTGAAATACATGCATGCATGCAACATTTAGATACAAAATGTATTGTGATACTGCACTTCCAGTTATGAAGCTAAAGTTGTTTTGTATTGCCAGCCAACTTCTTATGTAGATCGCCAACTCTTCAGTCCATTAATGTTGTTGTTGTTGTTATTGTTATTGTTGCTGCATGCTCAATGAATGTGCGCTTTGTGTGCATCTTCCAAAGATGGGAGACATGGAAGCAAACAACGATGGTCAACTTCATGAGTTTTTAGGTCGTCAATGCTTTCTAGGAGCTTCATTTCGTAGTATTGTGGTATGTAGATACACAATCTTGTGAGCAAATGATGCAGCGTGCAACAACAACATCATCATCTTCATCATCATCATCATCATCATCTTCATCATCATCATCATCATCATCATCATCGTTATACATTAATATCTACGCCGTCCAAACAAGAAACTTATTCGATTAAACAGCAAGCGTCTCAGTGCAAAGTGAGCTTTAGCTTTGTTTGAAGAAACTTTTAAGGGGCCAAGAAACTGGTTTCGATGCCAATGGTGGAACGAACCCTTTTTGCTTAGCTTAAGCTACGTCAATGTAGCTTTCAATGTGTAAGTGTGTATCTATGTGTAGTTTGCTTAGTTTTATCGTTCATTCGACTGGAATTTCGTTGTTCTTCACTCATTAATATCTACGCCGTACGCCGTCCAAACAAAAGCAAAGTGAGCTTTAGCTTTGATAGAAGAAACTTTTATGGGGCCAAGAAACTGAGTTCGATGCCAATGGTGAAACGAACCCCTTTTGCTTAGCTTAAGCTACGTCAATGTAGCTTTCAATGTGTAAGTGTGTATCTATGTGTAGTCTGCTTAGTTTTATCGTTCGTTCGACTGGAATTTCGTTGTTCTTCAGTTGAGTTGAGTCGAGTTGAGTTGCTTTGAGTTTTGAGTTGTCATGTTGTTCGGTTTTCGTGCTCAAATTGTTAAGACGTTTCGAGTTCGGATCGCGCACTCCTTTGTTTGCATTTGTATTTATTTTATAGTTTTGTCGCTCCCATTTTCGCGCGTTGGGCTTTGTTTTAATAAAGTTTCTGCATATTTATTTATTTTATTTATTTATTTTTTTGTATTTAAACAAACAACAACAAACAATAGAAATAGTAAAACAAATTTGTGCAATAATTTAAGTTATGTTAACCAACCAAACAACCCAAAAATAAAACCAATCTAAACTAAGTTGCTAAGCAATAAAATTATGTTTACGAAATATTTGAAAAAGAATGCAAACCAAGTTTATCAATATTTAACAACAAGTATGAAAGCTACAACTTCTACTATGGAAATCAAGTTCTTTTCTTATTGAAGAAGTCAAATAAATGCATTAAATGAAATAAGTGAAAGAGTGAAACGCGTTAAGCTGCTGCGCCCACAAGAAATCTAATCAATTTCAATAAAGAAAGGAATCCAACCAAACAACTTGACAACTCAAAGCAACTCAACTCGATTCGATTCGACTCGCATTTTCATCATTATCATCACTATAATCATCATCATCATCATCATCATCAACATCATTGACAGTGACAACGACAACGGCAAAGATACTTGTTGTTGTTGTTGTTGTCGTCGTTGTCTTCCGCATACGAAAAAATCACGCAAATTTCACCAAAAAGCAAAATAAACAAACAAAAATATACGAGTATTGTATATAAATAGTAATAACCAAGAAGTGGTTTTATCAGTCAATTTGGTCACATCATTTGGCTCTCTCAATATTGGAATTTCACTTCAATCAAGTTCTTTGCTCTCTCTCTGATGGTTGATCATGGATTATTTTGTAAACTTCAAAGATATTTCTGATGTTGATGATCTTCACCAAAGTCTCAATGGTAATTAAATGAAATAAAATGAAATGACTCGTTTAACTAAGTAACTGTAAACTAAGAAACAAACTTAACAAAACATTAACAAGAAAAAATGTCGTTTTGACCATAATTTTCAACGCTTTATTGTGACCTCAAAAAGGGAAAGAAAAAAAAAAAAAAAAAAATAAGATAATCGTCATCTAATGTTTGTGTTTCAGTTCTGAATTGACTAATTGTCTAACTGACTCAGTGACAGAGTGACTGAGAACTGAGCTTTAGGTCAACTTGGTGGGTCACTTTACGGTTACAGTTATTGTTTGACCATGTCCAATGTGTTCTCTCTTCATCTTACCTATCATTGCTTGTTGTTTTTTGTGTATTTAAACGCTAATTAACCGCAATCGATGTAGTTTGTTGAGATTTTTTTTTTATTTTGTTTATTTATTCTTTTTCCAAAAGCGCATTACTCTGATTTTCTTCACTTGCCTTCAACAACATGCAATGAAATAATTTTTTGTTGTTAGAAACACTTACTATACAATAATTGACCCCCTTCTTGTTCTTCTTCTTCTTCTTCTTATTCTTTAAATTTATAATTATTTTATTTTGTTATGTATTTCATTTTCATTGTATGCAGTTTTATGTTGCGAGTGGCAACCTCATTGAATATTATGTCTGGGGTGTTTGACATGCAACTAAATTTATCCAGGGTATAAATGATGTAGAATGGATAATTTACAATACTCAAGAAGACTCACTCACTTCAGACATACAATAATAATAATAAGTATTTCTGTTTTCTTTATCTATTTTTATTCATATGAAAGTATGGTTTTTCTTAAGAATTATAAAAAATCTTAATGTAGATCGACGTCAATGGGCATTTCTTTGAATATCAATAAGAAAAACCATACTAAACCGCATAGAACAGAACAGAATATCAGCAATTGAGCATTAAGCATTAAGCATTGAGTCAAGATTAAATGGTTCTTGAACTCAAGCATTTTTAAATGGGCACGAGCACAATTAATGAGAATGAGAGCATTCTCTCCCTGTATTTCTTCAAGTAAATATTAAATAAATTACTATATGTCACAATAATAACAACAATAAACATCGATAACAATAAAAAAAAAGGGACAATCAACCAACCAACAAACCAACCCTTCATTTAATCTACAACATTCAGTCATTCAGTCATTCACTCACTCACTCACTCACTCACTCACTCACAGACTGACTAAGTCTGTCGTCATCGTTATGTTGAGTATTGTATGTTTGTGTTAATTATTTATTATCAATACTCATACGACGCATTGTACGCTCTTAAGGGTGATTTTTTATATTTATGTGGCTTGCATTGTGTTTCTCTATTGTTGTTGCATGCCACTTGAGTTGGTTGATTTGAGTTTTTAGTTTAGGTTGAGGTTGATTATTAGTTGCTCGGTTGCTCTGACAACATTCAAAACAACAGTTCACGCCACAACACAACACAACTCAACACAATACAAAACTCAGTAAACCTCATCATCAACAACATAAATAAAACTTCCTGAAGTCAAAACATTTTGAGTTCGTCCTTGTGAATGAGTGAGTGAATTAATATTATACTATTTTTTTTTTTTGTTATTTCTGAAAATGTTAAAGGTGTGAATTAAGAAAAGAAAGTTATTAGTTAAATGGATTTTGTGGTAAAAAAAAAAAAAAAATACATACATTTAATATTTTAAAAATAACTCGTATATTTGCATAGCAAATTCGCGAGTGAGTTTCTTTCTAAATTAAATAAATAAATTAGTTTCACTTCAGTTTTTGGTTGGTTCTGTTCACTTCTGATGTAGATGTTCATGTTCATGTTGTTGTTGTTGTTGTTGTTGTCTTTAACTTTCTTCCATATTTCTTTTAGCTCTTGAAGGGGCAATAAATTCATTAAATGGAATTTGTAATTTATTTAAATTCAAATTAAGTATAAGTATTTTCCACTCATTCATAAAATGATATTTTTTTTAGTTTTTGTTAAGTTCAAAGGATTTTCTTCAATTGACAACAACTTTCACCTCCACTATTGTTGTCAACATAGTATATACTCTCGGATTCATTTGATAATCTTACAAATTGTCAATAAACATGTTTTATGTTGATAAGAGAGTTTTGTTTTTTTTTTTGTCAATACAAATAACCATTTCATTGACAAACAAAAACAAAAAGTATTGTACTGTAAATTATGTATTTTGGCTTCAAGTCAAGATGCCAAGATGCCACACCTGACAAATAATAGAAAGACAAACAAACAGTCAGTCATGCAGTCAATCAGTTTGTTTATATACTATAGAGTATGAACAAAAAAATGGAGAAAAATAGGCCTGCGGGGTGACACTTGCCGCCTCAGTTGGTCAATGAATACTACTTGTCAACACCTGCCGTGTGTCCAGTCCATTGTTATATTCCACAAAAAGCGTCTGTAATTTTTATAGTCACTTCGATGACGTGCGAGTAGAGAAAAGCACATTGTAACTACAATAGATTGCATCTGCATAACTTTAGATACTTTTGAGATGCTCATCAATGCAATGTCATAGCTGCTCATTGACAGTTTTGTCAATCAGCATTGAATGATGGTGTGCGTTCGTTTACTTCATCAATAACGTTTTTTTTTCCTATATTTTTTTTATTTTGTTGGATTTATTTTTTTGTTTAATTCTCCTTTTATTAAAGATAAATAAAAAACGCTTTGAATTATGCAAATCGCAATGGAATGTTTTTGTTGATTGGATCAAGTGTCTGAGGCATGGATTTCTCCATAATTTTTATTTAATTTTTTTATAATCTCTTTCTTTTTATTTGGAGACTCTTCAATTGGAGAACATGAAATCAGATTCTATAGAAAGCTAAAGAGCCGAAATGATGAGCTTCATTGGTATGTGTTGATGATATTAAAATCCACAATGTCAAACCATGAGATTTATTCCGAGGCCTCAATATGTTAGTAGATTTGATTTGATTTAATTTGAATTGAATTGAATATTTATGTTTATAAAATTTTTAAAATTAAATTCTCTTGTTAGAAATCTTTTGTTTTTGCTTTTAATTTGGATAACATGAAATCATGTCAATCAAGAACATTCAAGGGTTTAGATAAATGTCATTGTGGTGATGACGACATTAAGATTTTTGATTAGTAACTATGTGATGAACTCAGATGTCTTAATATTACTGTTTATTATAATTAGATATTATTTTTTTAAAATTGAATATTTCATTAAAATATTTGAAAATTTGATTCTCCAGAAAACTCGAATGCATAAGTAAATAAAATCAACAATGATTTGAACTTCGAGATCTAATTTTAATATTTAGATATTTAATTTTATAATAATTTGCATCTTTTTTTATTTTGAATCCACAATTGATGTTATGATGATCATCTAACTTTAGATCAAATCAGAGGTATAAATATTGGATTTTCATTCTCTCCTTTTTATTTGGAGAATTTCACATTAGACTTCATGAAATCATATTCTTAGGAAATCTAGAAGGCTAAAATGAACGTCATCATTGTGATGATGACCATATGAAAATCCTCGATTAGGCTATGTATGTATGTCCAATCATGAGTTTAACTTCGAGGCCTGAATACTTAATTGATTGATGTGCTAAGTGGTTGCCAACTACTTAAGTAAGTCGATTTTGTTGCCCATAATATACAAGCAATTTATGTTTAAATGTGCAAATATAATAATTCGAAAAACCTTAAAAAATGAAATCCATTTAAAATTATGGCTAAGAAAGAAAGAAAGACGCTTGCGTAAGCAGCAATTATTGGTTTTTCTTATTGTTATTTAAGTGTATTTATTTTTTTATTTTTACAACAATAATTTGTTGTTATTCTCGTCAAGTCGTACATTTTTCTTCTTTTCATTTCTCTTTTTGCTATCTTTTTGTTTTGTTTTTATGTAATCTAATTGCTTTTGTTGTTGCTCGCTTGATATAAATGACTGACGCCTATGATGAGGTATGTCGGTTGTCATCGCCTGCAATGTGTCGTGTGTGTGTCTGTGTGTGTGTGTGTGTGTGTTGTGAGTGAGATTGCCTACTGCATATAGTAGTGCGCATACGCAACGTAAGTCGATTAGGAAAGCACGTGTTTTAACGCTTTCATCCAAACATCAATCCCCCATTCCATCCATCTATGTATCCATCTACTATATATATTCACTTGTCTTGAGACTACTGTTGTCTAAGTGCCATTTTGCAATTGTTGTTGGTATGCATTTGTTGGCTTGACAAATTCCAAATGATTATTATTGTTGTTGTTGTTGATGGTGGTGGTGGTGTTGGATTATAAGCTCGTTACGAAATGATTTATTTGCTAAGGCGGCACATATACAATTTATAACATAATAGTATAGTATAGCATACTACTATATAATTATACTCTTCAAGGGAGTGAATAGTATTACAAGTTTGTCATAAAGTTTGTAACACACAGAAGGAGACATCGCAGACCACAGAAAGTATATACTCGTATATTTATGATCAGCTCGATGAGACGAGTTGATTAAGCCATGTCCGTCTGTCCGTCTGTTCGCAAAACTGGTCCCTCAGTTTTGAGCTTTTGTACATAGGTTTCTTTTTACCAAACGCTACTCATTTGTCGGAATCAGTCGAATCGGACTACTAGGGAGGGTATCTCCCATACAAATCCCCTTTTAAATTAACGTTCTTATTAGAAAAAGTTTTTTGTTTTTTGATTTATTGAACTAAAATTCGTATACTATAAGTTTCTGAACGATATCCACCAACCATATGAATTTCATGATCCTAGGGTTACCAGGAGGGGTACCTCCCATACAAACCCCCTTTTAAATTAACGTTCTTATTAAAAAAAGTTTTTTGTTTTTTGATTGATTGAACTGAAATTTGGACACTATAAGTTTCTGACCGATATTCACCAACCATATGAATTTCATGATCCTAGGGCTACTAGGAGGGGTACCCCTCATACAAACCTGGATACAAATTTAGGGTCTTTTTAGAAAAAACTTTTTTGTTTTTTGTTCTATCGACTATAAGTGTCTGACCCATATCCAACCTCATACCATCCTTCTAAATTTCAAGACTCACGGACTAATAGCAGGTTCGTGAAGAGTATTACAACTTCGGCATAGCCAAAGTTAGTCTTTTTTTTTATATAATTTTGCTTAAAATATTTTTACGATTAAAAAATAAAATTTTGAATTCGCAGTGTTAATGAATTTGATCAAGATATCCGAATATAATATTACATTATTATTACTACAATATTTTCATAAGGTAAAGAAGAGTAAAGAGAGACTTTGCCATTATGTTCATGTTCTCAAATGCTTATGTGATGGACTTCAATAACAATTAACAAATCCAAAAATACCCCAACAACAACAACAGCAACACACTCTCATCATCATCATCATCATCATCATCATGTACTACGTGATGAACATTAAACAACAACAAATGTTTATTAAAAATTAAAATTAAATAAAATTATTATACAAACATGAATAGTTTTTTTGTTTTTAATACTCGTATTGCAAATGGTGACAAAGACTGACTGGTGGACACACGGACGGACGGACGGACGGACGGACATGGCTTAAACAAAAGCGATGAGGTCAAAACGAGACATGAACTTGAAGTGTTTTGTAGTTTATTATAAAATATAAATGAATAACACAAAACTCACTTTATTGAAGCATGATTTCGCTTCTTCTTCTGGTTACATTTCTTTTTTGGGTTTTTTGTTTTTATTTTATTTTATTTTTTTTTTGTTTTTTTTTTTTTTAGTTTAAATGAAACAACACGTTCTAGCGGCAACTAGTGCCTCAGCTGGAAAAGTAAAGTAAAAAAGTGATAAAAAATATTGATATTTTTCAATAAACATGTGTCAACTGCTGCATATACACAAATCATGGAATTCTTCAATCGTAGATACTTGTCCATCTTTAATTGCACACGTGTTGTTTTTTTTTGAAATATCTCAACTAAATGAGTAACTGTTTCTTTCTTTTCTTTTTCAGGCCGCCACTAAAACTTCAGGTGATAGCAAGGCGCAGCCACAGCGCCAACGGCCGTCGTCGCTTTATTGCATTTATTTTGGCCAAAAACAACAGAAACAGCAATAAAGATAAACCAAATAACAGTGGAGAACGTGACCAATTCTTGCACAGTGATAAAGTGCAAATCAATAGCCAAAAGCAAAGGCAAAACAGAAGACAAAGTTTACAGCAAAATGTTAGACAAAAGTCAAGCTCAAATGGCAGTTGCAATGCCAATGTCACCCAATGTGGACGCAAAAATGTTGCCCTCCTTGGTCAACACTAAGGAGCAAAAACAGCAACAGCAACAAGAAGATCAACAACAAATAATAGCAAACGATATAGAATTACAAATAAAAGCGAATGTAAATTCAAAGAAAACCAAATCAACTTCGAGTCCAACTCGAAAAGCCAAAAACATTTTAAATTGGTTAAAAGGTGCAACAGCAACACAAACACAAACAACGACAACCGCAACGACAACGACAACAAGTGATTATAAACGAAATAATTGTTATAAAAATAAAAGTGCTAAAAACATACAAAAAGAAGAGGTGGTGGAAGTAGAAACGCCGAGAGTAGACAATAATTGTACATGCAAAGCAGAAAAAACGCATGCGACTCCAACGCGTTTCTTAAAAGACGGGACATTGCGTGATTTTCGTGGTGTCCAAACATTAAGACATTTGTGGAATAAACGTATTAGTAGTGAAACCAATGAAGCATTGATACTACAGCAACAGCAACAGCAACAACAACAACAACAACAACAACAGCAACAACAACAAACAAATAAACTACGTAAACTCAATAAATCTGTAAGTTGTATAGTGAATGAGATAAATAACGCAAGCGATTTGTCACAATCAGATTTTGTTGATACAAAAGAGACACGCACCAAACGGGCATTTAGTCTGCATGATTGCACCCAATTGAATGACGAATACACCCAACCCAAGGGCGTTGAAGAAAAGACTATTTCGATTTCGATAAAACAAACCGATATTGATTGCGTGCATCGTGTTAAAGACAATTTTTACAAATACAAAAACGCAGAACAGGCACGATTAAAAACGCGTCGATTCAGTATAGAAACCGCTGTCATGTTGGACGATCCACACTTTCCTGCTGTGAAGAGCAGCGAGCGCGGTGAGCATATTCAATGGCCAAAGCGAAAAGACATCATTATGTGTGGTCTGAAGCGGAGTGGTGCAGGGCTTGGTACCTTGCTATCAGCTAGCGATGTTATCACAAGCTCTAACGACGCAAATGTTAGCCGAACAATGAGTAACAACAGCAGTGAAACGTCGTCAATGTCGGGTGAAAATACACTTACGGCTGGAAGTTCGCCATTGCATGATAATAGTAGTTTAAGAGAGCGTCGTACTGTAGCGTGCGGTAGGTCGAATGTATCATCCGCATCGGGTTCGAAACGTGGTAGCAAAGAGTCGCTCTCTTCTTGCTCAGTGCAATCTGCATCAACAGGTAGCACTGCTGCCGGCACTAAGGGTCGGACACCGGGCACACGCCGGAAATATAGTTTTAAAACCCATGCGGGTAAAGCATTTCATCATCGACATTCTCAAGTAACACGTCGTCCATCGATGAGAGATAAAGATGGTGTTGCGACCACAGCAACCACCCATACCGGACACAGTATGGTGGCCAAATTAACGCAGCAATTTAATGAAATCATACAGAAGGACAAACACCTACTGGAGGAAGTTAAGCGCAAGAAAGGTGTTTGGATGGCACGTGGTACCCATGTTTATAAAGTGGTTGAACAAAGTGGCACCGGGACGCCTCCAGTGAATCACAGTCCGAGTGTAAGTCGCAACAATTCACAGTGCTCTTCTCTTGTACAATGTACAATTGATAAATTCGAAAATGGCAATTTACGATCTACAGATGGACGTCGTATACCAAAACCTGTCGTGCCTGCAAAGAGTTCGCAAGTTCTGCGTAAGCATCAAGAGCTCATTGCTCACAATCGGCCGAATAACTTGAATCTGGGATCACGTACAAAGCGTGTTAGCCAAAGCAAACTGCAACTGCCACCTGGTGGTGAGCTCAAGCTGCCAGTCGTACGCGAAGAAGCAAAGACACCATTGGAAAGCGAGTCACAAAAATCAATTGTAATAGAAGAAGACAAACAGCCTAAAATTTGTGATGAGACACCACTAGACATTTCTCAAAGTGCAACTGTACAAACTGTAGAAGCAGTTAAAGAAGCGGAAGTTATCAACGATATGTCACCAACCGTTGAAGAAGCTGTTACAAGTTCCATAGAGAAAGATATTGATGTCACTAATTCAGATGCGGTTGATTGCAATGATGTCAGCACTGAGAAAACGAAACAAAGCAAACATAGATATGCAAAGATCTATGAGAAATTTCGATTTCGTAAACCGTTTGGTGGTGGTCAGCAAAAAAATAAAACATCGGTAGAAGAAACAAAAGAACCCATAACGGTAGCAGTGGATGATGTGACACCTGCAGAAGCGGAAATCGTCACGACAGAAGCAATAATAACAACAACACAACATGAAATTGACAACGAAACTGAAACTGAAGCTGAAGCCAAGATACTTGATGCTCTAGAGGTCATTGACCAAAAGATAAAAGGGTTAACTCAATCAAATACTGAAGGAACAACAACAGAATTGTTACTTAAAGTCGATGATGATTTCGAGCAACGAATTTTGCCCAACAGTTCATTTGTGCATCAAGCGGCACAGGTTTCCAACAATCAATTGCTCGTGACACAAGCCGTCAATGTGGCCCTGGTGAATGCCATTGAAGGTGAGCAAATGATTATGGAGCAGAAGGAGTTACACACTGCCAAAGAAGAGGTAGCAGTGCCTGAGCCTGTGGCTGTGGCTACAGAGGAGGAGCCCATTTACGAACCGATTGTACCAAAGGCTGTAGAAACTTTAAAGACTGAACCACAAAAATCGTTTCTATTTTGTTCAGTGCAGAAGAGTAGTGTTGAGCAAGTCACCAGCACAACGACAGCAACTCCAGAACCTGTCATCGAGGACATATATCAGACTGTGGAAGAAGCTCATGCAAAACCAATAAAGAAACCTACCTGGTTAGAGGATTACGAATCGATTGCAGGCTCATGTGAACGGGCTACTCCCGAAGAACCATATGATGGTTATGAAAGCTTTGAAAAAGCGACAGAGGCACCACCACCACCACCATCCTCAATCCCTTCAATTAGTGGAGGAGGACTTATGCGCAATACTAATGATGAACTGCCAGAGTTGCCAAAACCGAAACGCCGCTTACCAAAATCACCAATGCCATGCAAACGTGACCCACCAACTAAGCCACCAAAGACATGTGAACAGGAATTGGAAAAGTCAGACATAAAAGAACCTACCACTGAACCAGAGGAACATCACTATTATGCCGACCAAGATGATGATGAAGATGAGAATATCTATGACACCATCAAAGGCGGTTCTAATTGCTATGAATCTATACAAAAGTCGGCCAGCAGTGGCTCCAGTACAATGCGCGTATGTACAGATTCAATCTCAGTGGTCTCTTCCAACTGCTATGAAAGTATTAGCCATTATCGGCGAGTATCTAATGCTGGTGCTACCGTCAGTAGTAGCGGTGGTTCTACACTTACAATCTCATCAGACCATAAGACCAACAGTCTCTATGAGGTCTCCCTTGCAGCGGGCATGCTCTATGGTACTGGTAGCATTGGCTGTCGTTCCTCGATGTGCTCCTCTGCGGCTGGTAGTGGTAGCAGTGCCCAAAGTTGTATAGGTGTCAGTCTAGTTGACGCCCATGCTGTCTCGAGTGATAACAGCGATGAATGGATCGATATTTCAGATGCGGAAGTTGAACGTACGGCAAATAATAATGGGGAGGAGGTGATAGAAACGAAACGACAATTTATTGTGTAAGTAAAATATTAATACATAAATAGAAAGAACAAGACGGACTTTTTAACATTTTTGTAAACCCATTGAAATTATTCTGATAATGTTATTTGCAAAGGTGTTGTATTTTTTGCTTATCTTATCGCATCGCATTGGATCGAAATCGAGTTGTACAATATTTGTGAACAGAACAGAATAGAAGCGAACCGCAATTAATTACAACATACAAAAGTCAGGCAAAGAATTTTAATCGTATGAAATAGGTCAGGGGTGATTTTTTCTTCTGTTTGTTTTGGGGTTTCCAATAATTTATGTCATGTGCAGTGCAGTTCATTCAAGTAAGATGATCTACTACAATGGGAGCATGAAAAAGCATGACTATTCTTCTTTTCGAAAAACTTTATAAAATAAAGTATCTCAGACATGCAAGCAAAGTTTCTTAAAAACGATCCAGTTTTGCGACATCATTAAATGACATTTTATAATGCTTAGCCTCAGCAACACTCACTCAGTAATTACTCGAATATGATTCTAATGTTCCAAAGCCTCACCACGCAAACTATAATATAAATATATGTACTGTATATAATACATACTGACAACAACTGAAGCTCAACGACGTAAGCATAGTGACCTAGAAAACTGAGTTGTCGACAACGACAACAACAAAGACGAAGACGATAAGATTGTGGGCATTATTGAATCTAGTAATTTGTATCTAAAACTTAATGGCGTGTTTAAGTGCGCCTCAGTTCATGTGGTCGCTTATCGAGGGTGGCTCTGTTCTGTTTATTTATGTATGTCTATATACTTACTAGTCGATGATGTATTTTCATTATAAGCAGTGGTTTGTCCGGAACTCGGTTATCCACCGAGACCTGCAGATTGCAATGATTAAGGAAGAAATCATCAAGTACAGTAACAGACACCTTATTAGGTTGGAAGACCATGTCAACCACCTGGCATTGAACTTGTTGGGAAACAGCAGCCAAACGCGACGCCTGAAAAGGCAACATCCACTAGATCTCCCATTCCGTTTCCCGGATGACTGATTAACTCATCCAAACACTAATGTGACTTACTTACTTTATGATAAAATTCGCTGGTTGTCGTCTAACGACAGTTGCAAATAAAGAAAATGGCATAAAAAAAAAAAAAAATATATATAATGGTTTTTTTTTTTAGTTAAAATTCTTTATTTTATTAATTATTGATTATTTTAAATTACAGTGTTCGCGAACGTTCTAAAGCACATCGCAGTCCAGATTGGTCCAAACGCATTCGAGATAAAAGACTGCAGCAAAAGAAGGCAATAAGTTACATTGAAGGTAAGTTGATAATACTAATAAACATTTATATCGCACATATTTAACTAAAATTTTCCAATTTTGATTTTTTGCTAAAAAACAATACACATTGATTATCCCCAACTCCTGTAAAAATCTGGTATTTATTTCTCTATGCTTTACCCAAAAAAAAAAAAAAAAAAAAATACCATTGTTTTTCTTTGCCTCTACTGAAAAATTGAAGATTTTTAGTTATAACACTTTAATTAAACATGTGCGATATGTGTTTCACACAATCAGAATGTTCCGAATACGCGTCCCAATTTTTGTTTTTTATTCAAGTTTAAACTAGTAGAAAAAGACAAACTTTGGCTATGCCAAAATTTATATGGTTGGTGCATATGGATCTATACACTTATAGTGTTTAATTTTCAAGTCGATAGTACAAAAAAGTTTTTCTAATAAGAACCTTCCTTTTAGATCCCGGTTTGTATGGGGGTACGCCCCCTAGTGATCCGATTTGGATGATTCCGACAAATTTACTGCGTATCAACTCGTCTCGTCGCGCTAATCAAGAATATGTAATTACTTTATCGGGTCTCAGATGTCTCCTTGTGTGTGTTACAGATATCATTACAAACTTATAATACTATTCTCTGCGTGAGGAATATATTATAAAATATTGGTCCATAAAGACATTTTCACAGTCAAATATAATGGTAAAATGTATTTTTCAATGTATTTATAATACTGGTCTTCACCTAAAAGGGGTAAAAAAATAGCAACGTGTATTCCATTCACAATTTAGTGAACTGATCTGTATTGATTTTTGATTATTATGTGTAAGTCTGAACACAAAATCGATTCACATTGAATCAGTTCAGTGTGAATAGACTATTATTAGCTTAGGCTTATGTGACATAGAATGATAAGTAATGATAGGATTTTCATGAATTATTTAATGAATCCTAATTCTGGATATGTTGAGACCCCTATCTAGTGTTCATAAAGTCAAATAATACATAACAGTAGAACGCACAGTGTAAAGATCACTAAGACATTTTTATTCATCTAGAAATATTCCAATACTGGACTGGTCACATAGTAGTCCGGTACTTTATCCCATTGAGGATATCTAGGGAATTATCTCCGCCAGAGTATAGGATAGGAATGGAAGGCAATTCGACATATCAAAGGAGCTACAAACTGCAAAACAACAAGAATAGGCTAAAATCAGCCCAGAGACGCTGTCAGTTGTTTTGCATGTTGCTTGTTTCATGAATTTTAACTCCATCTCAATATTATCATCCAACAGCAGTCCGCTATCATATTGACATCTCTATGGTCATGATTACTTCCTCCCACCCTTTGATGTCTTTATTTTCTAACTTTTCAAAAAAGAAACATTACAAAAAATTCAACTGTAAAACACAAAAATCACCAAATAATAATAAATTAGGCAAAAGTCTGTTATTAACAGAGTAAAACATTAACAGTTTGCAAATGCGCTTAACAGAAAAAGCTCAATACAACTATGCCAGAGTACAACAGTAAACATTAACAGTTTGCAATGCGCTTAACAGAAAAAGCTCAATACAACTATTATGCCAGAGTACAACAGCAAACAGTAACAGTTTGCAATGCGCTTAACAGAAAAAGCTCAATACAACTTTGCCAGACTTAAAAAGAAAAACATGTGGGCAACATTATAATTTTGTGTAGCGCGAAGTATAAATTTTAAATAAGAGATAATTTTTAACATTTAAAATTACATATTTTGTTTTAAAAACAAAGATTTTAAATATAAACAAAGTGAAGTATATCAAATGTTCTGAAATCTGTTTGTCCTTTGTGTGTATGTGTGCCTTGATAAGAATCTCTATCAAGATAAGCTGATTAAACCTTTAAGCAAGTGAAGTTTATTTGAATTTATGATCAATATTTAAATAAGATGATTAAGTTTTGTACATATAATGTACTGAGATAATAACATACATATCTCAAGAGAGCGCTCCATAAAATGGCCATACAAACTCACGTCACATACACACAGATACTCACAAATACAAATGCAGTGTGCAATATATTTTGGAGCTTTTGGATCTTCGCTGTTTTGAAGCTTGGAGCTTAGTTAAGTTGAATTCGAACGATCGTTTGTTGCTGTTGTGATTCGGGTGAAGTGGCTCTTCGAATTAAATATCAGAATGATTATTATTTAGTTTTTGAAATTAAAAAAACAAAATAAATAAATAAAAGGTTTTTTCTTTGTAATAAATTCAGTTTTGTCGTGTAGTGCAAACAAATCATTTTTTATGATTTTTCCCACTTTGAAGTGTTTACTATTTTTTTTATTGTATATACTAAGTATTATGCACTTGTGGTTGTTGTTGGTGCTGTAAAATAAAAGCGCATAAATAATTACAAAAAAAAAAAAATGAAAGTTGAAAAGTAACAAAATAAAATAAAACCAAAGTGACATTTAAAAAATATTTAACATTTTGTCGTTTCATTGTTTTATGTCGCGTTTTATGTTGAAATCGAAATTGAAAAAAAATTTAAACAAATCGAAATCGAAAAAAAATATAAATGCATTTTGTTTGAACTTGTTTTGGTTTTTGTGGCACGTCTATGAAGAGCAGCAACCCTTCGGAAAACCCGTTACTGTTTGTGATGTACTGTGTGTGTATGTGTGTGTGTGTGTGTTTGTTTCTAAAAAAGATACAAAATACAAATCACCAACAATAATAACAATAACTACGTACTAAAACTACATATAACAATAAAGCGTAAAATACAATAATTTGTAACTACTCGTATGCTTTTGAAGTCTTTTTTTTTCTGTGTTTTGTGTGGATCACCACAAAATTCATTATTATTGCTAGTTTTTTTTTTTAATGCTGCTGAACACGTTGATGACGAAATTTATATAAAAGCAGAAAACAGCAAACATGAAAAGATTGAATAATAAAAATATAGTAGTTAAAACTCGTCTGCGTCTAAGTCTACCGGAATAGCCAACAACAACAATAAGAAAATAAGATATAAAATATAGCATACAAGACCTTGAAATATGAGTACCGACTCGACTTGACTCGACAAGCTACAAGCTACAAGCAAGTCATGCCTGCTTAATGCCAACAATGGGGGGAGAGGGCCAAGTTTCAGGAGAATAGTAATATGTAGTATAAACAAAGAAGAAACAAATGAAAGATGATTTCTTTGCAAAACAAGAAATCGACGAATACAAAAGAAGATACAATGACTGCAATACATCAAGTTTCTTTTATTAATATAAACAATTTGCAATGGTCTTGCAAAAGAGTTGAATTGTATTTATAAATAAAAGAAAAATCATGTGGAAATTCATTTTCATTCATGAATTAAGCTCATACGTACATTCATACATATCTATGTATTTATTCAATTGAAGGAGGTGATGGTGATGGTGATGGCAATGATGAGTGGGGAAATGTTGCCAAATGTTCCCACTTCCTCAATTGTTGACGCCACCATTGTAAGCCATTTGACTGTACTCCGCCAATGATCGCAATGCAATGCAACACAATGCAATCCAATGTAAGTTCAGTGAACGAACGAACGAACGAATGAGCAACGTGAATAGACATGATCAAGCGGTATATTTCACTCTCTCAGTTGATTTGTGTATCTTTTACTCACACAAAAGATAATTTTAGAAAATCTCATCATGAACCGCAAAAAACATGCGATTTATTCGTGTTTTTTGCCACTTTTAATTATTGTATCTAATCAAAATTTATCTTTGTAATTGATAATTAAATGGATTTCCGTCATCGTCGTCTCCGTTTTGAGTAGTTTTAATAGTTTAAAATAATAGGAAGAAGGTGGTTTCTTCATTTCAAAGCATTCAAGTAATTGCATTAAATGAAATTGAAAGTGTCTTTGACTCACGCAACTGAATAAATACAAATGGATAGACACGTAATAGAAAATGAGGACAATTACAATTTCTATAATTGAAGCAATTAGTTGCTTTTAAATTGATCAATTCTAAATCCTCATAGTTATGAGTTTTCATTGATTGTTTTAATGGGTCATTCTTATTTTGAGTACAAAACTCAATAGAAGATGATGATGACAATGTTGTTGATTATCGACAACAATTCATGACGAATCGATGATAACTTTATGTCTGATCCAATTGAGTCCCAAATTCATTCAATTGCAGATTGAATCCAATGTCATAATCAATCAGTGAAACATGTAAATCATGTAAATTGTGTCATGTCTTGTCTTGACTTGACTTGAGCAATTTCAGATCATTAAACGAACAATCTGAATTATCATTAAAGTTAAAGTACCATTAAATATTTTAATTGTTTTGTTCAAAGAAAACTCATTCGTTCGTTGCCATCGTGTGCAAATGAAAGAAACCTTGAAAAAAGAATATTTTTGAGCTGCAAAAATCAAAAAACGAAACTACTCTATTCAGAGACATTCAAATATTCACATATGAGCAGATTGTTTATTATAATAAATATAAACAATGCTAAATGTTAAAAGTTTCTACTGACCATTTGATTTCTTTGTTTCTCACATAATACTGTCATTGTCATATAAACATGCGATATATTAATGAATAGTATACAAAAAGTATTGAGATACATAAATAAACATGGGACACATAAAATATACAAAATTTTACATGTAGGCAGCAGCATTATAATATTTTGATACTCTTTCTGTAAAGTAGTATTAAGAAAATCTAAAGAATGGTAAAATTCTTCCGCCTTGTCATGGTTTGAGCAAAAAAAAAATAAAAAATAAAAAAACCAAATCAATTTGTGATTTGATCTTTTGTGGTGTGGTTTTCCATCTAGATACATACGAGTTCTTCCAAAATAAAATGTATAAGAAGCAGGCAGGCATACAGTATATGAGTACAATTCGCAAAAACTTAATTCTTAAACCAGTTTTGGGCCAACGAATTCATTGGTTTACAATGCGCTTGATTGGCACAGACATCACCAAAACACAACACACAACATGAGTCCGCAGAGTCCGCAGAGTCCGGTTCATATGTCATTCCAAGTCCCGCTCCCCGTTGCTTAAGGGGGTAAGCAACAGAAACGCACAACTGATAAACCCACACAGCAAGTGTCGCCTCGCCATTTGGCCATATGATTGTGTCTTGTTTTGGAACCGGTTCGTTGCTCACTACCCGGTCGATATTCTCTTTCAATCTATGTATCTCGACAGTTCAGTCAGCTAAGTCAAGCCATTGCGATGCTCTAAAATCTAAAAGCGCTTTTCGGGTTGTTTACAAATTTATTGTATTATATTTTATGTATATTCTACGTTATTGTAGTTGACCGTGTGCGCATTCAACGGTGACTTTAATATCATTTTATAGTACATACGCATTCCATGGGCATTTGCTACAAATACTAAATTTGAATTACTATTTGGTCAATTCAACAATTTGCAATTTTTCTTTCTGTATTCCACAATTGAATACTTGGAGTAACAAACAAACATCTCTTGTCTTTATTGAAGTTAATTCAAGTAAGAATGAGAAATTGAATTAAATCCAAGAGTTGCTTTTGTTGATTATTCTTAATTGATTCGATGATGACGACGATGACGACGACGACGACGACGCATGGCTTCGGTGACCTTTTGTGGAATGTATTTTTAATTGTTAAAAGGGGAATGGGAAAAAGTTCAAGCAAACAATAATGACAATAAAATCAACGAAATGTTTTAATTTTCTTTTCAATAGAGAAAAATATTGGTGAAAAAATAAAAGTCAAAAGTGAATAAAAGTCAATAAGAAAAATAATATGAAATCAAGCATAAAATGGCGCAATTTACGAAATCTGAATCCACATCATCTTCATTTCGAAATGAAAATGAAAATGGAAGCGGCGGCGGTGGCGGCGGCGGCATGCAATGTACTAGTTTGATAAGAAAACGGAGGCCTCGTGCCATCGGTGAGGTTTATATAACCTGCCCCATGAGTCAAGTTTACTTGAATAGCGAAGTGAATATTAACGAAAATACAATATCCGAACCGATCTATCAGAATGAAAGTGTGATGACTCCAGTTTCACTGCAGCATCAACGCCGGCACTTAAGTTTTGTACGTGCAACCATTCAGGAGTTGGATGATGAGTCTAAAGAGTCAATAGTTGTGAGCACATTTGTTGGTCAGTTTAGTTCAATTATCAAAAAAAAAAAATCATCACTAACCACAAAAACTCTTAACAAAATCAAGTATAACGAATTCATATATCATTTTTTGTTTCAATTTTACAGATGACTCTGATCACTATTACGAAACATTGTCACCGCCTTTAGGTAATAATAAGCGGGTTTCAAATTCACTGCCGCGAACTCTGAGTGAACAACAGAAATGTATTCAGGAACTGAAACGCTATGAGAAGAATACGCACAAGAAACATCATCATCATCATCATCACCATCTTCAAGCTGTTTCTGATGACTATGATTCCTTTACAGACACCGATGAGCACGAGGACAATACGACTAACGTAAGTTACCATGAAGTTCATGCCAATTAATCAATTAATCCTACTCTATATCTATTTTAGCAAAATGACAGTGGCGTTGATATACGAAACCTACGACTTCCAGAGCCTCCTCAGTCCACGAATCAAGTGTATGCCATTGTACGAAAACTCAAGAATTTCATCTCCAACAAGAAGACACCAAGTAGTAGTGGCAGTCAGCAGAAATTGTATGAAAACACTTCACAATTCTATGTAGAGAACACTGGTCATGATCGCAAATTGAAGCCAAAATCCAAGTCAGTTAAAGAGGTGAAGAAGCTTCCGCCAAAAAGTCCAACTGATATATATGAAAATGCCGAATTCCATTTGCCACCCGCCATTAAAGACAATAAGAGTCTGAGTACCTCAGAGAAGAATCTTCTAACGAACTCTGGACAAAATGATTCTCAGGATGCAGTAATGACGATGACTCCATCAATAACGCCACGTAGTAAAAATGTTGGTAGCAAAAGCTTCTCGAGATTGCGGAAGAGTCTTGGAGGCAGCAGTTCTAGTGAGATAAAACACTTGTCCACCTTGTCATCTTCGCGCAGTACTTTCTATCTTGAGGATCCCACCCAGCTGGGTTCAGGACAATTTGATTCTGGGTTTATTGAAAAGACCTCTTCTGGTGATATTCCAAGCCCTCAGCAAAATAATTCATCTAGTGCTGATACACAAAAGTTTTCAACAGTAGCACGCAAGGCGAAGAAGGCTAAGGAAGCCAATAATGCGCAACGTCGCCGCACGACAATTGGTATTAGACCTCATGAGCCACCACCCCCACCTCCGGAAGATAAAGCAAAAAAACCGACCAGTTCCTGGTACGCTGAGTGTGGAGTGTTCAAGCAAAGTACCCAACTGATGAACGGCGGAAGTAGTACGTTGGAAGAAAGTTTGCTAAGCGAAAGCGGTGGAAACAAGAGCACGACAAATAGCCAAAGCGGAATAAGTGGTGGAGGCAGTAATTCGTGGTATACTGAAGCGGGTCTCTATCAGACCAGTGGGGTATCTGTGGCCAGCTCAAGTGGTAGCTCTGGCGTATCGACAGGCAATGAGGCCGGGCTGGGCGATGAAGGTTCACATAGTTTGTTTCTCAACGAACCCTTGTATCAGATTTATAGTGCAGCCAAGTTAGAGGTAATCATACTGATTAACACTGATTCTATCAAAATTTAAATACATATTAATATTTTATTTCTTATTATTGGCAGTCGATAACACGTGATTTGGAGGATCATGAGGGATCTATAGATGGTTACGAGGAGGTTGGTCACCATAAGCGCACAAGCAAATCCAATCCAAATGAGTCAGAAGTACGTAAAAGCTTAAGGCCAAGTGCCTTGCAACTAGTCGAGCCTACAAATGGACCATCAAGAACACTTTGGAGTCAAATACCAGAAGTGATTAATTCATTTATATTGCGTACGTAGTCCACCCATACTAAATTCTTGGAATCAAATATAATATAATTGTTTTCACTTTACAGCTTCTCTGTCGCCGCGTGAACGAGCTCTGCAGGAAGCCAAGTTTGAGGTAGTCACTTCTGAGGCCAGTTATCTAAAATCGTTGAATCTTTTACGCAGTCACTTTATGAATGACGCCGCCTTCCGTGACACGAACACTTTGAGCTCACGCGATCGCAAGGCGCTCTTCTCGTATATAGTGCCCGTGCACGAGTGCTCGGAGCGTTTATTGACTGAACTGGAGTCCTGCTGGCAGGATAACATAATGTTGCTGGGTCTGAGCAAGCGCATCTATGCTATTGCTGAGAAACATTTTCATGTTTATATTTCCTTCTGTGAACATCAGGGACGAATGGATCGAACGCTGCGACGACTGAAGGAAGCTAAAGGTAGCTTTCAGCAACATTTGGAGAAACTCGAATCAAGTGCAACGTGTTGTGGCCTCAATCTACATTCATTCCTGATGCTGCCCATGCAGCGGATTACACGCCTGCCACTGCTAATCGATGCTGTGTTCAGCAAAGTGTCACCAAACGACGATGAGTATGACAACTGGAAGATGACGCTGGCTATCATGAATAAGATTGTGACGCAGTGCAATGAAGCAGCTAATCGATGTGAACAAGCTTACGAAATAGAGCGCATCTCACGGCAACTGGAGTTCCCGTCATCTATCCGAGCTCTGGCAATTGCCCCAGTTGGTGTACCGGTTCAAGGCTCAAAGCCACGCTTTCTGGTTAAAAAGGGTGAATTGACACATCTTATATGGCGTGGAGACGATGCCAAATTAACGTTCGGCAAACGCTTCTCTAAGTCCACCATATATGCTTTCCTTTTCTCCGATTTGCTTGTTTTGACCAAACGCAAGGGTCAGGAACAGTTTACAGTCATAGATTATTGTCCGCGGAGTATGTTGACAATTTCTACGAGCGATGCATTGCCACAGCTTCCAACCAAAGACATAAACCAGGCAGGAAAAAATTTAATACTGATGACGCTACTGGAGAATCATGAACGCAAAACGGTTGAACTTGTAAGTTGTACAACAACTAATTTGTAATTTATCGCCGATCTTAATATATCTCATTTATATAACTCGTAGGTACTCTCTTGCCCATCAGTCTCAGAGCAGGAACGTTGGCTGCAAGCGATGCGTCCACCTGAGGCTGAAACGCCTGGTGAGAAACTATACGAGTCTTGGGACTGTCCCCAAGTGATTGCTAAGCATACCTACGAGTCTAATGAGCCAGATGTGCTTAATCTCGAATTGGGCGATGTAGTCAATGTGACTAGAAAACTTCCAGATGGTAAGATAGATGAATTAAGTTTGGGGATCTACTCCCCAAAACATACATACATACGAGTACATAATTGTTATACAATTCTTTTATCTCAGGCTGGTATCAAGGCGAACGCATACGGGATGGTGCCATTGGATGGTTTCCAGGTAGTTTTACAGAAGAAGTGAACTCAGCTCATGTGAGAGCACGCAATCTTAAGCAACGCTATCGATTGCTGACCTTCACAGCCACATATCTGGAGTCACAGAAACGCAAGTGAACACAAGTGCCCCCCCAATGTCTCAATAAGTAGTAGATGATGTAAATGATTAGGAAAATGTGATAAAAAAAAAAAAAAAAATCATTAGTTGTCTGTCAGTCGGATTGCCTTTCACAATCATAAAATATGTAAAAGTGATTGTAATCTAATGTATTTTTTGTATATTTGTATTTTATATCTATTTATGTATGTATTTTATGTATTTGTATTATGTAGTTAATGAGTTTATTTTTGAATTATTGAAGTTCTATATATAAATATATATATTCTATATTCTATAAATGTGTAAATATATTTTAATCAAATTATAATATTTAATAGATAATAAACATGAATAAAATAATAATAAAATTATTTATAAAGTTTATTCTGTAAATGAATGTTATTTTTATCGCATGAGATTTGCAATCTATTATAAAATTTTCACTCCCCACTTTCTCCAATAAAAAAAAAAAAATATTTTTGAGTAAAATGATGAAAATTCAAAGTATCCAGGAATCCATACCAAACCACCCATTTTGGCTTTAGGGCACAGTACATGGTACACCAGAACAGTTACACCGTGTAATTCAACATGTTCTTATAGCGTTTGAGCTAAAACAATATTGCTCTGCTGTCTTTCTAGATATCAAACAGGCATTTGACAGGGTATAGATCGATGGTCTGCTCCATAAAATCAAACGACTTCTCCCAGCGAATCACTACACTACACTCTATTACAGAGTTAATTATGCGATCGAACCTTCTTTGTAAATGTATGTGACACGAAATCATCGAATAGAGAAATCATTAGAGCTGGCGTGCCGCAAGGTAGCGTATTAGCTCCTATTCTATACACGCTATACACGGCAGATATCCCAATAGTTGATTCCAATGAAACCACTATCGATACTTATGCTGATGACACAGCCATCTTAATTAACTTCTACTCAGCTCAAGAAGCTTCAGATTCACTTCAGGAATATTTGCAGAAATTCCACGCCTGGGTCAAGCTTTGGAACATAGGAATAATCGCAGAAAGATCAGCGAATTGCGTATTTACTCTTAGAAGTGGCACTTGTCCTGTTGTTAGATATGACTCCAGTATCATTCCACAGGTGGACCAAGTCCGTTACCTAGGTTTGTTTCTGGACAAGCGACTCACATGGCGAGCCCACATGTCACTAAACAATAAGAGGATAATTTATAGGCAAGTAGTAGTGGCTCTCGTCTGGCGTTATTGCATACAAATCTGGGATATCGCTTCTGTCACCAATTTACGGAAAGTTCAAGTCTGTCAAAGTAAGGTACTACGACGCATAACGGAGGCCCCCTGATTTGTACGTAAAGCTATCCTACACAGAAATTTACGTATACCAATGGTGCGTGATGAAATTCACCAAAGCAGCAGCCGCCACCAACAGAGATTACAAACTCATCGAAACAGTTCAGTGACGATCCTCACCCACGGGGGGAGAGAGACGAAGTCGATTGAAGAGGCTCCACCCTAATGACCTAACAAGGTTACCAGCTAGATAAATATACATTGCGATTATTAGTGTTCCCAAGTCACTATTCTTTATAATCAAAATAATAATAATAATAATAATAAATGAATTAAGTCGTGTCATTGGACCTTCTACGACGGAAAATATCATCGACAAGATGCTGCAAAATGAAGAACAATGGAATACCACAGCCACATATATAGAAGATGTCCTTAAAAAAAAAAAAAAAAAAAATGGAAAATCACCAACTGATGATAAGATTCACCGAAGATGTGACATAAGGTGACGATTAAACATATAACGATGTTTAGAAGCGGAACCTGGACTCAGGTATAACAGTTAACAGATGAATATAGAAGAAGATATCACCCTGAAGTAATGGGCAAGCAGTTCCAGGGTGGATAAATATCTTAATGTTTAAATTATTTTAAACAAAACAAAACAAAGGAAATCAATCATACGAGTATATAATTGAATCTAATTGTAGATTGTCATTTCATGATCAAAGCTAAATATATCAATTCATGATCAATATAATCGTTTCTACGAGTAAATGCCATTTGTACGTGTTTGGAGCAAACAGTCATCGATCGATGATGATGATGATTGCCAAAAATGCATCCGATTTGGTTGTTTCTTGCGAATGTTACTCTGCTGAGCTGTTGGAACATGGAACACACCTACTGAACTGGTTCATTTTGATGTGTTTGGATTCGATTCGATTCGATTCGGTTTGGTTCAGTGTTTATTGTTTACCATTCGTGTACCAAACGAGTTATTTGCCTTTCAATGACATATTTTACATACATACATACATATAAGTAATAATATAAGTATTATAAGTATCTTTAAATTTATAATGAATTTTTTTTTTTTTTTGGAAATTGTATTTCTGATGTTGTGTTGTGTTGTGTTGGTGCTGTGCTGTGCTGTGCGATTACAAAATTGCTAAGAACTTCGCGAATGACAAAATGGCGTTGATGAAGCAACAACCGGCACAACAACCACATGACCTACACTCCGAGCACCTTCCCTAAGCCAATAAACCAAAGCATTGAGCAGCAAGCTGCAGCTGCGCACGAGCGCCTTCAATTCGTTACTTTTTGAGATACTCATTCGTTGCATTTGTTAATTTGTGTTCAATTACGTTCTAAGTCTTGGTCCGTGTGCATCAGTGACGCTTGTTGAAATTTACGTCAGCGGAAATTGTGTCAAAACATTTGTGGAGTATTCATCATCGATTGGTGTGCCCTCTCACCCAGTGCTGTCATGGTACTTCTGAAAGTCATTAAGTATCTCGTCGGTTAGTTTCAATTTTAATAATAATAATCAATTTGCATGATTCACAAGAAAACTAAGATCGATTGAACATTATTAATTTAAAACTTGTTTTGTTTGTACTCTAAATTTTTTTTCGATTCGAAAGTGTTTGTTTCTATAATTAAATATTTTTTGTTTTGTTCTCTTATATTATTTTAATTTATTTCTTGAACTTCCCTCACTCTGAAGGCTGTGTACTGCGCGTCTGCAATGAGCTTAGTTCTACTCAGAATATGATCTCAATCAAAGCACTCAAATATCATAAGCTATTGGAACCAAATTAGGATGGAACATTATTATCGGAGTGGATTATAAAATTTTAATAAAAAATATTAAAAGTTTTTTATAAAATACACAAATTTGCAACAAAAAAAAAAAAACAAAACCTGAGTTTCTCTGATGAAAAGTAGCAATACAAAGAACACAACACTAAATATCTCCACTCGCTAACCTTGGAGTTTGTTGCTGCCCCAAAAAGTTACTGTTGTGTGCCACCGTCTTAGATAGAAGTAATAGCCACCACAATAGTAAATGCTAAAGAATGATGCGGCCAAGTCTGTTCTTACGAAATACCAAATTTGAAGACTTAGAAACATGGAGGTTGTAGTATGAGTGTGTAAATATATCTATGTTTGATGGTGATTGTATCAAAGTAAATGTTGCGATTTCAAGTTGATTTTTAAGCGTTCTAACTTTGATCGTCAGACCAATGCATTTTCATGCCACAAAATGTTGCTTATGTTGCAATATGCTGTGTGTGTGTATATTCAAGGACGTCAACTTGGTTGTAAATGTGGAATTAATTTTGATTTTTAAATTTTTTGTTATGAAAAATGTCTTAAAATTTAATTAAAATTCATTTACCATTAATTTGAATACAAATAAAAAAATATACTTATTAATATAGAGTTAATAACAAATATCACGAATCTAATTATTGCGCTACGAAACTAATCATTGTGCTCAATAATCTTGAGAATGCAGTTATCAATCTACTTTCCGGACTACTGGCTCCTATTTCAGTATCACTGGTAGATACTTGTCGTGGTATTGGTCTCGATCCAGAGCCTTCATTTTCATCAATATCACAGATTTCATTATTACGTTCATCATTATCTTCAAATGGATGCGCCTGTGCTTCTTGAAGCCACACTATATATCATTATAATTTTATTAATCCGATTTGATTCCGGTTTTATCTTGATTTTAAACACTTACACGTTATCAAAATTAAAGAGAAGCAGCACACTATGAATACTCTAAAGTTAGTCATACTGATTATGTTCGAAAACTAAAGTAAAAAATTAATTTGTTGAACGATTTATATGCGCTTCCATTGAGTTTGTGTACGTGATCTTTGTAGATCGGAAATTGAAAATGCATTCATCACGTTCCGGGTTTATGAATACGCGTATTCATTTATTTATAATAATTCTATGGAAATGATTTTAACAAATTATTATTGTCGTCATAATGTCTAATGTCTTATTAGCAACGTACGTTCGATATACAATAGTAGTATTCAATTCAATACTAGAAGAGAATCTTTATAGGGCATCCGGATAATTCGAAAGATGTGCTTCATGAAGCATCAATATTTTGTTGATGAATGAAGAATAGATGACTTCATTAACATATTGTGAGCTTTTGCCAGATCATAAGCACTATCCACCTCTGCATCAGCGAAACGTTCATCAGCCACTGGGGTAGCGGTAATTCTTAGTATAGATGTACGCTGAGTCGGTTGCTGTTCGGATAATGCGACCGGTAGAAGAAGAAGCAAAAGAATTGATATCGTCGTCAACATATTTCAATTGGCAATGAAACTGAACTGAAAGTGAAAATGTTTCAACTGCTCAATTTATAAATTTACCAATTTGCTAACAATTCAGAATCAATCAGGTTTCCTGGTTTTATCGCAGATCAAAGAGAAAGAGATACAGATTCATTTGTTGTTTAAAAATATACAACAAATCACCCAGAAAAGAAGTCAAATACAAATACAAATGCGTTAAAGTATCCAATACTTTTGGTAAAAACAAAGGAAGCAAATAAGATTGTTTTGTATGCCATCTTTCGGTATTTATTTTCTTCTGCTTTATCATTTATTTTTACATTATTATTCATATAAATTGTTTAATAACCTAACTAAGTACATATGCATTATATTATATAAATCAATTTATGTAAGTAAGTATATAATAATGATAGATTGTATCTAAATTAGATACATTTTATCGAATATAAGCCTAAATGCCTAAAAATCACTCACTTCATTATTTTGTCTACAATTGAGAACAACACAAATATAATACGAGTATTTATAATAACAGAAAGTACACTTATGCATTGCATATCCAAGCGAATCTCAATATATTTTTTGTAGATATCCACACAATGATTATAGTCTGTATATGTATGTATGCATGTATCTGTGTGCTGCGGTTTATTTATCACATTATTATTATTATTATGTATTGAATGTATGTATCTATGTCTGTCTGTCTTTAGGTCTTTTTGACTGCCTGTCTATCTAATGACAGCCTGCGTCTCTCTGGCTGCCAATTAAGCAAATTAAATTAAATCGACTCCGCTGCGTCATTGTGTGGATACACCTATGAATACTCGTATGTGGTGTAATTAATGCTATTAATTAGTTATGAACTCTGATGCATTTTCACTGTTGAACTTTAACCCATTACCCATGTTTGAGGGCTGCCAGAGTGAACCATGTTGACGTCATGCATTCAGATCTGCCATGACATTACGAAAATCATTCAATGACCCGTACATCTCGAAATCTGCTTCCGCCTCAAATTGAGTACCACGCAAACCATTCCGGCTTTCTGTGACACTGCCACCAACGCTACTGTAAGTTGGTCTAGGCAGATTCAATGGCACGGGCAGCAGTTCTGGCATCACAGAATGGTGCGTGATAAGAGCACGAAGAGAACTAAATTCTTTAGTGAAACCCTAATAAAGAGAGAAAAGGAAAGCTTAGTTCAAATATGCAAATATAATAGGCAAATATTGTCAGATACCTTGATTTTGTAGCCACGAGGAGTACGTAGTATCAAGTAATGAGCTACCTTAGGCGCAGGTGGTGGTACACGTAAGGACAAAGCAAAACATCCTGGTTTCGTGCTGCTCTGACGTACCAGAAAAGCACCAGGACTCTGACGTGATAATACCTCGAGAGAGATTTCACGAGGCAGTCCCGCTTGAAACCAGGCAGCACCTTTAAGCTCCTGATGCTCGGCCAGACTAAGGCTGTCCAAACGTATGGGTGCCGTGGGTACAAACATCTTTGGACTGGAGTTGGCTACAATGAAATGAGAAATACATTCGTTGCTTTTCAATGAATATGGGATACTGTCACATCTGTCACATACCACTGCAGGTCTCACGTAGATATTTCTTTTGGTTCTGATAGCCACCGAATTCGCTATGCTGTTGTTGTGATGCTTCCAGTGCTGACAACGACTGGCGGCAGGAGTCTCCAAATTTACTAGAAATCAGCTTATCCGGTTCACAAATGGCTTCGTTTACATAACCATCGGATATTGTGTGTGATGATGAAGAGTTTAGCAATGACGAGGAAGTGCCATGAACTAGTGGGCGACTGTCTTCCGTAACGCGTAATAGTCCCATAGTAAGTCGCTTTACCTATATGAGGAATGCATTAATTAACATGAATCCTTATTGTGGAAATCTTATCAATAAGTAATAATAAGTTTGTTGCATGCTTTTGCGTACCATAGTCATTTCTAAAGACACTTTGGGATGATTAAAATAAATGAATACTTTGATTACTTCTACTGCTTAGTTGTTAGTTTTAATGATTAATTCTTAACTTAAGGATCATTTTTAATTGTTAATGAAATGTTGATGTTCATTTGTATTTTTGAAAGAAGCGGAAGTGTTTAAAGTAATAAAAAACTATAAAAAAAAAAATTATAAAAAAAGACTAACTTTGGCTATGCCGACGTTGTAATACTCTTCACGCCCCAGCTAGTGGTCTCAGCGTCTTGAAATTTATAAGGTTGGTGGCTATGGACACTTATAGTGTCCAAATAAGTACAAAAAACAAAAAAAATGTCTAATAAGAACTTTCATTTGGATTCCGGTTTGTATGGCGGGTACCCCTCCTAGTAGTCCGAGGGTCTTGAAATTTTCATGGTTTGTGGATATGGATAAGAGACTTATAGTGTCAAAATTTCAGTTCAATAAGTCAAACACAAAAATATAAGAACTTTAATTTAAAAGGGGGTTTGTATGGGAGGTACCCTTCCTGGTAACTCTAGGATCATGAAATTTATATGGTTTGTGGATATCGATCAGAGACTTATAGTGTCCAAATTTCAATTCAATAAGTCAAAAAACAAAACACTTTTTCTAATAAGAACATTAATTTAAAAGGGGGTTTGTACGGGAGGTACCCCCACTAGTGATCCGATTCGGCTGATTCACGAACTTGATCGGCATTTGGTAAAAAGAAACCTATGTACAAAATTTTAGCTCTCTAGCTCAAAAACTGAAGGACAAGGAGTGCGAACAGACGGACTGACGTACCAACGGACAGACGGACATGGCTAAATCAACTCATCTCAACGAGCTGATCACAAATGTACTTATACTTTATGTGGTCTGCGATGTCTCCTTCTGTGTGTTAAAAACTTCAGGACAAACTTATCAAACTATTCACTCCCGTGAAGAGTATAAAAAAGTAACAAATCGTCTTAAAATGAGTCTTTACTAAGCCAAGGGTCAATACTTTATATCAACTAAAATGATTCATACACCATTGTATGGTTATTGCAAAGCTTATATCTTTAATTTATACAGAGATACGTATATCTTAGTATCTACAATATCTAGCAATTGCATAAAACATCCTTAACTTGTGTATGTGGAGCAAAATGCATTACAAAATTCCCTTAACAATGCAGCAACAAACAATCTCTTTGTGTGTGTGTTGGTGTGTGAGAGTGAGTGTGAATTTGTATCTGCTACCGACAGAAGGAAGGCGTTGTCTTGTCTTTAGTATTTTTCTGGAATTATTTGCTGTTGTCTTATTGTTGTTATTTCTAAGTGTCTTGTCTGCTGCAAGGCATTTCTTTTTTGTATTACAATGTAAACTTGCGAATTTGATTTGTTCGCATTCCATGGTGGAATTTTTTATATTGCCTACTTTCAGGCGTTGCCTTTTTCTTTGCCTTCTTGTGTCGTTCGTACATTCGCATTCAAGTTAAACGTTCTTTTTTAGTTTCTATTTAACCCCCTCATTCTCATTACTTAAATCCACACCCTACACGCCTTATGCCTTAAGGCCTTTAATAAAAGCCGACAAAGCGTTGTTGCAAGCGATTTATATGTCATAAAGTCAGTAAGTTGCTCTGCACTTAAAGGTCTTTGTATAATGGTTCTCTTTTTGCCTATTTCGTAACTCTGGTTACGTGTTGAAGTTGAAGAAAATCTACATTTTAAAAAGTATTTTAACGAATACATTTTAGGCGCCAAATTCTTGGCAACGCAATGGCAATGGAAACGGCAACGGCAACGTTTCCAAATTGTAATGAAGCCACTTTTCACTTTGACTTGACGCCTTTAAGTGAGTAAGGTAAAGTTAGGTGATGAACAAGAATGGATCTATAAACAGACGGGCAAATGGATAGAGAGGATAAAGAACTGATAGACGGACAGAGGGATAAATGGGCATTAATAGCTATGGCGATGATGATGATGATGGTGGCGTTACCAGTGGTGGTTTATCAACCAAACGGCGGCAATTATTCATCTCTGTTGGTGAGTTGTCCTCCTCAGAACTGGGCGAATGTGGTGGCAAAGTCTGTTGTTCCTCATCCGTGGTATAGTTGAGATGAAAGTGGTGTTGTTGTTGTTGTTGTTGCTGCTGATGCTGATGCAGTTGTTGGTGTTGGTGTTGCTGGTGTTGATGTGGTTTGTGTTGCTTCTGATGTTGATACGAGAATTGCCTTTGCTCAATGCTAATTTCACTATGTGGTTTAAATGAGAAACGTGCATAATTAGATGATGAAGATGGCATAGACGAAGAAGGATGCTTAAGTACACTATTTGGCATCTGCTTACCTTAGGCTAATCTGTGGCAGAAACTGCAATGGACGACGTTGTTGCAATGACAAAGGTGTCGTTGCCAAAGTTGCTGTGGCTGCTGTTGATGTTGTAGTTGTTCTATTGTTGGTTTCTGATATGTCCGAGGTTGCGAGATTTGAATTTGTTGCTGTAGTGGGCAATTGTTGCTGTTCAAGTCGGATGCGTATGTCCTGCATGGCAGGCAAAGCTAGCAAGCAACAAGATGAGAAGTATGAGCGGGCGTTGTTAAGCAAAGCCTCCTTTCCGGCTTAAGAACACATCCAACACACATAGACTGATTAGGAATAAATGGAGAAGAAGTTGATTTATTAATAAATACGGGAGAGTGAGAGAGAGAGAGAGAGTAGTGCATGTCAAAAATACTTTAATTCTAAACATGTTTAATAAATTACAAACACCCAATCGAATGGAATTGACTTTAAATTAACTGTAATACCAACAGCAAGCAACACTAATAACAAATTACTGCGTGTTGCCGTTCAACATTGAAGAAGTAAATTGCAATAAATTTAATGTTGTTCTAGTAGTTTCAAGAGAGTAACAACATCAGTTAAAGAAATACTTGAGTCTCGAGGTGTCAATGTACAATTACAACAATTGCTGCCATAGTCATTGCCCATTGTTGTTGCTACTGATATTCTTGTATCGCATGCCAAATGTGGATGTCAACGAGAATAACGACGACTAAGTACATGGTATATCTTCTCGGTTTCCATACTCATACTCCTTTTCCATCTCCTTGTCTATTGTTGCTCACCTTTGAGGTGTAGACAAAGATATGTGGTCACGATGGTGGTGGTGCAACAAAAGAAGCAAGAGAAGACGCCGCCAACGATGACTATGTCGACATTACATGTGAGCCAACAATAACTAAGTATGAGAACAATGACAACAAAGCTGACAGAATGTTTGTGTGTATGTGTGTGTTGGTGTGTGTGTGTGTGTGTGTGCTTTGTTGCAAGAAAGAGAAGAAGGTCTGCGGCATTTCTCTGTGCACTGCGTGTGAATGGATGAAATTGTTGTCTGTCCTCCTTATGATGATGATGATGATGATGTATGTGTGTGTTTGTGTGTATGAAGGGTGATCACTGATTGTGGCGAGGGGGGGGGGCGTTGGCAAGGTGTTGTGGTGGACCTTGTTGCATTGCGCTTTAATTACAACATTAGCACAACAACAAATCAGCCGCAATGTGTGTTGCATTTAATTAGTTGAACAGACGGCGGCGGCTACTACGACACCCATTTGTGGTCATTGTGATGCAGTCCAGGCGGTCCAAGATGATGGTGGCATGGCGACTGTTGTCCTTCTACAATACTATACTTACAATATGTACACACGTAAGTGTATAATGAAGAGTTTGGTATGCGGGAGTGGTGCGTGCATTGCTCAGAAGTAAAATGAAATTATGCGGACAATTTATAATTGGCTCAGATTCATTTATGTACTCGTATGTACTATGAAACTATACTATTGTCCAATAACAATGACAGAATGACACTAGTTTCACATTCACATTCTGTAGGTGAAAGGTCACTGGAGAATTGTACAAAACAAAAAAAAAAAAGCATTTGTAAACTGTCATTTTTATGTCTACATTTCATATGGCATGTGACAAGTGGCAACTTCTACATGGCAAGCAATGAATGAAGTTAAATGAAAGCTTAAAACTGACAGTGAGACATAAGTGTACTGTGGGAAATGCATACCACATATCACGTGCAGCATCATCATCATCATCATGATCATCATCATCATTGGTAGATACATTTCAATTCTCGAATGCGAAAACTCAGAAGTGCAACCCAAATAATTTATATGCTCACGAGTTCAATTGTGAATCATCATGTCTCACTCACTCACTGCCTGCATCTAGGATACAAACATGGGAACATGAGTATATTGGTTGGTGTAGCTTGGGGAAAATTATTATGCACCGGTGACAGTTCAATAAAAGTTTCACTGCACTTGCTGACACACTTTTCGTTCTTCATTTCACTTCACTTTTTTCATTCTCTCCTTGTGCTCTCTACTCTTCGTGAACTTTACCATTAACTTTCTTATTGTCACCAAACAAATGCAAAGTGCCAAGTGCCAAGCTCCAAGTTTTTCATTTCATTCCCTTTCATAACCAATCAAAGTGAATGAGGTGGATGAGTTTCTTGTCTCTCCCTCATTTTATTCAGTCGACACCTTTGAAGAATGTGGCACTTTTTAAAATTGAAAAAGTTTTCGACAGAAAAGATGAAAAAATATCCTTTGAACTGCACTCAAATCATTTGTCTTCTTCTTGCCAATGCATTCCAGGTGTACATCATTTGAATATATAAAAGTGACTTCCCAATCGAAAGCATTTAATGTTTGCATGAGACAAGGAATGGTTTTGTTTATTAGTGATAAAAAAAAGAGAATGACACTGATCTTTGGCTGTTATTACAAATTGTCAAAGAGTTTTCCCGTTTGAAAATTGCTACCACTTTGTGGCATCCTTCACCAAATGAATTAATGACAATGCAATGATGGGTTTGCCTATTACTCGGCTTAGCTCAAAGCTAAACTAAATCATAGAAGTGAAGTAGCAATCATTTGCTTCAGTTGAAAGAAATTTGACTGTTAAGCTGGTGGCATAGGAGTGGAGTCACTGTCAATCTGCAACAAAAAACAAAAACAAAAACACAAAGCAAAAATGATGAAGAAAATGATTATGATGATGATGACAAAGATGAAGATCAAATTGCCTTGTTTTCTTCTATAAACAAAATACTCATGTTGTTGTTGTTGTTGTTGTAACCAGTTACAACCAACCAACAGAAATAGCAGCAGCTTACTGAACTTGAAATATTGTTGCAATTGCACATTTCGCCAACTCGGATCGACTCTTACTCTTACTACAAGTTAATGATGCTGCAACTTGCGCATGTTGCTGCAACTTGCAACTCGTAGTTGTTGCGAGTGTTGAGTGTGTTGCTTGTTGTTGCTTGTTGTTGTTGGCTAGATTTTTTGTTCGATTCGCTGATCAAGTTAGAAACTTGCAACTACTTGGTGATGGTTGTCTACTAAAGCTGAGCGCCTGTTAACTTGGCCATGAAACATTTGCCGCATGTTGCATGCAACAAAAGCTGAAACTAGAGCTTAAGCTGAAGCTCTTGACACTGAGCCGTTTGTCGGTTTGTGTTGTTGTTACTTTTCTGGAAATGCGAAAAGTGAAGTTGATCTTCTTGTTTTCTTGCATTCTCTGTTCCTCTCCATGTCTTTCTTTCCTTTCCTTTCCTTTCCTTTCCTTTCATTCATCCATCTATCGGTTTGTTGTTCTTCATGCTTGTGTGGCTTCTTTTGCTGTTGCTTTTCTTATGCCAGAAACAGAGAACTGAAAACTCGTTTCGCTTGGGAAATGAATTGAAATCATATTTTATTTATGATCTGTTTACATTCGTCCTCCGATCGCCACCCATCATCACTAACACTGTTGCATGCAATTTACTTGGCCGACTTGGTTCGTCTAAAGAAAATTCTAATTGGAATTGTTAATCAAAAGTTCTACCTGAGTGTGTAGAATAACTTTGCTTTGTTGCACCGATAATGGAGGATGAAGCAGCATGGAGCATGGATCACTGATCACGACCGCGCCTATTTTGGCGGTAGCAATCTTCGAGTTTGGCTTGCGCCCCCCCACGTTGAAAGCAAATCAATTTGTTTGTTGCTGTAGCTTGATTACTCACTCTATACTCATAAGTTGAATTTTTACTTAACCATTCTATTCCATTCTACTATTCTATTGTATCTTCTTTCGATGGTATTTCGCATATTCATCTGACTATTGTTGACAGGAATAATTATTGACCATCTTCATTAAAGTTGGTTTTTCTAACGAAGTAGGAATTACAATTTTCAAAGCCTCTTTTTTCTAATTCTATTTAATGGTTTCTTCTTCTCTTACAATATTTGTTCTTTAAAGCGTGGAATACTCGTCGTATTGACAACTGAGTTGCTGAGTTGATTGAATTGCTAACTTGTCTTGAATTGAATTTGTCAAATTAGTTCAACTTGAGTAGGCCGCATCTTGTGTGCTCTTATGCAATACTTCGTTGCCACTTGTTATTCACTCACTTACAGAAGTCTGAATTATTCCTTGTTAGACTTGTTGAGTTTGACAGGCGCATTCTCACAGTTCTTGGTACTGACTTCCGAATACTTGAAACCCTCTAAAGATTGGATTTGACATTTTCAAGTCGTTTTTGCACTTTCTTTGCCTTGTAACATTTGTTTTTTTGGAATGTTTTAAGGCAACCAAGTGTTTTGCGTGTTATTCTTTAAGTACCCAAGCATTGAAGTACTTTTCCTTGTAGTTTTCGACATTTGACATGAAGTCATCCTCTGACGCCGACATAGAAGAGTGTGAAGAGTGGCGCTTTAATGTATTTGAAGAGGGAGTTGGTGCTATTCAATTGTTTTTTTTTTTTTTAAAGTTAAGTTTGGTTTCATTAAGTGTTTTCGCTTGGGACTGACTTCCCCTCAAATGGGATTGGATTGTATTGAATAGTAGGTGGGTGCAATGAATCTTATTATTAAAATTATGGCGGATGGTTACCATAAAATGAATTGTTGAGCAACAAAAATTTTGTTTTAGCAAAATATTTCATTATGAAAATGGTTTTCAACAACAACAACAACAACAACATCAACAGCAACAACAAAATGATTCCTTTTAGATACAAATAGGTGATGATGTATTTGGAAAAGGGAGAAGGTGGGTGGAGGTAGGTAGGTTGTAGGAGCTTAGCTCAGTTCGTTCACACGTGAAATGCAATTAAAATGTGCTCACTATACAACAACAACAACAATAACAACAACACGAACAACAACAACAACAATACGAACAAGAAGAACAAACAAAATCTGCAGAATAACAAAATAACGGTGGAAATATGTGAATTTTGTGAAGACTTTAGCGGTTTATTATTATATACATAGATACACTCACACACTCACACACCCACACATACATACATTTGTGTGTGTGTGTGTAAAAAAATGCTGATAATGCAGTTGTCGATGATGATAATGATGATGATGATAATGTTGATGATGATTGTGTTGTTGTTGCCATTAATGAAACTGTTATTTTTCGTTATGAATAAGTTGAATACAAATTTGCATTTGCAACGAATGAGTAAAAAGATAAATGAATCCTAAAAACTGGTAACTCCTCCTTCATTCCTTCCCTCCCCCCTTCCTAGGGTACTAAATGTATGAGAAAATAAAGTATGTTTGTTTTTTTTTATAGAAAAAGTTTTCTTTTCTTTTATGTTGATATTTCTACAGTTAATTTGAATTATACTATGTAATATCTATCAACAACTGAGAATGTTGGATTTTCAGTTTGCCAGGTTGAGTTGCCATTGTCACATGTGAAATATACCCTATAAATTCATGTGTAGGGTGCATCAATGCATTAAGATTACAATTTTGTGTAATTATTCCATTTTGATGATGAAGATGAAGATGACGATGACGAGTTGAAACTATTTTGTGGCAATAAAAAATAAAAAACATACTAAGCTAAGCCTTCTTCTACATACTTTACCTATTTGCTTTTGGGTGGTCTTCATCCTATGATAAATGATGATACTTTCCTTCCTTCCTTCCTTCTCATACATCATATATTAAATATATCCTATCCTATCTATCTGTACTAAAAATTCTATCTTTGTTGTTGTTTTGAAATCTTTTTAATTACGATTTCTGAGGGATCTGATGTGGTGGCATTAACAAACTTTAATTTCTTTAATGGATGCGCGCATAAATTGTACAAAAAAAAAAAAAAAACACAAATTAAATATGGAAAATTTGTTTTTTGACATGAATTACAAAAATCATCCACATTCTGTTTATTGGTTTGTTGTTTTTTTTTATTTTTTTCTATATACTAAAGCTTTAGCTTAAAGAAAAAGAGAAATGAAATGAAATGAAATGAAAGGAAATAAAATGCGATACATTTTGAAAGGTAAATACTATAAAACATGACATGAGTGAGTGCCGCGTCCGATTGAAATCTACGATTCTTCTTCTGTCTTAAGGTAACGTCATCTTTGCAGTCGTCATCGTCATTATCATCATCATCATCATCATCATCATCATCATCATCGTTGTGGTATCTTGCTGGATACCATAAAAAACATTTACAATCGGGAATTAAGTTGTCGCCAGTTTAAAGTTGCAACAGCAAACAATAATAAAATCAACTTGTGTGCAAGCAAGTAAGAGATAAGCGCCTAAAATGGGTAAAACAAACTCCGATAAGCCGATGAACGTAAGAACCCAAGGGAATACGACTCATATTCTGGTACTCGTAGAATTCTTCAGAATCATCTGCAATCAATGTTGGTTTTGTGTTTTGTTCTGTTTTGTTCTGTTCTGTTCTGTTCTGTTCTGTTCTGATGTTATTGTTATTGTTGTAGTTCTCTGAAGATCTGTTCATATATCTGTCAAAATGTGTCCCACCAATGGACAAACGAATGAACGAACGATTGTCCACTAAAACCTGTTTATGTATGTCAATGAGATATTGTAACGACTTTAATTATGGTCAGCAATCAATGAGATTGAACACAAACAATATTCGATGTCATCATATCATGATGGAGTCCATCAAATGAAGAGGCATAAAAAACTGGAAGATGTTTGTTATTTTTATACATTACAAGTTATCAAAATGAAATAAATTCAAAAGATTAGATACCTCAGTATCTTTTTAAAAGTTAATTATAGATTTTATATGTTGTCTGTTATATGTGAGTGCAATGAATTGAACTGAAATGAATTTTAGTTAAACGCCACTAAATTCCATTCAACGCCTACGCATCATAATTACATATATGAAACAACTAGTACTATATATATAAATATTGATATGTATATATTGTAGTATAGTTAGATATTAAATTGGTTTTGTTGTTGTTCTTGCATTGATCAACACACACCACACCACACCACACCAACACACACTTTTGAATGGAGAAGCAATAACATTAATAAAATATGTTGCAATATTACGTTTACCAAAAGATATGCTTGCAACTCAAATGAAATCTAAAAAAAGAAGTTAGTAAGGTTTGTAAAGTCAAGTACTTCCGACTAATAAATACTCTGCCACTCACCACTCATCACCCATAGTTTCGAAACGAAATGATTACCAAACGCAGACCTTAAGAGTACACAACATTTATACTTATAATCAAGTCAAAGACTTTGTCTGTCTGTTAGTTTGTTTGTGCGCGAATCACGTACAATCCGGGAATCATTAGATTCAAAATCGAATTACTGAAAGATTAAAAGCTTTATGTCATCAAAATCGGTCGAAATTGGTGGATTTTGCATATAAAGTTTAGACACATATTTCAAAATCAATTTAGTAGTTTTTGTCCAACAAATATTTTTGAATTGTATGTGAGTAACAATTAAATAAAATAAATAACAAAGCACGGAAGGAAATCTATGTAGTTTATCTTATAAGTATTTTATGATTAAAATCTTAGAACCAATGAATGAAATTACGGTCTTTGATATTGAGTTGTATGAAAACATTCGCATTTTGCTCTCTAAATTACACTTGATATATACATATTTGATCTGAATTATCTGATTCAAAGAACCTAAGTTGCGATCACTTAAGCTTTTCGAGAAATATACTTCTAGTTAGATGGACAAAACTATATCAATTCAACTCAAATGCCGATCTGGTGCATTTCGTTATTTCTATTCATATAAAGGGTTTCCAATAAGAGGTGTTGTTTTGATATTCAAAGAAAAATAGCATTTTTTGAGATAAATGATCGGATATTTATTTCATTATAAAGAAGAAGGTAAAACAATGACCCTGCCGGGCCATAAACCGCACCAAACAGTCACACGTTGAGGATGGAGAGGCTTTTCAACAATAACTCTTGGGTTTTCCGAGCCACTGTGGTGGAAATGGGCCTCAACAGTCAATATGATTTTTCGATTTCAAATTTTCATCATTTTTATAGTGAATTTTAATAATTTCAATGCGTTGTTGAATCCATTTTTATTAATGGCGTAATTTCTACTTGTCAAATGTCAAAAAATGACAGCTTCAAAAGTGACATTTACCAAAATAGCGGGCTATTCAAAATAACAACTCTTATTGAAAAACCCTTTACCTACATATATACATATTATATTATAAAACAAAGTCCCCCTAAGCGCCTGTCTATTTGTCTGAATGCGATGCACACAAAAACTATCAAACGGATTTTAATACGGTTTTCACTAATAGATCGAGTGTTTCATGAAAAAGGTTTAGAAAAAAAGAATTCGAAAAACCGTAAAGGAATAACTGAAAAATCTAAATATTTTTAAATCAATCAATATCTCATCTATTTAACCAATCAGTACTATGTTCTTTATGTCATCTGCTTGTTTCATTCATTTGCACAAAAGTAATATACTCATTCAACCCATTACCCATATTTTTTTTTTATTGTATGTGGGTACACTCAATATAAAGATGAAAACTCCGCATGCGGTATTGAGATACTCAGTGTGTGAATGTATGTGTGTTTGTGTGTGTGTGTGTGTGTGTGTGTGTGTGTATGTTATGATCACGAAATGTCCGTGAGGCTGCCATTGGGAATTTGATTGTATGAAATGGAATGGCAATCTTCGAAGAGGATGCAATCGAATGTAGGATGCTGCAAAAACCAATTAGTATTAAATTCTGAGCAAACAACAAATAACAAATAACAAAAAAAAAAAAACAAATAATAAAAAAACCAAAGCAAATCCCATTTGAAAAATCAGTAAAGTATCTTGTATCTTTTGTGGCATACAAATGGCAAACAGGCAAATGGATGGCAATGGATGCCATTGGATGCAAGCAAGACCCAAGACCAATTCAATGTGGCAACAGGTGGCGAAAAATGTTGTAATATTGTATAACGACCGACGACAACGACAACGACAACGACAACGACAATTGGCCAAACAATGAAGGGAAAAACAAAGAAACTACTAAAACTGCAACAAAAGCAACAACAAGAAATATCAATAAAAATGCCATTTGTTAGTGTTGTTGCTTGCGGTTATTGTTCAAGTTGTTGCTCTTATTGTTGTTTAAGTTGTTCATGATGTTGCTGCTGATGTTGCTGCTGATGTTGTTGTTGGTGGTAATTCACTGCAACTAACAACAATTGCAATATTTCAGTTAAGTTGAGGCACGAAGTTTCAGCGTTAAAAATCGCATAAATTCTTTTTATTTAATTTATTAGCAGCACGTTTTTGTTGCACAGTTGGTTGGTTGTTGATGGAGGGAATTATTGTAGTTTTTATTATTGTTAGCGCACTTAGGCGACAAATCTTGCAAATTAACAAAAATGGCAACAGAAAAAAAAAAAAAAAACAAAAGTAAAGTAAAGTAAAAAATGCGAAATTAAATCTCTGTAAATTTTTTACGAAAACTATGCATTTTTATTACAAAATACTAAAGTCAAGTTGAAATCGAACTCTTAAGATCTTTTTTCCTTTTTTTTTTTTGTTTTGAAATCGCTTGAACAAAGATTTAGGAAATTGCGTTGGCTCCTAAACAGTAGGAATAAGTTATCCTTAAAAAATAAGATACAGCGAATACTTCTCTATAACGAAGTCATTTTGAATACACAGCGGTTTTTTTAATTTTTCATATATTTTAACCTCTCTGTAACGAACTCCTTTACGAAGAATTACCTCTCTATAAGAACAATTTTTTCATATAAAATAACTCCTCTGTAATGAATTTCTTCAAATGCTCTGCGCTGAAAGTATTAAGGTCTTTTACCGAATCGCGCAGTGATGTTTCCGTCAACAAATTTTTTATTCAATACAAATGTTTGAAGATTTCGTTGACAAGGAAATAGAAAAATCTGCCAAGCAAACAGAAATTTACTATTTTTTTCACAAAAACTTAAAATAAAAAATATATAAAATGTATATAAATAAAATAAAAAATAATTTAATCTCCTATTTTCATGTAAAATGCATTAAAAGCAAAAAAAAAAATTCAGTTCCCCTATAGCGAAAACCTCTCTATAACGAAGTTATTGTCCGGCCCCGACTGACTTCGTTACAGAGGAGTTCCACTGTACTTATTTATAAAGCAATAATTGCTCCTGTCCTGGCAATACGAACTACAGGTGTACGGCATAGCAGCGAAATCAAACATATCTAAGATCAGAGTACTACAGGCCAAGACACTGCGTATGATCTCGGGAGCTCCGTGGCTTATACGAACGGCGGACCTTGAAAACGACTTAAAAATACCAATAATTGGCGATGTGGATAATCGTCAGGCCACGAATTATATGGAGCGGTTGAAAAATCACGCAAATATAATAGCCAGGCATCTCTTAAAGCGACGCAGAATGGGAGGAGTCAGAGTGGCGTGACGGTTGAGAAGATCTCATCCTGTCGACCTTTCTACTAGATCCTATTAATTTAATTGTTCTATCTTACTTACTATTGTGTTAAAGTTGCATTGTAAATGTTCTAAGTTTAATTTAAGTTGTTTTTTTTTTGTTACAAAAAAATTAAAATATTTACATATAAAAAAAAATAAAAAAATAAAAAAATCTCCCATCCAAAAGACTTTAGTAAATCCAATAGTAAAGGTGACTGAGAATCATTTATGAATGCAATAAAGAGTAGCAATGGGAATGAAATGAATTCTAGTTGAGTAGAAGGAGTCTGGAAAACTATTAAAAGATTGCAAAACCGAAACAAAACACAAAAAAAAAAAAATCAACTCAACTCAACTTAAAGCAGAAACATGGACTCACATTAAAAGTTATTACAATCAGCTGCTGCTGCTGCTGTAGCCGGTGATGCTGGTGATGCCACATAGAACAAAAATGAAGACCATCAAGGGAAAGGGGAAAAGGTTCCTTCCAACTTGCTGTTGCCGTTGGAAATTGAATGTGGTAAATGGTAAGTGGTAAGTGGTGTGGTAGGGAAAGAAGAAGAAGGGAGTGCGTTGTCTCGAATGTGAAACTTTAAATGAATGACATGGAATGGAGTGGAGTGGAGTGGAGTGGAGTGGAGTGGAGTGGAGAGGAGAGGAGTGGAGTAGAATGAAGTAGAATGAAGTGAGGCATGTAGCAACAGAAGACTGGCGCACACAATTCAACGCCAAAGGCCAAGAAAGTGTTGCTGAACAAACATTGCAACAAACAACGTCAGCAATAACAACAACAACAACAACTATTAGTATTGTACAACAACACCAACAACAACAACAACAACAACAAGGGTAATAACAGAAGCAACAAAAGCATTTGCACGCTTGAGGTGTTCTCCATTGCTGCTGTTGCTGTTTCTGTTGATGTTGATGTTGTTGCAAGCTTACTTATGCTTGTTGGCAACAACCTACAACAACAACAACAACAACAACAACAACAACAACAATGTTATCATTGTATACTAGTGTTGTTTTTGTGGTATATTTTTTGTTTTATGCCCAAAAAAAGGAAAAAAAGGAAAAATGAAACATGAAAAAATGTAAACACGATGAATGAAGACATGAGTTTTGGAGGTGACCTTCTTTTGTAAAATGCTGCTGTAATTGCAACATGGAACTCGCAACATAAAAACGAAAAGAATTTCATATATATAAATATATTTTTTTTTTGTTTGTATTTTCTTTTTCCTTTTCTTTTAAATTTGTTTTTGTTTTGGTCTTAGGTTTTTGTTTTTCTTTTTATGGAAAGGATGCTTTTTATTCTGCAGTACTTCACAGTGTAAGCACCTTTAAATTGGGTCTTTCTTCCACAGTAGTCACAATTGTTGATGACATGCATCATGAGCATAGACATGCATGTGAAGAGAAAGTATTTTTATTAAGGTTGGTTAAAGTTTTGACTCTTTATATTTGTTCATTATGATTTTGGTGTTTGATGCTAAAACTTTAAATGACATCAAATTCTAATTTGAAAATAAACAGAAAAGTGTCAATGGTTTTTAGTAAGTTATTATGTATGTTTGTGCTTTACAAACAATTATTTGTTGAAGAACTAATAATTATCAAAGGTATCATCGATATATTGAATCTGTTAATTGTAATAATTTAGAATTTTATTACCAGGTAAGTTAAGAAAACAGGTGGCCTCATATCCGTTTCCTGACTGAACCAACCAGAAATTGCAACAAAACTTATTAATTTGTTTATAAAGAAGGATACTGAAATAATGCTCTCAGATTTTAACAAGTGTTTAGACAAGGAACTACGAAGTTTCTGGCTTCTCTTTGCAACAGAAGTTATGCGATTGGGAGAAGCACGCATGATTTCCTATTATTCAAATCAAACTCATAGCACCCTAAATTGTACTATACCAAAGCTGACAATACTTTTATTCAAGTGATTATATTCCTCTCACCAGTTCTGTCAATCATCAATCAGCATTCGCTTTAATAAGTTAAATACAGTATTTTTTCTTAAATATTCCTCGTTAAAATCATCTTACAACACTTGCCTTATTATAAGTAGTTGTTGTTATTATTTTTTATTATTATTCCAGTTCAGTTCTTTTTTTTTTGCTGTCTTTGTTGCAATTGCCGTTGGTTATTTTGTTTTAGCAAACTTCCTTTTTTTTTTTGTTTTTTTGTTTTTCTTTCTCAGCGTTTGGTTTTTGCAAAAAATCAAAGTTTTTGCCTCAAACTGAGCTGAGCAAGTTGAGTGCAACAGGTTTTTTATATTTCCCCGCTGACATCAAGAGAACAAACAGTAAAACAACAAAAACAGAAACAGAAACAAGCACCGAACTGTTTTTCTTGTTCAATATTTTATGTTTTTTTTTTTTGTTTTTGTTGTTTGTTTTTGTTTTCTGCTTTTTATGTGTCAAACTTGTTTAATGCAACATTTTTCTTTTAATATTTTTTTTTTTTTTGACACAAAACAAGAATAAAAAATCATATCTTTTGTATTCACTTTTATCGCATTTACTATACAGTTGAAGGATACACGAACGTTACACTTCCTTTGTCTCAGTTTTTGATAAGTTTTGTTTTAAATGTTGCATGCAAAATGTTGCTATTTAATTAACACAGTCAATTGTTGCTAAAAACTTCATTGAAGGATGAAACTAAACAATGAAGAAATACGAGACTACGAATGAGGATGATCAACCAGAGACAATAGTCGAGATTTAAAAGTCTTAAAATGAAAGAGTTTAAATTGCGTTTAGCACCAATTGACGCGATCTGAACGACTGACAACAAATGACTGCCACACATAAATTTTGTTGCACATTCAATGGGGCAGCAAGCAACATAAAGACAACGAAGAGACAACGATAGCAACGATGCTGCTGCTGCTACTAATGTTGCTGCTGCCGCTGCTGTTTCAATTACACGAATCCACATTCACAGATAAACAGATACAAATACACATGTTGCTTATGCTTACTGTTGTTACTAAGCCTACAACATTTCAGTGGAACATATTCCAATTGGAACGTATTTACTCTCCAGTTCTCTCTTTCTCTTTGTATTGTGTATGAAACGGGCTTTGCTTCATTTCCAGTTTCCACACACATTTTGGCCAAGTGCAACAACCAAGCAACCAACCAACGTGTTCAGCTCTCTCTCTCTCTCTCACAGTGCTCACCAGTACATCTATGTATATGAAACATTGAGGGAACTTAAAGCGTGAAGTGCATTTTACAATCTAAATAAAGTGCCTGTTGTTGTTACTACCTTACATTGATAGTTTTTATCTTTGACAATTTAACCGATAAGCGAACGAACAACTGAACAACTGAACAACAACCGAATGGCTGAGACGGCTGAGTAAGTGTGAGTGAGTTAACCGGACTGAGTCGGAAAATGACAGAGGAATGGTGTGCATAATTCAAGATTCAAAACTCAAGACTTTAAATGTCTTAATTTCGATGATGATAAGAAACATTGGTGATGTGATGGTGGTGGTGATGGTGGTGGTGATGGTGATGGTGATGATGGTTTGACTATCTACTTGGTCGGTATCCATTAATTGGCCAAGAAATGCTAATGAAGTCTTTTACCTGTTGTTAATTGTTTATTAATTATATACGCTTAATAATCTTCGTTGGCTTATACAATAAGTAAGTACAGATAGACAGACTACTTACATCCTAACAAATTCTTAATACTCATAGAAAAATTCATTCGATACACGTTCAGCGTTGAACCAACCAACAACCATGAGTAGTAGAACGAAAGCTGAGAATATTGAATGAATGACTTTAGATCGTTCTAACGTAAGTATCTTCTCCACGCTTAGATTCCAACAGATTCTTTTGCATGGTTTAACGCATTTGAAAATGATTTACAAAGGAAGTTTGTGAGGAGATGAGGCAAATATTGTAGAATGGGAGAGAGAAATCAATTGGCATTTAAAGTCGGTGATGTGATGTGGCTGTGGCTGTGGAAAGTTGGAGGTGGTTTTTCTACTGGTTGTGGTCTGTGGACATGGTGTGGTGTTAAGGGAAGGCAGGATGTGCATGCTTCGTTGTACTTTGCTATATTTTGCTTTGATTTGATTTGCTATGCTTTGCTTTGCTTTGCTTTTCCTTTGGTTTTCCGCTATTTAACGAGATTTTCCTTCTTCATTCTTTTATCTGCACATGACTGACTTGGCTTCTTGTTGTTGTATCTATGCAGCATGATTTTATATTTATGCCATGCACATGTTGATAATTCATATTGGAATTGGAACTATGCGATTAAACTTTGTCTCAGTGGAATTGTCATAGATATTGTATCTCAAAGATATATTGCAATATGTTGCAATTAGAAACATTAGTTAGTTGCATAATTTGATATAATAAAATTTATGAATAATTTTAAATTAAAGAGTCGCATTAACTGTTTACTATTGCAACTCTTCATCTTCATCTTTCTCTTTCTCTTGATTGTCGTTCATGTTGCATGTCTTTGTGGCATAACTCGTTGCATCGTTAAATGCCACAAATGCAGCCAACCAAGACCAGCAACAGCAGCAGCAACAATAGCAACAACTCAGCAACACTCCACTCACTCCATTCCTTATATTGGTCTACACTGTCTAACTACCACAAATGGAAGTTTTGTATATCCAACTTAGAGTGAATTTAGAATTTCACTCGCTCTGTTGCATGATTCTACTTGCAATGCTCTATGCACTGCTGTGCGCCGCATACAATGCTGCGTCATTTCTGCTGCTAAGTATTTCTGTTGCGGATATTTATGCTGCATGCAGTATTTTTTGCTACAAACATTTTTTTCTTTTTTTTCTTTCTGTCTTAGCCTCATGTTGCATGCATGCGTAGTCTGTCGTAACATTCATCAATTTTGGGCATTTGTTTTTTCAGTTAATTATTTGTGCTTCTTGATAAAAATAACCAACTAACTTAAGTATCCATGTGCCTCTTTCTGTTCTGTTCTGTTCTGTTCTGTTCTGTTCAGTTCAGTTTAGTTTAGTTTTGTTGCTACTGTTGCGAATCGTTTTGTAAATTTCCTGTATAGTCTGACAAGCATGCGATGCTACATGCCCCAACTAATTATGATGAAGCCCAACAATGTTGCTTATTTTAAATCCCTTACAGTGTATTTTTGCAAAATTAAACAAACTCACTTAAAGATACAAAAGTATCTCAGGCATTGCAAAAGCACGCATCTCGTTTCTATGTCAATTTGTAAAATAAACAAAAATGAAATGAAATGAAACGAAATGAGGGGTTACAGCTAAAGAGCAACAACTCGAGATACTTTTCGTTGATTTGAATTGCATTTAACTGCTTTGTGTCAATATTTGCTAAGTAAATAAACCCCAAGATCCCTTAAAGAAATAACAACTTAGACATTAGATACTCGTACTAGAGAAAAGTAGAGTAGAGTAAAGTAAAGTAAAGTAAAGTAAAGTAGAGAAGGAAGTAAAGAAAGAAAGAAAGAATGAATGAATGATATTGAATTGATGCGCAGCATGATAAACGAGGATTTTAAGGTTCGATTTCAAGGAATCGATATTTGACATCATCACCACCTACACAAAGGCAATGGAAATATTATAGCAAAGAACGGCAACAATTTCAAAAAAAAAAAAAAAAAAAAAAAATACCCAACAAAAATGTTAACTGGTTATAAATCTTTATGAGCACGTCGACAGTCTACAGTTATGTATTTATCATTTTTCATGGAGGAGCAAAGCATTGTTAGGATGTGTCCATTCATCCATCTATCCAATCATCCAATCATTCCTGTCTTATATCTTATATCCGTGTGTCTTGTCTATTTCTTTCATTCACTTAATTCTTCTTGTGTTGCTGTCAATTTTTTCTAGTCCTCCCCTCCTCTGCTCGAATTCAGTCCAAAGACGCACCAAAGTGGCCAATAATAATGGCCAAAAGTGTTGCTACAACAATAAAAACAAAAGAAAGCAAAATTCAAACTGATTCAAAACAGATTCGAATCCCGAAAAATGCCTTCGTTGTTGAATAGAACAAAGTTTTTGTTTTGTTTACTCAAGTGATTTTGCGACACGTTCTACAATGACACGACAAGACCATATAAACAAGGTAAATAATAGAGGGTGGTGATGGGAATGGGAATGAGGATGCGGATGGGGAGATGGTGGTGAGGTCTGGAAATGGTAGTGTAAAGAGGTTTGGATGTTTACATAAAAGACAAAAGGGACAGACAGACAGATAGACAGAACGAGGGACATTTAAGCATGTTTAGGTTGATGTGATCTTTGTTTGTTTGTTTGTTGTTTCGGTTCCTTTAGTTTTGCTTTGTTTATGCAATAACAACATCAACAACAACAACAACAACAAATGCAAATATACAAATACAACACGTGTGTGTGTGTGTGTGTGTTTACTCATATGTATATCATTGCTACTGTACAGCATTTTCACATCCGGTGTCACATTCGCATTCGATTCAATTGAGATTTACTTAAACGTGACTGAAATACGTAAATTAAAAAAAAAAAGAAAAAAAAAAAGAACAATCGACGAAACAAAACAAAAGCAATCCAAATGTATCTACAACTAAATGTATCTGTATGTGTGTTGTATCTATGCCTTTGTCGGACATTCAATGGATTGTATTGGATTGGATCGGTTGTGTGTGGGTGGGTTTCTTGGCCGTTAGTTGTAGGTTCATTTTTCTAGATGAGTTGAGTTGAGGATTATGATGAGAGTAGAGTGGAGTGAAGTGAAGTGAAGTGAAGTAGGAGTATGTTTGTGTATCTAAAGCAAAGGTCCATTCAACATGTTGTACACGTTTCTCGAATATTAACGGTTGAAATAGTTTTCTAGTTGGATTACTTCCTGTTGTTCCTGGCAAAATACAAATGGACAAGAATAACAGCAGCCAGCAGCTCACAGTCTTTGTGTAGTTTCAGAACTTAAAGACAATTTTCAATTGGGATTGGGGATTGGGGCATCGGGGCTTGGGGATAATGGTGATTTGGGATTGACATTGGGATTTTAAAAAGCATTTAATTTCATCAAAAATTGTTTAGTGACAAATTGTTACGATTTCTCTTAGAATTTCAACCATGAGATATTTCCATACATTTTTGCAAGCATAAGAACTTAAAAAACCTAAGTGACCAACTGACTGACCGACTGAGAGACAGAATGAATGAATAAGTGATTGATTGATTGATTGATTGACATATGATTGTCACTAGCAAAAAGAAAGAGGTCAACAATATCTAAATAGCCACTGAAATTGTGATGAATTTCTCATATTGCGAAGTTCAATATTTCTCTAGCAACATTCATTAAATGCTGTATCTACTGTCTTCGTTGTATTCACAATTTCACATTGACTGTTGCAACCAATTTGCATTTCATTTTACGGGTAGCAGGCCAATGAACGATTGTTTTGGTTGTTGATGATGATGATGATGATGTTCTTTTTGTTATTATTATTATTATTTTTGTTGTTGTTGTTGTGGTTTTTGTTGTTGTTATTGCTGCTGTTGTAATCACACGCTGTTTCAGTAGCCGCAGGACAAGTTCAGTTTTTTGGTCAAGTTGTTGCTGTTTATGTTCTTGTTGTTGTTGTTGTTTTTGTTTTTGTTGTTCATCAGCATAACACAACATTTTTTTATCTTTTGGCGACCGCAACATTGTTGCTGTTGATGTTTTTATTGTTGTGTTGGGTGTAAATGTTGCTGGTATCCATATAATTTTATTATACTTAAATTTATTTCTTGTTGTTTTTTGGGAATTTTATTTTCATCATTTTTATTATGTCTTCTTCTTCTTTATCGATACCTGACACAATTCCCAATTATTTTGACCAAATTATAGCCTCAAGATATGAAATGAATTTAACGCTTTGCGATTATTATTTTTCCGCTTAATTAAAACCGAAATGTGGTGTCTGCCTATTAACACCCACTTTTTGTTTTTGTTGGTCAGAATACAGTCACAGTCACTTGAGTAGTGTTCATGAAGAGGAGACTTATGACATCTGTTTATTTTATTAAATATTTTATACTAACTTTCATTAAAGAATTTTATTTATTTATTTATGATAATTAAATCTAATATATAATTCTAAACTTAATACTAATTTTAACGAGTGACTAGCTGCTGGGGCCTACGATTTGCGAGTTAATGATAATTTGTTAAATATTTAATGTTCAGTAATTAAATTGTAAGGTTGGAGTTTTTGCAGAAACTGTTGGAAATATTTAATAATGTTTTTTACAAGATGGGATGGGGGTAGGGAACCAAAAAGGGAGACCCTTAAGCTCTCCAAATGTTGGCAAGAGTCCAGTAGATGATTTGCGGTGAGATCGGCTCCGCAAAGAGGGCATGGTGGACGAACTGAAGCTTTGAGGAGATGTGTGTCCTGCGCATGACCGTCTGGATGAGTTGGTAGGAAGACCGATTTTGTCACAAGTTGGGTTGATGGAAGAGTACCGGTGGAGGAACTGTCCCCTTCCCGTCGACTTCTTCGTATGCAGATGACGAGTAACCAGGTTTTTTAAATCTTTGGCGCTGGTTGGAGTGAAGCAGTATGAAGAAGAATGATGATGGGCAGAGTTGACTTGCTGGGCTGCCGTATCGACGCATTCATTTCCGCGAATACCTTGGTGGCTGGGAACCCAAAGAATGGTGAATTTGTTGTGGTGTTTCGTGCATAATTTCGGGATTTCCCGAGTTATGTGATCGTTATGCTCTCGATTTGGTATAGCTAATATTGGCAGGCCTTTAATAAAGCAAAGGCTTCGGCGGTGAAGATCGAATTATAAGATGGGAGAGAGCTCCCAACTATGATCGTTGTCAAATTGTCGACAACAGCGAATGCAGTAGAGTTTTGTGTTTTTGATCCATCCGTGTAGAGCCAATTTATATCCCCGAGCTTTTTTTTCAGAGCTAGGAATCTCGTCAAGAATTCGGAGTTGGTAGTATCGTTCTTGGCTGCTACATGCTGACTCGTATTGATACTTGACTGATTTCGACCCCAATCAGGCGTGGGCTTTATAAAGTTGGAAAGTTTTGGTGGTGGCAAATCTAGATCCGTACTATACTATACATGACGCATCGTCTGGTAGTAGAAACACATTTATATTGTCGCTTTTGTTTGAAGATGCCAACAAAGACCTTCGCTAGCAGTCGGTTGGGTGACGTGTAGAGCTTGGGAATTAGCTGCATTGTTGTTTCCTCAATCCTTTCCTCAATGCTGGGTTCCTTAAAGAAACTAAGCCATGAATGATAGAACGTTTGCTTCCGAAGACTCTATCAAAGAATATATAATGTCAAGTATTTAACAGAGAAGATGGGGAGTCTTTAAACTTACCAATAGATGGTAGAAGTTCATCGAACGAAATAATTAATACAATATTAATTAATGATAATCATCAAAATATAACTGACTTTATTTGGATGCCTTTGTCGCGCTCTCCTGGCTATGTGGTATACAAAGTTTAACCGTAAGTGGATCAAGGTATGTTAGGAACACAACACTACATCGTGATCTCAACATGGCTACTATTAAAGATCAAATCACCTCTTCACGCCCCAGCTAGTGATCCGAGGGTCTTGAAATTTATAAAGTTGGTGGCTATGGGTCAGACACTAATAGTGTCCAAATTTTAAGCCGATAGTACAAGAAACAAAAAAGTTTTTTTAATAAGAACTTTCATTTGGACCCCGGTTTATATGTATCCCCCCTAGTGGCCCGATTCGGTTGATTCTCGAACTTCATCGGCGTTTGGTAAAGAGAAACCTATGTAAAAATTTTCAGCTCTCTTACTGAAGGACTAGGTGTCCGAACCGACGGACAGACGGACATGGCTAAATGCACTCCTGTGAAGAGTATAAAAAAATTAAATATTGAATGCCAATCTAATATTAGATTAGATTAGATTATGTAAAGGGTGGGACTAATGGACCTATTTTGACTACCCTATTGATCATAGTTCCTCCGATTTTATTATTCATCAGGAATTCCAGAATCTTTCTTGGAGATAAACCTGCGATATCGATTGGTTCCAGATACTGGAATCCCAAGTATCGGAGTCTTGTCCATATCAGACCCTCACAGTGGCATAGCACATGCTCAGCTGTTTCCTGCTTTTCATTGCATAGTCGACAATTATCGTTATTAGTGGTACCCATATTGTATAGGTGCTTCAACACTCTGCAATGACCTGTTAAGAATCCCGAGACTAAACGTATACCTCTCCGTGCTAGTCCCAGTATTTCTCGTGTTCTTTTGCTAGAGCTGGTTGGCATGAATATTTTCGCTAGTCTGATATTGTTCGTATTGACCCAATTGAATTGATGTGAATTTATAGCCACCCACTTTTCGAAATTAGACCTAGTGGAGCTCCAAGGCTGTCCGCAGAACAGTTCTGCTCCAATGAGGACGTTCCTAGACCCTTTTCTGGTGAGTTCATCTGCCTCTTCGTTTCCAGGTATACAAATGAGATTGATATGGTTATTTAAGGCAAATGACTTAAGTAATATTAGACATTCCCAAGCTATCTTCGATTTGAATTCAAAGGCGTTGAGTAAAGCAGCCTTACTGTCACAGTGAATAAGTATGTGCTTATTTACAGAGTAGCACACTTTAATTCCTGTATGATACATAATTCTATGGCATATATTTCTTCCTGGAATACTGAGTTCTCTTGGCCCATGCTACATACTATGCGCTTCCTAGGGTTTTCCCCAAATACTCCAGTTCCTCCGCCAGTGTCAGTCTTGGAAACATCCGTGTACCACACGTGGGAGTCACGAGAGGCTTTGGGCCTTGATCGTCTGCTGCCCAATCTGTCCTGGCCGAAAATGTAACTTTGAAATTTCTATGAAAGTTAAATTTCGTGGGACAAAGGTCGCTTATGGTAATGTTGGCTCCGCTCAGATTGAGCTATGCCAATCTAATATACGAACACATATACGTAAATTTGCATATGTATTTGTGAATTAGTGCTTATGTATTTATTTAAATGTATATAATAATTAATTCATACTCTTCCTCTTCTCTCTTGGAGAACGCATTTTAATTATTCATTCATTCAAATTGAATTTTAACATGAAAATGTAATTAACACGAAAAATAAATGAACTAATTTGCAAAATGACTTTAAATATTGTAAATCATAGTCTATCCAACTAAGCGTGGATGCCACCATTTCTCCAGCTATGGCATCATCATCATCAACAGCATCATCATCATCACCAGCATCATCAGCATCATCAGCATCATCAGCATTATTACTGCCGCTGGCAAATCGATTTGTCAATTAACGGCAAAATGTTGAATGGACAAACAGCAACCAACCATTGACCACCATTGAAGTCAATGAGAGCATTTTATAACCCCTGCATCATCATGGTCATCATTGTCATCATTCCGTTATAATATAATCATGATGATGATTGTGATGATGAAGATGATGATGCTGATGATGAAGCTTATGGTGATTGCCTATAAAATCGATGTGAAATTAAATTTTTGTATTAAATTTTCATTTCTGGCGCGGTGATGATTCTTTCCACAATTTTTTTGTTGCATTTAAGCCGTCGGGAATTAGCGGTTGCCGGCGTCAACATCGGCGCAACACCACACAACACCACACAACGGCACAGAACCAAGCAACCAGCAACCAGTAACCGACATGGTTGGCAACGCATTGTTCCAACGAGAATAAAACACAAAATATTTGTTATTAAATAAATGAATAGACGACGAAGAAGGAAAATTTGGTGAGAGTGGATGCGGAGCGCATGGAGTCGCTCTAGGGTAGATAGACGGAGAACAGTTTTGTAGTTGTAGTTGTTAATATTGTTGTATTGAAATTGAATCGAATTAAAAAGTATTGATGCGTAAAATTGTGTGGTTGCTGCCACATTTTGTTACAAATACAAAATAAAAAAAACAAAAAAAAAAAAAACAAGTTTTTTATATAAAATTTTAATGGAATTCATTTTTGAAGTATGTATGGATCCTGGTCGTAGTCGTAGTCGTAGTCATAGACAAACGTCGTCGCGACCATAAAATCAAAGTTGCGGCAGCAGCAGCAGCAGCAGCAATATAATAAAAGGAATTGTGTTTTAATTGCTCCATGGGACACAGACACGCGTGAAAATCATGAAATTTGGCAAGTTCAATTTTGCGTTTGTGTTCGCGTTTTATTGCATCTTCTGGGCTTGTGCCAAATGCCATAATTGACGGAGCCAAAGTGCCAACGTGACCATTATGAGGCAATAATGATGAATCATGACGTCTGACCAAAGTTCATTCTTCTTGCTTGATGACACCCCGACCAGGGGCCAATGGCCATGGCCATTAAATCAAACTGACCATCATCTGCTGCTCATGTTGTATTATTTGAATTGAGGTTGCTAAGCTCAGTTGGGTGTCTTGTCATATCTATTTATCTATTTACCTTCTACTCTTCCAAGGAATTTGTTGAATTGCTTTCAAAAGTTTTTAAGATCAGAAAAATGAAATGAATTCAGATTCAGAGATGTCAGATGAATTGACTGACATTGACATTGCCAAGTGGGATGTGGCCTTTTGTCAATTTTTAGCATAATTCGAATTCAAATTCAAATGCGAATATGTATTACGTACTTCAACACTTCCACAACATGAATCAATTTGGGTTGCTACTACCAAATAGTGTATGCAGCCGTCTGTCTGTCTCATCTATCTGTCTGTCTGTCTGTTTGTCTTGTGTGTTCTTCATATTCTTCTAACATGTGGCAAATGGTGTTTTGTTGTTGTCTACTGAGTGCTTAAAATGCATGTCTCGGTCGACATGCAACATGACATTTCTATGTTGCACATGAATGAAGTTGTTCTCTGTTCTGTGTTCTGAGTTCTATTTCTTTACGAAGGCGCAGCTGTTACTACTGTTACGTTGTTCCACACTATGATGACGATGACAATGCATTTCTCTTTGTAGCCAAACCAAGGAATCAGCATGACTATAGTAGGTAGTAAGAGCATTCAAATTTGCATATAAATATACGAGTATGTATATACTATGTTCAGTTGTTGTCACTTGCCACATGCCACAATGTTTTAATTGAAAACCAAGCACTTTTGCAACTTGATTTATTGCAATTTCCTTTAATAAAGAAAAATCATCTTTAACTTGAGTATTAACTTGGCCATCACCAATGGATATCAAATTCACATCCAACTCCTCAACTAGTATATAATAAAAGTCAATTTTATGAAAAAACAAATCAATTTATTTTCTTACCAAAAAAAAAAAATATGTTAACCAGAGAAAATTAAAATGATTCTGCTACCACAAAAGACAACACAACATATCAACTTGCAATTCTTATTCTATTCATTCTGTTATTATTATTGTTGTTTATTAAAGGATTTTCATTTTTAATATTTTGTCTTATTCATGTTGTTGTTCATGTCATGTGGGGAAAAAAAAACTCCAACTTTACATAGGAAAATTTGGTAATATTACGACCTAGTTTACTAATCTTTTATGCAATTAAGAGAATCCAAGTTCCTTACCATTTCCAATTAAGACTTGTTTAGGTCACCTAACGAATTCCTAATCAACCTAATATCAATAACATCTGCTATTGGTCGATTAGGCCACAACTTACGGAATAGTATGCTATGTACCAATGAAATCTTCAGTGCAGCTTTGTATTGCAGTAAAACATGGAAAACCGAAATTGGTAAAATATTAAAACAATTTACTAACAATCAACACTTTGATGCACCTAATACATGAGTTGAAGGAAATTATTTGTAGTTAATTGTATTTAACCTTTATTTGGATACCAGTTTTGGTATCCTTATTCCGGACACTATGGTCTGACCAGACCATATATGGTATATTATATGGTAGTCATTATTTAGCGTTATGTATCTCTTATGTGTCTATGTGTGGCAATAAGTCATAGTAGCTTAATTCGAAAATCATTGTTTTGAGATATTGTCCATTTTGTGTAAAGTAATTTCTGTTTGGTTTCAATTTATATTTATAAAAAAATTATAAAAAATAAAATACAAGCTAAATAAAATTTGTAAAATATTTTTTTTAAAATAAAATTCACAACTTTTCTAACAAGTATAAATTTTATTTAGTTTGTATTTATTCCAATAATTGTTTAAAACAGTTTGAAAATTGGATTTATGAGAAAATCATAGATGCACGAATTTATAGTGGTCAGGATAAACTATATATAGCTAAGTATGATTCTATACCATAGTTTTAGAATGTTTTTTCTTAGCCAAAATACGTGATGGTTGAAGTGGTTAATAGTAATAACGTTTAAACTCAATTCACTCAATTTTCGACATAAACTACTATGACTTATTGCGACAGATATGTTTTTATGTTATTTTCATTATGTGTTCAGGTAAATTAGGGTGAAAAAGAGGAACAAAAAAATCCGTAAGTAGACAATTTAAAAATTCCATAAGAAATTTAAAGAATTGCATAGGGGTCTGGCAATACCATGACGTACAAGATTGAGATAAAATATTCATTCAAAATGCTCATTTCCCATACTTTTATTTAATTTTTAGCGTTCCGTACCCATAGGGAGCTAACGGGCCCCAATTACTAAGCTTACGCCGTCCGGCCGTCCGACTCCGACTGTATCTCATGAACCGTAATAGGTAGAGAGTTGAAATTTTCACAGAGTGTGTAATTCAATTGTGTGTAGAGCGACAAATACTAAAAATATACATTTTTAGAAGTTATTTAATTTAATCTTTTGTTAAAATATTTTTTTTTTTGTATTCTTTTAGGCTGCGACAAAAACAAAAGCAAATTCATTTTACATAACTTCAGACAGAGGTACAAATTTTCATACATTGTTGGTAAATAGTGGTCCTGACTTGGCTCTACATTATCAAAATTGAGGCATAACTGCCACGTACAAAATAATAAAAGTTCAAAACAATGTTCTATGGCAAATTATAGAACCCCCATGGGTTGTCCGCAACACTATCCTACAAATGGATATAAAGATGCTCACAGTGTTTGAATAAGTAACTTTATACATGAGTCAGTGGTTGCAAAGATATCCGAATATAATGACGATAGCCCTTTCTTAATAGAATCTTTTACAAAGAACAAAGTGAACCATGCAATAATTAAATTGTTTATCAGAAAAATATTTTTTGTTATTGTTAATCGCACAATAATCTTATATATAAAAACTAGTAGTCCCGGCGCACGTTGCTGCTTCTCGGTGAAATCAACTAAGTATGTACGGGAATGATATTTCTTCTCTTTGTCTCCTTTGAGGTCCAATCACTGTTTTACTTTCTGTATGCTTTATGCTACTAAGACAATTTTAAAATATTGTATAATGAAATGCTCTATATTACAAAGCAACAATGCAAACATAACCTATATGTAGTTTTTTATAGACTCCGCCGGTGTTTTCCCGATATTTTAGTAGTTATTTTACTATTCTTGCTGGCTGACAAATCCTAAAAATCATATAACATTAAAATCGGAGTAGCCGTTCTTAAGTTGTAATGGTGTTTCAAATTGTTCGTATGTCATTAACGTTCATCTGATTACATTGAAATTTTGTGTATGTTTATGTCCTTCAGTATGAAAGGACTAGTCCAAGATTGGTCCTGGACTAGTCCCCTTTTCACCAGCACTGGCGAATTTCTATCCCCTAGTACATGAATTGAACTGGTGAATTTTAAATGACGATGTCATTGGACGGGGTCAATTGCCACTGCATAGCATCCCATTCACAATGCCAAATCGAAAGAATGCAGGCTTGCCAACTTAGGGGTTTTTTCAAAATTCAGATTTAGAATAAAAATTAAAAATAGTCACAATTATTGCGAAAATTCCCTCAAAAACAAACAATTTTACGTTTTTGTAATATTCTTTATTTATAAATTATTTAATATTTCAAATATAATGACTGTTTTTTTTCTGATTCTTTCTTTTGAAAATACCCCTAAGTTGGCAAACCTGCATTCTTTCGATTTGACGTTCCGCTCTCGACAACAGTTCAAAGAGAGTAAACAAATTGTTGCCTTTCAATTGTTCTCTCTTACTGACTCGCTTCTGTTGAAAAAGTGACTAGGAATTCACTAGCACAAAAGGGACTGGTGAATAACTAGCGAAACGGGGACAAATACGACCGAGCGTACTGCAGGGTAGTTGGTTCCCGACTTGAACATAGAATAGTTTTGGGCCCGATATGAGTTCCCGTTCCCCCAAGATCTGGGATATTCAAACAACCCCAACCCTTAAGTTTATTACAAAAAATTAACTAAACTCAAACTGTGTTCTTTGTTGATACTCAAATTGTGTAGAAAAGAGTGGTGCTAAGAAGGGAAATATATCTGATATCAGGCATTTGTCACCGGGTACCCTAATATTTCTATAAAAAACAAATGATCTAAATTAATCAGTAAAATTTCCAATTGTTTTTTCCTACAAAAATAAATAAACTTGTGTGGTTAGACGATTTGAAATTTAATATCATTTACAAAATTTCATATAAAAATCTCAATAATTAAAGTATTGAGTATATAAAGTGACTTCAGCGTTTTGAGGTATCTGACTTCATTGCGTGCATTGGATTCTCTAATCCTTCCGTTGAGACTCAATTATTATAAAATGAAATGCAATGAGATAATCCGCAATTTCAACTCGAAATTTCGTTAAAATTTGTATAAATTAAATTGAATTCAATTAAATTCGCATTTAAAGATGTCGGACAAGTGTCTTTCTGTTGCATTTCAACGAACAACATAATGCAAAAACATATAATATTGAAAAGTTTCTTCTTACTACTATATATATAGTAGTATCCTTGTTCAAATATTTGGCATTAAGGATACCGGAAAAAGTAGGACAAAGAAGGTGGAGAAGGAGGAGTAGAGTGAGGTAAAGGAAAGTATACCAGTTACGCTAGGAAACTTCAACATTTGGCGACCTACTTTCAACAGAAGGGCAGAGAGCATGGACTTCCAGTGGAGTATGTTGTTCAAAAGGTACAAGATGCATAATCTTCAGTCCAGTTGCATTCGCTTGTTGGCTTAACAACTTATTTTGTTGCTGCTTGTTTGTCTATCTAGCTGACAATCTGACTATCTTTCCTTTTGTTCCACTCACTTACTGCCCTCACTGGGTCTTTGTTTGTTGCCCAACTGAAGTTGGCAAACTTTTAAAATTAATTTCTTGCGCTCGAGAGCTTGGAACGACAACGGAAGCTGAAAATGCAACTAAAATTGGAACATGATAATACTGCAAATAAGTACTTAGTGTAAAAGTACGATGGGAGATGACAATGAAGGCGATGGCAACGACACTAAGTCCACATAAGTAGCAGCTGCCGGAATATGCTTTGTTTAGACTTTAGTTGAAAGTTATTACGAGGTATTTCATTGAACACAAGACACAACAAATATAACAATTTATAGTTAAGACTTTTGCACGCTTTAAGGTTTGCAACACTTGCACCATGACCACATTGACGTATACTTAATATTCATTCATTCATTCATTCATTCTTTCAGGCTTTGCTTTTCATGTGCCTTCGTGAACTTCCGGCATTTTGAACGTTTGCCACTTGTGGTGTAGACATTTAAAATCATAAATAATTTTTTCACCCAGCAGAACACAAACTAAGTATGAGTGAATGTTTTTCATGCCTTTTGTTTTAATTACTACACTCTTTTGTTAGTTAGCTCTTGACCTTTGATCTTAGGAGGTATGGATGCATGAAGGACTTGAAGACGACGACAACATTATCTCCAAAGTCAAGTCGAAAGTATTTCATTATTAAAGTCAACGTAGTTTTTGACTCACGAGTATTATAAATACTTACAATATGAACGTTTCGTCCTTCACAAGCAATGAGTCCTTGAGCTAGTGAGGCAATGATGTTACTACTATCACTACTACTGTGGCTGTGGCTGTTGATGTTGCGCTGCACTTATTTGTCTGGGAATTTCGTTTATTTTACTCTTGACTGGGTGCTTCCGATTCTGCGATGCGATTCTAACACACACACACACACACACACACACAATTGAAGTGAGGAAGCTTTGGAGCGGTTTAGACAAGCTGATGTTCAGAGTTTGGGCGTCACTAGTCTAAGACGGTCGTATGCTGGCACCCAAACTGCAACGATCTCTTTGCAGACAAAGGCAGCGAATATACTCCTCAAGGCTGGTAAGGTGAAGATTGGCTGGGTTACCTGCCGTATAAGATCAAACGTGGCATTGAAGAAGTGCTTCAAATGCTTAGAGTACGGTCATATATCTCGATCATGTAAGAATGAGGATAGGTCAAGGTGCTGCATAAGGTGTGGCGTGGAGGGACACATAGCAAAAAATTGCAGTAGTAGCCCGAGATGCATGTTGTGTGCCAAAAAAGATCCGACGATGGCAAATCACGTGGCGGGATGCAAAACCTGCCCGGTATTTAAAGAGGCATTGCAAACCAGGAAGGTATGAAGGTAATTCAAATCAACCTGAATCACTGTCAAGCAGCGCAGGACCTTCTGCAAAGAACCATAGCGGAAGAGAAGGCAGACGTAGTTCTGGTAAGTGAGCCTTACACGAAGCGCAATGAGTCAGTTTGGTTTGAAGATACCGAAGGTGTTGCTGCAATATGGGCGTGTGGGTCATACGCATTCGAGGACGATGGTACCCGTGCTGCTAACTTTGTTCGCACGAAAATCGGGGGCATTCACTTCTTCAGCTGTTACGCACGCCCAAGCATGACAGCTTCAGACTTCGAACACTTTCTCCACGAACTAGTGACGGAAGCCCGAGGTAGATCTCCAGTGATAATCGCAGGAGACTTCAATGCCTGGTCAACGGAGTGGGGAAGCAGATCTACCAACGCAAGGGGCCAAACGCTTCTGGAAGCTGTGGCAAGCCTCGATATAGTTCTGCTCAACAAAGGTTCTACGGCCACGTATAGGAAAGCGGGCAGAGAGTCAGTCATAGACATTACCTTTGCAACTAGCAGCGTAGAAACAAACGCGAAGTGGGTGGTGAGTGAAGGATACACCCATAGCGATCATCAGGCCATTCTGATCGACATAGGACGAGGTTCTAGAGTTGTGCAGCAACCTATAACTGGGCCTAGGTGGAAAGACTCATTGTGTGACGAGGAAATGTTCCTGGAAGTATTCCGAACACAAGAACTCGGCGTGGGCTCTTCCGATCAATTGGCGGACAGATTGTCAAACTTGCTGTCCATAGCCTGTGATGCCGCTATGCCTAGGAGAATCCAGGTCAGACGCAGACCAGCATGCCACTGGTGGAATGGCGAACTAGGGGAGCTAAGATCGGCTTGTCTTCGCGCACGACGACTCATGCAGCGTTCGAGAAGCTGTGATAATTTCCAACAGCGGCTAGATGAGTTCAGAACGGCCAGACTCGCCTTCCAAAAGGCAGTCAAGTCCAGCAAGCGGTCATGCCTTAAACAGCTTCTCGAGGAGTCTGACATAAATCCTTGGGGCACGGCGTACAGGATGGTGATGTCGAGAGTGAAAGGTTGTAGAGTACCACAACCCACTTGTCCAGCAATGCTCGAGAACATTGTCAGAACACTGTTCCCGACAGCAACCTCAATACTTGATGATAGGTCTGAGCAACGATCTCTGGATGGTATCCCCAGTGTTAGTTCTGAGGAACTGTCCCGAGCTTGCGATAAAATTAAGGATAGGAAGACTCCGGGTCCTGATGGAGTGCCGAATAAAGTCCTGAAAGCAGCTATTTCGAGTGCTCCAAGTGTATTTATGCAGGTTTTCAAGCAATGCCTTCACGACGGAGTATTCCCCAGAAGATGGCGGCATCAGAAACTGGTCCTCATACCAAAGGCTGGTAAGCCACCCAACGAGGCGTCGTCGTATAGGCCGATTTGTTTGTTGGATACTGTGGGCAAAGTCTTGGAAAAGATTGTCTGCAACAGACTTGAACGAATCGTGAACGAGAGTGGCACTCTCTCCGAAAACCAGTTTGGCTTTCGAAAGGGTCGCTCGACAGTTGACGCGATAAATAAAGTGGTTGGTATAGCAAGACAGGCAATACAGGGCGAAAGGTGGCTCTATGGTGATAAGGAGTACTGCGCAATCATCACGCTGGACGTTAAGAACGCTTTTAACTCTGCTAACTGGATGCACATCAAAGGGTCCGTCCGTAGAACGGGAGCGCCAATGTACCTCCAAAACATGATCAAGTCCTACTTGTCAGAGAGGTACTTGCACTATGACAGCGAAGATGGAAGTAAAACCTACAGAGTTACTGCGGGGGTTCCTCAGGGTTCGGTGCTGGGCCCACTCCTATGGAACCTTATGTATGACCAGGTCCTGCGGCTGCAGCTTCCCAAAAACTGCACTTCGGTAGGTTTTGCGGATGATCTGTGTCTGATAGTAACGGGCAAGGAGATAAGGAATATAGAGCAATCGGCAAACTCCGCTATTCTCGCGGTTACTGCATGGCTCAGGTCTTCGAAACTGTCCTTAGCAGAGCAGAAGACAGAGTTGGTTCTGACCACCAGTAGGAAGCGTATAGAGTTCTGCTCCGTACGAGTTGGTGATCACGAGGTACGGTCCAAGAGGGCTATACGGTACCTAGGTGTTATGCTGGATAGCAGGCTATCGTACAAAGAGCACCTGCTGTACGTGAAGAATAAAGCTGCGAGGGTCCAGAATGCCTTATCATGGATGCTGCCAAATATCGGTGGCCCTAAGGCGGACAAGCGCCGGATATTGTCAAGGGTGGTGACATCCGTCATGCTGTACGCTGCCCCTGTTTGGGCAGAGTCGCTGAGAGCTACTACCTACTCGAAAATCCTTTCGAGTACATATAGGCTGGCAGCGCTGAGAACAGTATCGGGTTTTCGAACAATCTCAGATGATGCGGCATTGGTACTAGCGGACATGATTCCCATTGACATATTGGCTGATGAAATGCGCAGACTCTATGAGACGTGTCATGGGCGTCCAGACAACGACGCTAGAAGGCGTGAGCGGCAAGCTTCAACATTGCTTTGGCAGCGGAGATGGCAGAACGCTGAGAATGGTAGATGGACTTTCAGGCTCATCCCGGACATTGAAAAATGGCTGAGCAGGAAGAGCGGGGAAACCAACTACCATTTAACCCAGTTCTTGTCAGGACATGGTGGATACAGGTGGTACCCATACAGGTTTGGGCACGACAACACACCAAGGTGCCCACTGTGTGACGAACCGGAGGACGCTGAGCACGTTATGTTCCAATGTGCTCGGTTTCCTGTTCCAGAAGGATATCCGCAGGAGCCAGCAAGCGCATTACAGTTCATGTTAGCAAATCCGGTCAACTGGGACCGGATCTGTGAGCGTGTGACAGCTATCCAGCTAGAGCTACGTTGTCTAGAGAGGGCTAGGCGAAATATGCAGTCGTTGCAGATGGTGCCGGACGGGGGATTGTAGAATACTGACGAGTAGCCACGACCCACGTACGAACACAACACAACACAATAGGTGACCTACTAAACTAGGACCGATTGACTTTTGAGCAGCAATGCTCCACCTTCCTCCCGACGTATTATCTAATGACAGTTCCGGGAGGACGATAGGACGAGGGGCGGGAGTGTTTAGCGGGTTAAACTCCCGCACTCCGGTTGTAGACCGGGTAGGTTTTCGATGCTTCACTTCCGATACACAAAAAAAAAAAAAAAAGGAAGCTTTGGTGGGTAGAATAGCAATGAGGGCGACGACGATCTTATGTCGCCTCATGTTTGGTGTGCAATTTCAATTTGGTATACAATAAATGTTCATTGTTGTAGTTGTTGTTGTTGTTGTGGTTTGCTCTTTAGGGTCAGTTTCAGTTTGGAACAAACTGCGTTGTTTGTGGTTGCCACATACAACACTGAACACTGGAAAGAAGAGGTTGATGATGCTGATGATGCTCCTCCCAAAAAGGTTTTTTAAATGAAATTTTAAGCATTTTTCTCTTTAATAATGAAATACCATTTTCGGCGCTGACAAGTATGAGGACCTTGAAAAGAACCATAAATCAAATCATAGTCATTTATTGTCTGTAAATATATATTTTTCATAATATTATTGTATTTGTGTGTTGTTAATATCCTTAATTTGTATCTTTTTTTATTTATCTATCTATTGTAAATGTATTTATTCTATGTATTGTAGTTCTCAGTGTGTGTGTGTGTGTGTGTGTGTGTGTGTGTGTGTGTGTGTGTGTGTGTAATGATTGAAGGATTTGTTGCAAGTGAAGCGTAAAACCAGTTAAAAGTTGTTTGTTCTCAGTCACTTTAGAGCTTCAAAATAGTAAAATTGTATAAAACAAAAACAAAAAAGTTTACGCAAATGCAATGCATTGCATGTTAAGCAACTTTGTCGTTACTACTTTTTACACTACTCCTACTCTGCCCCTGATACCGATTCTGTTTATGTTGATGCTGATGCTGATGCTGATGATGCTGTTGATATTCTTGTTAATGCCACACCCAGTTATGTGTGGCTTATGGTAGACTTTAGAGTTGCAACAAGAGCAAAACTTTTGCGTGAACAAATGCAACACTTCACTTCAGATTTGCCTCACATTACCATTCCATTCCATTCCATTCCATTCATTCATGCATAGCAGTTCTCCCAAAGTCTCTTCTTAGTCTTATGAAAGGCACATCATTGATAATGTTCAGTTGTTCCAAGGACTTCTTCATACCCTAATAGCAGTCACTGAGGGTGTTTGTGAGTCTGTGTTCTGGAAATTTTGAAACTTTAACTAGACTATGACTATGAAGATGATGATGATGGTGATGATGACAAGGAATCCCATAAATAATAAACGTGAAAATGTCAAACAACAACAAAAATAAAACAAAGTTGCAAAAATCAAACATCACAACATCACAACAACAAACAACTCCAACAACAACAACAACAACAACTTAGAATAAATGCCTGAAGGTGTTGTTCAGTTTTGGTTTGGTGTCCTTGTTCTGTTATTGATGTTTTTGGTTTGGTTTTCCAAGTTGTTGTTTGTTTTTATTAAATTTTAACCACTGACAATGCTTTAGGACTCGTCCTACTTGTCCTTCAACACACATTTGTAGAAGCCTCCTCCTTCATTCTCTTGCAATGAATAATGAATTTCAAACTTTAAAATTAAATTCAATATTTTCTGACATAACTAAAAGAAAAAAAAAAGAAAACCAAAATGAAACTAATTCACAGCAGCAGCAGTTTTGAGGAAATAGTAAATACATAATAATGTCTCAAGGCCATTCAAAAAGAAATGTAGATAGCTGAATAATTGGAGAACCTAGTAACCTGATTCTTTGTTATTATAAGTAAAATAGTTTCAACGATGAGAGTGAAACACAATTTGATAATTAGAGCGGCGCAGAGCAGAGCAGTGAGCGGTGGAGTGAAGCGCAATGAATTAAACGAAGCGAAGCTCATTAGTTGTCGAGCTGAGGTTAGCTTGGCCTAAATGGCATACACAATGATGGCTGCTCCAGTTCCTGCTCAATCTCCTTACTCTGATGCTTCTGATGCTTCTGATGATGTTGATGTTGATAATGTTCCGTTGCTTTTGCCTTTTCAGCTAATTAACTGCACAGAGATAAACTTAAATAAACCAAGCAACGAACATTTAAATAGAATAAAAATGAGACATTAAGAGAAGAAAGTAGCAGTCGGTGGTAGTCATAAATAGGAAAGTATTGTACTTGATAGAAAGGAAGGAAGGATGGAAATAAGTTGCGTGTATAATGTGAAAAATGGTGTCATAATAGACTGTGAAATAAATAAAAGCATTAATGGGTAAGAGATGAGAGAAGAACTACAATGTTGATAATGTAGATACATATTCCTACTACTACTCACATGTATCTGATGACTTCTACTTAGTATACAATGAATGAATGAGTGAGTAGCCTTTGCTTGTAAGTTGAGTGTTTGTATAGCATACTTCTTGGCGAGCCTCATTCCTTCTCTCCTACTACTACTCATACTAATATACAGGGTGGCGCAATAGAACGTGCATATAGCGTCATCTTTTTTCGCGGGGTAAACAGTGCGCGGGAGGGGGAAGCATAGCGTGGTTAACTAGTGGCACTCGTTGAGTTTTAGTAGCCATCAGTCACTTCGACGGGAAGCGTCGCGCTTTTTGTGTTCGCACGTTTTACGAGAACGGTCGTTCATACATCTTTACAAGGCGACTGTATTGTTCTGAGTATGGATTAACACACATTAATGAAGCACCGAGCGCAAATTTAATTTAAATATGGATAAAGCGATTTGAAGAGACCGGATTCACATTTAAACCACCAGCAAAAGGTCGGCCAAGAACGTCTAGGACCACAGACAATAATCCGAAAGTAACGGTTTGGGCAGCAATCTCAAGCAAAGGAATTATTGGCCCCTTCTTCTTTGAAGATTCACGAGGACGATGTTAGAGGGATATTTGACTCCAGAACTTACGAGATCAAGAATAGCGAATATGAGGACTTGGTTCCGACAAGACGGAGCGACATGTCACACATCAAATGACTCTATGGCGGTTGTGAGACAGATGTTTCCTGCAAGACTAATTTCCAAAAGAGGTGATATCGCTTGGCCCCCACGTAGCCCTGACTTGAGGCCTCTTGACTTTTTTTTGTGGGGATACCTCAAACATAAAGTCTACATGAACAATCCGAGGAACATCAGTCGACTAAAGGAAAATATCCGTAGAGAAATAGCAGCAATCATCCCAGATTTATTGACAAGAGTTTTCACAAATCTGGGATCGCGTTTAGAGGAGTGCCGTCTTCGAGAGGTCCGTCATTTAGATGATGTTATTTCTAAAAAATAAACTACATTTAATTACCTAATCATTCTATCTTTTATTTCAACTATACCTTTTGTACTTATATTTTTAGCCTATTTTTAATAAATGCACGTTCTATTGCGCCACTCTGTATCTCTGGCATCATTTAAACGAATTGTGAATTGATTTCATTTAAAGTTGGACAATTTAAAAAGAAACCAAACGATGTCTTATAATTTCGGTACTACATACTTTGCCATTGTTGCTTGCCTACTAGTAATAGTAATAACTACAAATCATATCTCCCCAGACATTCATTGTTACTCTTACTGTTGTTTTCAATTTTACTATTGTTATGTTGTTTGTTGTTTGTGTTTGTGTTTAGTTTCCGTTTTGCCTCAGATCGATCTAAGCTATAAAAGTAATTAAGATAACGACTTTTAGTTGATTCCTTTTTTACTTTCTACCTCCAACCAATTCTACAATTCTACTATAATACAATAGTTTCACCAGGGAATTGAGTTTGCCTTCTATCGTTAGGAGGACAACGATTCAGATAGCAAACTTGGCAGACATTTCTTTACACACTCTTTCTTTCTCTCTCTCTCTTCCTTTGACTCTTCTTGAATCTCCTGATGTTGTTCTTTTTGTATTTGGATACTTTTTCTTTAAAATCTCATTTCTTTGCTTGAGGCAAATATTGTATAAATGTTTTTGACTTTTGTTATATACGTAAGTAGATACATACATAAGTATAAAGCCACGTGCACATGGCTGAGAATCTGAGTATGTGAATGTGTGTGTGTGTGGATATTGTTAAAATCCTATAAATCATACGAGTATGTGTATGTGTTCTTTCCGTCTTGAGCAGCAATACTTTGTGTCTCGACATCATCTTCTCCTCTGTTCAGTCCTCATCAATTAATTAGCAAAATTAAAACTTTGCACAAATCCTTAGCACATTCGTACTTACATACATCATGTGAGAGAGAGTTTTAAAATGAATTACGAATGAGTTTCTTTTTATTGAAAACGGAAAATTAAAATGATGAAGTTATACAGGAGATTCTGCACATTCCTCCTGCTACTTGGCAATGAACAAGAAAATTTCATTTAAATTTATACATTGAAATACAATAAATTTCACAAACAATTTTAAGAGAATTAAGAATTAAGTTTTCGCCATAACTTATTATAGTAAGAAATCAAGGAGTAGCAGCAATGTGAGCATCCCAAGGGAGACTTTCAATTTGGATTGTTTGTTTCTTGATCTTAATGGGCCATCAGTAGAGAGACCAAGATATTGAGCGAATGTTATACGTTCACCGGCATCATTCAGTGTCTCACGCCATTCATATTCCCATACGTAGCCATCTTGATCCTTCCAAGCATGAGTCCTTGTGTCTATTATAGCGTAAGACTGAAATTTGTCATGTTGCATGTAAAATAACTTTTCATAAAGTGTTAAATGTTTAATGTTAAATTGACGACTTACCAAAACACCAAAAAATGTTATAAACAATAAAAGCAGGAATTCTGTTCTCATTTTTATGCTTTTCAATAATAAATATTTTAAATTTAAAGTTTCTTCAAGTCATTTTAAAGTCAAACAAAAAAAAAGAACAAAAAATGTTTGACAATTTTCTCTCAGTAGATTTATGTCAATCTAAATTTGTATTTGTATTTCTCTTTAAAAGAATTTAAATTATTAAATCGAAATGGACTCACATTCAATTGACCCATTTTAATTTTGCGTGCATATTTCCATGTTTCATGGACCCAGTTATTGTTGGGTCCTTGCCAGTTTTCAACATACAAATTTCTCAATATTGTTTTCTGATTTTTTTTTTCTTTTTTCTCTGAAGTTTCACTTTGTGTAAAATCCAATCAAACAAAGAACGAATAAAATCTGTGCACTTCTGTGCCATTTCACGCTTAATCGAGCGCCCTCAATATTAAAATGGAAGATTGCATCGAGTGGTCGATGCACGATGGTTTACCGTTTCAATGAGCTTGAGACACGTAATGAGCAACATTGCCCAACAGCTGTTTCCTTCGTGCAATGCTTAGAGTCACGTTGTTGGCCATCATCTAATCGTCTGACATGACTGACACACTTTCCAGTAATTGCATTTAAATGCATTGCCATGCTTTAGTTGACTTCAGCTATAAATGCCTTCATCTGAGACCTTTTTCTATTATAATTCATTGTTGCGTCCAGAGACAAGGCATTGCTATCCCTATGCGATATACTCATACAATACTTAGATTTGTTTCTCCTTTGTAGTGATTAAATTGTCTTCAGTAGTTGGTTGGTTTTCTGCAGTTTATCGATTTCATAAATTTAAGTTTTAAATATTTTTATTCATCACATTTAGTATCCGCAGATTGTGAAACTCATTTTAATTGCTAAACTTTGACTTTATGCTCAAAAGGATTGGCGGCTCAAAGACTCAATCTCAATGGCTTATGGCTCTCATATGTTTGTGAATTTGTGCTATTACTATGTACATACAATATATTGTTGTTGCCGTTGGTGTTGTATACGCAATGTTCAGAGAGATATAGAGGATCCCTTGGTAAAAAGGACTAATTAAAGTACGCGATTTTATGGCAAAAAGATGCTTTTAATTGAAATCTCAATGTAAAACAAACAACAGAACTGTTTGCTTTGTAATCGCATAGCATAGAATCGCATCCTGGCAACCGTCAGAAAAATGGTCAGACAGAGAGACATAGACATTTTTTTTTTGTCGGATATTACACAAAGCGCGTCTCGCAGACAAAAGCCGTAAATCGCAATAAATGGCAGATAATCCCTGCATCATCATCATCATCACCAGCACCAGCACCATCATCATAGTATCATTATTATCAGTAGTAGGAGTATTCATTGCATCCGCTTCAGTAGTAAAGCTTTTAGTAGTTTTAAAATTAGAGTCAGGTAAATGAAATGAAAATGGCCAGAAGCATATGAATCAGGTAGACTGACGGATAGCATTTAACACACCCAAATTGTTGGAAATGGAAATGGAAATACGAGAATTCATTGATTTTATTTTATTTGAATTTATTTATTTATTTTTTTTTGTTTTTTGTTTTTTGTATGTTTTTTTCTACATGTGAGAGGAGGCGTTTGTTTGTTGAGTTTAGAAAATTGGTACGTAAATCTGGCGTGGTTCCGATTCCGACTGATTTTGTTGGTGCACGTGTCAGTTGTCTATGTCCACAAACATGTTTCTATATTGTGTGTGTGTGTGTGTGTGTGTGTGTGTGTGTGTGGTGCAGTGGCATGTTATTGTCTGGAATTTATTTTAATGAAAATTTTTTTGTAATTTTTTTTTTTTTTTTTTTTTTTGTAAAAAATTCAATTTGCTGAGTTTCCAATTAAAATAATTTACTTTAAAAATCAATTTATGTAAGAATTTAATGAATGCAATTTTGTTCTGCCATGAAGAGGAATCTATCTAACCTATTTCTAGCAACCTATCATGTCGTCAGGTTTAATGAGATGCGCATTTTTCTGTTCGATGTTAAATTTTTTTCCTTATCCTTTTATATAAAATGGATTCATTCAAAACATGTAATGCTACCGCATAATTATGTGAAGCTCCTCCTCCTCCTTTCAATGCTCATTCTCATACTATAAGCACACATAAGCAATGAATCATCTACCCACAACTTGTTGAACTTGAATGTGAATAGATTCATCTCCTGCTTCTCAGTTATAATTGAGCTCCCTGGCACATTCAACCACATTCACAGTTGCAGTAAAAGCTTTCATTGCTTGTTCTGGCTTAATTAGTGAACGCCATAAACGAATGAAAATGAAATTACAAGCGTCACTCTTCTTTCCTAGACTCCCATCATATCCAATTTCTCACTCACATAAATACTTAGGTATAGATGAAGCCTAAAAATATTATGCATTTCATTTGAAAAATTGCATTTGCATTTGCATATCAAATGAAAGGCTGAAAACAAAAAAAAAGGAAAGTATGTACTACGACTATTGTATGTGGTATAGAACTCGTCTATTTACTGAAAGGCCTTCATTAAAGACTCCTGTGACCATCATCAAATACTTGGATGCTTGATGGCAAATAAACCTATTCACATACACACAATTACACACACCCACACACACACACCCAGGCAAACATAAAGGACTAAAAAACTCGTGAATGCTAACTAGGTTTTATTTATACCACAATTTTTGCCTTCTGACTCAACTATTCAACTGATGACTGATTCTAATGCGGATAATTCTGATGTTGATGCAGATGATGATGATGATGTTGGAAACTATACAAATAGAAAAAAGGAAACTTTCACTGAAGTTTGCTGTAAGCGTTCATCCTTATAACTGGAACGTAAACAAAAATTTAAATGATCTAGCAAAAAGTTGTTGTGCTCTGGGAACTTTTCCAACTTCAACAATGGCAAAAAGGAACTTTTAGATTTTGTATTTCGTTTAAAATGAAAATTGTTTGTAAAAATTTGAACTTTTCTTAAGCGGGTCACACATTATTGCGTTACACTACTTTATTACTCTTCTCGATAGTCTACTATTCTTGGATAATTTTATTTGTTCAAAACATTTTATTGCCTTTTTTATACAAAATTTTTGATTTTGATTTGATTGCCATTGATGATGGATGGGTCACGGTTTACAATTTACTTATTTATAATATCAAGTTCAATTTGCCCTCAAACTGTGACAAGTAATCAGAATTGATGATAAAAACAAATAAAGTTGTGTCCACATTACATTGAATATTGTTGTTGCACTGCTTCTGGAATTTAAACCAAGATATTCAACATAAGTAACTGGTTCGCCATTTGATTTGACACCTGAGCGCCATTCATAGACCCATTCCCGACCATTTTCATCCTTATAAACTTGATTCTTATAGTAACCTGTTGAACAAACCTGTATACATTTGGATATTAGACAATGTTACAATTTTAATGTGACTTTTTACTTACCATCGAAATCATTAGAAAAAATAAAAATCCAAAAACTATTAAATTTCCCATTATTTTTAAAATATTTCAATATATTTTTGACAGCTCCGAAAGTCTTTTAAAATATAATACAAAGCAAAACAAATCCTATTATGGACTTTACTAAATCAGGAACACTTTCCTGCTTAACACCAGAACGCAATGAAAGTGAGCTTTCAGTCCATAGGCCATTGTAATGCGGCTGTAAATACCATTTTCCATTTGTTTCATTTTCATAATAACGAAATTCGTATTCCCACTTATTGCCATCATTATCTTTATACATATAAATTTGCCGTCTGCTCCATCCCAATTTCATTGTGAGAAACAGCAAAGCAAAGAAGAATATAAATCTACTGCATGTGGTCATCAGCATCATAATGTCAAATTCCTTAGATAAGCCTGGGATTTAAATTTCAATAAATATTCAAAATTGATTCACTGACTGACATCATATTAAAAATAAAAAAATAAAAAAAAAATGTTTCACTTCTAAAAGCTAAAAATCAAATATAAATTTTGTTGGATTAAAAGTTCATTCAATCAGATCTTTATTTAATGATTTAATTTATTTATTTTCATAATTATTATTTTAATATAGATTAAATAAATAAATTTACTTAAATCTCCTTTGTCAATATTGTTCTCCTGTCACTCTCCATCATATAGTAAAATATAATACAGTTGAGCTGAGCTGAGCTATTCATTATTTGTTCAATAAATGGCATCATAAATTGTAAAAGTAGTCAATTCTTGTTGTTGTTATTGTGGTTGTTGTTATTGTTGTTGTCAATATTATTATTGTTTATTTGGTGTCATTAAGTGCAAATAAATAATATTTTATTTATTTATTTATTTTATTGTTGTCTTAATTAATGTGACTCAACAACATTTTGCTGCCACTTTACTTTATTGTTTGCCGATCATTTTTTTTATATGCCACTGTGTGTGTGTGTGTGTGTGTGTGTGTGTGTGTGTTGATTGATTATGATGAAGTGACAAGTGAACAAAGAACAAAGAAATTAATGCATACTTTCAGGCTTTCATAATATATCATGCTGCTGCATTACACTTAAAAAAATATTTAAGCATATAAAGTACTTAAGATATTTTTTCGTTTCTATTTCTAACATGCAATGAAATCGTATTTCTTATTTCTATAATTTAATAAATGTTTATAATTAATATATGATTATCACAATTCTGACAACGAATAACAATTATTCGTTTGGAGCACTACTAGTCGTACTACTCGTACTACTACTACAACTCGCGTACTACTATAACTCAAAGTGTCGCTACCACTCAAAGTGTTTGACTTGAAGGCTCTTAAGAATGCCAAGCAATTGGAGAGACTCCAATGGCTCAAAATCATCTGAATAGCGAATTGTAGGTTCCTTTTCTTCAGGCTCACGTGGTAAATCCAAAACCAATGGCAATTGTTCAGCCATCACGGAGTGATGTGTGATGAGCGCCTTCAATGTACTGAATTGCTTTTTGGCTCCTTTAAGCTTGTAGTTGAAACTAGCAGCATCCCTCTTTGATATCATCTTCTCGAGAATAAATTGCTTTACTTTGCCATCCGTACGTAGGCAAAGTTCATAGGCGTTGGCATTTCGCCGCCGGACAATAAAACTTCCTGGTGTGGCATATTTTAGATGCTCAGTGGCAGCTTTGACTGTTATTAATGGTTGAAACCAGGTGTGCTTCAGTAATTCCTCTTCTTCGTAATCATCATTGTCAGTATTGTAACGTGGTTGCTTGCGCTTTGTTTTTGGTGTTGGGCAACGATCCTTAAGACTCTTTGACTTTTCACTCACCAGTTGGTGACAATCCGAAATTCCGCATTCAGAATTCTCATGATCATCCTCTAATTCATCACACTCAGCTTCACTGCCACTGCTTTCATCACTGGGATTACTTGACTGCCAGCAATTCAGTGAAAGCACTGATTTGCGTGGTGAACTGATTTTAGTCGCAATTGGTGATGAGGCTGATTCACTGGATGTGTAAGTACAACTGCAATCGGTGGCATCATCGTCCTCTTCTTCATCAGCATTATATGAGGAGTCGAGTACTTCCTGCTATAAAGAAAATAATTTATAAATTAGATTAGATTGATCTCATTATTATTTATTTCAACTTACTTCATCGAAATCACTAATTGTGTCTTCGGATTGATGTTCCACCAATTCTTTGGATTTCTCAGATTCCAGTAATTCATGACCATGTTGTTGGAAAAACTTACGACGCAAGAAGTCCTTCATGCAGACATAGGCTTTTTGTGTACGACTAATAGCACTTGAGCTCAGATTTGGTGTCTTATCCTGTTCACGGCTACAATATCCCGATGTCGATGTCGTTATACTTGATATAGTAGAAGAGATGTTACTCTTGCTGCAACATTTACTCTGACCATTCTCCATCTCGACGTTCTTCTGACATTTCTGGTTGCTTAAGTGGTTCTTAGTGGTTGTTGGGCAATAGACTTCTTTAGGCACATGATAATCGGAATAGTCTGAGTAGATGACAGAATACAGTGGACATTGCAACGGATAGGGTAACTGAAAATAGGAAAATCTAATTAAATTTTCTCTTCAAAATCGAACATCATTGTATTGAGAGGGTCTATCCAAATATTACTTCACTCTATTGTTCTATTATTCACTTATTTTACCATTTACAATGAATTCTATGCCTGCTTTGTTCTCGACAATCAAAAGATTTTTACTGATTTTCAACTTCAATAAATACGAATGACGAACGAATGAAGAAGATTCAATATACTCGACTCGAGTGCCAGGTACTTGAACTCCATAAGAACATACTCAAGTCCTCTTCTCTTGCCAGAGGCTACCATCCACAGACAATAAGAAACAGCAAGAATATGGCAAAATAATGAGCATTCAATCGGTGAGCATCGATTTAAGATGGATGGAATGGAATGGGATGGGATGGAATGGGATGGTAGAGAGTTCAGGTAAATAGAATCTTTTTCTGACTGATTGAGTTGCTATGCAATGCAATGCAATGCATTGTTCAAGAAATGACAATAAAATACTTTATAAACTTAAACCAACAGTAATGATATTTGAATATGAATAAAATACTTTAGTCATAAATTCTAATAGAATTTTAGTTATCTGGTTTTAAGTAGCTTTTTTTGTTTTTTTGTTAATAACCAAAAGAAACAAAGCGAGACATTTTTAAATTTTTTAACTGTGTACAGGAAATATTCATAGGTCCGCCGACATCCACATATTGGTCATAAATCGGCGGCTGATTCAACATGACCGCCAACATTAAAAGAAAAGCGGAAAATGAACCCTTTATCGGCTTAGTACAAACACAATGCAAATGGTGGGACGATCAACTGAGGGCGTTAAATACGAAAATACATTCAAAAGAGAGTCAAATGCATATGCGAGTATAGAAAATGATTTGGTGCCCCGAACGACCGACCAACCGACCGACAGACACCAGTTAACAAGCGTTTAATGGGCTTACAATTCGTTGAGTTGGATTTAATTTATGCGCGCGGTGAGCTATTTGAATGATAATATTATGTTACGAGCAGAAGAAAGAAGATTACGATTCAAATGGTCACAATGGTCACAATGGATACATGAATGTATCTACAAAATGAAAAGACAAAAAGTGTTAGCTTTGAACACCTTTTTTATACACATAAAACTACCAATGTAGTCTATGCATTGTGGCCAGTATCTTTTTATTGCGTGACGGACATCGGACACTTTAGAAACTCTGTTAATGCAATAGAAAAATGAAGAAAAGTGAAGTTGACGCCTAATGCTGATCCTTGCCTGCGGAAAGGTAAAAACTAATTGATGGCACATCTATTGTCATTATCCCTAGGCACCCAAATCATGCACATGATGTATGTATGTGTGAGTGTGAGTGTAAGTGTGAGTATGTGTCTTTGTTTTCTTAGTGAGGTGTTAGCGTTTTCATGTTATCAAATAATAATAATAATAATAAAAATAATAAGACCTATTGTATTGTATCTTGTATCTTCTTGCTCAAGCAGCTGATGAAATTTTCTGAGTTTTCTTTTGTCTGCCATGTTTCATGTTCTACATTTTATGAGTTTGTTTGAAAGAGAAAATAAAAAAAAAAAAGGTAAAAATGTTCATAGTTTTCATCATTTAGAGCTCGTTTATTAAAAATTAGTTCGAGTGCATGAAATGCATTTTGTTTCCCCATTCGTTTCCCTTTTCATTCATACGAGACTAGTAGAGAACAAATTATGAAATTAATTTCTCTTGCAAACGACCAATCTACCATATTCATGATGATGATGATGATGATGTGTTTACTTTCGAACTCAAGTGTTGACTCTGCACTTGGTATCTACGACGAATGTAAGTAAGTATTTGCAAACAGATGCAAGAGTCTCTCGAAATCCAACATCCATTTACTCACCCACCCACGAACTCATCATTACCACCATCATCAAATACACACCCTTTCTTCTTTCTCAATGCCAATTGACAAAAAATGTTATTTGTAATGGAAAAAGCAACTGAAACCGCAAATGGGTCGATCGGCCTCATATACTCAGATACTCTCACTTTTCATTGTTTGAATGGAACAAATTGGGCAATTATTAAACAGATGTGCTGAAGAGTCAAAATGAATTGAAGTAGAATATGGTCAAAAGAATTTATTAGCATCTAACGAAGCAACGAAGCTATAAAAAAATCCCAGAACATCCCAAGTTTTGTACGTCCATGATATTTACGGGTGGTCTTAGTAAATATTATTTGTTGAGGGAAAGCATCTTAAAAGTGCCGAGAGAATATGTAACATTGATTTATTAGCATTGCCGACTAATGCGACAGTTTGATATATAAAACTAAAACACGCAGAACATTTTAACTTCTTCATATATTTGTACACTAATTTTTGATAGACTTCAAATAGTTTAAATTTATTTTATCATAGAACATGGAAAATGGAGTTGGAAATGACGACGCGTGTCTAAATAACAAAAAATGTATGCTTTCCGAGGAAAGTGTGGCCGGAACTTATAAAAAAAAAAAAAAATAATAGAAGAATCTGAATATTTATGATGACATTTTTAAGTGGTTTTCCGCTTGAAATGAAAATAAAAATAGAGAAATTCTTTTTTTTTTATGATTATGTTTTTTAATACTTTTTCCACCTTTTACATGTAAAACTTGTTTAAAAATTCAATAAATTTCAACAAAACTTTTATTTATGTCTTGATTGTAAAATGAAATACAGAGTAGATAGAAGAAGAAGTTTTTGTATGGTTTCTTGTTCTGTTGCTTATCATCAGGACCGCATTAAGTCATAAAGAGGGTTGACTATAAGCAATGCAAGACTCGGGGTCTCTATTCTCTTAGGTAGATTACTAATATTTTCAATTATCTTTGGAATGCATTTAGAATATTTTCTGAGACATTTTCATAATTAAATCTTTGCATAACAAAGAAATGTTGGAAACCAAATGTTACCTGTGAAATTTAATGAGATCTATGAATAAATAATATAATTACCTTCTGAAACTTAAGCACAAGGCACTGACTTAGTTCTGCTAAACTTATGGCTATTATTATTTAGAAGACTAATCTAGGATCCATAGTATTGGAAAATATCAAGTAATATGCATTTGTGAATTTGAAATACAAATCTTATCCTTATCTTCTTACATATATATAAATCAATTGCTATGCGTTAGTCTGCTTAAAACTCAAGAACGGTTCGATAGATTTGAATAAATTTGTTTTTATTTTATTGGCCTCAATACTGGGGTAGTTTTGGAAAATAGAAACTTCAGAAAAACCCAAAAGGAATATGCGACAAATCGAAATTTGAAAGTTGTGTGAGTGAGATGCATATACAGCTTATAGAAGTAATTTAAAATCAATCATGTCGTCTTTGTCAAACACTTCTTTAAAAAATGTATTTATACAATAGTTCATCGGATCTACTAATTTTTTGGGAAAGAGAGGCAGGGCAACGTCTGCACGGATATCAGTATATAAAAACTGTATAGTGGGTTTCAAAATTGTCCGGATATTTTGCACTTTTACAATAGATTAAAGGTATTGAAATAAGTAAAACAAAATATTAATTTAAAGAAAAAAAGAAAATAAAAACTGAAGGAGCCTCAAGCGGATAATTATGCACATTTTGTTTAACGTAAACTAATTTTAATTAATTACTTTTTTTTTATTTTTGATCCGGAATTCCTTGTTTTTTTATATCAGTGTACATTGCTACGTATATTTTCTAGTAATTTCTGGTCATGGATACTGTGAATATTATTTTATTTATTGTGCACTCTACACTAAATTTAATCTTCCATAAAAGGCTTTCCAACAAATTTTTGGAATTCCCTCCTTCTCCAATGGCCCCACATTTTCGCTCGAATTGAGGGGTGGGTTTTGGTCCATCCACTCCACTTCAACTAAAACGGTGACAATGACATCTAACTGTGGGTTTCGACAGTTTTGAGTATGATTTGGGTTATCATCTGGCTGGGGTTTGAAATGGGGCAACAAAGTCGTTTAAAAAATGCATTTTATTTTATGAGAAGAACCTATGTTCTGTATAACTATCACATATGGATAATCCGGTCCTGTGTTTATCATAGGATTTTTTTTTTTTTTTTTTGTAGAACACATTTTATTGCAATTAGCAAGAGCGTTCCACGGTAACTTTTATGTTTATTTTTAGTGTCTCCATCGCCGTCTTCGTCTCTATTTTTATTTCCATTTCCATATTCTTTCGGTTGCGGTGTTTTTCTATTGAAAATCCTTTGTTTTGTCAGATGTTGATATTGCACCCGTTTACGTTTACGTTTACTTTTACGTTTACATTTATTTATTGTTTCTGGTTTTCTGTTTTCATTATTTTTCATGTTTTTTAATTCTTTTTCTGTGGCATTTTTAATGTTGAACAATTTTTCTTTTATTTTTCTCTGTTTTTGAAGAATAATTTTTATGTTTATTTTGAATGGCATTTTATAGACTTAAAAATTGGGTCAAAATTATTTGTTTCTCTGTAAACACACCACACCACACACAAAGACAACAAAAATGTGTATGCGTGGTGGCATGGAATTTTGTCTCTTTTAATTAAAAAATTAATTCAATTTGATTTTTATTGAAAAATTTATTTACTATAGTTCTTAATTCATTTTAAGTAGTCTTCAGCATCTTTTAAAGTTTTTAAGTTTATAAATTTTGAAGTTGAAGTTGAAGTTTTTTGATGAAGTTTGAATTTTTCAATAAAATTTCCTTGTTGCACTTGGTTAAAGTTTAGTTTAGTTTTGTTTAGTTTAGTTTAGTTTTCTACTATTACAATATTTTCCTGAGGAGAAGGAAAACCTCGAGTTCACGCTCTGATATGCTTTTGTCTATTTGACATGTTTTGCCATTTGCACTCATTGACTTTGTTGTTACTGTTATAGTTGGTTTTTCCGATATACTTTCTTGTATATTCTATGTATGTATGAATTTATGTTGTATACTTTTGTTTCTTGTAAAACGGATTTACTTTAAATTGTTGTTATTGTTATTATTATTGTTGTTGTTGTTGTTGTTGCTAGTAAATGCACACAAAACCTTGCTGAAGCCATATACTTACAATATAAAGAAGAAACATAGAGCTCAGCTGGCTTGGCCTCATCACCTCATCCCGAACCAGAGAAAAGCTTCTATTTATCTGTCTGTCGGTCTGTCGGTCTGTTTGTCCGTTTGTCCGTCTGTCTGTTTGTCTATCTGTCCATCTGTTTGTCTTCTGTTTGACTATCTAAAAGTATGTATTTGCAAATAAATAGATACACATGATGATGTCTAGAACAATTGTATAGCATAATAGACTATGAAAAGTAGTCGTCGACTCAAATCGTTTTGTTGTACATTTCCATACAATTTTCATAGCATAAAAACAATTTTCATGTATAAAAAACTTTTCCGACAATCTGACTGAATGAATACGAGTACACTAACCAAAAAAAAAAAAAAAAAATAAAAACTCAATTCAAAGCAAAGCAATGAGCAAAGCTATTGAAAATTCGATATGGAGCAGTGCACATTTTGATGATGCTACTTTCCCAATACAAAATATTGACTGTGGTGCCAGACATAATATGAATCTATAAACTCCTTTATACTACTGAGTACTTACAGATAATAATAATAAAAAATAATAATAATAATAATATTAATAATATTGTCGACTCAACAGACACAAATAAAAATAGAAAGAAAATGTTTAAAAAAATAACAAAAGTTTTATTTTTTGTTTTGCTTCAAATACTTTGTATCTACAACAACTGTGTAGTTTTCAGTTAACTCGTATGTATCTCAACCAATATTGTTGCCGCCACTTAATTACGCGCATCAATTTTCACACATTTGTAATGTGGATGAATGCCAAGTTATTTGTCCCTTGCATTTGTCGCAATGTTTATGGGGCACAAAAAGTATCTGCATTTCAGTCTACATAGAGTAGACACTTTGAAGTGCATTCATTGTTTGCTCCCTGTTGCGAAGATGCGATGACGACGGCCCCACACAAATCTTAAAATTTTAAAAGCCTTTCAACTGAAAAACGCATTCAACAATTGTTCATAAATTACTGCAACAGACTAAGAATGTTTGAATCATTTCGATAGAAAGTTACAAATGAATCTAAGGTCATTTACATGTGTCGAACATGCTACTTTAGACAAACAAATGTGTTCGACGTCAGTCAGCCATAATTAATCATTGCCCTTGAAATAGCTGCAGGAAATGAATTCCCGAATCCCATTTTACCCATTCCAATATTTGGAGTTAGTTCAATATTCCATGTTCCATGCCGCCCCGGGATGAGCGTCGAAATTAAGAAATGCCAGATCATTGGTGCTAATGGGAGTTTAGAATTTTCTTTATGGAATTTAATTTTAGAAATTAAAACTTCAAACAAGGCATGCAACATGAACAATCTACTCTCTTACTGAGTATGGCAAGATACTTTGCTACTTTCGATTATGAGTATGAGTTTTAATGACTACAAATTAAAAGCAACAGCGAACAGCAGCCTCATCATCTTCAGTACCACCACCACCACCACCATCATCATCAACATCATCACCATCATCACTATATGTAGTAGTACGAGTATAGTAAGTATTGTATAATCTTCAATATCATGTTTATCATAAAGATCATTGTCAGTTTCAATTAGATTTTGTTCTTTTGTCTTAAGCGAAAGAAGGCATCAATTCTCTTGTAATCAACAAAAAACAAAAAGTGTTTATCTTTGGTTAATTGGTTATGATCGCTTGAATTTGTCTGGCGTCCTCATCATCAGACATCATTCGTCTTCAGATGACGGCGGCGCATCATCTGGCCGTGGTCGAGTAAAGCAAATGTTTGTGCGACAATTTTATTAGTTTTGTCTGTTGCCTTGTTGCCTTGTTGCTTTGCTTGTCCATAGTCAACTCACTCACTCATTCGCTTATCAACAATTGTTTCATCACTTTGTTTGAAGTTGCTTAATTGAAAATGTATCTGCCTCGGAGGCTGGCAAGCAAGCAAGCGTGTATCAGCAGAAACTGCTCTGTTCCATTTTGTTAACACAAAGTGTTGACAACTATGAGTGCGTTGAAAGCATGTTCTATTTTTTCCAATATATATTCTTGCCCAAGCAAAAACTGTTGAGCGATTTATAAGATCCAAATGTCAGATACTAGAAATACTTCTTATGAACAGGAAATGAAAATATTATATTTACAATATCACTATATACTACATATATTTTGAATGAACACATCCTTTTCCGTTTAAAATTTATGAAAACAATAGAAAGATTTTCCATGCTAAACTGTCAGGCAGGACACACCTTCGACAATCCTTTCTATTTTTCTTCAAAATTTTAAAAATAACTTCTTCAGTATTTCGTTTATCATTCAATAAATAAACCACAACAATACACGTAGATTGAGATGAGGTTGTCAATTCTTAAGAATCGAATAAATGACAAAATGGAAAATTCTTCTTATCTTATATTGGATTGGATAAACCGGAAAAGAAATGTGATTTCTACGAGTATTTATTGTTATGAAAATATTTTCACAAAAACAGAAGGCGGCATCAGTCATCCATCAGATGATGATGATGATGATAAAAAATGTTGTATTTGATAAGTAGAAAAAGATAAGTAGGGACCAAGTCAAACTAATTTCTCAGATTTCAGGTAGTTGAACCAGCAGGGATTCTAATTGAGATATATTTTATTAATGAGCTTTGACAAAGAAACAACCATTGAATTTGAATTCATTATAGCAAACTCATAGGAATGGGAACAACAGAGTGAAACGCGATAAAGCTTATCTCAAATGATTTTGTGTTTAGAGTTCAATCAATCAAATAATCTCGAAATGGTATTGTGATGTTTGTTAAACATATGTTATCATTATCATTATCGTTGTCATTGTTCCTTGTTCCTTGTTTGTTGTTGGTTGTTGGTTGTATTTACATTTCAGCTTAAGATTGAATGAGTATCTCTGACTCACACCATTTTTGTGAAAGAAAGGGTGTCACTCGGCCTTTGATTTATTTGAAAAATCCCAGTTTTGTTTATTTTACCGATTACATTTTTCATGTTAATCATATCTAATTTGGCTTCACTTCAATTCAATTCAACTCAACTCAACTCACATTTATTAAATCTAATTAATTAAATGCTTACATATGTTTTGATTTATCACTTACCACTTGAAGTCTCCTGCTCAATGTTTTATCCTTTTTCGTATCAGAATCTTTCTTTTTCTTCTTTTCTCCTTCTTCCACTGCAGAACCAAAACGATTATATTGAAATAGGCGACCCATTTTTTGTAACTTTAAATGATCAACGTAAAATAAAAGTATCTTTGTAAAAATACAAATAAAGTTTGTTGTTCTAGATACACTTTATTTTTTATTAGATTATTCACAATGTTTTTTTTTTTTTTTTTTTATTTAAAAAATTCACAAAATAACAGAAATTATTTTCGATATTTCGTCGATGGAAATTTTAGTTTTTGAGAGTTTTTCGAATATCGAGTTGTTCGAGAGTAGAGCGTAATAGACACGAGCGATCAGCGCGACGAATGTAAAGGGAATGATTTGTGTTCTCAGCTCAATGATGAAAGTAGCCCTCATGCAGCATTTACCGCTTTAGTTCATTTTCTGTTTGTTTGCATTCCAACTGTGAGTGAGTTGGTCGGACAGACTCGCTAGCTAGCTGACTGTCTGAGTGGAGTGAAGTAGATGAATGTAGTATAATTGTATTGTGTGTGTGTGTGTGTGTGTCGTCATCGTACAGTTCATACAGTTACTACAGTTAAACAACAAAAAGACTGCGACTGAGACACACCACTCACGGATACGAATACGAATGCTAAATGAAGAAAAACTGAAAAACCACTCAACAAAAAGCAAAATTGAAAAACTGAGAACAGAACTGAACTGAACTGAAATGAAATGAACAGAGAAAAATGAACAAAATGAATGAATAACCAAACAAACAGAAACTATAAACTTCATGAGGCAGGCAGGCAGGCAGCCAGCAAGCAAACTAAAGAAGGCAGGGAACAGTGCGGCGGCTCAGATATGAAATGAAATGAATGAGTAAATAGTAGTCAGAGTAGTCAGTAATAGTGAGTGGGCACAGTCTACTATGAGTGCAGTGGAATGGAGTGGAGTGGAGTGGATTTTAGTAGAGTGAAGTAAGGAATGGAAAGGAAAGAAAAGGCAAATGAGTGCGAGTTAATGTTGAAGAAGGGTGAATCCCATGACTGCCTGCCTCTTCGTCACTTCGTCACTTTGTCCGTTTGTTCCTTCGTTCATTCGTTCGTCTCTTGACTGCATTCATTTGACGCATGCGACGAACTGTCGGACCGCCACCTAGTTGACTGTCTGCCTGCCTGCCTGCCTGGCAGACTGGCTGACTTACTTGGCATTTTGATTGTATTGACATCTCTACTATGTGGATGAGTATCTGCAGTTGCTCAGTTGTTTTATTCAGTTTGCCTGTAAGGGCTACTTGATGATGGTCGCTGCTCATCGCTTTTTTTTTTTTGTTTTTGTTTTTGGTCTGAATTTTTGTGATTTTTTTCGCCATCTCCCCATTTTCAGTCTTAAATTATCTTCAATACCCCACATATTTGATTCCTTTGCATTGCTTTATGCTTAATTATCATTTTATCTTCTACTTCCTCTTAACTCTTCTTCAATTCTGAAAATCTTTTGCTGAAGTCTTCTGCTTTTTGCTCTTTTTGTTTTTGACTCTCAACTTTTTGCTTCCTTTGCAATTTCATTTTCATTTTCGTTTTCCTTTTTGGTTTCTTTTTTATTGGAATTGTTCAACTTATTAGCACCGCCGGAAGTTATAAACTTCGCGCGCCATTTTCAGTTCAGTTCACTCTTTTTTTTTTTTTTTTCTTTTTACTATCTTCATGTTTCATCCTTTAGAATCCTTGCAGAAAGCGTTGCTTAAAAATGCAGGATGTCATAATTGGTCTGGTCTGGTTTTTATGGCTTTTATTGTTTACATAATTAGTTTGTTGTTTCCATAGAATCATGAATGGAGGCATGGAAATGATGATGCAGATGATGACGATGCTGATGATGATGCTGATGCTGTTGCTGTTGCTGATGAAGAAGTAATACTCTTTTACCCGCATTGGAATAATCTTGAAGGATAATCCCGTATTTAAACATTATTAATAATCATATTATGAAATTAATAATACGCTTTGCCAAATGTTCACTTTTCATGAGAAAGTAATAAAAATCTCTGTTATTCATCCCAAACTCCATTCCCTCCCTCATTCTTCCGTCAATCGTTTTGCCAACATTTGCGGAAAACAGAATTTAAACGGGATTAATATATCAATGAAGACATTTTCGCAACATTTAAGTGAACATATAAATCAAGGACTTCCCCCGTCAAGTAGCATGACTAGGAAGGCAGTAGGGCGTAACCTTGCATCGTTTCAATTTTGTTGAAAGCTTCATAAAATACTTAGTAAATAGTAGAAAAGTAGAAAAACAAGATGAAATAGAATACAGAATACTTACTACATACTACATACTACAAACATGGTCGTCGTCATCATCATCATTCTTATTGTTGCCACAAACCGAACAAATCCATTAACCCTTGGATTCAAGAATTTTGCAAACATATCCCTCCTGGAATGAATCGCATTTACTTCAACAATTGTTTTTGTTCAAAAAAGAAGGAGTGCAGGCAAATATAATAGAACATTTAATTTTGAGTGAAAGTTCAAATACAATAGTAAATTATACATATAATAGTATTGTGTTGTATTTTATTGAAATTATTTTAATTTTAGAAATGCATATCATCGATTTGGGCAATACCAATTCCTCCCCCGAGGAAAATATAAGTATAAATCAATTGCGACTATTTGTAATTTTCTAAACAAATGTCATTTTATACTATACAACATAGTAGTAGTATAAACTTCTTATAAGTTGAAATGTAATGACTACATATTTAGATGGATCTAGTTTGGGACCCAAAATTGTTCACAAGGCAATGAAAGTCCTAATGACTTTGTTATGGTAAGGAGTTGACCGAATTAATGGCAGAGTCTTTGTTTTTGAAATGTTTATTTATTTAATGAAAAATGATTTATCACAGAAATTTTTAAAACGCATTTCATTTCCTAGAGGGTGACATTCAAAAACAACGGGAGTAACAAAGTTGTAACCTTAGACGCAACTCCTGGTGAGAAAAGTCATATAAAGACACTTGTTTTTATTCTCATACACACACACACACACACACAGACAGACAGACAGACACACACACACACACTTAGATACTAAGATCAATCATTCATTTTCTGTGTGCAAAGTTTCAAAAGGGAGAACTCCAACGATGGAGTATAGTACGAGTATGGGGTACCAGTACTTGAGGAAGGTGATAAAAAAATACTATTAAATTGAATTCAAAGCATTTTGTTTCCAAAAATCTTTAACATGTAGATATCCCGCGGTGTCTTTGGTCTATGCGTGTGCAATTGTTTCATTCTATTTCTCACTCACTTGTTTACAGATCTATTGACTTTCAATTGTTTTGGAGCTCTTTTCATCATCATCATCATCATCATCATCATAGTATAGAGTAAAGTCATATGCAGGCATTTGTAGATTCAATTATCAGGTTGAATTGCCTGGGGTGGTCTTGACTGGAATCTATCATCATCATGTTCGTGTGAACGCATTGATAAACTAACTTTCTACTTCAACTCTTATCTTATTTCAAAGTCACTACTAAGCATTTGAACAGCATGAAGAGAAATGAGCTTATGACAACACAAAATCGATCATTTGTTCCCCATTTCTCATTAACATAATTTACAAACTAAAAACTATAATACAATACAATATACATAAATAAAGATAGAGCAGGGCATCATAAAGCACCAAAAACAAATTACCATACAAACATACGTACGTAAATTTATGTTGTATGTAAGTATTGTATTATATTTAAGAGTATCAAACATGAATAGATAATTTTGTCTGAGCAATTACTAGAAAACAAAAATATTTTCGGGGGAGAGAGAGACTCATAAAAATTACAAGCGCATCGTTGGCTTAGATTAAATTATATCGAATTTATGTGACTTTGGCCGGGGTCGAGGTCTATCCAAGCTGAACGATCTTCCGCGTGCGACAAATTTAAGCACTAGAAAATGGGCCTGCGAGATATTGTCTAAAGTCGACTGTGAGACGTGACAAAATGTAAAAGACCGCTAGTGATTCGCATGAAGTGATGAAGTATGACCCTATTTCTACTACTTTACAATATTTGACTACCACCGTGTGGCAATGAATGAAGATGATGTGAACGATAGATCGAGACTCTGATTATTGAAAATATCAACTGAACTTGAAGCGAATACAAATACAAATACAAAAACAAAAACAAATAAATTGTAATTGGCGGATGAGGGTTTTATGGTCTCTTTGTTTATTTCACGGAACAATGCTATGACAATGACAACAAATTTAACTATTATACAATAGAAATAATAATGGTTAAGAGGAAAATGGAAAAGCGCACTAAATATTTATGCTGCATGCATATCCATAAAAAATCGATTCGAAGTTTGGTTTGTAAAAGAGTTTCGCCCATTTTGTGGTTACTTTTCATAAGGGTTTTCCTTATCAGCGGCTCATGATCATCAACAAAAATCAAAGGAAAATGTATTTCGATTAGATCGCATGGGCAACGGAAATGCAAGGCAGATGAAGTGCCTCTCTTGCAGTGTACAGAAGTAGTATAAAATCAAACAGCTGCATTGTAAGGATGTAACTCAGAGAGTCCTGATTCGATTTGGATGTTAATTAAGTTAGACGTGCATGAATTCTATTCTCAAGTATGAGAGATTTGAAGAAGGATAGTTAGTTGTAGAGGCATAGTAATCCATTTGAAGTCTGTCCTTTCTTGAATGAGACAAATGAACTACAAAAGATACATAACACATTCTCAGTTTACGCGATAGACCGTAATAAATTCTTAAGAATTTTGAGTAAATGAACAACACAACATGTGCTTCTGTATCTTATTCGTGTCATAAAGAACAAATGAGTGTCAATTTCTCAGGCAGTCAGTCAGTCAGTCAGTAGTTCTTAGTCCTTTGTTTGTCCTTTATGAATGCTAAAGGCGTTTTAACTGTGTGTCACATCTCTTTAGACTACATTCCGACATTCCTTCCTCTCCATCCTCCAGTCATAAAAATGTGTCGTCGTTTGCAAGTGTGATAAAGTGACACTTGTTTTAAAGTTGAAATGCGATCCGAAGAAGAATATGTCTTAGGTACTTAGTACCAAAAAGATAAACAAACTCAAAATGTTCTAAATTCTTTGCAACTTTCAATTGTTGTAATGAAAATTGCATTGCAGATTTCAACAAATGAAGAAATGTTGGATAACAATTGTCATCAATAAAGTAATTGAGACAGGCGCCGGGTTAAATAAACATCCGAGACACTCGTCAACATATCAAAGATACTTTTACTTGTGGTATACAGTTAAAAGTATCTCAATGTATCAGAGCACTTAAGTATCAAGAAGTCTGTTGTATTCTTCTGACAACCCTTTGGATACTTGCGTAGTACATTTGTGATTGAAATGAATGGAAAGTAAAGGCCAAGTAAACATTTCATGTATATTTAAAAGCAAAAACAACCGGCGTCTTTATGAAGATTCGAACCACACAAGTCGAAAAGTATTCACATGAATAAGTTAGATTAATTCTGTTGTTGACACTCATCAATGAAGTCTGCAGGGGGAGAAGGAGAAGTCTAAATGAAGCAAACGGTATGAACCAAGGGGTTAATTGGTTCGTACGCACTTTTTCAGATACAACATTGTTCCATTGTTGCATTGTTGCAGATAGACAGATAGACATATGACAGCTGAATCAGCTGACAACAGAATTAATAGAATTGTAGTATGTGCGGACAACTAAAAAAAAATATTCATGATAAATACGGGTAATGTATAACAAACATTCTGAATTCGTTCGAGTGTGAAAATACAATATTATTTTACTTCATTAAATATCCATTTTTCGAGTATCAAAAATCTCATTGTTAATGTATTTTCTTTTAATTTACTTTCAATAATCTTCACAATTACAGGACAAAGGGACGGACTCCCCTAAAGCGGAAAGCGGTTAGATTGTGTTGTTTGGTATTTGTTATAGAAACCCAGAATAATAATACTAGTAGAGTACGAGTAGTAGACAGGTAGTTAGTTCAATATCTTTGCAGCTGCCATTGAAATGCATTGAATTGATTTTAAAATCTAACTGACTTTGGTTTTTCATGTCGACTTTGATTCGATTCGATTTGCGGTTGATGAACACAACAGGATCACAATGTTTCAAAACTGCACTACAAGTAATACACGGAGCGTGACGCCAGTGTGTCTCTCATATATACGAGTATTTGTTGGTCTTGTAAACCTTGAACATTCCCATGTATCTAAGTATATTCTATGTCAGAGTTTCAATCATTCGAGTGTCATCCTACTACACTTCTCTGTTGGGTGCTTTTGCTTGCATTACTATTGTATTTTCCTTTCAAAAAAAAAAAAACAAAAAAAATCTATTGTTTCATTTTTGCCATTGTCTCTTAGTTCACTTTCAATCATAAAATACTTTGTGCGCTGGATCCTTGAAAATGCCAAAAGAAATTCATTTTTGAAGTGAAGATACATTCAACGATGCTTGCAGTAGTTTTTGCAAGGACAACGACAACGACTTTCCACTTGAAAATCGCATTAACTGCTTTTGTTTTTTCATTCTTTCATTTTAGTATAGTTTTTTTTTTTTTTTGTGTAAGAAAGAATTAGGGGACATTTTTTCAACAATTTTGATCTTGAAAATATTTTGCTTTTCTATTCTATTTTTTAATACTCATTTCAGGGTAAAGAATATTTATGTCAAATTCAAATATGTGCAAACTAATGGTAGTTCACAGAAATAGGTGTTTTGTAATACTACTAAATAATCAAAAGATAAATAAGTTCAAAGTCATAAATAATTCAAGGCGACAAAATCAAATGGAAAAAAATTATATAAATTATGATTAGCGCGCTTATTCTTGCCAAATCGGAAATATTTGATATGAAAAATTGTCACTTGACAAAAAGAACAGAATCCAAAGAATCCCTAAAAAAAAAGGCATATGAAGTCGAGGAGAAAAATGGCAAAAAAATAAAATAGTCGTCATGTTTGAGTAAGAAAAATCGACAAAGTCAAAAGTTTATTTTCCTTTTTCTATAGGAGGAGTTTATATTGTGATAACATTAACGGAAGACTGACTAACCATGCTAAGTCGGAAGGAAAGCAGGAAGACAGGAAGGATGTGTGTGGCGAAACGAATAAATCAAGTTATGTGCGAGAGCCCAAAAAAGCCCGAATTCCATATGTTTGGTACAAATGTTGATTATGACAAAGTGTCGTTAAAAAGGACACATTTACACATGAGGATAAAGCAAGAGGCAAGAAATGAAAGTGCCTGCAGCATTTTAGGCGCGATTTGAAGTCATAAATCAACAAAGGAGACTCTCAATATTCTTATTTTCTCTCTCTCTCTGACTCTCTTTCTGTTAATTCATAGAATCGCTTTAATAAATAAATTCAAAATGAATTTGAATAGAAAAAGAGAAAGAAAAAATAGAAAATTTTATTAGCTTAACCGATTATTTCTAATTATGAATTTCTAAGCTTTTCATTTTATACTACATCATCATGATAGCCAAATCATACATCATCCATCATTCAACTACTAAGTAAGTAAAGTTAATGCAACCCACACTATGTACACAGAAGGACACATCTGCACTTAGATATAAAACATTGCAACCCTCATTCTGATATTATATATATTTTTTTTATAGATTTCTACTAAACTTGGTCCCTTAACAACTCCTCCTCCTCCTCCTCCTTCTCATCATTGTTAATGCTGTCGTCATTGCCGTTGGTGCGATGTTAGGTGGAATCGAAAATAAATTAATTCAAAATGCTGTCAGGACACGCGCTTGAGCTCTTCCTTTGTTTGATTGGAAACAAAAATATGAATGAAAGAATAAAAATACCAAATGAATGAATAAAGGCGCGAACGCCTGTCAAAAAGATGTAAGCGCGCAACATGATGAAAGATAAAAATTCTTGAAAGCGGAAGCCAAAAGTTCCTAGGTAACAAAAAACTTGGCCCACATCATACGGAAGCCCTATACTTAGTCCTTTGGGACTTGGCAAACAACACACCGACCACAGCCACAGTCACAGTCACCGTCATAGCCACCACTACCTTTAACTCCTTCCACTTTGAGACTCAATCAGTCAGTTAGTCAGTCAGTCGGTCGGTCGGTCGGTTGGTTGTTGGGTTGCTCGGTTGGTTGCTTGGGAAGCATTCGAATTATTTTGTCTGTTTTTGTTATTTATTATTATCCTTGATTATTATGCGTGCTCCTGGTTGCCACTGTTGCCGTTGCTTCCTTTGCTAATGGAAGTCAAATAAGCGTAGCGTAGCGTAGTATTGCGTCGTTCGGCCTTATGTGGTCTGCTTGCTACACCACGCCACCCCATTCCATTTTATCATTCCTATCATTCATTCATGTTTACCGTTTACAAATTGTTTTCATGTCTTCCTTGCTTCAGCATTTCTATCACCCACTTCACTTCACTTCACTTCACTTCAGTTTTAGTGCATTTCACTTTAGTTGAACTGAAATTCAGTTTAGATAAGGCACGTGGCTATTTGCTATTTGCTATCTTCAGATGCTGAAACAACAAATTAGTGGGAATTTTTTGAAGTATGCAACAAAACAAACTATGCAATAATAACATCATCATAAACAACTCCGAGTCCACCAACATCTGCTCCATCATGTAATAGTTGTTGCATCGACTGGCTTCCATAACCACCCCTTAATTTGGTTGATCCTATGCTGGGTTGCAAATAATTGGTGTTATTGTTGTGTTACTCATTGTTGGTTGAGCGTGGTTGGGCTATTGTTTTTGGCTACGGCTTCGTATTGCTGACCGTAGTAATTACAGTTATTATCATTTTGCTTTAAGTACTCCATGTAGGATGGGGTGAGAAAGGAAGGGAGGGAATGAGTTGTTGCAATAATTTATGTGAATTTCTTTCACCCACTTCCGTGCATTCATCCACTTATGGAACTTTCAAAAACTCTCTTAGTTGGAATTGTTGCAAAAACTACGAGTAAAGTACTTGAAATAATTCTTAAATAATTCACAATTCGTCTCAAGTGGCTCGTTGCGTCATTTTTGTGCCACATCAAGTCACAATTTAACATCATTGTTATCATCGTCATCGTCATCTGATGATTCTTTCAATCTCCTCTCTACTCTATCGCAACTCCCTATGTAATTCATGTCCAGAACAGACTAAGAAACGATCATCATCATCATCATCATCATCATCGTCAGCATGCAATTCAACAGCCTTGAGATACGTATATCATTGTATCATTGTAACAAGGGAAGAATTTTGTACTCCATTCCATTCTACTGCTCCACTTCAATGTGAAATAGTTAAATAAATGTGAAGTGTTCCAATTGATGTTCACAAACGGTGGATGGATGGTTAATCGTGCGGCAAAACGACACTGAAGTACGTGTATCTACAAGATGAACTCAGCCAAAAAAAAAGCGCATGATGATGACGATGAATTGAAGGATTGAAGTGTTTCTGACATCATCACAACATGCATTTGCTTAGTGGTAGTGGTGATGGTGGTGATGATGGTGGTGGTGGTCTCAATAGCATTGAACACATATCCAAATACTAAGAGTACAACTATCATCTGTTAGTCTGTCATAAACATGATGATGACATGATGCTTGTCCGTGCTGAAATTGTAACTGTCACTGGCATGATGAGGCTTGGCGTGGCGTGGCGTGGCGTGGCAGTCAGGATGGCCGCATCAAATGGAAACTACCAAGAGAGAAATAAAGTTGATGGCGTGCGTCAATCATTAAACTGTCATTCTCAGTCGATTTAACTGGCATTTAAATAAGGATTTATGTCCTTTGCACAAACACAGAACAGCATTGCACTGCAAAATAATAACCACACATTTCACATTTCATGTTAATGCTTGTAAAAAGAAAGTAATCAGAGAAAGGAGAAGATGGAGGAAGTAGTATTAATTATTATTAATTTGTTTGTACAAATTTAGAAAAATTATAAAATTTATCCAAAAATTCATTAATTTCCTTGCTTAAATATCTCAGTGTCGGCAGCAATTTAATGAAGCATTAAAGTGGTTTGGAATGGAGCAACGACAAGTGAGAGGATGGTTAGGTTACTTCACAAAAAATGCCGCACAATCTTTAATTTCAATCTCAGTAAAATCACAACATAGACAAACGAAGCCATCCGGCATGTAAACCTAATGCCCCAGATACGCTTGCTTTACCACCCATCAGCCATCACCCATCACCCATTATTCCTTGATTTTGTCGGTGTCGTTGAAGTCGTGTAAACCATCGTGGGACCACGAAACCGCTGACAGCGCAATGATGCGGCTACATCGGCGTCATTCCTTCTGCTTTAAAACTTTATGACTACTTGATTTTATTTTCACTCCTCTGGCATATCTTCATCGTGCATTTATACCAGCATTCTCCTTGTTCTTACTCTCGTCCTTGTGGAAATTATGGAAATTTATTAATCACATAAATTTGCGGCATAATGTGTTGAGCATCATGGTGGGTCCTGCATGGTCCTTCGTCCTTTTCGTTAATACGTCCCCTGTTAAAAGTGTCCTCGTAGTTGTCGTCGTCATCGTCGCCATAAATGCTCATAAAAAATATCTTGGCCACCCTACTTCACTACATATTTCCTTTGATGGCTACGTTTGGCAAACCATGGCACCTTGTGCCATCTTCTATCATCGCTCGTCCTCTTGTAAAACGGAACTAGATTTTCTTTAGTACTATAATATAGTTCGGTTCATTTAGCGACAGGAAGTTTTTCCGAGCGACAACAACATGATAACAAATATTTTCATACCAAATAAGGTAAAGTGATTTTAAATATCTTTAAGAAAATTGATTTTTTTTTTGTGTTATTTTTGGAAAATATATTTTTTTCTGCTGTTTAAGCTAATGAGATAATATGTATATTTCCTTCCTAATAGAAATTTATAAAAAACCAGAAACAAAAAATATATATTTACTGCTGACAAAGAAGGAATGTTTTTCGTTTGTTGTTTGTTTGACATAAACAAAAAAAATCTGAACCCATCGAATGACATTTGATAGACAGATAGAAAAAAATATATAGTAGTGTAGACTGAGGAACAGCAAAGCAAATTGAATGAAGAATGGAAAAGACAAACTGATGACATTCAAGACAAGCTTCCAATGATAGACATACTGACAGACAAGCAAACAATGGATGTACGTACACAAATGGCATACTTTGTGGGATGCATGAGTCAATATGTGTGGAAAAGGATGAAGACACACAGACGTTCATACAGAGAGATGCAAAGACACACGGAAGGAAGGTGTCAATAACAGTAAAAGACAAAAGACACATACTATAATACATACGATACATACATGTTCTACTTACTACTGTATATTGTATAAAATCGAAAATACACGTAGTATGAAAAAGAAAAAAAAAAAACTGTCAAAGTCTGTTTGAACTGAAGAAATACATTGGATGAGTTGGATGAGTTGGATAAGTTGATTAAGTTATTAAATTCAGATATTATGGGAAAATATAAAAAAAGACTAACTTTGGCTATGCCGAAGTTGTAATACTCTTCACGCCACAGCGAGAAATCCGAGGGGTTGGTGGCTATGGGTTAGACACTTATAGTGTCCAAATTTTAAGTCGATAGTACAAAAAACAAAAAACCTTTTCTAATAAGAACTTTCATTTGGATCCCGGTTTGTATGGGGGCACCCCTCCTAATAGTCCGAGGGTCTTGAAATTTTCATGGTTTGTGGATATGGGTCAGAGACTTATAGTGTCCAAATTTCAGTTCAATAAGACAAAAAACATAAAAGTTTTTCTAATAAGAAATTTAATATGGATCCTACTTTGTATGGGAGGTACCCCTCCTGGTAACCCTAGGATCATGAAATTTATTTGGTTGCTGGATATGGACCAGAAACTTACAGCCTTTAAATTTCAGTTCGATACGTCAAAAAACAAAAATACTTTTTCTAATAAGAACATTAATTTAGAAGGGGGTTTGTATGGGACGTACCCCCCCTAGTGGTCCGATTCGGCTGATTCACGAACTTGATCGGCGTTTGGTAAAAAGAAACCGATGTATTGTAATTTTAAATCTCTAGCTCAAAAACTGAAGGACTAGGAGTGCGAACAGACGGACAGACAGGCGGACAACTCGTCTCATCGAGCTGATCACAAATATACGAGTATATACTTTATTTGGTCTGCGATGTCTCCTTCTGTGTGTTACAAACTCCATGACAAACTTATAATACTATTCACTTACGTGAAGAGTATAAAAAGAGAGACTGTCATGTGAGTTACAACATCATTTCATCAGTTATTTCTTACTTCACATAGCCACAAACACTTTGAGATTCAATCTGCTTATCTAATTTTGAATGAAGTTTTTTTTTTGTTTTTCTCGTAGATATTTACTTAAATTGTTCAAACAATCTGCTATCCACCACAAAAGATACTATATAAGTATGTACATTCATATTCCACGTAAAACAGTTGACAACTTAATAAGGTAAGCGCATCCGCAGCAACAGCAGCAGAGGCAGCAACATCATCATCCGGAGCAGTAGTGGCAATGGCAATGGCAATGGCAGTGGCAGTGGAGTCAATTCAATTTTATAATGCAGTTGCAACATTTTCACTTTTGTTGTCAGATACAACATCATTGAAGCTGAGTAAATATGTTTGTTTGTTTCTGTAGTTCTGTGTTTGTTTGTCTGCCTGCAACAAATCCAAAAACAAAAACAACAGTAAGAGAAATGGTTATTTGATTAAGAAAAGTTTACACAGAAATGGAAAAGTAGTTGGTTAGTGGATAAAGTAACAACGGAAATCGAGCAGTTTTTAGTTTGAAAGGAAGTCAAGTCAGGAAAAACTAGCAGGTGATTCAAGGAGTTAACTTTAAGTAAAATTATTAGAATTTAAAGAAAATTTAAAACCAATAAATTTAAAATGCCACATCATCATCTCATCTTGCACAACTAACAATGCCAGTTTGTCTAGTCCTCCTTCAAATTATAAAAAAAAAAAGGAAAAATCGAAACTAATTTTTCTTGAGTCTAATTCATTGTTCTTATTACATGATGATTGTGTATTGTGTTCTGGATGAGAATCGTGGCAATTTGAAAACAATCTAAACATGCACCACGGGTGGTTTCGATACTCATACAAATGGACTATTGTATCTGCAATAAGGTGTCGAACTGCGCGACACTTCAGAATACAATAACAACTAATTACGACGAATTCCTGAGTATTCTTCTTCTTCTTTATTTTATTTTATTTTATTTTTCAAAGAGTCAATTCTTAACACAAGAAAAATAAAACATACAATGGACAAAAATGAAATGAATTTAAATTCAAAGTGCCAAGCAGATGTCGGCGTTTTGCAGAATTCCCGTCGTTGCACTCCCGTGGATACTATACACTATAATAAAATAGAGTGAATGTATTGAGAATGTTAATATAGTAAAATGAATATCTGAGTGTGCGTGACACATTTACTATTACTACAACAGTGAACATCATTGAGCAGCGACTCACGCATGTGCACAGCTGGAATCTTAAATCCTCACTCCACGCTACACTTGAACCAGAGACATTTTCTGACGTTAGTGTGCATGCTGGCCACATCGTGGTTCCACCAACTCGAACTTACAATTTGAATAATTCATTTGAAAAAAAAAAAAACAAGCGTTTCTAATGCAAATCATATGATGGTAACCACTACTCACTCCTCCACTCCAACACACAAAAATTTGTCACAGATGCATGTGAGCTCATCATCAGGAATTCATGCACATCGTCTCAAGATTGCATGAATGAAGATGTTGACTGAGAACAAGTTCTTTAAATTATAGTTTATTGCATATTATGAATATTTTGAATCTGTTTAGTTTGAGTATATTGATGTTTATATCTTTTAAACTAATAAAATAACAAGCAAACGCTTTAATTAAATCAAAATTTAAGAATTTGGATAAACTATTGTATAAAACCCTCATAATATTAAAACAAAAAAAAAAAAAGAAACAACGCATTTCGATTCAATGATTAAATTTGAATTCAATTAGAGAAAATCCTACAACTCAATTCAGTTGTCGATTGAGACCAATGAATGATGATGATGATGATGATGATGATTAAAAAGGCTGAGAAGGTGGTGGATGGGGTGCAATCGAAGCAATGGAAACTTAATTTAATGCTTAATTGCAATGAAAACACTAGAGGGGTGATGACTTCAATAGTTTCATAAGGGTTCACATATGTATAAAGATGAAAGTCATTCACATTTACACACACTTAAACGGCCCTCATATGTTCATATGTGTGATGTGTTTTTCAAAAGCACGGCTCAGCCAACAGTTTTCCAATTCAATTTGCACGCCGCTTTGATGTCTGTGATCCCGAGTAACATATGCAACACATCTACATCTCCATCACCATCACCATCACCATCACCACCAACTTAGTTACGCCGACATGAGTGAGTTTGTTAAGCAATTTTCCAATTCGCCAACAATTTCCATTTTAATAGAAAAATTTTACAAAAAAAAAAAAAAAAAGAAAATAAAATAAATAAAAATATCAAATGGATAGAATTGAATACTATAGTACTTAGTATAGTAGTAAGTTGTAGAATAAAAGATTAGCGTATATTCAAAGGTTCAACGATGCCAAATTCAATATAAAAATTCAAATCATTCAATTAACTGAACCGCAGAAATACTATACATTCTAACAAATAAAATAAAATACTAGACTAGACTAGACGAGTCTAATCTGTTTGTTCATTTATCAGCAGTATTTGTGACTTTGTGGTTATTTGTATATGGAAATCAATTTATCAATTTACTATAGACATTTTAATGAATTGATAAAAATTCAAGTTTGAACAACTTTGGTAAAACACTCATGGCTTCTTTATATCTTCACAGGCACATTTTCGAACAAAGAAATTCCTAATTTATGCGGCTCACTGACTTCTTTTTTTTTTTTTTTTTTTTTTTTTTTGTGTTTTCCATTTGCGCAAAAGGTAGAAAAGATGTTTATTTGTGCAAATGTTTTGGTGGCACGCCCACATACGTGTATCTTTAGCTCATATCATTTGTGGTTGTATCTTAGTAAGTAGTAGTAGTAGTAGTAGAAGTATCTGTTTACAGAAATCCCGATTCAACTGAGATATAGATCAGCTAAGCCACACATAAACAGCTTCTTGTTGCTGATGCTGACATTGTGTTCTTGTATCTTTTCGTTTTGGTTTTTTTTTTTTGTTTTTTTTTTTTGTTTTAGTTGTTGTTAGCCAACTGTTGCAGAATATGACAGAATGCGGCATGGCAAAGGAAAACAGGAGCAGAAGTAGAAGTAGAAACAAAAGTACGAGTATGAGAGCACTCAATACGCCCAGATCTCGTATCAGTGCCAAGCTCAGCCTCAGCTTAATACTCAAGCATAAACAATGCGTTACTGACGATGTGATGTGTCAATGGTTACGTGTGTGTGCGCGTGTTGAACAAGGAACCTCGAAGGGTAAGTATCTCAATGTATAGTAGTAGGTAGAAGAAGTTAGGTGACTGTGTAGTTGTGCATGTCTGACGATATCGTCATTGCTAAGAGGATTTGCTGTAATGTCATCATGGCTCAGAAGTTGCCGCATTGTTGTGTCATCGCTGCCACATTGTCTACTTGCATGCAAAGCAATCTTTTCCTTATGCAGGATAATCTCAGCCAATGTAAGCAAAGCAACAACATCCCTTCACATCGAGTCACACTTTGATTTCAATAGTAGTTTAAGACATTGAAATCTGAGTCTGTGATTTAAAAGGCTTTTAGCATTTGCTCCTTTTAACAAAATAAACAGATTTCCATCTGATTCGATAAATGTTCAAATTTAACAATGAACTGAATCACATTAAAGGCATTAAATTTTAGTAAAAAAAAAAAAAAAAATTAAAATGAAAATGAAAACCATGGGGTCGCATTGCTAAGACGACCAAGTCAATTAAATTATTTTAGATTTCATTAAATTTGAAATGAAGACAAGTTTCCAAAGTAACAACAACGACAAAAACAAAAACAAACACAAACACAATTTGATTAATTTTATTTTTAAAACAATTTGAAATGATAGAAAGCCTCCAGGGAGATTGAATCTAAGAAAAAAAATGAACAAAGAAAACAATGTTCTCACTATGGTAACAATACCATCGTATGAATATGAATATCCTTAATATGAATATGACAAAAGCACAAACATGACAAAGCTGAAATGCGAAATAAAGAATGCAAGCAAACAAACAACTTGCGTGGTTGGAGTTTAGAATAAAGCCAAAAACACATATGTGTACACGTATGTAGATACTCACTATGCAGTCATGTAGTAGAAAGGCAAGTTCCTTGCTTGGTTAGAAGGGATTCGATTTTATGTTATGGTGGTGGGCTATATGGGGTAACCACCAGTTGCACCATTCAACACAATCAGCTGCTTTATGTTTACAAATGATATTTCCAGGCATTTTTCTTTCACATTGGAAGGACATGCGCATTTGTGGATGACAAGTTTCGCCAAGATTCGTAAAATACCAAAACAGAAGCAAAGCGAAGCGGAGCGAAGCTATGCAAAGCAATCAGTTCCTTGCGCGCTATCACAGCAATCGGTCGACACACCAAGTCACTTGGGTGAAGATTGCATTATTTCGTTACATCAAGGCGATTCTAATATCCTGAAAAAACTTCTCGCACACACGTCTAACTCTCAGTGCTCCATCAACTCCACTGTTTATTTGGTCTGTTGATAAGATTCGAAATTAACTTGATTTGTTCTTTGCGCGTTGCTGCAATAAAATCTCTCTCAAAGCTAATCTCGAACTTTGCAAAAAAATTTTTTTTTTTTAATCTTTATCCGACTTCCGATGTAATACTGTGTTTTTCCTGTAATCACAACATAAAACGGCATACGATATCTTTTGGCGCGTCTTTTTTGTATTTGATATTTGTTCACAACAAATCCTTGTCGAGTTTTATTGATGTGAAACTGTTTAGCACATTGACAGGATTTAAATGCTAAACTAAATTTTTATGCATTGCTGATTAGAAATGGGTCTCGGTGCTTAGTGTTGAATAACGAATTGACAAACTAAAGAAGGAAAGGACAACACAACACAACACAGAACAACAGAACAACAGCACAACAGAACAAAATAAAATAAAATAAAATAAAAGCAAGTGATAATAAATGTAAAAAAAAAAGTTAGCCAAACAAACATAAAAATGCAAATAAAATTTATGGGCCGCAATTGTAATTGAATTTTATGGGAAAAGTTTTGTTCATTCGCTCACTCGCTCGCTCGGCCCAACTTGACTTCACTTGAAGCAGAGTCAACCACAGTCAAAGCCAAATCAGCATCATCACCCAGCATTTGGATCTGTTCAGTGTCAACAGTGTTTTTGTGTGTCATCTTTTTTGAATAATAATATTTGAGAAAAAGTTAAAAAAGAAACTGAAAAAAATATAAAAAGCAATAGAAAAATATTGTGCACCATTTAGTGGCATAGATTGGTGTGGAGTGGTGAACTAGAAAAAAAAGTAAGTATTCATAAGCCGCCCCTGAGGCATGGGATTCTCAGATAAACAAATTTGAAAACTTATTGTGAGCATAACATGGGAATTGACTATTTCAAGTAGTAAAAGAAATTATACTTCTCACTTTTAGTATATCGTGCGAGTATTTGTGGTTATTAAAAGTCAATATGGTAAAATATTTAAAAAAAAAAAATAAAAACAATTTCTCTATGATTTAATGTCACATAAAAAGTGTCTGAGGTTAATGTTAAAAATTTACCCACCTGAGCTTGCCACCTGAGCCTGATGCTGTTGTTGCTGTTGTTGCTGCTGATGATGATGACGACAACGTGCTGAGAAATTAAAAAAGGTTCATCATAGTTGTATGTATTTTGTGTGTGTAAAAGTAAAGAATCTTGTAGTAAGGCGACAGGTGTTAACTGTCACACTATGCACCAAGTTAATCAGCTTCAACAGAAAGAACAGAAGCAACAACAGAAACAAAATATTGTTTGTGAGCTTCTTGAGGACCCAAAGTTTTCATGTTAGAAAAACTCAAGAATTTTTAGGAAAATTTCAAGTACCAAAAATGCTTGAAAGGCTTATTGTACGAAAAAGAAAAACTCTTTTTGTTTTAATAAGTTTTAAGTAAAATCCTCCAACAGTTTTTATTTTTATTTTCATTTTTATTTTTGCTTTTTCAAAAAATCATGTTTACCTTTACCTCTTTCTTTGGGGGCAGGGGTACCCCCAACTTCAGGCTTTTATTATTATATACTTTTTGTGTGTTGTTCTTTCTTGTTTTTCCTTTTTTTTTACTGCTCTTGGCAATGACTTTTGGCGTACTTTGTTCGACTAAGACAAAAGTTTGAGTTTGTTTTTCTTTGGCGTCATTGTCGTCGTCGTCGTCACCGTAAACATCACCAAGAGATCGAGAGCGATGCCTTTAGGGTGCTTCATACTAAATGCTACCTTCCAATTCATATTCACTGTAAAAAAAAACCCCTCTCTTTGCTCACCTGCAATAATTCACACCAACAACATCCAATACTCGAATAACAGAGAAACGCTTTTAAATGACTCCCCATTCCACAATATCCTGCTCCGTTTTACTTTGCATCATACGAATATCCTGCTCTACTAACTCAACGACGTTGACAATTTCATTCATCGTCTTCGTCGTTCGCAACCGTAATTAAAATCGCTTTAATTTACTCATCCAAACACTCACTCACATACTCACTCACACAATCATCCTAGTAAATATACTCGTTTAAACTCATTCATTCACTGACTCACTCACTCATTCACTGACTCACTCACTCATTCATTCACTCACTCACTCGCTCAGTCAGTCAGTCAGCTTAGATAGATACCGTACTTCTCATCTCACTAACCGAACCAATTAACACTGAATGTTCGCGTATGTTTATCGAGCCTTGATGTTGTTGGTTTTGCTACCACTACAAACTCTTCTTCTATTATTCCTTTTAAGCCTGGCGGCATGTTAGCCACCATTCACCATCAGCATCAACATCAGCATCTGAGTCCATTGTATGCTTCATCGTCATGATGCTATGTGAGTGTGTAAATTGATGCATATTCATTTAACCTTATCTTGAAGTCTTCGTAGTCATCATCATCATCATCATCGTCAAGTGAAACACATTTGCCACATTTCTAATTTTCTCACTCCTTTTCGTTCTATGCAAACTGTAAGCCATTCATTGCGTATGCTTGCTTCCACCCACACTCCCTCATTGTCTAATAACATAAACTTCTTTTCTGTGTTCAACTTAAGTTAATGAAGAATTTCCATGGCGATTTATCTGTACTGTGATGTGATGTGTATCTTGTTCTTGCTTTATAGACATACTCACTCGTAAGTATTATATATTCTACTTGTTCCACATCCTTTTCACTAGCTTTCTCTGCGCATAACATTCAGTTCAAGCTCTACCATAGCTTTGGTTCTAGTTCTGATTCTGATTCTGACTCTGGTTATGGCTTCTTGTGCTCATTATGCTTAGTGTTGCCACAGTTACAGCCATTTCTTGTTGCAAGTCCTTCCCTTTCATTTACTTTCCTTCATCACCTTGTCATGGCTGCTATTTTCAACTTGAAGCGACATGAAGCGTATTAATTTTGCACATAAAATGATTCCCGATAAGATTTGATCTTCTTCATCAAGACCCAGCAGAGTTCTTTGTTGAGCTTTTCGTTGCTACTAAGCAACACCACTCATAGCTCATGGTTCCGCAAGGTAATATAGATGCTTTTCATTCTCTGATAAGCAAATTTAATGAAGTAATATTTTGTTGAGCACAAGTTTATCCCAATGGCAATGGGTGAGTATGGTAATGGTAGATGGTGCAAGCAAAGGGATGTTGGGATGAAACAATCTGCATATCAGATTGAATCACAAATGATGCAATAGAAGTAGCTAAAGGTGAAATTGATTTGCATTTGTGCATCTTCATCTTAAGTAATAGTAACACAAACACCACCATCACCACAATCACCACAATCACCACCATCACCACAATCACCACAATCACAATGAAAAGTTGCCATTTGAAGCGAAGATTTCCTTGAGCAACTAGAAACTAAACGCAAAATCGGATATTGAACATACATACAAAAACCAAGAAACTACTTGAGTCGCATGTAAGTAGATGCATTGCAATACAAATAAACTAAAGAATCTTCTTAGCAGCATCATCATCATCATCATTGTTTGTAGCCATTGAGTTAGTCTAATGGCGACTATGTATGGCAATGAAAAACATTTTAGACGCCTTCGTGTTCGTCCATCAGTAGTCTGTTGATGGTGTTTGTGGTTAAGGACGTGTATCTTTGTATCTACATATCTGTGTATCTGTGTATCTGTGCATCTGTGCGTGCCCACAATAACATTTGAGTGTGAATGGGGGAGTGTTTGAATGAATGTTACAATGGTTGTTTTGGCGTTTTTCATGAAGTTGAGCTCGTTTTATGTAACTGAAAGCAACAAAAAATAATGAAAATGAAAAAGAAAATATCCTAGTGAGGAAAATGTATATGTGAAACAAGAGTTTTAGCACAATCAACGCAACGCAACGCAACACAACACAACACAACACAGCAGAACAGAACTTAACTCAGTAGAATGGTGGGCACTTTGTAATTTGAACTAAAGTGGTGTCCTTTGTAGTAAACGCCTTTCACTGACTTTATTAAGGAAAATAAATACTATAATTGCAATGTTTATGCGGTCTCACACTGTGATTTTTCATATAAATTTCAGGATTTCAGTTTAATTATAAAGGCGAATGATGACGTCATTCCTATACCTCAAACCACAACCAAAACTTAAGTCCCCCAAATAGATAAGTTAACCATAATAAACCAAAAGAAATACATATATTTAATTGACAAAGTTTACACTTACTTATGTAGTATGAAGTTTCTTTCCTATCCAATGCATTGCATTCCTTGTTGATGCCTTAAACACCGACAGAAGTGTAGTGTAGAAATGCAGTTGTGCATTCAACACTTACAACTTTTCACAATGAAGAAAACAAATTCTAAGAACAAAACAAAGTTTTACTTTGCCAAACAATAAAAAACCAAAAAAGGAAAAGATAAAAAACATGAGGTAGAAAAGGGAATGAAAAGTCGACGGAAATGTCAAAGTAGTTGTTAACATTTCCGCCATTTTCTCGCTCTTTGGTTTTTCCATTTAAATTTTTTTTTTTTTTTTTGCCATCTTATTTTTATTTTCTTGGCTTCTTAACTTTTTTTCAGTAACACAAAAAAATATATAGTCAACAAAACACCAACAACAAATTTAACTTAAAAAATGTTGTAAAGCGTCAAGTAAAAAGTTTGTTAACCCAAATTGCAAGCCACACGTCGACAATCGACAATGGTAACGGAGGGAGAAAAGTTTCTGAGTATCGCACTTACTGACTTAATTATAAAGAATTTAAAGTTCAAAAAGAAGGACACACAAACAGAACAAAACAGAACAGAACACAAGAACACGAAAACAAAAAAACAAAAAAAAGAGATGGCAGCGCGAATTGAAAAAACAAAAAACAGAAATAAAAAAATGAATGGATAAAATAAAATGGGAAAAAACAGAAGATGTTGCAGTTAATGAAGCACACTCCACTCACTTGGAACAACAAACGAATGCAATTTGCATAAATAAAAAAAAAAAAAAACAAATAAATATCGTGTAGTTCAGTGTAGTGTAATGTGTTTGGGCTTGGGGTTGTGGTGTTTGTGCAATTTGTTAGGTTAGTAAATGAATGGATGAATGAGAAAATGTGAGTGAATGAAATGAAGGTTATACGATAATTAAAGGCAACAAACAAAATGAGTCAAGTGTCGATTTGCCACTGACGCCACCTTTCCATTTTATCTTTACAAATCTAATGAAGAAGGTTTTTAATACTGATGGAATGAAGGGGAGAATTGAGAATTGTAGTGGGAGTATGTCAGCAACATGTGTTGCATTTTGTTGTTTTTTGGTTGTTTTTCAAGTGCCAGCAACATTTGACCCAAATTCCTTTGGGGCGCTCATACGACTGTTGCTGTTACTGCTGTTACTGTTGCTGCTGTTGCTACTGCATCTCTTGTGTCACTGAGTTGTTGGTTTGGACAACGTGCAAATCTTACAACTTTCAACTTTCAACTCATGTGCGAATGACATTTCTCAAATACATGTTCATGCAACATTTACTTGATGATGACTTCGGGCATTTTTTATGTTTCATTTTTCTTCTTCATTCTGTTGTGTGTGTGTGTGTGTGTGTGTGTGTGTGTGACTTTCCATCATGTAAATGTGTGTGTGTGTGTGTGTGTGTGTGTGTGTGTGTGTGTGTGTGTGTGTGTGAATGTGACTCATGTTCCATGTACTTCACTCAAACTGCAGCAACAGCCGCCAGCTGTGTCCTGTTACGCTTGTTGGCACTTGGCATACTTGACATGTTGCCTGCCTGCCTGCCTGCGTTTACATGCCACATGCCACATGGCATGGTATAGCAAGGCATGGCATGATGTAGCTTGATGGCATATGTGACTAAAACCAAATCTAAGCTTAAATGTTGTACTACTCTTATTCCAAGTTCTATTCGAATGCTTAAATCTAGTGGTCTTGAGGAGTGCATTATGGTGAACACACACACAAACACACACACACACATACACACACTTGACAGCGTTTCCAAGAAGTCAAGGACACAAACTCTGTTCTTGCTTGTTGCAATCTCTTGTGGTTAAATTGTCTTTTTCTACAACTTTTTGCCATTTGCTTTTTTTTCTTCTATTTTTTCAGTTTAACTACATTTTCTAAATCAACTATTATACTTTTCCCTTCGTAACATTTCTTGATAAACATTTTCCACATTCATGCATACATTAAACCAATCAAATCCTGGATGCCAAACAGTTGATAAAGCTACCTTATAGCAAGTAGTGGGCTTACAGGTTTACCAAATCATTTGAATAGTCGACCGGAGGTCTTAAGGATAGACTTCGTCAGTCAGTCAGACAGTCAGTCAGTGTGGTGTCGATAATACGTTTAAATGGTGCCAGCCCCATCAAATTGAATAACTCTTCAGTCGTGTATGTGGCAGGTTACATTATTTGATGTAGATATACATGATCCAACCACCACTTTCCATGTATTGCCTCCTTCTGCTCCACAAATGACAATCCTATTTGCATTATTGATACTTTCAAATGTTTATTGCCTTTGGTTATTTAACGTTCACATCTCATGTGCCCACACACACACACACACACACACACACACACACACACACACACACAGACACCCCATCCCATCAGCTTCACATATCAGTGAGTTGTATGTGTCCCGGATATTGAAGTAATTGGATTAGATTACCTCCTAAGCAAATCAACACAACAATGTCGATGTTGGTGGCTGGTGGCTGGTGACTGGTGGCTGCTGTAGACATAACAATAAATGGATGGTTTTGTGGTTGATTCCACGGAAAAATGATATTTAACAAACTGTTCCTGACTGTCTGTCTGTCTGTCAGTCTGTGTGCCTGTTTGCTTGTCTGCTTTCCTGACAGTCTCTGTGTTGCCATTTGTTTTTATTGTTGTTTTTTATTTGACATAGATTGATTGATTGATCGATTGAATCATTGATTGATTGATGATGATGATGATGATAGTCAATATTAGATACATTAGATGCAAACATTATTAAAATTCATTTATTGAAAAGTGCATACCCTACATGTGTTTATAGTTCAGTAAATTTAATAATAATAATAATGAGCTTCATTCCATTCTCCATCATCGCCAATAGCAAAAGCAAAATTGCTACAAAGGCGAAAATGAAAATATTTGCATTTTAATCAAACTATGTACGTGTATCTTAATGGGCAATTGAAAATTTGTAATTTCATTACGCATACGCAATGTTGAATCCGCAACAAACCTCAAACCCAAAAATCTTTCAAAGCAGAGTACAGAATGCAGAATGCAATTTCAAGTCAACCAAATCAGTTGATTTGAGTGCATTCAAGCTTAAAATATGCGATAAGCGTAGACAAAGTTGAAAATAATGAAATTTAAAATTTCATTTCAATGAAATCAAATTTAATGCGAAACAACTTAAAGTTGTCAAAGTTCATTGAAGCGTATTCCAATCTGCCACACACACACACACACACACACACACAAACAAACACAATAGGACAATGGCAAATGCCTTACTGAATTCATTGCATGCCTCGCATGCTTTTGGCCAATTTAAGGTAACAATGCAAATCGGAGGCAATTTATCAATGCAACACTTTCATCAAACGACATCCGGCGGTGGGTAAAACTGCAATGAAACACGCGATCTCCTCCATGATATGAAAATGACTTCCTCGTGTCCAATTTTTGTGTCTCCTGCAAAATGAAAATGTACAAACAAAAAAAAAAAAAAAACATATAACTGAATAAATGCCACGTAAATAGAATACGTGACTGCAACTTGTGTTTTCGCTCGTGTTGGATGTTCTTGGTGACGATTTTGTTGTTGTTGTTGCTGTTGTTGTTGTTGTTTCTGTTAAGCTCCTTTCTGCTCCAATGAACCACGATTATACTTCACTTCGCTCCGCTGAGCTCAACATGCCAGTAAAGTGCTTAAATTGTTGTTGTCCCAAGGTGGTCGGTCCTCGTTTTGTTCATTGAACTGTTCGCCCATCTCGCATCTGTCTGTTTGTCCGTCTATCGTTTTGCCTTGCGGCCTACAACATTGTCGTCTCATCTTTGTTGCTGTCGTTTCGTTGGCACTTTTGGTCATTCATCCTTGAAGTAGAAGTGGCGACACTCCAAAGCGCATTTGCAAAAGATGGTCGAGAAATACACCAACAAAAAGGAATTGGAAAAATGCAAAAATTGTAATTTGCCATGAAGCAAAATGAAAATGGCCAAAGGGCAAATATTGTACCGAACGAATGAGTGAGAGTAAATTGTAGATACATAAACTGGTAAATATTGTAGATGCAGATGCGCACAGTAATACTCACTTATTCACCCAGTCACTGACTCACCCAGTCAGTCAGTCAGTCAGACAGTCAGTCAGTCACTCATAGTACGTTTGACTATTTTTATGACCGAATTGCGCTTTATTGCTTTTTTGGTTTCCTTTTCTCTTTACTTACTTTTTTTTTTATATTCACCACCATTTTCTACTCTGTCTTTGCTTTACTCATATGAGTGGGGAAAAAAATGTAGGACAAAGCCGCATTTGCCGATAACAAATGATGAAAAACATTAAACCAAAAAGTCGGTAACACTTCGAACGAACATCATCACTACGCTACATCACCATATCACTACTAATGCAAACAAGAATTGGGTGGATCAGTATTCGAATACCAATATTGGCTTTAGTCTAGAGTTGTTGTAGGGATGCCCGGAGTGTTAGACATGTTTGGGCTTAATGCAGCAGCTCTGGACAAAATTTAAAGATGACTTGTCTTTTGCCAGCAGGCATCCATTGTCAAAGACACCCAACACAGACTGTGACTATGTCAACTCATAGGAAACATTGAAAATAAATTAGTTGATTTTTTGGGCACGAAAAATGTACAAATATCCTCTGAAGAATGGAGAAGAAAAGGAACAAAAATGTCAACGTTCGATGTTTCTATTGATTTTTTTTTTTTCAAATAAGAATATTGGATTTTGCCATTTTCTCATTCACTAGTTTCCCAGTCTCCATCATTCTGCTCTCGGCTAGTACTATGTGGGTAACGGAAGCAAAGCCATGCGATGCCATGCCAAGCTACGCCAAATTGGGATTTGGTAATCGTTTCAATTGATTCGAACATTTATTGCTTTCGTAATGTTAGGCAGGGGACTTTATTTTCGAATTGCCAACAAATAAAATATTTACTGAAGAACACAAAACACAAGCAAACAAGGAGAGACAAACATATCACATCACATCACATCGCATCACATAGTAGAATGTTGAAAACCAAAATAGTTGGATTTTGTAAAATTTATCAGTACATTCATTTATTTACTTCGGAAAACTGACACAGCGAGAGAAAAAGAAAGAGAGAGAGAGAGAGAATGGGAATGGGAATGAAAATATGGAGGTAGATAAATACCTTTCCAAAGTGAAGCAACACGGGAATCACAACGAAAAAAAAAAAACAGAGGAAAATTTCCAAATTAAAATAAATCATAAATCGTGTTTTCACATATTTTTAAGCCAAATTGCAGTCAAAATAAAAGAAAAAAAAATGCCAACCATGACAAAGGAATCTGGGTTCTGCCATTAAAGTAAAACAGGAGAGCGAAGAAACATAAACAAGCAATTTAACAAACACGTGTGTAGGGGAACGGCAAACGGCAATTGGGATTCGGCAGTCAGCGAACAAACGAAGCGTTCAAGCGCAAAAAAGCTAACCACCAACAACAACAACAACAACACACACAGCAACACAGACACTCATACACATACAAATGCTTAAATGAATGTATGAGGTGTGTGTGTGTGTGTGTGTGTGTGTGTGTGTGTGTGTGTGTGTGTGTTTGTGTGTGTGTTGGAAGTAATAGTATGTAGTAGGAAACGAAGTGTTTTATAAGTTCCTTCGAGTTCTTGTTGTCGTTGTTGTTGTTGTTGTTGTTGTTGTTGTTGATGATTTTGATGGCGGCAGCTGCGACTGACTTTAAACTGCTTAAATAGACGAGACGAAACGCAATGAAATGAAATGAAAGAACAAAAATAATGAAGCCACATGCCAATGTAACGTAGGGCGGGTGGGGCATCTAAAAACAAGAGCTGGAAAGATTTCAGCCACAGCAACTTAAAGTATGCAACAACTTTTTGCGTTAAGCGACTGTCACTTCACAAAAAATATACTTATACCACACCACTTTATGAACAAAAGCTGCCAGCGAAGGGGGGAAAGAGAAGGCATAAGGACTTTCATAGAAGAAGTATTAATGAAATTTTAATAAAGCTGTATGTCAGTGAGTGTGCATGCGTGTGTGTGTGTGTGTGTATGATTGTGTGTGTGTGTGTGTGTGTGTGTGAATTGTGGAAAAGAGGTAAAATATATTTTTCATTGCATATTTTTAGGCAGCACCATCAGTGGTTCATTACTTGGCAAATATTACAAGGAAAATAGCTTAAAGCTTCATTAGCAGATGTTCATGAAGTAAAAATCTTCTTAACATGTGCGCGGCGTATACGTAATTATTCATTTCAAACATCCAAATAAGTAACAAAACATGCATTTATCTTTGGTGATTATCTCAGCAACAAACAAGGCACGTTTCTCATAATAATGATTTATCTTTTTTTTTTTTTTATACTTTAAAGGACAAACAAATAAAATGAAGAAGAAATAACATTAAAGTCTTTCATTTAAGTATTTAAACTCAATCATGATCGTTGCGCCTGAAATTAGGCAACACAAATTTGCACTTGAATGAAAAGAAAAAGAAAATGGCAAATAGCAAATAGCAAAAAGTTAAAGAAACAAGAAAAAATACAACGAAAATCACTTTTACTACTAAACGAAACAAACATTTCCTGTGCGGCCATCTCCATCCAACATTCTCTGCCTCATGCCAATTTCATTATATTTTCTCCTTTCTTTTTTTTTTTTTGCGTTTTCGTTTTCATTTTCATTTTCTTATTTTTATTTATTCATCCATAGAATTTCTTTTATTTTTTACTCTTTCAACAAAAAGAGGCGCAAGTGAATAATGTTGGTTTCGCACGACAAATAATTATTTTCGTACTCTGGCACAGAATGACAGAGCAGACAGAGCACTGATGCCGGACGAACTGGAAGAGGAGTTGAACCGGAAGGGCCAAGCAAAAGCAAAACATTAAGCAAAAGCAGGAGCAGGAGCAGGAGCAAATCAAACAGTGAAGGCGGTAGGCGTGTCAGGCAGACAAGGAAAATTGCGTCAAAGCACGCCATATTTGCGTACAAAAATATTATATGCTGAGCAGTCCATAGAGAGTGGAACTCTTTCCGTTCTTTCGTTCATCCTTCTCCATTATCCATACTCCATTCTAGATGATGCCCATTCTCTTCCTTCCTTCCTTCCTTTCTTACTCCTTCTTCTTCTTCTTCTAGTGGGGAATGTAATTTTTCTGTTCTGTTCATAATGAGAACTTTGAAATTATTTTGCTTTGGGGCAGTTATTCCATTCCATTTCATGCAATGCCATGCCATGCCATGCCATACCATTCCACATCTATCCTAGCAGCCGAAAAATTCTAACAACGACAACAACAACAACAGCAATAAAAATAATACAAAACATTTTTCAGCAGGATCTCTCAATGGGACCGAAGTGGAAGTGTTGAGTTGGAAAAAAGAAGAAAAAAAAAACGAGCTTGGGTTTTAAATTGTTCCAATAAGAACATTCTATTGTTGTTGTCGTTAGTTTGGGGTCTTGTTTTTTTTCATTATCTGGTATCCTTTTTTTTTTAACGAGTTGTAATAATAGAATTAATTGTGCATTAGAAGCATGAGTTGGGTTAAATTTAGCTCCGTTGAATGGCGTCCCATTGTTCACTTAGTTCATTTAGTTGAAATTGTAACCGGTTGACAAGTATCGGTAGTAGTAGTAAGTAGTAGTAGTAGTATTACGCGATTTAGTTGAGAAAAATATTTCATTAAAATGTCAAAAATAATTTAAAATTATTTTGCATCGTCACGCAAGTCCATCAAGGCATCCAACCTTCTAAACTTCATAATACCATTGAGCCTTATCCGTTTTTATTGCGGATTTGATGGTAAGTCCTTTTGTTTGATTGTCGGGAGACTCGTTAAAGTGTTGTCGTTTTCCTTGTTATCCTTGTTGTGTAGATTATTATTTGATTATCATCATCATCATCGTGATGTGTGCCAAAGGATTCTCTTGGCAATTAAAAGCGTCAAATGCAAATGAGTTTCTCTGTCAATGTTGATGATGAAGATGATGATGTCGGTGGCCTAATTTGTTTGTTTGCTTGCCTTCTATCTAAGTACGAGTATTTTGACGAACTCCACTCACTGATCCTGTTGAGTTCATTCATTCGAACAACACTTTCATCGAAACACGTGCCTCTGAATGTGAATGTGAATGTGACTGTGCCTGTGCCTGTGTCCGTAACCATAACTGGGCCCATGACTTGAGTCCGTTTCCGTTTCATTTGTAATTAATTAAATTACTTCCGCTTAAAGAGCTTCCAGTTGAACATCACTTCCTTTGCCGCGTAGTTTGTGTTTCAACATCCTCACCTTCATCTCAATTACCACGATAGTTGTACGTGCAGCATTTTGGGATGCTTCGTCTGTCCTCCTCTATCTATACTTTCTTCTACCATCATTCGATGTTTGTGGCTCGCTGCAAAGTAATTAAGAAGACATTTCAGCCGAGTATCCTTTAATCTCTGCGTTTTATTTACTTTGTTTTGCTTTACTTTCCTTTGCTTTGCTTTGCTTTGCTTTGGTCCCTACTGAGACTTCTTGGACTTGTACAAGTTGCTTCCTGATGGACGACGACGCACTTATTTACTCACTCAAGCTATTCATCCCTTTGCTCATTTACTTCGTCTCTCCTTTTCTCTATGTCTGCTGGCTTTAGTTATCTAACAATTTATTTATGCACAGTGTCTTTCCTGTGTTTCCTATGATCTTCTTCAGCTTGGTTCATGTGCTTCCATCACCTCAACCTACACATCCACAGCCTCATCCTTAAACTTCCCACTATAATGTAGATGATGATGATGATAATGATTTTGGTTTGGTTTATTTGGTTTAGTTTGGATTGGTTTGGTTTGGTTTGGTTTGGTTTGGTTTGGCTTTGACTTCATTGCCAGTCAGGTTAACTTCTCCCTCCCAATTATCCCATGCTCATTAAATGTATCCAATCCACGTATCCATTCTACTTCTGCTGTTGCTCATTGTTACTGGCATTTTGTTGTATTATTTTGAGCCTGACACACTTGATTAGTTGCCTAATGAGGTGTTGACTATTAACGTTCAATGATTGTGTTATCTTTGTTTTTATTATTGTTATTTGTGTGTCCCCCATCCACTACCCAAAGTAAAGTAATTTTAATTAAACATGAGCAACGTAATAAATATTTAATCTTTTCCCAATTGAAAATTCAATTTTCTAATTTCAGATTCTGGGAAATTGCCAAGAAGATTCACAGAACATAGAATCTATCGAGTTGTGGAAACAAATGAGAACATTGAGTACTTCATCACTTGAAAAAATGTAAGTTTTATTTCCCCACATTTATCATTGTCATTGAATAATTTTGTATAAATAACAATAATAATAAAAACAAATTTTCATAAAAATTTCAATTTTATTTCTTTCATGTAAAAAAATATCAAAATCTGCGTATAAAAACAACAACAACAACAATGAAAACAACTTGAAAATAAATTGAATTGGCAAAATTTGAACTGAAATTGGCAAATAAACTCCAACACACACAAACACACAATCAAAAAATCATCATCATCATAACTTCAATTGGATTTAAAATATATAAAATCATTGCAAAAATTTCAATTACAACATTTTCAAATAAAAAAAAAAACAAACTATAAAATTAATTGTTGATCAAACCACAACAATAACAAATAACAACAAAACTTGACCACAAATTTACACGAACAACAACGAAAAATGTCATTTTGCTTTGACATTATTGACATCATCATCATAATAATTATCATCAACATCATCATCATCATCATCATCATCAATATTATGTACTATATATTGTCATCATAAATATTATTGAATAACTGATGTCATTGACGCCATTTGGAAAATTGCATTTAATGACGTCATGCGCTGCTGCTTTTACCACCCACCACCATCCTTCACCTACAACCACTTGCGTCACAATCACAATCACTAACAACTCCACTCTTGCCTGTCTATCTATCTATCTGTCTGTCTGTCTGTTTGCCTCCCTGTCTCCCTGCATGCCTGCCTACGCTATTAAATGCATGCATGTTTTTCTCTTTTCGGTTTTTCCTATTCTTTAACTTGTTTTCCTTTTTTTGGTTTTTATTTTGGTTTTTTTTTTGCTGTGGTTTTAGTTGTTTTTATTTTCCTTAATTTCCGCATGAATTATTTTGGCTCGTCTGCCCTTCAGTTCGCCCTTCCTTATTGCATACGATTCAATTGAGTGAAGGAGGACCAACCGACCCCATTATCATAGTGGAAGAGAAGGAAAAGTCCTCGAAAGCACCCTGCGGTTATGAACAACAAATAAACAACACCAAACACCAAAAGCTTCACGCCGTCGTCAGTTGCAAACAACAACAAAAGGCAACAACAACAACACACAGAGGAGGAGGAATAATAATAATAATAATAATTTCCACAGTCAGTTACAGTTGTGTCTAAAATATTGCAACTGTACTTACAAATTCATACAACTACTACGTAGATTCAAAAAAGTGTCGTCTGACTGTTGCCTGTGTTCGTGTATTTTGAATTTGCGTGCGTGTGGTGTGTGTGTGTGTGTGTGTATGGGTGTCATTTTGTTTTTATGTCCTTCATATCCCGTGGTGTTTTATGCGAGTGCATAAATTCACACTGAGAATCCAATAATAATACGAGAGAAGCATCAAAAAATAAAGTACAAAAATTCAGAAAAATGATAAACAACAATTTGGATTATGAAAAGAATAGTAACACAACGACAACAACAACAACAACACCAACAACTAACAATGGTAAAAATCACAATGCAACAACAAAGGGGACAGGAAACACAACAGAATCCACAGCAAACACAACAACAAGAACAACAACAACATCAATTGACAACGGCTACTTTAATCGATTCGATAATCGCATCGCAGCGAATTTGGCTGCCGTTTTGAATGGTGCCCGTTTTCGTTCCTCATCCTTGGGTCGCAATGGCAGCTCAAACAAATCAAATGATAATAATAGCACAAAATCCACCATAAGAGTGCCATACAATAGTAGTGTAACAACACAATTGCGTTCCAAGCATCAACTTCACCATCACCAACAACAACAACAACAACAACAAGGTAACTTTACCGCTTCTCGTCCTGCTTCACCTTCATTTAATTTGAACGGCTTCGGTTCAATAGGACGCCATCGTCGTCCATTGCATTTATTCGCACAAGCAAATCTAAAGTGAGTAACAAAAACTGGTATTTGAAGTCTACTTCGGTCCTCCTTTCCAATTCTCTGTAGACGTTGCTTTTTCATTGCTTTTATACTCTTTTACTTCTCCTTCATCATAATAACAACTCACACTATCATCATATTTACTAGACTCTTATTTCTATTTCTATTTCTATTTCTATTATTATTATTATTAACAGACTAAACCCATATTCTACTCCTTACTTACCTTCATCTTTGCTTTTTTTTTATGTACGTATGTATTTCAACAAACAGTTGCAATGACAACGAAAAACTTCCTCAGAGAGAGACACCGAGTTCCGAAGAGGATAACTCACCCACAGAGTTGAACAATTGCAAGCGTTTGACAGACAAACCGCCACTGGTAAGTTCCACCCAATACTTTTAATAGTAAAAAATAGAAAAATCTTTCTTTTTCAACAACACCAACACCAACACCATCAGCATCATCAACCAATTCAATCAATCTACTTTTGTATTCCTCTTCTATGAGATTGCAAGTTATTGCAAAACTTTTATGTTGTGTTGACAAAAGATTGACCCTTTGTCATTTCCCATTCAAAACACCCAAAACCATAAACGCCGTCGCTGTTGCCCCCCCATTACGTCAAACAACAGGATTCCAAGTTATTGAACATTTGTTATGCATATTTGATGGCGCTTGTGTAGAGAAATATTATAGATTGGTCTATCGTTAGGGGATGAATGGAATGGATGGCTTCCTAATACCAATCCCACTACGACTGACATCACTCGCCCATTATGAATTATTGGCAAAACATTTATCCTTTGGGCATTTGAGCTACTGAAACTTATCACATTTCATTTTGTATATACTTACTTACTACATATTTTCTTGTTTGCATTTATGATACTTTTTTATGAAATTGGAGAAAATACAATACAATTTGAGAATGCTTAGCTTAGCTAAGTTTAAGTTAAAGACAATTCAGCAATCATTGAGGAAGCGGAAATTTTGTAAATACATAATTTTAATATATAAATAAATGTAAAAGGATTTGATAGAACACAATTGCAAAGGATGAAGTTTTTCTTCTTACCTACGATATTTTGTTTTGAGTTCAAGTTTATTTTTAACACGTTTCTTCTAACTCAATTTACGTGCCGCCGCCGCTGTTACTGAACTCCAAAATGTTTGTTGAAATGGAATACTGAATCTTGAAACTTGCCTCCTCTGTTTAAATATGCATACACTAAGCACATGTGTAGACGATTCTTTAAATCTTCACAGTACCGAAGTACCTGCGTTAGTTGGGTGCGATAAATACGTGTGGCTTTTAGAAATTTATTCAAAAGTTTTAAACTTTTTTCCTTTGCACAACTCTTAAATTGCTCTGTTCTCCTTTTGTTGTTTACTATTCTTCAGATCAATAGGCTTACAAATAAGATAGATTTACTCATTCAATGAGGGAAATGGGAAATAGGAATTTACAGAAGAAGAAGAAGAAGAAGACAAAAGACTCCTTGAATACTTGCGTTTACATAATTTGAGCTTCTTGTACCATTCACAATACAAATGCAAATACAAATACAATACAATAGAATGGAATAGAATAGAAAAGGTAGTCGTTTCACTTTGCGTATGCGTAATTTTGCAATAAAAAAAAAACGCCTATAAAACGCGTGCCTGCAGCAATGACAACTGTGATACAAATGGAAATGGAAATGGAGACTTATACAGAAACATAAACATAAACACAAAGTCAATGTCAAAAATATGGAAAACAAAAGACGAATTCAGTAACTGAATATGAAAACTGAAAATAAAACAAATGAAAAGAAAAGAAAAGAAAGCAAAGCAAAGCGAAGTGAAGAAAATCGAATTGCCTAATGGCAACCATAAATTTTGTCAAACACATTTGACTTTGACGTCATTTCCAATAAGAAGCAGTTTACATAAACAAACTCAAACACATTCTTCCTTACACAGATACAAGCAATACTGTGCCGTACCATGCTGAGCCTAGCCGAGACAAGCCAAGTCGAGCCTGGTCATAATGTGTTCTGCTGTGTTGTGCTTTGCTGAGTTGTGAAGAAGGGTTTCGCTTAATATTTTTCATATTTTCTTGTTTCATGGTTACCCCGACCAACTACTTGCCATTTGTTTTGTCAATAAATCAATGTTTCTCGAGTTTCTTATACGAAAAAAGGAACACAATGGCAGAATGACAACGCCTTTTATACGAGTATGCTTGCCTATGTCCTATGTCCTATCACCCATATCCTTAGTCAATGTCACGGCATCCTTTGCGCGCCAAGATAAGCAAATTAACTTTAAAGCAAAAGGAACAGTAGCAGCAGCAGCAGCAGCAGCAACCATAAATCGAATCCAGCGTTGCAAGTCATGTGCCAAAAAAAAAAAAAAAAAAAAAACACATACATATGAGTATATGAGGATGGCGTGTGGCGTGTGGCATGTGGCAACAAAGTTTTTGTTTGTCTAATTGTGCCCAGCGGGAATGTTGAGCGCCAATCTCAATATCAATTCCTGTGCCGCGCACAAACGACATCAGTTCATTCTGGTTGCGTCTGGTGGAGCTTGCATCGGTTGCGGATTCAATTTGCGATAAGCATGAATTTGCATGCAATGCGACACAAATAAGAGAGAAGAGTTGCCGCACCACTCAGCAGTTTATGAATTACATATGTACATACATACAATATTCCTTCATTCATATTCTTGCATTGAAAGTAAATGGAAGCAACCCTAAACGACTTGACAACTCTGCTTAGCGTGCAAATGTTCAAATGACAAAAGCAATTTCAGTGCATCAACTCCGACAGCCAACAGCCGACAACCGACAACTGATGCCAGACAGACGAAACTGAGCACATTTCCGTTTTAGATGACGATGACAACGACAACGACTATGGCACATCGATGCTGTTGACTGTTGTGCTAAATGTTTGTTTAGCAACTGCAACTGCAACGTGCCACACATGTGATGCCATGCGGCAGGTTGATGCAAAGCATATGCCATGCCACTGCCATTACCAATGCCACCATTGCCATTGTACAATATCTTGCACTAAACTCTGCAACAATGACATTGATCGAGACAGTGTGACTACATTCCATTTACCCAAATACAAATCAAATTAAAGCTGTTGCGGCAGCTTCAGAGCAAAGCATCAACAGTGACATACCACATGCATAACAACAACGAGAATGATGATAACGAAGACCCTCTCAGCACCACTCCAAGCCTCAGCCTCAGCCTCTGCCCCAGCCTCACCCACTTACCCACAGCCACAGAGTATGCAACATCAGATCAGATCAGATTTGATTTAAATGTTGCGTAGTGCCGATGCCGCCGCCTTTGCCAAAGTCATTGGTCGCAATTTCATAGGGGCGTCCTAGTCGTTGTTGTTTCAATCATTTCCGCCTGTGGCAAGGACTTTATTAAATTTGCATAAATGTTTACGCACGCCAAATGTTTCGGCAACATTTGATTGAGCCAAGTCATCATTTAGTGGCACGTGCAGCCAGTTACTGTGGTCCCAAAAAAATAAAAACTCCACACACAAAGAAATGAGTGTTGTGGAACAGATGTTGGAAATGTTTGGCATTGTAAGCCTTTTAAATTTCAATTCCCCCCCAAGTCAGACCCTAAGTTTTCTTCTTCTACAATGATTTACTATTGTACATATAATTAGGAAAAGAGTAAATATTTTTTGCCTACCGAAATTTCAAATTTCAACAAAAATAAAAAAATAGAATAAATACTTAATGTAGAAAAAATATCTATTTGTGTTATATAAAAATATATTATATACTCATTTATTTACTTGGAACACATTGCGCTTTATTACACAAATAAAGGAGACAGTAAAAAAACGAAAATGTGAAAATGTGAAAAATCACTGAAAATGCGACAGTAAAATGTTAGCAAACAATGAATGCCAGACTAGACCGGCGGCGGCGGAGGCGGCGGCGACGGCGTCGGCTCATGCCATGTCTAAGCACCTGGAAAAGTATACAGTAGCATTTACCAACTACTATGTAAATTATGCAAGGCCACCACCATTACTGTGGAAACAACCATCCTGTCTATGTCATGGTGAAAATTAAGAAAAATATAAAAAACATCAGCTTCCAAGTGATTCAAGCATGGATAGCGAGTGGCGGATGGTGGATAGCGACTTCATTCATTGTCAATGTCATGTTAAATTATGCCATAGCAATTTAAGCACACTCTCAGACATAAAGTCCGACTGGTGGCTGCTTGTTGGCTGCTGAATGAATGGAATTCCAAGCCACCATCAACCAAAAACAACCAACAACCACTTACCACTTCACTATACAAATCACTATTGTCCTTTACACCATTCTACTACTCTATGCTACTCCTCTACTATACTCACTCATCTGTTTGCAATTTTTTAAGTAACCTTAAATTTATGCTCCTCTTCAGTTGTCACACCCCGCTCACTCAGATTGAATACACAACAATCGCTTCCGCTAAACCGTAACTAAGCCAGACTGCAGAAGAGTTTGAGAATATCATGACCACTTTCGTGTCGTCGCAGGATGCGGCTGAAAAACTTTGCCGTTCATTCTTTACCTTCTTCTTTGTCGTCGTCGTTGTCCTTGTCCTTGTCGTCGTTGTCGTCGGAATCATTGTAGTTGTCTTTGTTTTCCTCTGGTACATTTTATATTTCGCTGCGGTTTTTTGGTAATAAATTCTGTCTTTTTGTCTTTCCGGACTTCTTATTCATTTTCTTTTGCAACTCTCTATTTTGCACTTAGTATACTTACTTGCTATCTTATTCTTATTTTCTTGTCTGTGGCCGCAAGTGGGCGTCTGCAGCAAAAGAAAAAATCCGAATACAAAGTACTCGTAAAAACAAAATGGGCTGCGAGGTGTTTCGAGATATCCTAGTTGCTGCATCCAACTTGAAGTGATTTTAAGTGGGGACTTTTTAACTATTGTATTGTATTGTATTTCTCATAACTTCTTTGCCTTTTTTGTCTTCCAAACCAACTCTCTTAGGTCAAACGACTGACAATGGGTTTACTGCGCTCGAATGAAGAATCACGCCCATTGGTAACCAATGCGACGCCCATAACAACAACAACAACTGTGACGACTCCAGCCCCAACAACAACAATTCTTAAGTTTGCCCAGAATGAAACCAACAATCCCATTTACTCGAATGGCTATGTCAATGATGATTCATTCGAGCCAGAGAAGTTCATTGACAGCAAATTTGGTGACTCATGTCGGCAATCCCTGACGGCGATTCCTATGCTGGACAACCTAAATCTGAATGACAATAGTGAATTCAATCTTAAGAAACGTTATCTGCGTGAGACCAGCAGTGGTAAGTACAAACATGTTATGACCGTCTGTGCATTCAGAAATTAAGAGTAAAGGCCACTTTCAGCCAACTCCAGTCCGAAGATATTCGCCAATCGTCTGCGATTAAACAATGCATCCTTACGTTATGCCAATGGCACAAATACAAATACAAATACAAATACAGATGAAGATGAACTCGAATTGAAAGATGCCGGCTGGTATCAGGCAGGCATTTCACGTGATATTGCCGTGGAGGTGCTGAGCAGTAAATCCCCTGGTGCCTTTTTGGTACGTAAAAGCTCATCAAAACCAGGCTGCTATGCACTTACGCTGCGCGTACCTTCACCACCTGGTCCCAAGATAGTCAACTATATCATTTTAAAAACAGCACATGGTTATAAAATTAAGGTAAACTGAGTGACTTAACGTATATCAGTATAGCATATTAACCATTGAACTCTATGTTATAGGGATTCCGTAAGGAGTTTTCGAGCCTCAAAGCATTGATCACCCATCATTCGGTTATGCCAGAATTACTTCCTGTGCCCCTGGCCATGCCACGGCCTACGAATATGTCCTCCTCTCGTCGAAATCTCGATGACTTCGATACCTATGATTCACTACAAATGCTACTCAAATACTTACGCACCAAGGACATCGAGAATGAGTGAGAAGGAAGTTAGTAAGTGAATGAATGAGGAGAGCTCAACCCAATTCGAGATTTCCATTGGAAATGATGACAAATACTTTGTAAATACAAATAGTTAATGTAAAAAACGTATACTTGCGGATTGTTTACTTGCGTGCGTGTTGGGCATCCGTAAATGTGATATTATTAAATGGAAGCGCATTCCGAAAATGCACTACTTAGGTGCTCCAGAAAGTATCTAAAGGCAGCGTTCAAAGTAAAGTAAAGTAAAGTTAAAGTTAAATGTTGTTTTCGCATTTATTGTTAAGAAGAAATTAATCAACAAATTACTAAATGGAAAATATATTCAAGAAATCTAAATCGTTTTTCAATTTATCCAATATAAGAGAACATGGATGTCCTGTCAATCCTCTACATCCTTATAATTATAATAATTTCGAACACATTTTCTATGGAAAAGGGAAACCTTTTTCTTCATGCTAATTTTTTCATTGTCCCCTAAAAAAAAAAAAATGAAAACTTTTTGTAAGAAAGTTAACAATTTCCTTTTGTCCTTCGTAACTTTTATTCCTTTTTAGCGCAATTATCAGCTTCGTTACACGTGAACGCTTGACAAAAGAGAAAATAGAGAAGAAAAAAAAAATAAGTAAGTATAACAGAAAATCATTTGAATAATTGGCACGAATCCCTGTAACTGTTGATGCCAATGAAGCGTGTCTGGGAAATGCGCCCAAAAAAGTCCTTTCCATTTTGATTGTCTTTAAACATTCAAAAGGTTTTTTCTTTTTTAAGATGAAAACATTTTATCTTTTTTAAAAAATTCATTCCTTGTTGTAGGAACAAGTAGGACAGGATTCCTCCAACTCCAACTCCAACTGTCGCCAAACATCATTTTGATTAATATTTAATAAGAAAATGTGAAAATGTTGAGTGATGAAATCAATTACTTGCCGTTGGCTTTGAATCTTCAAAAAGGAAATATGTATTGTAAGAATGTATATGGAGGGATTCTCCTAAGAGGTTTATGTCTATCCACTTACCCACCAACACCACTCTGTCTACCCTCCACTCTCCTGACTAAAATACAAGTTGTCCACACAAAGTTTTTAATTAAACATTCTCAATACACGCAATCCTAATGGTGCTTTGAGGACTTCCTTCTTTTTCAGTTGGTTGCATTTGACGTGCGTCTCGGATTGACAGGACACAGCAGCAGCAGCAGTAGCAGCAGCAGAAGGACAATTTCCTTTGTATATTACTATAATAGCCAAGGAATAAAGCTGTATGAATTACTTTTTCATTCATGTCTCTTCATCAATGAATTTTCATTGGTTTTTGTTGGACTTTGTTGCTTTTGTTCGTCAATGTCCTTTGTTGAAAATATAAGTTCTTCTTTTGAGAAGAAAATGATGAAATGATAATTTCCATTTAAACTTTTTCATTAAGATAATTAAAAAAAGAAAAAAAAATAAAAGACACTCGTTTCTCTTATTACAATGCAATATTAATGTCTTAGTAATTTTTTGAAAATTAATATTTGATAGACAAAGCGACAAAACAATTTGAAGTTTAACAATAAAAATTGTTGACTTTTATTTTTCTCCCAGTAAAAATGCTATGCTATCAGCATCGAATAAAATGAAATTTCAGTGTTCTGTGCCTGTTAGTGTTTACAGCAATGTCCTTTTTTTCATCTACATGAATTTCACAGAATATTAGTTTTTCCTTTAGTCCTTTATTTGCTAACGATGTCAGCTACCCTTCGAGCACCGAATTACATCCGCTGGTGAATGAATAAAGGAAAAGGAAGTCATACAAACGAATTGTTCATTCATTGCCAAAATATACACAAGCAACAACAACAACAACAACAACAACAACAATGACATGATGATAACAGGATAGTAAGGACAAATAGTTAGTTTTTTTATAGTTTGCAAAGAACAATCGTTAAGATTTGCATTTTTTTCAGGGAAATGACTTTTTGGTAATTTTTTGTAATTTTTTTTTTTTTATTTTGTTAAGCTCCATTGAATTACCCAAGGCTCTCAACATATTTACATGGATGCTGTGAAGCGTATCCTTGCCAAAATTCACTTGTAAAATGTGTGTAATTTTGATAAGCAGCCAAAATTTGCTTCCATTTTTTTTTTTACTTGTTTATCTTTTTTTCACTTTTAGTTCTCTCTCTCTCTCTCTTTGTTCTTATTAACTTTATTGTTTCGCACATGAAAAACGTAATCCTTGTCAACATTCTTCGTTACTATCGTCATTATCATCATCATCAAATGTCCTTAAAAGATACTGACAAGTCTTGTTTCGTTCTCTGTCTCTGTCTCAGTCTCTTTCTCTATGTCAGCTTCTGCCTCTTGAATGAGTCTGTCTATTCTGTTCTATTCTATTGTCTGCTTTAATGGCTGCGCTCGAGTAATACTTCAAACTGTCATAACAAGTCCTGACATTATTGTTTGCGGTTGTAAAGTTTATGTCATTTTTAGAGGTGGCGAGTGGAGGGAAATCACCGGAGAGAGGCTTACGAAAATTCCTTTAAAAAGTGAAATGTTTTCATTTTCTGTTTATGGTCTCTTTTTAGTAGATGCACAATCTTTGCTACAATGTTTTCATTGAAAAGACAACAAGACTCAAAAAGGACATCTTATAATTGCTCAATTTTAACAAATGTATATTGCACTATGCACTATTTCTAGCTCATTCATATCCATCCATATATGTAAGTAAATGGCTATGGCTTTATCTCAGATCCAATTTCTAGACCAAACCAAGCGCACACACACATGGCTTGCCACATGCATTTTGGATTTCATTTTCGTCCACACTTTGCAAATATGGAAACTTGACTAAATCATTTTGTGGTGGTTTTCATCAAGCAACAGTGGTCGGTCGACCCATTTTTGTTTGAAGTTATCCATAGCGTTGGTGTTGTTGATGTTATTTTTGCTGGTTTATTTAACCCAAATCAAGTGACATCACTAATTCCGAGTGTTGTTGCTGCCGCTAACCTCTTAGTGAGTGATGCTTTCCTTTCTAGTGAGTGCCATTTGGTTTTTATTGACTTTTTAGAAAATCTGAGTTTTTGCGGTCAAAAAGAAAAAGTTATTTCTGTTTTTGTTGTTGTTTTTATTATTATTCTGGCTTTATAGCGTACGAAGCTTTTAAGTACTTGACTGACTACTCTAAGTATAAAGTGAAAAATGGAAACGGAAAGAGATTGAAGTAGAAACGGAAAAAACTTTGCATTGGCAACACTCATAAAGTTCGAAAAGCACAACAGCTACAACAGCAGCAGCAACAACAACAACAACAACACCACCAACAAGAAGTGCCATAAATGCACTGCAAATGCAATTTTGAACAACATGTACGAGGTGTATCCCAAAAGTATAAAACTCTACACGGATATTATTCTCTTCTACCATATTCATGGTATTTTTCGAAATTATTCCCAATTGACTGAACATTTGCAATATAAATAACACATTCGGTCGATGAATGCGGCAGCTTATGAGTTTATATGAAGTCAGTGCTTCCGTTCTTATCCCACAGAGCTCTCTGTCCAATTAACAAAAGTCAGATATTTGTGGAATATACCTCGTATACACATTACATTGTGATTTTTGTTGCTGTTGTTGTTAATATGTTGTGTTAACAGAGATGAATAGCAATAACAACAGCAACAACAACAACAACATTAAGAAAATTTAACAAAAGGCAAAGGTAATGTTTGCAACAACAACAACAACTACCACTACTACTGCTACTACATAATATGCTCGTATATTAATGCAATGTATGCACTCAGCACCATAAGAACACGAACGCCAACGACAAAGACATTGCCAACAAATAAAAGTACGAGGGCAACGACAACAATAACGACGACGACAACAACAACAACAACAATAACATGTTAACAAATGGCAGCAACAGGAATCCGCTCTCCCCTCTCCCACTCTCAGACTCACTTATGCTCACACACACACACACACACACACACACATATACACACACACAAACACACATTCTCACACTCGTATATGAACTCTTTTGTGCATTGAGTTGCTGGTATCCAAGCTTAGGCAAAGCTTAACAAGCCCAACTCACTCGTTCTAGTACAATATTCTACATTCTACTTACTCATGCCATTAAGCTCCAGCAGAGGGAGCTATTGTTTCTCTTCTGTCTTTTCTTCATTTTGTTGTATTGTTTTTTGTTATTTTTGTTGCCGTTGCTGCATTGTGGTGGCTTTTTGTTTAATTCACTTTTGTATTCTTGCTGCCTAGGATTTTATATGCACACCCTGCATCCTGCGTTGGATGTTGTCCACCATGTTGCCCTGATCAACATCCTAGTTGCATTGTCTACTTTTATGCATGTAGATTTTTCCAAACAAAAGTTGAAAGCGACAATATTGAATATAGCAACACCATTGTAGTATGTCAGCCTTTGTTATGCGCCTCGAACACCAGAGGAGAAGAGAAGAACAATGGACACGACACAACCCAATGTAGCTTAGTAGGTTTATTAAAATTTATACTTAGTTGCACTTGGTTTGGTATAGTTTGGCTTAGATGTGCTTAAAGAAGTTTTTATAGTTTTTTGAGAGAATGAATTTAAAGTAAAAGTATAAACTTGTATAACCGCATTGAATTGTTTCTCTAGGCTGTATCACCCACTTTCCGCAGCCTTTGGACAGTTACAAATCTGTTCGGTTAACTCTTTTTGTTAAACAATTTACGTTTATTTATGCGTTTCCTTTGTCGCTTTGCCCTCGATGCTAATAAATTAAAGGATTAAGTCACTCACACCCCAGTCCAAATTTCATTTCGAATCCGAATCCTTAAGCCAATACGGGATACCTGCCTGTCGGATTGCCAATGTGCAATTTATAACACTAAAAAAGGGGCACTCAACGACAATTGAGTTTGCTTGGTCCGTGAAGACCTTATCGAGCATGGCCATAACGGGGCCAAGAACGGCAGACGGCATTGGCGATAATGGCAACACTATGCCCGAAGACTAACAGCAATCAGGACAATAAAATTGGCGACAATCGGCGGAACATTGCGGTTGCTTTCAATTGAAAAGTTGCGCAATAAAGATTTTATTGTGGCACTGTTTGTGTATTTGTGTGTGCATGCGTACGATATGAGTTTAAAGGATTCGCACATTGGTTGAATAGAACAGAGAACTGACTCACTCCTCCACTAAAGACATTGTTTACATCGAAAATATTTCAGACAAAAGAAAACTTTTCCTGCAAGATTAAACTAAACCATGCAACAACAATTAAGTACGAGTACTCAACAAAAGAAAAATGGACGTTGGAGAAAATCCTCAAAAACAATGGTGAGAATTGTTGAAAAAATATCGTACAGCATCGCATCGCATCGCATTGATGCATGGCGAACAAAGGAATCCGGAACCAAATAACAAAAGACGGAAAACACTTGCAAACTTGATTTAACGCTTGATAGGTGGCAACGGCAAAGAGTAGAGGCAGAGAGTTGCTCTTCTAAGCGGAAATTGAACGTCACCCGTCGCCATCTTAATGGCGTTAAAATGAAAACGAAGGCACAAAGTGTTACGTGATGCTCGCCAACCTTGAAATATTCCAGTCACGTCACAGGCGATAACAACAACAACAACAACTAAAAGAACATAGGATTTGTTCAGCAATTTTCACCATCAACGCTAGGATTTTGATCCGTTAAATCGAATCATTTTAGCGATTTTCCTCTGCTAAAAGACAACGACTTAGCCCTGTGTTCTTCGATTACTTCTCTGCTCTCCACTCCACTCCACTATTTTGTGGCAAAGCTGTCAATTTTTTAATTTTCTTTACGCAAATCCAAAATATAAACCGAAAAAAAAAAAAAATCTCTGGATTTAAGTGCCGCCGCTGCCTTTCGATGAGTTCAACCAAAACAAAACAAACTAAATTAAAGTAAAGTGAATATTTGCATTGAAGACTGAATCTGCTCGCACTTAACTAAACTGAATTGGTTTCTCTGCCACCCCCACAAACGATTCATGCCATCATGACACAGAAATAGGAAGAGCATAGTAGTAGTAAACGAGCTGAATGGGAATTTATGTGTTGCTCAGACGCAACCGGAAGGAAGCATGTCGTAGTCGATGTCGAAGTGACTTCAATAACAAGGGCAACGACAAAAAACAAAAAAACAACAGCAGCAGCAGCAGTAGCAAGGATTATCATTACATGTGTGCGTAAATATCCTGTTTCTCTCCATGTACGTACGAGTATTTGTATCATCGTTTCGTTGTTGTTTGCTACTCAATCAGAACAAATGTTTTTAAGGACTCTTTCCCTTGTTACACGAATTCGCTCTCTGACTTTGTTCCGCTTTCTTGCGATTCTAATCTAATTTTATTGATATTGATACAACAACAGAAACAAAAATTACAACAGTAACAATTTTTGCAATTTTACTGAGAGTCTACACGACTATATACAAAGATACATGAAGATGAAGAAGAATTTAGGACAAAATGTGTGTTTACAATTTTGAATGTCAAAACAACAGATAACAATTTTTCAAACCTCCAAATTACAATTACTGGGAATCTTTATCATTTCAAAGGAGCTTAACTTATACTGAGAATCGAATCGAATTTCAAATCTAAAGACAGTAAATCAAAATTAACTAAAATCCAATCAAACTACTACTTATTATAATAGACACTACTTAAAGTTTTACAATCAAAATTTCCTGATTTAATTATAGAAATTGATATTCGATAATTCTAATCGAAGCAATAGCAAAAAAATGACAACATTATCATAAATCATAGATTAATCACCTGATAAAGTGAAGAAGTACTTATACAAATTGATTGATTGATGATTATTTTTGAAGTTCTGATGATGATGGCAAAAACAAATATATATTAAAAAAAGATAACTTTGGCTATGCCGAAGTTGTAATACTCTTCACGCCCCTGCTAGTAGTCCGAGGGTCTTGAGGCACTTATATTGTCCAAATTCAGTTTCATAGTGCAAAAAACAAAAAAGTTTTTCTAGTAAGAACTTTCATTTGGATCCCGGTTTGTATGGGGAGTAACGCCCCTAGTGACCCGAGGATCTTGAAATTTATATGGTTGGTGATTTAGCTGATTCCGATAAATGTACTGCGTATGCTAAACAGAAAGCTCTGTGTAAAATTTTAGCTCTCTAGCTCAAAAACTGGGGGACTAGTTTGCATACATACAGGCAGACAGACAGACGGACATGGCTAGATCAACTCGTCTTGTCGCGCTGATCTAGAATATATACTTCTTCTATGTGTTACAAACTTCATGACAAACTTATAATACTATTCACTAACGTGAAGAGTATAAAAATCTAACCAAGATAAAAGACTATTATTGTAACTAAGTACAATAGTAGATGTTTAAGTCACGAAGTCAAAAACTAGCCATGGACCAATTTTCAAAGGTCACAGATAAATCTTATGAACATTTCATATGACCATTTTTATATAAAACCACAGTTTGACTATCATCTCAGACTCAGTTGAATTCTTAGATATGCTTCGCATATTAATATTATTGTTGGTGGTTGCATCTCAAGCTCAATTGATACCTTCGGCCAGGAAGCAATTAGGCGGATCTAACCAAAGTCCCGATGAGGAGAGAAAAGTGAAGAATTGGCGGTTTCAATTGAATGCATACGAGCGTTGGTTACGTATATGCATCAATAGTAAACCTAAAGCGAATGACGACATATTGACACGCATTGCTGGTGGTAATCTCGCCGAATTTGATATGCTACCCTATCAAGTGGGTCTACTGCTCCTTCAGCCTCCTGCTTCACTCACTCAGTGCGGTGGAGCTTTGATATCCGAGCAACATATCTTAACGGCAGCCCATTGTTTGTTTAAGGCTCGTCTCGCGCGAGTCTATTTGGGTGCTTTGACCTATGCGGATGACACGAATGCCACGGCAACTTTCGATGTTACCCGTCGGAATTTCATCATTAACGAACACTATTCTGGTTCTGGTGGATTAGATGATATAGCCCTAATAGAGTTACCCACTAAGGTGCCTCTTTCTGCGTCGGTACAGCCCATTAAGCTGGCAAGTGACTCTATTGAACAATTACTTATGACTGGTGATATTGCTACTACCTCCGGTTGGGGATATGTAAGTGACGCTGCTGTTGAGACTGGGCAAACTAATCGTCTTTTGTACTATGTGGATGTTCCCATACTAGACCAGGACGCATGCCTTTGTTCTTTTCTACCAGGTCTGGTAAATGAAAGCAAACACATTTGTACTAGTGGTGCTGGAGGGCGAGGTGCATGCGCTGGTGACTCTGGTGGTCCTCTGGTTACTTACTTTCAAAATCAAAGTTATTTGATTGGCATCACATCATTTGGCAGTGCCGGTGGATGTAAAATCGGTGCTCCTACAGTTTATACACGCGTCGCTGCATACTCCACTTGGATATTCCAAAAAATTGGACAAAAGACCAAAAAAAATTAACTTTACTTTATGAAAATTACTACACTTGTAAATCATAATAAATTTATTTAGCTAATATTGCATTAAAGCTAAAAATAAATCCCATTTTTCATTTGAAAAAGTGAATTGATTGCATTAATTTGAAGATTTCCGGTATCTTCAGTTCTTATCATGCATTGATCCGATTTAGATTTCGTAAACTGACGCAACCGATAACCGAATAAATAGTATAAATGTTAAAGTTCTCTTATAAAACTACATCGTATACACGTTCATATCTAATCGAATCAATTTTTACTGATAGTTACAATGCTTTGCGTAAAGTGATGTGAAGTGGTGCCGAAGTACCCCATATTTGGTATAAAAGATGTTATTTATTCCAAAGTAGTCATCAGTTGATTGTTTCATTGTACGATTCACATTCAATATGAAGTTCCTTATTGTTTTGGCTATGTGTATGGCTGTTGCCACCGCATCTGTGCTCCCATTCGAGGTAGAGCCAGAGCTGGTTCACCGTAGCCTCGAGGTGCCTGTTCTTGATATTGAGGGTCGCATAACCAATGGTAACACTGCTGCTTCTGGTCAGTTCCCATATCAGGTTGGACTATCGCTTAAATTGAGTGCCATTTCCGCTGCCTGGTGTGGTGGTTCATTGATCAGCAACCAATGGGTTTTAACTGCCGCTCACTGTACCTCCGGGTAAGTTCAATTTTCAATCAAAGATACAAAGTATATACAAATAAATATGAATATAATCCTTTCATCACTAGTGTTCAATCGGTTACTGTCTACTTGGGTGCCACAGTTCGCACCAGTGCCCAGATCACTCACACTGTATCGAGCAGCAATATCATTATTCACTCCGGATGGAACTCAAATACCTTGAAGAATGATATTTCTTTGATCAAGATTCCTGCTGTCCCACTGTCGGCCAAAATCCAAGCTGTCACTTTGCCTAAGATTTCCAGTTCATACTCCACTTATGCTGGTGAGGCCACAATTGCCAGCGGCTGGGGCCGTACCAGTGATAGCTCAAACACTGTCGCCAATAACCTCCAGTATGTCGAACTTAATGTGATCAGCAATACTCAATGCGCCGCCACCTTTGGACTCATTGTCACATCTTCGAACATTTGCGTAGCCACACCCAATGGCAAGTCAACCTGCAATGGTGACTCTGGTGGTCCATTGGTCTTGAAATCAAATCGCGTCCAAATCGGTTTGACATCCTTCGGTGCTTCTGCTGGATGCACAAAGGGCTACCCAGCTGCCTTCACCCGTGTCACCAGTTATGTAAGCTGGATCAAGGAGAAGACCGGAGTTGCTGCCTAAACAAATCCAACAACATAAAAATGTTAAATAAAAATGAACTTTAGCAAAAAGAGAACTTTTTCATTGTCACAGTACATGTGCCCATCAAATCCTTAAATAGACTTTAAATGATAATTGTTTTGCATTGTTTCACAATCCACATATTCATAGATACTTTTATTCAACTAGAAGACGAAGACACAAAAACTTTTGTTGGCAGATGGCGGTGGCCATCTTCATATTAAAATTCATTCAATTTGTCTCACAACAACAAAGTAAGAAGTTTATAACAACGACAATTTGTCAATGTAGAGTGAGAATGAGAATATCTAGATACATTCATATGCTTCAACAGATACATAATATACATACATAGATACATATGTATGTAGTATGTAAATTATTAAAAAACAATTTTAGTTAATAGACAAAGTTTATCACTTTTCCTTCTTACATATTTTTCTAATAAATTTCTTTCTTTCTTTTATTGTTGTTGCTATGAATTTTTAAGTGAAAAATTCAAATGAAGTATAATGTGACGTCATCAAGACAACAAAGATAAAGATAGATAGATTGAAAAAAAAAAACAAGCAAAGCAGCAGATGCACCCAAGGCTGAAACTGAAGCAAAAGTAAAATTACCATTTGCAAAGCACTTTTGAAAATCATTTCAAAATCAAATAGAAAACGATTTGATGAAGCTGAACATTGAAGGATGCGTGGGTGGGTGGTTGGTTGCGTGGTGATGCAAAAAACCACAAAAAAAAAATCACAGAACCAACTTTTTGGTATGCAACCAACAAATCTTGTGGTAAACAAGATACACACACACACACACACACACACACAGATTCTCGCAAGTGCAACACAAATATTGAAAGAACGCGATGAAGAAAAGTTTTCTCAGCATTTTCAAAATTCATTTTGCAAACTTTCCAAAAACCACAAAATACCAAAGTTTTTTATTGCAACTACTAATTTGGATTTAGATTTGGATTTGGACAAGTTGAAAAGGCAGCAAAATTCGCCACTTCACTTCAATTCAATTGTTTGTATAATAGAAAACCGCACGCCATCGTCACCAATACCAATACCAACACCATTACATACATTATTTCAATAAAGTCACACAAAAATCACGAATTAATTATGTGCAGATACATTTGTATGTATCTATGTATCTTTTAGCCAATAACAAATCAAAGCAAAATGAAACATAGCAAAGTGAAATGATATTTAGTTAATTAACACATTTTGATAGATGATGGAAGCGGATGATGGTGATGGTGATGGTGATAGCAGTGACGCAACGAAATAATTAATTAAATAAAGTCAACAACAAATAAAATTTACCCTTATTGGAACTTAAAATGCCTGAAAATGTTTTTTTGCTGATTTGGCCAAATACAAATTCAAATATGTAATACAATCTCTGTTGCTTTCTGGCTTTTAGGCTTATTATTAAAGAGGAAATTTAGCAAAGGATGTATTCACATGAAATGCAGTGTATCATTTTTGGCTTATTCTTTTCATCTGTGTCTGTGATACATTTGAGTGAATGATTATACTTATATCCATAATTAACTCACACGCACACATTAATTAGTTAGTATCAAGTATCCCCTTATATGATTATCTAAGTATGTATGAAGAGTTTCCTCTCTTCAGTTGATTTCTATATTCTACTAAATATAACTAAGTAACACATAAATGTAACATATCTTTTGATAGACTGAGTATGAGTTAGTGGATAATTCATTTATTTTTATACTCTTCACGAAAGTGAAATAGTATTATAAGTTTGTCATGAAGTTTGTAACGCACAGAAGGAGACATCGCAGACCACATAAAGTATTTACGTATATTTGTGATCAGCTCGATGAGACGAGTTAATTTAACCATGTTCGCCTGTCCGTTTGTTCGCAGCACTAGTCCCTCAGTTTTTGAGCTAGAGAGCTGAAATTTTGTACATAGATTTCTTTTTACCAAATGCTAATCAAGTTCGGGAATCAGCCCAATCGGACCACTATGGGGTACCTCCCATACAAACCCACATTAAATGACAAATTGTACAAAAAAAGTGTCACTTAAACTGTGTTCTTTGTTGATACTCAAACTGTAACAGAGAGAATATAGTGATGCTTAATATAATATTTTTGTATACTCAAAACATCTTCTAAGACCATTTCAGACAATTGTAGTCGTTGGCCGAGGGTGCTAAGGCGTCGTTTGAGTATATGCACAATAATGCGTACGTGAGATCACGTCATAGGTTCTCGATACCCAGTTTTTTTTACAAGTCTTTTTTTTTTTTTTTTTAATCCTATACACTCTCTACACGTCTGACCTTCCGATCTTAAGGGTCGAGAAACTCTCTATAGCGACATACGCAGATGACACTGCTATGTTGGTGAGTGACATTGGCCCGGCTGTAGTCTCAGCTCTCCTGCAAAACCAATTGGGCCCCATGGGGCCTTGGCTGAAGAGGTGGAACATCTGCGTCAATGCAGAGAAATCAACGCATGTCACCTTCATCCTGATCCGCTCGATGTGCCCTGCTGTTTTCATCAATGTTGACGCCATACCAAGAAGCTCCACCGTAAGGTACCTGGGACTGACACTAGACAGGCGTCTCACCTAGCAATCCCACATTATGACCAAACGAAGGCAATTGGACCTGAAGCTTCGAAGAATAAGTTGGCTCTTCAGGTAAGACTCGAAGCTCAAGCTACGAAATAAGTTGTTTCTGTACAATGCCATACTGAAACCGGTATGGACTTACGGTATACAGCTTTGGGGCACTGCATCCAACTCAAACCTGGAGGTTCTCCAGAGGTTTCAGTAAAAGCTACTGCGGAGGATTGTAGGGGCTCGGTTATCCACCGAGACCTGCAGATTCCAATGATTAAGGAAGAAATCATCAAGTACAGTAACAGACACCTCATTAGGTTGGAAGGCAATGGCAACCACCTGGCATTGAACCTGTTGGACAACAGCAGCCAAACGCGACGCCTGAAAAGGCAACACCCACTAGATCTCCCATTCCGTTTCCCGGATGAGTGATTAACTCTTCCAAACACTAATGTGACTTACATTTGACGATGAAATTCGCTGGTTGTCGTCTAACGACAGTTGCAAATAAAGAAAATGGCATAAAAAAAAAAAACATTTTTTATTTCTATTTATTTTTTTTTTTTTTTTTTAAACATTGCTACATAAAATAGAATCTTACAATAACACAATAAGAAGATATAAAAGTTCCGTGAAGAGTATTACAACTTCGGCATAGCCAAAGTTAGTCATTTTTCTTCTTTCTTCTCATTGTAGACACTTTCCCAACTTTCATGGATCATTTAGCTTTTGTTGCGTTATTTTGTTTTGCTTTGTTTGTCTTCGCTTGTTGACTTTAATTTTCTGCCATATCCACTTCTTATTTCTTTTTTTTTTTTTTTTTTTTTTGGTAACGAGATAATTGTATAATGAAATCCAAATAAGAAACATCTCAGTTCCTTTAAAAATACTTTATTGTTAGATTCAAGTTTTCAATGTTTGTTTAGCCTCCATTTTTTGCTATGATACTCGTATCCTTTATTGTATTATATTTGATATGTGTGTATGTCCTTGTTTTATGTGTCTTGTATTGTATTGAAGTTGAGATTCATTGCATTGATTGAGTTTTTATATTTTCATAAAATAAATTTTCATATTGATTTCAAATGATATTCAGGACTCCTTCGATAGAAGCCAGCAAGGACAAGGATAAGGACAAGTACATGTAATATTATATACGAGTATTCTATATATAGAAAATAAAACGCTAAAATGCCAATGATTGTGGCCTATACACAAATTTGTATTTGTATCTGTTTCAGAGTTGTCTGTCGTTTTGTTGAATACAATGGATGCCTGTCGAGAAAGTTGTGTTATTGCCAGTAAATCCTTCAATTTCGGCTCTAAATTCCTTTCATAAGCAACAAACAACGACAATCCCATCCAAACCAATTGTCAAAGCCAAAGTAGTCAAACATTGAAAGATTCAAACCTATCGAAAAAGGATTTTCCCAGAATGCCAACAATTTATATAAATATATTTATGCACAGAGAGATAGAGAGAGAGAGAGCCACACCAAAAGGAAAGAAAATATTGTACAAGTAGTATAAGGAAAAATGAAAACGAAAAAGATGTAGTAGCAGCATTTGAAAACGGTTTCCTTAAATCTCATACCCCATCTAACGTCCCAACTTTGTCATCCACATCAACAACATCATCATCATCATGATGTCGTTGTGTATCAAAAATGTCGGTGAAATATAATAACTTCAGTTCAGTTTTGTTCAGTTGTGATGAGTTGGGATGAGTTGAGTTGAGTTGAGTTGTGTTGTGTTGAATTCAGTTTAGTTGATCCTTTCGCATAAAATTTGATGTCTTTTGATTTTGGCATCGGCAGCAGTCAGCGGCAGTGGCAGTAGCAGTAGCAGTGGCATTGGAAAGTTATTGGACAAATACGAGTAGCTATTCGTTGATATTGCTTTTTATTACAACAGGAACAACAACAACAACAACAGCCAGGACTCATATGAGCAGTGGCAGTGTATTTCAGTATCTTTGTTTGGATTTCAGCTTCAAAAAATATTTACGTTATTGCTTTCGTAACAAATATTGAAGGAATCCTTTAAGCAATTCATTTTTTTGTTTTTCTTCTTTTTATTCAAAGCTTTGACATGTTTGGCCTTCAATTGAATAATGACTCTGACTTTGAATCGACCGAATTCTACTATATTTGGTCAGAATAACTTCTATCATATTTATCAATATCATTTTCAGGGAAAAATAATATTATTTATTTCATGTTTATATCTTTTATCTATAATGGAACACAAAACATCTATTCAAATGTTCGTTGTTCATTTAAATCCATAAACGGTGCACTTTGCATTATTCTTCTTTTTTTGAACCCAGTCAAGGATATTCAGGAGTCAGTAGGGTAACAACAGCAACATGAACAAATACTATAAAAGCAAAGTTCTTGTCCGAGTTTCTATAAATTTAATAAAATCCTTACAAATGTCCTTATACACGCTTGTTAGACGCACATCCTTGTTGCCTTAACAACACACTAAGGCCAAAACACACTTATGTACGAGTACTTGTAGTTATCCTATTCACATGGCAGATCCTTCTTTGTTACTGCTGCTACTGGTCCTTCTCCTTCTGCTCCTGTTGTGGATGATGATGAAATAAACTGCTTATTTCAAATATCCTTGCAATCATTATTGTTGTTGTTGTTGTTGTTGTTGCTTTTGTTATTGTCCTTTGACAACAGACAAGATTGCTGCAATAAAATTTCGACAAGTGAACGAAAAATGAAGCACAGAAATGATAGAAGACGACAGCAGCAGCAACAGCAGCACCGAACAGGACCAGCCAGGCACAGAATTAATGTTGGTTTCATATGTTTTTTGAATTTGTTGTTCAGAGTTAGAGAATCTATTGGAGCAAGGAGGGAGTAGCAAACAAGCAGAAAATAATACAAAGTAGTTTAAGTGCACTAAAGGACAATAAAAGTATTGTTACTACTAGTAACAATTTTGCTTGTAAGCGTTCAACGTAATTATTCGATGTAATTTTTTCTCTTTTTTTTTTGTTTTTTTTTTTTTCTTCTTCTATTTTCTATTTGTTTTGGTTTTTTCGTCACTTTCTTTCTATCCGTCTTCATTTTTCTTTTTGGCAATTTTCATTACATTAGTTGGGATATTTCTCTCTCTCCATCTCCATCTTCATCTACATCTCCATTTTTGTCATTCTTCTTTTGTTAAGTTTTCCCACTTAAACTTCTCGATTTTTATTGTATTTATTGTTCATCATCAAAGTGATACACTCACTCACTTCTTCTTGGCTTCTTTTGTTGTTCTTTTCTGTGTCTTGTTTTTGTGATATATTTTCGTGGCTTTCGTCCTTTGTTTAGTTGTTCACTTTGACCAAAATTAATGACAACTGTCCGCAGCAGCTGACCCTAGGCGCATTTGTTGATATCCTGTCACTGTCATTGTCACTATAATAGAAGTGACTGACTGACATCCCAGTGGAATTTCAGTCTCATTCCCATTAAATCGAATGCATGCTACTCTTCTCTTTAGTATAAAATCTGTCAAGCTAAAGAAAAGTCAAGTTCAAGATGTTGCCTTAAGTTTCTCAGAACTAACAACAAATGTCAACTACAGAGAGTGGAACTGCTTGTGGCCAACCTAAAGCTTTGAGTTGAGTTGAGATGAGTTGAGTTGAGTTGTCGGCGCATTAAGTGAATTTAACATTAATCATCCTCGATTAAAGTCGCATCAAGCGTCATTAAGATGTGTACTACTATTGTACTACTATGTGCATCAAACCAAAACTACAACAAAATCAAATCAAATCAACTACAAAATAACTGTACATACTACATAATACTACATACTACATATATTGTGTATTTGGGTAAAGTATGTGAGGGATTGTCAGCAGCAGATTTCTCCTTCGCTCTTTCATAATGTTGCGACATCTCTTTTCGAAACTTTTCTTTCAATAGCAACAACAATTGGTGAAGTAAGTGAACTTTTTAAATTGCAAGCGAAGCATCTTGTCGTGGAAACCGCTGCGCTGCACTTGGCTAACTCTATCCGGCTGAGTTCCTCACCATTGCCATTCCATTCCTGAAGCGTTGCACTCAGACAACTGAAAATGCGTTTATAAAAGTTTTCAACAGCAATTTGTTGTCGTCGCACATGATTTAGCAACCCATACCGCCACCGAAACAACCTTATTCCATTCATTGCTATTCCCTATTCCATTCTATTGCATCCCATATACTTGTACAAGTACAATAAATCCTGCAAAGCTGATGCTTCCTTCCTTTCCCAAACAACATCATCATTTTGTTCATCTCAGTTTAAACGAAAAGTTATAAAACATTTATTGGAACAGCTGTCAACTTGTATATGACTCGCATAAATGGATCATCATAGCGTCTACATCTATGTGTCTACGACATGCCATGCCATGCCCTGGCAATCATACCTTCCTCCAGTTTCGCCAAGTGTATCCCAATATTGTAAGTGAGCTAATCAAGTTTGCCAACCAAATCGTTTAAGGCAAGTTTTCAATTAACATAAAGATTTGAAGGGATACGACGAGTACAAAAAGTACATGTAAATGTGTGAAATGGTCAATGGTTATGGGAGAAACGTGCCAAACTGATACTTAACTGAATTGGGGATCAACTGACTTCAACACCTCACCCAATTTGCCCTTGAATTCAAGAATAACTTAACACACATATACGCATATGTGTTAAACTAGTCAAGTATTCTTGGCAAAATGAGCAAACATCAACATATTTTTTTTTTTTTTCTTTAGCTTTTAATTGAAGTGGATGGATGGACACTTGTCCTTTTCATCTTTCCATACATGGTTATGCTGCTCACGTAAAACAATTTGAATTCAATTTTGCACAAATCAATTTTATCAAATCTCATAATAAATGTTGGTTGTCTTGATTTCTGGATGATGTCCTTATAGATATTCACAGATTATATTCTGTTTTGAGATAATCACACTGAACAAAGTGATAAAGGAGTTTGTTGTTATACTTAGAATTCTCACACTTCAATTTGAAGAGATGATGACACACGTGCAATCTGTCAAATATAGTAACATTCGCCAGAGATAATGTTTCCATATTCCGATGTCTTGTGCTTAATTGCAACTAAGCCACGCGTTTATTACTTTGTTCTACACTTAATTTTCGTTATTCTCCCCCTCTATCCACCTCTCAACCATTGATATTGTATATTGATATTTTTGGTTTTTGATGTCCAACACGATCAAAAATCTCAAGTGTGTACACTTCTGATAAGAAGTTTTTTTTTTTTTTTTTTTTTTGGAGAGCATTGTCTCGACCCCTGAGAGCTCTTCAAAACAACAACTTATTAATAATATCAATAAATACACTTAATTAATGACCGTCCATACTATAAGATACTCTAATTTTGTGACGTCCAGTCTCAAATATATTAGGATTACTTTGTGAATAACTGAATATTGGTCATCGTGAATTATTGTATATGGCATATCTAATGTCTGATAAGAATATTTGACGAACTAAACAAAGAAAGAACCAACAACCAACAACATCTATTAGTTTACTCGTAGCAATTGATAAAGAAGAAATGGGAATGAATATCAAAGGTGTAAGTGTAATAAATTATTAAGTATAATGTATTTATTCCCATCCTTTGTTCTATTGTAATATTTTTTATATTTTTTTTTTTTTTTTTTTTTTGCGAAATTCAATTCAATTCCGATAAGAGATTCAAGAGATTATTCAAGGTGCCCGCTCGCTTATAAAAGGCAGAATGATTGATAATGCAATTATTTGTCTACAATTAACGTTCAAGATGAAACTACTCGTAGTGTTCGCTTTGGCTATTGCCTCCGCTTCAGCAGGATTCCTATCGCCACACGATAGGCCAGTCCACCCTCGTGACATTGAGGTGGCAGTCGGTGGCATTGAGGGGCGCATTACAAATGGACAAACCGCAGCCTCAGGACAATTTCCATACCAAGTTGGACTTAGCTTCCGTAGTAATAGTGGCAGCTGGTGGTGCGGTGGATCCATTATTGATAAATCGTGGGTTGTGACAGCTGCTCACTGCACCAGCGGGTAATTAATTCACAATTAATACAATTGTTGCAAATAAGAATTGTTTTCCTTTGCTTATTCTATATTTGTAGTGCTTCATCTGTGACAATTTACTTTGGTGCTACTGTTCGTACTAGTGCCAAGCTCACCCAAAATATTGCAAGTTCCAATTTTATCCAACATGCCAGCTACAACTCTATAGTACTTGCCAATGACATTTCGCTCATTAGGACCAACGCTGTTACCTTCACAAGCTACATTAATAAGGTTGAACTACCAAGTATCTCCTCCAGCTACTCAACTTATGCAGGTCAACAAGCTGTTGCTTCAGGATGGGGAAAAACTTCAGACTCAGCGACTGGCGTTGCAAATACTTTGCAATACAGTACATTCCAGGTTGTCTCAGTTGCCACCTGCCAATCTACCTATGGCTCTCTAGTCGCCTCTTCCAAGGTTATTTGTGTAGCTACACCAAACAAGGTCTCTACTTGCAATGGTGACTCCGGTGGCCCATTAGTTTTGTCTAGCAACAAGAAACTCATTGGTGTTACATCGTTCGTCGCTAGCAAAGGTTGTGAATCTGGTGCTCCTGCTGGCTTTACCCGCGTTACCAGTTACTTGGATTGGATTAAGGACAAATCTGGTGTTTCCTATTAAATTCTTTGTCTTCCTAAATAAATAATTAAAACAATTTCTATATTCAAACGAAATCATCATTTGTTTTTGCTTTTGAAAAAATATAAATTTAAACATTCAACGGTTCAATTTGATTTTCCTCAGAGATTGAACAGCACTGAAAGAAAATTGTGTCTGCCGCCCTGGTATGTTGTATCCAGTGTTGTAAAACAAAACAGTTACAACAGCTGATGATAACAAGCTAAAGTAGAGAAATATTGCTATTCTGCTGTTTGCTGTTTTTGTTGCTAAAGGAGTCGTCAAAAGTAGAATGTTTTCAATGCCGCGTATTTTTTAAATAAAACATTGTAGGCTGAATTATGGAAAATATTGTTTTTGGTATAAAAAAATTGAAAATTCACCAAGGAGCTGTAGAAAATCAAATTTTAACAGAAAACCGGTACACAAAATTCAAAATGCAAAATTAGTTTTCTTCTTATAAATACTTATACACAACAATTCAATCAATCACACAGTCAATTGCCGAACGTTATCCCCTGGCCGGAAATACCAACGGTTTTAGATAGCACAACAATGTTCACAATACCCGAAGATGTCCCTCAATCAAGTTCAAAACGTGGCGAAAAAGATATGTCAAAAGACAGTAGTGATGATTCCAAAGATGAGGACGACGAAGTCGCCAGCTCCAGCAGTATTCGGCAACGCAGTATATGTCGTCGACGCATGCCTTCACGCGCCTCTAAAGATTCTTTAAAATTGGTACGCACCACAATAACAAAGCCTAAAAAACGAGCGACAAAAGAGTTCAAAATTTGCCAAAATTTATCGGATCTCAAAAAAGTTTACTTGAGAAAACATATCACTAAATTTAGTCCCACCAATTTAGAGACTATATTTGAAGAAGATGACGACGATGGCAGTGTCAATGGTGAAAAAGATAATAGCAATATCAACGATATAAGATCCCAGGTGCGTGTGGTGAAAATTGGCAACAAGAAACTAAAGCGTTCGATATCGTTTGGCGATGGACTGAATACAACAAAAACACTTATAAAAAAACGACGCCTTAAAATCAAGAAATCCTTTGGAAATAAAGCGCCCTTAATTAAGAAAATGTCATTGAGTGAGTTCTATGATCGCCTAAACAAAAGTTTCGACAGTGCGACAATGGCTGACAACGAAGACGACGAAGAATCATCCAATAAGCAGCAGCAGCAACAAGAGAACAACACATCATCGTCTTCCACAAAATGTCCAAACTTCGTCGCAGACATGCAAATGGATGTCGTCATTGCCAACAATTGTGATCGTAATGATGATGATGATGCGGATGATAATGAAAACACTTCAATGCATTAGATTAAGACTGATCCGTAAGATTAGAAACGAAAGGAAAGGAAAAAAAGAAAATAGAATTCTTAAAGAATATTATCTTAAATTGTTAAGTAAATGATGACACTCAAATTGTTCATTTAGTGTAAAATGTACTATTAATGTTCGCTCATAATTTGCCCATTATATCATTGATCTCTATATAATGGGCTACATTATCAGTTTAATTTAATAATAAAAAAATGAAATGCAACAGCAATAACAGCAGTAATAAGAATGTTAATCGCATGTTGCTCAAAATGTAATTTAACATTTGGTTTTTATTATTATTATTATTATTTTTTTTGTAATATTTTTTTTGTGTTGAATCTTGGATTTTATTATTTTGTTTTTGCACTTTTCATTTCATTGAACATATCACCAGGCAAAATAGCCAGAGCCACCACCGCCGCCGCCGATTTGATTTATCTGCTTGGCTAAGCACACGACCAACTACACCAACAACAAAATTTCCTAACAAAATTAAGTGCTAACTCATAATTATGCGAAAAAAAATGGAGCTGCATAAATAATTGACTGTTGTTGTTATTATTATTAATATTTTATTATTTGCAGTTTTAATTGAATTACAAAAACAATCCAAAATGTACACTAAAAAGTCGATTTCCTGCTAGAAATTTTACGGATGCCTACATGCAATTCCTGAACGGAAAAAAGGGACATCTGAAAGGCGGATCTCTATCACATATTTATGAACATATGCACATACAATATGGTGCATCATCATCATCATCATAATTGAAGGCGAAGGCATTCACTTGTGTGGGGGTCCACACCCATTTCTATTATTTTGTTGCTATTAAACGTCATGTGTATGCAAATGGAAGCCGGCAATAACCTTGATTTCAACAAACAGCTATTGAAAAGACTGACAATACACAGCCCAAAGAAAGAAAACAACTTTAAGCTACTCTACGATAATACGATGATGATGAGCATTGAAAATTAGAGGCAAACAATGAAGATGAACAGAAGACAAACAGACAATTATACTAAAAACAATGGATGGATGATGGTTGGACAATTAACATGATGATGAGACACAGAAAAAGCAACACATAAGTAAGTACATATGTATGTACAAAGTAATAATATCATTAAATGAAAAAAGAAAAAAAATACACAAAACGTGGCAAGAAAACAGCAAACATGTTTCAAACACATTCACAAATCTGCGTCTAGTATAATCTACCCGTCTAATAATCCCCGTCTTCAATTTCAACAAGCTCCGATCTTGGCTCGGCGACCACAACAGCACCACAACATTTTCTTAACGAAAGCACTTGCAATATTTACCGCATACTATGGACTCCACATACACATGTACACGCACAACTCAGCTTGGCTCAGTTCAACTCAACTCAGCTCAGTTCAGCTCACTCAGACACGTGACGTAATCGCGTCAACTGAAAGTGAGTCTGATGTTTAGCTGTTAACGGCTTATTTCTTAAATTGGCAACTTCATTTCAACAACAACAACAACAACAACAAAAACAACCGCAACTATCATACATCAATTTGGAGCATGCGGCATGAGGCAAAGGGCTCTAACTCCAAACTGAACCACAACAAATGTTTCTCATTCGATACATCAAATATCATAGAGCAGCGCTGCTGATTAAGATGTAAGTAAGTAAGTAAGTAAGTAAATGAAAGACTTAAGTAACACAAAACACCACAAGCTAAGCTTTGAATAGATTTCAGTTTTGATCTTCTAAAGCGGCGCATGAGCCACCACTGCTTTCTTATGATATCATACAATACATGTAAGTATATAAAATATATACTAAGTAGTAGTATTAGTAATATGTATAAAAATATTGTATAAATTCAATTGAATTGAATCAAAATAGAAATGAAAAATGGAAATGGGGAAAGAAATGTGGAAACTGTTGCAAGCAGGTAAACGCAAACAAGGGAGAAAAGTTTATAAAAATGCTTGCCACATGCGCCTAACTCCACAGTACTGAATCAGAAGCGCGTGTGGCCAAATCGCAATAAAAGTCTCCGAGAGATCAAACTAACCATTGAAGTGACCATTGAAACAAGGCAATCCGTCATAAAAGTGAATACTAAAAACTAAAGTAAACTAAACTGAACTGAAAATAAATTAAAAAAGAAAAGAAAAGAAAAGAAGTGAAGTGAAGAGACAAGACGAGACGAGACGAGAAGTGAAATGAAAAGATAGAAGAAAATCGTGCAATCAAAACGGGAAAAGCGATCACATCACATCATAATTCAATGAAAATTATACATTGAATTAGTTAATTGAATGAATTATTAATTATTATTAATATTAAATGCGTAAAAACATAAAAGGAATTAACGCTTGCAAATGTTGTTTACACAATCGCTTGGCATTTCTTCGATCATTACCACCACGACCATCAGCAGCGGCACCATTACCACATTGCCACTGTTATTCGTGTTGCTGTGTGCTGCGGGCACTGGCCCAATGACCAATGTTGCAGCGCTCGATTGGAAACAAGTGAAGCCAATGTATTTGGTTTCAATGTTTCCGGCGCAGTTTGACATGCAGTCGGCGTTTTCTTCGTCTTCGTCATCTTCGACTTCGGCTTCGGCTTCAACAGAGCACGATACGGAAGTCATTGAAGGCATTGGGGCAGAGGATAATACTGAGCTACCTAGGCATGAGCGAGAGCCTTTAGTTCTTAATTTAGAAACAACACCATTGCAGGATAGCATGATGAGTGAAGGTGCCATGGCAATGGATCGAATTTTTGGTGGCAATGTGGGCAATCCACATTGTTTCCCTTATCAGGTTGGCATGCTATTGCAGCGGCCAAAGGGTCTATACTGGTGTGGTGGTTCCCTAATATCGGATGAGTTTGTGCTGACGGCAGCGCATTGTGTAGATATGTGAGTGTGATTTAAAAATATATATATAATTCACGGATCTGGAATATTACTTACTTATATTGATTTAATTATTTTTAGGGCAAAACGTGCGCTCGTCTTTCTCGGTGCTAATGAAATTAAGAATGCTAAGGAGAAAGGTCAAGTGCGTTTAATGGTACATAACAGTAATTTTCTTATATATCCGACATGGAATCCAAAGCGCCTAAAAGATGATATAGCTCTCGTACGATTACCACACTCAGTTAGCTTTAACGGTGCGTCCTTTTTCCCCCCATTTTTGAATATTACGCTTACGATAGTAGTTAACCCTTACCCCATTATCCATTTTCAGACCGCATTCATCCAATTCAGTTACCTAAGCGTCACTATGAGTACCGCAGCTTTAAAAACAAACTCGCAATAGCTTCCGGCTGGGGACGATACTCGACGGGCGTACACGCCATTAGTAATGTCCTGCGATATGTCCAACTCCAGATCATTGAGGGTCATACATGCAAACGTAATTTTCCACTTTCGTATCGCAGCACAAATATTTGCACGAGCGGACGTAATGCTAAATCAACGTGCAATGGTGATTCCGGAGGTCCTTTGGTGCTTCAAAGAAAACATTCAAAAAAACGGGTACTCGTTGGTGTAACCTCTTTCGGTAGTATTTATGGTTGCGATCGAGGCTATCCAGCCGCATTCACAAAAGTCGCTTCGTATCTTGATTGGATAAGTGATGAGGCAGGTGTGCACCCACAGCAGGACACTACCGAGGCAATCTTTTTTGACAAATATGTGAAGAACTACGACAAATTCCATAAGCGGCGACCCACAGTCAGTAGTACAGAGCTTAGTGATGAGCCCGACGACTTGGATATATTTTACAAAAAAAAACAAAAACCCGAAGTGTTACTACGATCTCGTCCTCTTGATACCTTTAAAGGCGAAAAAGATAGATTTAAACTAAATCCTGAATATGAATTTTACTTTCTGTAACTTTCAACATATATTAATTATAATGTAGAATAGAAATGTTTGTATTCATTTTTTTTTTATATTGATGCTTTAGAGTTGAAGTTTTGTGTTGTTCTCAATCCAGTCCAAGAAGGAAGTGACACGTGTAAAAACACCTGGCCATCCCTTTTCACAGCCCAAAGCAATACCAAAGGAAGTAATACCAACCAAAGTGGTTTTTTCATTATCGTTAACTACCAAAGGGCCACCGGAATCGCCACTGCATATTGATGTGCCTCCAGTAGTCTTGATACAAATATTACTGGGACTTATGACACCCAAGAACCAAGGAGCGCATCCAGAGTTTGACATAATGGGCACATCAATCCAACGTAGTTTGTCTGTAACAGCGGTTTCCTCTGTAAATATATTCATTTCATTTAGTTATCTGTAGATTTAATTTACTTTTCATTTTACTTATTATGTATGTAGTAAATACTTACGATCGCTGGTAAGGCCCCAACCGGAAGCAATGCCTCTTTCACCATTGTACAATGGATAATTATCAGATTTCTTAGGTAGATTCACAGGTTGAATGTGTTGATTTAACTGGATTGGCACTGGCAACTTAATCAATGAAATGTCGTTCGAAAGCGTAGCTGGGTCCCAATTTTCGTGTACAATGACATTCTTTGTCTCTACAAAGATTATCTGTTGACCTTTTTCTGTTTTGTTTGAACGATCCCAGGCACCTACATAAACATCCACACCAATTGTACTAAAATTACCAGATTTAATGAATATTAACCCTTCATATATGTACAATATCAGTTTTGATAAAGCCTTACAGTGTGTCTGTGCAATGTGCTGCAGTGACGACCCAACGGTTGGAGATTATGCTGCCTCCACACCATGCGGCACCGCCTCTAACATAAAGCAATAATCCGACCTGGTAAGGGAATTGGTTGCGTTCAGCAATGTTACCATTAGTGATCCTGCCTTCTGGCTGAGACTGTAGCTTAAAAAAAGGAATTTTGTCGTCCAAATGCAAAGGTTTCACATTTTTCCAATCTACGGCGGACACAATCGCGACCCCGACAATCAATAGAACAACGACAGACTTCATAACTAAGTTCTAACGCAACTACTATACTCACCATTCAATCAATGGCGTTTTATATAGTCCCAAAGTGGAAATATTTTTCTTATCTAGTATTTCAATAAACTAAACAATCTGATTTATGACGACAATTTGTGCTAATCTTAAGATTATCGAACTGGAAAAAATAATATTAATACTTCTAACCAAAACTTTGATTGCACATATTGTTTTATTAATTACACACATCGTACAAATATTTGTGCGACTTCCAATGAAAGATTTTTGATTTGGTTTTTGTATTTGGAATTTAATTGCCTACATTAACGACACCAGAATTCGTTTCAATCCAGTCTAAAAAGGATGTAATGCGTGTAAAGACTCCAGGCCAACCCTTTTCACAGCCCAAGGCAATACCGAAGGAGGTGGCACCAATCAAAGTGTTCGAACCATCGGCCAAGACTAAAGGACCACCGGAATCTCCATTGCAAGTGGAATAGCCACCAGTTGTCTTAATGCAAATGTTTGTCGGTTGAACTAGACCCATGTACCAAGGTGAGCAGCCAGCATTTGAGATGATTGGCACAGTTATCCAACGTAATATATTGGTGGCACCAGTTGCCTCATCACTAATCCGTCCCCAACCAGAAGCAATCGCTGATTGACCATTGTACGTGGAGTAAGAATTTGATTTAACTGGTAATTTAGCGGGTTGAATGTTCTGGTTAAACTGTATGGATACTGGCAATTTGATAAGTGAAATATCATTGGTGATAGTTTCTGGTTCCCAATTTTCGTGAACAATGACATTTTTCGTCTGGACGAAAATGATCTGTTGACCTTTTTCCGCTTTATCAGTACGATCCCAAGCACCAAGATACACATCAACGCCAGTTGTTCTGTCATTCAAAATTTAAAAAAAAAAAATAAAAACCATCATTCATTAACAGACACTAGGCAATTTGGCTATATATGATATGATATGATAACTTACAGACCGTCGGTGCAATGTGCAGCAGTGACAATCCATCGATCTGAGATTAAAGTACCTCCACACCAGGCTGCACCGCCTGTTACATAAAGCAAGAGTCCAACTTGGTAAGGAAACTGATTACGTTGTGCTACTTGGCCATTGGTAATCCTGCCCTCTGGTAAATTTGGGCTCCTTAAAATGGGCAGCGAGCTATCCACATGTAGGGGCTGCAAATTTTTCCAATCAAAGGCGGTTGCTACTGCAACTAAAGCACCCAATACCGAAAGACTTACAGCGAATTTCATTGCGGACAATGTACAACAGTAAAACTGAACAATCGGTTAGCCATTATTTTCTTTTATATTGTCATCAGTTTCCAACTATTGTAAATGATAAGAATAAAATTTATTGCATAGATTTAAAACTACAATAATTAGATAGCAATACTAGATACCGTGAAGATATATGGGTTGTATTACCAATTAAAGTCAAGGTTTGTAAGTCTTAAAATTCACACACAAATATTACATATTCCAGAAACTTATGACAATATTCTATTAGACAAGGGTGGCTCGGAATGACAGGGAGTTTAGAAAATCACAATTTCACAATTTCTTCTAATATTAGTTCATCATCATATAATCACATATTGTGAATGGTATTATAATTTTGTCATGATGATTAAAATGTTCTGGACAGATTTTTTTTTTTTTTTTTTTTTTATGGAATATTTTACAATATTCTGTATCTCAAAAACTAGAGCTGCTCATATAGATAGATTCAAAATCAGTGACCTCGAATAATTAAATAAAAATCTAAAATTTTCTTTGAAAAAAAAAAAATTGATTTTGTTGTCTTATGTAATGCGGGAAGGTAAGAATGAAGGAAATAGCTGTATCTCAAAAACTAGACCTGATACAAAAAAAAAAAACTGAGGGCAAATTCGAAATCAGTCCCCTCGAATTACCATTAAAATTACCATTAAAATATTAAATGGGAAAAAAGTATATTTTTGTACCACAAATTTGGTGAGATGAGAAAAAGAAAGCCCTGAAATACTTTCATAACCGAAGGCCTTAGTAGCCAATACTTTATCGAAATGATAAGTTAGTCTCTTAGTTTTATAAATTAACTAATTGTTATACGATAAGTTTCATTGTTTTCAGGTTCACAAACATTTTTGACCGATTAGAATAATAAGTGCATATGTATATCATAAATCTACTAATTTATAAATCTATAATTTAATTGAAAAAGTTCCTTTAGAAATATCAAACTTCACTGAAACTTATTATTCATATACAATAATAATGCAGGAATATTATATTTTTTGAGATTGTTATGATTGGATTAATTTATATTTATTATAAAAGCAGAACATTTGCTATACTACTGTGATTGTCTAATAAAGATTGGACTTCAAAATTGTAGACAACCATAATGAAGAATCAAAAGATATTGCAGACTTATACATATCTGAAGAAAATTATGGAATTCCTAATGCATACCTGACTTTCAGAAGAGCTGTAATTATGGGGTATACAATAAGGAATATCTCAATAAAACTTAAAACTAATAAATTAAATTATAAAATACATATATCCGTCTATAACCCGGTGGGGGAATTTGATTTGCTAAGTACGAGTAGCTAGCTATGCCCCTACTCATAGCCATATGTGTTCAGAGACAGACATCCAAAATTGTAACGGCCAGGTTCAATCACGGTGGATGGAGAAGCGTAGGTGATCCAGAACCAGAGCATTGATAGCGTTTGGCGAAATCTCAGGAGAAAGAATGTGATATAGTTTGTTATAATTTAAACATATAGTAATACATGAAATGGATCGTGTGAGGCAAAATTAATTGTGCACATACTAAGAGCAAAAGGAACGAAATTTCTAGGGACACAAAAACTAAGATGACTGAAAAGCAACGGCTAATCAACAATACCAGTAATAAGTTTGTGAAGAAAGCTTATTCGTAGAAGAAATTCGGCGATTACTTAACGAAGAAAGATCAATAAGAAGAAGCCTGCTGGAGTATGAAGGCAAACGAACACTAGGGTTCCAATTTAAGCCACGAAGTGCAACAAGAAGGAATTGCTTCTGTACGGACTCAATACGATCTTCATGTATTCTGTATTGAGGGCTTCAGACGCACGAACTCGAATTCGAGTACTGGGCGGACAAGGGAGATGAAAAGAAGCTTGGTAGTGAAGGGATCATTAAATTCTTTAGATCATCTTTTAATAAATCCAAAAATATTTTTAGCTTTATTAATAGTTGAAGAAATGTGATGGTTAAAGGTCAGTTTAGGGTCAAAAATTAAAGAGGAAGGAGGAGGTTTATTTGGTTTTCGTTTTTTTTTTTTTTTTTTGTATTCGCAATGGATAAAGTCAAAGTCTATTTTATTTTCAAATAAATTAGAGATCCCTACAAAAGTTACAATAAGGTATACCAATTTACGAAACAAGTTTAAGAGATTAATTGAGATGGGAAACATGGTTAAGCGGAGATCGTGGGATAGAGAGTATAAATGATACGAGCGAATTATGGTCGGAATTGTCTTGTCTCATATAAATCTTTTCCTAATGTCTTTATTTGTGTGAAAGGTATGTAATCTTCGGTGGTGCCGAAATTACTACTTTTTCTTGTTTTTCTTTTAATGCAAGATGTGTTAAACCACTCCGTATATTCTCATTAATTTGTAATATTGAATTAACAAATTAACAACGCACGAAAATTTAATATCTCCGTTTTCAAGAGACAATTAACATTAATTTATTAAAATTTCCAATAGAAAGCATTTAATTTGAACATTTAAATACTTATTTATATTTTAGTACTATAAATGTCTCATTGTACTATTGCATTTTGGAATCTCTTTTTGCAAAAACAATTTTATTACGATTTAAAATCCATAAATTGTTGTTGAAAAAAAATGTATAAAGTATAAAGAAAATGGACGGAAGGAACAACATGCTAAATCTATAGATCTTTCTATTTTTGTAGCTTCCGTAAAAATGAATGTGCCAAAGTGGGCGCCAAGACAGGAAGAAACTCAATTGCATATAATTAGTATAAAATAATAATAATATTAATATTAGAATATACAATAAGTTGGAAATTAATTTTGAATTATGTTTGTTGCGCAGGTGAATTTAGAAAGTATTTGAAATCGTTCTGATCTAATTAGATTTGCCTGTCAATTGCCTATCGCAAAAACATACAAAAGTCCGCTGAACTTGTTTGTACTAAAACAAACACGTGTCCTTGACGAGTGGCTGGCAGACTGGCAGACTGGCAGATCTAATTAAAACATTAAATACTTAAATACGCAAGAGCGGTACGAGTGAGTACACGCTTCAAGTAAATAAATAACATTTATTTACGTATAATATTATGTGTATGAATATTAACATATAAAACTAATTGAAAAGAACCACAAAATACTAGTTTCGAACAACTTTCGAGAGTCAGACAAAACTCAAACTCAAGCAGTCGTTCCATTCAGACAAACAAACAAACAAACAAATAAGCAATCAGATGAATGAATTGTATGAATGAATTAAATGGGACTTACGGACGACGGTTTAAGTTTCAATTGTTTTAGGTGTGATTCTTGTTATTTGTATGTGACTCACGACAAGCAAATCCAGAAAGACGCACTTACGTATTTAATATAATACTATGTGTGCTTAATCTAATTTCATTAAGTGGGATTACCCGACAATCCAGATGCTATACTGAAATACTACTACTCATATACTTTGTATATGTATGAATCTTTACCCAAAATTAAAGAGATTAATAACAGAGAGTATTTCCCAACTACATACGTTGCTATTGCAGCTTGGGTGTCACCAAAGCTTATAACAACATTTTATCTTCTTCTTCTTCTTTATCTTTGCGGTTATTTTTAGTGACGCGTTTTCAGAAATTGTAAATTTCTCTCGCAAATATATCATACATAGTATGGATGAGTAGGCATACAAGATATATAGAATTCACGACAATTATTTTTTTTTTTTTTTTTTTTTTGCATTTTAATTTCCTCAATTTCTGTTACATTTTTATTGACACATAAAATATGATTCAGCAGTTGCAGCTGTGCCGCCGCTTCAACTCACTGAGCCAAACAAACAAGCGGCATGTGTTTCAGATTTATTAATAAACTTAAGCCAAATTCCCAAAGCTGTGGGCCACCTGTACAACAGGTCGCTCAGTTGTATTCCTTCAGAATTTCGCATGAATCTACAATTGAATACTTATTTTGTCAATTTCACCAACCAGCCAACCAACCAGCCAACCAACCAACCAACGCGACCTTTCCCTGATTCCTGTAATACAATGCAGTATGCCCCTTTTAGAATGAAAGTGAAACCGGTTTCACAGCTGCTTAACTCTACCCAGAATATACTCCCATCACAACGCCACTGTGAGAGCGTGAAACGTCGAAGCTGATGCCGATGCCGATGCCAATGTCGATGCCTGGTGTTCTGAGTTCTGATAGCAACTAGCAGCAGCAGCAGCAAATGCAACTAAGTTGCTCTAAAGCTTAGCTTAGCTTAAATCAACTCAAGACTTCAAGACTTAGCCAGGCTATATAAAAGCGTTCTGCGCTTCAGCGTGTTCAGTTAGTTTAAATAAAGAAACGCGCGTGGTCTTCGACTCGAGCGTTCTCAACGAACTTCGCCGGTCGGTTTAGTTTAACACGGTTTCAATTTAAATTACTTACTTACTTACTTACTTACTAGTTACTTGTGGATATAAGTATTACAATACAAACAACAACAATAACAACAACAACACCAATTACAACAGAACCAACAACAATAAGAACACGAAGAATAATGACACAGATTGCAGAAGGTCGTCACAACAGTGGCGGCGACGCCAAAGAAGGTCAAAACGCTTTCGTTAATGTTGCATTTGTTCATGAAGAGAATTTGGGTGGAGTGGGTGGCGTTGGAGGTGATAAACTATTCCGTCGAAAGAGTGGAAATAGCCTTCAATTGGATATAAATGGGCAAACCACAAAAAGCAATAACAATAATAATACGGATGAAAATGGCAATGGAACTTCAATGATTCCTTCGATTGATTTCGATGATCTTCTACCATTGATTGGGGAATTTGGTTGCTATCAGAAGATTCTATTTTTATGCATGATTCCTTTTGCATTTTTCGTAGCATTTGTATATTTCTCGCAAATCTTTCTAACACTTATACCAGAACAACATTGGTGTTCCAGTCCCCCAGAATTGGAATCATTGTCCATTGAACAGAGGTAAGTAACTGATAGATAACTGAAAATTGAAAAACAATAGAAATGAATATGGTTTCATAAACGGAAGTTATTGAAATTATCAGAGGTTCGAAAGGTTCGAAAAGATTGTCAATTCATGAAATTGGAATTTTTGTTGGTAGATTTTGCAATTTCAAGCTCAACTTTCTAATTAAATTATATTGTATTATAGTAGTCAGTCAGTGTCAGTGTTCACCTTGGTTTTGACAGTGCAATTCCGGTTTGAATTGTAGAAGTTCATTAAATTCAGTCTCAATATCTCTATTAGCTTTCCTTTCCTTTCATTTCGTTTCATTTCGTTTCGTTCATTTCCGATACATCAACTACAACATAATCACCACAGTCCACCACATTCATTCATATTGTATATTCTTTTGCGTGAGCGTATGTAGATACTATTACCATTCAAGCGTTAAGACTTGGACCTAGTGGACTAGAAGTACCTATGCAATTAACTAACTACACACTACTACTCTATGTTCATTGTGCACCACAATTTGCAGTCGAGCCAAGACATGCGTCATTGAATCGTTTGAATTCTGATTCTAGATACTTGTTTGTGAGTGCAACTAAGCTGAAAATCACTTCGGGCTCACCTTGGAGTAGCTGGAATTAAACATAGATTTGCTGTTGTTTTTATTCTTACTTATTAGTTAAAGCGACAATTTCGAAAATACAAAATAGAAAACAACACGCGACGACGACGATCTCTGCGCTTGATCGTACTTAATAAGGCAAAGAACCTTAGTCGGGTTCCATTTGAAGTTGTAATGCTGTTGTAATTAGTCGAGTTGGTTGGTTGATTGGTTGGTGGATTCATTGGTTAAGGGGCAGTTCGGGTGGGATAATATAACATAATATTAATTTTGTTAGCAAATTAACCCCGCATGCGTTGTATGTGGCATCAACCTCTTGCCAATTGTCACGATGACAACTTCTACAATATGTACAAGTGAATCTTAGTACATACTTAGTTGTTTATCCGCGATGTTTTTGTTTGTTTCAACATCTCAATTCAATTCAATTCAATTCCATTCAACTCAATTCAATTTAATTCAAGTACACGCAGAACAAAAGTCGTCATAATATTTTTATTTTATTTTATTTTTACTTTAATATTTTATTTTTATTGAAAGAACGAGATACTATTGTGGTCATTATGACTGACTGACTAACAAACTGACTGACGACTGGTGTTTTATCTTTTGAGCTTCGTTTTTCGAGGACACAACTTGACCATGAGTTTTAGTTAGAATTTTATTATACTTATTTAATATTATTTTGTAGTTAATCGTTCCGTTGATTTGTGTTTGTACTTTCAGACTTGCGCTGTCCATTCCAATGATTAATGGCGAATATAACAATTGCTATATGTACGATGTCAATTACACGGAAGTATTGGCCAAAGACATGAAAATGGCTGATCCCAAGTGGCCACAAATGAAATGCCGTTATGGATGGACCTATAATTTCACCGAAATTCCCTACTCAACAGTGGCTACCGAACAAAATTGGGTGTGTGACGATGCCGCCTTGCCAACATACGCTCAGTCGATTTTCTTTATGGGTGCCATATTCGGAGGATTACTCTTTGGCTGGGTTGCCGATCGTTTTGGCCGCATTCCAGCACTTATTGGCTGCAATCTAATGGGTTTGGTTGCTGGCGTGTGCACGGCCTTCGTTCAGAACTTTTGGCAATTCGCTGCCATGCGATTCTTTGTGGGATTTGCGTTCGATAACTGTTTCACAATGATGTATATTTTGGGTAAGTTAATTGATTGATTGATTGTTTATTTGATTGGTTGATTGGTAGATTGGTTGATTGGTAACAAGCACGTACTTACATAGTATTTATATGGAGATTTTTTGTTTGACCTTCAACTAACTATTCTTGTCTACCATTCATTTTAGTGCTCGAGTACGTTGGCCCCAAGTATCGCACGTTCGTTGCCAACATGTCTATTGCTATATTTTTTACGGGAGCGGCTTGCCTTTTACCTTGGATTGCTTACTATGTTGCCGATTGGAAGCTGTTAACAATAGTCACATCAGCGCCACTCTTATTAGTTGTTCTAACGCCACTTATTGTGCCAGAGTCTGCACGTTGGCTTGTCTCTCAGGGTAAAGTGGACCAGGCAGTTGGTATCCTAAAGAAGCTCGAGCGCCGCAATGGTAAGCAAGTGCCTAGCCAAACCTATCAGGCATTCACAGCCAGTTGTGCTCGTATACGTCAGGATGATAGCAAGAATAGCAATTACTCTGTCCTAGATCTATTTAAGACTCCACGTTTACGTCGCACAACGTTACTGCTTATTGTAATTTGGATGGCCATATCCTTGGTGTTTGATGGTCATGTGCGAAACGTTGGCTCCTTGGGTTTGGATATATTTGTTACCTTCACGGTAGCTAGCTTCACGGAATTTCCTGCAGATACTTTGCTAACTCTTACACTGGATCGTTTTGGTCGCAGATGGCTTGCTTGTGGCTCAATGGTGGCCAGTGGTGTTTTCAGTTTGCTAGCCACTGTTGTGCCTGTGGGTGTGTATTCGGCCACTTTGGCAATAATGGGACGTTTCTTTGTAAATATTTCCTATAATATTGGACTTCAGTATGCTGCTGAAATCCTTCCTACAGTTGTTCGTGCTCAAGGTGTTGCATTTATACACATCATGGGTTACGTGGCAAGCATCATTGCACCATTTGTGGTATATCTGGCAAATATATCAGTATCGCTACCACTTATCATTCTGGGATTTCTGGGTGTCATTGGTGGCCTACTGTCGTTGCTTCTACCGGAAACATTAAACCATGATTTGCCACAAACACTCAATGATGGTGAAGAATTTGGCCGGGGACAGAGCATTTGGGATTTCCCATGTTTGGCAAAGAAAGTCGATGACGACGACGTCGAAGACCATCCTCAAGCATTTGTACGTTCCACACAGACTGGTGCCTCGCTAAGTGCTTCAACGCGAGGTGAACTTCGCTCGAGCATTCTCCGGCGTTCGGTTCATTCTCGATATTCTACAAAGCTCTAAGTTCAATAGCATAATATCATATTCATACATATACTTAGTTCTCTTTCTAGTTACTTAGCTAGCTAATTTCAGCTCCAACTCCAGTTCTTGAATTGCATTTGCTTAGCCATTAATACAATACAATGTATTGGAGTTGGAACTCGTAGCCACATTATTAAATACAATACATACATACATACAAACATACATCCTTATGTAGATCCATATAAACAAATGTAGTCATTTAAAAAAAAAAATTATCATAAATTAATGATGCAACATTTTTGTGATATTAGTTGTAAGTTTGTTGAATAAATAAAGCACCGAATCTCAATTGAAATCTGTTCAATCCGAACAATAGTTTTATTGTATTGCAAACTTCGGCTCGCATAGCTCGGGGCTCTTTGTCTTCAAATTGTTCAGCTCAAGCGAGCAGTCGATTTGCTCACGAGATTCCAGTTTCTCTTTTACATAGAAACTTTAAACAAACTTACAGTTGACTGAAACTGTCCGAGCTGCGAAAGCTCACAGTTCATTACTGATGTGATGTGATGTGATGTGAGAGGAATCAGTAACCGTTTGTTTGTGAGCACAGCTTGACGTTTTCATTGTTGAGACGTTGTCGCGATCATGATTTGCCGTGGTTCTATCTTTGTTTTCACTTTGATTTCCATTTGCGCGAAACTTACGTTGGCGCAGGTAAGATAACGACCAACATAACAAACAAAGCAGAAAAAAAAGCAAAAAAAAAAAATCCCATTATGATAATGAATTGTGTGTGGAATTTCCAAAATGAATCTTCTTGCAGTTGAAATTGACGCACTATTGGCCTGACGATGAAGATCACTTTAACTCTTCTTTGTCAAAGATTATGATTCCAAGAGTAGTGGGCAGCAAGGGCCATGAGCAAGTTTGTAATTACTTGGTGCGTGAATTGGGAGATCTTGGCTTTCAGGTGGAAACTGATCAATTCAAGGAGCGTGTACCCATCTTTGGTGAATTAACGTTTACAAACGTAATTGGTACAATTAATCCTGGTGCGGAACGTTACATTGCACTCGCTTGCCACTATGACAGCAAGTATTTTCCTGAAGATCCCGGATTTGTGGCTGCCACAGACTCGGCTGTACCTTGTGCTATGCTCCTTAACATGGCCAAGACATTGAACACATATTTAAAACAAGAATTTCGTAATCGTAACGACTTGGGTTTGATGGTAAACGTTTATAGTTAAGTATTTTTGTAAAGATTGTCAATTGATTCTTGTATGTACGTTTTTTTGGTATTTCATTGGCAATAGTTAATATTCTTTGATGGCGAGGAAGCATTCAAAGAATGGTCTCATACAGACTCACTTTATGGAGCACGGCATTTGGCTAAGAAGATATCAAAAGCAAAAACCAGCGGAAATATACGGCAAATTGATCGCATTGTAAGTGCTTCTGATGTTATTGTAATTGTTACCAATACCCTAATCTTTGTTTGCCACTTGCAGGAAGTGCTTGTGCTTTTGGATTTAATTGGTGCAAAGAATCAAAAATTCGCAAGCTTCTATGAAAACACAGATGGCCTCCATAATAGTCTAGTTGACATAGAAACTATTTTGAATGGCGGCAGTCGATTGGAGGGCAAAAATGTTATGTTCCTGAAAAAACCAGCTAATGGTTATGTCGAAGATGATCACCTACCTTTTCTAGAACAAAGTAAGAAATCTTTTAAAAAATATAAATGTTTTTTCACAATTTCCTTCTTCCAGATGTACCCATTTTACATTTAATAGCAACGCCATTTCCACGACAATGGCACACACCCCATGACAACGCAGCTAATTTACATTGGCCAACAATGCGAAATTTCAATCGCATTTTTCGGCATTTCGTCTACGAGTATCTGAGTCGTCATAATGGACCCGTAAATCTTCGTCAGTTGAAAAGAAATTAAGAAAATGTCAAACATTTTGTTGGATTATTTAAATTAATGCTAAAATTTAATTGGAAAAACTTTAAATACAAAAATCTAACTAAAGCCACATGTGGATTAAGGCGAGATTTTAAGCACATTTCTATCTACGCTTTCGTCCCAACGATGCTTTCTTCCCTGGCGCACGTTCGCCACGATTTCCCTTTGGCTTTTTGCCAACTGCTTTGCGGCTTCCTTTACCCTTCTTGCCAGACTTCTTAGTGGGGTTGTTTGCGGCCTCCGCATCTCGTCTATAATTTTTTAATTTCATTATTAATTTGTCACACATAAAATATCTAAAGCATCAAGCAACTTACTCTATTCGAGCCTCATGTTTTTGCAGTGAAATTGCTTTTTCAACATCTAACTTGGGTTTTTTATTCAACACACTCTTTATAAGATCCAAATTGACCTCTCTTTCCGGTTGATCGGTGATATGTGATGGCTTCCGTTTGCCGCCTGGAATCAATTCCTTCACGCCAATACCTCGTGCCTGCTTTTCTTTGGGCAGTTTGTCTTGGAATTTGCCAACTGAGGCAGTCGATGACTTTGCAACTGTAACAGCGGTCAATAGTTGGTTCGACGAAGCTGCCTCAGGTCCAAGGTAGCCACTTCGTGGTGTTTCCCCTTTCTTGGCACGTACAATATTTTTCATACGTTGAATTTCGTTTTTGGCGACCTTTTCATTTCGCAAATCAATCTTCTTTTGGAACATGTCTGTATTTGGATCGACATTTTTAGGTACTTCAACCACCCATTCCTTTTCCTTTTCAGCTTCGGCACGTTTAAATCCATATGTAGGCACCCATTTCTGCAAAATTATAAAGGAACTTAGCCAAGCTCTCAAACTTAAATAATTTAATAATAGTACTTACGTCCAATACTTCATCGAATGTTTTCTTATCCTTCTTTTTCTTAACGATGCCCTTTTCTTTAGCGAACTTCTCCCATTTGGTGAGTGGTCTGGGACCCGGTACTTTACGAAGACGCGGTATGACTGTTGTAGGTTCTGGTAGTTTTGCAACAATGCATTCTTCTGCTCGTTCAGTAGGCAACTCCCAAATGGCATTGATAAGTAATTGTGCATTGTCGCGGGTTAACTCACGTAAGTAATTTTCTTTGTTGTTTCTGCAAATAAGCAAAAAATGTGCTAAAATCATGAATAAACTGGTATTAGCAAGACATTTACCTCAGCTCTGTTTCATCCAAATCATTTGGATCAGTGATAAGCATACCACCAACATCTAAACGGCATTCCAAGTGCTTCTCTACAGTAATAGTTTTATATTTTTCAAGCTCCTTCTGGTGCTTTTGCAATACTTCTTTAACAACATCCATTTTTATATACAAATTATTTCGCCAAATTGAACCGCTTCACGAAAACACAACACACGTGCGTCGTCCGTCAAATACAAGCCACCAGTGCTGCCAAGCGTTTAATCGATAGCAAATTTAAGGGGTACCTATACCATCACATCAACAATGTTATCGATAACAATATTTTCATTTAAATTTTCTATAAATACCATTATACCATTACATAATGAGTTATTTTATTTGTGATATTTTTGTCATCATGAATCATGATTATTTTAGTGCATTTTTGTGTGAAGTAACATGAAATTCTTGATGCTGATGATCAACATCAATGGTATCGATAAACAATACGAAATATTTGTTCATCACTAAGTCTGTTTACAAATCTGAAGAAGTCACTGGGAACTGGGAACGTTTAACAAGAAATAAACTTAACTTTATAAGTTATAAAAGCTTAAACGAAAGCAAAATGGGTCTCCGATCGGGAATAATTTTACCATTCCAATATCGAGACACCAAAAAGCTACTAATGTGCGGTGTCCCTGAAGAAAATCGAGAACTGACTTTCTTCGACTTGAAAAATGTTGGTGAGTTGCGAGCCAGGACCATAAAATTTAATTACCTTCAATATGTGTGTATATACTAGTAAAATATGAACGAAACGAGCTCCAGGATTGGTTCATTGAGTTTGCAAACAAAATTGATTTTATTTTAGTTCATATTTTTTTCTTTTTTTTTATTGCAGTTCGCGCAGCATTTGGAATTTACAACTTTGAATTCCGCAACAAAAAAATCGGCTTCAATATTCCTGACGAACTTTTGCTTCACTACTTGGCCCAGCGACACGATCTGACAAATTTTGTTATAGAAATAAATCAAGGTAAATACAATTAAATTGTTAACTCTTATAACTTAAGACGACCAAACTGTGGTCAATCGTTTTGTACGGTTTAGAATATATTAAGTTAAAAATGAGTGCGTTTCGTAAGTTTTTCGCTCACGCCGTTCAAAGATTATATCTCGTTTGAATTTTCAATTGAATTTAGAACAGTGCTCAGTGCTTGCTATAAACTGCTGGCACGGCCTTATTCCGCTAGTAAGTGGTTAAAATGTACAGTAATTAAAATCGGCGTTTAACATGCTTCCCATTGCAGCACACGATGATGGGCCCCCAAGGAAAATGATATCGTATGAGCCTTCCTGTTCGACGGGACCAGTATTAAAGTCACACAATGAACATGTGTCGTTGCCTCAAAAGTCAAACGAGAGCGGCACGCACGATTATACTAGTAATACAGCAACATCAGGATCTGGGCAACAAGTTGCCTCACCCGCAATGGATATGGGTCGTGAAAGTGATATGTCACCGATGGAGCACACAAACCATTCTGATGACAAAAGTAGTCATGCTGACTTGACAATAAAACCACGAATTAATTCGGCATACTCAGAAGAGATAGCCGAGTCACTAACACAGTCAATTGATCCCATGGACATTGTACCAAAAACAGAAGAGGCAGAACAAAAAAAACACGCAGAACGTTTTGCTTTCCGTCAGCAACATCAACAACATCCACAGCAACCACATCCACACCCTCACTCAATTCCCCACCACATGCCAACGCCACAATTCTTTCCAAATTATCCGCATAGTTTGCTTGGTGGTGGTGCTGCTGCGAGTCCAGTCATGCCTTCACCACCTACACCACATCAATCACCATACACACCGGGTTCGATAAACCGCTTCAGAAGTATTTGTTTCCTTGAAACTGCATGTAAACATGAAGTACTATATTAAAATTCCTTTGTTTTAGAACGAGGCGAACGCATGTCCAAGGATCAAAAGGAACTGTATGTGAAGTTCTTCGAGGAGAATCCATGTATGCTTGCAAATCGACGCAATGACGCACTTGTTGAACCCCTCTGGGGAAAACTAGCCAGCATGTTAAACAGTGTACCGCAGGGCGCCGTAAAAAACTTAGAAGAATGGAAGCAAACATTCGATGCCTGGCGCTATCGAGTCTTTATGTACACGAGGTACAATTCCAAACTTACTGGTGTGAATGCGCAGGATCCAAAGAACTACAAACCATTGACATCGACTGATCAACGGGCATATGCAATGTGGACGAGCCACAAACAATTGGCACAGCAGGAATTTGAAAAACTTGAAGTTTTCGGAAGCTTCGATGAGACAACAACCGCTCACACAGATTATGACTATTAATCTAACCTAATTAAATATGTTTTTGACTAATTTGATAGAATATAATTTGTATTTGAAACTTAAAACGTCTCTTTAATATTGTTGTACCTTTCTACCTATTACACGGTTATGTGTCCTCTCCGATGAAATATGGTAAACAAATGATAATTCAAAATACAACATTTTTTTCTTACAGTTTTCGATGCGCAACAGGACAATAACGAGTATACCATCTATTCCCATTGTCGCTGCGGAGCACAAAAACTGCGTGCTGATTCACCACCGCCGGAACCAACAAATCTCTGTCAGCCGCAAGCAAGTCACACACCTACACAAACACCACTACTACCAAATACTCTAAGCCCAGATGAACAGGAGTGTCTGCAGGCCATGAAATTAAGACTAGTGCATATGCAGAACAATGTGTTAGAGGAGGAGAAGGCAGCTGGAAGTTCCACGGCATCAGATTTACAAATAAATACCACTTATGAGCCTTGCTCTCCAAAAATGGACTGTGATAGTCAAGAGGAGGAGCTTCTGTCTGATTCGCCAAGCTCACAACAACACCATCAGCAGCAGCAGCAAGAACAACAACAACAACAACACCTACATCATCAACTACATCAACAACAACAACAGCAGCATGAAGAGGAAAGATATTTGCGGCAGCAACAACAACAACACCAACAACATATAGAAGCTTTATTGCAAGAGCAACACAATTCAAGCACAAACAATACCAGCAATATGAATATCAACAATAACACCAACAATGTCAATAGTATGCCATCAACCACACCAACAACATCACATAATAATATTCGACGTAAGTGTTTCACTTCTTATCTGCAATACATACATCAATTACATGTACTTGTATTTGTATAGAACGCAAGGAACGCATGTCGAAACGACAAAAGGAACTCTATGTGACTTTCCTGGAACAATATCCTTTCATAAATCAGCATCGTCGCAATGATCCTGTACTGGATCCCTACTGGGTCAAATTGGCCAATCTACTAAACGCAGTGCCTCAAGGTGCCGTCAAACATATGTCCGAATGGAAACAGACCTTTGACAACTGGCGATATCGTGTCTTCCTATATGCGCGCTTCAATTCCAAGCTACGTGGCGACGACGTCCTGAACCCGCGCAACTTTAAACCGCTAACACGTACAGATAAACATGCCTATGCCATTTGGATACAGAATCCAGACACAGCTCCGCCAGACTTAGATAAAATGCGTAATGTCTTCATGAACCTCGAAGAGACCCAACAAGAATGACATACACGGACGTGTAAAAAGAAATGCCATTGAATTAGTTATAATTGTTTTTATTTTATTTGCATATTTTTGTTTTTTTTTTTTTTTGTTTGTTATATATAATTTTATTTATATTTAATTTAATTTAAAATTTATTGGTTTTAGTGTTTGTTGTGTAAAATGCATTTTTGTGTTTTTAGTGAAATAAAATTTCATGTGATTTACAATTGATTAAAAAAAAAAAAACAAAATCTATGCATATTTATATAAATATATTGTTGAATAATTTGTAATTTGCACAATTTTGTTTATGAGGAACAACAACTTGTTCCGAAGCAAATTAATTAAATATTAATATAAACAAAAGACCCCCCCTCCCATACGCCACGCTACGCCACCCACCTTCCATTAACATCATCAGCATCATCATCATCAGCAGCAATTGTGCTTGAATTGGTATTGATGCTTGGATTCGGGTTCAGTCAACCCTTGAATAAATTCATTTTGTTCGCATAATTCATGATTAATTTAAGCCATAATTATTATGAAAAGAACAAATTAAAAATAAATAAATATGAAATTAATATTTGAGGCACCTAAAAGGTTTCTTCTTATGTATGTATGTACATACTTCCTTCCTTCGTATTTCTTTATTTGTTTCCCGGCAAAAAAACATAAAAACAATATAATAGAATTGAACATAAATAGTTTGGGTTCATAGACTCAATATCATTTCAGCTTTGCATGTTTGTTATCTGTCAAATAACCAGAAGATATCAACGCCCCCGCAAAATCAAACAAACAAATTTGATTAATCTCTTTAGCCCCCTGGCAAATATCGAGTCGATGCGAGTCGAGTCGAGCAAAAGCAAACTGTACATAGTTAAACAAGATTTTTTTTTAAATTCAGAACATAAAGTGCTCAATCATATTCATAGATATTCATTCGTACAATTGGCAAATTCCAAGCAAATCATTTATTGTATTTATTGCTTCATACTTATTAAATTAAATACCCGAAACAACTCAGCTTTGACATGTTGTCGATTTTTAATGCTTTTTATTTTATAACATCAAATAATCTCAATTTTAATATTTATATAAATTTATAACAAAATATCAAGTTTAAATACAAAGCGAATTGAATTCATTATTTACTATAATTAAAAATGATGATAAATTTAGGGAATCATTAAATCAGCAGAACTAATCTCTCACTAAGATGGGCGCAGTGCAGAGCTTTACGAATTCAACCTTGAACTTAGCCCATAACATAGTAGATCTATAGCTTTCAAACATAGGATAAATGTTATAAACATACGAGTACAAAAAAAAAAATAATAATAAAAGAAAATAGTGTTCCTCTGATGATCATTTACTAAAGTCCGACTGCCTATCTGTCTGTCTGTCGGTTCCATTGCAAAATACTAATAATACTCTCTAATTTTTAAGACAAAAAAACAGAATTTTTGACCGGAGCCTCTATTGTGTTTAACAAATATACATCCATATGAATGAATCTATGTTAGTTACCAAAAGAAACACTTTGTTTCTTTGAAAATGAATACAAATATGTAGTACATTGTATAATAATATAGTATGTAATTATTTCGGTTATCGGTTAAATGTATTGTACTCATTAGTACTTACTACAGCTGAATCCCGTTAATTCGTAATTGCAAGGGAACAGCATTTATTACAAATTACAGGGGTTTTCGAATTATCGAGATTTCGATTTAACGAGGTTGAAAAAAGAAAAATGCGAATTAATGGGGTTTTATAATTCAGTTGATTTTCACATATTGGCTAAAGTTTATAATTTTTGATTGTTTGAGGTTCTTTTCGCCTATCTCTTGAATTAAGTTTTCCAAACTTTTTAAACAATTAAAAACATTTTGTTGGACATCATGATTTGAAACATTATATTGAAGTTGTTGAATGACGGCAACTATGTTCTTTTGTCAGTGTACCGGGGATACAGCTGCGTCAACATCAACATTCACGTAATCATCGAAAAGAGCAACATTTTAGAAAGTTCTCAGATATACGATTTCATAGATAATCTATGTTCAATTGCTCGTCTTGAAATAAATTTTCGTAGAAATCTTTATTAAAAGCTCAAGCACGGAAGCAGTTTTGAATAAAATCTGTGTTGCATTGCCGTAAATAACTTACATTTAAACTCTTTTTTCTCATCAATTCTATTTACCAGATTAATAAGCGCGTAAGGCGACAAGAAGGTGACAAAATAGTCTATAAAAGTTAACAGTAAACTGACATGTTTTTTTTTTACGTTTTTACGTTTTGCATTACGAATTATAAGAGGTTTTAAAAATAAATTACGATTTATAAGAGGTTTTACGTTCATTGAATTGCAAATAAAAATACGAATTACCGAGGGAAACAAAATTTATGGAATTTTTACGAATTAATAAATTTTTTTCAAGGGACCAACATTTTGTTACGAATTATTGAGAATTACGTTTTATCGGGGTACGAATTATCGAGATTCGACTGTATATAATAGACTGCATTGAATCGTTTTTCCAAACGAGCAGCTAATTATTGAGTTTTAATTCCAACCCATTTTCTATCCTAAAGTATGTAATTCTGTGATTGTAAGGCCACAATATGAACTTAAAACTATGGAGTGGTAAGATTTTTATATCTGACAACAACCCTACGGAAACATTTAAACTTATTATATAAGTAAGTACATACAAATTCAAATAGTGGCGAGCAAAATTACATATTTTGGTTTGTGGGTGGCAAATAGTTCAATAGAAAATTTAGAAAGAATAAATATAATATCAGGTATTTCTTTGTTCATAAGCAATACTAGATTCCCAAAGTCACTTTAGCGCAAAATATGATGGGAAGGATAATAAAAAATAAAAACCGTGGCTACCTGGATTTACTCAATTATGCACATTTTTATACTCTTCACGCAGTGAATAGTATTATAAGTTTGTCATGAAGTTTGTAACATACGGAAGGAGACGCAGTACATTTGTCGGAATCAGCCGAATCCGACCAAAATACAAACCGGGATCCAAATGAAAGTTCTTATTAGAAAAACTTTTTTGTTTTTTTGTATTATGGAACTGAAATTTGGACAATATAAGTGCCTAATCTATATCCACCAACCTTATAAATTTCAAGACCCTCGGACTACTAGCAGGGGCGTGAAGAGTATTACAACTTCGGCATAGCCAAAGTTAATTATAATTTTTTTATTTTCTTTTTAATTTTGATACAAAATTTCTTGTCTCTTGTAGGTGGACATATTCTTAGGTATATTTTCTACCAATTTGTGTATATAGATACTGGGAATGTTAATTCATTTATGCTGCTCTCTCTCCCAATGTTAATTTTCCTCAGTGGGCGCTGTATCGAATTTTGGAAACCTTCACTAATTTTCACTCGGATTGAGGTTTGGAATATATCCAATACTCTTCATTCTTGGATGACGTACACAAAGTTGTTTAAACAGCGCCGGATTTACGGCAAATTGAGAGCTTCCACACTCCTACATGTGAACTTTTTTTTGCTCATCACTTTGAGAGAAACCTAACCCGGCCTTGCATATGTGGATCTTGATCATTTGAGGATCTTTTGCTAATAAACTAAGAATTACCTAGAATATTTTCAGTAATTCTTTACTAAGACATTTGCGTCATATAAACCAAAATATGAATATAAATGACCAACATTTACCCAATTTTGCTCGCCACTGTTTATATAATCTTAAGTGATTACTTCATTAACCTTATCAGTTGCATCGAACTGTGTTTGACGCTAAAACTGCATTGTGACCTAAATAAATGCATTTGTCAATTGTAATTCAACTGTGTTTGTTATCTTTCAATGTTCATATGACACATGTTTTGTATATATACGAGTATACTACATATAGGTAATCATTCGTATGTAAGTATAATATACATTCGCTTCATATATTATACATCTATAGCAAAAAAACAGAAGTTTTTCTGTAGATTACTTTAGCAATTTATACTATGTAATGCAACTCATAAAAGGCGTTTCATCAAAGTGCAAAGAATAAGATGGAATGGACACTTCAAGAGCACAGAAGAACATTATGGAAACCAAAAAAATCATTAAGTAAATCAAGATCAAGATGGACTGACGAAATAGAAAATTATATAAAAAAGCTAAGGATTAAAAATCCTATGTGCAGCAGGCCAATTCTCACAAAGAGCTCTAGCGCCAATGATAATGAGTATAGTATAATGCAAACAAACCTATGCACATGAAAAAAATGTATCCAATCATTAGATACAATAGACCAACATTTAATATTCCTGTTATCTAAAATTGGTTTTTAAAGTATTTAACAGTATCCAGAATAACCAGATCACTTTGATCAAATTGATATTATCTTTTCAACTAAATATGTAACATTTTTTTTTTGTAAATTATATGAATGAATGTTGTTTTTGTTGGTCGATTCGAAAATAGTAGGCCTAAAATGTGAGAGTGAAAATTAATTTTTAATTTAGGCAAATAACTTGAAATGCATTTGAATTATTCGCAATTTGCACTCGGATTTGACAGACATAAAAATACACAAAACCCACACAAATTGGCAATCAATTTTCAATAAATAAATCAGATCCAAGGAGCTTTAAACTTTATTTTATTAATTAACTTATGAACTTTAAAGATTATTTTTATTGTTGTTATTATTTTTATTAATTTTGTATTTATTTAAGAAATTTTTATTGTTTTCTTTTTTTTTTACATTTTAAGTTGCGTAAAAGGAAGTTATTTTTTTACGCAGAATACAAAAACAAAAAAAAAACAAATATAAACATAAAATTATAAATACAATAAAATAAAATAAACAGAATTTTTAATAATTTTGAAACATTGTTTGGTTTTGTTTATTCAGATTTCTTCTGAATATTTTATTTTTGTTTGATAATATTAAGTAACAACAACAAATAAATCACAACAAATTATTCATAATTTATCAAATTTATTAAAAATTAAACAAAATTAATCAATTAAAATTATTGTTGTTTTTTTCAATATTTAATAATATTTCTTTATTAAATTTATTTTTATATTGAATTTTAATTTTTTATCAAAAAGTAGGGAGGGGGACATGTTCAAATCATTGTTTGTTTTTGTTGTTTCTGTTGTTGTTGTTGTTGTTGTTGTTGTTGTTGTTGTTGTTATAAAGCATAGGAAATCTGATTAATTTTTTTTCCGCAATTGATTTGCGCCCAATCACCCCCACTTAAGCAGACTCACATTTACACTCACTCACCCACATCTACATACATACGTACATCACACTAAGGAATAAGTTAAGTTCAAACAAATGCTCCGATGCCGATTCCGATGTTCATGTGGATGCCGACGACTATTGAACGAAGTACTATTGCTGCTGCTGGTGCTGCTTCTGAAATCAATCTCAATGTATGTGTGTGCTTCGTTTCCAGATTTGCACGACGCCGACAATGACGATTTTGTCGAAGCAACTGCTGCTGCTGTCGCTTCTGTCGCCGATGAGCGATGACAACAACAATCGGAGCCAAAACCCCAACCACAGCCAACGACACAGAGAGATTTTCATGCTTTGCTCCATTCGATGCTTTCAGTGTGGCTCGTGTCTTCAACCTGCTTTGTCACGCTCTCGGTCTACACAAGTGAAGCGCAATCGCAACTGCAAACAATTCATACGGCAAACTATTATAAGTACTTACTAAGTACTAACGAAGATTTCATTTTAAGTGAAAAAGTAAAAACGAAAGAAATTACAATTGTAAGAAAAATAAAGTAATAAAGTGAGAAAATTATTCTGAAGTGGAATATAATTGGATTATTATAACAATATTTTGCAAACAATCGAGATGCCCTTAGAACAAACGTTAACAAATCGAAAGACTTAAGAAACAAACTTGGCAAATTTACAAATGAATTCATTTTCTTTAATTATTCCATTATTAGTTTATCAAGCAATCGATAATCCTTAGCACAATCGACAATAAAACGAAGAACTTAAAAAAAAAACCTTTAAATTTTTGTACAAAAAAGTATATTACTTGTAATTTAAGAGCCCAGGGTTATTTGTTGGGAACAAAATTTATTGTAGTCGTCTAAATGACCTTCAATTCATATTTTCCATTTACTTAACATAAATTGGACTCATCTTCCAATTATCGCTATATCTTAGGCAGGCACCTTGCGGCGGTATTTGATATAAATGCAACTCGCATAAAACCATGGTCAGAACAATTTGTAACATAAACAACAAAAAATTATGACATAAAATAAACGCGACAAATTTAAATTCACAACGAAGACATGCTCGTTCACCTTGCTATAGTTGAATCGATTTTAAGTAAAAACAATCCTTCCCCCACCCAAAAAAACCAAACAGTATCCATATGAAAATCATGACAGTTATTTTGAATGTTTACGCATTCACAACTTGTACCATAAGTGCAAACAAGAGCACAGACAAATCAAGTTAAGATTAAACAAAAACAAAAACAAAAACAAAACCATAACATGACTGGAAAAGACATGACGGACGAGTCGAAACTTCCATGGCTGCTATAAATCAACATCAATGTGCAATATAGTAGTGACCAAAAACGAATAGGCGTGACTGGGTCATACATTAATAATGACACTATATTTTCTGCAAATCAATCAAAATACTTGCAAATTTATAATACCAATGTCCATCCGTTTGTCTATGCATTCATCTATCCATCCATCCAACCATTTGTCAGTCTGTTTACAGGACGTTAGACTAATTTTATTTAACTGGTTAATCTCCAACATCAAGTAATGGACATGCTACACACTTACAATTGACAATTAACTTCTTTCTTTGCGGTAACACACTGCACCTGGAATAGATTATGTTGATGTTATTGTGCGTAACAACAACAGCAACAGCAACAAATGCAGGTGAAAATTAGTAAAGCGGAAAATCAAAAGGAAAAAAAATAAATGGCGTTGTTGCAATTAAAACACATTTGAGTTAATTCAACTCGAACTCAATTCAACTCGTTCAATGGGACATTAGACTAGACTAGGGTCGCTCTACTTTTAACTCCCAGCTCCCGTTGCCACCACCGCCGCCGCTGCCGCCTTTCGTCACCTTCTTCTTTCTCAATTGCATTGGCCAGCAAAATTATTGTTGCATAATCGTATTGCAAACAGATACAAAATGGAAAATACAACAACAACAGCAGCAACAACAATAACAGCAAGGCAATTTGATATTTTCATGTGTTAAATAGTAGAAATGTGTGTTTTTAGTATTTGAAGGAGAAGAGAATTGTTTGTTTGTTTGCCAGTTTTCCTATTTGTGTTTATCTTTATTCATATGAAATCGACATATGTTTGAGTTTCTCTTAATGTTGTTATTGTTGTTGTTGTCGTTGTTGTTGTTGTTATTGAAATTTAATAAGCTTTAATAATAATTGTAATCAAACAACACCAGCCAACAGCCAACAACAACGCTAGAAACATCATATTATTGTATATAGTAACAATATAAAGTGATTGTGTCGTCGTCGTCGCATCGCTAAAGGCTGCAAGTCTCAAGTCCCGCGTTGCTGCCCTCGCAAATCCAACAACAACAACAACAACAAACTCAACAATAAAAAGTGATTGTACAACAAAAAACAAATCAAAAACATATAAAAATAAACTATTACAAAATACTCAACACAAACAAAAAGGAGAAAAAGAAATAAAATCATCCAACATCTTCATCATCAAACAAATACTAGAAACAATTACGAGAATAATCCATTCAACTCAATTTAATATTAACTGCTACAAAACTCTATAAAAAATGGTAAGTTGTTCTCTTTTGAAATTGCCAATCATTAATTTTATGATTTCCATATTGGAAAAGTAGATAAAGAAATAAAAATAATGTAAAGGAATTGTGAACATAAATATGTAGTATAAAAATTATTGAAACCATAGAAATCCACTTAGATTCTAGAGATTGTTTGACTATTCATTACATATGAATATTGCATTAATAATGTGTGTTTGTGACTATCACAAAACCATATCATCTTTTTATACTATGAGTAGAACTAATTATTTTACAAAATTTTATAAAATAATAATGTGGAATAAAGGTTTTTAAGGATTTTTAAAAAAAAACTTAGTATCTGCACTAGAGCATTTGAAAAACTCTATAAAATGTTATAGGGCTTAATCGGAGGAGCTGTGGAATAGTATTATGCGCCAATCAGGGCTCATAATGCCTTATAATGCACTTTGTTTCTACGTTAAAATATCGCTAGTTTATTTACATTGTGGAAAACATTAATTAACAAAGTATAGAAACGTGATTCCCTATGGCTTGGGAAGGCAGAGCTTCTCCCATTCAGCAGCCAGCCAGACTGAAGGTAAACCTTTTATCCAGGATGAGTCCTAAGTGTTTCACCTTTTTTAATTGGGTGATGGTGTCCTCACAGTGATGGGTTATTCTTCCTCAAAGTATATTGCATATGTTGCTATTAATTCTTACGTTCCACCAGTTCACCCATGTCATTAACAAGGTGGAAGTATTCTCTGGACCTAATCTGCAGCTTCGTACTCGGAATGGGAGCGAAAGGTACTAACATATCTGCTGAAAATAGAGAGAATAGTATTGGACCCAGAACGTTGCCTTGAGGAATCCCAGCCAGGACGGGGAATAGGCTTATTAACATGACATAACACACACAGCCTGTTTAACAACATTTCTAATACAAAATCCAATTTTAAAAAAGAACTCCATGTGGTATTAACAAAGGCTAAAGGGCAAAGCTTTGGCTAACCAGTGTCATCTAACCTACATATGAATAAAAAAATATGTGGATCATACCAGAATTAATAAAGCGTACGCTTGATTGGATGATATTACAACAGATCAACAAAGAAAATCATATCAACTGGGAATGCATTGAATCTCTGACGAAATTTCAGAGTTTCGTGTTCATTAAGACAAAATAAATAAAAATAATAATACATAAAAGTCATTTTAAGTTAATATAAACAAAAATAAAAAAAAAATTAAATAAATTTATAATAAATTTAAAACAAAAAAAAAAAACAATTTAATGAAAAATGCGAAATCAAAATGAAATGAAAAAAATGATCGACACGAGCATTGGAGCATACATAAGTGATATTTTGATCTCGATTCAAGTAAACTGAATGAATGTGTGAACTCAACAAAATTTATGCACATAAATTAACATAATAAAATTATAATTACAATACAAATAAAATAATGATTACATACTACAATCGAGTATAAAGTATAAACAAACGTTATCAGAATCCAGAAATGCATTCAATTCTTAATGGAATTTATCAAACCTTTTGTTATAATAAAAAATTTTGAATACAAAATCTAAGACACTCAGAGTGATGGATAACAGCATATTTAATATAATATTGTATGAAGGCAATGACTGAATGAATGAATATGTTAATGCACATAAAATAAATTTTGTTAATTAATTCCATCATTTTAAAGTAATTGAAAATTGCAAATGAGTTCAAGAAGTGTTTTAGTATAGAAAGGAACAAACTTCATTGTCTACGAATTTGCATGTACTTAGCTTTCTCTACTGAAGGACAAAAATCTGAAAATTATATTTAACAATCCATTAGTTCATGACCATAAACATCAAATTGCAAATTTGCAAAATGAGAAATAAGTATCTATAATACAAACACATACCTAAATATAAAGAAACAAATAATAAACAAAAAAAAAAAAAATATTCACACGCGAATTAAAAAAAAAAATCTTATACAATTGAATTTTTATCATCAAATTAAAGTACATTTTGATTAATTATCACATCGTTCCCAGGCTCAATTCTGTGATGGATGGATGGATGGATGGATTTAATGAAAGAATGCATATTCAATTCAAGAAGAACACAGAATGAACAACAACAACAACAACAACAATTGTTAAAATTATTAAAAATAATGAAATTAAACAAAAACAAAATCATAATCATAATCATGGAGCTAAAAGAAAACAATGGTGCCATCAGAATCAATGGGGTTAGGATGGAGGCGATAAACAAAACATTCAAATAAAATCTCATTGATCTCAATATTGAATGCAATCATTTTAACTTTTAACTAAACTAAACTAGTATGCAAAATGAATAATGAATTCGCACTTTTATCTATTGTCTACTATGGCATTTGTAAAGAACGCGTCCTTGTGCCGGCAGCAAGCAATCCTACGCCACTGGAAATTGCGTCTTTTGCCAATCGTCGTCGCCACTGAATCTTTAGTTCATCATTTCTGAAATTTTCAGAGAACAGAGAAGAGAATGTACCTTACCTATCGCTTTATGCCAAGTGCGGGTAATGCCAATCGGCAATAGTACGAGTAACTACAATATAATAAATTATTGACCTTTTCAATTTAACAAAAAAAAAAAAAAAAAAAAACAAATGTGATTATGCGAATTTTTGTGAATCTTTCAGTGAAGTGATTTGTATCTGAAACTATGTTCACTCTCTTCCGCATCTCATTGTGGCAAATATAATATGTACTTAGAATACATTTTAATTTTATTTTATTGCACCATCCATTAAAATAATTAGCCAACAATTCTGTAATCCAATGATCGATCAATAACTTTTATAAACTTCTTGGTCAAGACACGCAATGTAACCTGGTTTGGGTCTCTGTCTCTCTCTCTATCTCTTTCTCTCTTTCTCTCTTTCTAATCAATAGTTACCAACATTGAGTTAATGTGAGGCTATGAACTTTTTCAGTTGCAACAAAAAATCATTAAACGTGGTTTCTATTTTTGTTTTTATATTTCTTTTTCTTTTGTTAACAAACTTTTGTTTCCAAAAAGAAACAATACTCATGATAATCATAATGCCCATTTTAACCTGAGGTATCATGGTACTGATTTACTACAACAATATGTACCTAGTACTCCTCGTGCATTCATATCTCTTTGATTTGAGTTGGTAGTCATTTTGTCTGTCTATAGGTCACTGAGCTACTGTTGATAATTGGTTGCAGCTTCAACTATGTTTTTTTTTTTGTATGATTATTATTATTATTGTGTTTGTTATGCAATATGTTTAGTATTTCTTTTATTTGTACCTTCCACACTTAATGAGTGAGAGTTGGTATTATCACTTTGTACAGACGTTTGTGTATGAATGCTTGAAAAGACACATCGAAGATTCATTTGATACATGTAATTTAGATTGATATATTCATTTCTATATAATCTGTTATAGATCTTAAGGTTTTTTTTTTTTTAACTATGGAACTAAAATTATGATTGCATAAATATATTTTAGTTGATAAAGATAAGAAAGCTATAAGTTTTTGGAGCTGCATGTATGTATTTTAGAATGAAAAATGGTGATAATCATGAACCTATTTTTGTATGGAAAACATTTATACCTCTTAAGTAATAGTAACAAAACATCTATTCTTAATCTATCTATCTATCTATCTATATCTATATATGAATGGATCACTTGCCAAATCGATTAACTCCACTTTTTGAATTTTATTAAATGTTAATTTCAAAACACTTTATTGATTCCTAACACGAAACAAAATATAATAAAAATAACGTTGAATTCCATCTTATACATCTTACTTTCAATATATCGTTAGATAAAAGATACATATGCAGTAATACAGTCTACATTGTTCAATTGAATTTATAATTTTTTCTTATCAACTTTTTGTTGTATGGAGTTAATCGATTTGGCAATTGAAGCATTCATATATAAAAATGGAACTATGTTTGTCTTATGAACTCCGAAATCGCTTTATCGATGTTGATGAAATTTCAAGGAAAACTCTAGCATAATCTGGAGAGTGTTTGAGTAAAGTTTTTTGTGGATAGAACCAGCGGAAAAGGAAGAAATTGATGGATCATATAGGACAATATCTTTCCTTTAACTAAGGAATCTAAAATTCACTTAATCCTATTAAAAAAAAATCATGAACACAATGCAAATGTAAGAATATAATTATATATCTCATATCAAAGATCATTTGCAAATTTAGTTTCCTTTTCTTTTGATTTCTTAATCTTTTGGTTGATACTTGTTTATATGTAAGGGTGAATAGTTTTCAGTGAAACCCCAGTTTATGTTTATCTTATTGTGTATTTGTTTTGGCATAACGAATTTTAAAAAATTGGTATAACTAAATTACGAGTATCACTTAACCGGGTTAAGTTAAATTCTTTTTATTTGATTTTGTACAATTTTTATTATTTTTTTTTTTTTTTTTTTTTTGATTTTTTGTCTCTTAAGCGGCTTTCGTTAAATTTAATTGGAAAACGCGTTTTGCTTTTAAAAATAAAAAAGAAAAAAAAAAACATGACGCCATTAAATTCTTATCCAACAATGGACAACGCAACGCCATTTTTTTCATTCTTTCTGCGTCTTCCAATTCAATTCACAGTTCTTACTTACCCACTTACTTACTACTTCCTTCAGATACTCGTATTTAAGTATTTATATGTAGTTCGATTTGACCATGAACTTGAATATCATTTTTTTTTTTTTTTTTTTTACTTTATCTCTTTGTCATTTATTTAATACGAGTATCAAATGTAACAATGTTGTGTCGTTAATTCTCAGTTTTCTATCCAAGTGTCTATCTGTCTGTCTATCAGGCTCTCTGTCCATTTGTCTGTGTTGTCTGTGTTGTCTAATCTGTTAAAGAGTGAGTACTTAATTTAATGGATTCTTTTTTTGTATTGTATATTTTATTACAATTTGATTGTTTTGTTGTTTCTTTCTTGCTTGTCATGTTTCAAGTAAATCTTTTGGAAATTATCGTACACAAATTTCGGATCATATTTCTGGCTTCCTCTTAACGTTAAATATTTAGTGTAGGAAAGTGCTTTTTAAATTTACTTATACAGTCGACGAATCCTTTCGGAATTTTAAAAAAATAGAGATCTTAAGGTCGTCAAAATGATTTGTTATCAAAAAACGAGAATAAATTATTTCTTGGACCTCCAGTAACTGCACCGTGGAATATCAGAGATTCGCTGACCATTGTTTCAGAACCGCTGGCTTAACTTATCCCTAAGTATGTACGAGTATAAGATATTTGCTAAAAATGCTTAGCTTAGTTTGCTTTAATCGTGCAGTTGAATGAACTCATGTTTAATATCGGAAATCGCGCATAATCATTTTGTTATTGTTATTTTCGGTGTTGTTATTATTATGAATTGAATTGGATTATTGTTTGTTAGTGGTGTTGGAGGTGATGTTGAAGGTGGCACACCTTCTTTAATGGCTTCATGAGAAAAATGCGCTTCTGATTGAATGCAAAAAAAATCACAATTCAAGAGACCAGAAATCAATTAAACTTCATTTAGAAGTTAAACTACTTCAATTAACGTTTATATTTCGAATCATTTATCTAAACAAAAAACAACCACAATCTTTAATATAAAAAAAAATAAGTGTATATCTAAATACATTTACTAAATGCACGTTCGCAAATGTAGATCTAATGAAAGTAGATACCGGAGAATTCAGTTACTTACTTACTTAGTTACCTACAATAAAATTTGGGTCAATTCAATTGATTAAAGAGATGCGGGCGGCTTCGTCGAATACTATAATTCAATTCAATTTACAGTTGTTGAATTCAAGTCTTTTGTTTGAAATTGCGAAAATTCCAAAAACAAAAATAAAGGTAAAATTGATGATTATTTTGTGTTAATTGTTGTTGTTGTTATTTAATGTTTGCAATTTGAAATCGTTTAAAATATAATATCATAATTAAGATCATAATAATCATAGTAATAAAAAAATAATAACAATAATAATTTGTAAATGTTTATAGGCTAAACATTCTCACTCTTTTTTTTAAATTTTGCAAATTACCATCAGTTTTTTACCTATTTATAACTGGAAGAGGTAGTCAGTCAATCAATCTCAACTAAAAACGATAATAAGGGGTCAAAGGCGTAACCAGGATTTTGTTCATGGAGACTCAGCAAGGCGATTAAATCGATGTTGTTAGCGAGATACAATGTGCGAGACTTAAAAATCAATTCCAATTGCAGCTGCAGTTCTGGTAGAAATGTTTAAAATACATTTCTTTATGCTGCGATAATATTTTATGAGAAATATTATTTTTTTAATATGATTTATGTATATTTACATGTCGATAATCTTTAATTGTAAAGCATTGTCAATAGGTTCTCTGACTTTGTAACAGTGCAATATATTGTAGTTTGTCACAAGTTACCCATCCTTGCTGAAGCATTCCTTTCTCTAGAAATATTTGAAAGTTCATTTGAATTTTTTTTTTTATAAAGAGAATGAATTTATCGTTTCAATAAAGAAAGAACAAGTTTCTAACTACTGTTGATCAAAATTTTATTGCATTTGTTTATAAATTGATGTATTATTTATTTTTTTTTTCCGATCTTTCGTGACTTATATTATACAATATTAACTATTGAATATACAGCAATAGACCTTCGAGACAATTTTAATAAGTAATAAAATATCTACACCCTGCTACTCCTGCGCCTACATGGTTAAGCCCTTGTATAGGATGGTTAACAATTACACATTTAAAATTTATTCTTAATCAATTTTATTCAACAAATCCAAATATTGCGCATCAGTATTGAAGACAATGATTAGATTTTTAGTTGCAGGGGGTATCAAAGGTAATTGAAAGTATACGGGAATAATTTTTTAAACCGTTTAAAAGTTTACAAATGGGTAGAACAGTTCAAAAGTGTGACGTCTGTGATGAGCAACAAAATTGACGACCAGTTGAAATTGCAACTTCCTCCCTCACATCTCGCATTAAGGTGTTAATTCAGGGCAACAGACCCGGTTGCTACTAAACTGATAACTGAAGAAGTGCACAGTATAAGCTACAGTACAAGAAAACTTGTACAAGAAGCATTTTCGATCCAATGAAGAAATTAAAAATTAGATGCAAAAGTGGCTTCGAGATCAAACCATAGAATTTTATGCCACAAGCATATAAAAATTAGAAGAACAATGAGACAAGTATGTAAATGTTGTTGAAAAGTAGCCTAAATTTTGTATTAATTGAATAAATCGTTTTTTATCTAAAGCGATTTTTCTCGTTACTTATTAAATGGCCCTCGTTTGTCCATATAAATATGATGGGCTACTTAACACAATAAATACAAGAATGTGGGGTGAAAGGTTCGAAAACTTCTTTTCTGTGAACCGAATTTAATGGAATCGATCGATGTGGGTTTGGTTTGAATGAAATTAATTTAGCATTTCATGATTCGCATTTCTCATTCAAGTGAAGTCTAATCGATTTTTTATGGGATTTCTCTTATTTCTTTAGTAATTTTTATTTTACGCTAATCAGCAAAAGAAGCTTTCAAGTTACCCATAATTCTTATTCAATGCCATCACCACATTTGTGATTCCGAACAAAAAAAAAAAAAAAACAAAAAAAAGAAAATGAAAACTACTCAGTCCCAAGGCAAGTCTTCCAAAGAAGACAATAATTACTTACTTAGTTAAAGTTAACAAACAAAACAAAAAAAAACAAAACGAGTAAAAAAAACTACACAAATAATACCAAATATATAAATAAAGAAATAAAAACAAGAAGCTCTGGCAATGGTTTTTAAAAGTGTCAAAAATACTAGAGTGTTGGCAAGGGGAAGATTTTTAAGTTGATATATAATATATACGTATGTACATAAACTTATATTGTACATAGTTTGCGTGGGATTTATTACTAAGTATTCAATGAATGGATGAGAGAGCGCAGAGTAAATTTGAGCTTAATTGACTACTTGAAAGTACAAGTGAATAGTAAGTGAGTAAGTGAGTATCGCTTACACAAATGTGTGAATTGTGAATTGAAAGAAAAGACAAAATTGAAATAAATTTGGTTTGTTAAATTTAACGCAAGCTTCACTCATTCATTCATTCATTTATTCATTTAGTCACTCAATCATTTGAGCGAAGAAAAAAAAAACTACAATAACTGACAAAAAGATACTGACATGACTGCCAAATACGCTTGGTCGCTCACATTTACCTACCTCACTTCTCCCACTTATCGTACTTCCATTACTTACTCACTTGGATTTGTCGTCGGGGGAAAAACGGAACGGAAGCGGAACGGCGTAACATGAGGCACGAACGACATCAAGGCTGCGTTTAATTGATGATTGCAATAGATCGAGTGAGCTATAGTGCTACAGTGACAGCAGAAAGCAACAACGAATTACACACCAACAGAACAAACATTATTCATTCGTATATTGCATGCAGAATTGTATCTTGTATCTATAATATACATGTATATACGAATAGATATACATATATGTGTACGTGTGTGTGTGGGGCGACAATTTGCCAAGCCTTGAACTTCTGCGAACGTCACATCAACATCAAAATGAGGCACAGATGATGTTCATGATGCCGATGATGATGATGCTTCATTACTATGCAAATGAAGACTTCGCTTATTCATTGTTGACTCAACTCAACTCAACCCAACTCAGCTCAACTCAATCCAAATCGGCTAAGCTCTTAGCTTAGCTTAGCTTAGATTTAGCAAAAACTTAACATTTTCATTTTATAAGTTTAGTTGAACTCACTGAGATTGACACGGGCCTTTTGTAATGCCAACTAATAATTAGCAGCCACTCAAGTGGCATCAACTACACTAAAACAAAACAATTGTTTCATTCTAACTACATACAAGTACATGATGATCATGATGATGATGATGACGATATTCTGTCTTACTATTTGTATTGTTTATTGTAGTTTTAAATGTAAATCATTATCAATGTTTGCTGAAGTGTGATGACGCTTTCTGAAACAAATGAACAATACTATGAATAACATCAAAGATTTCAAGGTTATAAACTTACTTTGAGTATAGAAAAAAGAATATTTTATATGATTATATCTGACCATGCCGGATATCTTCTTCAGTGATCATCGAACAAACTTATTAAGATGTAAATTAATTGTGTTAAAAAATGTATTATCAATTTTATTTTTGATATGCGTCACTTTAAGAAGTTTTCCGGTTTCAATATCAAATGGAAAACTAATAACAAGAAATTCTTACCAAGAAATAAATTTTTTAAAAATTTGTAAATTGTGTAATAAAATATTTCAAAATGGTGTTTCCTCCATAAAACAAACAAATGATTATTTTTGTATTTTTTCAACAATTTTATTATTATTATTATTCTTATTATTTTATGGTTTTTTATTTCGAAATGATGTCATTGAAAAAAAAAAAAATTCAAAGAGGCGCTCACACGAGCATAGAAAATCACTTGTCATTCTCCAAGTGCTTCAACTAAATACTACAATAAAACAATAACAAACAAAGTTTACCAATTACCAAATTGACATTATTGATTGAAGTTTATTATTACTACACATGATGATAATGATATAATGATCGTCATCATGCATCATCATCATCATCATGGTGATAATGATGTTGATGATGAAAATATTTGGAAATGAAAGAAAAAGTGTAATTAATTTCATTAAAATTCATTGATTGTTGTTGCTAATGCTGATGCTGATGTTGCATGTGCATCTGTGAATGTTTTATTGAATATTGAATATTCATTGCATTCATTGATTGATTGCATTGTCATCATGAATGGAATCCATGATGAAATCAGTTCAAGTTCATTTTAACAATTTGTAACAAACATAAGCTTTCATTGTTATTACTGCTCAATGTAAGTATCAATAATTTTGAAATGCTCTTTATAAAGCATTTTTAATTGACACAAAACATGTTAAAAGATTCATTACAAATGAGAAATATAATAACACAAACATAATTGATACAAATCTCGTAACAAATCGAAAGATTTAAGCCACAAACTAGTTAGACTACAATTTAAAAATATTATAATATCTGAATTAAATTATTGAGGGTCTATTTGATTAAATTTGTTATTGAACTTCATTCTAAATAAAATTACAATATTTTTTATGGTACCATAAACTTAATCAGCCTTCATTCAGATGGTAGACGTCATTTTTATAGTACACTAGCGTACCTGCTTCGCACAGGTTGTTTTATTTATTAGCATCACCATATTCTCTCTGTTACACTTTAAGTATCAACAAAGAACATAGTTTCAGTAACAGAAAATTAAAGTACTATTTTCGATAAGCATACTTTTATAAGTTGTTTGAATATCCCGGATCTCGGGACCAAGGAAACACATATCGGAATATAAAGTATCCTATGTTCAAGCTGGGAACCAACCATACACACTTACCAAAAATTCATTGCAATCATATCAACGATATGGCAGCGCATAAGTTACGAACAAACAAATCACAAATTTGTATGTACTCACAAAATTGTATATATTGTTCAGCCTTTCCTTCTCAAAATATGAGTTACTGATTGGTTGATCTGATGATATGTTTGACATGTTTTTGTACATCTTAGTTGCATACCTTATTTTTTTTTTTTTTTTTTTTTTTCTTAGATTCTTAGGTTATTTCTTTGGGTTTTTCGCATTTTCTCTTTTTCCTAAACCTTCCTCGTGAATCATTTCGCCTTTTGGTAAAAACCGTATGGAAATCCGTTTGATAGTGTTTGAGTTTATCGCGGTCAGACATACAGATGCGGCGAAGGTCTTTCTTTTATAATATGTATAAATTCAAAATACAATATATTTTATAAAACATAATTATAATTAATAATAATAAGAAACGAAACAATATTATCCTGATAATGATTTTTGATTTTTTTTCTTGTTTTAGTTTTCGAATGATGTCTGCCTGCTTCTTCTAGTCACATGCCTTAGTGCAGTCAGTCATGTAGCCGAAGCGATACGCGTCGATTGGGGCACAAATCAAGGTCCAATTGTGCCACCAACACCACGCACCACTGTTCGCCCTCTGCCACCTTATCGTGAACCAGCTCCCGTATGGGAGGATCAAAGTAACGATATACCAAATCCCAATCCCTATGTGTAAGTCATATTTCAGATATATTCTTTGATTTCCATTTAATTGTCTTCCATTACATTAATTTTCCTTTTCCTTTAGATATGTCTTACCGCCACCTTCACGTCCACGAACTTGGCCTATTCCTTATGCGGAGTATGACAATTACAACAATAACAACAAACATAATTACGGCACTCTTATCAAGCAATCAACAAATAATCGTGATACCCAAGTCTCTGGTTTATCACCAAAATATATTCCTAACGTTGGTTGGAAATATATTGCAATAGTGCCAAAGGATAACACCAACAACATCAAGGATAATAGTGTTTATTACATTTCGGGCATCACGGATAAATATCAAGGCAAATACAATGCCAAAACGAAAAAGTTCAAAGTCTATGAGAAAGTCAAATATGCGCCACCATCACAGAACTATGTAAGGCAATATTATCAACAAAACCAACAACAATTCAATACCAAACGATATGTGCATTATTAGTGCCAATCGATCTATCTTCTATCTACTTATATACTTACATATGTATTTATCTATCTATCTATCTGTCGATATATCTATCTATCTATCCTTTCTCACACTTAAATACATGAATTATGCTTACGTAAGTTAAAATTTTGTAAATATATTGGTAGCTGTGCATTGCTGTACGTGTTTTATACAAATAAATGTATCTTCTTGCCCCCATAATATGTACATATGTGTCCACAAAACTATCTACATCCAATATCATGTGGCATCCTTCAGTTCGCTACATTCCAAGATCATGTCCAAGATCTCTCATAAGACTAACCAAATAAATTGAAAAGAAAAATGCATTTCACATATCATCATCAGATCCTAACACTTTCGATCATGCCTCATTCTCGTTACAGCAACAAAGTCTCTTTATGGAACAATCTCTATATGTGCCCCAATATGAAGACAACAAACAATTAGAATCGCAAATATCATCAAAAGATGCTCAACCAATGGCTACCATGGAAGCTACAAAGCAGCCATCAATAACAACAAGTTCAACGACAACATCATCATCATCATCATCATCAACAACAACAACAACACAAACAGAAACAGAAACTTTGTACCCAATAAATCAAAATCAAATTTCAGATCCAAAATCAAATTCAAAATCATCAAAAACCAACTTCATTCATACAAAAGACTCAAAAGATAAAATGAACACAACACCAGCAGATCATCACCATGTGAACTCCATTTTCAGCACAAAACAAAAGACCAGATGAACGATCTTTTGGGTAATTGGTGGGTCGCCAAGCCAAATCCATTAACAACAGTGAAAATATTAAGAAAATTTAATATTCAAAAAAAAAAAAAAAACAAAAAGAAATTGTATTTTTTGTAAATAAAAAACAAAAACAAAATATTTAAGAAATAATAAAAAAAAAAACATCTAACATTTAAATAAACTTAATTTGTTTTTATTGCGTGCATAAGTAATTTTCTCTTCTAGTAAAAACCATATTAATAAAATATATATAAAAAACATATAAGTATTGTAGCAGTAAGTAGCAAGAAAGCCTAAATAAATTTAATTTAACGCCAAACAACAAAAGACTTAAGCAACAAACTTGTGAAGCAGCAGCAGCAGCAGCAGCGGAAACAACAAACACAAAACCAATTAACAAATTCAGCACAAAATACTAGCTAGGCTTCTTTTCTTTCCATTGTTATTCATTGTTAACTTTGGATTGCTTTATCTATGTATATCATTTGTTGAACTTGTTGTTGCTAGTGGTAGTTGTAGTGATGATGATGATGATGATGGTGGTGGTGGTGGTGGTGGTGGTGTTACGTTTGCAAAGGTCGATATTAGTGTCATAGTGTTATTTGGTATTTTGTTTTTGTTGTTGCTATCACTATTAATCATAAAACCACAGTAAATTCAAATCATGACTTGACGACTACCACGACGACAAACACCATCAAAAACATGTTTTTGATCGTTAGTCTCCTCACCATTTTCATTTTCATTTCCATTTCAATCTCCAATTACCACAACCATTAACAAAGAGCGCATTTCCAGCGCAACGCAACGCAACGCAACGGCAGGGTAAATTTTCAAGATGCCCTTAAGACAAATCCTAAGACAATTAAAGTCAATTAATGCATGAAACCACATAATGACAGTGGCGCTGGGCTTTTAACCTGACTTAGATTGGTTAAGTGCATGCGCTTGGTCTTTGATTTTCTCATACACACGCGCACACACAAAATGTATGAGGTAATATAGTTTTGTAATGCGATTTGTAACATATTAGAAATACCATAGAGGAGAAATTATGTTGCTAGTTACTTTGTCAAAATGTTTCAGAATTCAAACTGAAATTGAAATTGTTTTTGTTTTTGTTATAATGATTTTAATATTTTTTAATTGAAGTTTGTCTCTTACTGAAAAAAAAGTCATCAGGCCACTGAAGAATAGAGAATGAGTTCTTATATGAATGAATATCAATCAGAGTAATATTTTCACAAAAAAAATTTGTTCAGAAAAGTAAAGGATAATGGTATATGGAAAATATCTACGTTTCTTAAGTGTGTGAGGTGAACCCATCCGGCAGCACTAACAGGTTGACGGCCATATTAGTAGAGTCCTCCCTAAAACATAAAAATAACTTGTTTTTGTAAAAAATACTTTTTTATTATTTTATTTTGTTTTTTTTTTTTTTGATCTTAATACGCCAATCAACTACAATACTTCTAAGACATAAGTTTCATACATTGACAGAGAATGTTATTACTATTTATATTTATATTTTTAATTATATATTAAGTTTAACTAAATATTAATGAGATCGTCGTATTTTGTGTCCACGACGCAGATCACTAGGATGAAGTCGTTTCAGTCGTATGTGACAATTATGGTTGAGAAGTTCGTTGACTAGTGGATTGAGGTGAAATTTCATTGTTTCTGTTAATTTCCTCCGAAACTGCAGGCATCTGATCAGATCACTGTGTAAACTGCTATTCTTTACGAACCATCGGTTATTTTCCAAAGATTTCAATTAATAAAAAACAAAATCTGAATTCATAGTAGGTACAACTATGAACATGATTAGAATCTTTGTATATTCTGAATGTAAGATGCTCCTGAAGACCTCATCAAACAACATCATGAGAAGAGAGTTTTATGAACAAGGGATTATGTAATTAATTGCACAAGAGATGATAAAAGGCCATGAAATAATATTACACAAAAAAAGGAAGGTTGAAAATTATTACAACACAATCCAATAATATAAATATGGGTGGTTCTGCTAGCTCTATGAAAGGTATTAATTTATCGGTGGAACCGATTTTAATGGTAAAACCATTTATGTTAATAACAGAGTGCCGTCTGATCTGCTTTGCTCTGCTCTGTTTAGTGTCGCACGCTTTAAATACAAAGCGCGGCTTTAACTCATTTGTGTTTCATTATTGTAATTGTTGTTAATATTATTGTTGTTGCTACTGTTGTTGTTGTTGTTGTTGTTGTCATATTGACAATGTCATTAACCGAGCCAATGATTATTGTCACTTTTTCTTGTTTCTTCGTTTTTTTGTTTTTTTTTTGTTTTTTATATTTCTTATTTTATTTTATTTTATTTAATTTTTTTCTTGTTGTCACTCAGTATTTTTTTTTTTTTTTGGTTTGTTGTTTCCAGGTCTCCCGCACAGTGGTTTGCATTAGAATAATTTTAAATGCAAATTATGAATACATTGAATTTCATCTCGTGAGTGTATTTTTATTATTATTGTATGTATTATTATTGAATTATGAATCTCGATTTCGATTTTGTGGTGTCAAATTTCGACACGTGAGAAATAAAATACAAAACAAATTTAATTTCCTTAATTTGCATAAATATTACAATATTTACCTGTAGTGTATTTGTGTACAGTGGGCTGAATATAATAAATAAATAAATTTTGTAGAATTCAATAAAATAACAATAGGAACGGAAAGATTGCCTTATGATAACAACAACAATGTTATTACAATATTATATGGTGTAAAGTAAGTGTAACTTAAGGTAAAGTATCGAAGAAGTAAGTATGCATGTACTTGTGCTTGCAACTTGTTACAACATATCGTTGCAATTTCAATTGTTGCCAAGTCACGCTGTTAACTTCATCTTCATGGTGATGATCAACACCTGCATGAATGCATGGATACCGTGCAGCAGGTGCTGAAGGGAATGTAAAACTGAACTACTAAAGTGGCGCAATCTCAAAAATTCATCAACAGACAAAATCGTTCACACTTTGTTAAGATCAAGACAAAAAAAAAAAAAAAAATGTACAATATAAAAACTTAAATTCACAATTCAATGGTTTTACACCATCATCTCCATCTCTATCTCCAACTAATAGCACTTCCAAATCTAAATCGAACGTAAGCTTTATCTTCAGCTTTACTTCAATGTCTGCCAGTGCTAGGGTTCAGTGCAGTTGACCCTTTTTTTGTCGCTTTGCTTATGGCATGATGCCTTAAAGCCTAAAGGTATATTGAGTCAGTTCACTCAGCACCTTTTGATTATCGTTTTTCTATATCTACAAACTTTGGTTATTGTTTTAACTTTCTTTTGGGATTTTCACTCACTCACGTTTTTGCAAGAAATGTAAAGATTTACTTTGGTTTGGTCTTTCCTTCTTCTCGACTTACTAACCAAGTTCAAAGATCAAATGCACAAACGATTGTTACTTCATAAAAATGATTGGGAATGGAAGGCCCCCTTTGATTAAAAATACTCGATCCATCCATCACCATCAGTAATTAGTGGTTCGATTGTGTTTGTTTTATTTTGATTTGATTTGACTTTACTTTACTTACAATAATTTGGCTCGTGAAAGGTTTTCGTCCTTTTGTTGCATGAATCAATTTTTAATACACGTATTTATTCAACCAAGTTATGGCAACAATGAAGTTGAGTTGCTTGGTTGACTCATTTCTTAGTATTGTTTATGGTTTATAGTGTGTTGTTGTTGTTATTGTTACCAAATACAATACAAAAAAAGATACTAACTAAAAAGAAAGATTTCATTTTGTATGGTTTTTTTGATGGTTTCATGGCGCCACCGGGACTGGTGCGGTTGTCATACTACATCACAGTAGGCCAAAACTGAGTCAAACAAGTTAAGCTCGTTCCTGTGTTTTTGCTGATATTTTTTTATAATTTTATATTTTTTTTCAAAATTGTATTTTTTGTTGTTTATGTGTCCAACAAACTATACGTAGTATGTACGAGTATATGGTAAAGAAATGGGTAAAGAAATGTAGCAAGAAAGAAGTTTGAAAAAGTCTCTAGGACGAGTGAGTTGAAGTGCAAAAAACAAAAGTATCTAAACAATGCAACTAACACTAAGCTAATCAATAAATACATGTTGTATATAGGATTGATCTTAAAACTAGTTTAATGCAAAATTTACATAACACAAACAGTTACTCACACACACACATAAACATTATTGCACGCAATCTAAATAATAAATCTTATAACAAAATGCAATAGCAACAAGTGAACGATGACAATGACAATTGCACGGCATAACGAAACGAAACCAAACCAAACCAAACTAACTCAACACAACTCTCAGATTGTAAATGTATCTCAAACTATTTTTCTAATGGAAGTCGATCATTTGAATTTAAAAGGGTAATATACTTAATTTAATTATTTTATCCATTTGTATCTACGCCTTTGGCTTGTTGTATATGACTATGGACAATGTGACCATCGGAAACTTGCGGAAAAAGTCCAAATTAAGGTAAAGCGTGCAAGCTCACGATCAGCAGTAGTAAGTGTATGAATGAAGTTCATGGAAAATGTAAATAAATGAAAGAAAACTGTTCGGAAATCATGATTTGCGGTGAATGGGAAGGGAGATAACAATTTATTAAGTTGAACTCCATTTTATGCAAATCGACCTACGAGGAGTGTAGATTGTGTCCAGTTTCATTTCATTTCATTTCATTTCATTTTGAGACTTTCATTTTTATTGTTTCTGTATTTCTTTAGCATTTTTCAATTAAGGAAAAATAATAAAATATCTTCAACAACAACAATAACAACAACAATAATAATAAGATCGCATTATTACTAATAATATAATAATTCTTGAAACAGGAAACCATTATTTGATCGCATCATGTGAAGCATTCCATTCTTATTGTTCTCTAATTTATATCAATCAACAATCCAAAATTAATTACAATTATACAAATTTTTACACTTGCACGGCTCCTCGTCATCGTCATCTTCATCTTCCTCCTCATTCTTATTCTTCTTCTTTCAAGTGTTCAAGTGTTCATCCATAACTGCTTGAGATATAATAACAATAACAATAACAACAATACCAACAACATGATTTATCTCTAAGTCATAACCACAAACAAACTCAACTCATGAGTTTTAATTAGATTTTTGTTTAACAAAAATGTGCGAATATTTTTTTTCATTTATTTTTGCAACAAAATTCAGTTCATCATCGTATTCATGATCATCATCAGCATCATCAGTAAAGTCATTATCATCATAAAGTAAGTGCCAGATCATCATCTTCCACAATGGAAATTCGTAAACCCGTAAACATTAAATGAATAACAACAACAAAAGGGCATGATGCCGCTGATTTTGAAAAACTTTTGAAAACCGCAAAAATACTATTTTTAAAGATGTTTATGTCTGATGGGGCGATGGAATCACAGAGGGTATTTGGGGATCACAGAGGATTGATTTAAAGGGGTGAGAGATACTAAAATGAAATGGCGTCTTAAATTTGGTTTCATTGGATTTGATGCTAAAGTTATTGTTTGATGTTGCTTGTTGATGCTTGTAACCGCAAATTAGTCCAAAACAACAACAACAACAACAACAACAACACAATATTACAAAACTTATAATCTATGAACGCCAGCAATAACAGCAATAGCAACAGCAACAGCAACATGAAGAGCAAGTAACAACAATAACAACAACAACAGCAACATCCATAAATAACAACAAACAATGCTCGCTCGTCAACTGATTGTTGTTATGAACCTCCTCAAAAACATTTTTTAAATCTTTGCAAATTAGTTCACTTTGAATTATTTATGTAAGCTGTCAATTTGTATCTTTCGATGTTGTTGTCTATATTGTAGAGTATCTTTGTTATTGCATGTATTTGTCATCTTAGAAATGCATTCCAAATACAAAAGAACATTTCTATAAAGACATCTAAGAAGAGATTTGCATAGATTACAATTGCTTCACTTTAATAACTTTGTGTATCTTAGATATAAAGTTAATATTTTTCTGTCATGATAGATACTAGTACATAAGTATATTGTAGATACTCAGATACACATTGCATCAAGTCTCTTAAAGTGATTTCAGATATTTACTTATTTATGTGCAAAAAAAAAAAAAAAATACAATTAAAGCTGCTTGAGCAACTTTGTTACGATTTATTAAATAAATAAATAAATAAAAAACAAAAATTAAAAATAAGAAGAAGTAACTAACAGAAGCAACAGATACAGATACAGAAGAAATAAGGAGATCAAAGAAGAAAATACCAAAGACAATTAAAACTGTCAACGAATGCAGCAGCACAAGCATTTCCTTGAAGTGCTGCTACTCTTCATGCACCAAATCATAAACAACGCCACCAACATGCAAGTAATTAAAAGCCACAAAGCCAAGAGGTACAAGCGCCTCCAGTTGACAACAGGCACCACCATAACACAATGGGCAGTGCTCACTCTGTCATGTTATATTTATTTTTTTTTTATTTTTTTTTTTTTTTTAATTGTATCTTAACAATTTCAATAGTTTAAGTGATTTCTAAAGTAGTTCGGTTACTTGTTTCGCCTTTCAATGAAAACTAACGGACCAGAAATCTTTTTCAACCCATTAGCAATTCTCGGTAAGCCAGAAATCTCTTTTGACGGGTTTGAAATCGCGATTTGATTAAATTCACCCTTATCTGAAATTGTAAAAAAAAAAAGTAACTCATTGTTTTCCTCGGTATTCTGGTTATAAAGTATTCAACATTTCAGTTGTTTTTATATTTTACTGAAATCTCTTTTCCATTAAAACAAATGGATATGTCAACCTGCTTCCATTTATATTTTAACATTTATGAAGATTGATTTAATAAAACTATGAAACTATAAATGTTAATAATAAATCTATGGTGTCTCAAATTTGTTTTAAAAATGCTTAGAAAGTAATAAGTTCAATGAAATGATTTAATAATCTTATTGGTAAAAGTTGACATGTCTGCATTTTGTGAACGTGGCTGTTTTGTGTGATTTTTGTTTGTTGCGAAGGGTAATTTTTTTGTTTTTGTTTGGATTTTGTAAGGTGAGGAGTGAGAAGAAGGGAGTCGCTGAGTGTAATCACAAGCAAAAGACACCCCAAAGAAGAATCAACAATAAGTGTCGCAACAAAATGTCTACGTATAACACAAATACTCTTTAATCAGTTGTTCAGTGAACAACATCATCAATGTTCAAAAAATGAAATATCGCAAACTGCTAGCACACCTATGGTTTTCTTGAAGGAAAAACAACTGATCAAAACCATAAGAGATTTCTGTACTACATCCCGTAAATCTGATATTTAGTACATACACAAACAATTGCAAAGTTTAATTAAGCTTTCATCTTCTTTGTGTTCAAAAAGTAACAATTGGTCATGATCTTTGCCGTATGTCACAAAGTTTTGCTTGTGACATAAGCCAAACAATTTTTTAGTGATCATTGACATGCAATAAAATTATAAAATTTATACAATTGAAAATGAAACCCTAAAACTATGCACTATAAACTTACTTTAAAAGCTTTTATAGACCGAACTGCTAAAATTATTAGGGGTCCTCACGAATCCACACAAACCCCAAAAACTCATAAACTCAACAAATTATAAGGTTGCTTTTGTGAACGACATGAATTTGGTTTGCACCTCATAAATCACACAAATCAGTGTGAGTGCTGCCAACACTGTATTTATTGTGTTTTGTCAACTCTTTCCAAAAGTGAACTGATTTCTCAATTTAATTCAAATAAAAATTGATTTATAGAATGGTGAATAATAAATCATTTAATGCAAATTAATATGAATTTATTTCACATACTAACATTTTCCTTATAATCGTAAAATATTTTTATAAAACCATTGTAATTTATAATCTGTTGTTATCGTAGCTAGAACTCTATAAATGTGTAAACTATATGCATACTAAAATAAGGATTCATGGGTTAAATAAAATAAAAAGATTTTTTAATTTAAATTTCAAGAAATTCACATTTTCACTTTTTTTTTCATTTTGAATTGTTTGTTTAAATCCTTTCTATATACGAAAAAATTAGAGTTGATAAATAACAAATAAATGCACAGTGACAATGCTCACTTTTATGAGGTTTGTGCGTATCAATAACTTCAACAATTTTTTAGCAACAACACACTAAGTTTTTGGTATGAAGCTCACAAATTGTTGAGGTTTGTGCGTTTTTGTGTTCACCCCTTTTGTATTGTACGAGTATTGTAGTATTTGCGTAAGTTGATTTTACTTTTTTCACATTCAAACTTTAGATTTGCCAGCATCTCTTTTTGCTATTAATCTTTTTGAAATGTGAAAATGTTATGCAAACAATTTGCAGACCATGAAATTTCTTCTTCCTTCAACACTCGAAAGCAAACAAATGAACGAAAAAATGTTACAAACAAAACGGAAATAATGCGAAATGAGGAAAGTGGAAATGTGTGAAATTTACATAAATGACGCACTAAAAAACATGTAAGCCAACAATTTTAATTGGCCGTGAATTATTCATTTTAAGTTACCTGTACATGCTACTTGTGTTATTCTATGTACATGCCTCGCCTAACCAGATCCAACCAACACATTGTTGTTTCTAACTTGCCACAGACATCAATCCCACAATTGTCTGCACAATTCTTGTAAATGAAATTCTTTTTGGATTCTTCTTTTTCAAGTTCAATTTTATTTGACAGAGAATAAGTAAGAGAAGCGAAACAAATATATTATAATAACTTAAAACACATCATCTTCTTCAACTTTGAACGCTTGAAGCTAAACTAAAATGCTTAAAACTAGAAAATAGTTTGGTTGCAGCACTCGTCCTTCCTCCGCCTAGTAGTGTGAGGAGTAGTGAGCATTGGCATGGTGGCCATAGTGTCCGTGCAAGTGTCCAGTTTCGTATTGCGGCACATACTCATATTGGGGGGCTGCTGCAATGTGGCCGCCATAGCTGCCATAGCTACCATCATAATCGTAATCATAGTTAATGGGCGCGGCAACGGCAGGCGTAAAATGCTTTGTCACTGTATCGTGTAAAAATTAAATAACAACAAAGAAAAACAGAAGAAAGAGTAGTAGTAGGTTAGTAGCGGGAGTACAATGGCAATAATAATAACAATGAATGTAAACAACCAAACGACCAAGATGGGAAAAGTAACATTAATAATAATGAACAACAACAACAGAAACAACACCAACAACACCAACAATATTGTAATGGGGACAAGTGGCAGATGTTTGACAGTTCGTTGCGCGCCTCAACTCAATGAAAATGAAAATGTAACAAATTTCATGTCACGAATCTGTAACAAAAGGCGACGACGAATAAATGAACAGACATACCGACAAATGGAGATATGGGCAAATTGTCAGATGAATGAATAACAGAATGAAATGAATGGATAGATTAAGGATTAATTGGCAAATACTTAATACAAGTAACTTGTGTTTTTGTAGAAGATTGTGTGTGTATGTGCAGCAAGTTCGTTGCTTAAGTCTTTTGTGTTTCTATTTAGCAATAAAAAAAAAAAAAAAGTTGAAAAATTCTTAATTAATTTATGGCAGCATAATTCCCAGAGAGTGTGTTTTCGAGGGAGTTCAATTACATAATTATGCACAAAGCTGCGAAAAGATTTTTCCCAGCTTCGGTCTTTGGCTTTAAATGCAAATGCGGCCACAAAGTATCTGGCAGACTCTAATACAACAGCAGCAACAATAACAAAAAAAAATATACAAAAACTGCAGCAAAAGCATACAAATAAGTTGCGACATTGAGAAATTTTTAATATTTTCTTGCTACTGCCGCTCGCTGCTGCTGCTGCTGATGTTGTTGTTGTTGGTGTTGCTGTTGCTGTTGCTGTTGTGTTTAGTGCCACTGATGTTGCTATTTTTGCGGCGGCAGCAGCAATACATTCGCAATATGAGATGAAATGGGAAAAATAATTGTATTTTCTGAAATGCAGAAGATACTTTTTTGTTGTTGTTTTTGTAAATATTGTTATTGTGGTTGTTGAAGATAAACAATAACATTATAACATCATCATAGTTTGTGATGATAAGTGATAGTGATGATGGTGATGAGACAGAGACAGAGACCGAGAAGGTGGTTATGCCTTCATCGAGTTACGATGACGCATATGACATAATTGATGTGGGAACAAAATCATCAACAACATCAATACTAAGCTATATTTAAAGATTCAGAAAGTGCAAACTGAAATGAATCATTGTGGGCGTGAATGCTGCTCGACTTCATTGATTCTCTTGTTGAAGTTACACAATCGCATTCACTTTGTTCAATTCAAGATGCTTAATTGTCTTTAATTGTCTAACAAATTTTATTCTGATTCAATTTATGCATTGTTATTACACCCAAATGCTAAACACAGTAACGCCCATCCTAGATCAGTTCAGAATAGATCAGATCAGATTAAATTAGATTAGTACAGTACAGAATATAAAAGGCAACGATGAATAACAAACGAGTTTGATGTTGCTTCAATAGTATCTAATACAAATAAGAGATTTGTTCTGTATTGTAGGCATCATGATCAACATCAACATCAACATCATCATCGTCATCGTCCGGCCGCAGTTTAAGTAACTGGTCATTGAAGAAGTTAGCGTGTCGCCGGAAAAGCTTTAACATGCGATAAGTTTCTGGGCCTGCAGAGATAGAGAAGAGAAGTCGAAAAACAAAAGACAAATGATGTCAAAGCCAAAGGTCGATCAAGGATTGTGCTGGGAGACACTAGCTAAACCATATTAGCAACAACCAACAAGGGACAAGAGTACGAGAATACTTTGTTGTGTGAACTACTGAATTACAGGGTGTACAGGGTGTACAGGGTAGGGTACCAAATAGATATTTACTACTTACCATATGGTGCTGGTGAAGCAGCTACAACAATCGGAGCAGGCTGATAGTGTGACACAATCGGCTTATGAGCTACAATGGGTTTCGCAACGACAGCCTGAGCATGAACGGTGGGTCCAGATTTAGTGACGACCGCATTGAAGCCATGTATGGGATCGGCAGTATAGTCCACGGTGCGTATAGAGCCATCGGGTTCAACCAGAGAATATTGTCCTGCAATTGATCAGGATAACAAGGATCCCACATTACAATAGAAAAAGAATTAAATTACCTTTAACAACATCGCCATCTCGAGTTTCATGTTGAGACTTAACATCACCGGTTGTATGATCAGCAACACCATAATTAAAAGCATATTTCGGGTGATCCTACAAAAAAAAAAAAAAGGATTTCCTTTATATAAATTTATCCCTTTTCCTTTTCTCTTATAAGAAATTCAGTTCATGAGATGAGTGAATCTTTTATTTTATTATCTTATTATATATATTTCTCACATAAGGATAAACTCACATAATAATCTACAGCATATCCTGGTTTGGCATAAGCCGCACTAACGCAAAACACGAGAGCGATTAAGATCAAATTACACATATTTCCTGCCATTTTGATTTTGTCGGATTTTGTTTTTTTATTTTTCTTTTTGATTTCTTTGGATCAAACTAAAATTGAATAAAAAAATATAAAATTTTATTATTTTCCAACACTTTTTTTTTTTAATTCAATTTTCGATATTTGTTTCACTTTGAATTTGTGGATTTACTTAAAGTATTTCAACGGCACGCGTAGAGATAGATGCAGGCACTGCCAGGTTGTCCGGAATACTGTGTCAATTCTAAGATCAAGTTTCCATTAAATACGAAAATGCAAAAAGCGAAATGCGCGAAAAATAATAGAAACAACAAAACAACAAAGTCTGCAGTGACTGAAGCGATTGTTGCTGCTGCTTCGATTGCTGCTGACTGTGCTGCTGATGTTGACGCTTCTTGTTGTAGCGTGTTGCGATGACCGCGATGTTGCTGCCATCGGTCGGTCGCTTTAAGAAAACTCTTTCAGTCAGTCAGTTTCTCAGTCACTCAAGTGTGTCGCTATGTCGAGATGTGGCGACTTTGTTTTGATTTAATTTACTTGAGTTCGCTGTTACTACTTACTATTGTAAATAGCATGGGGTTGCTCCAGTACTCAATCCAATGCTATGGAGTGCCAGCGACTGCGTATCGACTGCGCAGCTCATTGCTCATGTAGCAAGTAATAATCATGTTGCAGCATTCACGTACACATGATGTTGTTGCTACACATTGGCACTTCTTGCCACAAAGTGGTGCAAATTAGTGACAGATTGCAGCCAAGACAACAACGAAACCGAATGAACAAAAGATTTAAGCAACGAACTAATTTCCTTCGAGCAAAAGCAATATTTTTCCCAAACCCTTTTAAGTTAGAATTGAGTTGATATCCGCCGTGACTGGATTTTGTTAATTCGGTAATAATTCAATATTTGACCTAAATCCCGATCCCCATTGAACTCTAGCTGACAATTATAAATGAGACATTTTAACTTGTTAAATAAGTAAATACATCATCAAATCTATTGAAATCCAAAGGAGTAGTAGCAGTCATAGTATAGTAAAAATAATTGGGCCAGTTAAGAACAAATTGTAGACACGAATTCTGAACTTGTTCTTGGCAGCCATTTGAGTAACGAATTATATGTGAAATCCAAAGTGATCCACTTACGATGAGAACAAAAACTCTTAACCATGTTAAATATTACATTTGCTATTGATTGTGGTTGGTTGTCTTTTGTCTTTTGTTTGTTTGTTTGTTTGTTTTGTCATTGTTGTGATTTTTTGCTGCTTTTGAAGGTCAAACACAAAACAAAGTTCAAACGAAAGTAAAATCAATTGATGATTGGTCAAATGGGAGATACAAAAAACCTATGATTATTATTCTATTCTAATTGGTTTGGTTTATGATTGGGACAAATTATGCATTATACTATACTTCAATGATTGAATGAATGAATGAATAATTGTAGCAAACCGGGAGTCATTATCTTTGATGACGTGACCTCTAAAGAGGGGAAATGGAACTCGAACACTTATTTTTAGTATTATAAAATTAATGAAAGAAATTAGTTCAAATGAAATGAAATATTATTGCATTGCTGAAAATATCAACTAACATTTTGCTTACTAATGACATTTTCTCATAATTAAAAAATTGAAACAATTCAAGATACAAAAACTTTAAATGAATTCAAAATGATCCGTTTAAAGATTTCCGAAAAATTAAGAGAAAAATCACATACATACAAACAAGAACAACTTCGACCTTCAATATGTACACACAAATACTCATACCATATAATAGTAAGTATTTTATATCTAAGTAGATACTGACTAAGTACAATTGAAGCCGTATGTATGTTGGCATTAGTACATACATACGTACATTCATTGTATGCGGACCGAGTTGATAACTCAATTTTCAAGCGCCTGGGAAAATCGACTTGGCTTACATTGTCGTCGTCAGCTAAGTTAGTTTTCCGAAGGTTTACCCCAAGTATGTGTTCTGTGCGAAACAACATACTGTACAACATGCCACAATTATATGAACATATGTATTTGAAAGACGCACAAAATGAACTCCATTGAGGCAAATTCCTTTGGCTAAAGATATACAAAAATATTGTATAATGATGACCAGGTCACAAGAATTTCACAAGCTCACAATAACCACATTGGCTTCGTCATATTGTCGAACATATTGAAAGCCAATGTCGCTTCGTTGCTTGCAACATGTTGACAATGTAAAAATGTATGTGTTGCGTTATTGTCATTCATGGTACTGACGACCACAATACAATGATGATGATGATGAGGAAGGAGGGCAAATTTCTTTGACTTTTCTTTGAACACGTTACGCTTTTGTGAGCTGTTAAGTAGATGAATGAACCGACTAACAGATAGACAAACAGATAGACAAACGGACAGATGAAGGCAATTGTGTGTGTGTGTGTGTGTGTGTGTGTGTTACTTCAGCCCATACTGTGTGTGTGTGTGTGTGTGTGTGTATGTTGCATTGTGTTCATTGTGTTAACAAGATGCTATTCAATGTTTGGGCATGCGGTGCGATGATATTTTACACAACAGGCGGCGGTGGTGGACAATAAGAAAATGACCTGTGGCAAATTTCGACTTGATTCGCCTCTTAATGATGGCTATAAAATGCAAATGAATGACCACAAGACACTTTGTTTGCAATAAATTAAAGCGTTTCGTCGCCATTCGTACACAGTGCAGAAATTAATGGTCGAAACAGTCCACAGTCGGACTAATTCGTTAACAAGTCACTTCATTACATAATTGTCATTGATTATAGGGTGCCGTTTCTCTTACTGACACCATTGAGGGAGGATCTATTATATTGATCATCACTATCATTAGTATCAAAACCAGCAATTAACATCCAGAGAAACCTTCAGAATTTATAAGGTTGCTCAATTACCGTAAATAACAATACAATTGAACGTGAAGACGACATTTCTCTTTAAGAAATTTCCATTACTAAGTCAAATAAATTATTAGAATGAATTTGTAGTCCATTTGAGTAAATAAACTCATATAGTAGATACAAGATACAAATCGACGATGGAAATCAAAGAAGAATCTTTCGCTCTACACTTAAACTGTCGTCAAATGGCTGCCGTTTATTGCATTGAATTAGTAGCCATGGTTTAACTTGAATGTCAACATGTTTTAAACACACACACACTCACACACACACTCACACTCACACATGAGATATATAACATACATGAGGCGCCTGTACACATGTGTATCTGCGTACATTAATTGCAAACTTATAATAGTTAACTACTAACTGTCAGTTAGTTATTGACGAAGAAGATTGCATGTTGATATTTGCCAGACTGCAAGTGAGACGAAAGGCATCGAGTTGGATCGATCGATCGATCGGTCGGTTGATCGCAAAAGGTTATTGGAGCAAGTTACTTAAGCAATTCGAGCGACTTTGCAAGTGTTTCACATTTTTGCATTCAAATAATATAATTTTCGAATATGTAATTATATTTTTATAAATAATAGAAAAAACTGACGTAATCTGAATCAATTCCAATTCTACTTCCGACACTTCCTTGGTTAAAACAAATCAAATAAAAAGAAGGAAAGGAAAGGAAAGGGAAGGCAAGGCAAGGCAAGGCAAGGCAAGAAGAAGTGACCTCGTTAGTAAATGACCTTAAATCTTAAAGAACTTTGCTAGCGGCGCTTCACTATACCACACACTTAAACAATTTGCATTGTACCTACTACAGTAGATACATTTTTCTATAACACTTTGCCTTCTGCTAGTCAGTCTAACATGTTTAATTAATTGAGTTCACGTAAAAATACAAAAAAAAAAAAAAAAAAACAAAATGTGATTTCCATTCTTCTCTTTTTGAAGAAAGAACGCGTGCATTTTAACGCTTCGTTGCCTTTCAACATTGTAGGCTGCCTAAATAGATACATTTTCTTCAACTTCAAGATAAATTATTTGTTCATGATACATATTTGCACTAATTTGTTATTGTTGTTATTTATTGTTATTGTTATTGCGGCGGCTGGTGTCACTTTTTGAAGATTTGTTCCGTTTATTTCTTTATAAAAATATCAATAAATAAATATGACGGAAATGAGGAAGATTTGTAGTACGCGGAAGTGTTATTCCATCGTTAGATGGTTGGTTTTTGTTGCAAGTTTGCTGTGGTGATGATGATGTCTTTGACTATGATGACACCAATATGTGGTTAGTTCGATTACTTTAACTGGTATTATAAATGGAGCGATTAATGAGTATTAATGATTATTATATATAATGAAGGGCAACAAATGTGACATATGTTTATGTGTTCGTGTGTGTGTGTGTATATGGTATACAACTCAAAGTATTTATGATTAACTCATCCCAACCCACTGGCATTCATCCTCAGCCGCTGTTCTACAAGGCTTTGACTAAACAGGCTACACCTGCACGATTTCCCCCCTAAGAAGGATGTAATAGTCTTCTCAGATTTATTTTCAATCCCTAACAAAGTCTAACACTTTATTAACGTAATTATTTTTAGAATGAAAAAAAAAAATGTATTATGCAGTTATTACGTTATTACTAAAATGAAATTCAGAAAAAACTAGAATTGAAGCACCTTAAAATATACAACATTTTCTGGTCATTTAAAACTACTAGAATTTCGGAAATAATAAAGCATACTTTTCGGTGAATATAAAATCACTCTCACTATTTGTCATACAAATTTGACAAAATGAAGTTCTTTTCATTCCAGAACAACCTCATTGTTAACACCCCATTGTAGGAGGGTAATAGTTTGGCCCTTAGCTAACAATGGTTCGCCATCATTGAGAGTGGTAAAAATGGAAACTTATTAACCACAAACATATCTAGAGCAGCGGAAATAAGTGGCATACGCGACAAGATTTCCACTTTCATGTCATACAATATTAGTAAATTTAAATTTGTATGCCCCTTATTTATTATACTCTTCACACAGTGAATAGTATTATAAGTTTATCATGAAGTTTGTAACACAGAAAATAAGACATCGGAGACCCCATAAAGTAGGTATATTTATTCTTGATCAGAGTGACGAGTCTATCTGTCCGTCTCTCTGTCTGTATGTTTGCAAACTAGTCATCAGTTTTTGAGCATTTGCCGGAATCAGCCGGATCGGACTTCTATGAAGGGTACCTTCCATACAGAACATGAACCTTGAACAATAATCAGAAGGTATAAAAGGTGCATGAAGAATATTACAACTTCGGCATAACCGAATTTATAATAATAATTTTCTTTTTACTTGTTTTTGTTCTATGTACTTTAATAAAAATGATATGTTCATGTGATCAGGGGCGTACGCAGAAACATTTTTCGGCGGTGGAGGGTTTTTGTGATCAAGTCTCTACCTAGTGCGGTTCATGATATACAGAATCGAAAAACGTGAAGATTTTTATGTTTTCACTCAAAATTTTACTCTAAAATTTTGCCCAACGCCGCTAAAGAAGTTTCACTTCAAAAATCTTGCAATTTTTATTTATTTTGTTGAACCCTCAAAACCCCCTGCGTACGCCCCTGCATGTGATATATATACATATAAGATACTGAGTAGAACCGCAATAGTCATGTTTAATGTTTAAACGTTCATTTAGTTAGGTTTAGGATACTTTCAGCGAACTGTTCAAACCAACATTTTATTTCACCTTCTTTCAGTCTTCTCTCTCTTACAATCTCCCAACAATTCTTGAGTGCATACATGAATTAAAAACGAAGTATTATCAGTAATACAATATACTTACATATAATGGATACCAAAGCTCCCAAAACAAATAACTGCGTGGCCTCAAATTAAAATGACTACTATACTCGTATGATAAAATATTGTAAGATTTGCTAGTCATAACTGTTAACAAATTCAAAAACATTTTTTCATTAACATGAGTTGTTAAAAAATGTAAGCTTCGTAATAATTGATGAATTGATACAATGGATTTCCATCTGTTTGTTGAATGAATGTTGAAAAAAAAAACAAATTTTGATTTTAATTCACTACATTTTTTATTTATAGCATTGTCGCAGTTTCAATTAACTTAAAATATACAAGAATTGTTTATAATTATTACATAACGTTCAATCTTTTCTTTTCTTTTCATTTCTTTTCAATTTCATTTTCATTTCTTTTCCATTTCATTTCAATGACATTTTCTTTGCTGAAAATGCATTTTTTTTTCCTTGTTGCTGTTTGTTTGTTGATTTGTGTTTCGAGTGATGAGTATTCCAAGTAGGCGTAACATGGGCATTTAATGGGTGGTCGTGATCGCATATAGCGAAGCATTCAAATATTTACAAGATACTTTAGTTGAATGGTAAATGACAACGATTCGATGGATATTGAGATGGAGAAGAGAAAGCGAAGAGAGAAGGAGAACGTGACAAAGATTGTGATTGTGTGAGACAGGATAAGATGAATTGATGTTGATGTTTATATCCGATATCTGGACGAAGATAGGGCGGTTGCGTTGATAACTATGCTGTGAGTGAGTGGCCGGCCGTGCGTGCATTGGACTCCAGGGGAGGTGTTCGGGAAAGGTTGGAGATCTTGTTGAGTTGAGTATTTACAGATGTATGACTTGAAGTTGTTGTTCTTGTGTTGTTGATTGACAGTTAACAGTAGAAACGCTGGCCTCAGTTAGATTGCATTGGTATCGCATGGCTACCTCCTAACTCCGAGCGGGCTTAGATACTCGTATATTTTGTGGTCATTGTCGATGGGTCGGGTCTGGTCTGGTCTGGTGTGGTCTGATGTGGTCTGATATGGTAGGGTCGGATCGAATCGAAACAAGTCAGATTAAATCGCAATAGTTTTGGATTTAGTAATGCGCAACGTGGGCGTGGGCATTGTGGGTGGCATAGCCGTAGGCAGGTACAGGAGCAGCGTGATGCGCAACTGAGGCATATTGCAGAGCTGGAGCAGCGGCAACATGATGGGTGATTGCTGGTGCTGAGTGCGCCAAGACGGCAGGAGCGGAATGTGCAAGGACTGGAGCATGGGCAACGACAGCTGGAGCAGCATGGTGGACAGTTGGTGCGCTCTTGTGGACGACGGCGTTGAAGCCATTGTGGTCATCGGCAGTGTATTCAACGGTGCGCACGCTGCCATCGGGTTCAACAAGGGAGTAGGATCCCTTCACAACATCACCATCACGTACTTCATGCTGGGATTTCACATCACCGGTGTGTGAGTCAGCAACGCCATAGTTGTAGTGATATTTTGGGTAGGACTACAAGTAAATCCAGCAACAAAACACAGATATGATTTAATTTTAGTTAATTAAGTTTGTTGCTTAAGTCTTTTGATTTACTGATACATAATATATAAGTATCTATGCATTACATTTTAATAGTGAACTTACATGATAATCCAAACCTTCATCGTGGTGTCCATGACCACCATGGCCAGCAATGAGTGCGGGTCCAGCGGCATACAAACCTCCATGATGCAACACGCCTGCTGAGGCGACGCCCAAAACTGCCAAGCAAACGAAGGACTATAGAGGAAGGAGTAGAGTAATTATTTAAGATCACATTTCGACACTTTCTCAAAAAAACAATAACTTTTTTTCATTCATTACTTCAGGAGATATTTCTCTCATGAAATATTATACATATTTTAGTTCACTTAAAATATCCTATTACATATTTTATTTATTTGATTTGTTTTTTTTTTTTGTTTTATTTTATAATATTCTGTGGACATATATATTTTAGACCACTGTGCACTCACTTTGAAGAAGGCCATTTTATGGTATAGTAGTTGGTATTTATTTGATTATTTAAGGAGTAACGCGTGTATATGCGAGACGATGTGTTGAAGTCAACTGATAACTAGAACCAAGAAGGAAACTGTTTATATACGATCGAGATCTGCTACTTACTCCACAAATGGCTCCACCCGAACGACCGAGCAAACGATCATTGTACAAAGCACGAGAGCATACAGCAAAGAGCAGAGCGGAGCAGAGCAAGTAAAACGAAGAAACAATGGCGTGCGCTATGAATGACTGCGACGACAAACGACGGACGACGGACTTAACTTCGTAACCACGAACAAAGCAACAACAATAATAACAACAATAACAGCATTTACTTCATACTAAACTAAAACAGCTTCAAGCACTAAGAAAACGAGAGTGAATTGTAATTGTTGTTGATGCTGTTGTTGTTATTGTTGTTGTTGTTGTTGTTGCTATTGTTGGCCGCTACTCCCTCCGTTGCTCTTAGTACTGCTGCTGATGCTGCTGCTGCTGCTGCTGCTGTCGTTGCGGATGATATTGTTGCTGTTGTTATTGTATTTGCAATTGTAACAACATTTCATGTTATTGTGGTTGTTGCTGTTGTTGTCGTTGTTGTTGCGCGGTTTTTATGTCTCGTCGTCTGTTGAGCAAATTAAGTTTTAATTCAGTCAAAGACAAAAATGAAAATAATACAAAAAGAAAAACCAACCATTTTCTTGTGATGTGAATATTCTTTTTTGCCAAAAAAATTGAATTGTTTTTCTATATACAAATACACATATAAGCATACGAGTACATACAAGTACATAGACTATGTTTGTGTGTGAGTGTGAGAGTGTGTGCATGTGTACCTGTGTTTTTGAAATTCTTTTTGTTTTTTGTTCTTTCAACTTAAGGTTGAGCTTTGATGCCGTCGTTACGGTTAATTAGAATGGCCTCACTAGGCGGAGGCGACATCAAAGGCTATACCACCTTCGCACAGTGCCTCCATCTCCCATAACATGGTGCTTGCTGTTTGGTCTTATGGGGGCTGTTGCCACAAATATTGTTCTTATTCATAGTTGTGGCATGGCTGGAACTGCTCTTGTTGCTGTTGCTGTTGCTGATGATGATGATGATGATGACGATGATGATGGGAGTCGAATAACTAAGTACTCGTACAATGTTGTTGCAATTCTTACTTTGGGAGGCGGCTTTGTTATTATTGTCGTTGTTGCATGCAACATTTGACTCACTTGCTGCATGATTAGAGTTTTTAATTACATTGTAGGCAGCCTCAGTCTCATTTTTGTTTTCAAAATAAAAGTTAATTTCACAAGTTGCCTTCGTCACATGCCTCCATCACCACCGTTACCACCCACCCATCTATAGGTTTACCATTTATGCTCGACCTGACTCATTTTAATGTGTCGACTTTTTCTTTTTCTTCTCCTTTTCCATTTCCTTCTCCATCGTAGACTTCATCTTAACCATATTTATTCAATTGTCTTAAATTAGTTACTCTTACCACTTCTTGATTGTTGTTGATTTCTTTGTTGGTTTTTTAGTTAATTCAATTCGATGCGGCTCGTTGATCGGTTGGTCGCTCGGTTGGTCTATGGATCTGTCTGGCCCTAATGGCTAATCGTCGTCAGACTTGTTAAATTGATGCAATCATCTCAAGGTTATCACAATAAAATCAACAACATCAGTAACAACAACAACAAGAATTGAATACCGTGTGCATGTAACGGATCACTAACGCAAGTACTATAAGTATTGAAAAAAGCCATAAACTGCAACCATAATAACATCAATGAACAGCTGCAACTTACTTGAACTGAACTCAACTGAATTAAACTGAACTCATGCAATTGACCATTTAATGAGCCCAACAAATGAATTAGACCACAATCTGATTAAGCTTTTTCCGTCTGTCCGTCTGTCCGTCCTCCATCTATGAGTAGTCTAAATGGATACAAAGGCACAATGGGGAGTATAAAATAGGTAAACCCCTGCGTTTTAATCGAAATTAAAGTATGAAAAATTGATTTCTTTATATTGTTTTTCATTCATTGTAACAATACTCGTATTTAAATTTGTAACAACAACAATACTCGTAGTATCGACATCGATTGATGACAATTAAAGATTTTTACAACAGAATAGTATGTTAGTTAGTGTATTGTATTGCAGTTACAAACAAAACTTTCGTTTCCTTTATTTAAATCAATTATTCATAATTCGTGCAATAACAATAAATTTGCATTAGATCCGGTCTTATGTTTTATTTGGTTTAACTTAGTTAGGTTGGGGACTATTGCAGACACCAATAACGTCATCGTCATCATATAAGTAATAATAATTTTTGGTCAAGTCATCGACCACCAAAGGCGGTAATAGTCTAGGCAGGAATAATTTATGTATAAAATAAAGAATTGTGTAAACCAAACAACAACAACAACAACAACAACACCAACACCAACAACAAAATCATGTCAAAACTTTTAATATTTTTAACAGATCTCACACACCTTCGTGCTGTCAACTTTAAGCCACTTGAAGCAAATCGATTAATCGTTTTAACCAAAACTATTCATTTGTCTCTTCAAACTGTCTATTTGTCTGTCTATCAAATGAGCTACTGTTACTCTTACTAACATATGATTGACCTCGACTTTTGTTTATCCGGCAACTGGAGGAAAAGTGCAAGACTTTTCGGGCATATCTAAGACTCACCACCTTCTACTCCTCCTCCTACTCCTCCTACGACGACGACGACTGCTTGCTACATACATACATATTATGTTGTACATATTATATTTTAACACCACAAATCTCAAGGTCCTGAGTTACTACTACCGATTCCGATTCCGATTGATTTGATTGATTTCGGCTTTTCATTATTATTACAGACAATCAGAAACAAAGACAAATCTGGGTCATCGTTGGGTCGCCAACAGTGACTTTGCCACCGCCTTTGCCTTTGCCTTTACACGATTGACAGTTTAATAATAACAAAACCAACAACAACAACAACAACAACAATAGTGATATAACATTAACAGTAACAACATAAATATGTATCTAGATAAGTATAATAGTAGGTATGGGGGTAATCTATTGGAAGTGCCTTTGGTTGGTTCGTTGTTAGGTGATCGTTGTGTCGCGGTTTTCCAAGTTGTCCAATTATGTGGCAAAGCAAACAATTACAACTTAATCAAGAGAATTATGTCGCTCAAGATTTACATAGATCACGTTGCGATTATTTAGTCTCGCTCTCAAATGACCTTGGGTATACAATATCGAACAGCGTCGTCATAGTCATAGTCAGAGTCATAGCCATCGTCATCATCATCATCATCATCATCAACGCAGTCATCATCATCATCGAACCTAATGCTAGAATGAGGGTTTCTTAACAACAATAAAAACTACAAAAGTATCTATTTGTATCTTTGTATCTACTTATGTATGTATCTATGCTTATAGTTGCAACCGTCAATTTCAATCTTTTCCAAGACCGCACTGCGCACCATACTGCGTTTCTTGTAAGTAGATCGCAATTCGTTGCTTTTCGTTTCTATTGTTACAATATTATTCTTATAGCCATTGTTATTATTGTTGTTACTATTACCATTGTTATTGTTGCTGTTGGTGTTGTTGTTGTTGTTGTTGTTGTTGCAAGTATATTGACCGCCTTGTAGGCGTGGCATCAACATTTTGCCTTTTGTAAATTTCCGCTTCAAATTTTTAACTTGAATTGTTTCGTTTTTCATCATTTCAATTTTTTAGTGATTGTTATTTTCTTATTATTGTAGATGTTATTGTTTTTGTTGTTGCTGTTGCTGTTGCTGTTGTTTTTATAGATACATATGTACCTTTCATATGTATAATACATAGAAGAATTGGTATTATCAATTTGTTGAGATGTTTGTAATGTAACAAAGAAGGCATCCAAATCATATTCATCATTGAGAAAAGAATTAGACTAAACTAACCATTTCCGTTCATTTATTAGTGTATCAAAATAGTCCCTCAGTCTTTGAGATATCAAGTTAAAGTTTTTCTGCAGGATTATTTTAATATAATCTACTAGCGTACCTGGGCTGTTTCCTTTCATAGCATCACAGTGTTCTCTCTGTTACACATTGAATATCAACACAGAAAACAGTTTGAGTATCTCAGAAAAATAAAGTGATATTTTAGTTAATTTTTTACAAAGTATACTTAAAGAATTTGGGGTTGTTTGAATATACCAAATCTCGGGAACGGAGACCAAAAGTATCCTATGTTCAAGCCGGGAACCAACTGTACATATTCACAAAATTTCAAAACAATAAGATGAACGGTATGGCAGCGCATAACATACAAACAATTTTATATAAAATGTCCTAAACATGATTACTTTTTCATTTTATTTGACAGAGATTTTGACTGATATTTTATAAAACAATCGATCTCTAAAACTTTTGCTAAAGACATTTATTCTTATGCAAATATTATTATATGTAGGACTAAATCATGAGAACTGTAGATTAGTAATTGGCATAATGATTGGTCATTGGAGGACTTGGAATATCTCCTATGCTTTTGTCTCACAGTCACAAGAAGGAGTATTTATCTAAGCGACATAAGTAATGGTAATATCAATGGTAATGGTAGTACGGGTTTGGCTAAGGCACTGCGACCAAATTAATCTATTGTGCGCCAGCTCCTTCGGAGGAAGCCTTAGAAGGTCTTTATTTTCTAGTAGGTATGAACCCACGATTTTGTATCTACTGTTCCATGGATTCTGCAAGTACTTATGCTAGATATTCCTATTTTATGTAAGTCTTTATTGCAGGAGAAATGGCCTGAGAGTGCTCCGGAGAGTAATCATAGTAAGACATAACTAAACTAAGTACAATAGCAAAGAACTTAATTTTTAGATTCACTAACAGTGCTAGTAAGTAACTGAAAGAAAAGGAAAGGTATGCAACCTTCGGTGGAATCAACATTTTTTTTTTTATTATTCATTTTTGTTGATTTATCGACATCAATTCTATGTGTTTGTTAGATTTGAATTCTGATTTACTTTAGAATTCAATAAAAAAAAATACAAAACAATGGCGCAACGAATTTCTATAATTTGAAAACCTTTCAATACTCAATTTCATATTGTTGTTACTGTTGTTATTGATGATAAATTCGGTTGATTTACAAATTAAGCAAGAACAATAACCATAACATCAGCAGATATAACAAATATTGCCGATTACCACAAAATGTGGCGCAATCGAATGCATTCACAGAAGAACATTTGCAAATTTGTATATGGGAGAGTGACGTCGTATCGGTGCGAGGCTTCCCAGATCGCAAATCCCAACGATATCGTTTATACTGTGCTGAGCTGTGATGTGATGTGATGTGAAGTGATGTATTTATCTGTGGCTTTTATGTGGATTCTATGAAACGCAATGTGTTCACTATGTCAGCATGTCTTCGTTGCTGTTGTCACCAACGTCGGCAAACCGCAAACATAACTTTGGATTGAATCTACTGCGAAATGTGCAACAAATAAAGATACACGCTACAGTTTCACTTGCTGGCTGTTTGATTGCACAAGCACAATAACCACAACAACGACAACCAACGAAAGCATGGCACGTTCCCTAGGTGCCACAGCACCACCACCAACAACAAGAACAACAACACAGCATCAGCATCAACAGCAATGTTAGCGGTAGCGGTAGCGGTAGCAGCTTCTTGATCTGATCAGCAACAACAGCAGCACATTTATTTATGGTATATATATACATATGTATCTATCGATAGATAGATAGATAGATAGATATATAGATTCATGGTGCGAACTGATCCACATCTTGAGTGCGTTCGTTGTATCTCATGCAAATATACGAGAGTATATACAATATTTTAATGAACATTTGGCAATCATCAAGAAGAAAATGATACTTAATTGTTGCTTTTGCTGCTGCTGCTGCTACTGCTACTGCTGCTGCTTGTGCTGATGTTGTACATACATATACTGTAAATCGACTTGACTTGACAACAGATTGATAAGGTTGCATAATAATCCAGTTAACCAAAGCCAAACAAAGCAATATGAAGCTAAGTGAAGCTAAACTAAGCAAAACTAAAGGAAAACTATGTAAAACAACGAACGAATGAAGAAAAAAAAAAAAAACTTGAAGAAAAAAGAAAAATGATTTCTTGTTAAAAACCAAACCAAACCAAAGACAAACACAAACACAAGCACAAACATCGCTTGTTTGGACAACATTTTTGTTGTAATTGTTTGGAGATTTTCGGTATCGCCCCTCTGAGCAGCCTCCAAGGAACATGAATTTCACGCGCGCGTGTGGCATGAACTAACATCCACCAAAAGTTAAGAAAATTCCAAAATCTTAATCTAAATAAATAAATAAATAAATCAGTGAAACTATTGTAAGTCCAAGCCCAACAAGCAACAACCGCCAACAAAAAGCATTCAAGAGACAAGTAAAAGTATCTTTTGTTTTGTTGTCTGTTGCCTTTACTGTCGCCATTTGTCGCATAATTGCCACAGGTGTGGGTGGGTGGGTTTATTCGGTAATTCGGTAACGATTATGATTTTCAGCATTCGAGGCATTCACGATTTTCATTCTCTCGATTTCAGAATCTTCTGTTAGTTGCCTCGAAGCGCCTGGAATGGAAACTCTGTTTACTTATCTTTTGTTATAATTTCTCAAGCAAATAGTATGTAGTATGAATTTGACAAAGTATCGGGCATCAGGCATAAGTAATTTATTATAGTAAAAACATTTAAGTTTATTTATGGTTGCCACAAACTAAGTACACCACTGCCACAATGGCCACATTGGTCAATGACTCTCGAGAGATCGAGATTCAAATATGTTTATATTGTAAATAAATGCCAAACATTCGCTTTTTCATGCAACAAACAAACACACAAACAAACCACCAACCCAATAACCCAACAACCAACGACCAAAACTAAACCAGTTCCAAAGTCACTATTTACACTATTTACACTATTTATATTTGTTACTAAGTATTATAGTTGGAAGGAAAAACTGGGATAGTAAGTCAAATGCATTTGTGGGTTAGTGAATTTGTTTAGGTGGATTTGCTGGTGATTGTTTCGAAGCATAAAACAAACAAACAAAAAAACCACACACATATAAAAATAAGTAATCTCAACTATTGTATTTTATCTTATGGAAGGAATGAATTAATGTTCTTATTAAATTATTCCGTAAATTGTTTACTTCATTTAATTAACAATAAACAACCAACTACAACAACAAAGCAACTATAACAATAATACAAATAGTGATAATATTAGAGTGTTCAAGGTCAACGCATTTAATGAACAATAACAAAAACAACAAAAAAAACAAAAATAAAAAATCAAATTAACAAAAGTAAAAGTGAATTGAATCGATTCACTTAAAAGCTAAGCCCAACAATTTTAATGAATTTATTTATTAATTAAAGATAGACATCACACATACCAACAGTCATTCATATTGTACGAGTACATACTCATATTCATGTGAATGTGAGTATGAGTATGAGTGTGAGTGTGTGTGTATGTAAATGTAAATGTAATGAAAGAATGTAATTATGTACAATAGAATTACATCCGCCTAAGTTACAAATGAATATTTTCAACTTTAAAATCATAAATCAAATTCAAATTCTTCATTTGAAATTAAATGAAATAAAATGAAATAAAATGAAATGAAATGAAATGGACTAAAAGCCAAGGTCACTTGGATATCCATTTAAATCTATACCCTGCTCTGATTTGTTAATTGCATATAAAGAGAACCCAACCAAACTTGACCTACGCACATAAAATTCAAAATATCTAACATATACACATATTAAGTATCTGAAAATGCATGTGCATTTGTTGATTGTTCATTGTCATTGCTACTATTAGAAACTACTATGTAGACAAGTTGTAGTTAAACCATATCTTTATATTGTGCGATAGATGGACAGACAGATGGACTTTTGAATGAATGAATGAATGAATGAACGACGAACGCATTGAGACACGCATGCGTAGCGCCATTTCGAACCGGTTACAAATATGTACGAGTATATCCAAAATTGCCTTCCTCATGTAATTGAACCAAACCAAACCAAACTAAAGCAAGGCAAAGCAATCCAACCCAAACAAACTAAACTACTAAACTAACTGACAATAATATAAAATAATAATAATAATAATAATAATAATGATGATAATAATAATAATAATAATAATGATAATGATGATGATGTTGTTGTTAACCTGATTTATATCTTTTAATTGAAATATACAAGCAGTCAAATTCAAAGGGATAGGAGTGGAGCCAGGGCCTTTGATACACTCGTTTATAAACGTATAACACCTGTTGCATATTCACGGACATAAGTTTGTATTGAGATTCATTTTTAGTATTTGGCACTACTATTGTTATTTGATGATGAAGTGAGGTGACGACTCTTCACATTCAATATACGAATATGTATTTATCTGCAAAATCTGCGAATGTCGAAGCCAAAATTAATTACTAAAAAGACCAACTAAATATGAACTTGACATAATTTCAACTAAAAAAAAAAAAAAGTTAGGGGCTCTATGTCACATTCACATAACAAACATTTCATTTCATGTTTTCTATGCACATATGATGACCGACATACATACATTTGTGTATGTGTATCTATTGTATGTAATTCATGAAGATACTTTAACTTTATAGACCAAGCAACATTTGCTCATTGTAGCGTAATAAAAACAAAAAATAAAATAAAATAAAAAAAAATAAAAAATAAAGCAAAAAAATGTCTGAAATTAGAAAAAAAAATTATAAGAAAATCACATGCAAAAGTGACACAATTTTCTTGGCGGCGGCGCCACATGCATGATTCCATCCCCTCCATATCAGCAAATATCAGCATAGCTTAGCTTTGTGTAAGCTCCGTTAGTAGTGTAGTAGTAGTATCTCACAATCCGTTAATTATTACAAAATCTGGCCCAATTAATGTTGTACTCAGTCACTCATGTTTTATTATATCTTTTTTCTATACTTATTTTATGTATGTTTTTATTTGGTTTCGTTTGTACTTTGTTCATTTATTTGTAGTTAACTTTAAGTTGGTTTTAGTTATGCCCATTAATTGAGCCATTAGTCAAATGTGTGACGAAGTCTTGGTGGATTTATTTGTTGGTCAGTTAGTTGGTTGATTGTTGGATTGGTGGGTTGCCAGTTGATTGTTTCAATACTTGAACAATAAAATAACAATAAACTATGAAACTCATTAATCATAAAACTCATTCATTTTCATAACTTCAAATTCTTTCTTAGTCATGAGAGCAACACCGACCGCCACACCGATCGTCACACCGACTTAATGATTCAATGCTTGGCTGTCTGTCTGTCTATCTATCGATCTGCCTAGCATATTTTCACATAATCGTATAAAATAATAAATATTAATAATAATATACTATACTACAAAATATAATATGTATAAGATAAAATATATTAAGTTTATACATATAATTTTTGTATTAATTTGATTTTAATCACGACTTGATTGAAAGTGTTTGAAGGAAATAAATAAAATCAAAATTTTAATTTTTTTTAACAAATTTGTATGTTTTTGTTTCTTCAACATATTGATGATGATGATAATGATGACGTTGAAGCCCCCGCCTTGAATTTGGTTATTGTGCTTTACTTTGTTTCTTTAAGATAAAAAAAAAAAAATATTCTTTTGTATTTTTCATTATTTCATTATTTCATATTTTGTGTTATGTAATTAATGAAAATTACTAATAATTCATGATTGAAGTTTATCTTTGTTTCGGTCAGGTCAATTTATCGGTCATGTTTCCTTTTTGTATAAATTCGATTGATTGACTTCCGCATTTGCTAGTTAACATACATTTAATCATTGATTCTACTATAGTAGCATGAAGTAAGTATATACAAAATGGATAAATTATCTCAGAATTATCTTAGAGAAGCCCTCAGAGAAGTGATATGATGGTGACATTTAATAATCAAATAATAAGTATCTACTCTATTATAGTATAACATAGAATCTATAAAGTCTCTCTATATTTCCATAAAGTAAAGCATTTTATTATTACACAACCAGACACTTACTCACTCACCCGTTTCTTTAATTTTGGTTGAGATCATATCCGTGGGAAAATTATGCATATTCAATTAGCATCGATTACATTGGCAATACTCGTACATACTTACATACTCTATACACATAAATACACCTGAATGTCTTGCCACGATACTGGCAAAATCTGCTCCAGTACTCTAATGTCAGCTTCATTCATTGCTTGTGCCAAGCAACAACAATAACAATTATTAATAATAATAATAATAATAATAATATTAGTAAGAATATTTCCATTGAAAGCGAAACTGCAACGACATAACTGAGTCAATTTGAATTGATTTGAGTTGAGTGTTTTACTTAATGGAAAATTACATGAATCACATGAAGTGGGGCGTCACCTAGATAAGTTGAAGTTTTTGTTAGAACAATTCAAAATCAAGAACTAACCAAAACGAATTTTATATAGTGTCTTCTTTGTACCAACAACTAAACAAAATCGTTAAATCGTTACAATTCTAATGCTATGAATGTAATTCAACTCGTATACGTAATAATCAAAATTCGTTAAGTATTAAACGCAAATGCCTTCGAGTGCAGTTTGAGAGTGCATCAAAGCAAAGCAAAGCACAAGGTTAGACATGGTCAACTGGTGGCACTGGCAGCTGCTGTTTGTTGCGTCGATGCTAATGATATTTTCCCACAACAATCTTTCGTTCGTTCGTTGGTTCGTTAGTTCGCTGCTTCATTCACTCATTCACTCATTCATTCATTTGGTCGACTTTGCGCTTTACGGAATGAACACTGTCAGAAGCGATTTAAATGTTATGTTGGGCGTGGGTAAGACGGTCGAAGCAGGGCAATTGAGAGGAGGTTCGTTGATTTGATATTACGAGTAAACGTGCTTCTATTAACTTTGTTCTAATCATGATCTGTCATTGTTCGTGTTGCCGATTTTATGACTAACACGACTTGCACCGATTGCACACCACAATTGTGTGGGTTAAATTAATGTTTGGTCGATTCAGAAAATCATATAAAATCATTGGGTTTTTCATATCCTTTGGCAATTGACCAAGTAAGTTCCGCAATAAAAACACACGCCATTCTCACTTATGTAAATATTTATAATTACATATTTACACGTTGTATACAAGTAAGTACGAGTATCTTATTAAATGACATTGGTCTTGTAAAAAAGATGCAATATGGATATATGGGAATGAATGAATTATATTTGATGTTGCCAATATACAATATGTACATAGTTATTTCTGAAATTAAAATAATTACATACTAATTGATTGAAATGAAAATATTAATTATTTTAACTAAATTGTTTGGTTCTTTTCTTATTACCAAAACACTTATGCCTTCCATGATGAAATCATTTTATCAACAGGTGATAGTTTATCATAGTCAATTTGAAAGAGCAATTCCTCCACAGAATCCAATTTAAATATTGAATATTTCAACAATTATTCATTCTATTTGGTAAAGATAAAACTACTCGTAGAAAAGCATGAGCATTGAATCAAAGTTTACATTAAAAAATAAAGTCAAACTTCCATTACTCGAATCACCATAATCCATACAAAGTTTGACTTCGAATTCTAAAAGTGTTCATTATTATTAAAATTCTTTTCTTCATTATCATCTTTCATGGCACTTAAAGTTTGATTTAGTCGCTCTAAACGATACATAAACTTTTTTCGAAGTTGGTGTTTTTTAATGATTCCTCATTATGACGATGAACCCACTAAAGCGATTTTCCCAAAAAAAAAAAAAAAACAATTAAAGGTTGTACGAGTTAATAGTTAAATAGATATTCGAATTTGCTGGCATACAATGATTGTTAAAAGCAATAAAATGCGTTCAGTACGAGTGAGTGCGCTACTCAAGTGATTGTCAAACTGTATTGGTAGCTATGCTTCACAAATGTTAAGAGCAAGGAAATGGTCATGTAATCATAGGAATGATCAAACTAAAGTGCTGCCATCAATGAATTATATATATTTCATAGTTGGCAATACTATTAATATAAGTAACTGAAAATCAAAATTTAATAATAATATATAATTTGCTAATCACCATAAAGATTTAATTTTTAAAAAAACTACTTACAATATTCTTATTATCAAATTCCAACAGCTTCGCCTTAGCCACACTAACATTACATCACTCACAATCATGCAATATTACGTATAACTAAACCCACTGAATGTCTTTCATTTCAACTCTAAAGATACAATCATCTGCATTTCAATTCGATACAAATCCTTTCTAAACCATTTACTCATAATATATCACGAATAATATATTTTTATACTTTTCACTCAGTGAATAGTATTATATTATGTTAAAAGTTTGTAACACACAGAAGGAGTTATCAGTGAGCCCATAAATTATATATGTATTTTCATTCAGTACATTTGTCGGAATCAACCAAATCGGACCTCTAACAAACCAAAATCCAAATTAAAGTTCTTATTAGGAAATTTTCTTGTTTTTTGTACTACTAATATAAATTTCAAGACCCTGGGACCTCCAGGGGGGTACCCCCCATACAAACCCAGATCCAAATTCATGTTATTATTAGAAAAACTTTCTTGTTTTTTGTACTATCGACTTGAAATTTGAACACTACTATAAGTATCTGACCCATATCCACCAAATATGTAAATTTCGAAACCCTCCGACCATACAATACATGTATAGTTGGCAACTATGACAATTATCTGTAAATAATATTAATATTAACAATGACGATACATATTTCTATAAATAGGTAAGCTTAAGACCTTAGTTTCTACTACTTCAAATTGTTTCTTGGTTTAGGGCAAGGCTGTTCAACCTTTTTGGTTCCCAGGGCCACATTGTAAGAAGCCGCGGTGAGTTGGATCGCATGTAGAAAAACAAAATTTGTTTGTCGACATAGTGGCGAGCAAAAATAAATACTTTCTTGTGCTGCTGTTCTAAGAAAAAAATTTTGTTTTGGACCGCATTCAGGCTTCACTTGGGCCGCATGTGGCCTGCGGGTGGTTTGTTGAACAGCCCTGGTTAAAGGTATTTTTAGGGTTCCGTATCCAAAGGGTGAAAACGTGACCCTATTACTAAGCCTACGCTTTTCGTCCGTCCGTCACAGAGCTCTATCTCATGAACCATCATAGATAGAATGTTGAAATGTTCAATAATTAAATTTTTTGGAAAAGTCGGAAAATCTCAATAAAGGACTTATTACATTTACAATATAATAGCTTATATTTTAAGCAATGCTTTGTAACTTAAAGCAGTTGGTTATTATTTATGTGATTTCTGTATCATCATTTAATATTTAAATACATTTTTCATTTTAACTTCAAAAAAACACGGACGATGGTACGGAACTCTTCGTGTGCGAGTCCGACCCACATTTTGCTGTTTTTTATCTTTAGGAGATATCGCAGACCACATAAAGTATATATATTATGTGATCAGCTCGATGAGACGAGTTGATTTAGCCATGTCCATATGTCCGTCTGTCCGTCTGTCCGTCGGTCCGTCTGTCCGTCTGTTTGCACTCCTAGTCCTTCAGTTTTTAAGCTAGGGAGCTAAAATTTTGTACATCGGTTTCTTTTTACCAAACGCCGGTCAAGTTTCTGTATCAGCCGAATCGGACCACTAGGAAGGGTACCTCCCATACAAACCCCTTTTGAAATTAATGTTCTTATTAGAAATTTTTTTTTGTTTTTTGACGTATCAAACTGGACACTATAAGTTTCTGGTCCATATCCACCAACCATATAAATTTCATGGTCCTAGGATTACCAGGAGGGGTACCCCCCATACAAACCAGAATCCAAATGAAAGTTCTTATTAGAAAAACTTTTTTGTTTTTTGTACTTAAAATTTGGACACTAGACCCTCGGACCACTAGCTGGAGCGTGAAGAGTATTACAACTTCGGCATAGCCAAAGTTAGTATTTTTTTATATTTTTTTATATTGCGCTGTAACCTAATTTATAAATAAATAATTAAAATATTGTTGCAACATGAATGTTTTGTATAACATTATATAACATATAATATATTTATTTTTATTCTTTGCTAAATGAAATTTTATTCTTTGCTAAATGAAATTTTATTCAGTTTTAACAAATAAATGTTTTTTTTTTCTATATATTAACTACAATAATTGTTTTGAGACATCATTCTGTATTAAGTATTATTATATTGTAACAATCATCATACGCATTTGTCTTGATGAAATGATACACATAGTACAACAACAGCAATAATAAATAAGATATATAAGATATTACATATTTCTGAAGGATTAGATAATTATAAATAATGGTTAAAGTACTACAAACCAAGTTTCCATCTTTCATATACCATATTTTGATATACTCTGTGTATTTTATAATATTTTTTTTTTTCGAATTTTTCTTTTAAATACTTTTTGCTTTTTACTTAATATAACAAACGATATTTGGCCGATTATATATATGCAATATTTAAAATTATATATAATTTAAATAATAAAATACTCTTTAGTAAGGGGTTTTTTAATATTGTGGATTGTTTGTTCCAGTATTACGTTTCCGACCCATGTTACAAATCTTGAAGTGACAAGGTGACATATCTGCAGTGACAAAAAGTGACAACAAAATGAGAACAATTTTAATAAATCAGTATATTGTAGATATCAATTTGTATCAATAAATAAGAATATGATTTTATCTATATTATTTAAAACTTACATTGTCTACGAACTAAGGGCATGCATGAGTTATGACAATAGTAAAAACATTTAAAATCATTACGAATTTAAATTGTATTTAAAGATTTTTCAACTTACATTGAATGTTTTTCTTGATACCATGATCTTTTACAGGGGCAGAAAACTTTGCGCCTGACGAGAGTTTCTTCGATGGCACAGCTAATTGTTCATTATTATCCAAGTCAGCATCAGCTTCGTTATAATGGGCCTCATCAATCAGATCGGCTGATCCAACAGAATCGCCTAATTCACGTAATCGTTCCACAAGACGCAAATTCAATTGTTCATTGCTGGCCAACTCATTGCTTTCATATTCCGAGGTCAACATAAGATCACGTAGTCCTGGCCATTTGGCCAAGAAGTTGGGTTTCGGATGTTGTTGGCGGTGATGATGATGATGATATTTCTGTTAAAATGTTTATTTTTTATTTTTTTTTTTTGTTCTTTATAAAATATTTCTTTCTCCTTATCTGATGTCTGATGATAGAACTTACCATATCTCTTTCACCGCCATAATATGGTGGCAATGAATCCTCCTCGTTGTCTCTATTAAGCAATTCATTCCACAATTCTGGGTTAGGGGCATTCTGCATGTTTACTGCTGCACTCTCCACTAGTGTCAATCGATGGACAATTGACAGTAAAACAGCAACTACAACCACAATTGTGCCCAATTGATTGCAGATAACGAATGACGTGCTTCTGGCCATATTCACAGGTTAGAGGTCTTAAAGAGCAGAAGAAATTATGATGACAATAACAACGAACGACGATGACGACGACGACGACGAATCAACGAGTCAACAACAATTGGAACAATGAAATTGTTATCGCCTTTACGTTCTGCAATAACAAACATAAAAATTACATATTATACTATATATGCAAACAAATTCATACAAATGTTATGTACTCTTCTCATTAAGTAAGTGTTCCGAAGAAGGGTAAATGTCGGATGGTCATTTGAAAGAAAAAAAAAGAAAAAAGCAAGAGAAAAAATCAACTGGAAAAACAATTAAACCACCTTACGTACATCAACTAACCACCCATGTAACTCAGTCCTCCCATTTAAAAGGAACAAGTGAAGAAGGGTTGTTGGAGTGGACGCTTACGCAAAAATGGTTTCCTATTTCAGGAATGAAAGCAAACAAAATTTGTTTCGAAAAACTTTTTCAAAAGGTTTCAGAATTACCACTTCAGAGGCATTGGACACGACACCACACGACAAAGAAAAACAGTCAAGTCACGTTGATACTTTTAACTTTTCTGTGAAAATAGAGAACTCTCCATTTTATATAAGTTTCCTTTCCTTTCATTTCATTTAAAAAAGCTATATATAAATAACATGTAGGTATGTATATACTACAAGTATATTCACATTTAATAGTCCAAGTGTCAGAGTATCCGAGTATCCAATTGATGAAATCCCTCTCAATGATTCTAAGTAGAAATTAAAGAAGTCTTTGAAGTGTATGAAAATCAACGTGTTTAAGTTAGGGCGAGTGCAATTGTAATGCAAATCACGCATTAATCTAACCAACCAAAACCGTTACTTTTTTTTTTTTTTTTTTTGAGATGCTTATGAAATCTTTACGCTTAATTACATCTAATGAATGTTTGTTTTCTTTGCTCATTTGACATTCATAAAAGTTTTACCATTCATCATCATCATCATCATCTTAGTACAATTAGAAAAAAAAAAATGAAAGAAAACCAATCTCATTTTGCAAGCATCCATTGCCCAAGGGATTTAATTGCAAAGAATATTTCATTGCCAAGTGCACTTAATAATCTCAATTGTGCATCTTTGATGATTTATGATTTTATTTTCATTATCGCGCAACGCATTTTTCGATTTGTTTATTATTATTCTTAACATCATTCTATTCTATTCTATAGTATTATTAATATATTAAAATTTGATAATATTTAGCTAATTTCGAATGAGCCCAAGGTTGAAGTTACGTTGAACTTACGATAAGATCGCAAAGCCTGAGAAATTGCGTGAATAGGCACATAATTCTATTTATATCAGTTTATATAATCTGATCGGATCGGATCGCATTGAATCGGATCAAATGTTAAAGGTTAACATAAATAGTAATAACATAAATTAAATTTTATGAGCAAATCTGATGAATTGGGAATTTGTGGGAATGACACCATTCATATGTCAATGAACGATTGACGCTTGGCATTAAATGTCAAGTGATATTTGTTTAGAAACAACAACCACATTCACAACAACAAAGAAACTGAACGAAAATTGCATGTTACACTAATATAATCTATGGTTATAAAGCAATAAGATTGTTTAGATCAGCTTTGTAGAAATCTATATACCTTTCCCGAGGGACAGAATACATTTGCAGATGAATTTTCAAATTTTGGCAAAAGTAATCACATAACCAGAATTTATTGACTTCAAAAAATTGGAAAAAAAAAGAACTGGAAAAAATTTGTTACTTTATAAATTTTTATTTTTATTTTATAAGAAAACCATATTTCCAGCTTTTGGATTGTGGCTCATCTAAATAATACTCACGACTCACGAAATAATATTTCTTTTGTCATATTTGTTGATTGATAGTGATGGGTAGAACACGTTATATGTTGATTATTTTCAACTACCATTAATTACAATATATTGATAAAAACTATGTCGCAAATGTTATAATTTGAATACAATTTTCTTAAAAAATAATTATAAATTCATTAAAATCAAAAAAGGTTTACATTTCCGGATAGGGGATATTTGACAGTTTTTTCCGGCTAAGTCAGTTCAAAAAATGACAGTTACAGTTACATTATCGCTTTGGATGTTTGCTCTTTGTTACCAGAATGTATGGACATTTGTCAAATCAGTCCAAATTTTGCATACACTGGTTTCATTTTGATAAGTCAGCATCTTTTTCTAGACTATTCGGACAAATATTTAAGAATTGATTTGCAGATAGATAGATAGAAGGATACTAATATGAAAGATACTAATCTTTATTTATTTATATTTTTTTTTTTTTTTTTTCATTTCATGTACCTCTGACTTAACGGTAATAATAAATTGATGTGCCATACTGTCACAGATATTGATGAGATATATTGTATCTGAAAACCTGAAAAAAATTTACAAAGATATATTTGGAACATAGGTCCTCTTTTGCGTCATCATGTTGAAGATGTTTAAGCGTCCTCCTAGAGCGAATACTAATTTGTTGACATTAGTCTTTAGACGATTATAGTTACTAATTTAGAAACAATCTTTTGGACTAACTCAATATACCGTTTATATTGTAAGGAGACTACTTACATTATGACAACAAACAATTGTGAAAACTCAACAAAAAGCGACATCAACCAAACAAATCCACGAAATTCAGTTACAAACTGGTAAAAAGTAGTTTTAATTTAATTCTGTTATAATTGTTTATTGCAATAATTGCAACTACGCCTTTTCTGTTTACCCTTCTTCTTCTTCTTCTTCTTCTTCTTCTTCTATCTTCCATATCAAATCGTATCACATCATGTTGTCATCATATTATACAAATACGAGTGTTTCATCAGATTGGTTTAATCTGAGATTTAGTATATACTTAAAGAGGATTTGATTAATTTCAATTTGATTTTCTGAAACTATTCAATCAACAACATTCTTTTGATTTTTTTCATAGTATAAACTATTGTATGATATTTAAATTTTGATAATCCTTTTAATCAATTCATTTCATAAAATACATAAATAGTTCTGTTGTTGTTGTTGTTGTTGTTTATATATAGGCGATCTTCGCTTGATTGTGGATCACCCGAAAAATAATAATATGTTTTTTATTTACAATTAACCAAAGACGTAATCAAAGACAATTTAGCAAACTATCAGCGGTCAAAAGTTCAAATTTATGGCACACGAATCATTTTGCACGAAATGACATATAGGTACTCGTATATACGCATATTGTTGAGAGACCCCTATGGGATTATTATAGATTTTAATCTAAAGACACGTAATGTGATGTAGAATTTATGAAATATGACATATTTAGTTTTGTTTTCATTTTAATATTAGATCTACATTTCATCATCAACAAGAATAAAAAAAATAAAATCCCAAATGAATGGATTTTTTTTTTTTTTTTTTTTTGATGATGTGACGTTCGTAGTATTCTATTCTATTCTCTTCTTACACAAAAATCACGAGACTTTTTAACAAGTGAATTTGTTGTTGCCCAAAAATATAATTTAAATTAAATTATTGGTTTCTTTTGATAAGAAAAATTTACATATTAGTATATTGAATATTGGATGCGCCCATTATCAGTTTTAAATAATTTATGTGTTAACAGGCGCCATTCATCGTGATATGATTTTGGGATAATTTTGTTTAATCTATTTTCAGAATTATGATTTTATAATGTTAATTCCTTTGGACTTACCAGATTTAGTGAGATATTCCAATATATTCACAAAACTGATTTTGATTTATAATTTCACTTTCACTTTGTAAAATGTATTTGTTCTGTACTGTGGTGTTGTGCTAGGAAGAGGTTTAAGTCGTTGGGGACCTCAACCGTTAGCTGTTTGACTGTGGAATAAACGCAAATCCGTTGAGAGCATTTGTTTTTATAGCCGTGAAACGCCACCGCAAAATACCAACAGGAACAGCACTCAACAGGTAACAGGTAACGGGTAACGTTAATGTGTCTGTTTGTCTGTCTATCTGTCTGTTTGTCTCTCTGACTGTTTCTGTAACCTAAGTTACTCGGCTTGACTCGGCCCAATTCACAATTGTCACACAATCAAATATAATACACACACACACACACACACACACTTAGATAGCCTTTTATGTGTGCAACACACAGATACTGAGATACTATGCCCCACCACGGATATTGTGTGGGGTGATTGAGGTGACACTTCGGTTGGCCAGATATTAGATATTCAGATGTATAGTATTATGGGGTTATATGTTATTTGTCGTTATCATTCGACAGGTTTCTTCCCCTTTCCTTTATACGTACAACTCTTCTGCACTTTCTTTCTATTATTTTATTATTACGATTTTAATTTTGTTTTGCTTTGTTAGTACATACATACATTACAATTAAAAAGTATTGTAATTTAGTTTTGCATACGCCGACCAACTCAGAACCGAACGAACCGAACAGTTCGTGTCACAAAAACGATTTGATTTAAAAATTTTAGCAAAGCCAAGCTTTTCGTCGTTCCGCTGTACTTTCTTCTGCTGAGCAAAAGATAAGTACGATGATTTATGATCATCTAAGATGAGCTGCCGAAACGATCGAGATCGAACTACAAAGTTGCGATGACGCTTGACGCGCCTGCGTAATTTTATTGTAGAACATTTTGGCGTGTATTACTGTATTATTGTAGTTAGATGACTTGAGACAAATTAAGTTTTTCATTCATAAAATTCTATACGATCAACTTAGTTAGTTGATTCGATCGATAGTAAATCTAAATCTTATCTCTTATATCAAGTGTCCTCGAAGATGTCATTGCACCAATAATGACTTTGCAAAAGTGAATTGGGTCAATGTCGGTGTTCGCCCTCCGCTCACTCACTCACTCACTCACTCACTCAGTCAGTTAGTTTGGTTAGTTGGGCCGGAAGTAATTCTGGCAGCTTGTGGCGGATATTGAAAAAAGAAAATTTGAAATTCATTTGAAATTTTCTATTTTCTCAAATTGAAGACACAAAATTGGAATTTGTATTAATTTTGGTTGTTGTTGTTGTATGTATAAATAGATCTTTATCTTTCATGCTGTCAGCCATGTCAGACGGTATTCCACCTACAACGCTTTAAGTTGTGACAGCGATTATGATGAAATTAATCTAAACGGTTACATCATCACCCCCAAAAATTTCGAACAATTTCGACGATGGGTAATATCAAATTTCACTTGTCTGAGGACTGATAAGCCTGACATGACAATTAATAATCATAAAATGTACCGAGAATGACATTTTTATTAAACTAATTTGTGATTTCACACCGGAACGAAGTGCTACTCGTGAAGTGGGCACGTGCTTGCCTGATTGAGAAGGAACCACCACAACATCACGAGACTATCATAGAATGATCATTTCACTCTTAAACCCTCTCTCTCTCTCTCTCTCTCTCTCTCTCTCTCTCTCTCTCTCTCTCTCTCTATCTATCTCTATCTATGTTAAGTTCTTTGTTTGTGCAGCGCGTCTCACAATTACATAATTAAAAGCATCAAGTGACTCACTTGCATCACATGCATTTCACTCAATTCATATTCACTTGTTTCATTTGTATATTTATTCCCATACACAATCTACAATTGCATCATATATGTATGTATATATACATTTATCTTTCTTCATTAAATCTTACTTTAAAATTTCATACTAATAATTAAAGTTTAAATTTGAATGACTAATTTTATCTACTTGGAGTAATAATATCATTCTAAGCAGCAACAATCTCAAGACACCAAACAATAATTAAAAAAAAAAACACACACACACTAACTGTCTGAATTAAATGCAAATGTTAAAAAAAAGTATGAATTGATTTTGAATAAATATTTGGCGCCGTTAAGTGTGGTCAATGTCTTGTTGTTGACTAGTGCTGCCAGGGTCGTAATCGGTGTTGCCATAATGATATTGTTATTAGTTATCGATAACGATTTTATACCCGATTCACGCTGCTTCAAAATTATTGCTTTTCCAGCGAACAGTGGTTTTTTGTTTTGGTTATACATACATACCAACGGAACGTTGTGGCTAATTGCGATTATTAAAATGAACATTTTATGGAAAATATATAATTGAGAACAATTTGGACTGCTACTAATTTTATAAATATTTAAAGAAAAAATTACAATTTAAATCAAAATAAATGATCAGCTGTTTTATGTCCGGCGCGCAAAAAGAAGACGAAGAAGAAGACAAATGACAATCACAAAAAAGATGAATTTATAAAAATGCTGCCAAATTACATGGAAAAATGGCCCAACACTGTTAATTTGTGTCGTCAAATTTGTGCAGTAATTTTTTGTGTTTTTCCGATTAGATTATCCAGCACTGTCAGAACTGGCCTGGGCCAGCCTAAATGTTTTGGTTTTGTGCTTAATTTGCTCGTCCGCAACTACAATTCGTACGTGAATACGTGAATTGAATTGTCATTGTCTTTTTGGGGAAAACGCATTTACAACTGCAAGGGAACATGGCCTCGACTTTGCAACTAGAGTTTTCGCAGGCCATGTCCGACTTCAAGAAGATGTTTCCTGACATCGATCGCGAAGTTATAGAAGCTGTTTTGCGTGCTAATAGTGGCGCAGTGGACCAAACAATTGACCAACTATTGGCGATGTCAACAGATAATCAGGTAATCTGCAACAATGAGTTGCGGCAAACATCCGATGCAACTACTAAGACTGCTTCTAAATTATTTAAGAATGAAAAATTGCGCAACGAACTGGATGCTAACTCCACGACACCAACACAGCAGCATTCGGTAATTGACAGTCTCATCAATCTCAGTGACGGTAATGCAACACAGCAGCAGGATAGTATAGATGGAAAAGTGCCATCAGTTGTGCCATTGGGTCCGGCTTTGCTTAACTTGGGTAGCGGTGGTGGAGCAACGCCAAACAATCTCAACAACACTGGCGCTTCACCTAAGCAACGCCCACTGACTCCGAAGCAAATGCAAAGCAACAGCAATATCATACGCACACCAACCAAACGCGCAGGTACACAGAGCAGCGCCGTAAGGCGTTGGAATCCGCCCATGCTCGGTTTGTTGCCACCAAATTTCCTACGTGTCACACCCACGGCTGGTCAACAACAAGATTTCGAATTGCCCGATGAACAGTTCGCGCTAATGCTGCAGAATGAGGAGTTTATGAATCAATTGCGTTGGAATCAGGACTTCATGAACGCCCTGGAGAAGGAACAAAGTGGCAAAGCCAAAGGTGAGGATGATGCTGCTTTCAAGGAGCGTCTCAAGAACATGGGCAAGATCTCACGTAAAAAGTTTCTACAAATGGCACGAGTCTTTACTTGGCAACGTAACAAGAAGGTTACAACTGCCAAACAAATCGACTCGTTGCCATTAAAGGAGGAGCCAAGCGATGATGAGGAACACCACCACCAAAATCAGCAGCAACACCAGCAGCAGTCAAGCCAAAACCAATCGGGACAAGGCCAATTGCAGCTACGTAAGTAAACGACGCGTGACGCATGAGATATGGAAAATTAACAATGAGCAATGAAGTACTTAAATCGCATATTGTCATTCGTTATCACTTTCTTATCTCTGTCATGACAAACTGATGTTGCTGAAATCTCTAGAAGAATCTCACAGTCCATACCCAGTTGATAGCTGTATGATGTATATTAGTTTTTAATAAAAAATCTCTTTGTTTTTTTTTCTCATTAAGTTAAACAAAACACTATCTTAACCTATAATAATCTCTTTAAGTCGTGCAATAAGGCCCACCCGCCTCCTCCTACAAATTTATACCTAATTTATTTCCTAATCACATAATTAGTGCAATTTGGACAATTCTTTTGATTGTACAAAATATTCTTCTTTCCTTCAAACGTGCGCTCATTCATGTCTGATTTATTTGTATATGTTGTATTGTATTTTATTATTATTTTCATTATTGTATTTTATGTTATTTTGTTTGTTGCCAAATTAGTATAAATTTATTGTAAAATTTTTATTATCATTTCATTTCTGTATTTTCATTATTGATTAATGAAAGAAAAGAAATTATAAATTGGAATCTCTAGTCATCTAAATCCATTATCATCTTCAACAAGCGAGGCAGCTTATTATTATTATGTATACAAAATGACGACTGTAAATTTAAATATAATTATTTCGTTTTTGTTTTAAATTTAAGATACTTCAAATTGAAAAGAATTGTAAACCAACAAACAACAGCAAGAAGAGAAAAAATTCTTATTCATTCTTATAGTATGTATAATTTTATTCTATTAACCCAACTCAACCGTGCAATTAAATAAGACCAGAAGTGAGTGTATATACTTACATATGTATGTACTATGAAAATCTGAGTCATGTTTCTTCGTATTTCATTTATTTTATTTACTTATTGTATAACAACAACAACAACAAATGTCCACTCGTCTGATGCTGCATGTGTTGATATTCAGTTAATTTTAACTCATTCAAAATTAACAGAATATCAACACTTCTGATTATTCAAATTGTAAAACAACAAATTAAACAACATTCGAAATCAAATATGTACTTATAATAAAGAATTTTTTAGAGATTGAGTTATAGAGTGAGTAAATATTACAATATATTACATAGAAGACCGGAAAACAATTGTTTGTGGTTGCTGCAACAAGACCAACAATAATTGAATAGAATGAAAAGATAAAGAAGTTGAATGAAAAACAATTAAACTCTTTTTAACATAAAAATAAAATTATTCAGAAATCTATCTATAATTAATTGTACTATATTGCATTGTATATGTATCTATTCCAAATATGAAATACATCTTTAAAATACAAAACATATTATAACATAAAGAATAATATCATTTTCCATAGATTAACGTATAATAATAGATAAATAATGGTAAAGGAAATATAGAAATGTCAATTTTCATTCAAGACTTTTTCTGGTCTAAATACGTTGCACTAGAAAAGAAACTTCCTATTTTCAATGTCACAGAAGATTTCATATTGTTGATTAAGAAGAAGAAGTTTAGTTTTAGTGGAAGATTGATGTGTCAACAAGTGATGCAGGCATTTGATAGTTATGAAAGTAAAGTACTAAATTGTAGATATCGTTGTTTGTTTTCTCTTTTACTCTTGTGCCATTATTATAATTTTAAATCTTGAGATTGCAAAAAGGTGAATCTACAATTGAAAATCACAAACTCAAAATTATCAATTTTTCAGTAGAAGCAAAATCCGGGTTTTGTACAAATTGAAGTTAAACATATGACTAGCTGTCCCGGCGTGTTCATCAAAATCAGCTTTTCAAAAGAATGATGGAAAAAATTATATAAATTTTATTTTACTGTGACTACAAACCACCAATTTCGTCCGATTGTGTTGGTCGATTTTGATGAAATAAACGCTATATATTAATCTCAATAAAGCTTCTTATCTTTGAGTAATTCGTAGAGAAGAAATACCAGATTTTAAAAGTAAAGTACAGGGTCAATCAAAATTTGAAAATTATGAGTTGTAAGCCTTTTGTTGTTAGGGTGCGATGTGTATATGAATTTGATAAGAACCGAAAATTACTAAACATATTGCAATTCCATTAATTAATTGATAATCTCGACAAGCCTTCGAGGTCTTTCTTCTTCACTATACATATTACTAAGCATAGACTAATTGAGGAGTGTAATGTGTCAGGTACAATAATTGATAAAACCCGTTGTTTTCCTTTCAAGATCTCTTTCCTTTACTACGAGTATAATGGAGAGTAAGACGAATGGTTGGTTAAAGCAATACTATCTTCCCAGATTGAACCAACTTGGATACATCAAATCTCCATTAACCAGTGTGTGTTATGAATTTTCATTATGTACAAGAAGTATATGTAGTATTGTATGCAAATTGAATTATTTCTTATTTGATGATTTTATTTTTGTATGACTTTTCTTCACTTTTCTCTTTGTTTTTTTTTAATTATATAAACATAATACATATATTTAATAATAATAATTAAAAGAGAATAATTTATTTTTTTCTCATTTTTTTTTTTTTTTTCTTTTATTATCTGTATTAATTTTTTATTATTAATGTTATTATATTTAAAAAGGTTCCTCGTGGTGGTGTTTTAATTATAATTTTTGTTTTTCGATTAATATTTTAATTGGTTGGTTTCTTTATTTGTCGTATAAAGGGATGCTATTTTTAAAAAATTTAATAAGTGAGAATTACGACGATTTTCCTTCAATTTTTTAATAATTATACTTATTTAATTTTTAATATAATTTTTCATTTTTTTTTATTATTATTATTATTATCATTATAATATTATTAATAACAGTTTATTTAAATGTCACATTTTGTTGGATTTTTTATTTATTTTCAATTAAATTAACTTGATTCTTCATCACTTCTTCAGTTTATTATTATCGCTAAATGTTGTTATTAATTCTTCTTCTTGAACTTCTTCTGTTCCCCTGTGCTGTGCTGTGTTTGTTGTGTTGTTCATCATCGTCATCATCATCAACACCAACACCAACACCAACATCATCATCTTCTCACATCTCGCCATCCATGATGCATGTTTTTTCACATGCTCTGTGAGCTTGAGTGACTGAGTGTGAGAGTATGAGATTGTGGTGTGATGTGATGCGGGCGGTGTGGTGTGTATCTCATGTGTAATGTTGTGTTGTGTGGGGGGTTATGAAAGACAGTTGATTGTGGGTTAATTGGGTTTGGGGAGTGGAATTTATTTGTATACTGTGCAGCATGTGTTTGACTGATTTAGTGTGTCTAGGTGTGTGTGTCTGTGTGTGTGAGCTAAATATATATTTTTGTTTTTGGAGGGAGGAAGTGGATTGATTCATTTTCATTTTTTTTTTAAAAAACAATTTGTAAAATTTGTTTAAATTAATTTCTAAATATGGTTCCAGCAGTTTTAATCATTTTGTTTTGTTTATCTTCTTTTTAAATGTAAATTACATAAATATTTTTATAAAATAAATTTTATTGTATATGGTTGGTTTTTTTATTTTAAAGAACCGTTAGCTTAATTTGATTCTCATCTTTCTTTTCTCACTTTCTTCTTCTTCACATATATAAATTTAAATAAATTGTAATTGTAACAGAAATAATGCAAAGGCTCATCTCAGTTTGTTGTTGATTTTTTTTTTTTTTTTTTTTTTGTATAAAACTATATTTTTTATCATATATATAATATAATTATTTATAATAATAAAAAAAACCAATGGTAGAATGTTTATGTTTATGAGTGTGTGTATGTGTGTATTTTTGTAAAATTACGAATGTTGTGTTGTTGCTGTTGTTGTTGTTGTACAAGTTAAAGTTATGTTGTTGTTTTTTTTTAGCTCAAAAAGAGGGACGACAAAGGAAAGGAAAACGAAATACATAATATATAATATAATAGAATAATTAAACCAGAATTATTAGTTTTTTAAAAAAATTTAATTTTTTTTTCTTATGTTTGTTTCTTTACTTTCATCTTAATTTGTTTCTTTTATTTTTTTTTTTTTGTATTTTGTTTTGTTTTTTGCAAAAATGCCTTTTGGAAGTCTTATAGCAGAACACATAGGGACTTTTTCGGTTTCTTTTGTTTCTTTTCAGGTGATTTCTTGTTGATTTGCCTTACCAGATCATAGAAAATATCATTCACATTGACTTTGGCTTTGGCTGAGGTTTCCATAAAGGCGCAGTTGAATTGATTTGCCAAACTCTTACCCAACTCCTTGCCGACAACGCGTTCATCTTCGAGATCGCATTTGTTGCCGACCAGCACCATTGGCACATCATCAGTATCTTTGACACGGAGAATTTGCTCGCGTAGATCCTGCAAGTCATTGAACGTCGATTGGGCGGTTATCGAATAGACAAGTACAAATCCCTGACCATTTTTCATATACAGATCCCGCATGGCTGTAAACTGTTCCGTACCGGCAGTGTCCAGTATCTCGAGCATACATTGTTGGCCATCAACTTCCACCTGTTTCCGGTAACTGTCCTCAATGGTGGGATCGTACTTTTCCACAAATATACACTGTACGAATTGCACTGTGAGCGCTGATTTGCCAACACCACCACTGCCAAGCACAACAATTTTGTATTCACGCATTTTGCTATTTTTGTTTCTTTTGTTTTTTGTTTGTGTTTAGATAAAGTAACTAGATAAATGAAAGAAAAGAATACTGGGTAAGTTCACATGATTAACACATTGAATTGTATGATAGTACTATGAGTAGTATTTATAGGGGTCTAGAGCATATTCGGCTTACATTTTTGTAGGCGTTTTCTGCGATTGCTTTTCGGTTTCAATTGAATGGTTCCTTCGGTTGTATTAGATTGAATTGAATTGAATTTGAGGTTTGGGTATGTATATAACTCAACTCTTCTTTTCCTTTTTTCTGATTATATATTTTTAGTTTTTTTGTTTTGTGTATAAGTTTGGTTAACCTTTTGTTTTAATTTGTTGTCGCCAACTTTTTGCTTTGTTTCTCTCTTATCTTGTTCTCACTCTCTTTCTCTCAGCCTTTTTGGTAAAAATGGTTAAGGTGCGTGCGTCGTCGTCGTTGTAGTTGTCGTGGTCGCCGTAGTTGTCGCCCGCCGCTGCCTGCTGCTGTCGTACTCGTCAATTGTTGCTTGCTTACTTTCAGCTTTCAGCGAGATAAAATAACTCCGCTCTTGCACTTTGTGCTCTTGCTTTTTTGGTTTTGATTTTGCGCGTGTCTCGTTGCCCTGCAATGAAGTAGACCTTTTTGTTTTCCTTTCCTTTCTTTTCAATATAATATATGTGCGAATGAACTTTCTCGGCTGATCTCACTCCTACTCCTCCTCAAGTACACATTTAACCAATTTATTAATTTAATCTTAAATTAATTCAGTGCTCTTCGGAGTCAATTTCTTACTTCTGTTCTTCTCTACCCTTTTTTCGCTCAATGACTCATTTACAGAGTTGCCAGCGCCGATTCATGTGCCCAATCGGCATGCCAAGCCACTAAAAATAAATCCCAATTGGAAATCAATGGTTCATAATCAACTAATATAGTTAATTTAATTAAATAATTTTTACTCATCGTGATAGTTATTTAATTTAACATTTAGTGATAGCATATTCATTGTGTCAATATATTATTGACGTCAATAAATATATGATGTTATTGATGGTTTCAATAAAAACTTACTTGGCAGTTCATTTGGTGAAATCCTGCCAACTTAAACAATTGTAGCCATGAGCAAGCGAATTGGCCCTGCCATATTCACATAGATGGATAGACCTGAATTTTTATGTATATACTTATATATATATTTGGCGGTGATAAGGAATTTGAATTTGAATTACGAATATTTGACTATTTATTTATTTATTGCCGATACAAAAACACACAAGACACATTGAAACAAACAATTAAAAACAATCAATCGGTGGGAATATAAAAAATTTGGATACAAATTAAAAATTCTAACTAATATAATCATAATAATTGGCACTTGACAGACAGTTTCGCCTGCCTGCCTTCTTCCTTCCTTCTATCCTTTATTTAGCATTATTTTATTGCAATTCATCGATGAATTTATTATTATTCAATCATGTTATGTTGGCCATTCCAATCCACCATTATTATATCATAGTCCATTATAGTGCATAGTGTAATTATAATTCGTTGTCAGGAAACTTCAGATGCAGGATTGCTTTGTTGGTCCTGTGAAAGAACAAAAGTCGAGGTAGTTTCGTTAAAACCGCTATCTGTTCGATAGAAATTTGTAGTAGTGATCGCTTCTTGTGTATTTTGACAAGCTTTTATCATAGGCAGTAAGTTCTCACTTCTTTTCTGTTCTGCTTTTACTTCTTCTTTGCTTTTGCCATTGCCATTGTCATTGTCATCATCCATCCATGTTGCATTAAAAGATTGCGATAGGTTTTTTCGATTGGCAGAACGACGTTTGCTGCGAGGAGTATCCGAATTTGAATTTAAACTGCAATTAAAGCTTTGCGTTGACATATGCATGTCATCCTCATCAATAGCATCTTCTTGTGTATCGTCTTTCATAGAAGCAAATAGTTCCATATCGTCAATTGACCTCAACGAGGTCAATGAACTGATTTTGTGTGAGCTGTTAACTCGCAAACGGCTAACGCGCTGATTAAAACTGGCATCAGTGTTGGTGGAGAACTCTAATATTTGCATAGGTGAGGAACTGCGTTCTGGAGTAAAATTCTCTTTCGTCAAACCGTTCTGGGATTTATTTTTTAATCCCGACGTTGTCTCATGTTCACTTGTATTTCTATCCTCGCTACGATAGCTCAACTTGGCTTTGATGACACTGGCGCGATTTAATTGATGTAAAGGTTGTATGGGCGATAAAAGTTCACCTTCTTCGAAATTTGGCTGTCTTGTCTTGCGTTTGGTTGCACTGCCAACATGGGAACTGGGTGATAAGCCATCCAAGTTTGTTATTGGCGAAAGCGAACCAAAAGAGCTCTTGTCAAGGGAATCCGACAATTTCCCCACAATTGTTGTTTGTTGTCTGGGCACTCGAGGACTGGACTCAATGAAACCGGCAGTCTGCTTACTTTGTTCGTCGCATTCCAATAATATAATATTCCGCATATCAAATAGTTTGCGACGCATTGAATTATTGGCAGGATCCAATGAGGCTCCTTGATCTTTGTTGGCACTTAACTCATGGCCAACTCCCGACAAATGTGGCCTAAAGTAAGGACGCAAGGCTTCTTCCAGTTCAGGTGGCAAGATCGCAGGCAGTGTTAGCTCTGTTTGAACCTCGCAATCGCGAATACGTCGCCCAGGCTTTGAGATAGGTGTGATACTATTTATTTCCGACAATATAATACGTTGACTGCGCAAAGGACAGTCGACAGGACTCGGTACAATTTGCTGCTCTTTGAAATATGAACTAATGGCTAGTTGTGCCTTCGATTCGAAGTCTGGATTGGGCGAATCATGAAACTGTGTTTCGTGAGGTTCGACATGTGCTGGCTGGAGTACAGAAACTTCATCAATGGTCCACTCGAAATGTGTAGATGAGAGTTGAGGCGTTGTCGGACGATTAAATAACGAAGGACTGCATTTCATTTTCATTAAGACGGTTTTTCTTTTGTAAATAACAAAATTGCGTTGTACTCACCTCCCAATCATAGGCAAATTCAGTCGTTCAGCCCAAGTAGACTCGAAAGGATTTCGCACTTTTTGAAAACGCTTGGCTGGTGGAGGAGTTGTCCCCACAGTTATCTTTGATGCTGATGATGACTGTCCTCGGGGTGTTAAACCTGTTTGCAGCAGCTTTTTACTTTTGTTTTTGATATTTTGATATATTGTTGACATTGCGTTTGCTTTTTGTGGTGTAACAATATCATCGTCGTCCATTTCAATAAAAACGAAAAGAAAATCTTCCACATTCGTCGGTTGGTTCAACTTGGCCGCTAAAATCTTGAAAACGAAGTCGGCGTCTGCAATAGAGTGACCAGCTACATATGCATATGCATTAAAATCCACCATTTACAGATATGGTGAATTCACCACACAGCAATTACGATGGTGGTAGCTTGTTGTGTTTTATGCAGTTGTTTTCTAACACTAAACCAAGATTGCATGCGCGTATTATTTTCTGAGAGTGTTTTTCTTGCAGCAATAAATTGATTTGAAAAAGAACAATTATCAATTGATTATTAATTACATATTTAATATTAACTTCAATGAAAAAAGTTATGTTAATCTGTGTATGAACTAATGAAATTCGAATACAAGCAGTGTATTGCATTAGATATAAAATAAAATTGTGTTTTTGTGAAGAAAAACATCCAGTTAGCAAGCGCAGTATTATTGAAAACGAAGCAAGGAGAGTATAAGAAAGAATACTTGCAGTTTATGTTTTTCCATAAGCTTCTGGACGCAGTGTATTAAAGTTCTTTACTGTTGTGAGATAGTTGTGTGCTAAAAATATACGCTGGAGAAGGGAACTAAACAGAATAAAGCCTTTGAGAGGAACTCTGGAGGATTGGACAACAAAATGGGCAGTTCGGACGATCGCGTCTATGCTGCAGAAAAAATTATACAAAAACGAGTCAGAAAGGTTTGTACAATTAATTCTTTACTATGTAAAAATTTAAAAAAAAATCATTTAAAATTCATTCTTCTGTTCGAAATGCGCAATTGAATTGAAATAAGAAAAGAAAAAAAATACAGATGTCCTTCAACGTTCCAGAACATGTCGCATCTGCCTGACACTCATCTTCTTATCTTTTCAATGCATCTGTCTTGCTCTTGCTCGCACTGTCCTTCTATACCTGGATGACTACTCCCTCCCTCCCTCACCCTATAAGTAGATAGCCAATATTAATGCAACACGAGAGCAAAATCAAACCCAGCAACAATAACAACAATTGCAAAATTGCCAAATTGAATGAATATACATACATACATACAAATACTGATGAGTGCATTGAGTGTCCTTTCGATTTCGTTTGTTCACTCGTTTATTCGTTGTCGTTCTTCTTCTCATCTCTGATAATTTGTGCTCTCGTTAATGTCCTTTTGCGTTTCAAAATTTAATTCATTGCACACACTCTTCACACACATACATACACTTGATAACCTGGCACATATAGATTTCACATACACAAATATGTAATATACATATGTATGTATGTGTGTGTGTGTGTCCTTAATATCCTGGCAATGAATGCACTCACTCATTCACTGTCCTCTGAAATGTATGTTAATGAAAAATCAATAATTTGAAATTTTAAAAAATTAATTTGGCACAAATTTGATGAAACAAACAAATAAAACAAAATTGTAATAAATTGTAATTATTATTGTTGTTCTTTTACAGGGCGTCGTTGAATATCGTGTAAAATGGAAGGGCTGGAACCAACGCTACAACACTTGGGAGCCAGAGGTGAACATTCTCGATCGTCGTCTTATAGAAATCTATGAGCAAAGCAACAAATCGTCGAATACCCCTTCAAAGCGTGGTCCAAAGAAGAAGGAGAAGGAACCAGATCCAGAGCCAGAATCTGAGGAGGATGAATATACATTCACAGGTGACGATGGCGACATTAATCAAGCATCAACTTCAGCCGCAGCAGCCGCTGCTGTTAGTAGTCAACATCACAGTCTGGAGACGACCAATGCTAAGAAGGAGAAAGATAAGAAACATCACCATCACCACCATCATCATCATTCTCATCATAGCCAAAAGTTGGAAAGAAGCAATTCACGACGTTCCGAATCCCCAAGCGTTCGTGAAGAATCAAAACGTCATCGTAATGACCATGCAGCATCCAAGGAGCACAGCAATGCAACATTGGCATTTACCCCAGAAGCAGACACAAACTCGTCAAGTTCCGAAGATCAGCCATTGAGGAAGGTAGAACTAGCAATTGGAACAAAACGTAAAGCTGAAGTGCTCAAAGAATCGGGAAAGATTGGTGTAACCATTAAGACGTCACCGGATGGTCCTCCACCTCCTAAACAACAATGCACCATTGTCGAAACGGCAACACCAATTTCGACCCCATTAAAATCCGTAACAGGTCCCCTGTCACCAGAAACGCCAGCTTCGCGTCCAGAACAAGCAATCCCATTGGAAAAGACAACCACTTCCAATTTTGAAGAAGATGAGGATGACGATTCTTCCCAAGCTGACAGTCAGGCGGATTCCAAGAGCACATCTGCATCCCAAAAGGATGCTGACTCCGGCAATGTTACATATAATGGCAAAAAACCATTGACTCCACTCTCACCACGAGCATTGCCACCGCGCTTCTGGATGCCCACTAAATGCAACATATCAGACAAAGTGGTTATAACCGATGTCACCGTCAATCTGGAGACGGTCACCATTCGCGAATGTAAGACAGAACGTGGATTCTTTCGTGAACGCGACTTGAAGTCAGACAATGATTCCTCATTGGTCTAAGCTCAACAAGAGATTTTCCATATTTTTTCCTTTTTTTTCTCCTTCTCTCTCTCTCTCTCTCTCTGTATCTGTCTCTCTCCATTGTCTAAACTAATCGCGAGAATGCTTCTTCAAATCTCAGTATTCCGCCATAAAATTGTATATAAAAAAGTAACAATTGCTTAGGAATAGTAGAATCTAAATATGTAGTTAGTAAGCAATGTTGCAAAGCATTTGACCTAATAATTATACAAAACAAACATAATTTATTATTTATTGAATGACAAATTAAAAATTGTTAAATATTAAGTCTTGAATATCAGAATACACAATAGAAGTGTATTATTTATCTATCTAATGATTCTGTTATTATTATATGGGATAATATTGAATTATTTCTCTTCATGTACTGAACGAAATTTTCATGTTTTCCAGCTCAAATTTCCCCTATTTATCTTTACCCCCCATCTATACAACAATTAACTGTATATAAGTACCCACCCATTACTATCCCATATACAGAAAATTATCTTGATGTTGTAAAATGTTATTTTAAATAACTTAAATGTACATACTTACATATATAAAAATATGAATAAAATAGAATTGAACAAAATTCGGTTTCGATTTTCTTTTAACAATTTTAGTATTTATTTTCGAAATAGAAGGCGATATTTCTGTTTTAGGCATCTCATATCCTTAACACAAGTCAGTTAATGGATGTAAGTTGATCATGATGGACGCCATCGATTTATAAATGAGTTTATTATCGGTGCTACAACTTCAGGTTCATTGAGATGAACATGATGTGTGCCATTGACTTCATGATACTCAAATTGTGAATTATTTCGCAGAACTTGCAGTGTTGCATCAAAATATTCTTTGCGTTCATAGTAAGGGGCTTGCAGGGCTTTAATGAATAAATGTGGACACTTTATTCTTGAAGCCATTTCGAGAGTCACTTCATGAGAGAACGTATAGAAAAGAGAGTTTTTCAGGCGACTATCTCTAGAGAAGTAATACTTGTGTGGTTCGTGATTAGATGGTTTGCTGTTGCGTTGTAGCAGATATTTGCATGCTTCTTCCGATACAGATTTATTGGAACCTGAGTGAAGACGTTCAACCAGTTGATCCCAATCGTAACATGGTGGCTCACTGCCATTTAGCATGCGTCTTTCCACTTTACTTATAGTCTCCAAACGTTCCGAAATGCTGTCAACTATTTGTTTAGCGCTGCGTATTGGCGGTTTCAGAACATCGAGCCCAATGAACATATCAACTTTATCCGGAAACAGGGCGCTGAACACAAAACCATTAATCGAACTCATTGAATGAGCCATGATGGAAATTTTGTCCCAATTGTACTCATCCATAAGCCGTCGCAACAGCAACACATAATCTATTGAATGATATAAAATCCCTGCTGGCAGCCAAGAAGACAATCCATGGCCCGGCATATCCAAACTCAAGAACGGTAAATGATTTGGTAAAAGGGGTGCCAAAGTATCAAATGTTCCTGCATTATCTTGCCAACCATGCAATCCCACAATGGGTCGAACATGCTTCGGTCCATACCATTTTCCAGCTATGTGACCCCATGGTACAGGAATTGTAATTTCATCAAACTGAAATAGAATAGAAGATTTTTATTACACAATTTATCTAATATCTGTGAATGAACAGACCAAATATACTTAAGTTATATCACAAGAATTATCTCATTACTCATAACGTACATGTTTTGAAACTAAATTGTTGACTTTTATAGATGAGGTAGATTTTTGTCGAAATCCTTTCACTTGTGATGTTTGCGCTAGCACCACCACCCGCCGAAGAATACTACTCTTCATACTGCTGTCTATAGATAAAGTTGAATTAATAAAATTGAAACTATGACGCGATCAACTAAAGATGAATGAATTTATTTCGGCTAAAGAGAATAGATAATTGTCAAGCTTCCATGACGAAGCGATTTAAACATAGGTATGTAAGCATGTTTGTACCTTGAACTTTCTTGTATTATGATTTCACTAGTCTTCGTATTTTGCAATTGCAATGCTTCCCATTTCTAAACAATGTGCTGATGTGATGGAAACGGGTTCTGTAGATCTATTCGTCATCCTAATACTACTAAGTCATTATTGTTGTCTATTAACTCATCTTCTTAGTGTTATGTTATGCAATGATTTCGCTATCAATAAGAATACTAAAAAAAATAAAAATTTTAAGGCAATAATTAATCACATTTATATTCTAATTATTACTATATTTGTAATATGTAATATTCTAATATGTAATTACAAAATTCCATTTCAATCCCGCACATCACTAGATTTAAATTTAGTCATTTTTTAGTGCATTTTAAAAATGTGAGTTTACCAACACTTGTGTTTGTGTTATTTTTTTCATTTCTTTTCTTTGTTTAATATAAAGTTTAATTTATTATTATGAATATGTAAAAGAAAATAAATTAGGAATAAAGTTTTAAAATAATGACCGCGGAAGCAACATTATTTGCGTCTCCGGAGTCCAAGGATACGGGACCCAGTCGTCCGTTTAGATTGGCTCATCAAGTTGTAAGCCTAACCGGCATCAGTTTTGAGCGACGGACCATCATTGTGAGTTTTAACAACAGAGACAATAATAACAAAAATAATGAAATAATAATAAAATGAAAATTAAATAAATTTCTTATACAAAAAAAGGGCGCTGTTGAATTAACAATTGTTCCGACAAAGGAGAATCTTCGACTGATTCGCCTCAATGCAAAACAATGCGAAATCTATAGAGTGAGTCTTAATGATGTTTGTGAGGCTGAATTTGTGTACTTTGATCCTTTCTTGGATATTAGCCAAACGGATATAAAAACGTTAGTATAAACTGGTGTGCTGTTGTTTTTTGTTTCGAATGTTAAATATGTTTTCTTCAAATGTTCAGTCGTTCATTGGATACATTTTCAAAATCTCATCTGATTGCCGCTCAGAAAACGGACCCTGATGTCAATGCCGGTGAGTTGCTTATACAAGTGCCACCAGAAGGATATCATATGATTCAGGAAGGCCGTGGCTTGCGTATAAGTATAGAATTTTCTATTGAGAATCCTGAGGGCGGTCTGCATTTCGTAATTCCACCTACAACAGAAGATGGAGATCAATCAAGTTCAGCCCACATGTTTACTTACGCTTACGAGAACTCATCACGATTGTGGTTTCCTTGTGTGGATAGTTTTGCGGATCCTTGCACTTGGAAATTGGAATTTACTGTTGATAAGAATCTGACGGCGGTATCCTGCGGAGAATTGATAGAGGTTATAATGACACCAGATTTAAGGCGTAAAACATTTCATTACTCGTTGACTACGCCCGTTTGTGCACCCAACATTGCATTGGCTGTGGGACCTTTTGAGATATTCGTAGACCCGCACATGCATGAAGTAACCCATTTTTGCCTGCCGCAATTGTTGCCACTGCTAAAAAACACTGTGCGTTACTTGCACGAAGCATTTGAGTTTTTTGAGGAAACACTATCTACCCGGTACCCATTCTCATGCTACAAACAGGTATTCGTTGATGAATTGGACACAGACATCAGTGCATATGCCACCATGAGTATAGCTTCAGTGCATCTTCTGCATACAATCGCAATCATTGATCAAACGTACATCTCTCGAACCTTAATGTCACGAGCGATAGCGGAACAATTTTTTGGTTGCTTTATAACATCTCACCATTGGTCCGACACATGGTTGGCGAAGGGTATCGCTGAATACCTGTGTGGTCTTTACTCGAGAAAATGCTTTGGTAACAATGAATATCGAGAATGGATTCAATCGGAATTGGCGAGAGTGGTGAAGTACGAAGAACAGTATGGGGGAATAATACTTGATTGCAGTCAGCCGCCAGCTCCACTTCCAGTATCCAATAATAATCCAGCTGGTGTAGCTAGCAAGCAACAAGAAATCGTTCATTATTTCCCCATAAAAAGTCTTCATACAGTATCACCGAAATACGTGGAAGCGATGCGAAGAAAGGCACACTTGGTCATTCGAATGTTAGAGCATCGAATTGGTCAGGAGTTGCTCATACAAGTGTTTAACAAACAATTAGCATTGGCAACGAATGCTGCATCGACTAAAATTGGTGCTGGTCTCTGGTCACAGTTGCTTATTTCGACAAACATTTTCATAAGAGCAATTTTCACTGTCACCGGAAAGGATATGTCCGTTTTCATGGATCAATGGGTGCGTACTGGTGGCCATGCAAAGTTCTCCCTTACATCGGTATTCAATCGCAAGCGTAATACAATTGAATTGGAAATCCGTCAAGATTTTGTAAGTCAACGAGGCGTTCGAAAGTACAATGGACCACTGTTGGTTCAACTACAGGAACTCGATGGTACATTTAAACACACATTACAAATAGAGAATACAATTGTTAAAGCGGATATTACGTGTCATTCCAAAAGCAGACGCAACAAGAAAAAGAAAATTCCACTATGCACTGGTGAAGAGGTCGACATGGATCTCTCGGCTATGGAGTAAGTTTCGTTGCTGCTTCTTAGTTTATTATACTCTTCACGTTAGTGAATAGTATTATAAGTTTGTCATGAAGTTTGTAACACACAGAAGGAGACATCGCAGACCACATAAAGTACTCGTATATATATTTGTGATCAGCCGAATCGGACAACTAGGGGGTACCTCCCATATAAACCCCCTTTTAAATTAATGTTCTTATTAGAAAAAGTTTTTTGTATTGAACTGAAATTTGGACACTATAAGTCTCTGACCCATATCGACAAACCATGAAAATTTCAAGACCTTCGGACTACTAGGTGGGGTAACCCCCATACAAACAAGGATCTTATTAGAAAAAGTTTTTTTTTTTGTTTTTTGTACTATCGACTTACAATTTGGACACTATAAGTGTCTAACCCATAGCCACCAAGCTTATAAATCCTTATCAAGACCCTCGGACCACTAGCTGGGGCGTGAAGAGTATTACAACTTCGGCATAGCCAAAGTTAGTCTTTTTTTTTAAATTTTTTTTAATAAATTTTGTACATTTCAGCGATTCTCCTGTATTGTGGATACGCCTTGATCCCGAAATGATTCTTATGCGAGATCTCATTATTGAGCAACCAGATTTTCAATGGCAGTATCAATTGCGTCATGAACGTGATGTGACTGCTCAATTTGAAGCGATCCGATCGCTAGAGAAATATCCAACCAATTCAACAAGATTGGCCTTAACCGATACCATTGAGAGTGAGCGCTGCTTTTATAAAGTTCGTTGCGAAGCTGCTTTGTGTTTGACAAAAGTGGCCAATCAAATGGTTACACAATGGAGTGGTCCTCCAGCTATGCTCAATATATTTAGAAAGTTCTTTGGCTCTTTTAGTGCACCGCATATTATAAAGCAAAACAACTTTTCAAATTTTCAATTATACTTTTTACAGAAAGTTATTCCTGTTGCAATGGCTGGTAAGTTCAGTTTGGGTGGCAGCTCTCAGTCATCTTATTAATATAATGATGTATTTTAATTTCAGGATTACGTACTTCACATGGTATATGTCCACCAGAGGTGGTTAGATTTCTTTTAGATCTATTCAAATATAATGATAATTCGCGCAATCATTATTCTGATGTTTACTATAAAGCGTCACTTGTTGATGCTCTGGGCAATGCCATTACTCCGGTTGTGTCTGTTGTACTTCGTGGCACCCCTATAACTTCTGATAGTTTGTCAGCAGATGCAAAGTTAGTATTGGATATTCTGATCATGATTTCATAATTTATTTGTATTATTTCTATTGAATTCTAGACTTGTCCTTGAAGAAGTAACACGTTTGTTGAATTTAGAGAAACATTTGCCCTCCTACAAATGCATGGTGTCTGTATCATGTTTAAAAGTGATACGGAAACTACAAAAGTGTGGCCACTTACCATCTCAACCGAATATATATCGTTCCTATGCAGCCTATGGTCAATATTTGGATTTACGCATTGGTGCAATGGAATGTTTGGTGGATTTCGTAAAAGTTGATGGTCGTTGGGAAGATTTAGATCAGTTGATAACATTATTGGAAACTGATCCGGATCCAGCTGCAAGACATGCCCTAGCACAATTACTAATCAATAATCCACCATTTACAAAGGAATCAAGGAGTCGCCTTGACCGCTCTGAGTTAGTTGATCGTTTGTGGCAGAATATGAACTCCAAATTGGCATTTGATACCCGGTTGCGATGTGATATGGTTGATTTGTATTATGCGCTCTATGGTAGCAAACAGCCAATGTGTTTGCAGGCAAACGAGAATCAAAACTTCTACAAGGATCTGATGATCAAGGATAATAATAGTTCAAACAACAATACAAAATTAAATGCTTCCGATGATATCAATGAAAGCAATGAGCTTGAAAGTTCCAAGGAAATTGAGGATGTAAAGCCGCCAGCAGGCATGGTGACAATGAAACGAACTGCCACCGAGGCATTTGAAGTGGGCGATGAGATAATTAAATTGGAGCATAGTGAGGAAATTTTAGTAGCAAACGAACCATTGCAAGTAGAAACTTATGATAGTGAGACACGAGTAAACGTTGTTACAAATAATGATGGGGATGGGGATAACAAAGACGACTATAATCCTCTTTTGAAGAAATTGAAATCTGAAATTATAACCGAAGAAGATAATTCATTGACAATAATCGATATGGGTGAAACATCAGTTTCGCGTTATGAAAGTAGTTTTGATTCCATCAAAGCGGAAAGTGAGACAACAAAGTCTAGCAAAGGAACAGATGGCAGTGGATCTTGTAAAGTAAGTTTTTGGCAAATTACTATTCACTATTCAATAATCGTTAAATCTTTAATCCTTTTTTTTTATAGCATCAAATAAAAAAGAAAAAGAAGGAAAAGAAAAAACATAAACACAAACACAAGCATAAACACAACAAGGATAAGGATAAAGATAAAGAACGCGAACGCAAAGAACGAGATAAAAAGGATCCAAGCATATCTAGGCTGCAAACAAAAGATGCTACTCCGGAAACACTCAGTTCAGCGGATAGCAGTAATAGTAATAGTAATCCGGCAATATTTTAAAATTATCATTATTTCAATTTATAATACTAGGCTCTCATTTTAATGATAATGGATTTGTGGGTGTGTATTGAGTTAATGGGGAGGGAATTCCGTGTGTAATCCAATCTGTGCATGAAACAACAACAAAATGATAATGAAATGAATTACACTAATTGTTTGATTGTTTTGTTGTAAAAGTTGTAAAATTTAAAATACTTAAATACATAGATAGGATGAGAATAATTAACTAAAGTTTTGGGATAATATAAACATACAATGTGTATCCGGAGAGGAGTACACACACACACACACACACACACACATAAGTATGTATATAATTCTATAACAATTTTGATTTAGTGTGTTTCTTCCTTTGAATTCCTTCCAGTAACAGCAGTTTGTTTTCCATTTCGTGGACGACGTACAGAGTCAATGCGACGTAAATATGTAGCAGCTTGAGCAGCATCGCTTGGTGTGGATACAATTTTGACAGATGGCTCCGAGGGTGCAGCAACTGGTGATCTTTGATGTGCAGAAAATTGGCGAGTGGCCAAACGCATTAGGTGAGCATAATCCACTGGTGGATGGTTACGATACTCAGGATGTTCTTTCACATATTGTTCGTATGGAACTGGTACCGGTACCGGCACCGCTGTAACAGGGTAACCAGCATCGACGAGCGCTTGGAATTGTTCTTGTGTCAAGGGCTTATCGCCTGGTTGCGGCAAATGCAATTGCTTTACATCTTGAGCTGTTTTCGGCTTGCCGCCTCCATTGTGGTTATTGGTTGATGAGGACGATGATGATGTTGATCGAATACCAGTTCCTTGGGAAACATATATGCTTGAATGTGAAGGTGCGGATTGCGGAATTGGATATTGCTGAGGTGGAGGAGGAGGATAAGCAGCTGCTTGTTGTTGGTGAGGCTGCGTCGGCAATGGAATGTTGGCATGTTTTATGGGATCCGGTGGACTGGGATAAAAGTGTGTGGGAGGTGACTGTGGTGAACGATCATACTCGTATATCAACGTTGACTTCTCTTGAGATTTGCTACTAGGTGCTGGTGTAGGAATTTTATTGCCAAAATGTTTAGGACGATAAAGTTTCGGTTTAATGGTGGGCGACGCATTCTCCTGGTAATAATGTTGTGCTGTTGGCTGCTGTTGTTGTTGTTGTTGGTGTAAGGGTAGAAGTGCATTGGGATTAGGTGTCGTTGCGGGATAAATGGTTGATCCCAATTTCCTTGCTTCCTGAACCTCTTGGGAAACTTGAGTGGGATAAATAGGTGTAGGTGGTTGAAATCCACTAAATTTAAAAAGCGATGGTATGAAAGGTTGATGATTGGCATCCAATAGCGAGTTGGGTGTGGTATGTGCAATGTATGATTTTGGTTGGCGTACTGGCGGTGGTGGCTGAGTTGGTGTTGCTACTACACGATGTGGTAGTGGATGTGGATGTTGGTGTGGATGAGGTGCATGTTGCTGATTATTAACCAACGACGGTTCATTTGTGTTGTCAACAAATTCAACAGATGGTTTATTAGCAGCAAGAAGCTTTTCGATTTCATTTTCGAGTGAAGATTTGGCCAATGGATGGTTTGGAAGAGTTTTATAACTAATCTGGGGTTGATAGTAGGCAATTTGTGGTGGTAGTGCTTGTGCCAAATGTTGTTGCTGTTGTTCGATATCCTCCTCAGTTTGTTGATGATGGGATGCTGGAGTGGTTGAGAATGGTAAGTACTTTGGACCACCGCCAACACTACGATGCTGAGGAACATAATGAACATATTGTGGACCATCAACAGATGGCTCTTGTTCTTCTGTTCGTACACGATAGCCACCGAGTCCTGCCTCAATTTGCTCCTGCTGTTGCTGCTGTTGTTGTTGTGCTTGTTGATGCTGGTGGTGATGATGAAGAGACTGTTGCTGTTGTTGCTGTTGCTGCTGTTGATGTAAAGTTGGTTGATGGTTGAATCTTTGTACAATTGGTGGTGTGGTTTGAATTTTAGTTGGTTGCTTTTGTTGTTGACGTAATTGAGCATCATGGAATGAACGAGCATGCAATTCCTCCTCAAGTATTCTTAGAAATTGTTCCTCGGGTATTATTTGATAAGGTTTTGACTGTTGTTGCTGTGATTGTTGCTGTTGTTGCTGCTGCTGCTGATATTCTTGGTGCAATTGTTGAAGTTGTTGTGGATGTGCATAGATTGGTCCATAGGGCCTTTGAAGCGACTGTTGGGGTTGTTGTATGGTTACAGCATAACGCTGTTCAGCTTCTTCAACTCCAGAGCCATCACTGGGATTTGTCGCTGCAGTACTTGATGCTAATAACTTTTTGTTTCCGGATTTTCCTTGGGCAACAATGGTTTTTGCATGATTTCTCATTACATCTTGGAGATAGAGATATGGTTGAGACTGTAAAGTACAGAAATTTTAAGAAATTTTTATTTAATTTAGTAAAGGTCTTTCTTAAGGTTTTTATGCTTATTGAAATAAATCTATGAGAACCTTTAAAAGTTACCCACACTCAATCAGTCAGTTAGTCAAATCAGTAAATCAATCAGTCAGTGTGACTAATGTTTATATAACAACACTTGTGCACTTGTGCCACCAACATCTAATGCAATCAGACTTAAAGTATTCACTGCAGTTTGCAAGTGATGAATAGAAGAGTCGAGTTGAGTCGAATCGAGTTGTGTTGTGTCGTGTCTTGTTTAGCTGCAAATATTTCGTATTCACAATAATTACACAAAATATAATAATAATAATAATCCAACCATAGTACATAATATAAACACTATTTGGTTTTATGTAGGTAGTAGATACATGGATAGATAGAAAGATGCATGGATGAATGGTTAGTTAGGTAGGTGGGTAGGTAGGTAGGTAGGTAGGTTAATGCGGGTCCAGACGATGACTCTTTGGTGTATTTGGCACAAACCAAATAACAATCATGATGATGTTGACGATGATGATGATGGGCGGCGTTGGAATTGAAGGTGGGTGATTATAGTACATTATGTCAACTTTCTTCCCACGGCGTTGCCATTGTCTGTGGTTCGCTGGTTCTTCACGTTGTTGGTTTTCATAATAATAATAATGAGTATCAGATAGTAGAAAGAGAAGAGATTGTCAGTTTACATATTTCATCGCTTCATTTGATGATGATGATGTTGTTGTTGTTGCTACTACTGATGATGTCAATGATGATGTTATGTTGCTAATGCTTCTGTTGCCCATGTTATTGTTGTTGTAAATTTATGTTGTAATTTTACTTTTTTTCTGTTCGTGACTTACTTTGTTGTTGTTATAATTGTTGTTGTAGTAGTTGTAAGTGTAAAACCGGTACTTTTTCTATTATTTTCATTATTTGTCTTGTTTGAATACAAACAAAAGTACAAAAGAAACAATCATTTTTCATTTACTAATTTTTATATCTTTTGTTGTTATTGTTGTTGATGTTGCTTTTGTTGCTGTGGTTGCTTCTTTTCGTGGGTGTCTTTTGTTATTGTGTTTTGCTTTGTTGTTGTTTTATTTTGTTATTATATTTGTTGGTACTCATATCTTTGTTTTCCCCACCCCCAAAAGTATTTTTTTTTTCTATACAAATGGTTAATTTCTTATTAAAATAATGTGGTGGATATTTTATTATAATGATTGTGGTCAAGGTTTTTCCATCCCCATTTCCACACTGTAAACAATTGATTTAGTCCAATGTTAAACTTACCTCTTCACGACGTAATTGAGGCTCTTGATGAGACTCATGGTAATTATGTTGATGTGGTGGTATGGGGCGTATAATGAATTGATTGGGCTTAGAGTTATAAATTGATTCTTGTGGTGTTTCTGGATCATCTGAGAATTCAGATTCACTACGATGATTTGGATACACAATGGACTCTTTGTTGGCAATCTCACGTTTATCTTTGCTCATATTATTATTGTTGTTGTGTTCTTTTACCATGGAATTTATTGTTGTTGTTGTTGTTGTCGTTGTACTATTAGAATCAATTGCTGCTGTGTTCTTTAATAAATCAATAGATTTACTTGATGCATCATCAAGTGTATATGCATTAAAGATGCCTAGAAATAGAATTTAATAAAAAATAAAAATATATCATCTTTAATTATAGAAGAAATTATATTATAAAGTTAAGAGTTGAATAGTGACTTACACAACAGGATGCAAAATACCATTAAAATCACTTTCATTTTTGTAATTGACTACTATGTGAGTCAATTGCTTAGCTCAAAGACTTAGACTGATCTCCTTTATGTGTTATATTATTTAAATCCAATTCAATTCAATCTAATTCAATTCAATTGAATTATGTATTAACGGACACACACAAACACACACAATCACTGAATCCAAAAAAATATGTACGTCTGTATTATTGTTTTTTTCTAACTTTCTCAAAAATTTCAGTTCAGTTCAATTCAATTCAATTGGAATAAATGCAAAATCATTGTTCGCAAAAAATATTGTAACTACTTCACTTTTTCACATTTTTCTTTGAATGCAAATCATGAAGGAAAATTCGAAATCTCGTATTATGTAATGTAAAATGTAAGAGCATTAAAATTATAACGACACAACAAGCATCACATCACTTCACTTTGAATCAGCATCCACAATTTAAATCCTTTCTATTTTAACTTCCTTTATTCTGTGATTGTATGTTGCTGTAAGTAAATCTGTTTACTGAATTGACTCCTCAATACACACACAGAAAATGTTTAAGTTTGTTAGTTTTTTCTCGTATTTCGATTTGAAAATTTTATTTGAAAATAGTAAGTAGTAGTAGGTAGTAATATGTATTTCTTCCGTTAACCGTTGGAGCGTTGCAGCGTATTGCACGTTTCGAATGCGAATCTCCTCCACAGCTAAGCTTCACTTGTATTTATAAAAACACAAATCCATTTCATCTCTCAACAGCCAAATACTTGTGTGTATGGTAGTAAGTAATAGATAGAAACAAAGAGACGAGTCAAACGATATCCAAGACCAACCGACCTTTACTTACTTCTTCTTCATACATACGAGTGGAGTACAAAAAATAATACAACAATAATAAAAGTAAGTGGCTGCTGCGTCAACTTTGTTTTTCTTAAGACTATGGATTTACACTATACTATACACTATACTATGTATATGTTGTTTCCATTATTATTATTAAGTATTATTGTATTATAGTCGATCTATGTGTATTTTGGATAATTTAATGCTGTTGTCTCTCCTCGAGTTAGCTTCATTCGCATCGCATCGCATCGCATCGACTTAATTCAACTCAACTCAATTCAACTCAGTTTGGTTTGCTTTGGCTTAGCTTTGCTTTGCTTTTTTTCCTTACAATGAACAATACAACGAAATGCTTTAATGGAAACTGATAGTTGGCTACAAGGCAGACTGAATCCAATGTCTGAGTGGCTGGATGAATGGATTGCTGGCTGACTGGAAGCAAATGCTAACGTGACACTAAATTGCCGTCTCTTTTAACCTTACTTTTTTTTATTTTTTTTGTTATTTTGTCGCAATTTGGTATTTGTATTGTTAGTTCAGATCATTTCAGTTCAGTTGGATTTGGATGCTTTGTAGTCTTGTTGCATCTGATGCATTATTATGTTTGTTATTCGTTGTTATTGCAAAGGGCAGGCAGGCAGACATTCATTCTTTCATTCTTCTCTATCTAATCTTCTTTGTCTGGAATAATTTTTGGGTATTTATTATTGACCATTCATTCATTTCTTTTGTTGTTATGTTGAATGGGGGTTTTTTTTTTAAACATTTGCATTTGGAAATGTTAATACGACGTTAGACAATTTGATATGCATATCTATTTATTGTATGTTGGTTTTAATGTTAATTTATCATCATCATCATCATCATCATCATCATCACCAAACATCATCATCATCATTGTGAATAGTAGTAATAATTGTAGTATGTGAAAAGTATCATCAAATTATTGTAGTTTGATGTGATGATGTTCATCTGTTGGATTGATGATTGGTGGTATGATGGTGTGAATGTATAAATAATTGAAGCCAACAAATTGCTATACTACTTTAGTTTACTAAGCTTACTAAGTTTCCTTCCACAACACAACACAACACAAGAGGAATAAATAATATGTTTCGTTGTTGTGATGTGGTGATGTTGATGGTGGTGATGGTGATGGAAGGTGACAGAAGGCATCAATCAATATAATTTGTGATTACAATGTGGAAGTGACAATTCCAACACTCACATACATAGTATTTTGTAATCTTCAGCAAGATGTGTTAAAGACCAGTTGCAAGGCAAATTGATTAAGACGACAGTTTAGCACAACAACACTCACTAACAACTTGCAACATTTTCTTGTGGCGTCTAAGGATTATAGTAATTAGTTTGACAAATTTTCGAAATTTTAAAATGAAGCAACCAACCAACCAACATCAACACTAAATTGGAAAGGAAAGGAATGGAATGGAAAAAGGAATGGAACCAATCTAATCCAATTCATTTGTGGCAGTAGATATTCAATTCATTCTCTCTGCCCCTCATTCTCATTACTTGTACATACCAACTAACCAACCAAATACTTAACAAAATTGTTGGATTGCATTGTCATTTTGACCTAAGTAGTAAGAGTATGTAGCAGTTGTTTTTGACTTTTATCTCTTGTCTTACTATTACGACGACGATTACTTTTTGTTTGAACTTCTTGTTCCGTAAATCTTGTTTTTGTTGCTGCAAATAAATTGTTGAGCGAACAGTAGTAGCAACAGCAGCAGCAGCAGTTTGTGATAAATGTGATCGGCAAACTAAGTATCTAAGTATTGCATTGGGGGACTGACTGACTGACTGTAAGCGGATAAACCAGAAATGACTTGATGCAATGATGATGGTCACTCATTCAATTCAATTCACTTTACTTATACTTAATATTCTGGCATTTGCATTTATAGAATATTATGCTACATAAAGTTAAAAACCAGAGCAGATGAGTTACCACCGCTCTGAATCTTCTAATGCCCAAGAATCAAATCAAGTTGTCTTCTGTCTGGCATTTAAGCTCAACTCAAACTTTGTTCATTCGACCTTAACATTTATGATGATGATGATGAAAATATAAAAAATTGTATCTTTTGAATTTAACAACAAATAAAAAGTCGTGAATAATTCCTATCGGAATTCATTGCCACATCCACTTGGGCAACTATTATTGTATGTTTTGATATAAGTATAATAATAAGTTATTATAAGCGACGACGACACACAACACACAATAAAAGTAAGGAAATATATATTACCAAATTAGTTTCATGTAATCCACATTTTATAATATAAATTGTATTAAAAAAAAAAATAAAAAATTAGTAAGTGTATATAACACAACAATTCGTAGTATTTAGAGTTTGCTTCCAATGTGAATGAATGATGAGTGAAGTCTTTCAACAATAACAACAACAACAACTTCACACCCGCATAACAAAGACACAAATTTGAGTATGCAAGACCCCAAAAAAACAAACTAAAATATATAAAGGCATAATCAGTTTGGAAAAGGGATAGAGGAGTATGAAGTAGGGTAGGTGGTAGGTAGTGTCTTACACGCTTAATATCTTTCTTACAATTCAATTTGGGCGTGAGAGTTTTCGATTCGTTTCGGTTCATGGGAGAAGAAGAAACCAACCACAATGCCGTGCCAATGATGATCTTCATGTGGATCTGGAATTCATATTATATAAAAAATATTCAAAACAAAAACTGAACTGAATAACTGAGCTAAGGAAGTGATGAGATGTTGGTGATGATAATGATGATGATGGCGTAAATTACAATAAATATTACTAAGCCAAACGAAGTCTTCATAATTAGCTTGGCTTCATATTTCATTGCAAAAGATTTCCAGATTTCCAATTAATGTATTCAATTTATTGTAGTGTCTTTATTGAATGCTTCTTTATTAAAATTATTAATATTATTTGTTACATTGATAACTTTGTCGTAACGTCGTAATTTCTTGATGCAATCATACTAATTCAAATAATTTAGATCATCACCTCACTAACTACTACAAATCAATACATTCATCTGTATATCTGTGTATGTATGTGTTTTGAAACTAAAATTAAATTCATCATTCATTCATATGAATGATGATGTTTTTTCTTATATTAAGTTTATTCTTTTTTCCAATTTACTTTTGTGGTGTAGTCGTAGCCTTTGCTCTTCTGATGGTCACTACAGGTTTACGTTGTGGCTGTGGCTTGAGTTTAGCTGATTTAGGTGATGCTTTTGCAGCAGCAACAGTTTTGGGTGAAGATGTAGGAGTTGTTGATGTTGTTGTTGTTTTAACATCGTTCGATTGTTTGACAGTTTCTTCATTATTTGTGTTATTGGCAACTATTTCGGACTCCACTTCCTTCTTCTTGACATCTTTATTTTCAGTTCCTTCCTTGGTGTCTTTCTGTTTTGATTTCTCACTTGCAATATCAATATTCAAGACAGATTCGTCTTCTTCGTCATCGTCATCTTGTCCCAATTGTTCAACTTCAGCTAACAAATCACCTAAATCTTTGTCGACATCATCCCAAAACTGATCTTCATCAAATTTACCAGTTTCTTCATTGACGACTACTGGTTTCTTTTCTGTCAACCTCTCACCATCTTCTTCATCATCTGCGTTCATAGTTTCGGCTGTTGTATTTACTTGTTCAGCATCAGCATTGCCAATGTCACCATTTTCAGTTTTAACATCAGTTTTGGCATCGTCACCCTTTGCCTTCTTTGCTAGCTTCTTGGCAGCACGCTCTTCTTCCTCTTTATGACGAAGGAATGACTTGACATGTGAACGCTGCATGCAATGCTTCTTCGAGTAAGTCTCCAGAGTATCATCACCAACCTTAGCTGAATAATGATTGCATAGTTCACAATAGAATGCTTCAATTGGCGTTATAAACTTGGATCCAACAAGTGAACTTTTTTTGCTTTCATCAGTATTTTCAGCATTCTGTGCAGCTTCAGATTCCTGTAACAGAGCATCGACATCGGCATCCATATCATTATCAATCTCACCGACAGAGTCAACAGTTAGAAACTTATTTAAATCAATTTCACGTTCATCGGCACTATTGTCACTCTCGGAATCTTGGTTGCGTGCTTTATTCTATCAAAAAAAAAAAAAAAAAAAGAGATAATTAGTATTTCTTCTAGTAAATACATATATGTATTAAAAAGAGACTGTCTTACCCGTATGTGTTCCAAGGAGCAACGATGTACTTCATAAAGCAATGAATTCTTGAATGCCAAGTGACAAGAGGAGCAGTATGGCATTAAGAATTTCTTAATTGTCTTGTGATGCTCGGACACTTGATGCTGGGCTTTTGGCTGGCGATATGCCAAACGGCAAAGGCGACAATAACGCGACTCAAATTGTTCTTTGCTATTCTCTTCAAGCTCTCGCTGGGCTGTGCGTTGACGTGCCCGCAAACGCAATAAATCAGCTCGCTGACGCAATGCAACCTGACGTAAAGCATTGTTATGTGTACGCGAGTTAAGATGATAAGAATATTCCTAAATATTTTGAAATGATAATGTTATGTTATACACATTATGATATTTTCTTGTTTGTGTGCCATTTAGCATTTACGAACCTTGAATGTTACACTTTTGGTGTGACAATGGATGCATGTCAATTTGATGAAAGTTCGCTTGGAACGCTGACTGCGATGATCGTCATCACGATAACGACTTACTCTTGATTTTTTGTCGCCAGTTTCGTCATCACTTTCCTTATTATCCTTATCTCGTTTTTTCTCATCGGATGATTCCTTCTTGACCACAGTTGATGATCTCTTCTCAGATTTCCTCTCATCTTCATTACCTTTATCTCTTTTCTTACCTGATTTTTTCTCTGAAGAACTCACCTTAGTCGAACTGACTTTTTCTTTAGTTTTCTCTTTGGAATTGCATTCTTCATTAATCTCGATTTCAGCAGATTGATCTCCTTTGTCATTGGTGTTGCTAATAGAGTCGTCATGCTTTTCAGCTTTGACAGATGTTGATGTTGTTGCTGCTGTTGTATCGTTTCTTTCAATTTTTTCATCATCATCTGCTTCTCCTTCCTCCTCTTCACCATGTTCATTAGCGTCTTTATTTTTAACTCCGCCGCTGGTTGTGGTGGTTGTAGACGCTGATGCTGATTTGGAACTACGTTTTGATGGAGATGCTTTCTTGACGTTGGTTTCTGCATCATTCTTTGCATTCTCGTTGTCACCATCATCATCATCATCATCACCACCACGATGATCTTTGGCAGATCTTTTCTTACCATCATCGTTGTTGTCGTCGTCGTCGTCATCATTGTTTTCTGCGTTGGATGTATCGTTGCCGCTACCGCTAGCCTTGTTTGCTGAGCGTGAGTGCCGTGGACTCTTGCTCTTGCTGCCGCGCCTCACAATGTTTCGTTGTCGTAGTGAACTGCAGAATTTGAATTTTCAGCAAAAACGCATTTATTAAATAAAAAATTAAATGAAAACACTTTCAATTCTTGTGTCATATGTTTTTGTTTGTTTGTTTGTTGTTATAATTATTTTTGATGAGTTGATCGTTTTTGGTTTTAATCGTGGCCATTTATTTGTTATTTTTTTATTAATTGAGTTCTCATTCTCATACATAATAAGTATATCTTTCTCACTTTTATGTTTTGGTTTAATTTATAGAAATATATAAATAAAATACAACAATAATTCAAAGAAAACAACGGACGCAACACAACAATGGATTGATTAGCCGATAATGATAATAACATACAATATAAGTAGTTTCCAATAATATATATAAAATGCAGTGTACAGACAACAACAAATCGAAGAAGCCTTCTTTCTTAATCGTTTTCTTTATATAATATTTTATTATTATACATATTGTCAATGTCGCCGTAAAGTATCAAATCGTAACTGTTTGTTGAGAGAGAGAATCAACTATTTTGTTTTTGTTTTTAGTTGTCTTAAGTCATCAGTCGTCTTTTGTTTTAGTTATATTTTCTGTTTTATTTGTGGAGGAGGGAAGGGTTCAGTGATTCTCACAATTTTTAGTTCTTGGAGAAGAGTTTCAGCACATCATATATTTTATTGTTATCTCTTTGTTAGAGAGAAGCATATTCAGCTTCTTTATTGTATACAGAAATGAATCTATTCATATAATCAATCAATGGCTTTTTTTTTTGTTTGTATTAATACTTTCTCGTTTGTTTGTTTGTTTGTTTTATTTACCTTGTCAGCCGTTGAATTTTAAGTAAACGTGCTCGATCCTTTTGCTTTGCATATAGTAGTTTTTTACGCATTATTCTCAGATCCGCAGATTCTCTGGTGTGCATGATGCGCATGCTACCGCCACGGATTGAGCTACGCAAACCACGTGACTGAATTGCACCCCTTGAGCGAGCTAAGTAATTGCTTCCAGCTGCAGTTCGGATTGGTGCACGTTTCGGCGGCCCCATTGGCGACGAGGAACGATGATTACGATTTCCAGATGATGAGGTTCCGCGTGGACGATATGAGCTCGAGTTGTTGTTGTTGTTGTTAGAGCTGGAACCGCCACCACCACCGCCTCCGGTGCTTCTGCGATGATAATTCGATGATGAGGACGATGAAGCCTGCGCTTGCGTTGATGACAATGGTCGGTCACTGCGTCCGGTATTATGACGGTAATCCTATGATTCAGATGAGGTGAGTAGGAGCATAAGGTTGTGTAGGAATATTGATATTCATTTCATTGATATTCATTCAATTTGTTGTTTCAATTTTCTTTAAACTTAGATGATAAAATAATTATTGGTAAATACCAATTTGATGGTGATACAACATTGTATTATGTAATGTCTGTGCCTTTGCCTTTGCCAAGCCTTGTTTTTTTTTTTTTTTTGTGGATCATCTACCGTCTAAGCAGACAAATTATGTATATTTCTATATATGTATTTCTTAAGGTACTGCAAGACTGGTTATTTGCATATGCATACAATTGAGGGATAATTACTTGGATATATATGTATTTATTGTTGCATATACACATATATATAGTATATATATATATATATATATATCTAGATTCAGATTTCAGAATAGATTTAAAACCGATCGCGCGCTGCCGGCGCTTAAACTTTTATACCAAACGTTATACACTCACTCACACACACACGCACACACGCATGTTTATTGTTGCAATTGTAGATTTGTAGATATATCTATGTATATGATTTCAGCTAGATTTTTTTCTGTTTCTTTCAAAAAATAGTCAATAGTATTCAAAGTCTCTCTCTGTCTCTACAAGATTTATCAGATGCAGATGCCAGTTATAAGAGCTGGAGCACATTGATGCCGACATGTCAGTCAGTTGAAGGGGCGTTTTGTATATTTAGTTTAGTTTTTCTCTTTTTACTGAATTGTATATATGTATCTCATAGATCTATAGATAGATGTATCTTTATTTTTCTCTTCTTTGAATCAAATCACAATCAATCCGTTTTGCAGTTATGTATATCTGATTATTTCTTTATATCGCATCTTTAACTATTTAAAATATAGTAATGCAATAAAATTAAAATGGTATTAGCAAAGTTTCTATGATTTGAACTAAAGGCTTATCTTTGAATGCATCTGAAAATTATAATAGAATATATACATTTTGTTGTTGTGTTTGTTACTTACATCTGTGCGAGGACGCTTGCGAACAACATCCCTACGATCGCGCGATGAATCCTGTTCATTGAAAATATAAAAAAAAAATAATAATTTCATAAATTATGTATTTGTGACAGACATTTTCTTTTTTTTTGTTGCTTACATAGTTCCGCTTGTTTCCACTTTCGTACCGGCCGGAATTATTGCTAGAGTTGTTGTTGTTGTTGAACTTGTCACGATTCCGATTATCGTAGTTATAGCTGCTATTTGAACTTTGGCCACCATGATACCGATTACCACCGCTGCTATTGTTGTTGTTATAGTGGTTACTATGACTGCTGTCATTATTATACCGGCTGCCGCCGCTTGGTCTATTTGAAGACTGCATGCGGTAAGAATTGTTGTAATAACCACCACCACCGCCGCCGCCACTACCTCCTCCACCTCCCCGCTGATTATTATAACCTCCACGACCTCCACGCATTTTTTTAAACTGCAATACAAAACATAACTGCATTAAGTTCTTCTCTTTTTCATCGTGTGCCGCATTTACTTCTTCTTCTGCCGACATCCGGCCAACCAAGAAAAATCAATAAAACTTTTGGCTGAAAATCAATCCAAAAACAATGTACACTATATTCACTCACTTTATTTATTTGTTTATCGATAATGACGTTAAATAAAATGTGAACTTTGTAATTCTCTCTGCTTTTATCAAAACGTTTAACTTTTTCACAATTTTCAATCGAGTAGCATCTATAAAATTTTCGTCACCATTTAATGTGTACACTTAGAGATGTTCCAATTTGAGCTTGGTGGGACTAATTACTTTTCATACAATACCAAGTACTTTTGTACTCGATATTTTTATTTTTGGCTGGTATTGAATGAGAAGTAATTGGTATCAACTTAGTACTTTTGGTGTTGTGTGAAATAGACTGATAGTAGACGCTTCAAGTTATGTGAGATAGAAATATAAATGTGAGCGTAAGCATAAATTTGCTCTCTTGCAAAGTTGATATTCTCTCCTAAGAACAATATGAAAGAAAACAGCTTGTGTTCTTTTCTTTTCAATTTAAATCAATATATATTATTGTTCATTTTTGTATGTTTATAATGTAACTTATCTAATACCCGTCGTCGGAAGTTTCTATAGTATAGTCATTATATTTTGCCAATAGAATTTCTTTAGATTCTGAATGATCTGCTTTTCCGTAACCTTGCGAGTAACCGTAAATTTTGATATATTTTTCAGAAGGCCGGTGATCTATGCGTCCACCTCCAACGCACTCCGTGCTTAAACCATCCTTCTCACAAGATGACTTACAACGATCGTAAACATCAGCTGTCAAAAATAAAATTAGTTAACGTATTGCCGTATCCATGCGAGACTGACTTACAGTGCCATTCACAATCTACATATCCTCGGACCACTTTCTTAAATGGTTCGGTTCCATCGTCTAGTTCCTTGCCATAGACTTTAATAAGTACGTACTTAAAAATTCCTTCATCAATAATAACCGATTCTACGGACTTCAGTTTATTGTCACCCATTTTGGAACTATGTGGAAATTCAAAACATAAAATTTCTTAAATACATTTGCGCTGACTCCTCTCCTCGTGTCTTTAAAAAAAAGTACTCACCTAAGCCTTTTTTGGTAAACAAATGAATGGCACTGATTTTGAGTGAACCTATGTGAGTATGTACAAATTCTTTTAAGACATTGGAACATTCTTATTAACACAATTCGGCCTGTTATTCTCTCAAAAATTGTTCACCTCTCAGTTAAGTATATCAGTGTGCTAAACCGTTGAAAAAAAAAACGCATTTAGTGTTGGCACATAACGTGAAAAATAAGTGCTACGAAGTCAATTGTTTGCGCTTTGATACAGAGAGCCAATGCGGTGCTGCCAACTCAATCGTTTTCATTGGCGTCTCAATATTACCAGACTGGTGACACAATGGTGAATAATTTTGTTGTGTAGTGGTGAATAGTTGTTTTGATGAGTTTCGTTATTTTGAATGTTGAACAGTTTGATATGAGATTATCATTAAAATTAATTTTTATTTAAAAAAAATAACACATTTCAATGGCATCTTATGTTGTAGTGAATTTTCGTTTGTTTGGCTTTTTTGTATTATTGTATGTATGGTGACCCATTTAACCCATTATTGTTGATCATGCACCAATTTATAACTCAATTATTGACTTATTAGAACCAAAAACCTCCGCTTAACCCAAAAAGAGAACAACAATAATATATTTGTAAATTTCTTGAGTAAACAATTATTGAATTGTATATTTCTGACAACTTGATGGTAGCATTCAGTCAAGCATTTAATTTAAATCATTCAACGCGATCGGTTAGTTGCTAAAATGTTCTTAAGCGGATCAATTTCTGTGTTTTTGTTATTTCAAACGAATTTGATCTGTGCCACAACTCATGCACCTGGTGCTAATCTAACATCATTTCTTACGCTTCAACGCCATCGTCGAAGCCTCATATTCCAAGAAAGAGGTTCCATTAGTATTAATATTGGTCCAGCAATTAATGTCGATTTAGGAGATCAAGTTGCTTGGCGATCACTAGTTTATATATTCAATTTACATGGAGGTCAATATCCTTTGCCAACAACACCCTCGTATCCTTGGGACAAGTGGGAGGACTTATATGCACGCACGCTGCATCAAAAGATGTACACATTGGACAAAACTCATGAAGATGATGGACGTCTATTCGTTTATACAGCACTGGAAAAATTCATAGACCGGCAAAGTGAAGCGTGTTCCATGCGTGGTCGGACATGTGTCTTGCGAGCTATTTGTGAAAATGCACAAGTTGATCACCATACTGGAATCTATGCTGAGCTGCTAAATATTTTATTGACGTAATCAAATATTATAGCGAAATTACCTAGTTTTTACTATAAATATTTCCAATTTTAGTCCAGGTTTAACTAAACTCGATCACGTCTACTTTGATGCTCAGAATGCTGGTAAATCTGGTGTCAACTGTTTTAGTGCTTACCAGGAGTGTCCTTGGGGATGTTGGCTACTGGATGGATACCTTGACGAATACTATTAATTTCATCAATCAATAAAAATTGTTTCACAAAATACAATAAAATACTTCTAAGAAGGATTTAATTTTGAATATTTCTATTTATTCATTCGAATATGTAATCCACGAAATATTGGTCAAAGGGACTCATGCCTCGTGCACAATTGCTGTACATGATCAAACAGTCACTACCAGCTCTACCGGCTGAGTATGCCTCACTGTAGACAGGATCCAGGCCAGTTGATGCATCTCCAGGCCTAAAATGAGAGATTATTGTTAATGAATCAAGACCAAAAATGTTATAAGTGAACATACGTTAAGATAATATTCAGAATTTCTGCAAATAGACCCTCATGGTGATCAACCTGAGCATTTTCACAAATTGATCTCAGTAAGCATTGTTGACCCGCATTAGGAACGGATGTGATGGTAGCATACTTTTGATTTACATAACTCTCGAGTAAGGTGTAGACAAAGAGACGAGCATCGTCCCCATTGCGGTAATTTTCCTTTATGCCCTGAAATGATTGATCACGCAAGCGACGAGAACCGTCATCTTCCCATTTATCCCAAGGATAATAAGGACGCTGGGGCAATGGATACTGGCCGCCTTGTAAATTGTAGGAACACACCAGAGATCGAAAAGTCACAGGATCACCCAAAGGTACAGGCATTGAAGGACCAATACTGAACTACACAAAAAATAATTAAAATTAATCCAATTATCAATACATAAGTAAGTATATGGCAACAACCTTAATGGTTCCGCTATTCTGGAAAATCAATGTACGCTTCTGTCTGAGCAATAAGAATTCGGTTATGTTGTGTTTGGCCTGTAAATGTGCAATGGAACTTGCCAGCATCCTAGCAACGAGAAGGTAAACGAAGACAAGTCCGAAGCTTTTGTTGTTCCATGCCATTCTGTGAGCCAAAAGAATTTCAATTGATACTTTACCCGTTAAACGTTAGTAACTGATTGACGATTGACGTTCAAAATCAAGTAGAGCGTGTAATAATAGATAATCAGATACAATTAAGATGTTCTAATGATGATGATAAGCAGAATATAAGTGTATTTTTCTTTTCACCTTTTTCTTCATATTCTTTCAATGCCTAATATTTGTATTATTCATTCGAACCTTGTTGACAAACTTTCTATTGTTGTCATAATGAAATTGTTAACATACAAGTGACTACATAAAATATTCATATTAAGATACAAGTACAGTATTTTATGGATGTACTCGTATGCAGAGTCAGATTATCCATAGACACCAATGGGCCTCTAGTTACCAAGGGGCTCCGCGGTGTTGAAAATGTAATACTAATTAAATGAATATTGTATGAAAAGATATTTTTCCACAGAATTAAGAGAAGTGTCAATGAGACTTAAGTGAGATACAAATCCAATCAAAATTAGTTAATTTGAATGTTACAACAGGCTCCAAGACTTTCACTGCCTAGTAGCCCCTACATACCTAAAGGGGATAAATAAAATATCTTATCAAATCGGCGAATATGCGACACGCATATTTGTAATGCCGTGTCTGAGCTATATGTACGAGTATATAAAATAACGTCATGTGTGTTACACCACTTATAACTCAAGAACGGCTGGAACGATTTTTATGATATATGACATTTTGGGTTCGTCACCGACCCGAATAGCAGAATAATTATAATATCAGAATCTATAAAAAACCAAAAATAGGTTACGTTTGAATTGTAGCTTTGTAACTTAGAGCAATACATTACTTTTAAAAATTGTCTTAGTAGTAGGACCTAGCATAAGGAACAGTGATCGTACTTAAAAGAAGACGAAGAGAAAAAGTGATGAAATATACAAATGCGGTACGTAGTTCTCCGGGTCACCTAGTACTAAGGTGCTTTTGAAACTTTAAACGCGCTTTCCTCAAAACTGTGCTTTTAAAGTCGGTGACAAAGACTTCTTGAAAACTGTTTTCTTGTTTTTTTTTTATCACCGATAAATATTTTCCATTTTATAAAAAACTAGAAGAGACCCATCCTTGCTATGCATGGGTAGCAATTAACCAAATCTTTTTTGATGACTTTTTTATACATTTTTTTTTATTTTTCCGTCTTTAGCAAAAACAAATAAATTTTTGGATTGGTCTACTCTTGAGTATGCAACATATAACTGGACATGTGAAAAACATGGATTTTCAAGATATAATCCGCATACTTAATGTGATAACATTGTGCCTTGTTAATTATTATTGAGACAAAAAAAAAGACACATTAATTTTGAAATATTAAAAAGAGAAGAAGAAAGGGATATTTTAGTTCATTTTCTTGTAGTATACTTTTATGGGATGTTTCAATATCCCGGAAATTGAGAACGGGGACACATATCTAATGTTCAAGCCGGGAACCAACCATATACATTTGCAAAATTTCAATGCATTCAGATTAACAGTATGGCATCGCATAACATACGAACAAAAACAAAAAAAAGATTATATATTAAGACGAGAAGATTTAAGACCAAAATTTTGGTTTAAACACTATTTTTAATTTTTTTTTTTAATTTGCCAGTTTCTCAAAAATTATTATTTTGCTTATTCCCACGATCAATTATAGGATAAAATTTTTGGTTTTGTTCATTTCACATTATTCAGTCCAGAGATATCAAGACCCCTTTTTTGGAAATCAACAATAGATTTTTTGAAAATAATTTTTTATACTGACAAAATTTTTAAGTATTTACTTTCCATAGAGAACTCCTTTAGAGACTAAGTTCAGTATATAAGTTAACTTTCCTTTTGATCTCAACCAAAATAACACTAGACAAATAACTGAAGTTTAATTAAACCTATAATCTAACACAAGGAACCTTTCTGATATTTTTTCTTATTTCATCCTTAACAAATAAATGGTACTTTCAAGTCTTTATGGATGCGGAAATTGGTCACAAACTAAGGAGTACTTTTTATTGAACTCAGCATCATGCAGTATCTCAATGTTGAAATTACTTACCGTTCTCCCCAGCTGCATTGCATATACATATCTATACTGGTTTCAGAACTGCCTTATAGAGTCGAACTTTGTTTTCAAAGCTCAGTTGAGACCGTGGTCTAGGGAGCCAGTACAACTTTCTGATTTTTATTATACTCTGCACGTTAGTGAATAGTATTATAAGTTTGTCATGAAGTTTGTAACACACAGAAGGAGACATCGGAGACCCCATAAAGAATATATATTATTGATCAGCGCGACGAGACTAGTTGATCTAGCCATGTCCGTCTGTCTGTCTGTATATATGCAAAGTAGTCTCTCAGTTTTTGAGCTAGAGAGCTGAAATTTTGCACGAAGCTTTCTTTTTACTATACGCAGTACATCAGCCGAATCGGACCACTAGGGGGTACCCCCATACAAACCGGGATCCAAATGAAAGTTCCTATTAGAAAAACTTTTTTGTTACTATGTAACTGAAATTGGGTCGCTATAAGCCCGTATCCACCAACCTTCTAAATTTCAAGACTCTCGGACTACTAGAAGGGGCGTGAAGAGTATTACAACTTGGAACTATACCATATTACTGAGGAACAACTTCCCCTCTTTAAGATGAATATTGTTTGGACAGAATTTTGTGTGTTAACCACTATTTTTCACTAATTTAGCAAATTTTTGGACCATGATAAGTTTATTTTGTAGGAGCTGTGATGCAATTACACTGTCTTCATTCAATGCAATTATCGCTGTGTCATCTGCATATGTTGCAACCTCAACATTATTTCCTACTAACATATCAGCAATATACTCGAGTAATTTGTATAGGATGGGGCCAAGTACACTTCGTTGAAGTACTCCAGCATTAGTTGATTACACTTTTTGGTAATCAAACCTGGTTGTTGTTAATTTCTGAGAAAATACTTTAAAAAACGATTTCTTTGGGCCTCCTAAGTGAATATAACCTCTTAATCCGACACTGCTGATATATCTGTGTGGTATAAATTATCACTTTTGATTACACATACAATATTTAATACCAAATTATTATCGAGTACATTCTTAAATATATCTATTTTGGATCAATAAACAAAATATCATCATACACGAGTATTCAGTTCAGTTATTTGCTTTTAAATTCTAAGCTTAAATCTAAATCTAAAATAAGAGCTCACAATAAACGTGATGATAAAATTTTAAATACAATATTTGTCTTTATATCTTTTGAGTTCATATTTTTGTTCATATTTTTTGTTTTTTTTTGTTTTACTTACATATTTATCTTATGTAAGTGTAAGTGTATGTGTATGTTTAGTATCTACCATTGCTATGCCAGCAATGTGTGTCGTCGTCGTCGTCTAGTCACCGACCTTATAGTAGTACAATGTTGCGGATGTAGCTACTTTTATGGCGGATGTTATTACCGTGAAAGTTACCGTTTTGTACGCCTTTCAGGCTCCTGTCGGCAACCAATATTGCGAACTTGAAGCGCCAGATGTTGCATGAAATTAAATGCGGCATGAATATGCAAGAAGGACTCGTACCCACCTACCCATCTACATCACCTACACTCTCACCATTTCATCATATTTAACAAACTACGAGAATTGTTTGTTCATAACTATATGACATAAATGTTCTTTATTGTTCTACAACTTGTATTTAATGTAATACAGTAGAAGCCACGTTTATATCCTTTAAATAAGATAACATGCCTTTCTCTACATGATGATGATGATGATGATGATGATGACAATCATGATGATGATGATGACAATGTTTTTCTATGTTGTATGTTGTATGTAAATATTAAACTATGAAAATATGTATGTATAAAAAATGTATAATATTTACCATTATTTTTTAATGGTTTTTTGTTTTCTCTTCTTTTTTAATTGTTAAAGTTTTTATTAATGAAATTCATTTCATTTCATTTTGTTTTGTTTTGTATTGTTTTCATACTTTGAGTGAGTGAGTGAGTGTTCTTTGTTTTCTCTTTATGTGATGATTGTGTGTTGTTCATCATGTCCTTTCTCGGCTTATCTTAATAATTTAACATCTTACGGGAGTTTCCAAGTTTAATTACATTTTCAAATTTAATGAGTGCGTTTAATATTCTTCACTTCGTTCACTCAGTCTCTCGTTTCGTTCGCATGCTGCATATTAAAATACAAAACTACTACTTTTTACTTAGAGTATTATTTGTTGGAGATACATAACAGCAACAACAACAACAACACATAAACAACAATACTAACATCAACATCAACAGCAACAGAAGCAGCAGCAGCAACAACAATAATAATAAGAAAGAAAAGAAAGAAAAGAAAGAAAAGAAAGAAAGTATGAAAATGTGTCTAATATACACAGAAAATATAATATTGTTGTACAATCTAACTTAGTAAGGTAGGAGAAAGTGGATACATGGTATGCTGCTATGGTATGGTATGGTATAGTATGATTGACAAAGGGGACTAGGGGTAAATAATAGAATAAAATGCAAAAATGAAATGAGTTGTTGAAAGTTCATTACACTCACTCACTCATTCGCTCGCTCGCTCGCTCGCTCGTTTATTCGCTAGCTCACTTATACAATTGCATACTTACTTGCTCACACAGATATACAGATACAGATGCACACACACACACACACACACTATCATACATTCATAGTTACTTACTTAACTTAACGTACTACAACAAACTACATACACAAACAGTGGATAAGAGGCGAATTATAAGTGGGGAAAAGCGAGAAAAGTGGAAAAGCAGTTGAGGATGTTGATGATGTTGATGATAAATTAATCTACAGCATTCAACGAAGCATGCAATGGAGAGTTTAATTTGAATTCAAACAAGTCAGAATACAAATACAAACACATTCATACTCATACTCATAGCCATAGTCATACCCATAGTCATACAGAAAAGGAAGAAACACTTCCTACATTGTATTTCGCACATTTACAGATGGATGTTTCCACTTGGACGATGACGGCCTGAATTGAAGTTTCTCAATTGCAAATCGAGTTGAATTGCGTTGAGTCTTGTAGAGTAGATAGAGTCAAGTTGAACTGAACTGAGTTGAATTGAGTTGAATTCAGTTAAGTTAAGTTAAGTTAAGTTAAGTTGAGTATACGTACTATTCTATATTATTATTGTATTAGTAGTTGTGAAATTGGAACGGCAAAGAGAATGTGGAAAAAGAGAAATCATAGCTGGCGGCAAGAGTTTTTTTTAACCCATAATACATTCATCCTCTTGTGCTCTTTGGCTCAGTATGCTCTTCATTTAATGTGTCAAAAAACGTAAACTAAATTATACAAATTATGAAAGGATTAACTAACGTACTAGGTACCCGGACTCGGAGAAAGGATGAGGATGATGCTGAGAATGCCAACAATGAAAATGAAGTAAACAAGACAAAAATTGTGCTGAATACTGAACACAAACTGTGTGTACTGTCCCATAATACACACACACACACAGGATTTCACTTTATTAACTGAATCAACAAAAATTCTTACACAAATTCATAATTTCATGTCCTGATTGCCTTAGAAAATGCTTCGTGTTGAACTTGAGGCTCATTTTTAATAAGCTTCAATATCATCATACACACTTCTATAGACAGACACCTACAAGGATAACAGAATAGGATATATAACAATATAAGTATATATATAGTGAATGTGTGTGTGTGTGTGTGTGTGTGTGTGTTAGTATCTAAGACAACAAACAAACAAATGAAACCAAAGGAGCAACAGATTGAGTTGCATGAACGAAGGTGAATTCTTCGAATACTTTCCCGGCTTTCATAACTTACATAAATTTCATGTCGAACACTTTGACTTTTACTTATATACTACAAATATTTTGTCGTCGTTGTCGGGTGCGCGTATCCTTGCATAGAAAATAGCATTTGTCTGTGTGTCAGTCAGTCTATCTATCTATCTGTCTGTCTGTCTGTCTGTCTTTTAGTCCATCTGTCTGCTTGTCGAACTGTGTTTACGTTGAATTTACATTAGAGTAGTTGTAGTTGTCGCTACTTCTGCTGCTTCTGCTGCTGCTTCTGTTGAAGTTGCCGTGATTCTTGTCATTCCTGTCATTCCTGTTTCTTTCTTAGTTTCTTGGCTTGTGTGTCCTTTACTTGCTTTGGTTTGTTGCTGGTGTTATTGTTGTTGTTTTTTATCCTTATTGGGTATGACGGCTTGGAAGTTGTTGCATGTAAGAATCTCAACAAGAAAAAAACAAAAAAAAAAAAAAAAGTGAAGAAAAAAGGACAAGCAAACAAACAAACAAACAAAGCTGGAATCCCATTACTTACAATGGATTCCTAATGTTGAGCAACGCCCACAACAAGCCAAGACACTCAACTTCACTTCACTTCATTTCACTTCCTTGCATAATACTTTTTACTCCACACCAATCCAATCCACTCCACTCCACTTTACTCCACTTCATTTATCATGTCACTAAGGAATGCTGACGAAGACGATGCTGATGCTGATGCGGATGCTGATGCGAATGCTGATGTCTATGACAATAACGACGACGGACGATGAAGGAGTGAGCGAGCGAGCTTTAGGAGAACTCTTTGGAATACTACATACATAGTTCAGCTAATGTTCCTTGTTCGCTTGTTGTTTGCTTGTAAAATTTGCTTCGGCATGCGTTTGTTAAAATACTTTTGGGAATGCTTTCGTTGTTTTTGTTGTTGATACTTTAGTAGGATTTAGTTTTGTATCAAATGGAATAATTAAACCGAAGGAGTAACAACAAGAATAATATTAATGGTAAGAAGAATCCTTTCATTTTTACGACATTTCCTCTCACTGACAGTTATTACATACATATATAGGTACGTACTATTGTACAGATGTATATGTACGACCCCATTAAATCCTGGTTATATTTATGGCAACCTTCGAGCAGTTTTCGCGCGTCAAGTCAACACCATCATCAGCCATAAATGATGAAGAAGAAAAAAAAAAAAAAATTCAAATTTAAGAAAAACAAATTACAATGAAATCTTGATGAGGTTGCGATGAAATAAATGTGGAAAAGATTCAGGAAGATATAGAGGCAGAGGGGCAATAATGACCTACCTCCATTGATGGGTGGCGCGTCAACCGAAGAAGACATTCAATTTTTACTGTTGCTGCCGGTTGATGAAGGAAACTCTGCGAAATTATTTCTTCATCTTCTTCAATTTCATCTTAGCAACGAACAACAAAAAATAATATTTTCCTTTCTTTTTTTTTTGCTTTCTTTTCTTATTTTAATAAAAAAGTAAACGAGATACCAAAAGACAGTTAGATTGCCACCCAAAACCAAAAGAGGCTGCCTGTCTGTCTAACTTACTGGCACTGGCACTGGCAGTGGCACATGATTGCGGTTCTATTTGCCACCGTTGCCGGAATCTTAGTTTGTGCTGTCGGCAAATTGCCAACGCATAACAAAAAAAAAATAACAAAAAGATACTGACTTCGAAGTAGCACAAATGCTCTTCATAGAGTAAATTGTATCTGCATAGTATATTTACGTTAGAGTAGTGTACAAATATTAAGATTATGTCTAATATGAATGTCCTTTTTTTTTGCCTCGATTTTCCTTCTTATTTTAATGCAAAAATTTTTATGTAAATAATCACACAGATTCACATACAGATATATGCGTATTTGTGTGTGTGTGTGTGTGTGTGTCAGTGGCTGTGTGTATGAGGATGAAGATGAAATGGTTATCGTTTTAATTTTTGTAAATTTATGCATTTTCATGTTGCGGCATCATGTTCTTTAACTTCATACACAACTTCAAATGTTGATGATGATGATGTTGATGTTGACGATGATGATGCCAACAACGTGTCATCGTCATCGGCATCACCATTGCCGCCATCGTTTTCATTGCCTCCATTGTCCCCCATTTAGCAACTTACCATGGTGTTTCTTAGAGACGCCTTTGATGCTTGATGCCTGATGCCCGACGATGCCTTGTCGCCTGACGCTGAATGATGCCAATAAGAAAATAAGATTTGTGTGGCTTACTAAAGAAAAAAGCAACAAAAATTTCGCTTGAGCAATTTCGCACATTAAATTAACTTTTCACGCTGCGCACACAAACTTCCTTCCTTCCTTCCTTTCAGCTTCACTTTTGACCCCTGTCTACACGTACGTATGTGTATGTATCTTCCTCCAGATTCTGTCCGTCCATTTGTCTGGTGTTCCTTTGGTTGTCTTTCAGTAGTCTGTGTCTGTGGAGTTTGAGTCTAGTATGACTGACTGTCTGACTCCTCATACTAGACTCCTTTATCTGTGTGCCACGAAAAAGTTTTTCTATTGCTTTCATTCTCCGTTGGGTGTCGAAGCGAGAAACTGGAAGCTGTTCTTTTGATGTACGTGCAACTCAAAAGGGTACATTACTGGCACTAGTACTATTGAATCTACCAAGTCATTGGCAAGAAGGAGGATGAGATCTCTATTTGAAATAAAAGTTGCTTAAAGATTGTTCCACACTAGTATGGTATACATACGGGTATGTAAGTATGTATGATGACAACGTCAAACTTGATGATGTTTCTATGAAGTTACTGCTTGGTTGGACTTGTATGGGGAATTGCGATGTGCTTTTTTTAGTATTTTTCATTATTTTTTTTGAGTCAATAATTTTATAGATATAAACCATATTTGATGGATATAAATAAAAAAAAAAGATATTGTATCTGTATGCAACAACGCACATCTTCATAATTTTTTTATCTAATAATTATGCAAATTTCATTTTTTTCTTCGAAATATCAAAAAAAAATTATTCTGATTCTTTTCATTTTGTACTTGTTGTTGTTTTATGAACTTATACACACACACACACTCAATGACACATGTATCCTATATACATACTATGTGTGTATGAAGGTGTGTGGATACTATGTATTATATACTATATATATATGAGTATATTATGTATAGGTGTGTACTATATGCATTGTATAAAGCAAGCGTGAGTACTATTCTCCAATCAATAATGATGACCTGAATACGGGTCTGTAGTGCAGATTAAATGTATTCGCTGTGCCTACGCCCAAAAATCTGGAATGCAACAACAACAACAACACCAACAATAATAATAACAATGAATGCACCAGCGGCAACAACAACAAACACAACAACAAAGGTGTGTTATATGCACAACATACACACACAAACACACACACACACACACACACACACCCAGATGCAGATACAGATACCTACATTCATACATATCAAATGCATATACGAGTACTCGTATGAATACAAACAAACATTCATCTGTGAAGTATAGGCGAAAATTGCTGTCCTACATAACAAACGCATTGTTGTTGCTGTGTATAATATTTCATCAACATGCGTCAGTTGCAATAACAGCTGACAATGATGATGATGATGATGATGATGATGATAAACATCTACAACGTCAGTCTGTCAATACTACAAATATTATAGTATAACTAACCATTTATCAATGTATGAGTATGTACTATTCACACATATACTTACATATGTATATGTACATAGTATATTTATAGTATTGTTAATTTTATTAAATTTCTGTTTGTTTTTTTTTTCTTGTTTATTTGAAATTAATTAAATTCCAATTTATTGCTACGAAAAGAGAATCTGCAATTTGTAATGTAATTTGTACCTTATGGATGATGCATTTTGCAATTTACACTTAAAGCGACACATTTCATTTGCATCGACATACTCACAGATAAATAAATGTACGTATTTGTGTGTGTGTGTGTGTGTATATAAAGATTTACAATAAAATAAATAAATAAAGAACTCTTGAAATACTCGTAATAGTAGTAAGAACATTCGAAAATGATAGCTGGTGTGTGTGTGTGTGTGTGTGAGGGGGGGGGGGGGTCAATGAATGGATTTGGGAGTATGTATGTTTTGTATTGGTTTCGGATCTGAATGTTATGGAATGGATCGGTTTCTCTCTCACCAAACTCTCTCTCTCTCTCAACTTGTTTCATTTCTCTATGGCATTTCATTACTTCATGCTTTCCTTCTCCTTTGTGGTAGTCATCATAGTCATCGTTGTCCAGCGTTGACCATTCGTCGTTTGTGCTCCAATTTCTCGTTAAACGTTTATGGGTTTCGGCATTACTCATACACAAGCACATACTTACATACACAGTGAATCAAGTACATGTGTGTGTGTGTGTGTGTGTGTGTTTGTTTGTTTGTGTTTGAATTGTTGTGTGTATATTTGCTTTTCTTTAACGCAATTCTGCATTGCGTTCGCTGTAGTTGATGTTTTTATTGTTGTTGTTGCTGTTGTTGTTACTATTATATGCACATTATTTACTCGATGTTTGGATTGTCATTGTATGTATGTGTGTGTGTGTGTGTGTGAGTGAGTGTGTTGTTTACACTGCTTAATCTGGTAGTTTGCTTCCGCTCTTTTTTTATTTTTCATTATTTATTTATTTATTTATTTGTTTGCGTTGTTACATGTTTATTGTAGAAATACATACATATGAATAGCTATATACATATATGTATTGTATTGCAACTCTTTGACACTCTTTGTTGTTGTTGTTGTTGTTGTTGTTGTTATTATTATTATTTCTGTAATGGGCGTTGGCTAATTGATTATTCGTTTAATTACGCAAATCGCAAAATTTTCAACGAATAAACTTAATCAACTTTTTCCATACACACATTCTATACACAAATACATTCATATCTACTTATATACATATTTAAACTTAAATATGTATCTATTTACATTATACTATTGTATAGAAATGTGTTCATTATTAAAGCAATTAAAGGTAGATTGTTCTTTTCTTTTTTCATCTCTCAGAATTTTCCATAGAAATGACAACGAAAGGAACAATTTCCTATTCAATGTTAATCAAAAGAATATCTACATCTACATCTACAAATGTACATACATAAGTACATATATACATATGTATGTATATGTTTACTTGGAAATAAGAATAGTTTTAGGGATATGGGAATGGTAATTTGTGGATATGGATGATGCTTGTGGGTGCGTATTTAGGAAACTGAAATTGAAGTGGCAAATTGACAAGCAAACAAACGAACAAAGATTAATAATAATAAAAACATACAATACAACAAAATGGCAAAATGACAAAATTCTAATTTCCCATTCTTCTTCTTCTCCTAATCAAACCCAGCAAACTCGATCTGTGTGTTGATTCTGGTTTCATTTTGGCATCACTGGCATCATTATTATCATCATCATCATCATCATGATGACTAAAACGGGACATCTGCACTGAACGACCCTCAAGAAATGGGTCGCTTTGGATCTGTCGCCCTTTTTTGCTAATTTCTTTTAGTGTATTTAATAAGTGTGTACACAAACGTACGAGTGAGTAACGTAAAACCAACGACAAAACCACAAAAACATGCACAAACACATTCACTTAGTGAGTAAGTAAGTAAGTAAGTATATCTAGATACATTGATATAAACACTCAAACATGGAATGGCACACAAAAGGAATTTTGGTTTCGTTGCGACACTTTAACGTTAGAATGTTACAGGATACAAGGATACGGATGTTGTTGTTGTTGCTGTTGTCGTGTTGTAAGCATAACTCAACGAGTCAATGACTTTTTGGTGTTGTTGATGTTCTTTATTATTAACAACAACAGCAACAACAACAACAACAACTACAAATATAACCGGCATAGAGAGAAAGATACACACTCATACTCACATAGATACTCATGTTAACAAAGCTATACATTAATATTTCTGTCAATGTGTGTACGGTTGATGAGTTAGGGGGCCTGGGTGGATGTGTGTGTGTGTGTGTGTGTGTGAGTGTGGTTGGTGGTTTGATAGGTGTATCTGTGTTTGAGTGAGTGTGCGTTCGTGTGTAAGTACTTAAACGAACGTTTGGAGCATACTCATTCAGCTCATTCTGTTCAACATCATCATCATCATAATCATAATCATCACCGTCGCCGTCATCAGCACCATCATCATCATCAGAGACCGCATCAAACCTCACTTACCGACGACGCAAATAAATTTTCAAATGAACACGTTTGCTCGATGTACGTTTGTGTACGTGTGAATTGTACCATGTATCTGTGTGTGTGCGTGTGTGTAATGTTTTTGTTACGTATTTGTGTCCTAATATATTAACATTTATGAATGTGTGGGTGTGCGTGAATAGCAAGGATGTATAGTATTTGAAGCAAGGATATGTCTGTTTGTTGATAAGTGTGTCAACAGCAGCAGCAGAAGCAGCCGCCCCCAAAAACTAACTACAATAATACTATACTATACTACTATACACTTACATAGTATTGTTGGCACTGGACTGATTCTGATTTGAATTCTTGCCTTTCATAAAGAGGCCAATTTACATTTTAAACGCCTTTATGTACTACTGAGTCGACTTTACTACTGAGTATTCTATTTTATATTTCATTTTTCATTATTCTTTGATTCTGTAAAAGTTAAAGCGATGAATGCTTGATCACTTTTTGTCCTCGCCAGTAGCAAATTCCTTGAAAGATTCTTCTTTGCTAGGATCATCTAAGTACTTACAAAATAAACAAGATGAAAACCGAACCGAACTGATAAACCAAATGGAAAAATGAAACCATTCCAAACCGAATCAAACCAAACCAAACCCTACCATGCCATGCCATGCCAAGCCATGTCCCGCGGGATTCATAAAATTTATGAAGCAACATAGCACCAGAAGCCCCAAACGGGTTGCTGGTTGAAGCCATCAACCGCACTGTGCGCTTTTTGTATGTAACTTCACCTCATCCAAACACAAACACAAACTCACAAACATGCAGACAAATGTAGCATAAACCGCTGCCCACAAACCTAATTGAACCGATAATAACATACATGTGTATAATTGTGTGTGTGTGTGTGTGTGTGTGTGTGTATGTGTGTGTGTTATGAAGTATCCCGCATCCAACATCCCCATTACCATCACCATCCATTCATTTCATCTATCTTTTATGATAGAAAGCCAAAAAGGCAATCCGCAAAATAACCAAAAAGAAGAAAAAAAAAAGGATAAAAACACACTTTTTATAACAAACATAAGTACTAAAAGAGAGACGGCGAGAGAGAGAAAGAGAGAGAGGGACAGATATGATGGTAATGATGCCGGGTACCTGAGAGAACCAAGAGTACCGACCGCATCAGAGAACCAAGACTTCTTAGGCTACCTACTTCTCCTACATTGCCTATTTCGAATTCATTTCCGTTTCCTTTGTGGTGAGTTTGCGCACAAGGTGAAGAGGCAAAATGGCGGCTATCGTATTCTAAGTGAGAATTAAAAAATTGTGTGTGTTCAATTGATAAATCGGCTTAAGCAATATGCAACAGAGAGAGAGAGACAGAGAGAGGGAGAGGGAGAGTGATTGAGAGAGAGACAGAGAGAGAGAATCGTTGAGATCGTTGGATGATGTTAACTCAATTCCGTTTGATTTCGTTTCGCTGTTCAAATGTCAAGTGTAATGTCACAATTAGCAGATACGATGAAACCCATCACATCACAACACAACACAACACAACACATAAGAACAACAACAACAACAATAATTAAAACAAATTTAAATTCTATTTGATTTGGTAAATTGATGCACCCCAAAACATGAGTCTCGTCAGATACAATTAAATTGCACTGTAGCATATTGAAGCATTTTTCAAAAAGGTGTAAAGAAGAGATACTTTTAAATTATGTATTGAAATCATACGTATGTCATTAAAATTATACGAAGAGATGCAACCATTAGATACTTTGTATGTGGTAGATTGGTTTTGGTTAAAATCATTAGAATATTGATGGGAATGCATTTCTTTCTTTTCACTCGTAATATTAAACAATATTTTGCTTATCGCTTTCTAGATTTCATTTTGGGATGCAGTGTGAGAGAAGCTTCATGATTATTAATGAACTGAGATTTCAATGAATGCGAAAGTAATTACAGAGCATACATAATTGTTATACTTCATATCATATGAGATGTTGTTGATGATGATGATGATGATGATGATGGTATGACGTGGTAGGTGAGTGGATATGAGGGTATGGGGATGCATAAGTGTGGTTCCTTTGTGCTTGGCTCGGCATGAGTGTTCTTGCTTTATGTTGTAATCTTCTTCTGAAGTTGTACATGTTTAATTGTATGTACTATGATATATGTATGTTTTTCCGTTTTTTCTTTTCTTTTCTTTCCTATTTTTTTTTTTTTTTTTACTTTTTAAATGAACAAAGCAATTGAAGTACTTTCGGGCTTTATATATGAATATAATGAATAGTATTGTGTGTGTGAGGATATTCCCCCTAAGAATTTATGCTCAGCAGTTTCAATCATATTTTATGCAGTATATACTTTTATTCTTATATATAATATTATATTTAATACATTTACTGTTCTGGTCTTGTTGCTTGAAAGTTGTTGCTTGAAGTTCACAATTTCTGTTATACTTATAAAAACATTAAAGATAAACAACTTCATTGAGATCATCGGGAATCGCCTGTGGATGTCCATTGTTGACAAAAATATACAATAATTTTAATGTTCGAAAAATATAGTACAATAACAAATATTGTATAAATTTATACTCAAATTCTGATTCTATGCTTTTTTTCCCTATTCCATTCTATTCCATTAAAGTTATATTACATACGAATATACTTAGTATTGTACATCTACTCGTTGTACTTATTCGAGCGATAAATACACAGATGATGAAACAGATGACTGTCGGAGTATGAGAAAGTGTGGGACTGAGTAACATGAATATTACAAATTCATATCCAAATGCATAAGCATAAGTAATATTTAAAAAGGTATCGTTTTGGATGAATATGGAGCTAACGTCTGCTGGAGAAGGCGACATTGTCATTGTCAGAAGTCGTCGTCGTCGTTGCTGCCGTTGCCATTAATGTTGAGTACGCCGACAATGTACTTGTCCTTGAGTTGCAAATACATTTCACGTAATTTGTTTGTGCATCCAGGCGAGCGACATGAGGATATGTGTGCGTGGTACGATACATTTAAGGATCTTTATATGTAAACATGCACACATGTATTGTATTTTTATGTTATCCATAAAAGTATCTGGCTCGCGAACTTGTTTTTTGTTTTATTTCTTTGCATTCTCCATTCTCCATTTTACTTTTTTTTGTTTTGTTTTTTTTTTTTTTTGCAATTGATGATGAATATGATTGCCGTGGGGTTCATGAGTCTTTTAGAACCCCTGGGGCCAAACTCGTTAAAAACAAAACGAAAACAAACATGTTAATGTTCTAGTGATCTGTGTGTCTTCCCTTTTGTTCTCAAAACTCCTCCATTGTGAGTGTGTGTGTGTGTGTGCACTTGATACTTGGTTGTTGGTCCTTTTTTTGCAAATACAATGTAAAGTTAAATTTAAAGAAAGAAAAAAAAAAAAAAATCCATAACTTTATGCTTTAAAAATTCAATGAATGGAGAAATAATATTAATAAATCCTTTACGACTTGATTTATGCCCTACAATTTCTTTTCTCATCACAATTAAAGCTCAGTAAATTATATGAGGTTGGATTTGTAGTGTGTGCCGCATAAAAATCACTCACTCAACGCATCACATCACATCGCATCGCAGCAGAATAAGAAGCAACAAGAATCACTAGAATAAGTAGCCATGGGGAATGCCATCACGTGCCATAAGCCTTGTGGCACGCAGACCCGCACATCCATACATAATTGAAACATTAAACAAGGCTAAGCCACATGATAAGAAGCAGGCAGGACATTCGCATTTCATGAAGCATTTCACCATTTCACTAAATCATACGCACCATCCAACCACAGCAGCAGCCGCAATTTAGAAGAAACGAAACATAATAACAAAAGCGGGACGAGAATCAAAATAAGAATAAGTATTAGAATGAGCGCAAGAAATGCGAAGTGAGAAAGCGCACATAAAATAAATAAACACAAACGGCTGAAGCAAAATAAAAGTAGGAAAGTAGATGCAGCAATTCAAGCTAAGAACAGTCTAACAGATTAATACGAGAAACCAAAAAATAAAGAATGTATTGCCACTACACCCCACCAAAGCGTAGCCATCATCGCTGCCATCCTCAATTGGAGTAGAGTCCTTAACCACAGACAACAGTAGCAGCAGCAGCAGCATCAGCAGCAGCAGCAGCAGCAACACCAAAAGCAATGAAAATCCAAACAAATAATTTCGCTCACTCTGCGCAGTCGCATCATTTTTGCACCATGACCGATGATGATGATGATGATTATGTTGATAAAACACCACACCAAAAGGAACCTAGGAAAATACAATATTATACCATAGCATTGGTTGCGTGCTCCATAGGTAGTCAGTTGCTGTTGAAGGCTTGCGGAACACGGACGACTCTATCGGGAAATGGATAACTGAATTTGCCGTGAAGTGAAGTTCAACTTTGTGCGTGCGAGTGTGTGAGTGCGGGAACATGAGGAGTGAGGACATTTGTGGGACAGAAGAAGCACAAAAACAGGCACTTCCTCATTCTGTTCATTCTAAATTCGAATTTACAAAGAGAGAACAAGAAGAGAAGAAAGCGCACACAAAGAGCATCGTTATCACCGTTATATCTCATCGAAAAAAGAGAGCGAGAAATTGAGCGAGCAAGCCAAAAGGAAGAGAATTTAGTGAAGCGAAGCGAAGTGAACAGAACAGTACAGAACAGAACAAAATACAAATGTCAAGTGTAGTTTTACAATCATTAGTTTTAACTTTAGAGTTAAGTTGGATTTTGGACGCGGTCTGCATCTGACGCGTCATCATCATCATTGTTGTCATCATCTTCACGAGAGTTTTTATACAATAATACAAATATAAAATACAAATAGATGAAAAAAAAAAAAAAAAAAATCAAAATATATATAAAGAGAAATGCAAATGTTAAGTTAAATAAATAGTACAAAGTAAATTACAAAAAAACAAAAACAAAAAAAAAAAAATAAATAAATCAAATCAAAATAAACATCAAAAGAAAACATTACATGAAAATCAAAACATATTCACCGACGGCATAAAAATATTCTAATTCTAATAATAATAATAATAATAGTAATCCAACATATTGTAATATGTAATTGATTGGTTGTATAGTTTTTTTATATACACTTACCTAGTTATAAATCAAAAAAAATCAAAGTGTCTCAAATCAAATAAAAGTATCCCAACATCAAAATGATTTAATGTTTTTTAAAAAAAAAAAGTAGTGTAGATTTTAATTAACATCATTATAATAATAAATACAAAACAGAAACAAATCAAAAATTGCCTTTAATCAATATTCATCTTTATATACAAAAATATGTTAAATATATTGTAAAATCAAATGGAAATTCGAAAATTTCAATTAAAATTGAGTGCCAAAAATGTACTCAAAGCGAAAGATAAATTGTGAATTTTTTGTAAATAAGACTACTAATCACTACTCAAGATACATATTTGTACTATATAGTACGTAAGATATTCACATATATATTGTGATTTAGTGTCATTAATCATTAATCTGTGACAACAGATCTTTTAATATAAAAATCAAATAAACATAAACAAACAAACACATTACTGCCACCAAAGAGAAATTCGAAGAAAATTAATAAAAAAAAAAAAAAATTAAAATGTGGATTAATAGTCGAGTTTTTGTGATTTGTTGGCTTCTGCATATAGGTAAGTCTACTTACTCTATCTATCCTATACCTTATAATACACATTTGTGTCAACAAGTCAAAGTAACTAATGTCGACAATCTATATTTTGTGTAAAATGATTTCTATTCGGTTTTGTTTAATATTTCTATGGTACTATAAAAAAAAAAAAACAAAATTAAAAATCAGCCAAGTGTGAGTCGGACTCGCATACGGAGAGTTCCGTACCATCGTACAAGATTTTTTTCTTAAAATATTAAATTATGTAGATATTTAACAGCCTAAAAGCCTATATTTTTAGTATTTGTCATTCTACACACAAGTTTACACACTCTGTGAAAATTTCAACTCTCTACCTATTACGGTTCATGAGATAGAGCAGGAGACGGACGGACGGCCGAACGGACATCATAAGCTTAGTAATAGGGTCCCGATAGCTACCTATGGGTACGGAATCCTAAAAATATTTCAGTGTTATTCCTCAGGTGGACCAAGTCCGTTACCTCGGACTAATACTAGACAAGCGCCTCACATTAAAACCATTACCGCATGCTGTTATGCAAAGATGTGTATGCTTGACTGGTTGCTCCGGCCGTCCAGTAAATTGTCACTCAACAACAATAGGACAATTCACATACAATTAGTGGGCACTGTTTGGCGTTACATAATCCAAATCTGGGATACTCATCAGCATCCAGAGAGCCCAGGCCTGCCAAAACAAAGCGCTTTGTTGCATAACTAAGGCTCCTTGTCTTGTGCAGAATACCATCTTGCACAGAGACCTAAGAATACCCACTGTGCATTAAGAAATCCTCCAAAACAGCAATCATCATCAGCAAAGACTGGAAACACATTCAAAACTGTCTGGAGAAATCCCTCACCCATGGCGTGAGCCGACGCCTATTAAAGTGGCTCCGTCCTAATGACCTTCTTAGTAGAAGGTCACCAACAACTTAAATATTCACTGCAATATAATTGCCAAGTCACTAAATATTCTGTACAATCATATATTGTAAATGTTTTATGTAATTAGTTATTTGTAAAAATATTATAAAAACTAAAAAATAAAAAAAAATTATAATAAATAAAATACTCGTACATGCTAATAAATACATTTTTTAAAATGTTTTTATAAAATGTTTCAACAAGTATAAATTTTATTAAGTTTATTTGTTCCAATATTTGCTTAAAACAGTATAAAAGTTGGATTTATTTAGAGAGGTCAGGGGGTATATAAACAACAATGATTCTATGCCATACTTTTAGAAAATTCTTTAGTCGAAATACGGGTTTCGAAGCGGTAAATAATTATAATGTTCTAATTCAATGTAATCAATTTCCAATATAATCTACTTTGACTTGATGAGATACGTATATTCTTTATACATTTATATATTTTTCAAAAAATAATAAATTTATTTTATTACTATTAAGACAATTAATGAAATTATCTTACAATCAAATAGGAATAAATTATTTCTTTTTTTATTATAACTTAAAGTTAATTTATCATAAATAAATTGAATTAAGATTGTTTGTATTTATTCGAAACATTTTTCCTAATACATATTTACATATATTTTTAATCAGTTTTTTGAAATGACATATTTAATTAATATTTAAATTTTCAGCATAAGGAAAATTTAATCAAAAAATATGCTGCCTACTTTTAGGCAAAATTGTGTTAATGCAATATTTTATATTTATTCGTTGCTTAACATAATGTTTTTTTATTTTAATTTAAAATAAATACTTGAATAATTTTCACAGATGCATCATATGCCGAAGTCTTTGAGGCTCATTTACGTGGACCGGGTTTTGTTATGGAACCGCCGGGTCGCGTTGAATTCTCAAATTCTTCGGGCGGTTGGCTGGATTGTTCCGCTTCTGGCAGCCCACAGCCAACAATCGATTGGGTACATGCGGATGGCAGTGCCGTAACGGAAATTCATGGCGTACGCAAAGTGCTACGTAATGGTACGTTAGTCCTGATGCCTTTTCCAGCGGCAGCCTATCATCAGGATGTTCATAATACGATCTATCGTTGTGTCGCTAGCAATTCAGTGGGTCGCATTGTTTCGCGAGATGTGCAAGTCAGAGCTGGTAAGTAGTCTATCTACACAAACATCATCATCATCATCATTATCATCATTATGCTTCACATCAAATACGAAAAACAACATACATAAGTAGTATTGTATATCCATATATCTATACTCATCTCTATACTCATTTCATTTTGAAGCATTTTCTTTTCAAATTTTTTTTTTTTTTTTATTAGTTTTTTCTATATAAGTATTTTCCTTTTTTCTAATTTATTACGATTTTCATATTTTGCAGTTGTTGCTCAAGCCTACAAAGTTGATGTTGAGGTTTTATCTGCATCCAGAGGCTGCACCGCCATTTTACGTTGTGTTGTGCCAACGTTTGTAAAGGAATTGGTTCGAGTGGTCTCGTGGGTTCATGAACCTGCAATCTACATCTATCCTTCGTTACAAGGAGGTATGTACGAGTAGTGTGTTTCTTCTCGCTGGCTGTGTGACCCTCTATCTCTGTATGGCACATTCGCGTGTGTTTTTGTAATTTTATCTCCGCCATGCCTCTTGAAAATGCCGCGACGGCGTATTTCTGTATGAATCCCGCATGCATCCTTGCACTTACTATACTTTCCTTGCCTTTCCAACCATCATCATCAACAACAACAACAACAACAAACAAACAAACAAGCAAACAAACAAACAAACATCAAAAACCTTAACAAAGCACATTGTTTGTGTTTCATATTTACCTACATAACTTGGTGTATGTAACTTACTATTCTCATCTCATCTCATCTCATATATTTATAAATGAATATTTAAGTTAATGTTTGTGTGAGAGTGTGTGATTTTTCCATTTTCTTTTTCTTTTCCTTTTTGTTGTTATTGTTCTTGTTGTTGCAATTTAATGCTTTGATGCATAATTAACATTGTCCTTTTGCTTCTGCTTTTGCTTTTGCATTTGAGATTTCGTTGTGTCTCCTCTGTGTGCTTAAAATGTTTAAAGTAAAAATGTTTAAATGAAATCTTTGTTTGTTAGATGGCAAATTTCATTTACTTCCCACCGGCGAACTCTTGATTCACAATCTCCAGGAGAGTGATGAATCACAATCGTTTCGCTGCCGAAGCATGCATCGTCTCACTCGTCAGGTTGTTGTCAGTTCGCCCACACGTCTTAGGATCAATTGTAAGTGAATAGTAAATGATGTGTTTGCTTAGGTTGGTAATCAATCAATCAATCATTTTCATTGCGCACAGCACATCGTGGCATTATTTCACCAAGTGTCGTGGAACACACTGCACATGTGCAAGTTTCACAAGATGAAGGCGCTGTTTTGCTGTGCGTTGCGCAAGGTTGTCCTTCGCCTGAGTACAGTTGGTATACGCACAATGGGCCTGGTCCATTGCCTGTATTGAGCGGACCACGCATAAGACTCTTGGGTCCTATTCTTGCAATAGAAGCTGTAACTGGTGAGGATTCTGGTGTCTACAAGTGCACGGCTAGCAATGTTGGTGGAGAGGCGAGCGCTGAATTACGACTCACTGTTGCCACACCCATACAAGTTGAGATCTCGCCAAATGTTCTTAGTGTGCATATGGGTGGTACAGCTGAGTTCCGGTGTCTGGTAACAAGCAACGGCAGTCCGGTGGGTATGCAGAATATACTCTGGTACAAGGATGGTCGTCAAATGCCGTCGTCCGGCCGCATCGAAGACACCTTAGTCGTGCCGCGCGTCAGTCGGGAGAATCGTGGCATGTACCAGTGTGTGGTGCGACGGCCCGAGGGTGATACCTTTCAGGCAACAGCCGAACTACAATTGGGCGGTGAGTTAAAGAAATGCAAACAAAGCAATCCTTTAATCCTTTACTTCATACAATATTTTCTTCATTTTCTTCTATTCTATTTGTTTTTCTTGTTTTTTCTTGTTTGCCATTCACAGATGCTCCTCCTGTGCTGCTCTACAGTTTCATCGAACAAACTTTACAGCCGGGACCAGCTGTAAGTTTGAAGTGCTCCGCAGCCGGAAATCCAACACCACAAATTTCATGGACACTGGACGGTTTTCCACTTCCATCAAACGGAAGGTAATTGAACCTGTTTAAAATATAACAATACAGAAAACACTGATAAATACGAATAGTATAGTATGCGAGTATAGTATGTGCAACAAAAAGGAAAACAATAATAAAACAAAGTATAAAAAAGTAAAACAAACTCCATAAACTGCCATAAGCCAACTTTAAGTCGCGTCGAAGTTAAATACTCACTACATGATCCATTGGGATGACTTTGGCTTAATGGCTTGTGGTCGGCAAATGGGGGATAATCATAGATGACTCGCTCAACTAATGAATTTGTTTCAAGGTATTATTATGACTATTCCCCATCCCCTCCCCGCCAGAATGGATCCAATCAAATGATGAATTGTCATGGTGTAGGGCATTGAAATATTTAAACTTCAAATGCCGCACCCATGAATTCGAGTTGATTCTACTGCGCAGTGTACAAAGTACGAATGTTTCTGTCGTTCTGTTTGTCTGTCCATCCCTCCGTCTGTCCCTCCGTCCCTCCGTCTATATGTTTGTCTGTCTTTATGTCTGTCGGTCGGTCGGTTTGTCTGCTATTTGTCCCACAGTTATTCCTTTTGGTCTGGCTGTGAGTATCTCACTATGAGGAGTATCTGCGTGTTTGAGTGAGTTGTTTATGTAGTGGTTGCTGCATTCGCATTTTATTTTTTCTCTGTATTCGTTTTTAAAAACGAAATGACGTTTAATATTCATTCGTTCGTTCTCTCCTCACTTGTCACTCGTCACCGACCGTCGACTATCGTCTCTCATTTTACCTATCCTTGCTGCTTCAAGTTGCCATTGCCGCCTGTTGTCCTTCCTCTCGACGCTCCTCGTTGCTCCTACAACGTTCATTCACAGACACAATGTGTTTTAAAACAAATGCCTTTATACAATATTTGTACGGGTACGGGTACGGGTACGATTACGGGTATGAAAGTGAGTGGGTTGTTGAATCGTTGGAAAGATGTCTTGTTTTGGGTGGTTTGGGGGTTTTAGTTTGGTTGGCAGTTTGTTAAATGGAGGATGGGAATGTTAATTACGGACAGTTGGTAACATGAAAAGCGAATAATTTTAAAAAGTGCATTTTTTTCTCGCTTTTCTTTCTCGTTCCTCTCCTCGTAGTTGTATTCTTTCTGTTGTTGTTTTTGTTGCTAATATTTATTTCAGTTCTTTGTTACTCATTCGTTCCTTCGTTTGTCCTTTTGTTCATTATATACATAATGATGATGATGATGTTGATGATGCTGATAATGATGATGATGATGATGATGATAATGAGGATAATAATGAAATAGAGAGACAGACGAGTGAGTGAGTGAGTCTTGGAGTTTAATTTTGTAGTTTTATTTCTTTTCATATTTTCTCAATTCTTTAAGCTGATTTTAATATTAAAGTATTTTCCTCTTTAATATTATTTATACATAAATAGATTTATGATCGGTCAGTACATCACAGTACATGGTGATGTTATTAGTCACGTCAACATTAGTCATGTCATGGTCGAAGATGGAGGCGAGTATTCATGTACAGCAGAGAATCGCGCCGGAAAAATAGAACATGGAGCACGTTTAAATATTTATGGTTAGTAAATTGAAAGAATTTTTTTTCCATTGCATGACTTAATGATTCATTTCCATTATCAATTAGGTCTTCCTTACATACGCCTTATTCCGAAAGTAACCGCTGTCTCAGGGGAAACTTTGAATTTAAAGTGTCCAGTTGCGGGTTATCCAATTGAGGAAATTCATTGGGAGCGAGGCGGACGTGAATTGCCTGACGATATACGGCAACGTGTTCAACCAGATGGTTCTCTAAGTATTACGCCTGTGCAGAAGAATACCGATTCAGGCATTTACACTTGCTGGGCGCGCAATAAGCAAGGTCACAGTGCGAGGCGGAGCGGTGAAGTAACAGTTATTGGTCAGTATTATTGAATATTGGATTATTTCTATATACAAAAATATATAACAATATAAATGAAATACATATTTCTAACAAATCTAAGACGCGATAAAAGATGTTGAATGTTGAAATTCAATTACAGGAAATAGTGAAATATATTTTAAGTTTCTTAATTTCATTCAGTTTCAAAACAATATTTATTTAAATATACTCGTAACAACAACAACAACAACAATTTCAGTACCACCGAAGCTAAGCCCCTTTCAGTCTTCGATACTACAACTTAATATGGGTGACCGAGCGTCGTTGACTTGTTCAGTGGTTAAGGGCGACCTACCATTGACAATCAATTGGCGCAAGGACCATCGCCCAATTGATCCTACGCAGCACATGTCCGTGAAACAAGTTGATCAATACAATAGCATACTTGTCATCGAAAATCTAGGTTCCGATCATACCGGCAACTACTCATGCGTGGTGCGCAATTCAGCTGCCGAAGTGGAGAACTCTCAGTCACTATTGGTCAATGGTAAACAAGAAGATCGATTATTCAATTCAATTCAATTCAATTAAATTCGATTTGATTCAAGATCGAAAATGATGTTTTTTAGTTTTGATTTTGTTCTCATTACGTTTGTGTATATACATAGTATACTCGTATACGACTTCCATACTTACCTAAGCAACTAAGAGTTAGATTCGAGTGCCTCTACTTATTATACTCGTATTATCCTTATCCTAGTTGACTGCACATTTATTATTTATAAATATCATCATCAACCCACATTATAACTGAAATAAAAAAATAAAAAATAAAAAAAAACATTTCAGGATCAAATAATAATTGTCGATTCAATCTGAATCTATGTACTATCAATCCTTAATGCATTCAAATAGCCTCCATCCAATTATTCTACCCTCAATCCTATTTACATACTACATCCTTACTATGTTACCCTACACATATATCAATCATCTATTAATATTTACATACATAAATAAGTTTATGTACTTATAACCACATGCATACAAACATGTGAGTTATCATGTAACCATTATGTTATACGTATATCTATTTACTTATTTATCAAATCAAAATTATTATTTGTAATGATTATGAGTTTTCGGTTTTTTGTTATTTAGTTATCAACTTTCACTTAAGATTTCAATTTTCTGGAATGTTTGTAAAAAGTAGTTGCAGTTTTCTTCTATTCCAAATCTATAAACTTTTATTACGTTGAATTTCGACACAAAAGAGAAAATACTCGTACAATATTTAATAATAATGTTACATACAATTATGTCTAACAAATCAAAACTGCGAAGGTTTATTTTAAGAAATTACAAAAATACATAATTACAATTACATAATCAAATTAATTGAATCGGTTTACCAGGAGGATATAAGGCATGAGAAATCAACTGGATAACTAATGGCTGCATTGGAGTTTTGCGTCGTTTTCATCAATATCAACGAGAGAGAGAGAGAGAGAGCGAGAGAGAGGGAGTGGGAGTGGGAGAGTGGGCCGGGCCATTAGGGTCGGCATCTGTGCATACATATTTGGTGGTCTTAGTATGTTGTTGTATGACAATTCTTTTTCCAATTGCAGTACCGCCCATTATAGAGCCGTTCGCGTTTCAAGATGGTCTGGCGGAGGGGATGCGTACACGCACAGTCTGTGGCGTTTCACGTGGTGATCCGCCACTTAAGTTGATCTGGCTAAAGGACGGTGATCCGTTGCCAGAATTGCTGGGTGCCAATGTGACCATGCTTGACCAGTACAGCTCTCTTCTAAGCATACCCTCGCTGTCAGCCTCGCACTCGGGCGAGTACACCTGCGTGGCGAAGAACCCCGCAGCCGAGATTAAGTACACAGCGCTCCTTCAGGTCAAAGGTAGAGTATGACGAGCTGAAAATAATATTGTACAACAACAACAACAGCCAAAGCAGTTCGTTGATGAAAATAGCTTATACTAGACGCGCCTAGTCCACCTTACACATTACACTACTACAACTACACACTACTACTACTACTACTATTATCGTATTATAATATTATTTTTCTGTTCTCCATTCTTAATTTTTTTTTTTTTTTTGTTGGCCTTTTAAAACTTTTACAAAAACAGCTAAAAACAAATTAAAATTAAAATAATAATAATAATATCAGCAATAACTTCAAACACTTCGTGATTCACTGTTAAAAACTTTGCAGCTTCTTAAATATTTTCAGTTCTTTTGAATTTTGATTTTTTTAAACCCCATAAAATATATAAAAAAAAAAAAAATAATAAATGGTTGTTAAACAGATATAAGTATAGTAAGTAGTATGAATGAGATGATACAGGTTGCAAATACACTGCTGACCTGAGTCCTCTTCCTCATCCATTTGGTTCATAATGATTTCATGCTACTAAAAATACTTACAATATCTGTACCACCTCAGCTCGGCATAGAAATTTGCGCTTTTTACTTAAACTAACCCAACTACTCCAACTACTCCAACTACTCCAACTACTACTACTACTACTACTACTACAATAAGTTCGAAATGCTTTTAATCGATATCGAAACTAACCCAATATCATACATACGTAATAAGTCCATCCCTAAACGATAAAGAATTGAGTTACAATATACATATTTGTTTGTTCATCCTTAAGACGCTTTAGCACGCTGTGGGTTTTGTCAACAAATCACCAGGTAACCTTACAAATGCACTGCTTTTTTATATGCTGCTTCTTATCATAATTATATACCAAGAGTATGGCAGACAAGTCAAGCAGTCAGCAATCAGTTAAGTGGAACAACCCACCAGCAAATCGGTTGTAGAGGAGAGAAGTTAACTATTTAATCCATCTTGATCAGTTGATTGGTGTCTTTCTCACGCTGCTTGACAAGTTTGCTATATTCCATTTTTTTTTTTTTTTAACTAAGTTTTGCTTCTTATCAGGGTCTTCATTTATACTATTATGATTCTCTATAAATATATATACATATATATATTTTTTGTTATTTTTTTTTTTGTGCATTTATGAGTAAATTGAATAAACAATTATATATATTTTGATTTTTATATTTCAAATGGTAAATGGTAACAAACCATTGATTTTGGATATTTTTTTTTATTATTTGCCTACTATTTATGACTAATTTGCAATGTTCTTCCTTTAAACAGCAGCCCCAAATACTTACATATGTTTTTTGAGCTTGATCTGCGGGAAGTGACTATGTCACATGGTCACATGATGACTAATATGATCATTTGTTCCTCGCAGTGTTCCACATTAAATATTCACATTCGCATTCGCATCCGCTTCAGTTTTTTTTTTGTACAACACAAGATACTCGTTCGCGAACTGAGAAAATGATGAGAGATTCTTGTGAAAATGGCAAAAACACAAAAAAAAAAAAAAAAAAAATGAATTTTTGAAATCTCAACAGAAGAAGATTTTTACAAAATACTATAAACCAAAATTATAATGCAATATATTCATAATTTAAAGCTTCGCAGTATGTAGTATGAGTTTTAAAAAGCATGAGACTTAGTGTACTATAATTGTAGAGAAATTTGTAGCTTTTCTTCATTTGCTCATTTTAATTGGCATGCACTCGTACTCATTCCGTATATCATATACGGGATTTAGTAATGTTGGAAAATCTACTGCCTTATAATGGGAGGAAATAAATACATACTATTTAGTTAATAAAAAAGTATTGAACCATCCGATCGATCATATTGTATGTATGTATATTCAGAAAGATCTTTCTTCTATTGTTAAGCGGTATATTTTTCAACCGCATATAGTACTTAGTAGTACTTTGTAATAATATCCTAGAACCATGTTTAGTTGTCCATCCACTGCATGTTAGATTAAGTACAAGATTTTTAAGATTTTCTTATGATTTGCTTATTTGTGTTTCTACAATACTAAATATTTTTTTTTTTTTGAGGGTATCCAAATGCCGAACTCACCCACATCGGACCAATGAATTGCAATGAATATTTCTTTAGATTTTCGAATCTCTTACTTTAAGTAAAATCACAAGGATGCGACACATGTATTGTATTGTATTGTATTTTTGAGTTTTTTACATTTTTTGTTGCATATCCTTCAACAATATTTTTCCACAAAACTGTTTTAGTTTTTTTTTTTCTAATTTAACTTTTCATTTCAAATGAACTTAGCATTACAGTTTCACAATAGTCCTTACTGTATATAATCTTAGAAAACTTTCAACTTTCTCTGAAACCACTCTCACTTCTTTATCTAACTATCTATCTATCAATCTATCAAAATATCTATCAATCTATCTATCAATCTTTCTTTATGTATCTTAATGGAAATGTATTTTTTTAGCCATTTATAATTTCTCTCTCTCTTCAGTTTTCCTATTTCCATATTTTATGATTTTTACATTATCATTTAATCTTAGTTTCGCCTGAAAACTATTTGAAAACCTAATTTTATGTTAATATTTTCTTGTAAAATCCGATTTAGTGCCGCCACGATGGATTGTTGAGCCCACTGATGCGAATGTTGAACGCAACCGCCATATTATGATCCATTGTCAGGCGCAGGGTGTGCCAACACCAAGTATTGTTTGGAAGAAAGCAACTGGTAAAAATTTTGTGGACCCAGCTTTGTTATATATAGTTGAGCCTCAAAATTGTTTCAGGAAGTAAATCTGGTGAATACGAAGAGGTTCGAGAGCGTCCTTTTACCAAGCTTCTGGGTAATGGGTCTCTGCTTCTGCAGCATGTCAAAGAAGATCGTGAAGGTTTCTATTTGTGTCAGGCGAACAATGGCATTGGTACGGGCATTGGAAAGGTTATACAGTTGAAAGTGAATTGTAAGTAAAATTGAAATATTGAAAAGTGTTTTACAGATAAAAATTTGTTATTGTAATTTGAATCATTTCAGCTTCACCATATTTCTCGTCCACTTCGCGTTCTGTTATGGTAAAGAAAGGTGACACTGCTTTGCTTCAGTGTACTGTCAGTGGTGATAAGCCCATCAATATAGTATGGATGCGTTCTGGCAAAAATACCTTGAATCCATCAACAAACTACAAGTAAACAAAATTTAATAATCAATTAATATTGATGATAGATAAATCATGCGTTTATATAATTCTCATAGAATATCAGTTAAGCAAGAGGCCACACCAGATGGGGTCTCAGCAGAGTTACAAATTCGAAGCGTTGATTCGACTGATAGTGGACCATATTTTTGTCGAGCAAGCAATTTGTATGGCAATGATCAACAGTTAGTCCAGCTCCAAGTGCAGGAGCCACCACAACCACCAAGTGTCCTAGAGGCAGCCATGATATCCAGTCGTTCGGTTAATTTGAAATGGCAACCAAAAGTGCTTAATTCTGGTGATGTTTCTAAGTATATTGTGGAATATCGTGAAGCTGATAGTAAGTGTAATTGTGCACCATAATTAAATCTTTTACTAATTGGTAAAATCTCAATTGATTTAGTATTATTCCTTGAGCAATGGCAACATATTGAAGTAAAGGATCCGCCCACATTTAATGCTCTTATTGAGAATTTGAAGCCAGCCACACGTTATGCATTCCGGGTTATAGCTGAAGGCACTGCTGGACGGAGTGCACCAAGTCAAGAATTAATAATACGCACAGAGCCGCAACGCCCAGCTGGACCACCTTTGAATTTATCGGTACGGCCTCTTTCATCCACTGAACTGCTCGTTAGTTGGTTGGCACCTTTACCAGAACTAAGACACGGCGATATTCAGGGATACAATGTAGGCTACAAACTAACCAGCTCTGGCAATACTGCATACAACTTTACATCAGTTTCCGGAGATGGTGATGGTGGCACTGGTGAGCTGCTTTTAAGTGGCTTGCAGAAGTTTGCGCGCTACAATGTCGTGGTTCAGGCTTTCAATCAAGTTGGACCCGGTCCACTTTCAGAGCCAACTTCAGCCCAAACAATGGAAGATGGTAAGTTAATATTGGTTTTATTTGTAATCTATTTATTTAAATTATAATTGCTGTTTCACAGTTCCTAGTCGTCCTCCAGAGGATGTACGTTGCGCCGCATTGACATCACAATCATTACAAGTTTCTTGGCAACCACCTCCTATTTATCATACCAACGGCTTGCTCCAGGGATATAAACTAATTTTCGAACCAATCATAGACAATTTGTTGCCCAATAAAGATGAAGTTGAGTCACGTAAAACAACGGCACTCACTACGGTGCTCACCGGACTGCGCAAGTTCACCAACTACAGTATTCAGGTCTTGGCACACACACGTATGGGTGACGGAGCACTTTCAAATCCCCTATATTGTCACACCGAAGAAGATGCACCTGAAGCACCAGCAGATATTAAAGTGGTGGTAAGCTCGCCACAGTCCTTGTATGTTTCTTGGCTGCCACCACAGGAGCCAAACGGTGTCATCACCAAGTATAGCCTCTATACGCGTGTCGTGAATGGTCGTGAGGAGTTGAATAACGAAAAACGCAGCTTGCCCTCCCAGCAACCTTACTACGAAGCGAAAAACCTACATCCCCACATGGAATATCAATTTTGGGTTACGGCATCAACACGCGTCGGTGAGGGAAAGAGCTCACGAGTTGTGGCTCAGATAACAACCAACAGGGTGCCGGCACGCATCATCTCTTTTGGCGGCCCTTCTGTGCGACCATGGAGGACGACGGTAACGTTGCCGTGCTTAGCAGTTGGAAAACCGAAACGTGAATGGTTCAAAGCTGATGTACCACTGCGGCAGGGTGGCCTACATAACTCTCAATTTCTCGAGACAGGTGATCTAATAATATCGGGTCTGCAAGTTGCCGACAGTGGCAACTACAGTTGCCAGGTAGACAATGGTATTGGCACGGATCGACTTACACACGTGCTTCTGGTGCAAGTACCTCCCTCGGCGCCCGTCCTATATGTAACTAGTGCTACATCTAGTAGTATTTTGATGCACTGGAAGTGTGGTTTCACTGGTAATGCACCTATTACAGGCTACACTCTCTTCTATCGACGTGCTACTGGTAACACCGAAGAGATGCGTCTTTCCCGTCATGCCTCCAGTCACGAACTAAAAGGTTTGGTATGTGGTAGCACATACCAGATACATCTGACAGCACACAACAAAGTGGGTACTTCTCCAGCAAGTACATCCTTACATGTGCGTACACAGGGTCAGTCACCGGGTATTCCTTCGACCACAAGTCTTGTTGCTCCAAATTCTACATTGGCGTTGATTCGATTGCATACTTGGCCCGACAATGGATGCCCATTACTATATTTTGTGCTCCAGTATCGCCCCGTTAGTGGTACCTCCGACCAAGATTGGATTTTGGGTAAGTTTTTTAATTAAAATGCTATGGTGGATTAATCTATTTTTATGCTCTTCCAGTTTCAAACGCACTCAAACCTCAGCGTCGTTTTGTCATTTCTGGTCTACAGCCTTCCACGCTTTATCAGCTACGCATGGAAGCTCATAATGTGGCTGGGGTCTCCCAAGCAGATTTGACATTTGTCACACTCACCAAGGATGGGGAGCCACCCCCACCGGAAATTGTTCAACGTGGACAGAGAGGCCGCAGTGTATTCTATGGAAATATCAACTTACTCATTCCAAGCATTGCGACAGTTTCGGGCATGATTTGCACCATAGTACTTATTATCATGTGTTACAGACACAGTAAGTCACATCATAGTATCATAGCATCATAGCACACTGAACACTTCACAGTCATTCTTCGGTCATTCACTTTCGATTTTTGTGATTTTTATTTTTCTAGAGCAAAACAATCATCTACAAAAGGAATCACTTGACAATCGTGCCAATTCAGAGGCTGCGCAGCGTGAACGTTACTATGCCACAATACACAAAGCTTCTATGCAAAACAATGACAAAATACCGGGTTAGTATAACGTTCTCTCTCCAATCAACCATCAACCATCATGTGTCAAATTAACGCTTTGTGCTTTTAGAAACTTCTGAGGATATTTCACCCTATGCGACCTTCCAATTATCAGAAACGGGCAACATGTCACAGCCACATCACGGGGGCCCAGCTAACACGTTGCTTCACTCCTTTATGTACCACGAAAGGGCTCTGGCAGAGGGCTGCTCCTCGCCACCACCTGCTGCGGTACTAAAATCAACCACCCACAACCAACTTCATCACCACAACCACCGTCCACATAAGACCATTCATAATTATTATCAAACCTCACCGTTTCATAACATCGTGCGTTTTTATTGTTTTATTTCATTTAGTCGTATTGATTCACTTAGAGACAGTTGGCTCGATGATTTCGGATATGCTCAAGTAGACATTTCTTTTATGATTTGATTAATCCTGCGTGACAAAAAGCTGAACTGTTTTTCTTTTATTTGGTATTTTTGGTTTACATTCGAATCGTTTGTCAAATATTATATGTGCGGATTTAAACTTTTTCTTTCACATTCATAGGTCTCTAAGAATCGGCGGCGTCATTCACGTAAAACAGAACCGGAAAGCGAAGAATCTGAATCAGACCAAGATCAATTGACTTCCAGCCGAACTGAGTCTTCCAATCAAAATGAGGGAAAAATCAAACACAGTAAGTTAATGAGATTCTCCTCTCTCTTTCTCACTCCTCCATCAACATCATCATCATCAATCATTGCATCCATAATATTATTTAGGTGTATTGTTACTTCTATAATATACATATATTCATTCATATATACATGATGTTAGTGTCTATCATACTATTGTCTACTACGAGTATTCAGTGATTCATTATATTATTTTTTTTTTCTTTTTATTTTATACTCTTCACGCAATGAATATGTAATATTCTAAGTTTGTAATACACAGAAGGAGTCATCGGAGACCCCATAAAGTGTATATATTCTTGATCAGTGCCACGTGACGAGTTGATTTAGCTATGTCCGTCTGTCCGTCTGTACGAATGCAAATTAGTTTTTGAGAAAGAGTGCAGAAATTTTGTTCGGAGCTTTCTTTTCTTTTGTCAGAATCAGCCGAATCGGACCACTAGAGAGGGTACCTCTCATACAAACCCAGATCCAAAATTTATTTTTGTTTTTTGTACTATCAACCAATGTCTGCCAACATTGTAAATTTCAAGACCCTCGGGCACCTTCCATACAAACCCCCTTTTTCATATTCATCTTTTGATTAGAACAACTTTTTCGTTTTTTATACAATGGAACTGAAATTTGGCTATATTCATAAATTCAAGAACCTCGGATTAATAGGAAGGCTACCTCACTTACAAAACATTAGTTAGAACAAATAATCAGAAGAAGATATAAAAGGTGCATGAAGAGTATTACAACTTCGGCATAACCAAAGTTAATGTTCTTTTTACTGGTTTCTGTGATATTTTTGTTAAAATAGATTAATTTAATTTAATATTTTATTTTTACAGACTCTAGATTAATACAACAATATCCAAATTACAATATATCGATAACATATCTTTAGTAATAGCCAAGAACAACAACAACAACAATATCAACAAATAAAATCAACAACAACAACAACAAATTAAAACTAACTAATATAGTACATAGATATATGTAAAATCGCAGAAACACACAATATACATATATCCAGTATCCATTACTAGATAGAAACTAAGGGACAGAGACTATTAGATACATACATGATACTTAGATAGACTTATTACCTATAAACCTATGAATATTTTGTACCAGACAACACCGATTAGATGAACAACTAATTATATTCTTATAAATATACTTATAATAAAACATTTCTAGTTTTTGTTTTCATTCTGACATTTTTACTAAATAGAGTATTTATATATTACTATAAATGTAAGATACAGAATTGTTAAGGAATTTTTACCAGTTTCATTTTTTTTTTTGTATACTATTCTACTTACTTATGTATATACGTTTTTTTTTTTTTTTTTTTTTTTTGTATCTACACATTGTTATTTGTTATTGTTGTATTGTATTGTATTGTATCATATGTTTGTATCAACTGTGCATCTGTGTATAAACTTTGTCGTATAATGTCATCCCACTCGTCCTATTCTACTGCAGGTATCATCTACCATGGAGCACAATCAAGCACATCCTCTGATCTGTCACCAATGTCCGAACAAAAATCACTACCACGACGTGGTCGCTCAAGGTATCATCAGCAATATCAATTTTCAACCAATACAACACCGCGACATCATAACAGTAGTAAAAATACAACAACAACAACATCAAATAATTCGGGTAAAATACTATCGCCACGTGGTGGCGTTGGTAATCCAAAATCCATATCGAGTACATTCAAATCACAAGATTCCATACAATGTCATATACCCACATTGGTTAAATCACCAACAATCACTACACAACATCATCAACTCCAACACCAACAACTCCAACACAAACAACAACAACAACAACAACAGCAACAACAACAACAATTAAACAATAGCTGTCAGCAACCCCTATTAATAACCCCTAAGATACACACCCAGCAACTAATCACCAAAGGCGGCCCGTCCTCCAAATTGCATGAACCCATGCCTCACGGCAAAGGCGGTGCTGATCTTATTGTTGACCCGATAGCATCAGTTGTACCTGTCACTTGCATGCCCCCATCTTCACAATTCCGACCCATACCCCATAAGTCCGGTATGCCGACAAATGGAGCCAGCAGTGACTTGGCCCATTGCTCTCAGCAACCGACTGGCACGCTACTCAACCCCTCGACTGCCCCCCTGTCCTCTAAGTTCTTTACGGCACCGACGCTGCCCAAATAGGATACGGCCAGTGGGGGAAGTGGTGGTGGCGGTAGCAGTTTCGGCTATGATAGCGGTGAAATATCATGCACCTACATGGATCCAATTGATCAGACATGAGATTTAGTGTACGGTGAGGTATGCGGTGTTGAGGGTCCTGAAGATAATAGTAGCACTACAAACTGTGCTCCACTGAAATCAGCAGTCAGTCCAACTATCTAAATATTGTATGTACTGCTTTCTTTGCTTATGAACACGAAAACACTCACAATAAACTCAACTCAACTTAACTTAACTTAACTCACCTCACGTCACGTCACCTCACCTCACCGTGAAGATTACACTTTGTTGTACAACGTTGGTAGCTGTTCGTTCAATCATTTCATCATCAAACCACAAACCGAACAATTCTTTGGTCTCTTACCGTACTATGTAGGACTGGCGTATTACGTACACTGCATCCGCTCCAGTTGGTGCCCATTGACACCGTGGAACGTATTGAACTAGCGGAGGTCGAGTGCGAGCTCGATACGATAAATAAGTTAAAATTGGGTGCCAGATCATCACTTTGGTCGAGGCCATCATCAACAACATCTCATTTACAAGTGGATAATCATCGTCATCATCAACAACAGCAACAACAACAACAGCAACAACTACAACAGCAGCAACAAAAACAACCAACAACAAAATCTCCACAGCCACAACAACAACAGCAACAACAACAACGACAACATTCCCCTGCGCCGGGCCAAAAATTACTTAGCGAAAAATCCGATTATTCAATATCGGTGTGAGATACTTAAAAATCCTCATCCCACCACCATCAACAATATTGTACTGAGGAAGACTAAACTATTATATTATCGGTTCGTTCCTTTAATCGAACCACAAATAACAAACAAATCAAAACTAAAAACAAATCGTATATCTTTAATCTATGTATTATATTATATAATAACTATCTATCTATCTATCTATCAATCAATCAATCTATCTATCTACAATATCTACAATATCTATAATATCTATCTATCTATCTAATCGCTTTCATTGGTAGTATCACGTTATGTCATTTACGTACTCGTAGATACAAATATCAGATTTACCAAATACTACGTGTAAATAATATATTAATGTACTACGCATCTCAGATCTGATTACCACTTTTACTAGCAAATCGTATCGTATCGAATCGAATCGAATTGGATCAAATCGAATGATCGATTAATAAGAAGAAGAAAAGAAAAAAAAACCATGAATTTATCCTCACTCCTTCAACTAATCCATGAATCCATGTATCTATTATCACCAAGCATATACCATCATCATATACCAAAAACAACAACAACAACAACAAGAACAACAACAATACACATGACAACTTTCGGACAATCAATCAAAATTTTTAAATCCTTTACACACAAACAACGCACACAAATCCCATAAGCACACATTCTCCTTTATAAGTATTAAATACGTATATAATACGATATATAATATAGTATAGTATATAGTACATAGTAATTTTTTTATAATGCATGAGTATTTAAATGATCCTCCTAAGAATGAAGAATGCATTATTAAAAAAAAGAAGTAAAAATCTACTAACAACCCAACCACATACACGGAAAATTAATATGATATCTTCCATTATTATTACAATATTATTATTATTATTATTATTACAATATAAAGAAATCTTTAACTGTATAAAAAGATGACTACAATTATATAAAAAAAAAAAAAAAAAAATACTTACCATAGAATCAAAAATATAATACACAACATACAATACATAAGGGTCTTACTAACACGATTCTATCAATTCTATTCAATGAATTTTGATATTCAAAGAAAAATGGCATTTTTTGAGATGGAGAGGCTTTTCAACAATAACTCTTGGGTTTTCCGAGCCCCAGATGCGACAATTTTGCTTGTTCACGTAGCCATCGATGTGGAAATGGGCCTCATCAGTCAAGATGATTTTTCGATTTCATATTTTCACCATTTTTATAGTGAATTTTAATAAGCGTGTATCGTTTCATTTTTATTAATGGCGTAGTTTCTACTTGTCAAATGTCAAAAAATGACAGCTTCAAAAGGGACATTTACCGAAATAGCGGGCTATTCAAAATAACACCTTTTATTGGAAAACCATTTACTTAGATAAACGAATCGTGTTTTGGAGATAACCCTATGTTTTTGTTATGTCTATATTAAGATTTTTGAATTACATACTTATTTTTTTGGTTAAAGTTGTATGAGTTTCTTGCCGATTTTGAGTGTGCATATACCCAATATTGAATATTAAATTTAATAAAAAAAAATATTTTGGGTTAACCATACTAAGTGAGTACAGCAGTCATAATAGGTCATAATGTGTGTGTATTCAAATGTACAAATTTATATAGATTTATTTTTTGCCAATACTAAGTATAATTAAGCTTAATTTAAAAACTTTTGTAACTCATGTTTTTTCACAGACTTAAAGGATTTTTTTTTTTGTTTTTTTTTTTGTTCTGTGTACACTCATATAAATATATTGTATTTAGTATATAAATTTGAGTGCTCAGCAATTATTTATGGAAGAAGAAGAAGACGACGACGACGACTGTGACACATCACAGATTAACTTTGGTTTGACCAAATGTTTTATTATATCTTTCAAACAAAGTAAGTTACACTACTCAATTTTGTATCAAAACCATTAAATGACTTTAGGAGTCACTCACTAGCCAAGTAAAATCAAGGAAATATGAAAACTAGAAAAACCTAGAAAATTATTAAAAATCGTTTGAACTACTTCTATTTATATAAAAAAGCAAACATACTTATTTTGTCATAAACTGTTTAACTCGACATCTGAAATCCAGAGAGACCACTGATTTGAACCATAGATTAATTCTGTCTCTAATAACTTTTAGTAAGATAAGGAGTACTAAAATTTAGTTTAAATAACACATATGTAAAAATGGTTCGATATCCTTCAATTCTATACATATTGTAAAACAAAATTCCCACTGCTTTTGTCTGTTTGTTTGTCTCAATGCAATAAAATCAAACAGCAGCGAACGGATTTTCATACGGTTTTCACCAATGAACGGAGTGATTCATGAGGCAGGTTTATCAAAAAAAAAAAAACTAGAAAAATCTAAGAAAAATATACAAGTCGTATTTGTCTAACATCTCATTAGATCAACCAATCCACTAATCCACTAATTTTTTGGAAAGGAGAAGTAGGACAATGCCCGGGATTCTAGTTTTGTATAAATTAAACAACAAATTATTAAAAATCGTTTGAGTTGAAAAAATCCCAAGTATTGTCGAAGTTTTGTATGGGAACTATGAGATATACTACTATGGTATACTATAATGTTCAGTTCGACATCCATCTCAAATACTTGAGAGACGACAATTGACAAAAACAGATGAGCGAGCATACTCACTCACTCACTCACTCACATGTTTGAAAGGTATAAAAATATTTACTTAATTGAGACGTGATAAATCTATAAATAAACATAATGAATAATAATAATGATGTGTCGTCCGACTATAATCCGATTGTATCTCTTTAACTATATAAATTCAAAGTGTGTGTGTGTGTATGTGTGTGTGTTTTTTAACAAATAAATAAATAAATAAATGAATTAATAAATATTTATACAAATTACAAATAATTATGAATGTATGTAGTAGAGATTAAAAAAAAAAAAAAACATAATAAAATTAAACAGATAAATTTTGGATTTTATTTAAATTATTGGAAATTTTTGGAAATATGCGTATTTGTAGAAAAAAGAAATCAAAATCGAAACAAATTTACAATTTTAATAAAGAAAAAAATATAAAAAATTAATAAAATACTAATTACTATGCATTCATATTTATATTTATAGTGTATGATAATGTAATGCAAATGTTTGTAAATCGAAAATTAGTATAGCATGGCGTGATTACAAATTAAAACAGTGAATATTTTTAGAAAATTAATGTTTCGGAAACCATGTGCCAAAATCAAGAACAACCAAATCAACAACAAAATTTATATGTACTTACTTATAACTAAGAAAATCAATTGTCTAAGGCCAAAAACAAAAACAAAAAAAAAAAAACAAAAACAAAAAAAAAATTAAAAATAAAATTAAACTAAATTTATTATAATTAATATTACGAAATTTTTACAAATCAAATCAAATTAAATTAAATCAAATTAAAATTATAATAAATACAACTTACAATGTACTATTACAAGTGAGTACTACAAACTCGGTCCATCCGAAGTTTTGACGCTCTACACGCCATCTTACGCCTTAAGCCTTAATGATGATGATGATATTAGTGGTGATGATGATAATTAAATGATGATCAACACTAGTAGAGTTGTGTGCAGTGTATATTGATTGGGATTGAAACAACTAAATTCAACTAAATTACTACAATCCAAAAGAATTATAAATTTTCAAAATCCAATTATGATTTTTAAATGATTTGAATTGTATGTAGTATGACAAAAACTTGTACTAAAAAAATGAAATAGGTTTTCTATTTGACATCGAATTGTACGAATTTAATATATAGATTACATATGGATGTATGTTTCATATAATTTCGTTATGCAGCAATTATCATTTCAAGAAGAAGAAGAATATTAATTGAATGTATATTCTTAATTAAAAATCAATTCGAATAGATCATGGAACTCAATGAGCGAAAGAGCCAAAAAAAAAAAATACAACTTAAGTAAAAAGTAGTAGATTAAATTTATGAAAAATAAAGAACAAAAAAGAAAAAAAACACATAAGAAAAAAAAAATAAAAATACAAAATGGAACACAATCAAAAACGATTCTAAATTACATAAATGTAATTCGAAATCGTACCGAAATTTTAGTGTTATGTTTTATATTTAAATAGCACATAGTAAACTTATGTACAATTATACATATAAATAAATAAATAAATATATATGAAATACATTTTTGAAAAATCAAAGCAACACATCTTTTTCTTATACAATATATGTATGTATGTATAGTATCTATGTATAAAAATTAGTATTTTAAATTGTTTGTATGTTATGCGATGCTATATGGTTCATCTGATTGCATTGAAATTTTGTGAATGTATAAGGGTGGTTCACGGCTTGAACATAGGATAGTTTTGGTCACGATTTTGTGGCCCCGTTCCCAATATCTGGGATCGATAATACAAAAAAACAAGAAAGTTTTTCTATTAAGACGATGAATTTGGAATTGGGTTTGTATGTGAGCTACACCCCCTTATGTTCCTTTAGCTATATAGTACAAAAAACAAAAAAGATTTTCTATTATGAATATGAATATGGATCTGGGATACTCCCCTTAGTGGCTCGAATCAGCTGAATCCGACAAATATTTATATGTTGCGTATGGTGAAAAGAGAGCTTCGTTCAAAATTTCAGCGGTTTAGATCAGAAACTGAATGGCTCCTTTGCATACTAGTTAACATAACAATCCAAATTGCTGTAGGGCATTAACGCCTCCCATAGGTTAATGGATGTAGAGGCATACGGTTCAATGAGCGGCCGCTATCGAACATCAAACGTTTTCGATTCATTTTGATTTCGTGAGCTAAGTAATTTGATATTGAAACATGACAAGGATAGTTGTTAGCCTTGATTTGAGACTCATAAAAACATATAGTGCTGACATATAAGGTCTATGACCTTAAAAAAACTAATTTAAATTAAATTTGTAACTCCCAATTTTTAAATGAACATTCATTTAGTGAATTTACATACAAATGAACAGACAGATATGGTTAAAACAACTTGTCTTGTCGTGCTGATCAAGAATATATATACAGTATATACTTTATGGGGTCTCCGATGTCTCCTTTTGTGTGTTACAAACTTCATGACAAACTTATAATATGTGCTATTCAGTACGTGAAGAGAATTACAATGAGACCAAGCAGGCACTTAATTTACTGCTTTTATAAAGAAAGGAACATTAAGGGATGCCATGTGGTGACTGGTGACATTTATAAAAGGGTGGCAAATTGTAAGTATAAATCTCGTCGTCATCAAGAGAAAGAAACAGGTGACGACGACCCTGGGAACATTGTACACATTGTAGTAAATGCCTTTCAATGAAACTGGGATTTTTTTATTTGAATGTTGATTCAGAAAAGCTTTTATAAGATTTATTTCCAATGATTTTAAATTGTAGAAGACTTGATACCAAATTCAATATTTCCAGTGGATAAAAATTATATGGAAAAGCTTAACCGTTTCGATTATTGAGTGCATGAACCTTTTTAAATAAATGTATCTATACATAATGGGATATTTAGACTTAATAAAGGACCAAAAGCTTTTCATCCATTTAGAGCTTTTAACGAAACTCTAAAGGATATTTAAATAAAAAAATGAACTAGGACTTAAAGTACTCATTCGAACAGCGACAAAAGAAAAACCCTTTATTATTCGAATTTAAATAATAGATAAAATATTGTACGTAGTATATTATTGGTAAAATTATTATTAAGAACTATGTATGTATTATAAATTCATATATGTAGTATTTTTATATCTAAGGATATTGTTTGAACTTTTGCAGGCATTCATTAAATTTCATATTTTTAGTTTCTGGCATAAAAAGAAATACCATCAGACCCAGAATCAGACTCAATACACCGAGTATAAAAAAGAAGGTCGAGTCGTGGAATGGCATATGGAATGCCATCAGGATGAGGCAAACTTGGAACAATTGCTCACACAATAGAGTAAGGGCAATACAATAAGTTCGTGTTGAACAACTGAAGGCTTCTGCAGTATAGACAAATGCTGGTACCGCCACTCCTGTTGACATGACAAAAACAAAGAGCAGCATAAGACAAGCAGCTGTGTCTAAATCGATGTCGTAGAAGATTTTCTTTGAAGCTTCCAAATGATCAAAGATGCCACCTATGAGAAAGATCACAGTGCCCGCAATGAAAAATGCCATACAACACAAATGTCGACGTCCTCGCCAATCGACTAGAAAAGCACCAGTGATGCTGCCCAGTAGACCACATAGAGCCAACCAGTGTAAGCAATTCATTTCACATTTGAAACCATGCCAGCTTACTACTAAAAACGCACGATTGAAGGGTAACGAAAGTCCAATTGTTGCAAAACATCTCAACACGATGATTTTGATCATGGTCAATATGCAAGGCCCCATTCCATTAGTATTGGCTATAGATTCTCTGACATCGACATCATGAACCACTTCAAACAAATGACTTTGATCGACACGATCTGATAGCACAAGGGCCACCACAATAACACCAAACGCAGCAAGTATTATGCCATGCAAATGATCAATGTGGACCTCGTTCCACTCCAACCTATACCAGATGCGGGTATACAAAAGTTGTAAAATTATACCGAGCCAAACAAAGGAACGTTCCACCGATACCAAGAGTCCGCGTAAAGCTTTGTGTGACAACTCGCCACCACTGACTAGAGATTGCACATGACTAATTCCATATGCGACACCAATTGCGATGCTGCTATAGCAAACGGCAATAAAATTCGATGGTAATACAATATTAAGAATACCCGATGAAATCACTAGAAATCCGCTCAAACTCTGAAATTAATAAACAAAACAAAAAAAAAAAAAATGCAAGATAAAATTAGAAAAGCATTCGATCTTATCTAGAAAATCAAATTATATTATTGACATTAATGGTAAGTTTAAGTGGAGGCGTTTCTGTCTATTATTACTATCGAGAATTCGATTTATAAATTTATTAGTAGTTCTTAGAAAATTATTAGATACTCAATACTCGTACTCACAAAAGTAATGCCTGCTGTATTTCGCTGTATGAATACCATTGAAGTGAGGGCTCCAATTCCCACGCCCAAGAACAAATATAGCATAAGGCAGTGCGTGTCACTATTATCCAGAAATTTACCTGTTGGTGTATCGAAAATAGACCAGGCCAAACGCATACCATACACAATGAAAACGACGGCAGCTAAGGTTTTGGATGAAATGTGATTCTTCGATAGATCTAAATAGTTTGATAGACACACAAATTACCAGATGCTTTGCCCCTGAATTGATTGCGATGATGCCATATTGGTGGAAAACTGATAACTCCAGACTCGAGTTCATCACCACCGTCTTCTTCAATTGATGCCGACATAGGGTTTTTTTTTTTTGTGTCACTTTATTTAATTAAATTTTACACACAAATAATTTATTAATTGAATTCATATTTACACTTTGCCTATTATCAATTTACTGAATTTTATAAATAAATAAGTAAAACGAACTTTCTGCGAGTTGCGGTTAATTTGCCAGTTCGATTCTTGGCCGTCAACTGTTTGTTTGATTTGTTTGCACCCTCGATAATTCGATCCAAAAGTCTAAAGCACACATTCAAGATAAGATAAACTATCTTCAATTAATCAATAAAATTCGATATATGATGAATTAAAAATAAACACAAAACATTTAGCGAACGCATGAATAAATTAATATGTATTATTATAAGTAGTAGTAGTAAATTGGAATTATCGGTTAGCTACCTGATTGGAAGCTTTTCGATGTGATCCAATTTATCAAGTTGTTTGTTGGTAGAAATTTCACCGAGACCCTTAATGATGATGATATTGAATATCATGCTTTAACAGTCTAATAGTAAATCCCCCAAACAATGCTTTCCTTTGTTTATCATCATCATCATCATCATCGAAATGCTTATCATTTCAATACAATTGATAAGAAATAGTAGTAAGTACAATTTTATTGACTACAATTAAAAGCTGCCTAAGAGTTCTACTTTGGTACAAACTTATCATACTTACGTATAACATATTATTACTACAAATAATAGAAATACTGATACTGATTTATATTTTAAAAGTCTTTATTGAAAACTTTACGAAATTTATTCTGTGCCTCGGTGAGGTTTGTTAATTTGGTTTCAGGCAGGCAGAATATACCAAGCAAAAAGAAACCTATAGACAAAGTACCCAAAACATAGAAGTATAGAATAGCATTATGACATCTTGTAAGTTCTATGGAGAAGGCCATGCGAACCAATAATTCAACAATGAATGCTAAAGTGATGTAGTACGGTTTTATTGCCAAAGGAAATGCCTCCGATAGATATGCAGACGAAGCCGTATTCGCTAAAGCGGCAAAAAATTGATAAAGCAAAGCTAGCGTCGTTATCAAATCGGTGGTTTTATAGTGTTCGGTATCAAGAAATACAGCATAGGCCATGGAGAGCGCACCACTTATCAGTAAGCTAAATAGTGTCGCTTTCTTTCTTCCAGTGCGGTCCATCATAAGAATTGCCAGAAATGAGCCCAGCCAACGGAGGCTGCCAAATATTGCAATTGGCCATGAGTTGAGCTGGCGCAAACCCGATACAAAGAAGCCATACACAACCAACGTAAAGCTCATCCCATTCAATGCACGATAGACACAAAGCCTGAGTGCTGCAGATAATCCTTGTAAAGTTCCCCGCAGAAGTGTGATATCCTTGTTGACTGCAATGTAGCTCTTGTGTTCGTTCAATTGGTCAAATGTTTCATTCGTTACCATATGTGGACGCTGCAAACGACGTAGTGTCTCAACGGCCTCCTGCTCACGGTTCCTAAGAAGATAGTATATAGGTGATTCAATTGTTAGCAGCTGAGCGAACAGCAAAGAAATTGTGCCAAGAAATATACACAAAGCTCCATGAAACTGCACCATTGTAAGATTACGATTCCAATCTGTTTGCCAGATGGCAACACAGACCAATTGTAAACAGATACCAGCATTAAAACTCATCTGTTCGATCGTAGTTGTTATGAACCCACGCATATTACTCACAGACACTTCACCGGATATGCTTAGCGCTGGTGAAAATATGAAACCATTTGCGAATCCATTCAAATAACGTGCTACAAGAATAGTATTCGTTCCACTAACTAAAATTATGCCACCAATCAACACTAAAGTGGTGGAAAAGGTCTGATTGATAAATACTCAGATAAAATACATGTATCATAAATATTATAAGAGGAACAAAACTCAACTCACAAAAAGATATTTTGTTTTAATTCGAGTAGTTAGCATTGCACCTACAACTGAGCCAAGAATTGCCGATAGAATCCATGAAATCCGAATATGCATTAGATTTTCATTAATGTCCTCATAAAGTAAAGGACAACCGCAACTCCAAGCAATGTTTAAGCCTCCGGTGATAAATATGAACGAGACTGCACCAACTGAGTTTGATTGAGGAATATTCGTTTTAACACTTCTGAACCAACTCATTTCTTGAGTCTCTAAATTTGTGGCCGCCACCACCACTTGGTTTCTCTGAGGAGAATTCTTTCTCCTTCGTTGGCATTTGAACGCACAGGATCGTCCCATAACTAAAGTGAATATAAAACGTTCGGCAATATTTATAAGATTGTCTATCGCATCCGTGGTCTATCTTCTTATCATACTTATAATAAATATATGCGTAACACAGACTCGCTTCTCGCTATATTTTCTATATAGTTCTATCATGGATAAAGTGTGATTAGTTTCATAAGCATATCAAATCCGCTGAATCATTTACGATGTGTAATTTACCTTATTTTATTGCATTATCACTCACTCACTCACTCACTCACTCACTGTCCCTGAATGAACTACGAACAGCGACAAACAGTCGATGAGTCCAAGAGACAACAGATTGGCAAACAAACTGTCAAACAATCAATGTTAATAGGAAATTGTGTTTATTTTTGTTGATTTTATTCTTGATTGAACTGGGAGGCACGAGTACGAGTACGATTACGATTACGAGTATGAGTATGAGTACCATGAACAATGTTTGTTTTGATTATAATGGTTAATTGGAAATTAAAAATCTGTTTTGTTTTCTTGCATGAAAATCTGTTTTTAATGGCAACAAATGAAATAATAAAAAAACAAATTGAAAAATTTTATATAAATAGGATCTACCAACTATATTGACTTATAGTAATTTATTGATTAAGAAACAACGAAGTTGGTACATCGACAACAGCGAATCATGAGATTTACAATTATTACAATTTTAGTTTTTACTTTGGCTTTGGTAATGGCGAGAAGAACGAGAACAAAATTGCCCCAAAAGGAAGTTAAAAAGGAAATCAAAATAGATTATTGTAGTCCGGAATTGTGTGAGAAAGGTCAGAAACATATTGGCTGCAATAATACGGGAGTAAGTAGAATATGACAAAAAAAAAAAAAAAAAATAAATACAAAATTTAGCATTCCGAATTAATTTTAATTTTTCGATAGGTCTTTCATAAATCCTGTCCCGAGAATTCTGTCAAATTGGTTGATCTGAGCAAGTATATTCGCTCAATAACGGATTTGCATAATAAATTACGCAATATTTTGGCCAGCGGCAAATTGGCGAATCTGCCAAAGGCATCTCGTATGGGTACAATGTCATGGAATGATGAACTTGCCATCGTAGCGACTTTCAATGCTAAAATTTGTGAAGTAAGTCACGACGATTGCCATAATACTCCCAACTTCCGGAACTCTGGTCAAAATATAGCATTCTTCAATATATCTCAACCTGAGAATCCAGCAATTTGGAAAACACTCTATATGACTTTAATCACGGATAGTATTCAAGCTTGGTGGAATGAGAGCTCCAATGCTTCAGTTGAACAAATTGAGAGTTTTCCATCAAAAAAGAATCAACCATTGTGAGTCATTGTCATTTCTCTGCGTGTGTGTGTGTGTGTGTAAGTAATAAAAATTAAAATCTTATGTACTAATTATTTGTAGGGAATTGAAGCATTTTGGTGTCATGGCATGGGAGAACAATACTCAAGTTGGATGCGCTGCCGTTCAGTATGAACTGAATAGCTTCATCTATTTCAAATTCACTTGTAACTATGCTGTCAACATTATTCCAGGCGCAAAAGTGTACAACATTCGTAAAAGCGGATGTGTGTCTGGCTACAGCAGAACGAACCGGAGATTGTGCTCTTCGAAAGAAGTGTTCTAAATTAATCCATAAGTTCGAACAATAATAATACCCATTGATGTTTTTTTTTTTTTTTTTGTAAGATTTTTGCATTTATTTAATGTGCATTTATCACACAAGAATTGTTAAAAGTGATTACAATTTCTATGTACATCATGGGTCTCTTAGACCCCCAATCAATCCAATTTACCCTTATATTATATTATATTGTATTTAAAATCTATAAAAATGTTATTTATGTTACAAAATATTTATATACGATGTTGTTATATTTTATTGGCGAGTGCAAATCGGTTGTTAATATATACGAGTATTCTTATTTACATTTGTGGATTGCCTCCCATTATTATTGGGAGTTATAGTACTTTAAGTATTATAACTTTGTGCTTCAATCTGAAGGAAGTATTTGCGGTGCTTGGCTTAAAATATTGTAATTGTATGTAAGTAATGTAAAATGCTTTTAAAATTCTTATATAGTAATTAGGGTGACAACATCTCAACATACTTAGTATTATAGTAATGTTGATAATATTATCACCGTTCCAACGCATATTGACTGAGTTGCCTATGATTTTGTTGGAAAGGCATGTTGATGGAATTGAATACTACAATGAATCCAATCATTATGCTAATAGTCCATGCTGCTATCCCACTGTGCCACTTGATGTTGGAGGAGGCATTTGTTTGCATTGCTTCGGGTCGTTCGCCTATAAAATAAATGAAACAAGTGTAGGGAGATAACACACACAGTTGGAGGTACAAACTTAATTTATTTCTATTTGTGTACAAAATTCGTCGTATCTTGTAGCATCTTTACCTTGAAGCACGTGCACACGTATGCTGGCAATCTCCGTGTTTGATGGGTAGCATGAGTATTTACCCGAATCCAGTAGATCCGCATTTTTGATAAGTAGAATTGATTTCAATTGCTCAGGCTTAATTGTTTTGAATTTGTGGCGGCCATTGGACGACTCACTGTTCAGGACCTTTCAATGAAACAAATATTCCATGTTTGGGTTATTAGGTTACAGAAGAGTGGGAACATCAACCAACCTTGTCTTGATGATACCAAAAGATGTGTGTGGGTGGCTCTGGACTGAATTTTATGAGGCAAGTTAAATTTATTGTGCTCCCTCTATCAACATATAGATCTGGACCACCTAGAATTGTAGCCGTTGGTACTGAAATGGACCGTACAACATACAAAAAATAAGTTACTCCGTACACCGCATTAGGAGAATCACAAATTAAGAGAACAATAAATTTGCATTTGCTTAGGTGAAATATTATTGTAAAAGCCATTAAAAAAAATTGTTAAAATTAAGTACTTTGCATCCAAAGAACAGATTAATGGAGTTGTTAGTCGGTTTTAAGATTTGCTTGGTATTTACGATAAATACAAACCGGCAACAGTTTGAATGGGTCCAAACATTCCGGCAAACTCATTGTCACTGGATTGGTAGACACGATCCGAACTAATATAGAATGCATCATCATTGATATATTGCTGCAACAGATTGTTTGCTTCGGATTCAATGTTATCTAAATATGTATTTAGGTTTTAAGTTCGCGAAGTAAAAATATGTATACTGTATATTTAATAAAATTCCATATACGTAATACGTCCATATATCATGAAGGTAAACATTTATAAAGAATCAAGATGTGTTGCATAATACCAAACTAACTTACCAACAATATTCAGATTGACAGAAAAACTTCGTACCGGTTGGGTCGATATTTGACACTCATAGACGCCAGCGTCTCGTTGCTGTGCCCATTTAATTTGTAGGGTCCACTCGTCAATATCGCGATGGTAAGATGTCTGAAAGCGTTGATCTGTTGTATATGTATATGTTCCCACTGTGAGTATGTGCAAATCACGATGCCGAATCCAGGCCACTGTTTTGTTACCCAAATGCTTTACTCTACATCCCAAATACGCTGACTTGCCCACAAGCGACGTTATATTCTTCGGCATTGTCAAATCGAAGTAGGGCTCGTTCCATTTATGGCCGTGTGAATAATGAAAGGAAGGCGGCAAATGTGTTGGTTTTATTATTTGCACATTGTTGTGGTGATTTTTATTGTTGTTGTTGTTGTTGCTCATTCCAGACTGCCGCTGGTAGCACATTGTAAAGCCTAAAATGGGATGACAATAACATGAATTACAATATTACATTGTATATAATACTATGTATTATAGTACATAGTTCCCAACCCTCTTCTTTTTTTTTTTTGTCTTAACATACAACTTTATATGTTAGTTTTCTCATAATCATATCAATAGAAAACAATAGAATGTATGAAAATGAATGTTGATGTGTTTGTTTGTAATCAACGCACACATCAAACTACAGAACCGAAAAAGCTGAAATTTTAACAACATACTCACTCCTCCTATTATGATATAAGAAATAATTGTAGTTAAATAAAGAATTTAGTTTATATTCTATGCAAATCATCACATAATTCAAATGGTAATTATATAGGAGAAATTCTTTTTATACAAATCTCAAATACCCGGGCAAACATTGTCTTGCATCTCCTTTCCAAAAAAATAGTGATTGATTGACCTGATGAGTTGATTGACAAAGCCAACTTGATTGATATTAAAACATGTTTCTAAGATTTATAAGCATTTCACTTGTATACCACACACTTTTCTGATTTTTCTGTTGTTTCTTTGGGGTTTTTTCAAATTATTTTTCCTAAACCTTTTTGATAACTCACTCCGTCCATTATGAAAATCCGTTCGGTAGAGTTTCAGTTTATCGCGTTCAGACTTTGGGACTTTGTTTTATAATATTTATATAGATATTTAGTGCTTCATAAATATGGAGGGTTATGCTGAAGCACATTCGTGTATCTAAACTATGCGAGCAATGTGAAGAAAAATTGAGAAGCTTGAAATGAAACATCAGAAATGGTATAGTAAAATTTCCATTCGATCTGCTAATTATTTTACTAAATCATGCTACTTAGTAAAAAATAAATTTAAAATGTTTTTTTTTTGAATAAATTATCATTTTTATTTATTGAAAACTACTTAGTGTAATAATGTGTGTGAATTTAGTAAGATTCTCTGATATTGCACAATGCCTTAAATTGCTTATTCTGTCCAGTTCTGCAAATAGGTGGCTGGAATTCATAGATGGGCTTACTGGTCTCTACATCATTAGCGTAATTACATGTCATGATGAAATTGTTAAAATCGCCGTTGACGAAACGAATTGCGGCGCATCCAACATGAGTGTTGTTATCTCGAGCCATAACTCCGAAATTACGCATTAAGCTGCATTGAAATCGAAATTCACTCTCAACATTAAGACATCTATCTCAGCTGCAATACTTACTCAGCCAATTTTTGATCTTTTGGAAAGCTTGCTAAACGAGATTCAGTTGTGTAATCGATCTGATCCCACCAATCACTAATACTGTCCTTGATCAAAATGGGAACAGTTTTACGCCTAATCCGACCAAGACCAGTAAGATTATAATGAGCAATATTCTGTCCTGATTGTGGGAATGCTGTTGTACTATGGCATTGATCATACTTGGGTTCGCATGTCTTTACATTGAATGTGGCAATTTCAGCCAATTCGTTATTCCAATCCATTGAGGACATTTTCAAAGGTAGAGGAAGGTCTTTATATTTGCCAGCTGCAAGTAAATTTCGGCGATTATTGTGTTCGGCAACAATGACACGAATGTATTTCTTCAAGTCAATTAGTTTTGTGTCCGATGGACATGCTCTGCCCAATTCCTACATAGAAAACAAATATTTAGCCAATATGAATCTAAGAAAAATAACACTCAATTATTTTACTCCAGTATTTTTGCAGGCGATGTGCTTTTTGCCGGATTTGCAAATGCTACAATAGTCGCAAAGACATAGTCCCATCAATATTGAAAGGGCTAAACTTAGATAGAAAATTAACTTCATCCTTGCAATTTCCTTTTTCTCCAATGATTTTTCTTTCTTTCTGTTTGATTTGATTTTTTTCTTTTTTTTTTTTTTTCTTTGATCACTTTGCTGTTTCACAAATAACTGAATATCAATGTGATGTTTGCATTCGACTTTATAGTAGTTTAACATATGAGTAATTTATCAAAGAATGTGTTTTCATTATGTCAACTTCTGTTCTTCTGGGTTTATTAATTAATTGATAATTAAGTTTTGTCTGTTACAGTTGGTGGCAATAGCGAAGCGATAGTAATGGCAATGATGATGGCAATGGCAATGGTGATGGTGATGGCGATGTCAAGTGGATTGAGACACCAAAAGGTACAACCGCATTCAATAGAATTTTTTACAATGCAGCTGTTTGTAGTATTGGCGTAGAAAAACTATTTCTTTGGCTTAAAGAAAGTGTTTTAATTGGAAGTTAGTGACTTTTTATGCATTACATTCATTCATTCATTTACATTCATTTGGTCTTTTGTGACTATGATGATGAGAAAACAAACCGCAAAATGCGAACAAAAAAAAAAAACAAAACAATTTTATTTCAGTGAAAAGTACAAAGTTTTTGCCAAAACTAAAAGAAGAGCAGAAAAAGACAACTGATAAGTTAATTAGACAGTTGAAGCATTTCAATGGTCAACTAAACTGAACTGAACTTGACTTAACTTAACTTTACTTTGGTGAAGTTTTAATGAGCATGTGCCTTCAGCAACCATTCCCTATTACCCAAAGTCCCCCAAAAGAATTCAAGAATACTAAATAGAGTAAGAAGTACTTACTTGACATGTAAAGTAGAAATGCCAAAAGGACTAGCATTTTGTCCTTTGATGCCGTCTGCTCTGACGATGTAATCCAATCGAATCCAATATGTGTATATCCACTATTTAGTACAATACTACTTACAATAATATTGTACAAGTAACCACCAATAAGAAGGAATCTCTTTTAAAATGTTCGAGTATCCTAAGCACTTTGCGTGGTGCTTCACAATAAATTAACAAGAAGTCAACTGACTGACTGACGAACGAATGAACTTACGATGGAATAATAACAATATCATAGAAGAAGCACCAATTCGAATATTCAATAATATAATAGCGGTGTTGGATCAATTGCAATTGTTGCAGATCCGGAACACCATATACCCGTAGTATCTATTGTATGTACATAGTACATTGAAGTACTTACAATACTTTTGTAGTTTTTGTCGATGCCTATGCCGATCCCAATATGTAAGTGGGTATCTAAGTAAGTTATATGTATTTAAAGCACAAGGCCATAAATATTTAAATACGAGGTTGTCAGTTTGCTTTCGTTTCGTTTAGTTTCTTTTTCTATTCCTTTTATTTTTCGTCTCCCAGCCTTTCCAATTCTATGGAATTCTATTCTGGTTCTTTTGTCACACGGTGTGGTCTATTTTACATTGTTTATTTTTTTTTTATTTATATTTTTGTTGTTGTTATTGTTATTGTTGTTGTTATCGCATGGTTACAATTTTATTTTCTTCCTTTTCAAACACATCCGGAGTATCTCATTGCCGCACTGCAGTTCAACTAGAACTGACTAGACAAGGACTGCCCCGAACACGGAATCAGTAGTCAGGAATCAGTAGTCAGGTTGCATGTCCCCTTTGTTGCATTTCCATTTGCATTTACAGTTACATTTACATTTAGTTTTACATTTACTTGTACTCGTATTTGCTTAAGCAATCTGGAACGCCTGCAATTAAGTATGCGACATGTGGGGGCATAGACATGAATTAATATTGTCTTTGTTTATGATTTTATTCCTTTAAGTTATTTCATTTGATTTGATTTCACTTTATATTGTATTTGCAAATTTTTGTATTTTTTTTTATAATTTAGTATTAGTATTTTTTAAAACTTTTAATCATTAAATTTTACTTTTAAAAACCACTAACACAACTCAACCTCAAAGATCAAACAATAATTTTAGCAGTTCATTCTTTTTTATTATTTGTCAGCTCATTAATCTATTTTAAATTTGTACGTTGTCATGTCTCGTTATGCCATTGTATCCTATGTTGTTGTTGTTGCTGTTGTTGTTGTTGTTGTAGTGGACTAATATTGTATTTATGTTAATACATACACATGTGCATATGTCGAATACACTCTCTACTAAAAATAAACACCTCAATTTACTTTCATTAGCGCGTCAAATCACGGAAACTGCTCACTCATTCACTTGGTTGGTTGGTTGGTTGCTTGTTTGCTTGCTTGCTCCGGAGCAACTTTTGCTTGTTCATTATTAATTATCATTATTTAAATTTTTTTTTCTCTTCTCTTCTCTTCTCTTCTCATCCCTTCACTCTTCCACCATCCTCTTCCTAATTTCCTAACTAACTAACTCCCCCAACTTGTCCAACACAACTTCAGAAACTTCGTCTGTTCTGTTCTGTTCTATTGTATTGTATTTTATTTTAAAATGCAAGCAATAAAAAACATACTAGAAAGAAGGAAGGAATAATACGAACAATAGACACGAATGAATCTCCTCACAACAGACTGACAAACATTTGTCTCTTAGACGTCGAAATGTCCATGGCTTCTATCTAGTAGGTACGTAAATTGACCGCACCGGACCGGATCGGATCGGATCGAGTGACTCGAGCGAAGTGTGTTTGCGAACGGAGTCGAGTTGCTACTGAATTTAGCTGCGGGCCTTGCACTTGTGCTCACTTCGGTTTACTCGGTTGCCTTAAAAACTTTATCCCATACCATACCATCCCAACCCATCACATCACTTCGCATCGCATCTATTCATTCGTCCATCCAGTCATCCATTCATCCATCTATCCAACTACCTATCCGTTGTTGTTTAAAGCCGATGATGACTCTGCTGCCTGCCGAAGTAGTCCTGTACGTTGACTTTATGGCGAACCGAAGTATTATTATTTTGCTCTCAGCACTCTATGCTAGTCGCTTTGCTCTTTTCCCGACCAGACAAGGCGACACGGTGACACGGCAACAGCAACGGCACGGAACCGCACAAATTATGCTTTTTACGCTCACTTGAAGTCTTCAAGTGAAATTATGTGTGCTCGTTCTGTTCTGTCGTCGGCGGAGGTCGTTAGTTGTTGGTTGGTTGGTTCGTTGGTTCGTTGGTCTCGGTTGGTCTCGGTTGGTATTGATGCTCTTAGGCCAGCTTTGCGCATTTCGTGTTCCGTCGGAATTCGCCGTACGGCAATTTTGGCGCCCGAACATTAACAATGTTGCTGTTGTCGCTTTGATTATTCTAGTATGTATGTTGATGATGCCCATCAAAACATAAACATTCTAAAAATTATACGTATTTATAGATTTAGATTTAAATTGGTATAAAGATAAGCAATTTAAATGGATTCACCGTGCTTAGCTGTCATCATCATCATCATCATCAATTTTAACATCGTCATCATCATTATGAGTTTATTTATTCGTAATATCGAATGGATCAGTAGCAAAGGCGAACCAACGCATAGGTCAGTGCTAGCATAGTTGATGGCATCGCATCTCATTTAAAGTGACATTGCTTCAACTGTGAACAAATATGCTCGATGTATTGTAAAGAGCGCACATGCGCAATGGGGGCTACATTGGTTTTTTTTATGCTAAATCACATTAAGTGGAAGTGTTAGTGGATGTAGATGTAGATGTGGATGTGGGTGTGGGTGGGGCATGTGGGCATGTGGGAAATCTGTCCTACATAATATTATGCCTTTGATAGAGGCAGGAGATATAAACGACACATGTGTGTAGTAGTAGATATGCTTATAAAGTTATTGTGTTTAATATACATACCACAACAGATCCACATAGTACATCCAAAACACCCACTAGCATACGCACTAGAGTATAGTATAGTGTATACATACTCATATATCTAATAGCAAAATATATTCCGACATAAATCCAAATGCTAAATGTACCGTTGTAATATATTCGTTGCCAATCGCTTTTGGGAAACTATTTGGTAGGCAAACATTTGTATACTCGTACTTATTCATGCCAAAACATAAATGTATATATTGTATATAGTTTGTATCTATAGTACTACAATTCATATATGAAACCAGATACAAAAAGAGACACTTAGATACATGATAGATAGATAGACAGATAGACAGATACAATAGTTAATGGTATTCTACAAAATGGGGAATGGGGAATGCGAAATGGAGGAACAAGGAACAGATGAAGACAGATGATGTATGTACGAATTTGTCGTCTGAGCTTGTTGAGCTTATCAAAATCAAATACTTTCATGTTCTCAAACATATTCATAGATAATGATTCAATGACATTCCTTAAATGCTTTTCACACTTTATGTGTTTCGTGTTTCTCATTCTCATTGACATCATTGATTCTTTCTGATTGTTGTTGTGCGATGAACAATTAAGTTTTAGATACAAAATATACGTGACAGTATCTCTAATTATCAGATCTAATAAAATTATTAATATAAAACACAAATAAAAGAAATTTCAAATGTTAATGACAAATGATTTTTTATATGGATTTCATTCTTAGAATCAAAATTTAAATAAATAAATAAATACATATAAATAAAAAAAATAAATATTATTAAATAAATAAATAAATATGGATGGATGGAGAGGATATAAGTAATTTCTTAGATTAAAATTTAGTTAGACATTTTTGTTATTAGTTGAAATTTCCCTAGAGTTGTACAACTTCAACGCCCACAGGCATGAAAAGGGATTCGGCAGCCAACTTCAGTTTCTCATTAACCAATTTGGCAATTTTTGGCGTTCGTCGCCATACAAATTCACGTGTGCGGTCGTGATTGTCTTTGCTCTCCACCTCAACCTGTGAAAGAATGAATAAATAAATAAATAGATGAATGGAAATGAAAAGAAAAGAAAATCGTTTGAGTTTTTGTTAATTAAATAAAGACCAAGACAATTAACGAAGTGCTGCTGCTGCTTACCTGCTTCGGTTGTTGCACCTTAATGGACATTAGGGTGGCCCGATCGTCAACAACGCTAAACTTAATGCGTCCAATCATCTCGTTAGTCCTGGCTGTAGCGAACTTCATGCTACGCACGTTACCGTGCTTAAAGGATTTCTCGACACGTAAAACCAAAGGACCCAAAGTGAATTTTGCCTTTATCGTTGAGTTACGTCCTTCGGGATCGTTGACCACGCGCACGTTTCCCACTCGCTTCAATGAAGCCAAACCTGACAAACTGCCTTCGGCTTTTTGCAATTTCCCAAGACTGTTGCCATTCGACACTCCTCCACCTGATGCCTTGTTATTATTGTTGGCATTGCCCAACTTGGCCTTTTGTGGTGACGTTGCCCCCGACGATGCTGCCGCCTTTTTCGTGTTGTGTTTCATGTTTGCGGTGGCGACATTTGCACTTGATTTCTTTTGATTTCCTGTCGACTTACCGTTATCGACAAATACTGTGCGCTCCTCCGCTGCATTCTCTGATTTTACTTCTTCATTGATTTCAGCCGTTGATTGTTTGTCCTGGACCGACTTCTTCTCCTCTTCTTTTTGTTTCAGATTCTGTTGTCCTTGTAGTTCCAACATTTGCTGTTGCAATTTATTGAGCGCTTTTGGCTCTGATTCGATGTCCTCGACGTCAATATTGCCACTGTTGTTGTTGTTGTTGTTGTTGTCGCTGCCATTGTTTGTCCTTGGCTCTGATTTTGTATTTTTACTGAATGATTGAGTTAGTAAGTAAGTGAGTGGGTGAGTAAGTTCAAAGCTTCAGAAAATTAAACGCTTGAAATTGACTTACAGTTTCTTATGCGTTGTTTTCGTATTGGTTCTTTTTGTTGTAGTCTTTTGTGGTTTGCTCACATGAGTATTGGCTGCCGATCTGCCTGACAATCGCACTACGAAAGGATCATAATTGTCGGAAACAATACGATTTATCCTTGAGAAAATTGCATCGATAAAATGATTGTGACGCGCCTGGAACGCATCCGCTGACATATCGATAACATTATTCTTTAGATCGCCTGCATATGAAATTATTTCCATTAGTTTATAATATTTATTATCTGATATACATAAATAGTAAACATGACTTGGATGAATGAATAAATGAATGACATAATTATGAGTGATGGATGATGGAAACCATTAATTATATTTGTTATTAAATTGAATTGAATTTTATTAATAATGAATTTGTTAAAAGGTTAATGAATGAATGAATGAATGAAAGAAATTGTGAAATTGAGTGGAAATAAGAAAAAAATAAGAGTCACAAAAGAAATCTCTATGTTTAGAATAATGTAAATAGGAGGCAAGTAAATCAAATATTACAGGTCAAAGGGAAATGGATAATTTGTATCTATAAATCACATGACACATGTTATTTTCTATTAATTAATTTGCAGAGGAGAACAAAATTTCAATGCACCCACAAGGGAGAAGGTGGAGAAGGTGGCTAAGTATTAAATTTAATTTTATTTAATTTAATTTTTTGTTATAAATTATATTTAAATATAAAGAAAACAATATACAAATATAGAGGAATAGAGGAATAGGCAAAGTGAAAGAGTGAAAGAGTGAAAAGATGAAGCTGACTAAAAAAAGCAAACTAAAATTTTAGAAAATTTGAATACAAAAAGAGTAGACAAAGCCAAAGATTACAAAGGCGAGTGTGAATGAAAGAAATACAAATAGATGCATAGATTCATTTAAAAATAATCATTTTTTAATAATTTGTGAAAAATAACAAATTAATTACAAAATAAATAAATAAATAAATAAATTACAAAATAAATAAATAAATAAATAAAATTACAAAATAAATAAATTACACTAAATTTGAATTAAGCTTAACATTTTTTTCTCATTTTTTGTTTTACTGTTTTTTGTGAGTTTCTTTCTGCTCAAAATTTAAATTGATCAGAAATCATCTTATGTTATATAAATGTAAGTATTTATTAGATACTTTTTCATATAAATATATATATATATTTTTTTTTTGTTTTTGTTATTATCAATTTGAATTTTGAGCTGATTTTCTGTTACTTATTTCTTGGTTTTAAATATAATTTTTTTTTTTTTTTTTTTTTTTTTTGAATTTGTCAACAAGTTTGTGCTTTTGGTTTTGTAAATTTTACTATATAAAATTTATATGTAAAGTATATACGAGTATTTGTTGTTCAATCGATTGTGCAGTTAAATTGTCTTTCTTGGTATACATTTATTCTATTTAAAGATACAAATTGAATGTATCTGAAATGTTTGTCATGTCTGTCCGTTCATTTTATGTGTGTAATATTCATAATTTATACAAAAGATGATAGATACTTCAGCAATAACAAACAGTAGTACTAAGTGCATGTGCTTGTGTGTATCTGTGTCTGTGTCTGTTTGAGTGAGAGCTTTTACTCAGTTGTTGACTAGCACCAGACTCCCTCATTAACTTGAATATTTAATTTAATTAATTAACAAAACATCAAAATTGAAATAAACGTGTAAACATTTTTCTAAATATAAACTAAGAAAGTGCGGGAGTGTGTGCGATGTTTTTTGTTATCTGGTCAATGGTCAATAAATAGTTTTTTTTTTCTAAGTCATTTAAGTTCAATCAATGGTCAATGAATAGTTATTTCTAAATCAGTTAAGTAAGTTAAGTTGAGTTAAATTGAGTTAAATTTGAATTGAACTAATATTGTACTTTTGTATCCTAGTCACGGCAAACAATTACAATTTGTGTCCTTATTATTGTCACTGCATTTAGTATTAATTTTCTTTGTTTATTATTTGTTGGTTGTAAGTTGTCTTGTGGATCTTATTGCTGTTGTTGTTGTTGTTGTTGTTGTTCTTGTTGTACTTGTTTAATGTCTTTTTTACTCTTCAAAGCACTTGTTGATTTTTTGGCTTTAGATTTGGATGATGTTGATTTGGACTCACGTGCTTCGCGTCTCGCTTCAATGACATCGTCGCCAATAATATCGTCATCATCATCATCTTCTTCGTCATCGTCAGCTTCCTCGTCGTCATCATCGCCAGTTAGAGCACCTGCAATTTCATTGACTCCATCATCAATATCATCATCATCATCATCATCATAATCACCATCATCATCATCATCAATATTATTATCTATATTATTGTTCGCATCAATTGCAACGGCAATATTGGCCGCATTCGCAACAGTTGCAGCATCAACAACAATCTGTTGCTGCTGTTGATGCTTTTGCCCATCCAATGTGGATGTGGATGTGCCTGTGCCTGTGGCTGTGGCTGTCAATGCATCTGATGCGATTGCGCTCAACGATGCCGTTGATAATTGACTTTGTTGCGAAACTTGTTTGTTTTTAGTTTTATCTATTTTGCTAACTGAATTTGTTAATGTGTTTTTAGATGAGGTTGATGATTGTTGTTGTTTTTGTTTTTGTGATAGATGTTGCTGTTGTTGTTGTGGTTTTTTAAGCGTTTGTTGTTGTGTATGTGATTGTTGTTGTTGTTGTTGTTGTTGTTGTTGCGATGACGGCGACTGATTTTGATTTTGATTATGATTTGTTGTTATCGGTTTCAGTGTATCTTTGTTGTTGTTGGTGTTCTTATTATTGTTGTTGTTGTTGTTGTTATGGTTGTCATTTTGTGTGTCTATTGAATTGGAATCACTAATTGAACTACTAACTACTGTGCCACCATTACTACCCTCTACAAGTGCATCTTCATCGTAAAAAACATTTTGTTCACCTTCATTATTGTTGTTATTATTGTTAGTGCTGCTCACTGAGTTCCCAGCGGATGTAATATCCTCAGCTGTGTTTCCGGAAATTGTTGCATCGGCTGTATTGCCACTCTCAAGAGGTAAATCGACGCCATCCGATATACCAGCGGCAGCTGGTGCAATATCCTCAATGGTTTGTGCTGGTGATGGAGGAGCAGCTGCAACAGTATTTTGTACGCTGGCAGCAGGTGAGACTTCATCATCATCGTCTTCCTCATCATCATCTTTATAAATAGCAATATATATGGATTATTATTATTATTATTAAATCTTTTATTACATACAATGTGATCGATCTATGAATTTAACTTACCGCCTAAGAAATCATCGAATAATCGATCCAAATAGTCATCATCATCGTCATCCTCCTCTTCATCATCGGCTGCAGCGGCACCAGCAGCTGGGGCAGCTTGACCTTGAGGAGTATCATCCTCCTCATCGTCATCATCCTCTTCGTCATCGTCATCATCTGAAAGTCCCGAAAGAATAACAACTTTTTATTCATGAAAATAAAAGAACAAACTCTCATTAAAATTCTTTCAATTCAATCAATTTCAATTTGGATTAATAGAGTGGTGCGAAGCTCCATATAGGAAGAGCTCAAATCATGGGTGCATGCGTGCGTACGTGCATCGTGCATGGAACAAAAATCCGGAAATACTAGAAAAATGTGCTCTGGAACAAACATCTTATCAGAATAAAGTAGTGTGGTGCCGTTCATTCACTATAAATAGAATTGTTTAAATGTGCGCCATTCATGCTTGACCTTTATTGACCTTTATGGAACTTTAAAGGACATGAGTGCCAGCATTCATTATTGTACATTTCACTGAACACATAGTTGCATTAACCCTATCATCACACACCCACCCCTTCTAATGCATGTCTCCCTGTCTAACTGATGCCCCAATCTATTTAATATTCCTTTTAAATGTGTGCATAGTTCACAACACATTTAAGGAGACATCAAATAGGCTAGCAATATTTCGCCTCTTCAGTCTTTCAATTGAAATTGTTGATTGTACATATTTGGAATACCACATTAAAGTTTTATACAATATTTAAATTCCCAGATTACTAAAAGATCTCATCCATCCATAGCAAGATAGGTGAGTTGAACGAAATTCCTACATTTAATAGTATTTTGATAGCCAAAGTTTAACTTATATTTTAGATGGAAAACTTTGAATTTAGAATAGTGTAATAAATGAATCAAAAGAAGGATATTCATAAATTTTATTCTAACTGAAAGTAATTAAAGTTTTTCTGGATCTATTAATACATTTAAAAATTCGTTTAAATGAATCATTTAAAATGTTTTGTCCTGATAAATGAATTCTAATTTAAATTTGCTTTTTAATATTCCATTTGATATTGTAACCACAGACCACAGATTTTATAAAATTTCTTTAAATTAAACGTCTGTCAATCTCTCAGTTACTACTAGGTACCTAGTACTATATATCTTTGTGTGCTTTTAGTATGTGAAATGCTCAAAAGCTTCGATGGTCAAACCGAAGTAAATAAATTTTTTCTTGCTGTTGCTGTTTCTGTTGCTTTTGTTGTTGTTGTTGTTGTTGTTGTTATTTATAAATTGTTGTTCATTGGAGTGAAAAAATTGGGTCACGTGAAACATACCATCATCATCATCGACCAGGTCACCTAGATCTGGCTCATCGTCATCGTCATCCTCATCATCATCGTCATCATCATCAGGTGACGATTGTACAGGGGGGGCAACTTCATTGACAGCCTGTTGACGTCCAATGGCACGCGACTGACGTTCCAATACATTTACTGGAGAAGCCTCAATCTGCAGCATTAGTGCACAGAGCACGCACAAAAGTATCGCAATCTTCATTATGCTCTGCACAATGTGTAAGTGTTTGCGTGTGTGTGTGTGTGTGTGTGGACAGAAAAAAAAAATATAACAACAAAACTTGATTAGTTAGGTCAGTTAAAATAGCAGAATTAAATTTTTATCTTTTCGTTTGTAAGTGCAGTTCAGTTCGATTTCATTGGCATCAATCAATCAGATCCACTGGCACATAACTTTATTAAATTTAATATTTTTTTTAAGGACTAAAGGATTCATAAAAGTTCGTCCTTTAAACATTTTTTTTTTTTTTTATTATTTTTTTTTAAATGATTTTCTCTTTGACAATGCATTTTTTGAATTTTCTTAGGCTTCCTTTTCCTTAAATTGATTGATGATTGACCACTTTAGTCAATATGATAAATCTTGTTGGTCAGTTCAGTTGATTACTTGGTTGGTTGGTTGGTTGGTTACTTGGTTAGTTGGTTACTTGGTCGGTTGGTTGATTGGTTGTTTGATTGAACGAACGAACATGTTTACGCCCAAATCGTAACACTTTCTTTTTTTCTTCGAAGAGTAAGTTTCTTTATTTCTATTGGTAGACCCATTACTATCGATCGATCTTCACTTTCTCGCATGCGACATTTTTTATAAGTTTAATGTCAATAATTGTCAAACTACCTTTTTCGTATTGACGTTGATAATTAATTGTAATTATGAATATTTTAATAAATATATATTAGCTTTCTATGCGCACTTTAAATAAATAAATTTTATTTGAAATTTTTTAACTTTTGTTCAATTTTACACAATTTATTTTTGTACTAGAAGTGTAATAATGTTTTTGTTAAGGAGATTTACCACCACCATAACCACAATAACCGTTCATTCACTTCGCCACTTTAAACAAGACTAACGCTAAAGATACATTTCTCTTGTGGTTTTTACTATTGCCATTGGCATTGCCATTGCCAATGCCATTGCCATCTAGTTTCTTCAGTTCAGTTCAGTTCAGTTCTGTCAGTTCAGTTTGATTCAGTTTGGTTCAGTTAAGTGGAGTGGATTGAAGTGGAGCTGAGTTGAGTTGAGTTCTTTTGACTTTCTTCTTTTCTTTACCTTTCTTTGATTTCTTGAACTCGTTCGGGGGCTTAAATAAGTGCAGAAGATTTTTAAGTTTAAATTAAAGTGTTGTAAGCTCGCTTTTCGCTCGTCACCGGCGCGCACTCAACTGTCTCGCTCGGCTGAATGTCTGCTACTGATCGTGGCTTACGGCTTTAGTTACCACCAGACTTGGCTTTGACTAGGTTGAGCTAAGTTGAGTTAAGTTAAGTTGGGTTGGGTTGGGTTGGGTTGGCTTCACTTGGCATGACTTGGTTGGAGCTTCATTGTCGGTCTTCAATATTCATTTTCATTTCTTCCTTTCTTCTTTCTTTCTTTCTTTCTTTCTTTTTTTCTTTACTTGTATTCTTACACACTAATCTACTCTTTCTCTTTTTTTTTTCTTGAGTATTTTCTTTTATATTTTTTTAAGTACATATGTATTTTTGCGCTGGATTGATTGAAGACTCAACTAAGTAAACTTGCTTATTTCCATGATTGCTCGCTCGCTCAGTTATTTTAAGTACCCACATAGTTGACTCTCTAGATGATTTATATTTAAATGTGTTGAGCATAACGGTTGACGTTGTTACTTCTACGCAGGTGTAGATACTCAAAGACTCAATTTCAAACTCAGACCCAGCTAAGCTCAGACTCAGCTCAGCTTAGCTCAACTCAAAGTTGAATTGCAAATCATTGACCTAATTTCATGATTCATAGATTATAGAGTAAGGTAGAATCATAATAATTTCTAGGAAGTTCAAATTTTATTTAAAATAATGTTGATGTTAGATGATGAATCCTATAATTTCATTGATTTTTGTATTTCCCAACTATTAAAAGCTCCTCTCATATCAATATCATTAATTAGAATACAAATTCAAAAATATTGAGAAATCAAATTTTTTGATTTCTTTACTTATTCTTCTTAATGGGCCATTCATACACACAGATACAAATACAGATACAGAGGTAGAGATATAATCACATATTCCTATACTAATGTAATAAAATGAAGTGAGTTCATTATAATTTTCTCACACACACACACACACACATCATACTACATACTACATACATACAATACTTGTATGGACATAAATATGAATAAATATTCACAGTTAGTATTGTAATAAACACTTGGTAAACATCTTTTTGGACACATTCGGTCGGTCGGTTGGTAGGTTGGACAGTCTTCTTTTATTATTATTTTTTTATTTATTTTTTAATTTTTTTTTTTTTTTTATTTCAAGCAAAGTGAAATCGCTTTGAGTACTTACTTGTTTTATCTTTGTATCTGTTGTTGTAGTTGTTTTTATTGTTGCCGTTCTTCATTCAACACATTCATTCAGATTTATATGTATGTAATACATAAGTACGTATGTAATGGACAGACAGACATCGTCATGTGTACGCGATATTTTATAATTGCACTTTTCAAACCTGAAGATCCAGCAAAAAGTGATGGTTGACTGGTTTGGCCAGTAGAAAGAATCATGAATGACAGCGGGACGTGGTCTAAGAGGATTCTCATACAATTTACTTAACATAAAACTATGATTTTCATAATCATAGACCATTCAGATCATTTTAGCATAAACCCCATAACCAGTCTAATAGCGATTAGATCAGATATCAAAGGAACTAACTAACATTGACATTACCATACCATTGTAATTGTTAATAAGAGAAATTCCCATAGAAATACTATAATATTTTTCATACTAGTTTGGTTATGTTATGGGTATTATAATTTTACTCTGTTATTTGTAACACATAAAACATCAGTGAGCCGAAACTATATTGATATAAGGAAATGATCAGTTTGATGAAAAGAATCGATTTAGTTTGCCTATCTGTCCTTACCTAGCCACATAAACTCTTAGTTCTTGAATATGACGAGCTTAAATTACAGGTTCAACACTCAAGTTTAATTATCGAAAGCATCTAGTATGTGAAAATCTTAGTCCTTCGATAATTGGAAGAGATACTCTTAAGTAGTTCCCATGAAATATGATGCTAAATCAATTAAAAATGACAATTAATCAACCCATTCAGATGTGAAAGGTATATTAGCTTCGGTGAACCAAAGATAAAGTTCTACCAAAAAAAAAAAAAAAAAAAAAAAATTTCGCTGATTTTACATAATCAAAAGCAAGTGAAAAACTTTCATTATGTGAAATTGCATTCGAATGTGTTGTAGCATGTATTATCCGCCGTATGACTGTCACTCACTCTCCCCTTATAAGGAATGAAGAATGAGCGGAGGAGCGGAGGAACGGAGGAGTAGACAAGCGGGAAGTTGTAAAAGTTGATTGTTGTGCGATGAGGCTAAATGCCAAATAATCAATCGATTTTCAATGATGAGTATGAGCCTTTGTGGAATTTTATGCTAAACGCGTTCAATTTAGTCAAATCATTACATGATGACGATGATGATGATGATGTTCCCAACCAAAGCAAAAGGCAAATCCATCTACGAGTGATAAGCAAGCGCAATGAACTAAATATTGGCGGCATTTACATTTACATACATTACACATCTCTCCCACCTCCCCCAATCACTTAGTCATTCCACTCCACCTTACTCCACTCCACTCCACTCCACTCCACACACTCATTCAGTCGCTCACTCACTTTCCAACAGACGCAGCATGTGCCAAATGGTCGCTTAACTGCGTCGACTTCAAATGGTCGAGAAAACTATTGCGATTTGACTTTGGCTTTGGTTTTGGTTTTGGTTTTAGCTTGCAAGGCTTATGACCGAATTTCATGCGTGCTGCGTTATTTTTCATTTCTTTTCTTTTCTTTTAGTTCATTCGATTCGTTTCTTTCTTCTTTATCGTATTTTTTTATTGATGAATACATTCACGTAGATGTCAATGGTCGTGCATTCGGATACGGATTTGTATTCGCGTGCACATAAACATATTCGTTCATGAACATATTGTAGATATAGTTGCCCATCTATTCCGTCTTTGACAACGTCAATATTGCTATTGCTATTGCTGTTACTGTTGCTGCTATTAACTTGGTCTTTGGCGAGTGAGTCTACTAAATCGTTTTCCTTTCGATGGCTTTTCTTCCCGTATTTCTTCTTTCATTCATTGGCATTCAAAAAGCGCCACTTCAATGCGAACTGACAACGATGAACGAAAGAAGCGAACGCTCAATGAAATTCAATTCAATTCCATTCAATTCAATTTCAATATGTGAATCTATAATACAAATAAAGGCAATGAAAGTGCCCTCAAAAGTTTTCTAAATTCAGATCCAATAAACAACATTCTTCGCATGCACAAACCACTACTTGACTTGCCTTTGGTCTTGGATTGGAGTATTGAGTTTTGGCATTCAAGTATTGAATTGACTACTAACTACTATGAATATAGTAATAAACTGATTGATGGTGGTTTAAATATTTATAAATATTTCGTAATTTTATCCAAATAATTTTTGTTTCTCTTCTTTGGCTATTTAGAAAATCTTTCTTCTATGATTGCCCAAAATCTTTATCTAAATATATGCATAGTTTGCATCTACTATCATCAAGTAAGTAATAGAATTGATATAAAATCTTTCTTTCACGCTTAGGTGTGAAAAAAGAAGGGCTTAATCTGTGGGGGGAAATACATAATCATAATCATAGAAACGTTACAAAAAGTCAATAAAAAAAACTTGTTTTGTTGTCTCGTCGTCAAGAAGAAATACTATATACCTAAATAAAAATATTTTAAAAACGCGAGCACAGGAAGGGAAAGCTATAGACGACGCTCTGCATCGTTTCATCGTTTCGATATTCGAATTTGTATTCGTTTGATGGTTGGTATTCAAGTATGAAAGTGTTTAAGTGATTAAATACAATGACAATGATCATTATAATAATAATGATGATGATGATGATGATGATGGCTGTTTTGATGACCACAGCGGTGGCGGTGGCAGTGGCAGTGGAGGTGCCGGTGACGATGACGATGAGGCTCGTTTCGCAGCTTCAAAGAAAAGCAAAAGTATACCATATACATCATGACAAAACATACAAAATAAAAAACGAAAACAAAAACCAAAACCAAAACCAAAAAAAAAATTGTAAGTATGCAGTAGTATATTGTAAACAACAATAAAAAGTTGACATTCTTTGGTTGAGATGCGAGACAAAAAACCTGCTATGGACACTTTCTCTTTCTTTCTCCACATTACAAAAATGGTACACAAATCAATTCAGTTCAATTCAGTTGGATTACAAACCAAAACCGAAGATGGAAATGAATTATAATAATAATAATATTATTGTAAAATGTTGATAAACACTGTACTATATATGAAACTACTATAAATAGGTCACATCAGTGATAAAGAGAGTTCAATACCAAATGAATGATGAAATTATCAATCGATCCATCGATCATTTAACAATCTTCACTAATTAAATCTACTTTTACTATACTTTTGTATGTACATCCACTTCAAAATTAAGATATTTTTCATTTCTTTGACTCTTATTTTTTGTCATGATGGTACTTTTTTGTTATCAATACATTTCATTATGATATCTTCATTTTAATTGAATTTGTTTAATCTCAATGAAATAATCAACAATTTTTCAGATATTTATTTAATTTTTATTTTTAAACATCAGCAACACTATCAGTGCACAATGATTGAAATTAATATAAATTAATTAAATAAGAATAAACTGTATGCTATAGATTATACTCTCCTTGTAGGGAGGTCATTAGGATGTAGTCTTTTGAGACGTCGGCGTGATGAATTTATACAAAGTGGGGGTGAACCAGATAGTTTGGGTGATAATGGAGTCTATTAATATATCTGTAAACACAGTAAATTTATCTCTAGAAAAACTATTATTATCTTAGCTCTTAATAAATATTTGTACGTTTATACTATAATAATAATAAAACAATTCTTGAATATTTTTGGATAATATGTAGTACCATATTGGACTAAACAAGGCATAAGTAAGCTGGTTTCTTTACATCGACTATCACTTCTATCTACCTACCAATCTATATACCTAGAATTATGATGGTACTCTACTTTTGTTTTCCTTTCAAGGACTACAATTATGTACCTAACAACACTTTTTAGTTTATTCGTGATAATTTATTTTATTTCTGAACTTAAGACTTTGAGTTCTTAATTGAACAATTGAATTAACAAAAGCATGAAGGTATTGAATATATTTCAAGAGAAAATGTGCAAAGGATTTCTGAAAATAAACAGATGAATTTTTATGCACTCAATTCCATATTTAAAAAAATAATCTTTACTCCTGTAGGTAATAAGTAGTATTCTTAATTTTCTTTCATGGTGTGTAACAATTGTCATTGTCCTATAATTAAGTATGATATATAACTGTATATTGGGTATTATGTTTATACTAAATGATTATTTTTGTTATGAATTGTTTTAAAAATACAATACTTTATACAATAATGTGAAAATTTCAACAAACAAACAAAATGCATGAATATCTCTTTCTCTAATTTTAATTTAATCCTAAAAGTATGCTACACTTTTTGTTGTTTTAAAATAAAGATGCATAAAAGTACACTCACTGTAGGACTCCCAAACAAAAGACCAAATGCCTGTATACAAATTTATTTTATTTTTTTTTTTATTTTATTTATTTAATAGAAAATTACAAATTACTGTCAGCATAAGAAACTTAAAAACTAATGAATAATAAACTTAAAGTACATATTAAATATAATTATATTGAAAATTGAGTTTAATTATATTTTTTTTTTTAATTAATTGAAGCTGTTTCTAACTACGGTGGGGGTAATTTATTTGCAAAATTTCTAGCTATGCCACTACTCGCAGCCATGTGTGGTCAGAGACGTATAAACAAACTGGAGCAAGGCAGTCCAAGTGAGTGAAACTATCCAATATGCGAATAGATCACAGTAGATACTTTGTTCAAATTCAATTGTCCAAATTCAATCACGATGAACAGGCGTAGGTGTCGAAGAAATAGAGATTTTATATTTGTATGTGAAATCTCAGGAAAGAGGAAATGCGATCATTTGAGGCGAAGTTAGTTGGACACAGAATCTAAGTTGAATCAAAATTCCTGACGAATCTACAATGCCGGTAATAAGTTTATGAAGAAAGCTTATACCTAGAGATATTCGTCAATTTCTTAATGATGGAAGATCTATAAGAAGTAGCCTGCTTGAGAATAATGGCAAACCTACGCTATGGTTCAAATTTAAGCCACGAAGTTCCAAAAGAAGGAATTGCTTCTGAATTAATTCAATACTGTCTTGATGTTTTTTGTATTGAGGGCTTCAGACGCACGAACAGTATTTGTGCGGACTAGAGAAATGAAAAGAAACTTAGTAATGAAGGGATCATTAAATTCCTTAGATCTTAGATCTTTTAATAAATCCAAAAATGTTATGGCCTTATTCATGGAAAAGGAAATATATATATTATTTTTCTTTTTTATACTCTTCACGTTAGTGAATAGTATTATAAGTTTGTCATGAAGGAGACATCGGAGACCACATAAAGTATATATATTCTTGATCAGTCCTTCAGTTTTTGAGCTAGAGAGCTGAAATTTTGTACATAGGTTTTTTTTTACCAATCGTCGATCAAGTTAGTGAATCGGCCGAATCGGACCACTAGGGGGGGTACCTCCCATAAAAACCCCATTTTAAATTAATGTTCTTACTAGAAAAAGTTCTTTGTTTTTTGACGTATTGCACTCTATTAGTTTCTGGTCTATATCCACCAACCATCTAAATTTCAAGACCCTTGAACCACTAGCTGGGGCGTGAAGAGTATTACAACTTCGGCATAGCCAAAGTTAGTCTTTTTTTATATTTTAATAATAATATCTGAACGGCAAATCCAGTGGGTGCAGCCGATTAAATCTTCGTGTGTGCTGGCTATTATCAAGCAGGTTGACTGCAAGGTGATTGTTATGACTTTCCAGCCTGGAGATATTTTTGTTGCTGATTCTTGCGATCTCCTCACGGATCTGTGTAAAGTTGAATTTCTCACGTACCAGGATGCTTCAACAAGTCTACGCTGTAGTTTTGACTGAAACCTTTGAAGAATCTCAATGTTTGAGTTGGAGGCAGTGGCCCAGAACTGTATTCCATAAGTCCACACCGGTTTAAGTATGGATTTATAGAGTAACAGCTTGTTTTTCAGGCTTAGCTGCGAGCCTGATCTTAAGAGCCAGGACATTTTTTATCAGTTTAAGGTCGAGGTGTTTCTTTTTCAATTTTATGTGAGTATGCCAAGTTAGCCTCCTATCGAGGTATATCGAGTCTAAGGTATTTCACTGTTGTGCTTTCCGGAATCGTGTCTCCATTAAGGTTTGTAGGAGGACAACTCTTGCGATTACATGAATGGACTTCTCTAACTTTTGAACCACGGCTCCAGAATATTTATCTGGTTCTGCAAAATGATTGAACCTATCCCAGGATCGCTATCAGTAGCCAAAAAAGCAGAGTCATCTGCATATGTTGCAACCAGGATTCTTTCATCACTTGAAATAGGTAGTACAAGTAATAAGGTGCCGGTAATAATGTTTTGTGTTTGAACAAGATTCCAGGGTGCTACACTCTGTCAAACACTTGTCGTGCATCCAAAAAAACGGCTGTCGGTCTTCGAAGATGTTGAGGATTTGTTGAACAATGCGTTGACACTGCTCTGGGGTTCCGTGGGATCTCCTGAACCCAAATTGGTGATTTCGAATCATACACCATACGCACCTACGTCTAGCAGTGGCAAGATATGGCAATATGTATGATGGTTGAAACTCAGTTTAAGGTGAAAAATGATTCCAAGTTCGCTTAAAGTAGAGACCCGCACCAATGAGTTATTACTATAGTGTATTTTCAGTGATGGCAATATTGAATATTCTTATAAGTAAATAAACGAACAAAAATATTCAAGTATAAAATATTATAATTTATTAAAAAGGCAAATAAGTATCCCAATTTTTCATATCTACTATGAAGAGATTTTTTATTTATAATATCTTATTGAATTAAAATGTAAATTGCTGTTGAGCCTTTTCGTATTGATTGACCAAATCATGTTGACGTGCAAAATTCAAGTCTTTTATGCATTCCATATCAGGAGTTACGACACATAGAGGTTTACTACCACTAGAGTAGGCGTTATCTTGACGTTTATACGTGATCATGAACTTATCGATCAATTCATTGAAACAACTGCACTGCCAGGGATTACCTTCAATGGAAACGTGCTCCAAATGTGAGAAGGTAACATTACAATCAGGCAAAAATGTAAGTTTATTGTGATCTATTTTCAATTCGCGTATATTCTCAAAGGTTTCTAGAACATGCATGGATATCTCCTCAATTAGGTTTCTGCTTAATTTTAGTGTCGACAATCGTCGCAGTGGTGCAAACATTCGAATATCCAAAGCGCAAAGTTTGTTCCTTGTTAGCGAAAGATATTCGAGAAATGGCATTGAGCTAAAGGCCAAAGGGTGCAGACTATTTATGTTATTCAATTCGAAATCCAAGTATCGGACGTTGGGTAGTAGAACACTTCCAAAGGCATTTCCATTTATATGCATTAGTTTGTTGTTTGAAAGATCTAACATTTCAAGAGATGTAAGATTCTCGAAGGCATTATCACCGATTTGTCGAATATTGTTGTTCTGCAAATATAAAACTCTTAAGGCACATAGACCAGTTAAGGCTTTTGAGGTGATTTCATCTATGTTGTTAAGAGAAAGATCCAATGTTCTTAAGTTCTTAAGATTCACCAGAAACAAATCAACAAGTTTTCGAATATTGTTCGAACTCAAGTCAAGGAGCTGCAATGGTGCATTGTCGGAACCCAAAAACAATTCTGGCCGAATGATTTCAATGTTATTATTAGATAGATTAAGACGTTTTAGTGATTTTAAAAAGCGAAAAATTCCAGAATCAAGCACTTCTAACCAGTTACTATGAAGATGTAATTCTTCCAGTTTTGGCATTCCACGCAGGCGGCACCATTTAAACTACAAAGCAACGAAAAAATTAACAGAATGATTTGAATAATATGGAATTTAATACTTACATCCCTCACATTGTTGTTGCTTATGGACAAAAAGCGTAAGTTTGGAACTTCACCTACAGTTATGTTTACCATTTCATTTGTTGTCATATCAAGAAATATCAAATCCTTTAGTGCTTTGAAAGCATGAACTTCAAAATCGGCTATCAAATTATTGGAAAAATTCGCATAAGTCAAATTTGGTAAATTAGCTACAACATCTTTTGTTATTGCCAATATATCATTATAACTTGCATCCAGTACTTTAATACCAGATTTCAGTGGAAAATGACTCCCTTTTAGTACTTCCAACTGAGAATGAGTGATGTTTAGTACCTTAAGACCTTTAAAGTCTTGAAATCCTTCATCGCTTAAAGACAATAGCCCAGCACCAGAAAGATCCAGTTTCTCTATGCCTTTGAAACGCGGACTGTTGTACGCTGCAATTGATCACATATTTCACATCAATTCAATCCAATCAATTTAGTATCTTTGTGAAACTTACCATCAACATCCAAACTGATGCGTTTATTGCCAATTGTCAGTGTTTGCCAATTTATGCCCACATAATTCTCAAGCTCATCAAACCTTTTTACTTCGGTGCAAACAAAGTTCTTTAGTGTCTTCTCTTCACACTCAAATGCAAAGATACCAATTAAACTACCAAATATATAAATAATCTGTAGCATCACTCTTTGTATCTTCATATTGCCGGCAGAAGTACTTGTCCGTTCAGTTCAAAAATCGCGTATGTAATGAGTTCATTTTCTGGTTTTTCTGTTGATTCTAAATGCATTTCATTTGTGTGTGTGTGTGTGTGTGTGTGTGTAGAAATACGCTTTCCACCCTCTAGAGCCTAAAATACGCAACAGGTACCGGTACCAGTTCCAGTTTTCGAACTCGTTTTGGTTTTATGGCATCTTCTTCTACCTATAGCATCATTTTTTAAGAACTAAAGGGTATATTGAATTTGTCTGAAGGTTTATAACAGGCTAAGAAGAGATGTCAAAGAACATATAAAATGGCTAAATGTATTCAAGGTCAGAATGAATGTATTCATGATCATAGTGTACCTATATATCCATATCTCTGATTGATAATATGTTCGCCAGCAAGGAATTCTATTTTAAAGATAATACTTAGCACAAGATTTTCTCAGAATAGCATTAACAAATGTATTAACAAATCTGGTAATTATAACACATAATAAACATTTTTCAAGTATATTTGTGATCAGCTCGATTAGACGAGTTGATTTAGTCATGTCCGTCTGTCCGCCTGTTCGCACTTCTAGTCCTACAGTTTTTGAGTTAGAGAGCTGAAATTTTGTACATAGGTTTCTTTTTACCAAATGCCGATCAAGTTCGGTAATCAGCCGAATCGGACCACTAAGGGGGGTTACCTCCCATACAAACCCCCTTTTAAATTAAAGTTCTTACTAGACAAAATTTTTTGTTTTTTGTCTTATTGAAATGAAATTTGGACACTATATGTCTCTCCCATATCCACAAACCATGCAAATTTCAAGACCCTCGGAATACTAGGAGGGGTACCCCCCATACAAACCGTGTTCCAAATGAAAGTTCTTATTAGAAAAACTTTTTTGTTTTTTGTACTATTGACTGAAAATTTGGACACTATAAGTGTCTGACCCATAGCCACCAACCTTATAAATTTCAAGACCCTCGGACTACTAGGAGGGGTACCCCCCATACAAACCGGGTTCCAAATGAAAGTTCTTATTAGAAAAACTTTTTTATTTTTTCTACTATTGACTGAAAATTTAAACACTATAAGTGTCTGACCCATAGCCACCAACCTTATAAATTTCAAGACCCTCGGACTACTAGGAGGGGTACCCCCCATACAAACCGGGTTCCAAATGAAAGTTCTTATTAGAAAAACTTTTTTGTTTTTTCTACTATTGACTGAAAATTTAAACACTATAAGTGTCTGACCCATAGCCACCAACCTTATAAATTTCAAGACCCTCGGACTACTAGGAGGGGTACCCCCCATACAAACCGGGTTCCAAATGAAAGTTCTTATTAGAAAAACTTTTTTTTTTTTTTGTACTATTGACTGAAAATTCAGACACTATAAGTGTCTGACCCATAGCCACCAACCTTATAAATTTAAAGACCCTCGGACTACTAGCTGGGACGTAAGAGTATTACAACTTCGGCATAGCCAAAGTTAGTCTTTTTTTTATATTTTTTCTCATAATCATAGGGATAAAGTTGTGTGTTGAAACTGAAGTTTGAATATTTTCTTGTTATTCTTATAGTTATGTTTGTTGATAAAGAAGTGAGATAAACGACACGAAGAATGTTGCCAACTTGTTACATTTTGCCATCTTAACTCAAATTCAAATTAAAAATAACTGTTACTATACATTAAATTTAAATCTTTTATTATGCTAACATTATCACGCATTCGCTAGAGCTTCATCATAAATATCTACAATACCATGTATACGCACTTTCTCCAAATTCTGAACGCATGCCTCTACTGGAGTGACGACACATAATGGTTTTTCACCTTTATAGAAAGCACTGTCCTCGCGAATAAATGTTATATTCTTGTCCAGAAACCATCTTACCATCTCATTGAAACAAGGACACTGCCAGGGATTACCTTCGATCGATACTTTAACAAGATTTGGAAATGTTGCATTTATATCGGCCAAGAAACTTAATCTGTTGTTGTCCAGCAACAGCTCAGATACATTATTCAAACTATCCAGAACTTCAGTAGATATTGACTCAATTAAATTATTACCCAAATGAAGTTTCAATACACGCCTCATTGATCCAAACATGCGAATATCCAAAAATTGTAGCTCATTGTTACCCAATGACAAATACTCCAACGATGTCAATGAGGCAAAAGCCAAAGGATGCAAACTCTTTAGATTATTGACATTGAGATTCAGTCTACGTAATCTGGGTAATATTCTTGTGCCAAATGCATCATCTGGAAAGTATTCCAATCTGTTATTGGAAAGATCAAGGGTATCTAGTATTGTTAGATTCGCAAAAGTGCTGCTCTTGATTTCTAAAATGTCATTCATCTGCAGAAAGAGTTTACGCAGAGCTGACAACCCGTAAAAATTCAGTGTTTGCAGAGAGGCAATGCTATTTTGTGACAAATCAAGTATTTGTAATTTAGATGCATCCTTAAACTGGTAATCTAGAAGTTGTTCAATATCATTGGAACTGAGATCCACTCTCTGTATTGGTACACGATCCAAGCCCATGAATATATTCGGATGCAATTGTTTCAAGCTATTATGTGATAAACTTAAGGTACGCAACCGTGTCTGTGCTTGGAAAGCACCGCCCTCCACATCTATAAGTTCATTGCTCTCAATCCTTATATGCTCCAGAGCTGGCATACCACGAAATGTAAACCAATGTATCTATATATAAGAATATCTCTGTTTGTATGATACATTCGTGTACGTATATTAATAACTTTCACTTTTGTATGCAACTCACCTTTGTCAATTGATTATCGTTTAAGGAAAGTTGTCGCAATGAACGATTTTCACCTAAAGTCACATTCTTCAAATTATTATCACTCAAATCCAATAACTGGAGATCTTTCAAATCAACCAAACTGTCATCCTCAATAATGTTTATGCCATTGTGCGAAAAGTTCGCATTTACCAACTGTTTAAGACTACTCAGGTCATGATTTGTTAAATTTGTCAAACTGTTGTAGCTTAAGTCAATATTTTCCAAATTATTTATTGGATTAAAGTATTCGCTCTTCAAGCTATCCAACTGGCAATGACTTATGTTGAGTACTTTGAGACTGTTGAATCCATTGAAACCATATTCATTGATTATTAAATTGTTCACACGAGATAAGTCAAATACTTCGATCTTATCAAAAAGATTCGTCAATGATTGACCTAAAATTACATATATAGTAAATGCAAAAATCTGTGTTTCATCAAATCACTTACTCACCATTTAGTGTAAATCCCTCAATTCCACTTTGAACTCTCACCGTTCGCCAATTTCCATTAATTTCTTTGCCTATGTCCAACAGAGAATCGACGTCATGACACATATACCAACCCCTTTCACCCTCCTGTACACATTTTTGTGTATCAACTGACCTTCCATTGATAACCACAGCGATAATGAGAAATCGTAAAAAGAAATTCAATCGTATAGACGAAATCAATGCAAATCGCATTTTGGTACATTGGCAGATTGACTGTTCTCCACGAGCACCAGAAACTGACTGCTCTAACTACTTGCTTATGCTCATTTTAGATTGCTTTGACCCATTCAAAGCTTCAATTGTGAAAACAAGTTCCAACGCTGTGCCAATGTGCTGCTATACGTCATTGATTCTGTTCTTGAACAGAAAAGGCGTGGAGCATTTCATCATTTGAAATATACGTATAAATGAAGATTAAGGTGATTTTTTTTAGATTTTTTTTTTTGTTTCTTGTTTATTCATACATTTAGATTAAGGATTGGATACACGTATAATTTATCTTATTATTTTATATGTGGATTATTTTTACAGATAAGTACTTTGCGCAGAATTCATATATTCATTTAATATTTATTTATACTCGTATAATGTTGTATTGTTGTATCGTATAGTAAATACGTATATCTTTAATATTATATTATAAGTATATAAGTATTAATTAATCAAAAGCATCATAACAATAACAATAGAAATTTGTTTATAGATAGATATTTGCTACAATAAAAATATAGATTTTTAAGAAATGCCTCCATTATTATTATTATATAGAATTAATATGTTATGTAACCTTTTTTTATCATAATACTTGTACAATACAAATGTATAAATTTGGCCATAAACGGCAAATATATTTGACAAATATATTGAAGAAAATTTTCATATATCATTCATTCAACTCTATTTAAGAAACTCATGTCTTATAAGTTTTTAAGATGTGTGTGTGTGTCAAGCAAATTTGTCAAACTTATTTGCTGTCTATGGTCACCTTAAGGGAACATAATATATATAAATAAATAATTAACATTTTAATAATCAGATAAATCAAAGACATACATACAAATTTGAGATGATGCATGCGACGACGGATGTTGTAGGAATACAATAATAATTTATCTAAAATATACTACATCTTTCATAATAAAGAATAAATAAATTAAACTATTGTCACTGTTGGACAGTGTAATTGATGAAAAGTTTGTTGCTGTGGTTGTTGCTTTTGTTTTTGTTGCTGCTGGTGTTGATGTTGGTGTTCATGTTTTTGTGCTTTTGACCTTTTAACATTATCAAAAACCGATGATATTTGGAAGTTATTTTCTTGTTTATTATACAAAGATGATTTGCATTCCGCAACAGAGATATTTTTTTGCTTCTTCTGCTCCAAATCACTAATACTTATTCCTTTAGGTGGCACACTCTGCTGGTGCTTCTCCTGTTGCTTTTCCTGCTGCTGCTGTTGCTCTTTCTGTAAGTCAGGCAGATCACCAATCAAAGTTATTCTAACAGGTTTGTGGGCTATTTGTGCTGTGGATCGTGTCATTGGATGCGTATGAGCATCCAAATGTGTCTCCCAAGCTATGGAAGCAGGTCTAACACCGTTTCCCGTTGCCGCTGTCACCGCCAGTTGTTGCTGATTGTAATTGGTCAGAGTAGTTGAGATTATTGTGTGGCGCCTTGTTCGATTCAACGCGTGATAACAATTGCCTGGATATTGTTGCTGATGTCGGATTATTGTAGTCGAATCATTGCAAAGCACTGGAAAATGTGTTGTATAACTGGTGAACTCGGGCTTACTTCTAGTGGGAAGATGATAAAGATATAAAATGCAATTTAGTACAGAACTGTAACCTAAATGAAAAGTACAAATTTACGTGCATAAATACAATAAGAAAGAAGTAAGTTTTAGTTTTATTTTTAGTCAGTTAGCCTTCAGTTTTTATTTTACGTTAATTAATATTGTATAGTATTATATTTTAGAGTAGATGGTGGACATTACCTTAATTAGTATTCTGATTAATTGCCGCATGCAATTAAAGTATGGATTACAGACAGATATAAATTGTATTGTAATTGTAATTATAACAAGGACAACAAATACATAAGTACAACAATAACGATAACGATAACGATAACGATAACAAACATTAAGCTTAATCTCTCTTAGTGATGGTTAGTACATACTAAAATTTAAATAAATTATTTATGTGTTTTTTTTTTTTAGTTTCTTAACTTAGACTAATGTGGAGATTTATGAAAAGGGGGAATGCGGGTCGCTACATGAGTAACTTAAGTGTAAGATACAAATAACATTAATAGCGCTTAATGCAATTATTGTGAGGATTATGTCACAAAATAATACCTTTTGTTCGCCAAACTGCAGTCTATATATGTTACGAAAGATACACACAATAGATACAATAGTATATACACATACAAACGTATTATATATGAATATAAAATAGAATCGAATCGAATAGAATATAAGTAGGCATAAACAATATTAAGTTATGGGAAGTGGGAAGTAAATCCAAAGAAGAGCGGCATGAAATTAAAAATTTAAAAAAGAGTATCTTAATAAAAGCGCTCACGTTGATACTTAGATACTTCAAATGGCTTTAGTAATTATCTTGTAATACATAAGCATATTCTTGTACTAAGTAGTAGAACAAGAAAATTCTAAAGCACAATAGTCTAGTAAGTTTTTTGTTTTTATAAAAGACTTCTTCACTATATAAGTGTTTAAGTGTATCTATTACTTTGGTTAGTGTATGTGGATGTGGATGTGAGTGTGTTGTGGTGCAAGTATGATTGTGATGAGTGTGCGTGTGTGTGTGTGTGTGTGGTATGCAAGAATTCTTTGTTTTCCATTACCTCGACAAACCCTCCGCGCCAATTGTAAGTGGTCGCGTCTGTGAATGTAATTACAAATACGTTAGTTACACATTGAAATAAAATTCAAGAATTTCATCATCATCATAAATAGACAAAGATCTAACATTAAAATTAATATACCCTTTCAGTTTGAGTTGCCATATTTATACATTCTTTGGTTATTCCATTTCTACGGCCCGTTAATGTAACTTTTTCAGCTTCCAATTTCTCAATAAGATCCCGTTGCAAACGAATTGTTCGGTCTCGATCATCGACTTGACTCTATATATATTGTATATTTTTTTAGAATATTTTTCAAAAGTAAAAAAATAAAACAGAAAATCAATAATATATTCAACAAGAAACAATTTCATATTAATTAATGATGATACAACAAATAGTAAGTAAGTAAATACAATTATAAGAAAGAAAAAAAACTATTTAAGCATAAATTTTATGAAAAGAGATCATCTATAGTAACTTTTGAATGATTGATTGATTGTTCGATCATTGAAATGGAAATGATATATAAGTAAGTACTAATACATTTATTAAAGACCATCTAAAAACCATAACTTTAAGAGTGGCACAGCACAAATGGTCAACAAAGTGGACTGACTTTGACTATCTTTGCTTTGTGGTGAATTCAAAAGAATGCATAATTATTCAGATTTAATTGTAGTTGTAGTTAAAATTTTATATTGAATTTCTCAGATGAACAACAAAAATAAAAACGTGCAAATACCTGAAGGTAAACCACCTGTCTTCGAAGATCGGCCAACTCCTTGAGAGGATCGTCAGAGCCGAGAGCCGATGACAAACTCTCCAGATCAAAATCATCGGTCAAGTGTTTGCAATCAATGCCAGCACTGCTACCAGTAAACTGTTGATGGTGTTGGTTTTGTTGGCCACCATCATCATTTTCAAAAGGATTCAATGTCTCCGTCTGCAAAAATTCAATTCAATTTGAAATTAATTTTTCCCCAATAGACTACATATTATACAATATTTCATGAGCTTACCTCTTGTAAAAGTCGTCGCAAACGCAACAATTGTTTCTTAAAATGGAGTACATCTTGTATCATTGCATTCCGAAATGACTTGTCATTTAACATGAGATCGTCCGATGAGCTGTGGATCTCGCAGTGCTTATATTGTTGGTTTCTTGTGGAGCAGCAGGCTGTCGAAGCTCGACTTGCTGAAGCTGAAGCTGATACTGATGTGCGATGCTTGTGAAAACTGTTTGATTTTGAGCTATTGTCGGAATCGACGCCAGTATCCAGACGTGAACGATTGAGCAAGCGAGTGGCACGAGCTGGCAAATTGGCACTAATCCAGAACAAGAACAAGAACATGAACAAAAACGAGAAGAAGAAAAAGAACAAGAACAAGAAATAGTCATCAGTATATACACAATACTATCCAATTTTATTACTCGTACTAGTATTATAGTAACTCATTCTCAAATCATCAACAAAGAGAATGTGCAACCTTGTCTAAGACTTGAACACTTGTTTTATGTTGCTAGAGATCTCTATAACCGTATATGGTGGAATGCTTCATGCAACCCAAACATGTTTTCAGCTTTCAACTTGTCGTTGGTTGCTGTAACTGAATTTTTGTAAGAAATTTTTTTTCTCCGATTTTTCTTTTTCTTTTGCTGTTTGCTGTTTTCTGTTTTCAGTTTTTTCTTCTTTTCCTCTTTGAATGGAATGAGAAAAATCTCCTACAAGCAATGCAGACTAGTTGGAGCTATTGTTGTGGGCTTTACTCACTCACTCACTCACTCACTCACTCACTCACTTACACTACTCACATCAAAAACTGGTTTTGAATTTCACACAAAACATTGACACTTGTGTTGTTGTTGTTGTTGCTGCTGCTGCTGCTGTTGTTGGCTGCGCATGTTTGTTAGTAATCTGATGGTGTTATTGTTGTTGTTATTGGCGAACCGTGGCATGAAAAAGTCAGCAGTGCGAAACATTCAAAGAAGTTAAGACCGAAAGATAAACAGACAGACAGACAAACAGAGAGACAAACACTTGAACTGATTTTGCAAACTTATTTTTCTGCACTTTCAACTTTTTTGGTTATATCTTTAAGCATAAATTATTACATACGTATAAGTACTATTATTGTTAGATGGAGGATCTATCTATTGTTTGTTTGTATGTAAGTAAAGTATTTATTGCACTAATTCCATAATTTCATAATTCAAGAAACATGTCCGTGAAAGTTGAGATCTTGTTTAATACTGTAACGGTTATGTTCTTGTTGATTTTGTTATGATATCGTTATTTATAATTTTTCCCGTTTTCCACTTTTCCACACATAAAAAAAGGTATCTGCTTCCGTCAAAATGAATACAACAACAGAAACACAGAAACAGAAATATGCAACGTCTACTCCATTACCTCCAAGACTCCAAGATACAACTCTCTGACTCTCTCTCACTTTATTCCTTATTCTCAATTTACCCTCGAAAAATACCGTCGCTAAAAACTAGTTGCTGAGAGAGCGTAAGCGATCACTTACTCTCTCATTTTCAAGCTTTCGATTGGATGAGTGTGTTGAGTATGTTGATTTCTTCTTGTGCTCTGATTGAATTGAACTGAAGAGGAATATTTGGAATAGAATCACTTATAACTGATCTTATTGTGTGTTTCACTTATATTGTTTCAAAAACCATGAATTAGAGATGTGACTATCGATTTCTTCTTTATATAAAAAAAAGCTTTAAGTTAAAATTGATTTTTTCTATAACAACAATAACAGTAACTTTGGTAACGTCAATACAAAATAAAAAAAAGACGTAACTATGTTGCGAAATTATTATTACTCACATAACACTTGGTTTTTCCGCCTTCCGCAACTTCTTTGCATTGAGAAGGGAATTCAGTTCCTTCATTACATCGCTGCCTTTGTTTTCAAACTCCAAAAGTAGTTGAGAATCATCGAATTTGTTCAATTCCGAACCACTACGACTTCTAATGGATACTGTGCTACTAGAAACAACAAACAAAAATGGAAGAGAGAGTAAGTAAATCAATCAATCCTGTAACACATTGAGACAAAGTGATGTGTGTATTACCGATCAATAGAATCGATGCTACTATTCACATCGAAATCCATTATAAGATCATCGGAGCAAATGGATTCGCAAGGAGACAGTGTATCCACAGACTCAGTACGTTCCAGATTTATATTCTTTCGTGCAGATGACGGTGTACGTAAACTCAATTCGATTGCTTGCTGCAGTGCAGTGAGTGGTTTCAGTTGACCCTTTTGGGAACGTATTGAGCCTGTTTCCATTAGAGTTGGGGTGTCTGTTTTTTCATTAAACGAAGCAATGCTCATATCGGTGGCTTCTTGTTTGTCGCTGTTGAAGAGCAAAGCTGGTTGATCAGCGATTTCATCATCTATCAAATTGCCACAATCCGAGAATGAGAGTGAATGTGAAGCATGTGTTGGAGTACCCGGTGAAATGGGACTGCCAACTTCCAACTCGGGAGATATTTCATCAATGTCCTTCTCCTGAAGTTCTTCGTTTATTTTGTGTTTCTTTTGCTTAGCTGCAGCCTCATCTGACTCTGATGAACTGACCAAACTATCTGTTGGCGATGTCTCATCTTCCAAAAGACAACCGGTGCTAGCCAAGACCATTTCAGCGAACTTGCTTTCATTTGTGCTAATGCAGTTTGGTCGCTCAGCTTTGCTTGGGTGATTTTGTTCGACTGGTAAGTCTCTCTCAAGTATATGTTCATAACCATTGATGATTTGATGAGTTTCCTCCGATATTGAAGCTGTATAAGAATTTGGGAGATGTCAGAATTGATATAACCATTGCTGTGCCATCCAAATAACTTACAAATTGTGCTAATCTGCATGTCCGTGTTCAGAAGACTGATATCGTCGTCACCGAGTGACATTGGTTCGTCTTTCTCCATAACAAATTTTGATTCTTTTGGCACTTTGTTGCCGTCATCGCTGCTTGTGATACTCATTGTGCTGAAATCCTTTACAGCCAAAGATTCGCCGGCATTATTCCAAGAGGAAATTACAGAGCTGCCAGGTGAAGACGTTTTGCTTGAGCTTATTTGCATGTCCTTGAATCTTTCCTGCATACATCCATGGAAGGTCGAACTTTTCTCTGATGTTGATGAATCTAAGTACAATTTCTCTTCATCAACATTTTCTTCCAATTGATTTTGTTGAGTTTCCTCTTTGTTGTTATCTGTGAATATGGAAAAGTGTGTTGGCAAAACGAATTTATACTAAATATTGTACTATTACCCATATTAACTTGTTTCTGTGCCATGTTGCGCTCGTAAGTTTCACGACTAAGAACTGTGTTTGAGCGAACCAATCCATTCAAAGGCAACGGCAAAGTACGATTACTGTCCGTTGGTAGTTTTGGTAAAGCCAAAGATTCGACAAAAGAATTTGACTCACTGGAAGGCGGGTCATCGGCATCCCGCACTTCGAATGTATGCCTACCACTCATAACCATCTGGAAGTGTCTTGGACGACTGCGACTACGTTTGGGTGAAGTCGAAGAGAAGCCACCACTTGAGCCGGAAGAATCCAATGCCATGTCTATGCTGGCAATTCCTGAATCAGCAGATATCTCACGTGTCCCAGTAAAACCACGTCGTGTGGAATTATTGGCAATCTGCTTTGCACTTTTTTGATCCACATGCCGAACTTTTGATGTGGAATGATGTTGCTTAGCCCTGGCACCACCACAACCACCACCACCACCACCACCACTACTGTTACTATAACTGTTACTCTGACTGGTGCTACATTTCGGCATATCCATAGTGGTAATGAGTGGTACACTGCATTCGGGTGTTGTAGGTGTGGTAGCATTTAAGCTTATTGCCACAGGATATTGTGGTTTTGGCAGACTCATAGTCTGCAGTGTAAATTTCGAAAAAGCTGAAGGGGGTGCACGGGTACTTTGATGAACACTACCAGTGAATTAAGATTTTTATTTAACAATGTAATATTTGAAATATCAATTACTTACATTACATTCGCCTGCATATCAGTGGCGTTTTGTTGTGGCGGCGGTTGGGCAAAAAACTGTCGGCGTTGGTATTCAATGGTCTTGTTTTGATTCAAATTAAATGTTAGTGTCTTTGGATGCGTCTGCTTTGTTGTGCCTTTTGTTTCGTCGCCTTCAAGTGTTCCAACCCGACCGGGACCTGCACTCTTCGAACGACGCTTTACTGTAACAAACATAAATGTAAACAAGACAGAATATTAACTTTGATCCAATGAAAAATTTGTCCATAATCATAGAATTAAAATGTAGTTTATATGGCAGATTTATAAAATACTAGGTACCCGGGACTCTCTTTACCAAAAATTTTGTGGATATTGATTGGTGTGTGATAAAGATGACTTAATTGATTTTAAAATATGTCTCTAGTGCATCTCATTTTGTTTCTGCTATTCCGTTGGGTTTTTTCGAATTCTCTTTTTTCCTAAACCTTCCTCATGAACCACTCCATCCATTGGTGAAAATCGTATGAAAATAAGTTCTGTAGTTTTTGAGTTTATCGCATTCAAACACACAAACAGACAGACGCGGTTTGAGACTTTATTTTATAATATGTATATATTAATCCATTATCAAAACTTATTAACTCTCGAAGGCTTCTATGCATGATATACTACTTATTTGAAATGTCTATGCAATTTGAAAATCTGAAATTGTCATAGACGACTTCGACTACAATGCATTTTGTTAATTTTGGATGGTCTACGTTAAAAATGTGAAAGTTATAGACATTAATATCCAACCAAAATACAGTTTGAAACCGAAGTTACTTTTGGTTTCCTAGTAATCGGAGACCTCTGATTCTAACATATTACGGGTAACTGTTTTAGATATCAACAGGTCGTCTATATTTATTGTAATAAATTATTCAAAAACTGAGAAAATACTTTGCATAAATGCAGATTAGGGTTGTAATGGAGCCATTTGAACGGATGCGGAATCGGACACAGAAGTCCAGAGCTTGACCTCCGTGGAAGTGAAGGTTAACGGAGGCGGAGGCGGATGCGGTGATGATTTGATAAAGAAGAAAATTTAACTATTGGTTATCAAAAGATCCAAATTACATTTAACAAACAACAATTTTGTAGCTTAATGAGCTTCTCACGAGTTTGTAAATGAGACCGGTTCCACTAAACAGTTGCTCACTTGGAACTCCGATCCCCTCGGCACGTTTCTACAATGCGTTTCGCAGATAAGTCAGACGAAAATGAAATGAAAAAAAAAAAACGTAAACACTCCATTAAAAAACTCCGTTAAAAACATATAGAGATGGAAGTGGAGGTAGAATTACGATTTCTTGCGGATGTTTCGGAGGCGGACGTGAATGCTAGTACGGATAAACAAACGGATAGATGATGATTAGTATAAATGGCTGATGACATTAGGTCTGTAACCATATATGTAGTAGTCAATTAGTTTATATTGCATGTCTACCAACTCCAGTTGTTCAGTATCGAAGTGACTTGTGGTTGATACCCAGTCTTGTTCGATTTTTAATGGACCCCAGCTCGCGAGGGCTCTGGGGCTCTGGAAAGTGGCGTGGGATAGACAGATTTCTCTCGTAAATATTGTGGGTTCTCTGATAGACAAACCTATGCGTTACAAACCCAATAATATGTACTACTTCACACTTCTTTGAAAGTTATATTGATTGTAAAAAAGTTTAAAAAATTCAAAAACATTACTTACAGTTGCTAACCAGCACACCACCATTGGGTTTTACAGGAGTTTCCTGAACGTCTGCCACATTATTATTACCCACATTCGCTTCAGTATTATTAAGAGCGGAAGATGGCCTAGTTGTTACATTTCTTCCAAGTTTCTTTGTTAAATCCGCTGCTGCTGCACTCACTTTCTTGAATTGTATTTTGGGTACATCTGCATTTCCGTTGTCATCCTTTGTGATGGTGGTGGTGGTGGTGGTGGTGTTAGTGTTGGTAGATGTATCTATTACAGCTACACCCCGTCGTTCTCTGCTCTCCGATCTTTGCTTATTATTGCATTTATCTGTTTTCTTTTGTTTGTTTTCACCATTTCCATCTAAGAGTTTTTTCAACTTTGTTGGTGTCGTGGAATTGAGTTTCTTACGAAAACCGAAGGACATCGCCGTACCTTTTGTTTGCACACCATCTGTTCCTGTCATAGAGGAAATGGAATGCTTAGCTTTCGCAAGTTTCTTACTTTCAGTTTGTCCCTGAAAAAAAATAGAAAAAAAAAAAAACACAATGAAAAATAATTTAACACAATTACAGTACAAATTATGGAACATTTGAGATATATAGAATTATGGTTGTTGTTGTTATTTGCACAATGAGAATACCATATTTATGTCTTCGACTTCGGCGTCAACTTCTGTTGTGTCTGAAGGCGTTATTAATCCGGATTGAGCACGTTCGTTATCATTTATGAATGCGGTAGCTGTTGCAGTTTGCTCGATATGCGGCAGTGACTCCTCGTATGCTTCTAGATCGATGACGAGGTTATCGCATTCATCCATCTTGTATCTGTATGCCTTATGTGGGTGGTTAGAAGGGGCCGCTCAGAGGGCGAGCCGCCTTTTTTGCGTATTGAATTTTCAATGCCGTTTTTACTGTCACCAGTTAACGCGTTTCTCGAATGAATCACACTCTTCTTACTACATAAGTAAAAGGAATGGGAATGAGAATACTTTTCCTTTTTCCTTTTTCCCTTTTCCTTTTATTTTGTTCCTTATTACGCCACTAAATATTAGAATAATTTGCAATGCAATTTCTTTTAAATCTTTTCATTAAATTTCATGTTCTCCAAGAACCGCTACACTTTCTTAATTTTTTGTTTGTTAAAATATACTTAAGTATTTTTTCCGTTTTTAAATTTAAAATTTTATTCACTTTGGAAAATGAACACGAATTGCTGAAAATTTTCTATAACTTTGATGAGTGTCTCTGTATGTGTGACTGTGTGTGCGTGTGACTGTATGTGTGTGACTGTGTGTGTGTGTGTGTTTATGTGTGGCATGCCGCATGCGCATTGAATTTGAACGGGAAAAGGGGGTTGTTTTTTTGGTTAACAAAGGGCATCTATCTATCAAATGCCTGGGACATTTACCTGTAAGTATAAGTATTTATGCATTTCATCGTTGTTTTGTTCTCTACCATTGTCATCACTATTTAATACTAGTAGAGTGAAATCAGAGTCGCCAAATTGTATCAAATCATTATAGGCCACACTATTGTTGTTTTCATTACTAATCCAATCCATTGAAGTATCTTGCGTTTCATGTTGAACCCTGTTCCAATCAGTCTCATCGATCATAGAAGTGGATAGTGGACTGCACTTGTCATACACTTGATGATATATATCCGCATATGGATCTGCTTCAGTTGATATTCGAAAAGTGCTGTCGTCATATTGTGATATATTTTTGGAAACACAAGCACCCATTGATGATTAACGGTCGTTTTAAATAATTCAATAAAGAATTTCCCATTGATCTACAACAATACAATACAATTTGTATGAATTATTTCGTAAAAAAAATTATGAATTGATTGCAAATAAAATACCTTTGGAAATACATGCAAAATACTATGTAACCCACTAGTTAAGGTGATCAGCATTAAAATCTCATTATCTTATCAGAAGTTTTTCAATTCCCTTTCACTTCACTGATATAATAAACTATAAATGTACATTCTCTGAACAGAACGTGTTTTTCTTAAACTTTTTTTTTTTACCGACTTTATGTCTCTATTTTGGTAAGAACTACATATGCAACACGTATATAGTTGTAAATAATAATATGAACTACTCAACTGTAATTGTTATTTAATACTATACTTATTTATCTTTCTTCATATAGAATGTTAATGACAAAAACATACAAACAAATAACAAACGATCGTACGGAAAAGCTTTGCTCAGAGAAGTGTGACCAAGTTGATTCCATTTGTTGACATTTAAAAGCTTTCAAATATTTTCACTCGTCTATGGCCTCCCTAAAACTTAAAGCTTTTTTGCAAAATGTACTAGCAACTCTGGTAACGCTGAACACATGACCATTAAGAAGCTTTTTGGAAACATGTATTTTTTAACGGAATTTTTTTTTTTAAATACATACTTTGCATTCGTCAAATATGAAAAATAAACAGAAATTCAACTAAGTATGTATTTTTATTCAAAATATAAATCTTGATACGATTTATTCCAACAACAATATACTACATATTATACACATACATACATACATACATTATATTGTCGATCTTCTAATCTAATCTAATGTGGTTTTAATCATTTTCACTTAACAAAAATTATGAACAGCAATTAATTGTCATAAATAATTGCAAATCTATCAAATGTACAAAGTAATTATATGGACTCCTGGTTCATATTCATTTTAAGAAACAAAAATTTTCCAGATTTTTTTAGTAATTAGTGCGGTGCGAATGGAAACAGTCAATAATTTTTTTTTTTTATTAGATATTTTTATCAGCATGTATAATTTCTATAATCCAAAAATAGAGCAAACGTGTGAATTTCATATAGAATTGTCGTCACTCTCTGTCATTGTTTAGTTAATACATTTGTCAATCAATAAATCTCTGTCTCTGTTAGTTGGTTCATGCTAATCAAATTACAATATTTAATAACGAGCAAAGCGTGTTAATCATGTGTGAAAAATTCCTTCATCTAAAAAAACGCACATAACTAATTGACAAACGAACTATTGTTACTAGTATTATTGCTACCTTATTGTATATAAATATATTGGAATGTATTACTTACTTATGTAGTATTGAAAGAATGTAAGTATGTATGTACTAATGTCATATTAATGCCATTCCACCATTGAAAAATACTCTGTGTGATGTTTAGCTATTTTTGATCTTAGAGAAGAACATTTGCTCAAACCATCAAAAAAAAAGAAAATCAAAATCAAAATCCAAATCATTTGGATGATGCGACGAATACAAGATTCGATTCCCCATTGTGCCGCATCGCATTGCTCTTTAACGAATTGATTGTTCTCTCGTCTCGTGATCTTGTGGACACCCTTCTTTCGACAGAAAATGCCATGCACTCACGACTTGCAACTCAGTCGAACTCTTTTGTAATATATAAATTAACTAAATTAAAATATTAAATCAAGCAAATGACCATGGTCAAAAGGTTTAAGACTTGAAGGGTTGCATATGGCATGACAGAAAAAAAAGATACCCATATTTTCCGTCTTCCTCCATTTAAGAATTGTGTCTACAAATTATGTGATCGCATAACAGATGTTAAATGTTGAACCTAAATGAGACAGAAAATTAGTTGGTGAGATAGAAATATATTGGAGAGTTGAAGAGAAACTAAAACGTTGACTCTCTCTCTCTCTCTTTCATTGATACAGAGATACAGAGTCTCTCTTCATGAACCAAGCCGACTAAAACATTGGGTGACTTTTAAGGCAACATAGTAGCAACATGTTGAAAGATACAAATAAATGTTTCTGAATGCGAGAACATGACTAAATTCTATATTGAGCAACATTTGAATCTAAACCGAAACATTATTCCCGATTTCGATAAAGTTATCGCCAATAATATCCTATTTCAATATAACTATGATCACAGATTCACTAATAAAAACACCATGGTGTCTGTGAAACTAGTATGGATAAATTAATAGATACAATATCTAGATACTAGTATATATACATATACATATATGCATAGTTACTAGAAGATTTGAATTGAAAAATTATCGATAGTTCTTCCATCACTACTCAGAAACGCAGAAACGTGCTGTCGCGGACATGAACAAGTTCAAGTTTCTTCTTCTTAGTCTTATTCTTCTTTGTCTGCTCTTGTGTTGTGTTCTTCTTGTCTTCTTGTATCGTGTTGGCTTGTGTTCTTGCGTTCTTGTGTTCTTGTGTTGTGTTGTGTTCTGTCGGTTTTCGCTACTTCATTTTCGGTTCAGTACACAAACTTTTACACACTCATACAAGTGCATGCACACATGCATACATATGCATGCATATGAGATTGATGTGAGTGTACGTTTCTATACAAACAACAAATCGATTGTGTTTTGTGATCGCGGTTTTGACTTCGTTTTGTTGTTATCTTTTCTCCTTTTTTTTCATCATTACGTTGAAGTTTTAGAACTGAAACAAAATTGAAAACAAAAAAACAAATAGAAAATAAAAAAATGTAATTTTTTTTGATGATCGTTACGCTTGCACGGAAAATTTCTGGTGACGTACATATGTTTTTCGGGTGCCACTACGGCCGCCGTCACCGCAACCGTGAATTGCCTGTGCCAAGATTGAAATTCAGTAATTTAGTTTAGTGAAATAATTATTGTATTTTTGTGTGTTGGAAATATTAGTGTTTTTGTTATTCTTCTTTCGGAATTGAAACACACAAAACGGGCGCGACAAAACCTGGCAACATACTATACTACGTGCCAATAATTGTTTTCTTCATATCTTTCGTTCTTTTTTTGGCAATTCCATTTATCCATAGAACAGACGTAATAAATATTTAACTTGAAAAATTAACAGGCCAACACAGACAACAAATCACGAGATTAACATATTTTTTTGTGTTAATATATAAAAATAAATTTAAACAATGTATTTTGTTTCAAAAGAAAAAAATAAATAAAAAAAACCATGTGTTTTAACTTTTTTTTTTTTTTTTTTGTCCATGAAGTGTTTCAATAAATTTTACAATATTTAAATTAACATGACAAAATTATTGGAACTCATGAAAATAAAATATATGTACATAAAAATAAAGAAATTAAACTGTAATTCTTTTTTCTCTGCACACTACTAGTTGAGTGCACGTGTGTGAGAAATTTTTAAAGAAAACCTCTGTGAATTTTCTTAAAATAAAAGAATAAACAAAATTGCAAATACAATAATAAAATTTCTCATTAAAAAATGATTTCTTTAAAAAAATATGCTTGATTAAGAAATCAATCATCAATAATTAAAGCAATAAAAAAGAATATAAAGCAAATCATTTATATTTGTATAGTGTGTGTGTGTGTGTGTGTGTGTGTGTGTGTGCATAGTGTGTGTGTGTTTGTTTGTTCATCTGTGATTTCATTGTGTTCACGTTTACCGGCAATAATAATAATAACAACAACAACAACAACAATGGAAGAAGCAGAAGCAGCAGCAGCAACAGCAATAATAATGAAAACAGCTGTTTCAATATTTATTTACTCATTTATTTAGTCAGATCAAGTGAAATCAAAAGGAACATGCGTTTTGATGATTCTATTGTATGAAAATTGACACCAAAATGTTGTATTTTTATTTGTTATTTTGTTATTATTATTTTCTCAATGATTCAAAATCGGAATTGAAATTTTTCTTTATACTATATACTATATAATGCAAACAATGTGTGTGTGTGTTTTGTTTGTATGTATGTAATTACACCTACTACTTCGAAATCAGTTTATTCAAACTGGGGAAAAACATTCTCCTCTTATCTTTTGTTCTATTATTGTAAATTTTAGAGTATAAGACGAGAGTGTTTCGAGTTTAATCATAGTCCAATGATGTTTGTAACATTAGTATAATGTTTTCACTTTTATGTTATACAATAATATATAAGTATATAGATATACCATATCCATCAGTAATGAACTAAAATTCATTGATTACCCTACCCCACTGACCCTCAGAAATGATCAGCCAAACCCACGAATGAAGCCTGCAAACAGATGAAATGAACATGAGTTTGAAATTGAATATTTAATATGCTAAGTCATTGAAAAGGATTGTATATTTGTGGCAATAAGTCATAGTAGCTTATGGCGAAAATCTATGTTTTGAGATATTGTCCATTTTGTGCAAAGTAATTTCTGTTTGGTTTCATTTCATATTTATAAGTTGCTACACAAAAAAAAAAAATTATAAAAAATAAAATACATGCTAAATAAATTTTGTAAAATATTTTTATAAAAGTAGATTTTACAACCTTTCTAACAAGTATAAATTTTATTTAGTTTATTTATTCCAATAATTGTTTAAAACAATTTGAAAATTGGATTTGTGGAAAAGTCATAGGTGTACGAATGTACAGGTGGTCAGGGTAAACTATATATGACTATGATTCTACTTATACCATATTTTTAGACAATTTTTTAGCCAAAATACGTGTATTGAAGTGGTTAATTGTAATAACGTTCTAACACAATTCACTCAATTTTCGACATAAACCACAGATATAATTGAGGAAAACAAAATCTTCTTTAAATTGATTTGAACTACTGTTGAGAAAAAATAGAATATCCTTACAAGAAATTGAACTATAAACTACACTTTGAATCTTAAAACTTTTGAAACAAAAAACAATCTCTTTTCTATGTAACAATTTTCAAAATTCTCTTTGAATGTTAAAGGTATAAAATTGTCGGTGGAACAGAAGAAGTTAATAGTAAGTAATTTCATTTTATATCTTTCACACTATTGTGGTGAATCACTTTATATTGATGGAAATGATCAGCTTGACGTGTTGCATCGATTATATATTTCTGTGTATTCGTCTGCTTTTATGCATACTCTAGTCACTTAGTTCTTTATATTTGATATAAACTCATTGACAGAGAATGCTTTATTATATTTATGTACATACGACATCTTAACTAAAGTTCTTCGATTACTAGAAGAGATAGACATATACAAATAAAACCATAATAATTCGAAAATCAGTTTATGTAAAGTGTTGCTTTGTACAAATATGTATATATTTTTTATTATATAAAAGCCATATAAGCCTTTGATGGTCTCTATGATTTTTGTATGGGAAATCTTAAGAAATTCAAGTGAATCTTTAAATCTAAAATGTACAAAAACTGGGGTGTGATGAAAGGTATGCGAACTTCGGTTAATCGAATTTAATTTAATGTAATGTAAGTATATTCTATCTTGACTTTGCTGTTGTATTTAGTCACATCATTTCACTTAATTGCGCTCTACCTACTTCCCTCCCTTCTCACGCCCTTCCAATATGAAGTGAGTAAGTGTTAAAATATTCTGTTTGTACTTTGCTCCTATGGCACATTATTACTTTTTAAATAAATATTTATTAATTTTACCATCTGTTGCTTGTTACGCTTCACTTCACTTTAAATTGTTTAATATTGTTTCAACTTATCATCTTCGTCGTTGTCGTTGTCGTCGTTGTCGGCGACGTGCCTCAAACAAAGTTTATTTATCAAAACTGTGAAAGAACAAAGTTCCATTGATTCTCTGAAATACATTTTACAAATGTTTTGTTTTTCGTTTGAATGATAAAATTTCAACCGAATCAGCTAAAATTCAGCATACAACGATATAGAGAATCTACTCGACTCGACTTATCCAATTAAGAAATCAATAATAAACATAAACAATTATTCTATGTTAGACTTTCACTTTTTTTTTCATTTTTTTTTTTTTTATTTTTTTTATTTTCATTGAAATAGTCTGACAAGGCTTAAAAAATGATTAATAAAACGCTTAAAGTGAAATTCAAATCAAATTGCATTCTTGATAAGAACGTCTGAATATTCTGTCCAAATTGCCTCTCTGCACCTCTCTGATCCAACCAAATTTCTATTGACTAACCGACGATCACTTATACTACTTACTTGTCTCAAATAAAAAGCGAAACTTTAAAATCAAGATTATTAAAGATTTATGACTACTGATGTATTTTAATAATTATTATCAAATATGTATTAAATTATTATAAGTTTCCCGGTGTTTCAGACTCGTCAGTATATCATACATGGTTATGAGTATTGTATCTCTAATCCGATCATAATATATGGCACACTTGTGAGTAATTACCCTCGTACATTGTAAATTTTGTTGAAATATTGCTATATATTATTATACATGCATACTCACATATGTATTGGCTCATATAAAAAGACTCCGCGGTTTTTTGATACATTTTCGAACAAAAATTTTCTTTATTCAAAGTCAATTTCAATCAAGTACATATTGACCATTATTATCTATAAACTTTTGCCATTTTCCGGGTAGCTTCATAATTCGATCGGTGTAGAACTTTTGTGGTTTATCAGCGTAATACTTGGCTAAGTTAATTTCAGCGACTCTTCGGTCAGCCAATTTTTTACAATAAAGAGAGTTTTGCAGAGACCGAAACAAATGGTAGTCAGAGGGTGCAAGGTCCGGGCTATACGGTGAATGCATCTAAACTTCCCAACCAAGCTCCGTCAATTTGTTCCGAGTCATCAAAGATGTGTGTGGCCTAGCATTGTCATGATGGAAGACAACTCCCTTTCTGTTGGCCAATTCTGATCGCTCTTTCTTGATTGCTTCATCCAAACGGTCGATTTCTACACAGTAGAGGACCGAATTGACCGTTTCGCCAAGATGCAGCAGCTCATAATAGACAATTACCTTCCAATTTCACCAAACACTCAACATAACCTTGTTTGCCGTCAATTCAGGCTTTGAAGTCGTTTGTGAAAGGTCACCGGCCTTTGCCCATGATCACTTGCATTGGATATTCTCGTATTTAAACAATTTTTCATCGCCCGTAATGATTCACTTCAAAAATGGTTCCATTTTGTTACGTTTCAGCAGCGTTTCACTGATGGCCATTCGGTTAATTAAATTTCTTTAAGTTATTTCATGTGGCACCCAAAAAACGACCTTCTTTGAGTAGCCTGCTCTTTTCAGATGATTCCAAACTGTGATATGGTTGATGTTTAATGCCTCCGCTATCTCCTGACAGCTTCCGTGCCGATATTGCTCCTTTAGTTTCAAAATTTCATCGACTTTTTCAGTAACAGTCCGATCAGTGTGAGGTGCATCTTTTACATCGAAATTTCCGGAATAGAATCGAGCTAACAACTCCTGCGTCCGGCGTTCGCTCACAGCATTCTCACCGTAAACTGCACAAATTTTCGGCTTGTTTTTGCAGTGTTTTTCCATTTTTTATAGTAAAAAGTCATCACATAGTGTATTTCTTCAGATATTTCACTCATATTCAAATCAGTATAACTTTTAACACGAGCAACGAAGCTGTCTTCACAAAAAATGTAGCCTGAAATGTCACCTTTCGTGTTCGTTTGACACGTGTCGTTGATTAGTGTTTCCAGATCTATGGAACCAACACCATCTAGTGGCAAAAAACCGCGGAATCTTTTTATATGACCCAATATATGTATACAGTCAAATTTCCATACCTCAAATTTTCCATAACTCAAACCAAATTGAGTTGCAGCAATATCGTTTAGATCCCAAATTCAATAAAATGTTTCATCCACATCTCGAATATCTCCATAACTCGCACAAAAAACTTAGCACATACAACCTCGAGGCGAATTTTTTGCTTAAGTCTCAGATTATGTTGGACATTATAATTATAATTTAGTTTCTTAATATGAGCAATAGCGACAAAGGCCTTTAGCTCAGGGAGAGAGTTGGGAAGGATTGGAGGAAATTAGAAAAGTGCAGGACCAGACTTGAGCGGGAATCGAACCCGTGACTCTCGGATGTCAGCTTTGCGCACTAACCAATGAGCCAACGACCCAGTCATGACCATTATAAAGCATTAAAGATATTAGAATCTCTTTTCACTGAAACTAACAAAATTCAAGTAAATTTTCATACATAAATTACATACTTAAACAGTAATTAGAAAAGTCGATGTGAGGTAAATAAAAATGTTATTATGTAATTCAATAATTGAACTACATTTCGCCAAAATCCCTTGTATGTATTAATGAATAATTCAAGTTATGGAAGTTTGTTTGTATTTCTCGATCTATACATATTATAAAACAAAGTCCCCAGCTGAATCTGTTTGTCTCAATGCTATGAACTAACAAACTACCTAACGTATTTTCATACAGATTTCACCAATTGACCGAGTGATTCATGAAGAAGGTTTATGAAAATAAAAAATTTCATAAAACCCCAAAGGAACAGCCAAAAAATAATAATCAAAAAGAGTGAGTTATGTAAGTGAGATGCATCTCATCAAATCAGCCAATTAGTATCCATTAATTTTTTTAGGAAAGAGACACTGAATCTAAGAGCAATCCAAATAGGACATCTTTTATTAGTAAGTCCTTTTCTATTTTGTTCTGTTCTGTTCTATCCTTTCCGATCCAATCATATACCTCATATGCAAATGTAAATACCCGAATGTCTCGAATAAGAGCGTTCATACATTTTTCACTAGAAAATTAAATTGCACTCTTCAATGATTTCTAAAGATCAATGATACTATTGTTGTTAGATACACTGCCGATTTTTGGGACCCCAAAATTATCAATGATAAAAGTAACTTTCTTTTAAAATTAATCAATTAATCATACTATTTATTTATATATTTAATAATAGAGAATTACTAATTTTGATTGATTTTGTTTTGTTTTGTTTTTGTTTAACAATATTCTTTATACTTAATATTATTTGTGGAATGGGTTAATTGACATATCAATGGCTTGTCACTTGGGTCTCTGGGCCGCCTGATTAATGAGTTGTTGTGATTGCAATTATCTAATTGCCACATGAGACAGGAAATCAACTTCATACCGAAACAAATAAATGTATCTACATACACAAATATTTTATATAAAAGTACTAGTGAAGAAAAAGAAATTATTATAACTTCGAAATTTTCCTAATAAACCTGTATTTATTTGTAAATTGAAATATTGAATTATTTGAATGAAACAGCAGATTTTTTTGTGGATATCAACATTTATTTATATATTATATAGTTATAATTGATGAGCTTCCAGAGAAATAGAAACAGACACAACAACAAAAACAACAACACTCACTGAACAAAATTACTTAGAACAAAAAAATAATAAATAAAATAAATAATATTTATATTAATTAAATATATTTGAGTTTTTTTAAGTCTTTTTCGTAACAACAAAATCTCTATAACAAAGTATCTACTTACAATTATTTTTTTAGTGATTATTAAAACAAATAATATGAGTCTCAACTAAGATATACGATCGGTCCGTGTCTGGAGACACTAATGAAACCATAAAATCGATCGATTGATCGATCGATCAATCTATATACATACATTTATACTCATACATATGTATATAAATAGACAGACTACTACTATGTATTATAGATACTATTCTATTGTATATCGTAGAAAGAACATTTATCATTTTTGAAGTTTTCAATTTCATTTCTTTTGTAATTTGCACGTTTTATGAGATCTGAGAGAAGTAAATCTTATTTAAATGAGCACAATCTATCTACACTTTGTATATACTATGTACTTACTAATAATAGATAGAACTCATGACTTTTGTTTATAATAAATTTTTAATTTTATATGCTTAATAGAATCATAAAAAGTGTTAATATTTTTATTTTACTAATAACATGAACATCATCTTATTTTTTTTTTTTTTTACTACGAAGAGTCACGCGAAAAATGTGATGTGATAATATGATTTGGATTGCTAATGCATAAATAGAAATCTAATTTGAAATAGAATCAATCAATGAGTTATTGACTTATCTAGCATTATGAATGTCTTTTTTTTTTTTTTTGGCAACATTGACCTTGATATACAATACTATTTAGTAGCCATAAGCCTCCATTTTAAACAATTTGTTTAAATAAAATCCCATATATCATCATATTTGTTTAATTATTATCGATAAAAAATCACAAACACATGTCTTCGCAATCTCTAATCATACTTATTCTCTTATACAACAAAAATAAACCCAATACTAGAAAATAATCCACCCAAAATTTAAGGAAAGTCTTGGCAAAGAACTTTTAATCTTTTTATTTTACGTATTTAATGAGTGAGAGAGGGAGAGAGAGAGAGAGAGAGAGAGAGAGAGACTTGGTTCTGCTAGTATATAGAGTCTGGTAGGTTGGTTTAGTTGGGTTGGGTTGGGTTTTTGGTTGATTGGTTAATTGTTAGACATGATAAATATAATAAGTTGGTACTAAGCATAAGCAAATATAAAACACATATGTAAGTATATTATTTAGCAACCGTAAACAAATAACAGTAAACTTTAAATAATAACAAAATGCTAGCGACCCCTAAGCACGAGACTCAATAATAGAATTTCTATACTTCTGTTTTTGTTCTTTTGTTAAACAACAACAACAGCCAGCAACCATAGAGAATGAATGCAATGAAAAGTTAATAAAAACAAATTCAAACAACAACCGAACGAACGAACGAACGAGAACTCTCCATAGGCACAACAAATCCATCAGCACGACCATCACCACCGATGAGCGAGAGACCCGAATCAAATTTGTCGTTGCTCGTTGGTGTCGGTGTCGTCGTTGTTGCTGTGGTTGTTGTTGTCGGTGTCGTCGTTGTTGCTGTTGCTGTTGTTGTTGTTGTTGTTGTCGTTTATCATCGTTCGTCGTCAATACAATATTTTTAACGTTCTTAGGAGCTGCAGCCGGAGCAGCAGAGTTCGTCGTTGCCGCCTCAAACTACTCGGTCGGCACATAAAATCATTCGTTTCCGCAACAGGTCCGTCCAAACGCGACTCACTTGTCATTGGGTTTGGGTTCAATTCGCGCCATTCGCTTCGATTTGCCTCCGCTATTCCGCTCAAATCGATCGATCGATCCGGTTCAGTTCAGTTCGCTTTGAACTTCAGTTGAATACGGATACGGTTTCGGGTGCGATTTCAATTCGACTCGATTCATCGAATTCACGACTTTATTTTGTGCGTGTGCGTGTGTGTGTGTGTGTGTGTGTGCTTTGATAAAATAAAAAAAAAAAAGTGAGCGTAAAATTAAAATTGAAAACTACTTACATTTTTTGTTTGTAATCATAATTAGAAAGAAATATTTAGTTATTGCAATTGCACTTTTGACAAAGTCTCACCAACTCACCTTGTGCTCTCGATTTCCTTAAAAAATTAAAAATTATTGGAAATTTTTAAATGCAACTCACTCGTATGTTTGTTAAAGTGAATCATCTAAATCAGTTGTGTAGTAACTTAAATATTTTATAAACAAGAAATTCAACTTGATATCTGTAATAATAATCACAGCTTCTCATACAATATTCCAATATTTTGTGTCCTTAAAAGATATTTCTTATAGAAGACATGTAGGAATCTGTAATTAAAAAATCATAAGACAAAAAGATTCCATTGAATATTGAACATATCTTACTACAATATTATAATGAAGGTCAATTGCTTGATTCTTCCATTACGCAAGTGTCGCCCATTTTTCACTTGAAGGGAATAAACTACTTACATATCTGACTTACAGATATCAGTCACACACTCATACACATTCAGATGATACAAGAATGAATGAAACACGCCTCAAGAAGAGGCCATCATCACATCACAAGCCATTACAATAGCTCATCAATTGATCACGAGTCGGTGTCTGTCTGTCATCATCATCATCATCATCATCACAGCAACACAGCATCAAGTCTCGTGATCATGTGCGCCTTTTGGGATGCAATCCAATTCCTTGCTGCCCTTTACCCGCCTTCATTCTCCGATTTGTACAAATCATATGTATGAGATGGGAGTATATTGATATTGGTGTGTATCTGTATCTGTGTCTGTGCCTGCGAAGCGTTGTCAATTTTTTTGTTGTTGCGTGCTTTGCGTGACTTTAATTAAGTAGCGATGCCGTCTTTATTGCTTAATTTATTTATTTGTTTCATCAAATTGTATTGAGAAATGTTACTTGTTGCCATTGCCGTTGCCGTTGCCGTTCCTGTTGCTGTTGTTGTTCCTATCACTATTATTATTGTTATTATTATTAATACTGTTGTTGTTACTGTATCTTTTTGTTGTTTGTTACATGTTTATTAATAATAAAAAACTATTTTGTTTATTCTGCAGTTCAATTAAACGGAACGAACTGAATGCCATACGAAAGCCGGTGGCGCGCTGATTTATTACACAACAATAAATCGATCGAATGCCAATCATCATCATTAAGGAGCATCCAAAGTGGCGAAAGACTTCATTGCAAGTCATCGCATTAAAACTGAAAATATTATTAAATATAAAAATACACAAATAACTAAATATTGTAACAAAATCAATCAAAGGATCAAAGAGCAACGACGAACAATATAAAAATTCAACAAAATGAGTTTCAGCTCTGCAAGTGGACGTGATAATAATGTTCGCAAATTATCATTTCTTGGATTTAATACCAAAAAGAAGGTAAGTCATATGATATGTATAAAGTATGGGTTAAAAAAACATGTTTTGTAAGACTTGTATGTAATATACGTAAGAAACAGATATCTTACATTTCTTACTGCCGTAAATCTTGCGCATGTAATAAACTCCTAAACACTCAAAAACTTACAAAGTATACACAAATAATAACATAATAGTGATGACCACAACTCTGTAACAATTTGTCAGTAGTCGAAATGCCATGAAACAGAATTCCATTTGTCAATGATTTGGGGATTATATTTTAATTTCTTCTATTTATGTCCATTAAATATTTCTTAAATTAGATGTAATGTGTATCATCAAAACCTTCTCCACAAACACCACAAAATCTCGTATGGAAAAGCATAGAAAATATATTTTTCATTCATATTATTCATATTAATATATTTAGTGCAATTGTGGAAAAAAAAATAAAAAAAAAATTGATATCAAATTTGTTAATACAAATTACATAAAAGTATTAAAATTTTTTCTTTATTTTCATTTATTTAATTTTAAAAAATAATTCCTAATTTCATGTTTCTTACAAATTCCTGCAAATTACATGATTTATCCTATGTAAAATACTTGATATAATTTACTTATCTAACATGTAAGATACACGACCGAGTTTCTTACAATAAACTCATATGTATCTACTACTACTATTACTACTGCTACTACACATCATGTTAGATAGACTAGTCAATTAAATCACTTAAAAAACTCATAACAAACAAATTTATATTTGAAATGCGTGAGATTATGAATAACTTTCGATGTGATTGAATTTTGTTTTGATTTCATTCACAATTTCATTTCCATAGTATAGTGTGTCGTTAGAGTAATGTCAAATAATAATTGTATCTGTTTTGTGTGTTATTGATTTTTGTGATTCCGCATGTTGCTCCACAGCAACAGTAATAACAATAACAATAACAACGAAATCAACAATTGAATCAAGTTAGTGACACAAATTGCAAACCGGTTTCATATTTCGTTTCACCAAAATCCATCAATGTACCCTACAACGTATTATACTCTACCTACTCCAATACCAATACCAATACATACCCATTTCCATTAATCGATTCCCTTTGCAACATTTTTAATACAAAATAAAAAAATGATAAATTTTATCAGATAAAAAAAAGAGTAAAAATAACATTACATTCTCATCCCAACCCTTAGTCAGTGAATGTACTCAGTAGTCAACAACTGACAACTGATGCGATATCATCTTAACCAACCATTAACAAAAAAAAAAAAAAAAAAAAAAAAAAAAAAATGAAAATGAAAATGAAAATACTGACAATGTAATATTCAAGGGAATTACACAGACAGATACACGTGGATACTATACACAGATACATATTCATCCAGAAATAGCACTTTTCATTAGTCCCATTAAGTTTAGGCATTCAGGCAGACAAATAACAACAGGCAGGCAGCCTGCCAACTAGGAAACTACTACATATTGTACTATACTACTAGTGTATCTAGTAGATACAAAAAAAAAAAAAAAAACACACACACATAGCGTGCCATTATTTTCAGTACTACTATTCTAGTAAAAGAGCAAGGAAACTTTTACTATACAAAAAAGAAAATATTGTAAAACATTATGAACACAAACGAACAGTAAATCAATAGCCGTGGTCAAGGTCAATTCATTTAGTATTCAATTCTATTCAATTCCATTCTATTCTATTCTAACCTGGGTATATTGGTGGTTTGTTTTGGTTTGGACACAACTAAAGTTCATTGTCTTTTAATCACCGTTCCCTTGAGCCACCATGACAAAGTTGAGTTGATTGGCTTCTTAAATTGTCTAGCCAGCCTGTCAGTCAGTCATCCATTTATCCATGCCTGTTGATTTTCACATTCTTAGAATAATATTATATTATAATTTTTTATTTCAAAAAAATCATAGAAACCAAAAAGTAATAAAGACAACATAATCACAAATGTTTTGCACACATTTGTATATACGAGTAGATATTTTGTTTTGTATATTCCACAAGTGAAAATTTCGTTCGTTTTCTGTCCAAAATAAAAGCTTTTTTGTGCCATACAAGACTCGGCCTTGAGTGGCCTTGGCCATGCATTTTGACGTGCGTACAAATGTCCATGATTTTCTACTTGAAATTAGTATAGTATCTACATACATACATATCAATTGTTTTCTAGGATATACTTACTTACTTACTTACTACAAATAGATAAGTAGATAGCGGGATTTATTATTTACATACAACGAATAATTAAAGCTTTTTTTTTTTTCAATTTCCATTTCCATTTTATCAGTTTTGTAAAGCTTTTGCTGCACAAGCCTCAAGCACAAAGGCTAAACTTTTTTGGACTTGTGCAGAACCTAGTGCAACTTATAATGAATTACACGTGCCTCTCATACATGTAGGCGTATACGTATATGTATTTGTTAGAAATCGAATGAAAAACATTTGTATCGCTAAAAATACAAAATAAACACTTCCTTATTAATTTCAATCAAAATTTATTTGATAGATAATAAGAAAAGAGATTTTGTATCTTATATTAAGTACTTGTGTACATACTTAGTAATAACCTTCACAATATCATTTTGTGTGTCTGTGTCTATATGTGTGTGTGTGTGTGTGTGTGTGTGTGTGTGTGTGTGTGTGTGTGTGTGTGTGTGTGTGAAGCATTCGTAAAGGACACACAAGCAAAAAGCTATAATTGAAGAGGCGTTATACCGGAATCAGCAATCGGCGACCTTGAAAACAGCTGATTCAATTGCGTAGCCCGCACACAGATATGAATATGTAATCGAAAGCTTTTTTACAGCTGTTTTGCTTTCGCAAGGCGAAACACCTTGAACTATGCTACATTTAATGTATCTAAAGTATATTCGACTACGTATGTACGAACGAACATACGTAAAGACTTGTAGCCCTACATAAATACATACTTATGTAGGTAGGCATGTATGTATGTATGAATATATGTACAAACATACTTAGTACTTATACATATGTATGCGTAGATAGGATAGATGTATGGATGAACGAACGAACGGACGGACGGACTGACGACGACACGGTCAAGTTGTGCGCCGACGCAGAATTTTACCAGATGAATTTCGATTCCTTACAATTTGACGCCTTCATCGTTGGCCCTGTTTCATTATGGTTTAGTTCAGTTTGTGGCTGCTGTTACTGCTGCTGCCCGCTGCTAGTACAGTAACCAAAAATCATTTGCTCACTAAAGAGGCTTCCGTTGTCTTAAATACATATTTGTTGGATATAATAAAATTTTGTCTTCCTGCATTAGCTCAAATTGGATTTTGACAAATGACTGATAGATTGATTCGTTAATACAAATTTCTCCATCCAATGCGTGTGTATGTGTGAGAGTGTGTATGTGTGAGCGCGGGTAAAATAATTACGAAAATCAAAAATTAAAGAAAATTTGTATAATTTTTTATTATTACTACGATAAAATCAAAAGGTAAGCTTCAAAGTAACTCACACTCACACAGATTTATAGATACAGGAGACACATACATAAATACACACACACACAATCTTCATACAATAAATATAAAATATTTATACATATTTAATTTATTTACATTTGCACATTATTATTATTATTATGTCGAAACTGAAAACAAAAATTATTGTGAAAGTCAAGCAAGTGGGTACTTTTGTAAAACATACTTTGTATACTACGTATATTGTTTGTAATATAAAATGAAAAAAAAAAAAAAAATCTTGTTGAGAATACTTTCGCTTTCGCTATCGTTTGCCTTTTCATTTCATTTTTGCTATAAGCGGAAATGCTTTGCAAGCGGAAAAAGACCTTGAAAAGTATTCCCGCGCGTCAAATACACACGCACAAACAAAAGCAAAAGCAGCAGCAGCAACAAAAATAACAAATACTTAAGTGACTTCTACGTAACAGTGTAAGTGTGTATGTGTGTTTGTGAGTAGGAGGGAGTATGTGTGTGTGTATCTGTGATACTTGTACTTGTACATGCCGCAAGTGTCCATCCCATTTAACTAAGTTTGTAAAATGAATAGTATTTCACAAATATTTTTTTCTCAATTTTTTCTTCCACGAACTCTGTTCAATTTGTATCTGATACAATAATGAAGCTATAAAATATAGTATATTCAATATTGGTTAATAATTGGCTTTTGTGGGTGTTCATTCAAACATTTACATATGAATGATATCTGTTATTAAATTTATAAAATTATTATTAGAAATAAAAGTCAAACGGAAATGTTTGTCAAAGCTCAATCGATTGATTCTAAAAGGTGCCTCTTATACTTAGTACTTAGTACTATATTTCGTATATAAACTTTGATCCATTATTATTTAACAGTTTTGGGTGTGAAATATTAACTTACATAATCAAAATTTCAACTCCTAAGTTTCTGGGCGTTCATTGCTCTCAATAAAATATTAATTTTTATTATATTACTCTAATGTAATCTGATATGATATGTTATGATTTTGTGGGTGTATCTTTCTCACACTATTAATGACTAATTATTACTTACACAGATTATCAACATAACTCTATCACCATATCACCATATCAACATACATATGAGTATATGATTTATAATGAGTTTTTTCTTCATTTAATAAACCATAAGCCATACATAAGTACGAGTATATCTACTTAGTTTTATCTTATTTTCTTATCTCTCATCCGTGCTGGAAAATATTTCTATTGATAATTTTGTTCTTGGTTAATATATTTTGATATTGATCGTTCATTTGGATCTTGCGCTTATGAAATCTAAATGTGAAATTTCATTTTATTTGTGCCATGACAAGCCCGCGTCACTAATCGAAACTGGTTGCATAAATAAAAAAAAAAAAAAAAACAATAATAATAGCATTGGCGACATCAATCCGATCTACAATATTATAGATACACATATGTCTAAAGAGATAGTGAGAGGGAGAGAGAGTGGGAGTGGGAGGAGGAGGGAAGAGTCAATGTATTAGTTGTTGTGGATGGTCTCATGAGGCAGACAGACTCTGTTGAATGAATGTACGCCACCGCCTTCATCCAAATCATGTGACTGAATGACTTTTTATAGAGTTTTAATTGAAAATAGTTTCATTTTGTCTATTTATATGATGATGCTTCCAGTATTGAAGAGGCAATTGTTGCTATTGTTGTTGTTGTTGTTTTTGTTTTTGGAATGCATTTAAAATCTTTGTATCGCCTTTAAATATAATAGATAATAAATAATTTTTAATTGTTTTCTAATTGAAACTGAGAATGTTTTTTTATTTGCTTTTATTTACTTAAATATTTTTTTTTTTTTTTTTTTTTGTAAATTCCAGACTGGCAATGAAGATCCAGATGAAGTCCTGCTGGATTCGGAAATGGAAAAAGTTTTTGCCGGTCCAAGCACACATAAAGATAAATTCGATGTAACGACTTTTCAGGACACAAACCAGCAACCAATTGGTTCTTTCAAAAAGAACAGCAGTAAGTAGTATTAATACTTAACACTAGTCTATATACATCCAATATGCAATCCAATTGAGTGGAGTGGCTAATTGGTGTTTTTATATTAATTAATGTGTATCACTTAAGATTTTTGAGCAAAAACTTTATCTATCTGTTTGTTTGTGCGCGCATTACATAAAAGCCAATTATTGGATTCAAAATCGAATTACTGGAAGTTAAAAAGCTTTACTGTGAGTAACAAATAGCGTTTGTTTCATCAAAATCGATCCACAGAATCGGTCGAAATTCGTGGATCAAATTATGCATATATGCTTTTGCTGAAAAAGTACTACTACTAAAAAAAAGATTTATTAAATGTAACTTTATTTTAATGTAAATTGAAATCTATAATTGATGGATTTACTAATTCAAACTTAGAAACCTTCAAAAATACCGATGCACCTATAGCCATGTCAGTTGCATTTTTTTCACTTTTTATTTTTTGTAGACTAGTGTAATTGATGATTGATTGATTTGCCATTTGTTAGCGAATTAAATGTTTTGTTTGGAATATTTTTAGTACATCGCACAAACGATTTGAATATAGAAGAGGATTCAGAATACGAAAGCCAAACTGAACCATTGAACAGTCAAAATTGTGATGAAATACCTGAGGACTTTCCATTAGTGTCCGAGCGGGCTGGTCATGGCGATCACTCGGACAACTCAGCTGACGAGAAACACGTGCAATTCGGTGGCAAAAAGAAGTCAGTTATTGTTACACCGCCCAGCCTAGTCTACGACGATCAACCTATCGATCAATTACACGAACGCAAACGTCGCAAGAGTCGTCATCAGTATTACCGGCAACGCAAATTTTCGCATCAAGACAGCGTGGAGGCCAAAAAGACGATCGACGAGAACGGGGATGCAGGAGGACGTAGGATATCGGTGCAACCTGAGGACACAGCGTTGGAGGAAGCAGATCTCAATGAGTTGAGATCACATCGATCGGATGATCCTCGTGCAATGCGGCGTCACAAAATTCATCACTCGACCATTAAAGCACGTGAGCTACCACAAATTAGTGTTTCGACAGCACAAGCTAAGAAAGCTGAGATTGATCGTAGACCTCATGAGGTACTATAGTACATCTAAATACTATTACGTACATATTTCATTAATAAGAATATTTTTCAATTTGTTGATAGACCTTTGTGCAATTAGATGAGCTTACCGGAGTTGGAGATGATCGTGAATGGAAAGAAACCGCTCGCTGGATTAAGTATGAGGAGGATGTGGAGGAAGGTTCAGATCGTTGGGGCAAACCACACGTTGCCTCCTTATCATTTCACTCATTGTTGAATTTACGCCGTTGCTTGGAAACTGGCGTAGTACTGCTTGATTTAAATGAGAAGGATCTACCAGCTGTTGCGTATCGTGTTGTGGAACAGGTAAAGTTATTCCCTTTTTAGTAACTCATTTCTTCAAATACGTACATATAACTAAACTGAACTCAACTGAATTGAATTGAATTGTTTCCAATAGATGGTTGTGGAGGATTTAATTGATGTTAATGACAAACCTGCTATGATGCGTTCTCTGCTACTACGTCATCGTCATGTTAATGAACACCAGACTGGATTTCCATTTACCAAACGAAAGTACAATAGCTACACGAGTCTGCAAGTGAGTTTGAACTAAGATACTAAACCCCAAAATTAATCTCGTATATAACCTAATCTTAATCTAAAGAACTCTGACCTTTCCATGTCATGTATCATACTATTTGTGGATTTTTTTTTTTTATTTTTTTTCTTATATTTTTCAAGTTTCTCTTTATTTTACGAGTATGTTATTTTCTTTTTACTATAGTCGTTTCAAAGTTGTGAATTTTCTTTCAAGGCAACGTCCCAATTTTCTATCTAATTGCACACACATTCGGTACTACTACTTTTGTTCGTTCTAAATATTTCATCATCTGATGATTGATTGATTCATTGATTGATTGATTGATTGATAATATGAAATGAATATATATGGTTGCATATTAACTGATAATTTTTTTTTGCGATAATTTTTACATTTTCTTATTCAATTCGTAATTCGATTCAAATTCATTTTTAAAATTGAACAAAAACACAAAAAAAAAAAAAAAATCATGTTGCACATAATAAGCTACCATGGATTGGAGTTGAACATTGCCAGCCATTACACCAAATACTTCAACAACAACAACAACAACACCAACTTACACAACGAATTCAACTGCAACGCGAATTGCAAATGCAACCAGTTTACAATTTGCCGCGTCGCTCGATTTGTGAGACTTTGAGCGCCCCTTATGATGTTGAGAACCCGCGCCATGGAAGCGAAAGTGGTTCGGCACGCGATAAACGCAGGCATTCAACGATGTCTTACCTTGGTGTAATATATTGTATTTATATTTCGTTTTGTAGTTTTCCCCAATATATTCTTCATTTCTTAATGCCAAGGACAAATTTTATTTTGTTTGGTTTTTCTTAATTTTCTTTTAGAATCTTTATAAAGGTCAGCATAGTTAGATTAGATCTGTTAATATTATATAATCTTAACATAAGTTTACAGTTAATGATAGTTAAATTGATATCAATCCGATGCTTGATCCATTGCCATGTCTATCTATTATTTACTTATTTGAAGTATGAAAGCATGGATGACTCGGGTCAATTCAAACTCCCGCTTGATTTGCATGTTTTTTTTTATTGTAGTTTTACTGATTTTTTATCTTATTGTAAATGATTATTAAAAAAAAATATGGTGGTTTATTTTAATAGAATCTTTCCGGAACTGATGACAAAAAAATTAAAATAATGCCAGCCTGTGAAATTGGCGGCAGCAAACGGAGCAACGATTTAAAAATTGATATGAAGGATGATTTATGCTCATCGTCACAGGAAGACTTGAAAAAGTTACAAAATGACACAATTCTTAAGAGAATTCCGGCCGGAGCAGAGGCAACAACTGTCTTAGTAAGTAGCATCAAATAACACAAGTAAAAAGAATATTAACTTTGGCTATACCCACGTCTCACGTTATATATTCTGATTATTGTTCTAAGTTAATGTTTTGTATGGGAGGTACCCCTCCTAGTGGTCAAAGGGTCTTAAAATTTACATGGTTGGTGGATATGAATTAGATACTTATAGTGTCCAAATTTAAGTTTAATATTACAAAAAACAAAAAAGTTTTTCTAATAAGAACATGACTTTGACATTGAATTTGTAAGGAAGGTACCCCTTCTAGTGGTTCGAGGGTCTTGAAAATTACACATTTGATGGTTTTAGGTCAGACACTTATAGTATATAAATTTCAATTCAATGATGCAAAAAACAAAAAAAAATTTCTAATAAGGACATGAATTTTGAATTTGGGCTTATATGGGAGGTACCGCTCTTAGTGGTCTGAGGGTCTTAAAATTTACACATTTGGTTGTTTTAGGTCAGACACTTATAGTATATAAATTTCAGTTCAATGATACAAAAAACAAAATAGTTTTTCTAATAAGAACATGATTTTAAATCTGAGTTTGTATGGGTGGTACGAGGGGTAGTGGGGAAAAGAATGCTTCAGCTCTCTAGGTCAAAAACTGAAGAACAAGACAGACAGATGCACATAGCTAAATGAAGTCGTCTCGTCGAGCTGATCAAGAATACATATATGTATATACTTTATAGGGCCTCCAAAGTCTCCTTCTGTGTGTTACAAACTTTGTGACTGCGTGAAGAGTATAAATATGTAAATCCAAAGGTAGTCATTTATATGACATAATACAATTGAAATGTTTATACTATTTCTAGGTCGGCGCTGTAGAGTTTCTCGATCAACCCACAATTGCTTTTGTCCGGCTGTCGGAGGGTGTTTTAATGCCATCGATAACTGAAGTGCCAGTACCAGTGAGATTTATGTTTGTGTTACTTGGCCCGAGGAATTTTGACTTGGACTATCATGAAGTTGGTCGATCTATTTCAACACTAATGGCAAACGAGACATTTCATGCCATTGCTTACAAGGCAGACGATCGGAAAGATTTACTTTCGGCCATCAATGAGTTCCTGGACGATTCGATTGTTTTACCACCGGGTAATTGGGATCGTCATGATTTGTTGCCTTTTGAAGAATTGAAAGCGAAAAAGGATTGGATAAGAACACGTAAAATAAAAGCATTGCAAGTAAAACGCGACAGTGGTATGATAAAAATGGGTGCAAAGGAAGAGAAAAAGGTACTATTGGCGAGTAAAATCAATGGAAGCAAGGGTGGCGATGATGGTGGTGGTGGTGGTGGCGGTGGAGATGATGATGATGATGACGATGGCAAAAAGAAGAAACCTAGTCCACTGGAAAAGACTCACCGGCTGTGGGGCGGTTTGCGAAATGATCTCAAACGCCGCATGCCCATGTTTAAGAGTGATATATTCGATGGCATCAATACGGAAACGTTGGCCGCAACAATTTTCATGTATTTTGCATGTCTATCAACGGCCATCACATTTGGTGGTCTGGCATCAGCCAAAACTGACAATTTAATTGGCATACCGGAGACATTGCTCGCCTGCTCAATTACTGGCGTTATTTTCCACATCTTCTCCTGCCAACCTTTGGTCATCATTGGAACTACAGGTCCTTTGCTGCTATTTGACGAGGCGCTTTGTAATTTCTGTATCGAAAACAACTTTAGTTTCCTTGCCGTGCGGGTTTACATTGGCATTTGGTTGGCAGTGATTGCACTGTGTATATCAGCGTTTGAAGGCAGTGTCTATGTGCGATTACTGACACGCTTCACACAGGAGATTTTCTCAGCGCTCATCACACTAATTTACATTGTTGAGACATTGATGAAGTTAATATCAGTGTATCAATTGAATCCTCTATTATCGGACTACAATCTTCCACCGCCGACATTGGAAAATCATCATTTAGACATTGGAAATGTCACCTTCTCGAATTCAACTGATGACTTAAATATCACAGTCATAATTCCACCATCTCACAAGGCACCAATCAATCAACCAAATACGGCACTCTTCTGTACCATACTCACACTATCAACCTTTACAGTGGCATATTATCTAAAATTGTTTCGTAATTCACATTTCCTGGGCCGAAATGCTCGCCGTGCCCTCGGTGATTTTGGAGTGCCTATCTCGATTGCCATCTTTGTTACTGTCAGTTATCTTATACCACAAGTGTACACGGAGAAACTCAGTGTACCCCAGGGTATATCGCCAAGTGATCCGACAAGACGTGGTTGGCTAATTGGCTTCGAACCCATGCACACATGGGTTCCATTTTCCTGTGTTGTGCCAGCGATGCTTGTCTATATACTCATTTTCATGGAATCCCAAATCTCTGAACTGATTGTCGATAAACCAGAGCGTGGTCTCAAAAAAGGATCGGGTCTGCATTGGGATATTGTGTTGCTATGTTTCTTGAATACTTTCTGCGGCTTCTTGGGTATGCCATGGCATTGTGCAGCTACAGTGCGTTCTGTTACACATGTCTCCTCAGTAACTATTATGTCAAGGTAAATAGAAAATATTACAATGAAAAATTTATTATTAATAAATTAATAAAAATGTTTTCCTCTTTTTCCCTCTTTTTTTTTTTTTTTTTTGATATGAAGAACACATGCTCCCGGTGAATCACCAAGAATAATTGATGTAAAGGAACAACGGTTATCTGGTTTCTTTGTAGCACTTATGATTGGGCTGTCGGTTTTAATGCGACCCCTCTTGCGTCTTATACCCCTTGCTGTGCTTTTCGGTGTCTTCCTTTACATGGGTGTAGCGTCCATGAGTGGCGTTCAATTATTTGAAAGGTTAGTAGTAGTAGTAGTACACTACAAATACAATTGTCTAGAAATGCACACATCAAAAATTAACACAATTCTCTTCCCCCATAGAATAAGATTATACTTTGTGCCTGTGAAACATTATCCCCCGACTCCATATGTCAAACGTGTACGTCCCTGGAAAATGCATCTGTTCACCACAATCCAAGTGATGTGTTTGGCCCTACTTTGGACCGTGAAATCCTCCAAATTCTCATTGGCATTCCCCTTCTTTCTAATCATGATGGTACCCATTCGTCAAAAATTAAATGCACTCTATAAACCAGAAGAGTTGCAAGCAGTAAGTTTAAATACTCAAGCATTTCTTCTCTACAAAAAAAAAAACCCATTGATTGAATTACACTTTATTTATTCTAGTTGGATGGTAGTGAACCAAAAACGGATGAAGATGAACCTGATTTCTATGAACAAGCAACGATACCAGCATGAGGATTGACGAGAGAAGTAGTAGATGATTCGCACATGGATTTGCTTATTTTAATATTTATTATTAAGAATTTATCAAATCAAAAGCGGCCACATTATTCTAAAATCACTTGGAGCAATATTTTTATTATAATTTCATAATTGTTACTTAAATTTTAGGCACAAAATGAAAGTATTACAAAAGTATTTTACTACATACATACATACATACAGACATGAAAGTGTACTCGCTGATGGAAGATAGAAAAAAGAACCTGTAAATACACATGATGAATAGGTGGACGGACGGACGGACGGACAGATAAATAAAAGGATTTGTTGATGGATAGAGGGAAGGAAGGAAGGAAGGAAGGAAGAAAGTTGGTTAGTAAATATTAGATTACTTAAATTCACACGATATCAATAGATATGCGTTCCATTTTATTGTATGTACTTATTAAGACGTCACTAGTAAAACATATCGTCACGATAATAATCTTTATAGCTAATATAATATATACTACTATATGTATTATGTATTTCGTGTACAAACTGTTTGAAAAAAAAAAAGAAATATTGAAATAATGTTATGATGATGGTCTGAAACCTTAAACTAATCTGAACAAAATTGAAATTGAAATCGAAGTATGTTTTAATGTGGTGTACATCAATAACAACATACTCATAAACTATTACTATCAGATTGCTTTGTTAATACATAATAGATACATAAATACTTAGATATTATTGTAGATGGGATGGGATGATACATTGCTGGATAGATTAAACACAAACATCGATCATTATTTTGAATACTTGAACAATCTTCATAGTAGCTGTGAAGAGACTATAAAAAAAAAAAACAATTAGGGAATGTTACCAATTGATTGTTAAACAATAGAAAAAGGAAAGGAAATGCTAGGTTGGGGAGCATCGTAAATTTGTTATTCGAAATGAAATGCTGAAACTAAAACTTAAACTAGAATTCAATTCAAAACACATTAACGCTTAGCCAAAAAAAAAAAAAAAAAAGAAAAAAAAATAGAAAAATCAAAGCAAAGAAATAATCCATTTAATTTTCATACATAATTTTTCATTTTACTTTGTATCACTTATTTGTTTTTTAATGAATTTTAGAAATCCTTTCCACTACTTTACTAGAGTAGTGTGTGTATAAATAAATAAAAAAAAGAAAAAAATAAGAACAATTTAATTCTCGGGGATAATCAATCTACTCAATCTGTATAACTGTGTAACTACTACTATTCGACGAGTGAGTGTTTGTTAAAAGGGGGAGATATGGTGTTAGTTAGCTTTAGATCTGGCTGTTTGTACTTAGAACAATTCAATATGAGTGATCGATTGATATCCAACATTATTCGTAGACCAAATTTGTAGTGATATTCAGTGTAAAACACAAACATACTATGACAGTTTTATTTTATTTTATTTTATTTATTATATAAATACTTTACTATATTTTATTTTATTTTTTTTTTTTTTATTATTTAATAAATTCATTTACTCTTTCGTACTCTCTTTATCCTTGTGTATCTACAATATTTTATTAACTTGTTTATTAGAATATATACATTCATACATTCATACTACATGGTGCATGATGGAGGATATGGAAACAACCAACATTTCTAAAATTTCTTTGGATAATATATACTAGTTTCTTTTGCCTTCTAATTTTTTAATCAATCAATCAATATACTTTATTATGCAATCACATTTTATGCTATCATTTTTTCCAAAAAATAAAAATTAATATTAAATATTTTAATTATGTAGTAAATCAATCAACTTGTAAATGAACAACAATTTCTTGTTATATTAGATTTAAGATGTTAAATGTTCTACTAAATAATTGCCAAGTACGATACACTTAAAAAAAGAAAAATTAAAAAAAAAAACAAAAAATACAATTATTTATAATAGAAATAATTAAATAAAAGTTATTCTCTTAACATTATGGATTTCATTTAATGTTGAGCTGAGATTAGTTTGAGTTTCTAATGTTGTGCCGCTTGTCGTATATCCGATTCAGCAGCAACTAATGGGGGCCGCACTTCTATGCCACGTACCGGTTTTCGATCCAAATGATGAATCACTTTATAGACTTCACTTCTATCCAAGTCAATTTTCCTTTCAGGTTTTTGATACTTCATAAAGTTGACTCTATATACAGAAATGTACAAACACAAAAAAAAAAAAAAAGAGAAAACACCAAGTAATGTGACTGTCTTAAGTCTTAAGTTTGTCTTGAACTAAGTGAATACTAAAACTTATGCGGCATAGAGACGGTCAAACACACGATGTGATTTGTCAAACATTGTGTACGTGAGTTGGATCCAACATACAACGAAGTTGGACAAACATTCATTTCAAACATCATATTCATTTCACCAACAATATGATGAGGTTGGACACACCAAGTTTGACCGTGTCTAGGCCGCTTAAGACAATCCACAACCCAGTACATAGTAGTAATACCTTGAGTCATAGCCCAGCAGTGAGCTCTCAAATGTGCATCTGTTTAAAAAACAATCGTGCAATGGATGACATACGATACGATGAATTGTGAGATTGGTGATGATAAATTGTGCATGGAATGAAAAAATGATAATATGTACTTATAGAAAAATAATATAATGATGATGAATTTTGTTGAAAAACATTCGACGATTTGACACTTTTTTTGCATTCCTTTATTATTTATTATTCGTTATAATTTCTTTATTATCATACATCATATCTTAAATGAATCATTTGTACTATATATTGTACAATATAGTAAGTAATATCTAAAATACTTTTCGTTTTGTCAAATCGTGTAATGTTCAATTATCAATATGCATGTAATGGTCCAAAGATTCTAAATACAATGGAATTGCGCTTACCCCAAAGTTGAGCCTGTTATGAGTTCAGCTTGAGCACTGAGCGTTTCCGCAATGAATTCATCGTTATAGGCATCCTTGGGACGGTACCATCGTCTGCCGCCAGGCAAAACAAGCGGTCGTTCAGATGACGGAGTTAAGGGTCCAAAAGCTCGCTTTGAGCGTTTCGGATTCTTTTTACGCCCAAAATGCATTTCGAGTTCCTCAATGACATCGTGTTTCTATGGGGAAATGTAAAAAGCAAATATATTGAGCAGAGTAATGTGAGTAAATTTTCAGTGAAGGTTTGGTTTAATATCGATTACACGATTTGACAAAACGACAAAGATTCGATATATTTTTGGTAACAAAAACTTAAAAAAAATAAAAAAAAATATTTTTCCAATTTTGTTTCGAATTCGAATTCGGGATCAGGATCGGATATGGTTTACAGTTCAAAACGTACAGAGTGCTGTAAGAGAATTAAAAGCAAATCAAAATCAAAGGGTACCTAACTTTCGGATAATTTATTGTTTGAGAGATCTGAAGGAAAAATGGATTTATGGATCAAAAACTAAATTCATACTTACTCGCTCTTTTTTCGAAGTATCAATTGAGGATTGCATTTCTTTATCTTGAGGTTGATTGTCAGAGATTTCTTTGCTACGCGAAATTGTTTCAACTTCCATGTCATTTACATCATTACCTTGATTGCCTAATTCATCTGAATGATGTTCAACAGTCTGTTGTTGTTCCAAATCTGAAGAAGTATCAGAAAGTATGTAATAGAGAAGGAAAAAACAGAAAACATCTATACTTATGTATACCGATTATTGGTTGTTCTCCATTATTTTGATTCTCTTGTGATGCCTCTTGGCTAACTTGGTCATTCGAATCATCGACTTTAATGGGTTCTAATTTGAAAGTTGGCAACAATTCTGCCAATTGTTTAGTGACAGCGTCCAGAGTGGATTTTATGGTTGAGGGAAGCGTTGAGAGTGCAGCCAATTGTTTCTGAACATCAGAAAGTTGTTTTTCTAGTATGAGTTCTTCTTCTGTTTTTTCTATGGTCACCGATGATTTCGAATCAACCTTCGCAATTTCTATTACTTCCAATGTTTTCTCTCCTTCTTCTTCTTCTTCTGCTTCTACCGATTTCTGAGGTTCAACTGGTTCATGACCATTTTCAGTAAGAGATTTCTTTTCATCTTCAATCTCTTTTAGATCCAAGTTATCTGATTGATTTTCTACTTCATTTGCTTTTGTTTCATTGCTGCCATTGCATTCTACGGAAATTTCCTCTAAATTGGGCACCTCACTATCGGTTATTGGGTCAGCTGGGTCTTCTTCTTTTTCTGTTTCTTTTGGTGAATCTGCTAATATTACAGTATCTACTGATGGTGATGAGGACACCACTGGATCCAATTGTTCACTTTCTATTGGAGTTGTTTTCGGTTCAGATTCTGATTCCTTACGTTCAGGCTGCTTATATAATTATAAATTAAAAGTGATGAGACTTTCAAAAGCGTAGACTTACCACTACAGGGGTCTTATCCCTTTCAGATCGAGGAGCAGACTTTACAATCTTAACTTTATAAGCATTTGCTGCACGTCTTTCAGCTTCCAATTGTTGTTTGCTCTTCGGTATAGGTCGATCAGGCTTTTGCAAAAATGTTGACCACTTTCGAATTTCCTGTTCTTTTTCCGCTCTTGTCTTAGTGGCGGCCTCATTTAAGGAACGCAAAACGTCACTGGACATGCAGACACCAGGTTTTGGAAAGATTCTATAAAAATTAACACTAATGTTGACACTTGTCAAAGTCACGGCATAAAACATGCAACCATTTCATATTCAACACGAACCCTAGGACTTGATGATCCTTGAGTACTTCAGTTTCACCAGAAAGTACCGCTGCAATTTCCTCTTCGACCAGCTTTACCTCAGTCCCCTCAGATAGAACCGAGCATGGACGATCAGGCAAATCCGGTATATAGAGATTGTTTCTGAAGTCATCCTCCTCTGAGATAATATCGGACACTGGACTTTTACATTTCTCATCAGTTGAAATTTTCGACAAAAGAGGGATTTCGCTCACACTTGATCTTAAAGGAAATTTTTGTGGTCCACTAATTTCCTCTTCATTTGCATTTTCTCTAAATACTCCGAAATAGAATACATTGCCACAATTTCTAATAATTTGATTGGCTTCATCGTGGCTCAATGGTGATGCTGCTGTATCATTTATTCGTACAATGACATCATCAATTCTAAGGCCCGCATTTTCGGCAATACTGCCTTCGGTGATCTATGTATTTCATACAATTTGAAAATGTTGTTTTTTTTTTTTTTTGTTTGCTTTTTTGTTGATCAAAACAACACCAACAACAACAACAACGAGAAATAACATTATAAACACACACACAACATACAAATGTATAGAGATTTTGATGCAATACAAACGACTGATAATCATGACCTATGGTATCTGTTCTATTAACAATTGAACATTTGAATTGACGCGTGCCAAATGATTAAAAATAGTCAAATTGCCGATAATCTGATATACAAACGCACATTCACATGATGATGATGTACTACTATACATACAACATACAAATCTATGAATATAAAAGACACTCTCCGTTATATATATATTTTTATTTAGTTTAGACTCCATTGTTATTTGAACTAGAGGAACTAATAAATTGGTCTCAAGATCTTCTTAGTTTACACTTTGATTATACAATTCATAGTACTTTTTTATTCTTATTATTATTATTATTATTATTTTGGGAAATAAATAAAATTCATTCATTCACTTTGTATGTATCTAGTTATGTAATATGAATTAGGAATAGGAAACTCAATGAATTAAAAAATTTTTTAGAACAAATATTCAGGAATAGTGACACTTGTTTTAGACACTTGTAACATCCATAAACAAGGTAAATTTTAATAAAAAAAACAAAATCACTTCAAAATTACAGTTTTCTTAAATTTCCACTTCTAACCTTAACAACTGTCAGCGGATAGTCGTAATCTGAACCACCAACTAGGCGGAAGCCCCATGGGACATTATCGAATCGACACATCTTTATATCAATAACCATTTTTAATTTGTGTGTGTTTTATGTTTTATGTCTGAGAATTGATTATTTTCTATTCTTCTTTTTTGATAGATTGATAGACTGATGTCACTGTCAAACTTCCTTCCTCTATATTTTTTATTTTATCTTATTTATCTTCGCAAGGCACTTCAAACCGATTGAACGATTGAACGATTGAATGAATCGTGACCAACTGTTGCTCTTAACTTGGGGTCTGTTTTCTTTTCTGTTTTCAGGTTATCTATTGATCGACGAGAGAAAGCGAGAAAGTGAGAAAGAGCCTTCTTTAATTGATTTTCGATTACAATTCAAATGAATTTTATTTTTATTCATGTTCGATATATTTAAATATATCGATAAGTACACTGAACTGACTTTGCTTGAAGTACAAACGAAATTATAACTAAATTTCTATATGACCAAGTTTTGTATTAAAAATTTCTTTGAAATGCCAATTTATATTTATCGTCGTCACTCATTTAAAATTCTGAATGTACTCGTAATCGAAAGTGACAGTGAATGCATGGTGTACGACAAAAGGTGTCTATATTTAAAAATTGTTGTGAAGTGTTTTGAAGTTGGAAATGCAAATTAGGCGACAGTGTAAACAAATAGATTGTCTCTACTTAACGGTAATCCGATTATATTATTATGTTGTTTACGTTTTGTTAAGAAAGGATTCTAAAAATATAATCATATGTATGTCCTCACATATGGTTAAGTATAAATATGACGCTTGACTCAAATTTTTGTTGCATTCTCTAGAGGACACAAGCCGTAATAGACCACAAGAGAAGAAATATTGTAATTTAAATTATGACGACAAAGTTATCGATACCAAACATCCATTTTCTGCCAACAATGAGAAAGCTACGATGGACTTTGGTATTTCTATTTGCCTTAAACTTGTATGTCGACATTATTTTCAGCACTGGCGTTCAAGCTCAACAGATTCCACCATTCATCAGCAAGAAGTTCTGTGGCAAAGCCCTTACCGAAGCCATTGATTTGGTTTGTGTAAATGGTTTTAATGATAAAGTTCGAGGAGCAAGAATCTCAGCCTTAACTTTGCCTCGAAAACGTAAGAATTTGAATAGAAATAAATTATTTCTCACATTCATTTTCATTTTATCACTTTTATTTACATTATTTGAAGGTAATGATTACGAGAATCCATTGGATAATGAAATCGAGACTGAATTGGCTTTGGCACAACCTCAAGTATTTCCTTATCTAGAATATGAGTTATCACCTTTACTTTCCGGCATCTATAGAAATGACTTTCTCGTTAAGACCTCTCGACGTCTTCGACGCCAGGGTGGCATCTATGATGAATGTTGCCGAAAGTCTTGTACCTATTCCGAATTGGCTGCCTATTGTCGTCAAACCTAGAAGAACTTACTACTTACTACTTATAGTATATTATATTCATTCATATGTATGTCTTTTGAACATGACTTGAAACCCTAAGTATTACTTATAACATTTTTATAAACATAAACGTATTTCTTGATTTAAACTCGCTCGCATCGAATAAACAATCAATACTCCAAAACCCTAATAAGTGAATATGTATGTAAGTAAGTAAGTAAGTAAGTATTTATAAAATCTTTTGAATGAAAGTTATATCTTTATTAATTAGAAGAAGAAAACACACACAGATAATAATTAAAATATATAAATTGAATACAAAATTATATGAAAGATAGAGTTAGGGTTAGTTAAATAATTTTGAATGATGAAATTATCATAGTAGACAGTAGATTTAGGATAAAGGCCATTAACAAGATTAAGATCAAGATCAAGATTTGTGGGTGCAGCGATTCTGTTCTTTTTGGAATGTTCTTTACAATTTACAGTAGGCCATTATGTCACCATAGCTACATTCGTTCTTGCAGCAATCGTGTACTATGCGTCGCTTTGGACGCCATAATTCACCTTCCTGCTGAACGGATCGTTTCCTTCCCATAACGAATCGAGTCTTTGTTATCGAACCGGTATATTCGACTTTTTTAACAAATTGTACTGTAAAATACATAATCAATGGATTGAGAGTTCTTGAGTTCTTATTCGAAATAAATAAAAGTGATTAGATAATGAAATTATTTATTACTTACACTCACGCTTCAATCTCTTACTGAAACCATTACGGCACAAGAGATCGAGAGCTTCGTTTAAGACATCCCCACAAGCTTTCTGGTTGTCCGACATATCATCGGCATTAACACTGGTCATAATCATTAGTAATATACAGCACAAGTTTATGGTTAATTTGAAATTCAAGATCATGGTTTCAAATTATACAACTTGCACACCAGATACTCGAATGAGTCGGCGCCTGTGGTTGTCAGCGCCTTTTATAGTTTTAACAGGAAGATAGAGATTTAAGATTCAGAACTATTTCTTTCTTTCTTTTTTGTTTTTGTTTTTGTTTTTTTTTTTTTGTTTTGTTCTTCTTTTCTTCACTTTGACAAAATGACTTTTGGCTTTTCAAAATGGCAAACGAAAGGAGCCAATAAAACACATTTTAGGATAGGAAATTCCTTTTTAATTGAGAGATAATTAGGGATTTTCTCATTTACTTAACAAAAACACATTGCACTAGGACACCACCACCACCATCATCATTATAAACATATTGACAAACCTGATAAAGAATCTCTTTCTCTGTCAATATCACATGTTATTCTCAAGAGAAATTTTGTTCAAAACATTCCTTTTTGTTTTTTTTTTTTTTTTTTTTGTTTTTGTCCAAATTCAGGAACCCCGAATTTTCACTACCTGAACGATTCAAGAAATCTACATCTACATACTATCAAACTCAAACACAAACAGACAAACTGAAAGATTTGAATGCGTTGTAGTTGTCGTCGTCGTCGTTGTCGTCGTTGTTGTAGTCGTCGTCGTAGGTTGTCATAGTCGTCGTCGTCAACGACGACAACGACGACGCCGACGTCGTCATAGTATGTAGTTCTTTGTCTCTTTAAGAGCCATGAATTCTCGAAATGAATCTTACACAATAACAACCAAGAACACGCTCATTTCACTCGTATAGTAGTAGTTGGTAGATATAAAGCAATTAATAATGCAAAAAGCCGTAGGAGGTAGAAAGGTGAGTGGGATTGAATTGGATTGGATTGGATCCGATCGAAATGGAATGGAACAGAACAGAACATAACAGAACAGAACATTGTACCTCGCAATGGTCCAAACGAAGTATCCAAAAATAAACATCCATAAACAAAAAAGAAACTAATATAAAACGAATTAATTTATATAAATATTTTTGTATAATTTTTTGGTTTTTCTTTTCTTTTCTAATTTTTTTTTTATTTTATTTTTTTTTTTTTTGTTTTTTTTTTTTGTTATATTTTCACTAAATGTTTCCACATACACACACTTATATATATATATATATATAAATAAATAAATATATATATATATATATGTATAGATTGTGTAGTAGAGGTGAATAAGGCCACTGCAGACTCTCACACTTATTTGTGATGTCCATGGATGTTTCATAAATACATATGTACATATATCGATATATGTATGACGAATAAGTAGATGTGTTAAATTTTGATCATAATTCTGTTTTATGCCGAATTCATTCGGGAAACCGAAAGCAAATTAGAATAGATAGAATAGTAGGTCCGAAACACGGAATTTAAAGCAAATTTCTTTGAGAACTTTGCCGTGTCTATCGTCGAGTCGAGGAGTCGCAGTCGCTGTCGCAGTCGCATCAAGTGCGTGTGATCAATTCAAAATTCTTAGTAAGTGAATACTACATAAGTAATGTACGAGTATGTCTGGGAACCGATGAAAAAAGCAAAGTGAATGTTTGTTTGAATCTATAAGTGCGCCAAAATTTACAACAACTTACAACAACAATAAAGCGTATTATTTGAAAAGAAAAAACAAAAAAAAAAAAAAAAAAAAAATGTATAGTAAAAGTTGCAATCACAAAATTTTGAATTCCCAAAAAATGCGTGTCACCTAAATTTCGTGCAGTGATCTATCTATCTATCTATCTATCTAGTCTTTCTTTTGCTTGTAGTATAATATTTTTTTTATATTTGTAAATTATATAGATTTCAATGCCGCCAAGTGATACTATGAGTTCATAAATTGTGCCATACCCATACCCATACCCATTGTAACCCATAACCGTGAAAATATCATATATTATATTGTCCAATACAATAGTTCAGGTATCATTAATCAAGGCAGTCTGTCCAGACAAAAACGGTACGACGACGGCGACGATGACAACGACGACATTGACGTCAAAAATGCCTTCTCCCACAAAAATCGTTCTAGAAATGTTTATCACTTTCTTAACATTATTTATTTTTATGTGTATCTCTACTATATGCATACCTAAGTCCCAAAAGTTTTCAGAAGCAAGCATTTTTCTTCGGTCTTAGAAATTCGTGAATTCGTGAACATCAACGAAGAAATCGAAATGAAACGTAAATCCATCCACCCATCCATCCATCCATCCATCCATCCATCCAACTATTCAACCATCTATACATTTTATTAACAAAACAGAAAGAAAAAAAAAGAAGAAAAAAAATATCTAATTTAATAATGAAATATGTATATAAAATAATAGGAAAATCGGTATTCATTCGTCTTTGTATATACAAAATAGGTGCAAATTAGCAAATTATTCTATTAAGTACGACGAGTAAGTGAGTGAGAGCGTAACAAAAATCTGCATCAAAATGTCCGCCATACAACGTAAATTGGTACACAAGCAATTCAATTCCCCAATGGGTCTTTACTCCCAGGAAAACGTCAATGCGACACTGAATCGCGAACTAAAAGCCTTCGGTGCTGAGGGGTAAGTTGTTTATATTCTATTTAGTTTATTATTACTTATTCATCAGACTAATTAATATATTAAATTTTGAAACACAATTTTTTGGCCAACAAAAATCGTTGATCATTAATTTTGTTTCACCGAACTTTACAAACATATCTTTCACAATTCAATTATGTATTCTATATTATATATACTAATTATTATGTAGATTTTGTATGGGAATTACATACTTTCTCTGGTAATCAGAGAACTTTGACAAAATGTTGGACAAAAACTAAGATCATAGTTTCCAGATGGTCAATGGTCAATGGTCGATGGACAATTCTTCTCATTGTCGCACTGATCATTTTCATACGAGTATATATGTATACATATATAAAGTACAAACACATGGTACTATTTGTTCAAATAATAAGGCAAACTGATTGCAATACCTGTTGTTCATTATATATTGTAGTGTGAAAGGTATAAAAAATATATAGTATATACTTATAACATAAAAAAATTAAAATATTGTTGTTCCTTAACTAACTAAGTGAATGAATCAAGCACAACGATAAACAGTCAGTTAAATAGATAGATATATAGACAGACAGGCATCAACAAACAAACAAACAAACAAACAAACAAATAAATCACATAGACTTCTAAACGGAATGACCGGCTAAGATGACTCATTCTGTGTGTAATTGCCTGCTATTGAAATTGGCATTGTTGGCACTAAATGACAACGACAATTTACTAAAAATACTCACTGACACGAGCAACTTAAAACAATACAATACAATCAGCAACAACAACATCAACAAATTGTCAGCAAATCAAGACAACATCATATAAATACGACGAATAAGTCATACCAGCATAAGTCATACATACAAGATATTCGACTATTAGGCACCCTGCCCATAAAAATATATGTATATATATATATATACATATATATATAAGTTTCACTTCAATGGTCTGTCATTCTTCAATGACAAGAATAATAAAAATATTAAACTATGTATGAGTATCTTGAGGGAATAAACGTTATCAACATACCATATGATAATGTATCATTTAAGATAACAACTGACGAATTTTGGAAAAAAAATGTTGCAATTCCCAGAACCAAAATAAATCCAAATCAAATGACTGGCAGACTCTTTAAATGGAACCGCATTAAATTAGCTTCAACCAAAATAAACAAGTTATTTTTATATGTATTTGTTATTATGAAGTTGATATTTGTAGTTGTCGATAATAAAAACAATATGCTCGTTTCCAAATGCAACAATTGTTTATTTACAATATGAAGATTAGAGTTATATACATATATACATGGTCCATACATTCATATACACATGTGTGACATATTAGGCCTAAAAGAAATACATAATCAGATAAATGTTTATACTTAGTACATCCATTTGTATATTTCTACCAAGTATTTGACAATCATAAAGATCTTTAGGCAGATTTTGTGCACTCTACACTAGTATAATAATAATAATAATAATAATAATAATAATAACAATAACATTTACTCTTAAAGCGTAACGAAAAAAATATACAAATGTATCTACTACACCTATGCACATGCATATGTACTTAAATATCTAAGGTGTTCGTTATACTTGGATTGCTTTATTCTTTTGTTTGCTGACAAAACGCGTATTTGTTTGCAAATCTTATCTTGAGAAAATTCTTAAAAACATTTAACTATATAGTTAAAATATCTAACTAACTATCAAACATAAAGATAGACAGAAAGATACTGTAGATAGATACTTAGATAGAAAGAACTCTTTATTAAAAATACTGCAATCACAATATATACAACATCTATTACATACTACAAATACTTACTAATAGTACAATAGATGCGAATGCATACATACGACTATGTTGTACCTATGTAAGTACATACTTACGTACTTAGATACTAATTGGTATACTTCTCTGTGTCTGTGTGTGTGTGTCTGTGTGTGTGTGTGTGTGTGTGTTATAAAATAAAACTTGAGACTCAAACAACACAAAATGACGTTTTTTTTTTCTTCATCAAAGTAGATTTCAGTCTCTTCTGATTTCTCTTGAACTGTGCACGCATCCGAGTAAAAAATAAAGTTCGCAAAAATAATTGCAAACGTAATTACAGCAACCAAAAAAAAAAAAAAAAATTAAAAACACACAAATTAAAATAAAATAAATTATATAAAAAAAAAAAGTGAATGGTGACAGATAACACAACATAGAACCGAGAAGTTCTTTCCATCTAATACAATTGCCACAAAATATCTAAAGAGTTTTCTGAAGAAAAAAAAAATCTTTAAAGGACTTTAAAACAAATTAATTTAAAATGTAAGAATTCATTTTGGTTATGGATAAAATTCATAAAAAATTAATCACAATGAATTGCAAATGCAAAAAACTTTATAACATAGGTCTTCTAATTTTTTCCAGGAGCCTCATATTTGTCATTCTTTGAAGCTTTTTATTATTACTTACATATGAGTATTGACATGATTAGTATTATTTGGCGAAGTAATGCCTCTATTGGTGGTCCCACCAGGGTTGAAAAAAGAGCCAGTGTAGTCCGGGGATGGTTTTAGTATGTAGGCACTACATGAGACTGTTTGTCTGGTGAATAGTGCATGCTAGTAGTTCGGTCTGCTAGGATCTTTGGATATGATTTACACCTCCTTTATGGACTACATAACAAGCAGTATGATAAGCATTATAGCTATGTATTATATCTCCTTCTAAGTTGACTACCTTTCTAAGTTTTTGAAATATCTCTTATACAATTTCGTCTAATGACATTATGTTCGTATACATTTATTATCATTATTATTAAACACAAACAAATCCAATTATCATATTCATCATATGCATATGGCAAAGAGTCTATCAATTTTTATAGCAGAGGAGCAGAGCATAGATTCGATGACCTCTTCATACTCTTCATATTGATGCTTTAAATTATACGAGTTAATACAAAATATCATTACTTAAAATGTGATCACCTTTTTTATGAAGTTTCTTCTAATGAATGAAAAACGTCTAAACAAAATTTGGATAAGTTTTTCTTATTGGAAGAGGGAATTGCTCAGAGCTACTACTTCATCAATCGATAACAGGGAATAAACAGAATGTACTATATTCTCCAAAAAATAATTTAAAAAAAATATTTTTCTTAATAAATAAACTGACGGAACAAAGAAACACCCCTGTTGACTTTATTATTCTATCCTGTGATAATCATTCTTTTCCCCTTAAATTTGTTTGGAAACTATTGTGTTCTGCGGCGGTATATAAGAATTGATAAGATCAAAATCAACTCTTTTTTTTACCTACTAATAAATAGATATTTTTACTTAGCTTTGATGTTCATAAAGCATACAACAATAAGAGACTTTGAGTCCCCCATTAAGTTCTAAGTATATGGAAATGATGAGAAACATGATTGGACTATATCTGTCCACCTATCTATCTATCTATCTATCAATCTATGCTTAAGCATGTTATATTCTCAGTTTTATAAAATTGTTGAAACGAATGCAACTGATTTGTCAAAACTTGAGTTCTCCGATAACTGGAGATGAAGCACAATCACTATAGTGTTTTGTTTCTGATAATCTAAATTGAAATCAAACAATAATCAAAAACATTGGGGTGTGAAAGATATGCAAGCTTCGGTGAACTAATATTAAATTTTTTGTCTTGTTAAGAATAAAATTTTATTCACGGACACTTTAATTTGATTACATTTTTTCAGGGTTGAGATTGATGAACATCTAACAAAGCCACTTAACTTGACCAACTCAGCTGTGCTGCGTGCCGTTGAAGAGGAAGACCAGAAAACATGTGGTAAGTCAGAAATTTGTTATGATCTAATCGTATGTATCTGTATCTCGTGTTGATCTGATTTGAGAATTGTGTGTGTGTGTGTGTGTGTCGTGACAAATTTTAACCCTTCTTCTTAAGTAGATTAGTTCCCCATGTTACTCCTACTTAGTTGTTAGTTGTTGGTATTCAGTTCACCATATTTTGTTTGTATACGTCAAATGTTCAATGAAAATAGAAAAATAAATTGTATTAAAATAGAAAAAACAAACAAACAAACAATAAAAACACAGAAGATCAATGGCAGCGACCGAGCCGCGCACGCCATCGTCAATTGCTCAGCAAATATCCGCCTCCACAATTACACCAACAACAACTTGAGCAAATCAAAACACAATACTTTAGTCATCAACAGGATGTCACAATTGACCGAGATACTGTGCTGAAGATAAATCGTTTGGCCACACGTAGATATCTACACAATCGTGATCACAGTTGGCCACCAACATCATCAGAGCAGTCAGAGCAAATCACTAGTAATGGAACCAAGGCAAATGTATGCAGATCCCCACATGAGAACGTAATACACTTCAAAGAAGTTGTTTATAAACAGCATGGAATTGACAAAATACGAGACATATTCAATTCTCCTCCAAGAAGTGTAAGGAAACCAGCATCCTCAGCACCTAGGAGTAAAACTCCTATTATAAAATCGTCTGAAGCTTCCATAGACAAATTAAAGTCCCATGATGATGAAGCAGATGTTGAGAATACTCCAAGTTCAAGAGGATTTTCAGCACCTGAAACAAAGGCAGCTGATGTCGATATTGGAATCGTGGCACCAAAGCGTGAATACTATGAACAATTGGCAAAAAATCAAAAGTGGCCTAAGCGTGAAAGCCACTCGCTTGGGCGCTTACAAAGCCGTAATCGAGCTGTTGATTTACCACCACCAAAACCTCGCTCCAGCAGTGTCATGGCTCGTGTCAACACTGGCACCAGGCCAAAATTGCAACGTCCACTAATTAAGCCAGCATCACATATGATGAAAAAGACACAATCACCAACATCACCAATGAAACAAATACCCCACGAGAGTCAACCCACTGCGCTCGTTGACAACCGCACACCAAAGAAAATTGCCAATGAACCAGATTTACAGCAGGGATTCTTTGATAATTTTCCATTGCCTCCGACACCACACCAACATGATGCAATTGCATTAAAAGATTCAAGCCAAAAGCATAAAAAACTGACTGACAAACCGTCCGAGCAGCTGCATAAAGCATCCGAACTGGTTGACAATGACGAGACACCAAAAAGGCAACAGCAAATGTTATTGTCTACACCAAAAAGGCCTGATCAACCGAAACAATCAATACCAGTTACACTAGAACTAGCGAACGATTCGAAACACACTGTTCTCGGCGGCAATCAAGCGGCTAACGATCACTCTAAGGACACCAACTTTGATAGTGTTCAGCGAATCTACGATGACGCCTGCATCTATTTGCGTTCAATTGACTTAGAAGATCAAACCGTGGCCTATATACCGGCAGCAATTACAATTATGCCCTCACCGCCGGACGAAATCATTGAGGACACCCATATACCCACTCATCATGAAGGTGACAGTAAGTTGTTCTCTTCAAAGTCTATTGACAATGCCAAGCCTGAAGATCCTGTTATTGTGAAAACATATTTAACAACAGCACGCGATATAAAACTTCAGCGGCAACCAAGTGTTGTTCAGAAAACAGAAGTACAAACGGATAATTATATCGAAAAGCAACCCAATCTTGTACAAAGTAACAAAGGTCAAGATCGAAATTTGAATATCTCAAAGATTGAAGAGAAATATGCAAATATACAACAATCAATTGCCGAACATCTCAAACAAATCGATGCCTATATGGAACACGCCAAGAAGGCATTAAAGCAGGGCATTGAAGAGCAAGAAAAAGCATTAATCCCAGAATCCTTGCCGGAGCAAACATGGCAAGCAACAAGCCTTTGTACACCTGGTGAAAGTCCCTTGCAGACAATCCTTCGGAAGATCGCAAATGTTGCAAGAAATGAAAAAAACAAAACCAAAAGTATCCCAGAGGATCAAATCAATCAATCATCACATCATCAAAATCCTACTGAAAATATGCCCGTAGTAGAACAAGCACTTTCAGATCTTAAAGATTGTACTGATAGCCTTGCTATTGAATCGAAGTCGTCCCTCTCAAGTGTAAAACCCCTGAAAAGTGAACCAAGTCTAAAACTGTGTATTGACCAAGCACAACATGCTGCTGCGACACTCTGTGCAACTTGTGGCAATTTGGACTCAAAAACACCACAGAATTGGGGTAAGATGACGCCTCAAGACCAATGGCGCATGGAGAATATCCATAATGATCGTTTCGATACTTACATTGCCACATACGAGATACCAAGTCCATATATTTCACGTCAAATATCATGGGAAGATATGTTTCAGAACGAAACAGCAAAACAAAGTCCAAAAATTGAACCAACATCTCCGAAAGATGAAACGAAAAGCCATAAGAATACGCTTGAGATTGTTCACGAGCAGAAACACGTTGCTCCATCATCAGAGGAAGCTCTTCCATTAGAAAAACCAGAAAAAATATTATCAACAGATGCTAACTCAAAGGTTGGAAATCAAAGCAATACGAAAGCAGTATGTAGTACAACTCCAAAATCAAATGAAAATTGTACTATAACAACACATGTACCACAACATGAAGGCCACAATGTTGGATTATTAGTTCATTCTCCAGTACAACGACAAACCATGGAAACAATGTCTAGTCTTGCAGAGAAACAATCACCAAGTAGACTTCAACCAGTTGTAGACTATGTACGTTGTAGCTCTCAGCCACCGCCATTTGAATTCAACAATATGCAACATGGTGAAACAACAGCAGCAACAACTCATCCTCAGTTGCATGGCTCCATTCCCAATTTCATCCCAATAACAGATGCAGCAATTGATCATCATCAAGGCGAACGCCCAATAAATCGTTCCTTCGATAATGTTTCACCACGTCCCTATATTGCTATTGAAGGTACGTGCTAAATGTCTAAATGTCTTTAGATGCAATTACAATAATACAATAATAATAAATATTCGTATATGCATCACTTATCCCTTACCATTTTCTCTTAAACAATAAAATCTAAAAATTTAAATCAAAAATTTAATTATTTCGAAAAATAGAAAAACAAAATGAAAACAAAAATATAAATAAAGAAATTATTAGCCACAATTTGCTACAAAATATCGAATAATGTGTCCATTCGTTCGTCTGTCCCAAGGTAACAACAGCACATTAAGGTTATAAAAATAGAACGCGTCGTTCATACAAATATACATATGTATGTACATACATAAATGTCGTATACACAATATTCATAGGTGTATAAAATGGACAGACAAATGCCATACATATCAAACTTGTCTCCTTCAGCCACAGCCACAGCCACATTCACAGCCACATTCACAGCCATAGTCATAGTCATAGCCACAGCCACAGCCACAGTCTCACCAGTGTGACACAAAGATGTTATTGTTTATGAATTCGCGCAGCAGCTGTTCATGTTCATCATCATGTTCATGATGATGATGTTCATAATGATGTTGATGATGATGATGTGATGCATGCAACAACGAATTCACAAAAAAAAAAAAAAAAAAAAACAAATCCCAACTACTCTAAGTGTCTATAAAAATGAAAAACAAACTCATAATAATAATAATAGTACATATAATGAAATAAATAAATAAACAAAACTATGTAAGTACGTATACGTAATTTTTCATTATTTTAATGAGATACTTTCATTAAAATGTGTGTAGTAGATATTCATATAATATATGTGTGTGTGTGTCTATAAATCCTACACGAGTTGCTAATGATTCTGGCTCGAATGGCTCTGACAAATGCCAAACAACCTTAACCAATTGACAAGAAAGAAAATGAAAAACAATTGCCAGATTTGAAAGGAAGGAAAAAAAAAATAAATGGAAAATTCATAATTAAATAAATTGGAAAAAACTAAAATATTTAAGAATAGTATACTTATAGCGCACCTGTTTTTTTTTTTTTTTTTTTTTTTTTTGTATGAAGAAGAAAAGTTAATGAAAAATTTGCTTGCTACTTCTGTGCAAATTTTGTTGTTGTAGATTGATTCACCACCTTAGGAAAACTTATACATTCCTTTGAGATATATTCATGCATATATTTTTATTATTGTACATGGATGGATCACACTCTATCCTCAGTATATAAGTACATAGTATATAGTACATATGTAGATAAATATGCCCCCACCCAATGCCACCCCCTTACAAATACACATACGTATGTATATATGTATGTATGTATATAATGAAACACACACACATAGTTAGATACATCATACAATTCTCAAAGAAAAAAAAAAAAAAAAAAAAAATAGGAAAAAAAAATAGGAAAAAATAATCAAAATAAAATGTGCGAATGTGATGAAAATAAAAATTTATCTTAGCAAAGTAATTTTCACTGCGAAAATTCAAATAGAAACACATGACTTATACTTAGTCTTATACTGCTACTACTACTGTTAATGTTAATGTGAGAGTGTGTAGTAGTAGTAGTATATCTACTCATATGAGATACAATAATATTTGTCATTAACACACTTAGATTTAGAGGTATGCAGCATACACATATGTATGTATGTATGTATGTATGTATATAAGTATTTAGATACATCCAACCATCCATCCATATATCAATGATGTTTGTCTATAAACATTTTCTAGATACTTTCTGATCTGTTTCTATTTTTTGTTGTTATTATTGTTGTTGCTGTTACTGTTGTTGTTGTCTGTGTTGTTATTGTTGTTGTTTGTGTTAATGATTATACTTAGGTCGGTCGAGTGGCGAAAAATCTTTGCTTTGAAATCGAAAATTTAATCGAAACGACAATTTCAACGAAACGAAACGCGCATAATTTTTAGAATAAAGCAAAAATTATTCAAATTAAATTTAATTGCTTTTTAGATACATTTTTAGAAACAAATTAAAAGAATATTACTTTATAATTAATTACACAAACGACGAATTAATTAAATAATTTTACTAAATAAATAACAAATAAAATTGATTTAAAAATCGAGTTAAAAATAAAATAAAAATAAAAAAAAAAAATTGTGATTAACCTCAATTAAAAAGTTATTTTTTTTTAGAAAAAATTACTATATAATCATCGAATTGAAATACATAAAATACATAAAAAGAAGTTTAATAATATCTTTTAATAAAATTTGAACAAAAAACAGATAAAAAAATATATCTAAAAATGGTTTCTCAGTGGAATTTAATTAATGAAAATTACAACAAATTGGAAGGTAATTTACCACAAATAAAAATGAAGATTTCATTAGATTCATTCTTTCCAAATTTTAATTAAAATTATGCATGCGTATATAGTATACTGTAGTAGTATATTAAGATGTAGTATTTACTTATATAGAACATTTGTATCTTTGAATCTAAATTTATATATTAACTCATCTAGAATGAAGTGTGTATATGTGTATTTATATACATACATACATATTTTTCTAAAGAGATAAACATCTATTTATTATAAGTAGTAGAAGAAAGGTGTTTCCAAGAAGAGATCTTACTTAATTTTGTCAGTAAAAAAGATTGAATGCATATTTTTGCGATATTCTCAATATGATAAATCACATATACTTACTTAGTATATTACTCACATATGGTATATGGGTGGATAGATGGATGAATAACAAAGATATATAATATACTATAGTATGTATCTATGTACGTATATTCTATAATATGTGATGATATCTCATATTGAAAATGAATCAGAATACTTTATTAGTCATTGGAAACTACTAAATTAAATTTCATGATGGATGTTCTACTTATACTAATCCATTTGATTATCACAATGATTGATTGTGATGATGATGATGACGATGATGATGAAATGTGATTTAAATAAATCAATGTTATATTAAATTTACAGGTTATAAGCGTGTTGCTTGGCCACCAGCGTCTGAGGAGCGCATTATAAGAGAATTCACTCCTCAGCCACACTCGCAGAGTCCTGCACCTGGCTATGGCTATGCACCTGCTCAAAACCAACAACAGCAGCAGCAGCAACCACAACATCAAGGATATGGCCAGCCACCTTCAGCTGCACCAGCTCAGGTAATAAATAATATAAATAAATTAATACAATAAATTTAATAAATAATCCTTGACAAAATAAATATATGAAAAAAAAATTATAAGTTGCTGTAAATTTGAAGCATAAATTCCACTTATACTATATTCATGTTCGATATTTCTTATACTTAGTACTGTATATACTATACTATACTATACTATACTATTGTAAATAGCATCATTTGTAAATATTTTCGAAGGTTTCAGCATTCAACTGTAAATATTATAAAAGAAAAAGATTTTTGTAAAAAAAAAAAAAAAAACAAGCTACCCAATTGACTGGCTAAGCATATTGTTTCATAACTTACCATGTTAACGTATTAAATTACAGGGTCCCATTTATAATAACATTTCTAATAACAAACCGTCTGGAAATCAGACACCATCGTATCAAAACTCACAACAACAACAACCAAACTATCAGACTGCACCAAATTACCAGGCACAAGCACAGGCACCGCCACAAGCTCAACACCAACAACACCCACAACAACCTTATCATCAACAACAACAACAACAATACCAAGCTCCCAGACAACAGGAACAAACACCTGAACGTCCCATACAATATACACAAGCTCAGTTCAATAGAACCCCTTCTTATGAACCAGCATATCAAGCACCACCAACACAACAACCAACACAACAACCACAGACCTATCAACAAGCACAGCCTGTAAATCAAGCTCCCGTCCAGGCATATCATGCGTCAAGTACTGGTTGGAAGCCCATTCAGGCACCATCTCCCAAGCAGGAAAGCCAATTTCATGGCAATGTAGGTCAACCACAATCCCAACATTACCCACCACCACCACAACAACAACAACAACAATACCAACAACCAACTCAGGTACTGTCATGGATTGGCAGCCCTTTGGCCCATTGGCCCATAAACCCGTTTCTAACTTCTTAATTCTATAAACTGTTCTGAATTAATGCTTCTCCTCACAAATAACAAATCAAAACAATAGAACAAAAACTTTAGCTTTAACTCTAATCAAAGTCGCTTCAGTTAACATTCTTTATTTTTTATTTCTATTTATCTTTTTTTTTATTACAGCTTCAAAATTCTTAATAGCTTTCAGTTCTAACCCAGTAATACGCCTGCCTTATAACCGACTTTAATATATGTGTAACTCTCTGTTTAATCCTTGGTGATTTGTCTTCTTTCTGTTTTCTTTTTTCACATATTTTCTTGTTTGGACTAAACCCACAAATTTTTTGAAACCTTCACTTTGTCTTGTGTCTGATTCCCAACAACAACCAATCAAATCTATTATTATTATTAAACCTATAAAACCACCAACCACCAACACCATCAACGACATATGAAAATGTAGCAGCATCAAAATTATCAGCCAGGGCCCCAATATCAGCCACAGCCTCAACAAAATTATCAGGCACCGTCTTCGCAATATCATCCTGATCATTATCAGCAGCAACAAGCTCATCCACAACAACAACAACAACATGGTCAACAACAACCAAACTATCAGCAACAACCGCAACAACCACAACAACCTTATTATCAACAACAACAACAGCAGCAGCAACAGCAGCCCCAATGGAACCAACAGCAACAACAACAACCGCAATACCAACCGGCGTATAACGCCCAACCATCTACACAATATAATCCATCATCTGTTCCACAATCAAATTATTCACCACCACAACAGCAACATCAGCAACCACCACCACCATTGCAATATGGACAACAGCCAACTCAAAATAATTTCTATCCACAGACCCAGCAACAGCCACAACAACAGCAACAACCCATTTCGCAAGATCAAATCGATCGTTCGCAGCAACAGTTGCCACAAGATTACCGTGGTGGAAGCCCTGGCATAATAACCTTACGTAAAGAGGCACCAGTCTCTCAGAAACCAAGTCCTGTTTACACATCACAACCAGCAGCCGTTAGCTATCAAGGTTTGTGCAATTACCCATGGACTTAAACAACTTGAATTTTCAATTCTCCTTTTATTTACTGATTTCAATTATAGGAGGCAGCAAATTGCGCGGGGATTTAAAATGGCCACCACCAGAATACAAGGAGGCCGCAGCTCGTGAAAACGAAGAGCGACGCCAATTAGCTTTGGGTCCAGTGTGCAGACCACGAAGGGTCAATCGGGTAAGTAACATACACTTCCTCGTACTCATAATATATTATAATAAAATGAAAATATTTCAAAATATTAACTCTTAATCTCTGTTGTAGGACTATACCCCATTTTTTGCAAAACATGCACTTAATAGCACTTATCCCAGCTACAAGGTACCACCAGGCACCCAACATATGCTGGCTTAAAATGCTAAAGAAAGATCAAAAGGAAACTAAACGAGAGCCCACTTAACGAAATCAGATGCATATAAAAAAAATGTACATAATATATAAATTTACAAAAATACTATAACCTAAAAACGACGATTAAAAACATATACGAAAACTAATCAAATTACTACTAATCAATATACAACAAAACCATATACAATGGTTTGTGTATGTATTTATGTATGTACACAGATAGAGATAAACAGATATACAGACAGACAGATAGACACATACATAAGTATATATAGTTTTTTGTTTAATAATCTATATTATAATTATATAATGAAGAAATCAATCAAATTGAAAAGATCTTAAGGAAATCTCACTCACTCAAATAGTACATCATCAGAGATCAAAAGTTGAGGAACTTAGGATTAAAAATACCTACAAATATATATATTTCATATATCTATCTACACATGTATTGGAGCATACAATACATACATACATACAACATATATATATATACATACAACAATTTGTATGTAAATTTAACATTTTATTAAAACAAAAAATAAAAAAAAAAAAAAATAAAAAAACGAAAGCGAAAAACAAAACAAAACAAATCAAAATGATTTAAAATTTTTATAATTGTTTAAATTTATTAATATTATGATTTATCTATTTAATCGTTTCTTTTTGTTGTTTTATGGTTGTTAACACAGTTATTTGTTAAATGCTTATTGAAAAAAAAAAAAAAAAAATGAACAAAAAAAAAATTTAACTCAAATCATTTATGTATATAAAATACAATTTATATTGGCAAAAAAAAGTATGGTAAAAACATACACACGAGACAGTGACACAACAACTGACACTGATACTACTGACACATAGAGGCAATCATATATTATTATTATTATTATGTATATAGTATATATATATATTATTATTATTAAATACAAGTAAACTTAATGCTGCTTTGTTAAAATTTGTTAAAATCAATCAATTGTAAGAGCAAATTCTTTAAAATCCAATTTATTTGACATTTTTCAAGGCAACATTAACATCTGCCTTTTAAACACAAAAAAAAATATGAGGATGCCAGTTTATGAGAAATGAATAGATGATTTTGGTATTTTAATTAATTTGCTCACTACAATTTTCAATTATGTTAAATTTAATAATTTTATTTATATTTTTTTTTCTTTTTTTTTTCTTATTTATTTGGCATAAATACGTTACGTGTACGTTACGCAGAAACATTAAATTTTATGAATACGACAAGACAAATAAAAACATGTAAAATTTACTTTTCAATAAAAGTTTAAAATCAAATCAAACAAACATTGAAAACCCATTTTGTTTTAATTTTTGTTGAGGGTTGGGTTATACTTACCCTCAATTTAGTGTGTGAATTATAAGAAAAACTATTGGTGTGAATAATAAGAAAAGCTATTATATACTTGTAGTATATAGACAGACAAGGATTATCAGCATTCATTTTAACTTCTTCTAGTACATCATAACATCAGCATATGAATGGTTCACTTGTCAAATCGATGAACTCTACTTTTTGAATTTTATTAAATTTTTATTTTTGTAGTTATAGTAACAATAAATGTATGTATTCCATCTTATATTAGATAAAAGATACATTTCTCATTGTTTATTTCAATTTATAATTTATTCTTCTCAACTTTTTGTTTTATAGTTTTAACCGAATGGGCAATTGAAGCATTCATATGTACGAATATTGGGTTTATTTTGAGTCAAACTCATTTGTGATTGATTGATTGAAATGCTACCGAGACAGACAACATCTATACAAATTGCGTTGTAGAACATCAATGTCAATTACCTATTGGGACAATTTTTGTTTTTTTCTTTTTTTTTTTTAGCATTTTTCAGATTAAGTGATAAGATGATAGATAACCTAATCCTCTTGGATGACGTTCAACTGACTACTACTACTGCTGCTGCTGCTGCCATTGTTCGAATGAATTGTTAAAATAAATATTATATAGTACAACGAATATATGTGAATTTCTATGTTTTTACGAGCCTTTTTCACAATACAATACATAATCGAATCGTATCAGCCATCAATTTCAATTTTATAATATTTGTTTAATTAACGAAATATGCATTACCACAAATGACGTAGTGTTCAATCAAGTTCTAAATATAACATTACTTTGATTTCGATTTTGACTTTGGATTCGATGACATTGAAAAGCTCAGTTACGGGAAGCGTTTAAACTTGGTTCAACCTCCATTTTACTACTGGAACTGCTGGCTGATCCTGCAGATGTTGAGGATTTAGTTTGCGTATGTTCTGATGTATTGGATTTCTTAGCTTTCGCAGCCACAGCGGCATCATCCTTTTCATCATCTTCATCATCATCATCTTCATCGTCATCTTCCTCTTCAATGAGTTTACGCGCCAACTTTACAGCTTCAAATTCTCTGTAATGCGCTTTCCTACGCTGTTCGAACTCCAAGCGACGTTCTATGTATGCAGTATACCAAACCACCAAAAATTTGTATATATGAAAAATAGAAAATAATATGACACCATAATTAGCAAATATAGAAATATGACTCAATTCCATAACACACACACACACACACACACACACACACACACAAACACTTACTTCGCTCCTCTTGGGTTTCTTGAATCTCATCTTCAGATGTTTCATCTTCAATGCTTTGCGATGATTGCTGAGCTATTCGCAATCTGAATGCAATAAAATATTTCTGTTTCGTATTTCATTAATTTCCCAAATAAATAACAAGATCACATACTTTTCAACTAGCAAATCTGTATCAAGCTCATCTCGGTTTTCGTCAAAACCTTCTGTGTAGTTGTATGGCGTTTTGGGTTCATCAATTTTCATATGGCCATAATCTTTGTCAGTTGGATGAAAGGTTTGCAGCACATTTAACTCATCAAATTTTGCACTCTTTCTAAAACTGAATAAAACAAAGGCAACATAAATATAGTACAAATACAAATACAAACACAAACACAAAATTCGACAAAGTTCACGGGCGTATGCCGCCACAATAAAGACCATCTTGCCTCTCTCTTCTATACATACCTTGAACCGGATTTATCAAAACTACGAGAAGTTTTCAAAATGCCTTTGCACGGCAATTGTGGACTTGGATTATTCTGCATATTTGTGGAAGACAGATGGAAACCACAAGCGGTTTATAATTCACGCGATTGCTAAAAATAAATTTAAAATTAGGTATACTTAAGTAGAAAGGAAATAATGCGAATCCAGCATTTCTTGTCGTCGCGAGTCGATTGTTCAGAGTATGATATATATATTTATGTACATTTATTATTTCATTGTGTACAATCCACTTATTTTTTACTTATAAGTTGATATTCATAATATATATACAACAATCTAACACTCACACCGAGGGTCCTTACGTTTCCTCACAGAATACACTCATAGAAATTTCAATAATTTTGTTAAATTGAGCACTTAAATTTTGTGTCATCACAAAGAGGCGTAAGCAGAGTGACCAAACTAACAGCTGACTGAGAAAATACCAAGCTTCCATTTTACCAATTTGAAAAAGCTGGTCACTCTGCATAGGAAAACTTATTTGATGTCGTAAAACTTTTTGCGTTTCCAATAACAAAACTAATAATAATAAATAAGACAAATATTGCAATAATAAAAAAGATTCATCGCATTTGATTGAATGTTATTTTTTTTTTTTTGAGATTATCATAATTAAATAAATATCTCAGCTCAAGCTCAATGACAACAATAACAACAACAACAAAAATCAGCTGTTTTCATCGATTTAGTATACACACAAGCAATAGCAACATATGTACATACATAAATACTTACATACTTATTAAATAAGAGCAACAGAAATATTGTTCTAATCTGTTTGCTCTAGACGCCACTTAAATATTTCTCGTTTCTCGAACAATCGACAAAGAATTTCAATACATACAATAATATTTTATACACAATAGAATATTGTAAATTGTGCAGTGAAAAAAGTTACACAAGAAAAGTGCATCGGATCGGGCGAAGAAATGTTTAACGGTTAGAAAAACATATAAATTTAAGATTTTATCCGCATAATTGGGGCTTTCCCAACAATTCTTCCTCTACCTACTTATGATAATCTGGACTATGAACTAATCTTATAGTTCATACAGCATACAGCAGCATAATAACAAGATGCTAATTATAGTTTGCAGAACGAAAAGGTTATCGGTCTATTGATTAGTTCAAATCGTCGTTTTGGATATTTCCCTTTAGTCTCTTCCCTACCTTTTGCTTGCATCGTAACGGTACAGAAGTCATTTTCATCTTTCATCTACATCTCTACATACATACGTATAACAAAAGCAAGCTATGTGATTTTAAATAAATTAATAAATTCCCGTGTATCTATTATCAAAGACAAAGAAAATCATTATAAAGACTATTCACGTAATCCATCAAACAACGACATTCATATACTTATACTTAAATGACGTGGATGGGCTTAGGAATACTAGCTTCCGGCTATGGTATTTACATAATAATAATAATAATCCAATAGATTCATGTTCTTAAGTTACTCAAATGCAAATTTATATTTAATTGGTTTTTTTTTTTTGTTTTTTTTTTTTTTGACCATTTAGTACTGCAACGACTACTTGGTGGTGACCACCCACCAAATAAAGTTTTGGAAATCAAAAGTGAATCATTGGGCACCCTGCAAGTACTCGCCCGTGATGATGCTATGGTACTGTTCGCACCACCATTCAATGCCAACGACAAACGGGCACTATATGAGATTGTGTTGCAGCGTCCCACTTCCGATTCGAATACGACTTCATTTAGTCTCTACCGCTCACCGGTTCAGCAAGAAGCTGAGGATAAATTCAATGCTTTTCTGCATCGTCTACCTGTTTTTGTGTCTATTGTTAAAGAATATTACAACTTGAATGGATTACAAAAAGTATGCGACACTCTTACTGAGAATCCAGCTTGGTCACTGGCCCATTTGGTTGCTTATTTTAATATGGTGAACTACATAAGCAATCCGAAAATTCTGCAATTCGTTGACTATGCAGATCACGATACCCTCATGTCACCATTTCAGGTAAATCTTTTCATTTCGTTATGATTGAATGAAGTTTTTGTTATTGCCCAAAATAATGTTATCCTTCCTTAGCTTGCAATAAAAATGAATAACTTTGAAATGGTTAAGGCCCTGCAACCATTATGCAAAATGGAGCATCTGGACGTTAACAGCAATTCAGTTTACCATTATGCCGCCAGTACAAGCAAAGAAATTATCAATGTTCGTATAATTTCAGCTATTAGTCGAGTTAATAAGAAGATGTAATTCTTATAATTCCTTTTTGTTTTTAGTTACTTACAGCAAAAAGTACAGTAAATCTTAATCATTGCAATGCAGATGGATACACGCCATTGCACTTGGCTTGCCTCTCAGACAAGCCGGACTGCGTTAAGTCGTTGCTGCTTGCCGGAGCTGATGTAAATCTAAGCGCAAAGAACATAAGTAAATTGTACAAAACATCGACACCCACATCAGTAGCATCATTTCTGAAAACCAATGCCAACAAGCTATACACGCAGGACATGAAATACGGTGGAACTCCTCTGCATTGGTGCTCGTCACGTGAGACTTTGCATGCCCTGATCATGCAAGGCTGTGATGTGAACGCCACCAACTTTGATGGTCTTACTGCCCTTCACGTTATGGTCGCTCGCAATCGATTTGAATGCGTAGTAACATTGTTGGCACATGATGCGGAAATCGATGTGCTTGACAAAGATGGCAATACTCCGCTCCATGTGGCTATTGAGAAAAAATTGGTGCCCATTGTGCAATGTCTTGTTGTTTTCGGATGTGATATAAATGCTAAAAACAAAGACGGAAAGACACCAAGGCATATGGTTGGCAAGGATGCCAGCGGCAGTAAGGAGGATGAAATTCTTTATATACTTCATTCAGTAGGCGCAAAACGTTGCCCAGAAACAAATAAAAGCTGCCCTCCGGGTTGTTCAGCGATGGGTACATACAACGGAATACCACCAGAGGCTCCTGAATATGTTGAGAAACGAGAACATATTGAAAATATGTTGGCAGCCACTAGTCGCCAAGCAGTTGCTGGGATATTTGGTGTTAACGGATTGCCTAACGACAAACCTACTGAGTAAGTTTTAAATTATAAGTGTATGTAAATATACATTTTCAATTTTCAATATTTTTAATACAAATGTCTCTCAGAGTGCCGGTAGTTGTTGATACGGAAAAGGAGCAAAAAGGCCAAAGCATGATGGATGCATTACTTGGCATGTTCACGTCAAAACCCGATTTAAGCAAAGAAAGGGAGAACGAGGAATCTGAGAGACAAAATGCAGGTGCTACTGGCGATAGTGCTTCTGCTGTTGCTAGTCCAGAACATCTGCCTTCGCCGACATCACCGTTTCCAGAGATTTTGGACAAACCCTATGGTCGTGGACGCCTACTTTGCTTGGACGGTGGAGGCATACGTGGACTAGTGCTTGTTCAATTATTGCTTGAAATCGAAAAATTATCTCGAACTCCAATTATTCATATGTTCGATTGGATTGCGGGAACCAGCACAGGCGGCATCTTGGCACTTGGTTTGGGTTGCGGCAAATCAATGAGACAATGCATGGGTCTCTATTTACGTATGAAGGAACAGTGTTTCGTTGGGTCACGCCCCTATCAAAGCGAATTCTTTGAATCCATTCTCAAGGATAACTTGGGAGAATTCACTGTCATGACTGACATCAAACATCCAAAGATAATGGTTACAGGTGTTATGGCAGATCGTAAACCGGTTGACTTACATTTGTTCCGCAATTACACTAGTGCCAGTGACATTCTTGGCATAGTCACTTCTATCAGTGAGTCTTCTTTGAGTTATTATTATTTTTAATGAAACAAATTTTATTTGATTTAATGCATTAAAGGCAATCGAAGAATTCCCCCACCTCCGCCTGAGGAACAACTAGTTTGGCGTGCTGCTCGTGCTACTGGAGCTGCACCATCTTATTTCAGGGCATTCGGTCGTTTTCTAGATGGTGGTTTAATTGCAAACAACCCAACGTTAGACGCCATGACTGAAATACATGAATACAACATGGCACTACACAGCGCTGGTCGTGCAGATGAGGCTATTCCGGTGAGTACATACTTATCCTCTATGCAATTGGATTAATAATTAATAATTCTTCTTAAAAATTTTGTATCATAGGTTTCTGTAGTTGTATCACTTGGAACTGGTCACATACCAGTAGTTGAATTAAAAGATATTGATGTTTTTCGACCAGAAAGTATTTGGGATACAGCAAAACTTGCCTATGGCATATCAACAATTGGTAATTACTTCACTCACACATTTGCCTCAAATCAATAAAAGTAATAAATTTCTATTTAAATTATATAGGAAATCTACTTGTGGACCAAGCAACTTGCTCTGATGGCAGGGTAGTTGATCGAGCTAGGGCCTGGTGCAGTACAATCGGCATACCTTACTATCGATTCAATCCCCAGCTTAGTGAAGATATTGCCATGGATGAGAAAGATGACCAGAAACTCATCAATATGCTATGGCATGCCAAAGCTTATATGCACGCGAATCGAAACAAAATCATCGAAATGATAAATTTATTAAAATAGCGTGTAAGAATGATTTAGACCGAAGCTAAATTAGAATAGGACAAACAAGATAGATTTAGCATAAAAGCAGGGCTTGCACACTTATCCTTCCAATTATTCGCTGTTATATTAATTTTTTTTTTTTACGGTCTAAATCTGAAATAATTCGATACTCTGTTGTGGCCAAGCAGTAAAGGCCCCCTGCCCTGACGAAAACATAGATAAAATTTCTCGTATTTTAAAAACTTACTTTTAATGTTTGTGTGTTTTGTAAATATTTTTTGTTGTTTGTTGGTTTAGTTTCAACAGTTTTCGCTGAAGATCTTTTTTACAAAATAATCATTCCTTAAGCGGAAAAGTGTTGAATTGAGAACCAAATACCTATTAAGATTTACAGCAGAGTTCTTCTTGTTCAGTTTAATAAACAAAAAAAAAAAAAATATAATATAATATTGTGATTATTCTCAAAATACCCTTGAACAATTTACTTATTTATTTTTAAGTTTTCAAACATCTACTATGATATTTGATTTTTATTGCGTTTATTACCATATAAAGTCAGTCTACAAATAAAATACCAAAATACACAAAACGAATACGAAAGATTACGATAAATAAATGACATTAAATCCATAATACTGTGAAGACAATTATTAAGTTGTCGTATTTGAGCGTAATAAAATTTCTCTTAAGATAAATAAAGCAAAAGTATATAATAATATTATAATCGTATGTGGTTGTTGTTGATTGATGATTTGGTTAAGCCATGTCATGTGGAAATGAGTGATGAGTAGTGATACAATAATTTGGCACAAATAAAAATAAGTACATGCATATGGAAATAGTAATGAGCCCGTGCCAGGGCAATCCTAATTAAATCCACTTAATCGAATGCAACTTTACGTGTAAATGAAGTCAGTGAAGATATTTCGCTTGGGTTTGAATCGGAGGGTAGGTTACTGAATTCAATCTCTTCGCTGGCTGCCGATGCGACTATATTCTCGTTGGACTGGGTGGTTTCATCGGATGAGTGCATGGGCCATTGTTTATGGCTGGGAGCGTAGAGAATGAGCAGGGCGAATATGTAAATATTCCACATGCCATAAACGCCCGTCAAAAATGCCGATGTCAGTTGAATTTCTACATCATCATTCCACTTCCAATGGCCTTCAGCCACTTGGCCCATTATGAAGCCTGCCACGGTTAATCCAGCACAAAGTAATGTTGCCAACATTAAAAATTTGAATCTGTAAATTAATCCTAAAACAAATTTGTTGTTGTTGTTGTTTAATATTAATATTATTTATACAATATCAATAATAGATGATTATTACCTTCATAGTGTAGCCGACGTGCCTGAGACATGGATGGAAGTGAAGTGCGCTTGTCTCCAATGTTCTTAAATACTTTCCAGACCATAAAGCACAAGAATAGAAAATAGATTGCGGCAGAAATTCCAGCCAACACAATGAAACTCATGGCTACTTTTGCCCCCAAAGGAGTTGTCCAAATGGAGTAAAAGGGATTCCGTAACTGCACTCCACGCTCGCATATATCGAATATAAACAATGACAGACAACCTACAACGACCGCAGACAAATGTTTCCAATATCGCGATCGAATTGAATACTTATTGGGAGCATCCTGGATCAGCATATGTTCACCAGCAAAAACCAACCAGAAAGACAAAAGCATAGCATAGAAAATACCTTGCCTTATATCACTCAGAAGTAACATGTATGGCATTTCCATGGTAAGAGTCAAGAACTCCAATGGCAAGTTAAGGAATGTTAAGGCGCCGCCAAGGTATATTAACATGTATTCAAGTAAAGCAGGTGAACGTTGCAACAAGTGAACACGGTGCCAAAACCAAATCATAATTGCCACCACAAATGGAAACAAGAGTGTCTTCAAAATCAACCACACTTTTGTGAATCCTCCATTCTGATGTATTGCAGTTAAAGTGAGATCATGCATGTGTCCAATATTGAGATTCATTTCCATTTTCGTATCAATCGGAAAACGTAAATTGAGCAAGTAATAGTCATGATGAAGGGCACCCAGTTCAAAGAGGGGAATCATATCGCATGAATAGAGCGTCTCTATTTGACTTGTATGCGTGGGATGGCAGTCAAGGTATCGCTGTTCCAAGGAATGTGCATACAACTTCCAGTCGCTGTCCGGATCACCTTTATTCCGATATCCCAAACGCATATCAACGGTCAGCTGTAATCCAGTTGGTGGCTCAACAAGTGAACCATCTGATCCATATGCAATATCCACTTGTAGTACACCAATTAAATTCTGTTGCCAACGCGAATAGTCCAACACTCTATCTTCGCGGGGAAGTGGCATTTGAAATATGTATACAATCTCGTTCGCCATCTTAGCATAATCCTGTTCAATCTCCTCTTGGCCTATGGAAGCACACCTGCCCTCGCCGCGAGAGTATAACCAGAATGTGGTGTCATTATGTCTGCCCCAGGCATCTTTGCATACCATACCTAAGATATTTTGATGACCAGCTGGAAGTGGCGCCATCAGACCACCCAGCAAGAAGCAAAGCACTTGACATATCAACAGTAACGTTACCAAAACACCCAATTTTCTCCCACTCAAGTTCTCTAGAATTGTTCCCGACATTATTATCAAACACACACTCACACACACACGCACATACACACTGAATAAGAATTTATTTATGTGTCCTTTTTATTTCCAATAATAATAAAAATAAAATCGGCTGCTGAAAGTGCAACAAAAAATGCACTACTCGAAAGAGATGAGCGACTCGCCTCCAAAACAAAGCAATTACTGTAAAACTCCAAACGAACACATCACTGACAGCGTCTTCTTCAGTGTTAACCAACACTGAAAAATGGTTTTGTCGCAGCCTTGCAAAGTACTGCTAACTGTTTCATGGTATCGTTTCACAACCAAATGTATCGTGTTTGTTTTCGGTCGAATAGTGTTATTGTGTGTTATTATTATGGTATAGTTTCCAAGAATTTGATCGCACTTTACAGATAGATACCTTCTACAACGTCCATTTGTTCCATTTTATCGTGGTGGTGCATAGATTACGGTATTTATATATTTTGTAGTAGGTGTGCGTGTGCATTATGTATCTTGAGCACCAAATTCTGGGGCCCACAGAGACATTGAGATTTAAAAACAATACATCAAAACAAACACAAAGCAACACACAAAAAAAATAACATAAATAACTACAATAATAAGAAAAAAAAAATCAATCAAACCCAAAATAATAATGGCTGATTCCGGTGTGGATACAAGCAATAGCAATGATAGCAATGATGGTGTTGTGCCAGTTGGTGGAATTAAATTCGGAATGGACATAAAAACTCCGCCCCCGGTTATGCCACCTACACCGACATCATCACCAAATACACACGGTGAATGGCCAGCGAATATCAATCCGAGCGCATTCCAGCTCAATGAACACTTTGCATTGCCTCACCTTCCGCCACTGCCCCTGAATGCAGACTATTTATTACATTCAGCATCTACTCTGCCTTCAGGTGGGGGTTTTAAAATGCGACCCCGCAATATGCGCCAACAGCGTGTTCACTTCAGTTATGGCAGCATATTAGCAGAATCAAAGGGTCGGAAACTTCGAACGGCCGCATCTACCTGCAACATTGAGCTACTAACGCGTATTTTGGAATCTGGTGCTGATCCCAATGCCGCCGACGAATACAAAAGAAGCCCCCTTCATTTGGCCGCTTGTCGTGGCTACATACCAATAGTCCAGCAGCTGCTTAAGTTTGGTGCCAATCCGAACGTTGTGGATTCGCTGGGAAACACTCCACTTCATCTAGCTGTCATTTCCGCGAGTTCCAATAATTTCAACATTGTCGTCCGTATTTTACTGCAAGGAGGCGCCAGCGTGCATATGTTCGATCGTAGTGGCAAATCGCCACTAGAACTAGCCGAGGCTAAGTTACGCTTACTTCGGAGTCGGTATGACAATCATCCAAATACACCCGAAACGGCAAGAATTCTCGAAGACATGTGTATGCTAACGTCGTTTATACTACGTTACATGGTTAAACAGCAACGTGAACTCGAGGATCTTTCTGCTCTCGAAGAACGCCTGCAAAACTTAAGCACCGGCGAGTATCAAGAACAAGTAGTATCTCAGACAGCAGATGAGCTGCTAGCCAGTGTAGAGCGTCTTTCCATAAACAATAAGTAAACTGGCTACACCAGTTTGCCAGCTAACATGTAAGTTCCCCACCCCCATTAGAATCTTTCAAAAATTAAATTCAAATTAGGTGTGGTCGAAAGTAACTAACAGAGTCTGTCTTTGGGTTACAGGTTCATATTTGATTGCTGTTTACTGGCACTGGCACTGACACTGACACTGGTAATGAGCAATTGCCAACGACAAAGCGCTCAATTACAAATGCGGCGGCGTCGGCAGCTACTCGACCATCTTTGGCTTCAATCCAATCAAATCAAATCAAATAGAGTAAAAGGCGATCTTTAATTTTGTAATTGTTAAGTATTTCATTTTTAAGAATTATAATTATTACGTGTAGACATTTCAATACGAGACCGACCATAATGATGAAGAAGATGATGATGATGATGATCATGATGATCATGTTCTGCATTAGATCACATCATGAGGAATCGAACAGAATTCGCATGTATTTGTAATTTAATGTTAAGATATGTGTTTAGAGAGCCAAACAAATAAATACAACAATATGTGACTTCTTACAAACAAAAATCCGAACGATTCTCTGAAGTTCTCAATTTCAATTTATACAAAATATAAGATTTTACTAGAAAATTAATTACTACGAGTAGAAAGAATAGAATTATGAAAATCAAATCAAATTACAGAAAAAATCAACGCAGTGGCCATCATTTTTTCTGTCTTTTGATAAACAGTACAATTTAAATTTACAGAAAAAATATTTACAGTTAATAGAAAATATTATGACATGCCACAATAAATTTGAAAATAATGGTTGGCGTCAGGTAAGTCATACTTTCTATCTTTCTATGAAAGATAGAATTGTTTTTTTTTTTTTTTTTTTTCTTTTTTGTTTGTGTTCTATTATATTAAACAATAAGTAAGGAAACCAACAGGAATTTTCATTAAGTGATATGATTTATGAATGGTCAGTGCAAAACGCAAAAATGCCGTCTGATTTTGGAACTTTTGTTGCCTACATAATGCTATTTATACTCACATGGTATACCATCTTGTGGGTTGCGCGATTTGTGCTATCAATAGTCTGGCCAATCTTTATTATTTCATCGGCCATAGTAAGTATTCATCACCATCTTAATATAGGAAGTGTTAACTCCAGTCTGACTGCGACTCTTTCTTATTCTTTACAAGATCATTATTCGATTTCTAAGAACTTTTGAGCCTGAAGATTTAACGGATATGTTAACAAAATCCATAACTGTGCTCGCGGACATGATGGTAAGTGGTTAACACTACTTAGTTTAATTTAAATAAATTACAAAACACAATTCGCTCGTTATTTTGCCATTGGAATATTGAAATGTGTAGAAGATTGAATACAGGAGATCGAATACAAAATAATAGATTAGATTTGAATGGATTATGAAAGGGAAGGAGCTAGTCACCTCAGTGACTCTGTATTGTAAAAAAAAGTCACTCTTTTGATATTCTAGTAATTGTTTGGAATTTCAGCATACAATTTGTTTCTTCTACATAATGATTGGCTAAATATTGGTATCTGGTACAAATTATTAGACTATCGTAGCTCTTCTTCATTATGTAACCTACGTGCATTGATTGTTGAGACATAAATAATATACAAATACTGTAAGCATATAATTAGTATCCCGAGAAGAATCAATATAGCCATGTCAATCTGTTTGTACCCATATATCCAATAGTTCAAAAGTCTTTTGTTCATATTTGACTTAGCCTAGGGACCTAGCAGACAGTGCCCATCCCCCCCTATTAGTTTTAAGTTCCCTTTATATTTCTATTCATTCTACGTTACCATTCTATGAGTCCTTAGTTTATGATGCTTTCTAAAAATATCATTCTCTATGTCTTTTTGAGAAATATTCATCATTTATAAACTCACCTCATTTGAAGGTTTCTTTTAAAATTGATTGACATCGATTGAACTTCTTTATGAATCATGAAATATATGAAAATCGGTAAATCCGAGTATAGAGGGGGATTCACTTGATTTTGTCTTTAGATATCATTAAGTGCATTTTGTTTATGGGTAAATGAATGGAATTATCTTTAATTAAACTTTATAATAATTTCAACTATTACATTTTATGGTTATATACCATTATCATAAGAGTTAATGGTATGGAAGACATTTGTAGTTATAATAATTCTTAAAATTTTTTTATATATGAATGTAAATATTTATATATATGTATATATAATTTTTTTTTTTTTTTTTGGTATTAATAATCTTTTTTTTTTCATCAAATACGAGTAGTTGTAACTTATGTGGTTTATCTAAAATTCAATAATTTTTTTTTTTTTTTTTTTTTAATTTAGTCCGGGAATGTTAAATAGAGAAAAAAAATTAAACGATGTTGCTTAGATAAAAAGGAGGAGAAAATGTGATAACATAAACTAGATTGCATCGAAACTAGTAAACGATCGTAATAAATATTAAAAAAAAAAAACAACAAATTTAAAAATTAGAATCCAGAGGAATTACTCCATTGATCCATATTGCACTTTCTTTATTTTGAAATATCTGAAAGTAGAATTAAAAGACAATTATAAAATAGGTACTTCTTCAGTTTAAGTATGAGTTTCTGCGTGTTTCTTACCGCCATCCTCCATATCCGGATATGGTTATCAGAACAGCAATGGCCAATGCTGTGCCCACAGCCAAGGGTGCTGTTTCATCTCGATAGGAGCCTGTGGCACTGCAGTGAAATGCTGGTCCCCAATTGCCGGTTTCCTTGAACATAAAGCTCTGCATGTGCAGATCACGCAGATAAAGACGCGCAATATGTCCCGATTGATCACCTGAATCGATTGGTGCATACATAACTACCGTTTGTTCCTTATCGCACACATATGATTTGCCCACGGGAGTGGGGAAATACATGGGGGTGTGTGATGGCGAGGTTAGCCTAACATCCAATCCAGGTCTATCTGGATGTTCGAAAAGGCCGTTTGAAGATGAGTATGTTAACTCAAATAGATTTATGTACCATCCTTCGCCTCCCGAACTCTAAATTGAGTACATATTAGGATAATTTTAGACTGATGATGACCTTTGACTTTTATGTATATCACAAATACACATTTCACTGACAAGAGAAAGGGTCTTTTTACTACTCACCTTTTTAAAAGTCATTGTGAGTTTAAATCCTTTAAAGTCCAATGTCAATATTTCGAAATTGGATTCAACACATTCCCCGTACATCTGTGGGTTATCCGGCAGATATAAATCAGCCTCGACATCTTCATTTAGTTTGTTCCGATACTTTATACTGATCAAACCATCAACTTGCATCAGAATGCATGTAATACCATTTGTGGCATTAAATCGGTAGATTGATGTGGTCGCATCGTGATTTATTGACGACGCCTAATAATAATGGAATTGTATAGAATAGCATCATCGAATGAATGATATAATCAGACATTTATTATTGATAGAATGTTATGTACTTACCGAAGGTGATTTGGTTGTATATTTAGTGACTCTTGGTGTCTTTGTTGTAAATGCGCTCAGTTGAAGACCATTGACTGAGTTGCTGACTGAAAAAAATAATTATTGTATAATAAGTAGAACCAAGGGAAATGGAAATGGGAAATAGTTATGACGTTAGAGAATTAGTGAGTGAAATGAGACACTCGTACGTATTCGTAAAAGGGTATTTACTTAATTACACATTTTCATGTGAATATTGATTTTTCAACCCAAACAAACAAAATTCAAGAGTCATAATTTCTATTTCTATTTAGAAGGAATTTAATAAACAAAATTTATAGGGGGACGACTCCATGATAATATGTATGTACTTACATGTCAGCGAACAAAGAACTAACGTTGTTACAAATATATTATTAAATTTCGATAACCAACCGAACTCCGATTGACTTGGGGAATAATATGTTCTGCGTTTAAAACTTGTTGGCAAAAGATTTTCAAACATTTTCAATAAAAATTAATTTAAAAATATTAACTACTAATAATTTTCTATATATATATATATACAATATATAGTTAAATATATTATGCACTTTAAACTATTGGACACTTTATAATGTGAACTTTTTGTGTGTGTCTTTGTCTTTGTCCCTGATCCTGAATGAATTTTGACTTCATACAATTTGCAATCAAATAAAAATGAGGTCGATTTTAAGGACACCTAAAACTGTCATGCACCAGATGATGAATCAAAAGAGAAGACTTTGGTCTTATGACCAATTGACTTCTTACTTTTGCCTTATACTTTAGTAGTATGGTAGAATATATTTAAGAGGATTGACCGTGTATGCTATGGTTAAGATGGTTATTATGAGAATCCTATTATGCGCATGCCTTAATTTAGATTTATGTACAGATACGAGTATGGTAGAGTTTATGTGGGTATGTATTCATTCATTCCATGGTTAGTTAATATGTATATGAATGTGTACATATATATATCTTATTATTGTAAATATAAGTATGTATACCCGTGTGTTATGTACAAAAGATACAATTGAAAACTTACCGGATACTTATTTCATATAAATTTTATTACTTGCAGTTAAAGACTATTTCAAAATCATTCGAAATCGCCTTAAGTATGTTCAAATAAATTCCGGTCACACTTTGTTTTGTCAACTTTGTTTCAAATGTCAAAATTTTCCAAAAACTCGAAATTCTAAAAGATAAAAAGCTACCAATCAAATTTCAAAAATAACAAAGATGCCAGTGGCAGTGCACTTGGTGGAAGTCCTAACGCTAATAACACTTCTGGCAATATTAACGGGTCTCTCCATATTAGTTGTTGTCCTTCAGCGAACCATGTCTTTGACCATACTATTTTTAAAAGTAAGTTTAACAAATGGAATTTAAGGAGTATGTACTACTTTACTAATAATTTTCCCCGTAATTCTAGCCGGCATCAAATGTCGCTGACATTATTCTTAGACTCGGAGAGAAACTCATAATCGGAGCACTTTTTTGTACCATGAAAATGATAGACATAGTTGGTAATGCCATGAAATGATGAGAAGTTCGTTGCTGGAGGGTACTGCATTTTTTTTTTTGAATTTAGTATGGAATTTTGATAAGTTTGGAATAAAATTTTGATATACAACAAAATAATAATAAATCTTTAATATGTGAAGTGTGACGTCGTGACACATTTTATAAAAAAAAAAAAAAAAAAAAATTGCGGTTGTTTTGTTACTATTATAAATAATTCAATTCTATGACGGACACCTGTGGCCATTGTGACAGTTGTTTTCTCTCTATCTCTCTGTCAGGAAAAACAAGGAGAGTTTGGATCAAGAGAGGGATCAACATGCGCCTGCGTTACAAATGTCAACCCTTGAAGAACTTTGACGTTTCGAATGAGTTCATTTTCTTGAATAAAGCGAATGCATTTAGTACTCAGTCAGTGTAGAGAAAATGATGATAAGTTAAAAGTTTATTATAATAAGATATTTTGGTTAAATTATGTTAGTTATAATCTATTGAAAAAGAAAGGACTGTGGTGGGATTATACGCATGTTATATTGAATCGTATTGAATTCCTCCGCCAATGGCGAAAATCATGGGCACCCTTACGGGTTTGTGTTCCAGAATTTGCTTCATAATATATTGTTTATTTTTGTTCTGGCCCAATTGTGCCAACGTAGTCCTCGCCGAAAGAATTAACTACAATGTGTAAGTGCACCAACACCACCACCACCACCACATAATCTTCTGTTTATTCAATTAAGAATGTATTGAAACATAGAATAATTTAATTTTATAAATAGGGTTCACTCATGGGCTGATAAACTTGGCATGGAACTATTCCATTTGGGTGATTTTATAACGAGGCGAAAAGAAGTTAAGGAGGTAAGATGCGAGCGAACATGTAAATCGGTTAATGGAGCATGCTTAATCGATTTTTCATAATTTATGTTTATATTTTAAAATGAATTCAGTGGAGTCACATTGTCTCGCATTGATTTTAAAAGGGGAATATTTTTAGGTTTAAAATCAATAATGAATGAATGCATGATTCAATTTTTTGTATTGCAGAGCTTCAAAGAAATGAAACTGGTTTCGAGATCTCCGACTTCAGTTCTTGAAAATATGGCAAAAGAAATTGAAATGATGATGGAACTAAAGATTAGCGCTGTTCGAGTAAGTACTGAATGTCGTATGATCAAGTACTCGATAAATATTAAGTGATGTGATTTGATGATTTTAGCGTATTATGGATACTGCGGAAAATACAGCGTTATCTCATCAGAACGAAAAGGGCGATAAGTTCTTTTCGTACTACAATGCAAAAGAAATGTTGGAGCCAAATGAACCAATACCAACCCAGGCTCCAAGGGAATTAGATGATGCTGGCGAGCCAAAGGTGTTTGTTCAACCCAAAGAGATTGTGCTAACAAAGAAGGCAGAATTTTTCAATATTCCTGTCAATTTAAGCGTTAGCTCCGTACACGTCCCCATAAATATATTCGATCGAGGTTTGGAATTACATACATACATCTTTCAATTTCATAAAAATTTTGGATTTCGATATCACATTAATTAATACTTATTTATATTCAATTTAATAATCAATTAATTAATTTTTCCTACTCTCTTTATTCACTACCCTACTATCTACACACAAAATACTTGGGTAACTCGTACATTATTTATTCGATATTTGAAAAATTGGACATGAATTTGATTGAAAAAAACAAAAAAAAAAAACAAAATGTGAGAACAGCTTCGGACGTCATAAAGGCGATTCAATGGTCAGAAAACTTGGATCAGATATTTCGTGATAATATCAAAAACGATCCGACGTTATCGTGGCAATTTTTTGGCAGTTCGACTGGTTTTATGCGTCAATTCCCTGCAGCTAAGTGGAAAACACAACCAGTTGATCTCTACGACTGTCGGCTGCGTTCCTGGTACATGGAAGCGGCGACAAGTCCGAAGGACGTTGTCATCTTAATGGATGGCTCTGGTTCTATGTTGGGACAGAGGCTAGATATCGCAAAGCATGTTGTAAACACAATTCTCGATACCCTGGGTACAAATGACTTTGTGAACATCTTTACCTTTGACGAGGAAGTTAGATCTGTTGTTGGATGTTTCGAGGACACACTAATTCAAGTATATTGACATTTTTTATTTTCTAAATTGCAACAAAAACAAACAAAAAACACAATTCTATTCTATTCTATTCTATTCTACAATTTTACAATTTAAGTTCCTTGAACACAAATTAAAAACTGATAATGCCAGAGGCCTCTTACAGGGAACTGGTACTATCAATTAATATACATAGTATGTATATATAGTAAATGTGTTTAAGGAATGCAAAGTTAAAGATCTTATTTTAACTTGGTTTTTTTTTTTACTTGTTTTCTTTTTTATATTTTTTTATGTTATAAGTATTTTATTTTATATATTTATTTATATATGTATGTATATATTTTTATATTTTCTTTAATATTCACAATTACACACTCGCATATACACAAAATTCTCACAACATTATTCATTGAATAAGGCAAATCTCGGAAACATCAGAGAACTCAAAGAAGGGATTGAATCGTTTAAACCCAAATCGATTGCCAATTTTACTGCTGCACTCACAAAAGCGTTCGATGTTTTGGAAGAGACCAAGTCCAGTGCCCGTGGGGCTCAATGTAATCAGGCAATAATGATAATCAGTGACGGAGCACCCATGAACTATAAGGAAATTTTTGAACAATACAATTGGCAGAACTTACCATTTAAACCAGTACGGGTTTTTACATATTTAATTGGCAAAGAAGTAGCCGATGTCAGGGACATTAAGTGGATGGCATGTGCCAATCAGGGTTACTACGTTCATCTTAGCGATACAGCCGAAGTCCGGGAAATGGTACTCAATTATATTCCAGTTATGGCAAGACCATTGGTTTTGGGTAAACATGACCATCCCGTTGTTTGGACACAAGTTTATGCAGATGTCGAAGTACAGTATAACAAACTGAACAATCCAAGAACTATGTCTTTATTACAATTTGCTTATATTTCCATCAATTAGGACACTAAGATATCCGATTGGCTGTGGGAAATGAAACAAAGCGAAGATCAACGTGAAGACGTCTTAGAATACCGACGCATAAGTGATCGAATGTTGGAACCGGATGAAGTAAGACGTCGCGAATACAGACGAATGAAACAGGTATAAATATTTTGTCAAATTTCAACATAATTTTTCTATTACATATATTAATTATTATTACTATAACATTTTCAGACATGGAATCAGCCTGTGGAATCCGAGGCGTATCAATTTATGACAACTGTCTCGATGCCGGTCTACGATCGACGAGAGAATGCTGTAAGTTCCAATCAAAGTATATAAGAATCTTAAATATTGAAAAGCAACTGAGCACAGCAAAATTTTGAAAATACATAATTGATAAAAAAAAGAGGTTTATGATTTTCTTATTTTAAGGATTATAATTTTTCAAAAATGAAATGAAAAAGAAATACCAAAAAAATACAAGATCTTTGGTCTTTCCAAAGACTATATACACTTCACACAAGTTAGTTCAATCTATGTACATATTTATATACCTACAAAGTTCATCACCGCGTCTGTCTGTCTGTTTAACTGTCTGAACTCGATAAACTCAAACACTAGCCAACGAAATTGCATACGGTTTTCACCAATGGACGGATTGATTCATAAGGAAGGATTAGGAAAATTCAAAAAACCCAAAGGAACATCCGAAAAATCTAAAAAAAAAACAAAAAAGTGAGGTGTCCAAGTGAAAGCTTAGTCAGATATTCTAAAATCAATCAAGTTGTCTTTGTCAAACATTCATCAGGTCAATCAATCAATATCCACTAACTTCTTGGGTAGAAGTGACAGGACAACATCTGTCCGGGTATCTAGTGTAGGCTAAAATGAGAATATGTCTTCGACTTATAGAAACAGACAGTGGTCGAAAATTACTTCGCAGTGGGGTTTGGATATAGAAAATGACTGAACGTAGAGAGAAAGAAAAAATCATTTCCCCAAAAAAATATTTGAGAGATCCAGATTGATAAGGTTCCGATTGCTCTATAAAATAAACAATAGTTAAGATATATTGTAGTACTAAGTGTGAAGTGTATAAAAACAGAAACATTTCTAATATACTAATATTTTATGCGTTATAACACACAATCACACCTAATTAAAACAAACCAAACCAAACCAGAATATCACCGAAGAGGTTTTAATTAATGAAGCACTCTGGGAATTGCAAACACGTGAGGTATAACAACAACTACGAGTTCTACTTCTAATCTAATTTTGTCCGCAAAAAATTAAATTTTTAAAAAATATAAAGTAAACATTTTGTTATACTTTGCACTACATAAAACCATAAAAAAACATGTACCTATTTATTTATTACTACAATACTATATTCATAGCATAGTGCCAAAGATCTAGCGTATCTGAATATTATATTCATACAATATATTGTTCGAATACTTAGTTCGCTCAAATATGTTAGACTTATAAATCGTATAATTTTCCTTTAAAAAAAAAAAAAAAACCAAAAACCAAAAACCAAAATGTATTTAAAATGTCAGTTAAAGAGTTCAAGTCGAATACAACCATAGTATATTAATTACTTACAATAGAATTATATTATATACAAACCTATATAAACATAAATATACTAAAATACATCACACACATTGTTTGTTGGATTTCCAGTTGGTATATATTTGGAATCATTCCTCAATAATTTTTTGTTGTTGTCAACATTTAGGATATCCCAGTTTTATATCTAATCATTACAAAAGAATTCCCAAAATAAAACCAATAAACATTTCTGAATATAGTACAACTAACCTATAATCATAGAATTACAAGATCGTCTAATTAAAAAAAAAACATGAGTTTACACACTTAGTACAGATCCGAGTTCCCAAAGATTTTGCATAATTCCATTATATGCAAATGTATGTGAATAATAAATTTTCACAACTTTCTACTATTGTCTACAATTGTTTCCAGTTATTAACGACGATTGACAGATTCTTTTTGTAACCCATTTTCAGAAGCGTCTTTATTCATAAGCTTCTTTGCCTTATACAACTCAACCTAATATTAAGTCTTTTATTCTAATTATATACAACTTAATATTTAAAATCTTTTTATAATAAACACTTTCATACTTTTGATACATCCATCCATTCATCCATCTATCCATCCATCCATCCATATACATACATAATTATATACATAGAATTATATTAAAGAAAAAATAAAGGAAAATCATATTAATCGATAAAGAAATTTATGTACCAAAGAGGGTATACACATATAAGTTTATATGACTAATGGAAGGATGAGAGTTAGATCCTACAACATATTCATTCTTAAAATCATAAATTCTTTTTTATCCGAATAAAGCCTCCCCACAAATTTCAAATAGATATACGTATTACATAGTACATGTAACCATCAAATCTCACAGGCGGGGCAACCGGTGTAGTTCATCACTCGTCAGAAAAGTATTAAATATTTTTAAAAAATATAAATCTATACATAGTATTATATGACAAAGTCCCTTTGCCGTGTCTGTCTGTCTATCTGAAAGCGATACACTTAAAATCTACTTAACCGATTTTCATACGGTTTTCACCAATAGACGGAGTGATTCAAGAGGAATATTATAGATTTATGATGTATTAAGGTTTTGCGGATATTGGCTGAAATAGGACGATCATTTCCATCAGCAGTGAACTGTTTTAACCACTTAACCAATAACGTCATAGACAACAGAAAGCAGTGAAGCAGTGTGGTGAAGCAGTTCTAATATTGAAACATTTTAAAAAAAACTTTTGTTAAAATGCTACAAAAGAAATTTCAATTTTAGTTTAAACTTAAGCAAAAATTGAATCTTTCTTTCTAAAATTCTATGTTCGAATATAAATTGCGCTTGGCCTTAAATTACAAGCTTTTACTCTGTCGTCATCTCATCCCCCTCTCAATGGATGGATGCTTGACCAATGTTCGATTGCTGACTCAACTTCATCCAATTCAACTCTCCCCACCACACCACACTACAACTTAACTCACCAAATAGCTCAGCTTAAGTTGAATTCAGTTAAGTAAGCTCTGTTCACATTTGCTGATTGAAACAATGTCATATTCGCGGTGAGATTAATACGCAATCTGCCCAATTTTTCTACATCGAAATCGACAAACGTAACACAGCGCTCAATACATAGAACAGTTTGAATCAATTCTCGGATCTGTTCAGATCGGTTTTGTTCATTAGTTTGATGTTTTTATAGATGATTTAATAAATACTGGGGCATAGAAACGAGCAGTGGGTTTCGCTAGTGTAAAAATACAATTATCGAAGATATTTATTGATTGAAAGGAGTTGAGGGCGGCCTTTACTTTCTTCATTGCCCCGGGTCACTACACCACTCTATCAATACAAATATTTTAGAATCGTCTCTAGATGAATTCTAAAGTCCATTTTCATATGATAAGAGACAATTTGAATTGAAATACTTTCAGGAACTTATGATCCTTGGTAGTCGGACCAATTTGGCTTAACGTTCCTTCCGTTTTTCTCTCTAATAAAAAAAACATTAATTACATACATATTATATTATTCTATTCTAATTGTAATTTTTTTTATTATAATTATTGAAATAAAAAATATACATATAGAAAATTCAGCTAGCTTTACTTTATTATTTAATTAAATATGATTTTTTTTTTTACTATTATTATTATTATTACAGTAATTTTACTTACACCTTTTAATTGAATTAATCGATCTAATTAAAATAAGACTTAAAAATACATAAATATCTTTATGTACATCAATTTATTGTATTTACATAGTTTTATAAGAGAGGATTTGCAAATATAAAAAAAAAAAATAGAATTGATTTTGGATTTAGCAAATCGAAATTAGGCGTAATTTTGCGGACAATTTTTCAATAGATTAGGTTTTGCTCTTAATTATGTAATTAATATTTATGTAACAACTTATTTGATATTGATAATAATAATGATGATGATGATTGATGATGATGATGATTATGTTTATGATAAAAGTAAAATTGTAGACGCAGATCGAATGTAAACAAGTATAGATAGACATTAGTATAGAAACCTACTGAAATTTTGCTGCTTATTCTCGTACCAAAACTAAATATAATACTATATTCACCTACATAATTACATATAAATTTTTAATAATATAATAATACATTATATAGACAATAACGTATTGTATTATACATACTATATACTTACATACATATACTCTTCTATATATCAATCAATTTATATATAGCTAAATAAATATAAATTTTGTAAGTTAATGCGTAGTTGCTGCATATAAATTGCTAAAACTTGTAGATCGCCACAAAAAATCCAAAATATATATACTCGATTTTTTTTTACAATATAGTATAGTAATACTTATATTTATATCTAATGCTTCACTCAATTTTAACTATGCAAAATATATATGTATATATATATATATATATATATAGACAAGGATTGCAAACGTTTTGGGTGTAGCCGGAACAGATATACCGATCCGAGATATTAAGAAACTAATGTCACCATTTCTGGTAAGATTTATCATCACATCATCTTAGACTACTCTAAATGGATATTGTACTACTCGTATATACATGAATTCAATATTCATTTTCCAGATCGGTGTTAATGGTTATGCTTACATAGTGACCAATAACGGTTATATATTGTTTCATCCAGATTTTCGTCCAGTCGTAAGTAACATCTAAGCATCCATTAATATGTAGCTTCTATTCTATTAATTATTTTATCTACTATTGTAGTTTCAAGGCTTCATATTGAAACCTGCCTATAACAGTGTTGATATGATGGAAGTTGAATTAATGGATGATGATCTTGGTCCAAGAGAATTTGGTCCAATGTTGCAACAGGTAACAAATACTATATATAGTATTGGGAAAAATAGCTTAACACAATGTTGTGTTTGTTATATGTAGATGCGCGAAAAGATTATAAATCAAGTAAGTGGTAGCAGGTGGATGGCATCGAGGGCTCATTATGATGAAATGAGACGTGTGAAAAACTTGAGAACTCAATTTTTATGGACACCTATAAAGAAGACTCCATTCACTATAGTTTTAGTTTATCCAGAACTATATGGAATCAATAGGCTACAAATACGCAATGAAGATGAAATCCATCGTCTTAATATAAAGGGCAGCAACACACTCAGTTACTTTAATGGCAAGCGTTGGAAAATCCACCCAGACTGGTGAGATTATTTACTTATATTAATAAGTATAGTACATTGTTAAGGATTGAATTGAATATCTGTCTTTTGATTTCAGGTTGTTCTGTAAGCACAGTAATATGACATTTAGCTCACCTGAAGAGGAGTTGCTTTGGTTTTTGAGTAAAATGTCTCAACCAGGGTGGAAATGGCCATTAAGTAGGAGTATGCTGCCCCCGGAGCACACTGCGATCATGTTTTGTAAGTTCCTAATTGCATTCCAATATATTATATAATGATATCTGTCCTATTCTATACTATACTATTCTATTGTATTGTATTGTATTACTATATAAGACTTTTGATTTTTGGTTGTTATATGTTCTGTTTCTATTGGAGATCTGTTTAATTTCCTATCAATATAAACTTTCATTGACACGACATACGCAAATCCACAGCTAACTCATCAAGCGGTCGCTATCCATCGATCAATGAAAAAGAAAGCTACTACTGTGAGTAGAAATTACTACTTCCATTCTTAAGCAGCACCATATCTGCGTTTGCTTTTTGCATTTCAACACTCCACATTTTGTCACTACGCACTAAACTAAACTAATCTAATCTAATCTTATCTAATTAATCATAATTTTTAAGTGCACTTACAATTATTCAAAATCTCAACTTAAATTTTTTGCAATTTTTTACTCTATGGGTAGACATGTATTTACTTGATTTATATAAAGTTGTACTTATGTAAGTAGTACAATATTATGTATATTATACATATTCTTATTCTAGGATGGAAGGGTTACCACGACATTCCTTACCTTACCACTTGATACCACTAATAATTCCAAAGCATTTAAGTGGGATACTTTTTAGTGGAAGGTGGGTGATCTTATTGATTTTGAGATAAAATTGCTTTTGTATTCTTCTTCTCAAATGGGCATCAATAATATTTTATATGATTAAGAGAAGAACCAAGAAAAAAAACACTTAAAGAATCTTTTGTAAAATCATAAATAGTAAAGTAGGCCCCATTCATCTTATTTGGCCGGCATTAATGGGTTTATTGGGAACGAAGAAAGGAAAGAATAGGAACTACGAACATTCTTATTGGTCATGGGCGTACGCAGACAAATTTTTCGGGGGGGGGGTTTTAGTGATCAAGTCTCTACCTAGTGCGGTTCATGAAATACAGAATCGAAAAAACGTGATAATTTTTATTTTTTGATTCAAAATTTTACTCAAAAGGTTTGACCAGAAGAAGTTTCACTTCCAAAATCTTGCCATTTTTATTTACATGTTATTGATCCAGAAGCAATCTACAGGTTGCCATGGAATTTCAAAATCATAAAACTTAAAACTTTATGCCTTTTAGCTCTCAAAAAGCTCTCAAAACTAACTAAGGTAACCATATAGTTTCCAGTTTCTTGTTCACATTGATAATATACGATTAAGTCTCAACGATCAATGTAGAAACAGCAGAGCATTTGCTGTGATGGTCTAATTTCGGATAGCTAGGTAACTAACATATGTATTTAGTATTACAAGGATCGACCAGTGGTTGAAATTCGACCACCGCGCCAGAAGATTGATATAAAAGTATTAAATGGAAGTGGTTTGTGTAGTGTGTGGTTTTCTTATAGTTGTAATTGTGAAAACTTTTCATTGTTTTTACCCCCAAAATATTCCACAAATCTTTATATAAAGAGGCAAAGACAAAACCATTCAACCCCATTTTCGGCTCTGTTTGTCAACCGATTTTCTTCTTTCTTTTTTTGTTTCATAGATATTGATGAGCTTTAGTGTTATTGGAAATCTAATTAAAACTTTAAATTTATTAATACATAATGATATAAAGCGAAAGAGACAATTCCATTTGTTACATCCGTGTTCCGATAGAAATTGCATGGACCGATTTTTTTTTTTTTATTTCTTTTTATAGTGTCGTAGCTAAGCAATTTTATATGCATTGAAAATAGTAAAAAAAAAAATTCAAACCCTGGAAATATTCTTTTGGATGGTTGAATTTCAACCAATGAACAACCACGAGTTTTAATAAAAAAAAACATATTGTACAAATGACAATCTATCGAATGGTATCTTTTTATCAAAATCGATATGATAATTGAGGCGTAAAATAGATGAGAAAAGAAGTGTTCCCGTATTTATATCGTGATTCCTAATAAATACCAGACTCTCGGAATACCTGTTATTAAGCCAACCCTCACATTGAGGTCACAATGACTATCAACCGTCTACCCCTCCTAACCTAATCAAAACTCATCAATTTAATCTCGGAAACTTCAATGTATCCGAATAATTCCACTGACGCCTCCTTGGTTGAACTTATGGAGGACATTGTTTATTTAATTAATGTGACTCTGTTTTTTTTTCTTATGTGTCATTTTAAATCGAATTAAATAATAATAAATATTAAATATGTATTTAAATAATCTTATTAGTCTTTGTACTCTCACTAGTAGTATTTATCGTACAATTATGTATAATATAATATAATATCAAACTATTGTAATATTATTTAATATGTGTATATTAATTGAACCTTTTAAAAACCAATATTAGTTAGCTGAGGAATTGTTATGTTATGTCAAGAGATACTCACTCGTACAATTAAATTTTCTAAGAATTGCATGTAAATTGTCAGGATTTATTCATTTATTTTTCCATTGTTTTTCTCTATTTATGGTAAATCTGTTTTTATACTAAGTATATTCTAATCAGGTCGTGAGATGTAATTAAGAGTGGATTGACTTTTTTTCAGGTGATCGTCAACTCATACAGTCTTTAGTTTATGATGCAAGAGCGACTGAATGGTTTTCAAAAAATACCAGTTTCAATTCAAAAGAAGACAAAGGGTAAGTTGAGTGAGTTAGTTAAGCATAGGAGTAGAATTAGTTTGTATTCAAAACTTTTATTTTCCATAATTCGGTTTCAAACAAATGTTTTTTTTTTTTGTTCGTTTATATATAGAAAATAAGTATGTAGTTTGATATCAAATGCATGTTAAAAGGAGATTAATTATACTCTTCATGGGAGTGAATAGTATTATAAGTTTGTCATGAAGTTTGTAACGCACAGAAGGAGACATCGCAGACCACATAAAGTATATACGTATATTTGTGATCAACTCGATGATTGATTTAACCATGTCCGTCGGTCCGTCTGTTCGTACTCCTAGTCGTAGTCAGTTTTTGAGCTAAAGAGCTGAAATTTCGTACATAGGTTTCCTTTTACCAAACGCCGATCAAGTTCGTGAATCAACCGAATCGGACCACTAGGGGATGTACTTCTGTTTGTTTTTTAACGTATCGAACTTATATTTGGACACTATAAGTTTCTGATCCATATCCACCAACCATATAAATTTCATGATCCTAGGGTTACCAGGAGGGCTACCTCTCATACAAACACCCTTTTAAATTAATGTTCTTATTAGAAAAAGTTTTTTGTTTTTTGACGTATCGAACTGAAATTTGGACACTATAAGTATCTGACCCATATCCACAAATTTCAAGACCCTCGGACTACTAGGAGGGGTACCCCCCATACAAACCGGGATCCAAATGAAAGTTCTTATTAGAAAAACTTTTTTGTTTTTTGACACTATAAGTTTCTAAATCATAGCCACCAACCTTATAAATTTCATGACCCTCGAACCACTAGCTGGGGCGTGAAGAGTATTACAAATTCGGCATAGCCAAAGTTAGTCTCTTTTATATTTTTTGGTTTATATAATCGTAATTCAAGTTGTCTAAATATCTTCTAAATATATGTACCTACTACATACTATGATACTACATTATATCCTATTGTATAACAAAGGATTTTGTCTAATCTCGTGTAACTTCATATAATCCCAAAGTTTCTCTATTTATCTCTGTTCTATATTTTATTTTTGTTAATCTATAAAAGAGAAGACTTTCTCTGAAGTTTGAATACTTGATTTGTTTTTTTCTTTAATATTATTATTCTAAATTGTCTTATGACTTTAAAAAAAAAATGCAATTTGTATTTAACCTAAAAACGAAAAACTTTTTTACAATTTTTTTTTTCGAAAATCAATTCATTTGTCTTTATGAAATTACTCAATGCTATAACATAAAGTGCTTCAAGCCCAATTGCTGTTTTAATGGGTTTGTTGCCAAGGTAAAAAAAACCAGAAACACTTTTTTTAATTAAAAAAAAAAAAAAAAAAAAAATCCATGCCAACTCCATCAATAAATTTTGAATTGAAACTGATAAAATCTTTTAATATTATTAACAGAAACGAATTCAAACAACGTTTCGGCATCACAATATCCTTCCTAGCCACACACAGTGGACTCACCCGGTGGCACGACTTTCATTCAAACATGGCTGAAGAAGCAGGAGCCGCGTAAGTACATAAGTGTATTACAAATCTAATACATATAAATTATAATACTTATCAATAATCTCTCAAAACTTAATGATTAGGGAAATATTTGGGGAAGAACACAATAGAGCCATTGATGAAATGTGGTATAAGAGAGCCGTTGAGCAGTTCTTTGTACGTGGGGAGAGTTTTGTGTACTCAGTGCCTTTTGATGCTGGTGGTAAGTTCCTTATAATTATAATATCTTTCATAAAAAAAAATATTTATATACCATTACACATTACAGAAAGTGGTTCCGATATTCTTATAACTGCCAGTCATGCCATCTTCCATTGGCCCGAAAAAGAGAATCCTAGCAAAAAAGTAAGGCCAGCACCAATTGCTGTCGTTGGATTTCAATTTCAACATTCAGCGTTTTACAAGCTCTTCCAAAATATAACCGGAAATGTAAGTTACAATCGCCGCCTTAACTGAAAATTAATCAATCTACAATAATAAATCTGTATAAATTAAGGCCTGCAATACTGATGATAAAGCCTGCTATATATTGGATAACAATGGTTATGTCATATTGTCACCGCATACACATGAAACGGGGAAGTTTTTTGGTGAATTGAATGGGGCCATCATGAAGCGCCTTGTCCTGGAGAGAGTGTACAAATCCATTATAGTTTATGATTATCAAGCTGTTTGTTTTGAATCCAGAAATGATAACAATGCCTCTAGTAAACTTTTATCGGTTAGTTCGAATTCATTGATTGTCACTTGGCATTATTTATATAAAAATTGTCCATACTTGCAGCCCCTGTTCCACTTATTTAGATTACTCAATTGGATGATTCGTACAGTGTTTTGGTACCTTGTACAATTGAGTGGTTCGGTGGCAGCAACAGCCGATTTCATGGAACAGTATATAGATGAAAATATGACTGAACATGATACCGACTATCTCACAAACGCCAAGAACACAGACTGGTTACGTTATGTAACACTGCATCGAACACGCCTAAAATCATGTGACATGCAACGCGAGTTATATGTGCTGCAAGAGAGTCCAGTGTCTTTCAATGTGACTGCCCATGGTTGCGAGCGACCATTTATTGTACTACCAATACCAGCAAGTAACCTCATTATTATTGTTATCGACCAATTGTGCCCCAGAGATGTTTCCATGGTGCTATCTGTTAATCCAAAACCAATCAACTACCATTTGCATCCGAACGTGACGCTGCAATGCTACAAGAGATCTCGCGAATTCCCAAGAGTGCGACCAGCCAGTTGCATTAGCCGCCATGAGAACGTAAGTTAAACTCACTTATGAACTCCAATCTACTTATAATCGATTTCAATGATTCCATTCCAATTTGCAGGAGAGCTCAATTGAATTATGTGGCGATGCAAACAGAATATACACAAACATGTTGCTATTGTGTTTTGCTTTAGCTTTAAGACTTTATCTCTAACAAGGGCTGTACAATTTCAATCTACAAATATATGATTAATTTTTTTTTACTATACAAATTAATATACATACAACAAATCTAATACATACATACATACATAGTTTAAGTAGTCAAATTTCACATTTTTATTATATCTAAAGCTATGTACATACTAGGCGAACACAAACAAACGCATGCGAGCGAACAGAATGCGTTCTTTGCTTGTATTTTGTGCGTTTGGGATCACATATAGTACATTCGCGTTCCTTCGCCTAGTGTGATTATGTATGCTGAAGAAGAGACACATTGTGTATCTAGTATAATTTAAAAAATATTGTGTTCTGTTTAAGTTTGTTCGCTGCCATCAATATGCCATCAAGAAATTATCAAATGTGAAATACATATGTATTTAATGTATGTGTTACACTTTGGTACAACAACAACAACAACAATTGTAAGTATTTTGTAATTATAATTATGCTAGTTAAATTAATTAAATAAATTCATACAAAAATAAAAAATGTTGATAATCTTTTTTATAAATACATAAGTACATACATTCATCAAATAAGTTATGATGATGATGATTTATTGTAAAATTTAATAATTGTTAAGTTATTTTATTTATAAAAAAATTTTAAAAAAAAATTAGTTAAAATTAGTTAATTTTTATTATATTTATTACGATACGGTATTGTATAACATAAAAATTAAGTTAAATTAATTTAGGTAAATTATATTTAGAAAAAAAAAAACTCACTAAAAACATACAAACAAACGAACAAACCAAAATCGCCTGTTAGTTGCTTGGCCATCAAATAAAAAAAAAAAAAAAAAAAAATTACATCAAAAGGAAAAATGTATAAAATTTCAAAAATAAATTAATTATTAAACTCTCAGCGCCGCTTGTTAGAATTTACTGTTAAAATTATTATTATATAAGAGAAGAAAAGAAAAGAAGAAGGGAAAACACTTAAAAATGCCATAAGTAATTCCACTACCTACAAATTTATGTACTTAATTAAGTCTTGTATTCTATTGTAACTTAAATTTAAATAAAAATATTTATATTTAAAATCATAAAAATCTATGAAGTCTTCTGCATTCTAAGGAAAAGTAATTTTAATTTTATTTAAAAAGAAAAGTTCAGACTTTTTATTGTTGCCAAGAAAACATTAAGTTGCTTTTGTCTTTGATATATAATAGATTTTTTTTTTCTTTAATTTGTAATGTTGTGATTTTTAACTGGGTAGTGGTTTTGGTTATGTGAAACTGGAATTAACTGGAATGTTTAGTTGTTTTTAGCAAAGTATTTAGTTTTTTCCTTTGGATCGGGAACAATCTATTAAATAAAATAAAATAAAATAGATAAGAATTTATTGATAAGCCTAAAAACAAGTACAGTATGTTATTACTTACAGTATCATGGCCTGGCTTCCATCCGGCTGGACAAACCTCACCATGTGTGTCGGTATATTGAAAAGCTTGCACCAAGCGCAAAGTCTCTCCAACTGAACGCCCAACGGGTAAATCGTTCATTGTAATTTGTCTAAGAATTTGCTTTTGATCAATTATGAACAAACCACGCAAAGTGTGACCCAAGTCATCCAGATAGACGCCATAGTCCTTGCTAATAGTATGTGTTAAGTCCGACAGCAATGGAATTTTAATATTTCCTAGTCCACCTTCTTTACGAGGTGTATTTATCCAAGCCAAATGCGTAAAGTGAGAGTCAACACTGCAGGCAATCACTTCTGCATTGATTTTACGGAATTCTTCGATGCGATCAGAAAATGCAATGATTTCGGTGGGACACACAAATGTACTATAAAAAATAATATACAATATATGATTCAACTGAACTAAGGCTGCAATTATACATATTGTTATTGTAACTTACAAGTCTAACGGGTAGAAAAGTAAAACGATATATTTCCCTTTGTACTGAGACAGCGATAGCTTGACAATTTCTTTATTCACAACCGCAGTGCCTTCGAAATCTGGTGCTGGCTTTGAAATAACTGCCTTGGTGTACTGAAGACTGTGGTCTCCTTTCGGCGTTTCAGCCGGATAAACATTTTTATTGCCAAAGGAATAACAATGTTCGCTGTCAACCTCTGAGCCACACACGATTGAAGTGGCAATTATTACCACAACTAATTGAATTGTTAGGCACTTATATAAATGCATACTAACTAAATAATTTAAGAACAGCAACTCCCCTTTTCTAAAAGACACGTACAAATGTTTATTCTAACAATTCAACGCCGCCGCCACGCACTCATAACATTATCAACAATACTCAAAATTGTGTTACACGTTGTGTATTTTCCATATGAATTGTCTCTCAAGAAAATACCAGATTGATTTATGTATTTATGTACTTACAAATTGATGTTGTTACCAAAGTCAAGTAGTACATACATAATAGCTTGAAAAAATGTATTCATTTAGTTTTTCTGACAAATTCCTTAAATTTGATAAATCAAAATCATTTTCAAAATTTCCCATTTCAATTGAACAGCATACAACCCTGTAATAGAATCAAAATAAAAAAATCCTAAAAAATACCAAAACAATTACTATTTGTCCAGTGATCATTTTCCATCAAATGAAAAAGTAAAAAAGAAAAAGAAATTAAAAACTGGTTGATACAACTACAAAATAATTTAGTGATTATTTGGCAAGGACATTACTATTAATACATTTTGAGTTGGTTAATAGAACTGAAGAAAATAGTGAGGCAAGATGTCAGCGCGTATGCTGAAGAAAATGCAATTGGCAAATGAGCCTGAGATTGCCGTAGACAATGAGTCGGGTGATGAAGAACATGAAGATTCTGCCAAGCATTTAAACCCATTTGACTTGTTAAACCAACAAAGTCTATCAGAGAGTGAATTCAAAGAGGACGACAATAACGAAACCGAGGTTGTTGATGCTGTCACTTCAAAGAAGAAGAAAAAGAAACGCAGGAAGAAGGTCAAAAGTGGTGGTGGTAACAATCACATTAGTAGCGAGGATAACGAGCTATCCGAGAAATACTTTGAAACTATCGATCCATTGCTGGACAAAGTCGAAACTGTTGTACCACGTCATACACAAAAGTCACATCCACAGTCAGATGATGGCGTTCTGCTGAAGATTGAACTGAAACACTTGAATCCACAAAACGAAATGCGTCGCACATTTGGCAAGCGAGTCGTTAAAGTGGAGAAACGCGGTCGCCAGAAAGTTGGTCTGAAATCAACATATATGGTGACTGCTAAAGATTCATGGCCACCACTAACAAAGAACATAATTACTATGAAGCCAGTACCAATTCCAGATGAAATCGAAAATGATTCAAAGAATCAATGGTTCACCTTCGAGCATAGTACTACTTATCAAACTATCCAAGAAATGTTTCTATCCGCATTAGAACGCACAGATTCTGATTTCCTTATCAACCTAATCAGACGTTGCCCGTATCATGTTGATTCGCTGCTGCAATTAAGTGAAATATGTAAGTTGTTAATTATATTGTCATCATATACAATAAGAATGATCATAAACATTTTTATATATTTAGGTAAAATGACAGAGGATTTTTCATTGGCAGCAGAGCTTATTGAACGTGCCTTGCTTGTTTTGGAATCTTCGTTGCACATTAACTTTAGTCTTTCTTCAGGCAATTGCCGTTTGGATTACAAGCGTCAGGAAAATCGCTCATTCTACATTGTCCTCTTCAAGCATGCCCAGTACCTAGAAGGTCGGGCTTGTTGCCGCACCGCCTTTGAGCTCGCCAAGTTGATTTTAAGCTTTCAACCAGATCAAGACCCATTAGCCATGATCTTGGTCTTGGACTACTACGCTCTTCGTAGTAAGCAATTTCAATGGCTAGTCAATTTCTATGATAAGTACAATTCTGTGCGAAATCTGTCACAACTGCCAAACATGAGCTACTCTTATGCCTTGGCTTTACATGCTATACATGGAAAGTGCGAAAAATCAAATAATGCACTGCAATACGCTTTACTCATGTTTCCGGGTGTCTTAAAGCTTTTGCTTGAAGAACTTTCGGTTCAAACTGATAAACGTGTGCTGGCCTCTGGGTACTTTAATTCAGAAGTATCTGGTAGCCAATCGCCAGCTCTCCATCAGCTAGTGTGTCTTTATGTATGCAGAGCTAAAGTTATATGGCGACAGGATGATGTTCTGGGATGGCTTGAGTCCAATGTGAATGCCGTTTTGGATCGTATTGATAGTAAGGACGAAGTAATTGAAGACTATAAGAAGAAACGTTCAATTCGCTATCAAACTCCACCGCGTCCTGTCCTCAGACACGTGATCCTCTCTGACTTTAAAGAGAAAGTTCCTTTGGCAGTGTTCATCGCCAAGGAGAAAGAGGCTATTATGACATATGATCCATTGCCACCAAAAGATTCCATAAACTGTTATAAACGGTACTTAATCTCTCAATCTTTCATTACACTTTATTTCTAATAATTATAATATTTCTATGTGCAGAAAATCATCATCTAACAGCAGCCCCACAACAAGCAGCAACACCAACAATGTTTCAATGTTCTTTCAATCGTTGTTACCGTCCTTCAACATTGATCAAGTGGCAGCCGCACATGTACAGAACGTTGAAGATGCAGGTGGCGGTGGTGCAGCCGCCGTCGATCAAGTGGCTGAAGTAAATGCTCAATTGGAAGCATTAAATGCAAATTTGGAAATTGCCGCAGGTCATGGTAGGTTGACAGACAAATTCAAAATAATAAATATTTATATCATTAAACCCCTGCACTCTTTTTCAGAATCCTATCGTGATTTAACTCAATCCTTACACTCAATGGTTGATGCAATGAGAGACTTCCTGCAAAACTTCCGCATCACTGAGCATCTACAGTCGACAGAGGGAGCATCTGCACCAACTACCACTTCCGAAGAAGATTCCAGCGACTACCACGACTAAGCGATGCTGTAACAGTTTCACAAACAAACAAAAACATGCCACCGCAGCTAAACAAACAAACAAAAGCAAATTTTTCATTTAAAAAAAAATAAATACAAATAGAGGAAAAAAATGTAAATCTATCTACATTAACCAAAATGTTTTAAAACTTTATATGCGCTTGAGGAAATTTAAGTTTTAATTATATTTTTAGATTATCTCGACTCAATAGATATGGAAAATTGCCAATGTAATTTGTAAAAATTCTAAATCCAAATTGCAAATAAAAATGAAAAATGCTTTAACGTGAAAATGTTGTGTATTTCATTTCAATAATTGTGATTTCTAATGCGCATCCGCAAACTTATTATCAATAATATGAACAAACACTGACGACTTACACTGCTGTATTCTCTTGTAAAACCAAAGATAAAGTCGCGTTATACAATACAATATAATAATAATAGAACCGAATACACATAAATAATACATTATTTCAACATTAGGACTTACATACGAAAAGTCAAGAAATCTCTCAGAATAAGAAATACTTTCGCGGAATGGCGATCTTATCCAATGTTATGGTTAAGTTCGACGGCGACGACGATGACAACGATGACTGACGTTCAATCAAAACAAGTACAAAAATTAGTTCTAAATATATAATAGGTGAAAATGGGCAACAGATAAGCCGATTATGTCATCGTTCCGAAGACTGGATTGTGACGGCAAATTGAAGGTCCATACTCCTCGTAGGCAGCTTTTGTGTGACACACTTGATAGAATTCGGGCTACAAAATATTATTGTTATTTTCTTGTTAATGATTTCAAATCATATTGAATTATTGCAATTAAAAAGACTCACCGTTGATGCCAACATGCTACCACCGAACCAAACAGCATATCGTTGCATATGATGTGTTATCACTTGAACGTCTATTGGTTTTGGCTATTGAAATTAATGATGATTAATGCTTGCATGACTCATATTGAATATTGAGTGAGTGTGTGGGTGAACTTACCTTAATTCTTCCCTCTGATAGATTCTCACTGATGCGTAGACGAGTATCAACAGAGCGTTTAATATCACGCTGCAAACGTCTACCGAAATCTTTGAACATGGTCGAGCCACCACTCAGTACAATGTTACTGTAAAGTGGGCGGCGCACATCGATTGGACAGTTCTGTATTACATTGTCGACAATCTCTGAAAGCGGAATTGTAAAATCTGGATTTGAGAACTCCGGGTGAAAGAAAATCTCAGGTCCCAGGAACCGCTCGTAACCCACATCAACACTAAACGGTTGCTTAGTCACTGTATTCACACCATTATAGTTTCGTATCCATTTACCAGGTTCAGTGTCGTATTTAGCAAACTCTTTGGCGATATCTGGGCAAATGTAGCAATGCTTTTCCTTAATTGCTTTGGCAGTTTCAAGACTTTGTTCGGGTGGAATGCCCACTTCTCTTTCACGCAACAAGCTTTGTATAAATGAAGTTATATTGCGTCCAGCAATCGGTATATGCTTTATGCATGAACCAATCACATAGCCCTCAGCCTATAATAATCAAAAACAGAAATATGTGAAAAAAAAAACAAATATGTACAAAAGGGTTGTACAAAAGATAAGATAAGAAAACTTGTAATCATGCATTACCACTGGTATAACGTGCGTCACACCATCTCCACTATCAACCACAATTCCGGTTAGGGTACGTTCTTCAACTGGTCTGGAAGCCCAACTAGCAGCTAAAGCCAAAACAGCCTGCACTGCTATATAAAGACCAGGAACATTAAATGTTTCAAACATTATTTCGGCAGTGTATTCGCGGTTTTCAGGAGTATTGAGTGGCGGTTCTGTCAATAAGAAATGGTGATCTTCTGGCTCTGCCCTCAGGTATTTAAACACGCACTGCTCTAGAAAACGTTCCATGAGATCCCAGTCCTCGACAAGACCGTGTCGAACAGGATACTGTAAAACATAATTTTATTTCTTAAAAATCACCATTTCACTCATTTTGGGTATTCCATACAACTTACCTTAATCGAGTATCCGGTTGCATCAAACGCTTCATCACCGATAAAGAAATCCAAATCCTCAATGCCTTTTGTTATCCGCCTGCTGTTAGTATCGCCCACACGCGCAGATTCCTTAATTGCTATGGCCGAGGGAATAATAAATTGAGGTTCTTTGTTTCCAGCGAAACCTAATTTGGTGTAGCTAAATGGCAAATAGAAATGCGTAGTGAGCAAACAGATCAAATCAAATTATTCGACCTAATTTCAATAATCTAGATTAACAATTATTTTGCTTACCCGGTGCCAACGTCGATCACGCATGCCGGTAGTCTTCCTGCCATTTTGTATGCTTTTTATGGTACAAATACTGCGTGATTGTAAAAATTCAATTTTAAACTTATGTTTTAGAACAACTTTAAGACTCTTACTCGCAGCAGAAACAACAAATTCCTATTATTTTTAACCACACCTCCACTGATGTGTCATTTATCAAGAAAAATTCAATCTTCGTCGATGCCCCGCAGCTCTCTCTTCTTCTAAAAACTCTTTTCACTAGCACTTACCAACACTGGAACTTTAAAGGTCGCATTAGTGTTGTGTCACCAATTCACCAATCCCATATGTGTACTTATGTATATCGATATACATACATATATTCCACTCTTAAAAATGCAATATCATATATCAATTGCATACAAACAAACAAATATAAGGATTTAAATCCAAATTATTATTAAGAATTATAAATATACTACATAGTATGTGATAAGTTTCTTTATGAACACAGTTGGCATATCATCAAAAATTGTATTTGCATTTTTCCAACACTGTGATTTCTGGTAATAGAGATTTTTGTCACATTATTGCTGAGCTTGCAAATTTGGCTGGCACCCACGTTTTTTTTAAACTTTAGAGTTTGATTTAATAGAGTGCGGCAGGTGCAACAATACTCAGTCAATCTCGTATCGAGTATATTGGGAATCAGAGTCAGTAGAGTGTATTTGTACGTGTGTAGCTTTTCCCGCAAATAGAAAAAAGCCATCATGGATGCACAAAAGTTGACGGAACTGTTGCGCGCTTCTATCGATCCGAATCCTGATCAAAGGAAGTCTGCCGAAGAACAGTTAGCTCAGGTAAGCGCAGATTTGCTTTGCAAATATTGTGAACGTTAACCTTGTCTTATCAGAGAAAGGGCGAACAGAAGATAAAAATAAAAAATCTCACAATTGACTGATATGATGACGTCGTGCAATGGGGTGGCGCCGCATCCGCAATTTTCCACATGTGCCATGTGCTTTTAATATATATCATTAAATAACCTTTTTTTTTTTTTTGGAATAATTTGCATTTAAGTTGAGTTACAAACTTTGCGCCATAAATAATTGTAACATTTTTTAAATTTTTTTAATAAATTCCATAGATGGATTAACTTAAAGAAAAATTATTTAAAAGTTAATTTTAACCTCCACTACAACGTGGGTAATTTAAATTTAATTGATCATAAATACATAATTATGTTGAATAAGATGAGATTTTATTAAGTCAGAATTTGGATCTTCTATTCCTCTTTAGATACATAAAATAATTGGTTTTGTCCCAACAATCCTTCAAATTGTAATGCAAAATACACTGGATCAACCAGTAAGGCAGGCAGGAGCAGTATATCTTAAGAACTTGATAAATAGCAGTTGGACTGATCTTGATTCAAAACCTGGGGAGCAGATGCCCTTTTCAATACATGAGCAGGATCGGGCGATGGTACGTAGTGCCATTGTCAATGCTATTGTGCTAGCTCCAGAACTTATAAGGTGCGTTGCATTTCATTATGTTAATGAAAGACCTTTAATGAATTATTTTAATTTAGAGTGCAATTATTGGTTTGTGTGAATCACATAATTAAGAGTGATTTCCCAGGACGGTGGCCGCAAGTTGTCGATAATATCAGTATATTTTTGCAAAATCCCGATCCAAACGCATGGAATGGTGCTCTCGTAACCATGTATCAGCTAGTCAAAACGTACGAGTACAAACGGTCCGAAGAACGCATCCCACTTAACGAGGCTATGAATCTTTTGTTGCCCATGATCTACCAGTTGATGGTTAATCTCTTTAATGATCAATCGGAGTTATCTGTTTTGCTCCAGAAACAAATCCTAAAGATTTATTATGCGCTGACGCAGTATAGTTTACCATTGGATCTGATCAAGCACGACACATTCTCACAATGGATGGCAGTCTGCCTGCAAATTGCTGATCGACCTGTGCCAGACTGTTCGCATCTGGACGATGATGAGAAAACAGAGTTTCCACATTGGAAACTAAAGAAATGGGCGCTACACATCATATTACGGATGTTTGAGCGTTACGGAAGTCCGCACAATGTCGTTAGTGAGAAATACGAAAAATTCGCTCAATGGTTTTTACCAACATTTAGCGAAGCCATAATCAATGTCATTCTTAAAATTCTTGAACAATATAGGACACGGGTTTATATTTCCCCACGAGTCCTTACTGATGTCCTTTCTTATCTGAAAAATGCGTAAGTATTCTTATTCTTATTGTTGTTTGTTATTGTTATTAATAATGATGATATTGAATAATTTTTTTGTGTTTATAGTGTAAATCACGCTTATACGTGGAAGCTTATTAAACCACATACAGTTGGTATTATTCAAGAGGTAATATTCCCTATTATGTCGTTTACGGATGCAGATCAAGAACTATGGGATGCCGACCCATATGAATATATAAGACTTAAGTTTGGTAAGAAATCACATTTACTAGTAGATTATGAGAATTGACTAAGTAACAAATGCTTATCTACAATAGATATATTTGAGGACTACGCAACTCCTGTGCCTGCTGCACAATCTCTATTGCATGTAGTTTGTAAAAAACGGAAAGGCATTTTGCCCAGGGCTATGGCAATAATTATGCAAATAATCACATCGCCCAATGCTGATAATAAACAAAAGGATGGCGCCTTTCATATGATCGGCACATTGGCTGATATTTTGTTGAAGAAAGAGGAATATTGTAAGGAGGTGGAAACCATGCTGACAACATACGTTTTCCCCGAATTCAAAAACCCAGCCGGACATTTGCGTGCGAGAGCATGCTGGGTGCTACACTATTTCTGCGATGTCCCAGTAAACAACCAACAAGTCTTAGCTGAAATCATGCGACTTACTACGGAGGCTTTGCTCAACGACAAAGAGCTGCCGGTCAAAGTGGAGGCTGCTGTTGGTCTACAAATGTTCCTATCTTCTCAAGATGATGCTGCTAAATATGTCGAAGGTCAAATTAAGGATATTACAAAAGAACTACTGACAATTATACGCGAAACAGAGAACGAGGATTTAACAAATGTTATGCAAAAGATCGTATGCACCTTCACCGATCAACTGTTGCCAGTTGCCACAGAGATCTGTCAACATTTGGCTACAACATTTAGCCAGGTGCTCGAGTCTGAAGAAGGCTCCGATGAAAAGGCCATTACTGCAATGGGTCTTTTGAATACAATAGAAACCCTTTTAACCGTCATGGAAGATCATCCCAATGTTATGATAAATTTACATCCAATAGTAATAAATGTTGTCGGTCACATCTTTCAGCACAATATCACTGGTAATTAACTCGAATCTTATTTCCTAAAGATTCAACTATTAAATACTTATTGTTTCTGATTCAGATTTCTATGAGGAGACTTTCTCATTGGTTTACGACTTGACATCGAAAACCATTTCACCAGAAATGTGGCAAATGCTTGAACTTGTGTATCAAGTATTCAAAAAGGATGGCATCGATTACTTCATTGATATTATGCCAGCACTACACAATTATGTGACAGTCGACACACCAGCGTTTCTCTCCGATCAAAATCGCTTGCTAGCCATTTTTGACATGTGCAAAATGGTAATTTGAAATAATTTAGCAATAGATTTCTTTCTCATACATCTAATAATGTATGTATGTATTTATATAGATGTTAACTAGTAATCCTGGTGAGGATCCAGAATGTCATGCAGCGAAATTATTAGAAGTAATCATTTTGCAATGTAAAGGTCAAATCGATTCTGTAATTCCCAATTTCGTTGAATTGGCTTTGTCACGTCTAACACGAGAGGTTCAATCATCTGAATTGCGTACAATGTGTCTGCAAGTTGTAATTGCTGCTTTGTATTACAATCCGCAATTATTGCTTTCCATTTTGGAGAACATGTCGCAACCGAACAACGAACCAATTAGCTCTCATTTTATAAAGCAATGGTTACACGATACTGATTGCTTCCTTGGGTAAGTTTTTATAACTAACTATAAATGTAGTTAGTATTTTTAATAAAAATATAAAACTATTTTTCATTATTTTTGTATAGTATTCATGATCGAAAGCTTTGTGTACTTGGACTATGTACATTGATTTCGTTGGGTGATGCTAAGCCACCAGTGCTTAGTGAAGTTGGTAATAAAATTGTGCCGGCTCTTATTTTACTGTTCGATGGCTTAAAACGTGCTTACGAAGCAATGGCTCAAGCAATGGAAGAGGAAGAGGAGGAGGAAGAAGATGATGATTGCGACGGTAGATAAAGAGAGATAAGAAATTTTAAATTATTGATTATCATTTGGTTTTGTTTTTTCTCATTTCCTTCAAACAGTTGAAGCATTGTCAAGTGATGAAGATGAACAATGTAATATGTCACCGAATTATTTACCCAACTTGGGAGAATATGCTAAAAACAAGGCTAGCGAAGCTGGTATCGAGATGAAAGTAGAACTCAAAGATGAAGAATCCGACGACGAGGAGGAAGAAGAATCTGGAGATCTCAACGAAACTGGATTGGAAAGTTACACGACTCCAATTGATGAACAGGAAGCGGAAACGGCAGTTGACGAGTATTGGACATTTAAAGAAGTTATTACAGGTAACCTAACCAACTAATATCTATGAAATAAACTGTGTTCACTTTGCTAACGACATATATTATTCTATTTCAATTACTACAGCACTTTCTACACAAGATCAAGTTTGGTATTCGCATCTCACATCAGGTCTTACGCCGGAGCAAGCGAAAGCATTACAAGAAGTAGTGCTCACAGCTGACCAACGAAAAGCAGCTAAAGAATCGAAACTTTTAGAAAAACAAGGTGGCTTTGCATTCACTCAACAATCAATTCCCACTTCCTTTAAATTTGGATCTTAAAATAATAATAGCAATTGGTTCTATATGAACACTCTTACATACACAAACAAAAAAAAAAAAAAACAAAGCACCACACGAAAAATCGAGTTTGAGAACTTAACGAACGACTGGATAAATCTTCTCTGAGGGGTTCATTCTAATAATAACACATGTAACTGATCAAAGAAATTTATAAGAATTATTTATTGTACATTTTTTATCACTGTTCACTTCAGTGGTCGACATAGCTCGCCTTAGATTATCTCTTATATTTGTATGTAATTAAATTATCTTGTCTATTTTACTATTGATTTGAGACACGGAACACTCCAACCTGTAATGCATAAAAACCGAAACAAAAAGAACTCTTAATTCGCGGCATTTCATACAATCTTATTTTCTAAAAAAACACAAAACAAAAAGGAAATTACAAAAAGCTTAGCTGAACTATTTACTACATGGAGACATATTTTTCAATAAAAATTAACATTTTATTATATTTGTAAGACGAAACAAACAATTGCATTTATTTATTTATTTCGGTAAGCATTGAAATTCTATTTGTAAATTTAATTTAATACAGAATTGGGTGGAATTCCCTTTGGCTTTTCCACCACAACCAATAAAACAAAGAACACTTACAAACACGATGTAGTCATAGTGGTAAAACGTTTAGCTTTTGATGAGTAACTTGGGCGGGGAATCGACGACTATTGAAGGTTTTTGGCTTTGCCTTCATCTTCAGTACACATCTGAATAGATTTTCGTACAGTTTCTGGAGTTTCGGCAATATCACAGTAATAACTATTTGGCGCAGGTATACATTGCAATTTCATACTAAAAGGTTTTACCTTCGATGCAACTTCTACCTTCGGAATATAGAACTGGCATCGTCTTCGGCCATAAATGGGTATGTCCGCATCGTAGGGTGGACTTAAGATGTCAAAAAAAGCAGCGACTCCATTGAGCGCTGTAATTTCATGGAAATTTCGTTCAACTGGTGAAAGCTCTGCACACTCATTGTGCGGTCCTACGCGAAGAGGTTCTTCCCTTATAACAGGTATCTCAGTCCTTGGATGAATTTTGTGATTGTGTGGTTCGCTTGGATGTGATTTCTTTGTATAGCTTTGCACAAGCAGCTCACCATAGATGCATTTGAGAAGTCCATTCATTTGTGGATGGTCATGCAATGGCATTGTATATCCAGAATTCAATATGAAAACGCTCAAGCTCATTAGTTCATTTTCAAAGATCTGGATGAATGTGCACGGTGCAGATTCTTCACGAGCAAATGCGGTCTCATGCAGTAATGATTGATTTATATGAAGATCCTTGTAAGTTAGCACATTTGTAAGTTGTTTAAGTATTTGGAAATTATTGGCAAAGTTTGCAGTATTCATGCGATCAAATGTTTTAAATGCCTGCCGTAAAACATTTAAAAAATTACCCGACATTTTTCTTTTTGCAATCCTGCAAGTAGTATAGGTTCCGGCAAGTATCAAAATCGGCAGAACGGCAGAATAAATAAAATCTTCTAAACTCCTCACATAAAATGGCCAATGCACAATAACTTTTGTAATGATTTTATTTCCCACTGCCAACCAGTGTTGACATGACAATCGTATGCACGGTTATCGATAATTCAGTGGTATACAAATGTCAACCGAATTGATTACATATTATTCAACCAAACAAAATATTGGGGTCTTTGCATTACATAATTGATAATCTCTACTTTATTAAATGCAGCGTGCAGAATAATTCAGATAATTAATCCAATATTTCAATTGCGAAATTTATGAAAGAAAGGTGGTAACTCTAACTGGCATCAAATCTTTTCCCGCCAAATGCTTTTCCTATCAACAAAGGATCAATTCTACTTTGATTTATCTATCATAAGTTTAACTTCTATAATAATATTTGAGATGTTTTATATTGTAGGTCAAGATTTTTTAAAGAAGTGTCGATAGTCCCGAGTTGAATTTAATTTTGTATGTAATTACATATTCTCTTGAATCAATTGTGTTGGGTTTTCTAACACTACACGCGCTGACGCTGTTTGTCTTCCTCTTGATTTTTGCATTTCGCTCTTTTACAAGCCGCCGCGCAATTCGCAAAGTCTGGAGGAATTTAGTTTGCCTAATAGGCGTTCCATTGGTCTTATAATTCCATTTGGAGTGCGGTAATATTAAATTAAACTGGTTTTCATTAAATATTTGATCAAAGATGGCAAATCTTGTGCTGGACAAGGAGACATTTTTACGCCGAATAAAAAGGCTCTACACAGAATGGAAGGTTTGTACTCACATATTCAATTCAATTGGCACGATTTGATATCCTGCCTGTCGTAATTATGAACAATAGATTATATATTTTGATAATAAAATTTCAATTATTGTGAAATTGTTATTTTGTTTATTTGCATTCAACAAAGATAAATAATATTTTATACACAAACTTAATTGTAATGATGAGATTCATGTTCATGTATGTGTACATTATTGTTGTTTTATGCCATAGGCGCCAAGCATTGGACATGATGACACGCTCAGCAAAGTGGATTGTATCATGTCGGTTGTGGGTGTGGACGAGGATACAGTATACTCTAAATCAATGGCTCTGCAACTTTGGCTACTGGGATACGAGTTAACAGATACAATTTCAATTTTTGCCTCCGATGGTGTCTACTTTCTCACGAGCAAGAAAAAAATTGAATTTCTAAAACAAATTGCCAATTGTAGAGAAGAAGGAGTTCCGGAAATTAAGCTTCTAATACGCGATCGTGTAAGTGTATAAATCATATTTATCATATTTCAGTTTAGAATGAAAATTAATTTAATATTATTATCTCACTATAGAATGACAAAGATAGCGGAAACTTTGAAAAACTCATTAAGCACATAAAAGATTCACGCAAGGGCAAAGTTGTGGGTGTCTTTAGTAAAGATCCATTTCCTGGCGAATTCTGTGTTTCATGGCAGAAGGAGTTCACCAGCGCTAACTTTGAAAGTGTCGATATCAGTGGCATTATTGCCTATATTATGTGTCCAAAAGATGAGCCCGAAGTGAATTATATGCGTAAGGCATCTTTGGTGTCTGTTGAAATATTTAACAAGTATCTAAAGGATCAAATTATGGACATCATAGACTCAGACAAGGTAAAAAAAAAAATTCATCTGAAATTTTAAACCCAACATAGACTTGACTTGCTTTGCTTTGATTTCTATTTTACAGAAAGTAAAACACTCAAAATTGTCGGAAGGAGTTGAAACTGCTTTGTCGGACAAAAAATACGTAAGTGGCGTCGACCCGAGTCTGTTGGAGATGTGTTACCCGCCCATTATCCAATCCGGCGGAGCATACAACTTAAAGTTCTCAGCATCGAGTGACAAGAATCACTTGCATTTCGGCGTTATTGTATGTTCATTGGGTGCCCGCTACAAGTCATACTGTTCCAATATATCACGCACCTTCCTTGTCAATCCCACCGATTCCATACAAGCTAATTACAACTTCTTGGTCAATATACAGGAAGAAATACTGAAATTACTTAAGCCTGGTGCTAAGTTGAATGAAGTATATGAAACCACTCTTGCATACGTAAAAAAAGAGAAACCCAAACTCATTGACAATTTAACAAAAACTTTTGGTTCAGCAATGGGCATTGAATTTCGGGAGAATTCCATTGTGATTGGGCCAAAGTGTCGTGCCCTAATAAAGAAGAATATGGTTTTTAATGTCCATGTGGGACTTGCGAATTTGGTCAATTCGGATTCCATTGACAAGGAGGGAAAAATCTATGCTCTTTTTATTGGAGATACTGTTTTAGTTGGAGACCAGCCACCTGCAAATATAATGACGCCTTCGAAAAAGAAAATCAAGAACATTGGTATTTTCATAAAGGATGATAGCGAAGAGGAGGATGGCGACGAAAAGGAAGACATCAAAGAGGATAATAGCACCGAAATCCTTGGACGTAGCAAACGCAATGCAGTCCTTGAAAATAAATTGCGAACTGAGACAAATACAGAGGAGAAGCGCAAACAGCATCAGAAGGAATTGGCTCAACGTTTGAATGAGAAAGCGAAAGAGCGTCTCGCCAAGCAAGGTGACTCCAAGGAAGTTGAGAAGGTGCGTAAGAACACAGTCTCATACAAGTCCATTAGTCAAATGCCGCGTGAACAAGAGGTTAAGGAACTTAAATTGTATGTGGACAAGAAATACGAGACAGTGATAATGCCAATTTTCGGAATATCTGTGCCGTTTCACATATCGACAATCAAAAATATATCACAATCGGTGGAAGGGGAGTACACATATTTGCGTATAAACTTCTTCCATCCAGGAGCAACCATGGGACGCAATGAGGGCGGTCTCTATCCGCAACCTGAAGCTACTTTTGTCAAAGAAGTGTAAGTTCACAATTTACACTATTTTTGGGATTAATAATTTCATTTTCTTTATATAATATTCGATTCGATTTAGAACTTATCGAAGCTCAAATGTCAAGGAACATGGTGAGGTCTCGGCACCATCTTTGAATCTCAGTAATGCGTTCCGCCTAATCAAAGAGGTACAAAAACGATTTAAAACACGTGAAGCTGAGGAAAGGGAAAAGGAAGATCTTGTCAAGCAAGATACACTCATACTCTCGCAAAACAAGGGAAACCCAAAATTGAAAGATCTTTATATTCGACCGAATATTGTAACGAAACGAATGACTGGCAGCTTGGAAGCGCATACCAATGGTTTCCGTTATATTTCTGTGCGAGGCGACAAAGTGGACATTCTTTACAACAACATCAAGAGCGCATTTTTCCAACCATGTGATGGCGAGATGATCATACTGTTACATTTCCACTTGAAGCATGCAATTATGTTTGGTAAGAAGAAACACATCGATGTACAATTCTACACTGAAGTTGGTGAGATAACCACTGATTTGGGCAAACATCAGCATATGCATGATCGAGATGACTTGGCCGCTGAGCAGGCTGAGAGGGAGCTTCGTCACAAGCTGAAAACTGCATTTAAGAGTTTTTGTGAGAAAGTGGAAACGATGACCAAACAGCAGGTTGAATTCGATACCCCATTCCGTGAACTTGGTTTCCCCGGTGCTCCCTTCCGCAGCACTGTCACATTGCAGCCCACATCAGGCTCATTGGTTAATCTTTCCGAATGGCCACCATTTGTGATTACATTGGATGATGTTGAGTTGGTGCATTTCGAGCGTGTTCAATTCCATTTGCGTAATTTTGACATGATATTTGTGTTCAAGGATTACAACAAGAAAGTAGCAATGGTAAATGCGATACCCATGAATTTGCTGGATCACGTCAAAGAATGGCTTAAGTAAGTGATACAACTGTTGAAAATGATTCAAGTGATTTAATATTTTTTGTTATTGTTTAGCTCTTGCGATATACGTTACTCCGAAGGTATACAATCGCTGAATTGGGCCAAGATCATGAAGACAATTACTGATGATCCGGAAGGGTTCTTCGAGCAGGGAGGGTGGACGTTCCTCGATCCAGAATCGGATACCGAAGGTGAAAATGAAACGGCTGAGTCTGAGGAAGATGAGGTCTATGAGCCCACCGATGATGATTCTGAGGAAGAATCCGAGGAAGACTCTGAATATTCTGAAGCATCTGAAGATGAAAGTGAAGACAGCGATGGTAATTATTATGGATAAGATTTAAAATTCTTTATAATCAAATTCTATTGATAAACAGAATTGGGCTCTGATGAAGAGTCTGGCAAAGACTGGTCTGATTTGGAGCGTGAAGCAGCCGAAGAAGATCGGAATCATGATTACAATGCTGATGGCAAAACCAATGGAAAATTCGAAACGAAGAAACATGGCAAAAGTTCAAAGCATAGGTAAGTTGTTGCACCTTACATTATCACTGTCTCTCTCTCTCTCTTTGTCTATCTCTGAAAGACCTTATTGAGTCCTTATACAATGGTCAGGCCTGGTGGCCCACAAGTCTTATTATAATGTTGTTGAAAGTCTTATTTGTTATTCTCTCTACATTGTAATTTCTTTATGCGCACTCAGTCGTCGACCACGTGATGAACATCGATCGTCCAATAGCAAAAAGCCTAAGTCAAATTCCTCTTCTTCACATACAAAGTCAAATTCAAATTCCAAACATGGAAGCTCATCTACCCATAGGTTTGTTGATATATGATCCTTGTTAACTCCTTAAACACACACTCACACATACATATACAGACGCATACATCGCTACAAAAACAAAACAAAAAATTTGCCAAAAACAGCTCACACAAAATTCAATTAAAAAATCAAAAAGAAAATATTATTATTATATGCATATATTTTTTTATCATTTCACATTATGAAACGCTGCTTGCTTTTGTTCCTTATTTTTCCTTTAATTATAAAAATGAACCATTGAAGAATTACATATTAATTTAACTGTCTTTGTGTTTTGTAGTCCATCGAAGGATAAATCAAAGGATAAATACCATAATCGCGACAAGCATCACTCATCATCGCACAAAAGCACCAGAGACAAGGATCGCAGTCATGATAAAAGTCACAAACGTTCGCGTGACGATAGCAAAGACCATGGCCACAAATCAAAGAAATCTCGCCGATAAAAACGCCGTTTACATTTTGTTTCTTTTTCTGGATTTTGAATACAATTTGATTTTTTTGTTTTATTTGTAATTTTGTACTCCACACACACACACATGCACACAGAGATCTTTTTTGATGAAAACATGCCGTTTATTTCTTGTTTAAATAAGTCCTTTGTATTAAAAAAAAAAAAAAAAACAACAAAAAAAAAAATGAAGAAAAACAGAAGCTAAATATAAATAATAAAATAAACTTAGTTATTTTTTAAGCAAAGATGACCATCTTTGTTATTATTTTGACTTAACGAGTTCATTGAGAAAGAAAGGATCATCCTATAATCATCAATCATCAACTTCATAATAATAATAAAAATCAAACAAAGGATGCATATTTATTCTACTAATTTCTTTTAATTTATTTGTAGACTTAAAAAATGAAAAGAACACTTTTTTTATATTTATCATACTTAATTTGTAAAACATTACTTGTTGTAAGCTTAAGTAAGATTCGCAATCAATCCATTGATCAACATCACCACATCATTGAATATAATAATAAGAGAACGTGTACAACCAATTCTCAAGGACAATCTGAATGAGTGGGGGGAAAATTGGGAAGACAAAATTTCCAAATTCGAAAATATTGTGAAAACACAAAATAGAAATCGAAATCTTTAAACATCTTTGGACGGGTGGTTTATATATTTTGTTTATAAAAAAACAAAAAAGAAAAACAAAATAAAACTTAAATTTTCGTAATAAAATCTCTTTTCTCTTTGATGTGTGTTTTTAATACAAAAAAATAAAAAATTGTTATATGTAAATTAAAATTATATAAAATACTATTGTAGTTGGTTTGTTTTCTTTTGAATAATCCATAAATTTTTACAATGTGGATTCCGAATAAAATGGGAAAATCATAATTACAATAGCAGGAAATCAAAGAAACAAACAAATAAAAAATGCAAAAATAAATTCAATTTAGTGGTTTTCATGTAAAAATAAATATTTCTAATCATAATTTTGAGATTATAAAATTGAAGATTTCGGTTCGGTTCGATTTGGTTCGTATACCTTATGGTTTACGTATCTGAGATTTTGAATCTTGAAAGTATTGAAGAGTTAAAAAGCAACAAAAAATGATTTAAGCTTCTCCCTTCTCTTCTTACATGGTTATTCTTCTTCTTCTTAATACTAAATATTTTGCACAATTAAATATATCTTAATTTCTCTTAGATTTGCTTGCAGATACTTTTCATTTTTAAGTTTCTATCGTATAATAATGTGGTGCTGCATGCATACACAATAAAGTTAAGCTAAAATACAAATTCGCTTTGCTTGTACAATATTTTTTGCTTTTTGCTTATTCTTTTTAACAAACTTAACATAAAAGTCTTGTTTTTTTTTTTAAATATATTTTTTTTTTTTTGTTAAATATTCTTATTTTTTTTTGTTTTTTTTTTTTTCTTTATAATAATGAATGTTAATATCAAATTATAAGGATGTTGTCATCACTTCACTTAGCTTGGCTATTCCACATAATGATGTATGTAGTTTTTGTTGTACGTGTATGTTGCCTCCTTCATCCGTGCATTCTACACGTACATACTATTTACGTATTTAAATTATGATGCATTTATGCATTCATTTTTATATAGAAGAAGATAGCAAAGTTAATTAAGATAATTTAACTTAAGAATTCTTTGTATTGCTCACTGTAATAAAGTAAGATGGAGGATGGATGGGTCTTGTTGAACAACTTGATTTCGTTGCCTTTGTCTTTGTCATTGGATTTATTTTTTCCATTGAAGAAAAAAAAAGATGACAATATCTGAGACCCTTGCCCTCTGCGAGACAAACTGCCGCGACACTTTAACATTACCATACATGGACAAAATGCTTGCAAACAGATACACACGCACGCACACGCACAGAGTCAAAATCAACCACACTCACTCACTCTCACAAACAGAAAGTTACCATCTATCTAACAAGTGTCGTCGTCGTCGTCGTTCGTTCATTATTCGCTCTTTATGTAAACAGTGGCAGGTGATAGAAATCGAACCCTCGATAGCCTTTGGCTGCTAAAAATATATAGACAACATGATAGGCTCCCGGTATAAAGCATATGAGTCCGGCAACAAAAAACACGACACCTTGTGATGTATTACTTGGATCTGCAACAGCAAAAGTGCCCATTACAAATAGACCAGAGCCAACAATGAGCAGGGTTACAGCTGCCAGCACAGTACGCCAATTTTCTCGTACCTAGAAAGATGAGTTATTATATATAAACACAAGTTTATTAAGAATGATTACTTACCTTTGGGTGCCGCCAGCAGTATGTGTTGGTCTCTTCTGTGGGCAGATTTCCATATTCCTGAATGAGTGAGTCACTGTCCCTTGAAGTTGTGTCTTCTGTGTATTTGTTGTAGCCTCTGATGAAAACAAAACAAAATTATCTTCATCATTATTATCAATTCATTGATAGATAGTATGTATTTTATCTTAAAAGTATATGTAATTTTGCTTAGATAAGAGAGAAGACGACGACAGACAGTCGGACAGATAAATAAATACCAATGGATTTTTGCCAAGATGTTTTATTTTAGATTATTTTTCGCAACATTGAAAATCAAATAGAGGGATAGCAGCACACACATCTTTTGGATGATGTCTGTGAAACCCAACAAATGCGCGTTGGATAAAAGTTCTATTTACCACCACCACCAACACCACCACCACTAACCACCGACCGACCTTCAGATGCGGCGAGCGAGATACGCTAAACAGTTATAGACTATTTACAATATTTATACAATAATAATATTGAAAATACTGCGCAAATACAAATCAACTTATGCACATGCACATGTAACACATACTACTTATTACAGATTAGCATATAGTACATATATACTACTTAAGTAAGAGCAAGTGTATTACGACGAGACAATGACTATTCATCCTATTATAGTAGTAACTTTTATAAGTAAATCTGCCTATGAATGCCAGTCATGCATGCTGATGAGGTAATGCCGAAACGAAGAAATTGTTATGTGTAGTAAAAGAATTAAAAGGAAAAAGTATCAGTACCAGTATAAGTACGAGGAATGAGTTTCAGTTTGAGTTACAATAATTTTATGCAAATAATGCTTATTATGTGTTTTGTTTTGTTTCGTTTCGTTATGAAATGAACAGTTTCCGGGCATCAACTCAACTCAAGTAAAGCCAAGCAAACCGTAACCATATAAGTCTTCAGAATTATTATTGTATACAAAAAAAAAAAAAATATTCATTCTTAAGTTAATTCATAAATCGTAAGTTGGTTCAAAGGAAATAACAAAACAAAAACAACAAAACATGTCAATTAAAAATCTTAAGAAGTCTTTGTTTGAACAACTTTTCATTGTTTTTGTTGCTTTAGTCAGAGATAGTTAATTTCTTATTTATACGATTGGGTTTTTATTTTAAATTTGCCAAAGTGAATCATTTTTGTTCGATTAACTTGATTTGCCAACCAACCAACCAACCAACCAACATTTGCAACAGCAATTTGGTGAAATACTCTGAAACCAACAGAAATAGCCCACGCAATGATGTTGCCATATACGAAAGTGTCAATATATACAGAGTACAGTACATATATATATTATATATGTGTGTATGCATGTACTTATGTATGTACTTTGGAACAAAACAATTCACTTACTTTGGATCCTGTATGCGTATGGTAACATCTTCGGCGGAGGCGCGTTGTTGCTTGGCGCTGCTGGAACGCATTGGCGATGAGATTACTGTTGATCCATAGACACGAATTGCCTCAGTTTCTTCCTCCTCAAAAGCATCGTGTATGGAAAAACCGCGGGCGCCGTTTCCACTGTACATTATGAGTTGATTTGATTTTTTTATTTACTAGCGCTCGGTCGCTCGTGCACTCTCTCGTTTCTCTGTGTCTCTTCGCACTTTGTAGTCTTTGTCTGCCTACACTGCACCACTTGCAGAACAAAGTTGTATTTCTTTTCTTTCGTTATAAATTGTAATCCACACAAATTAATTGTTAAAATCAATAAGAAAAAACAAACTGCTGCATGTAGTTCTTTGTGGCACAAATTTCAATATTTATTTTTATTTATCACTGATTTTAATGCCTCAATTAATGAGTAGTGTTCGAAATGGCTCCGGTAAAACAGTGTTGACATGCCCTTGAACATAGCTGCTGAACTGCTTGCACTCACAGTTACCCCAATAAAGTTGATGAAAATAAACATGCGCGACAGGGATGCAATTCGTTAGTGTTGTTAAATACTATTTGTTCAACTAACTGATTTACAGTTCGCTCATTTTGTGAACCAAAAAAAAAAAGCTTTAAACGAACAAAAGAAAAGTTTTGATGCAAATTTGTATTGGATTGGATTAGATTGGAAAATTGCAATATTTGTAAATGAAATTGATTTGAAAATAAAAAAGTGAACCACTGAAGGCTTTTTTAACATAAGTATTCATAATTTAAAAAAGAAATGAATAAAATTTGCTTCTATTTGTACTTTATTCATAATTTTAATATTATTATAATCTACAAAATAATTTAATTGTATTTACAAGTATCATAATTTACTACTTTAAAATATATAAAGCTGAGCCAATGCCGCTGACTAAGAATCCTGAAGGTAGAGGTGGTTAAGCTACTTTTCTAGTTGACCAATGTCTCCTATGTTAGTAGGCCAAATATCGTGCTGAATATTTTGTGGGTAACAATGACATGGGGTCTGTATTTGTGGGCACTTCATTTTGTATGTCTGTTTGTGCAACGACATTTGGTGCGTAGGCTGCATATGGATCAACTCTTTTTTGCCAACCTTGCGATTCATAGTTGTAACCTGGTTGAACTACTTGAGGATGGCCTCCACCTCCGCCTCCGCCACCGTGTATGTGCAAGTGAATCTCCTTGGATGGATGTGAAGATGTGTGTATGGGTGCAGCAGGTGCTGTTGGTGCCCAACTGGATTCGCGTACATGTGGATTCCATCCATTATAGTTGAATGGAGGTGCTGAGTGCTCTATTTGACCCAGGCTCGTTTTCAAAGTAAGAAATTTACCCAAAATGGCAATGGCATTCATAAAGATGAGGACCTTGATAAGGAACAGCGACTTCATACCAATGGCAACAAGAAAAGCAACCATTGCTGTGAGTATGCCAAACTTGAAGATGATTGGAATCAAAGCCATCTGAAGGCGGCGGATTTTACCAAAAGTTCGACCTGCGCGAAAAGATTAATATAATTACTAACTATGTATAATTTAATCACTTGTTAATCATTTAATCGGTACAAATTATTGGTAATAAAGTGATATCTTACACTAATTTTGTTGAAATATCACGTTCGTTTCTTAAGTCTTTTGATTTAGGTTTCAGTAATATTGTATGTTTATTGTTTAATTTGATTACATTTTCATTTATGATTTATCATTCTATTTATATTTGTATATTTAATTTATTTGTTAAGCAGAGCTGAACATGTGCGAGCGAAAATCTTAAAGCAGATCATTCTGCAAAGATTTGTTAGAAATGATAAACCAAAAATAGCCATCAACGTCTGTCATAACGCGAATGAGTGAAGTGAGTCAGTGAGTGAGTGAAGTGAGAGAGTAAGTCTTCATAAATTGCTTTATGTTGGCACATGTGATGGCTTTTGTTATTTATGCGAGTACAAAGTGTAAAGAAATGCTGAAAGTGAAACTACAATACAATACCAACTACCAACAATTGTCATGTATTGGAGTGGCCGTCGGCAAAGTATCCGATGAACGAGCATCAGATAAACGTGCCTTTTGTGTTCACAATTTTGTGTTAGCACCTTGTTTAACTTTTGAGATGTTAATATAGAGTTTCATTGAAAAAAAAACTAAGGCAAGAAGAGAGAAGCCCAACCAAGTGAAACCAAATCAAACAAGTTGAAGTTCATGGCGCCTTATACGGTTGGCTTTGTCTAATTGATGAAATCAATAAAATGACATGACATGACATGCCACCGAACAAACAAATAACCGTTTTTAATTGAATGAATAAACGAATGAAATGACTGATGATGATGATGAGTGTGAGAAAAGTTGCTCATTTGAACTATTTTTAATTAGTGTTTCATCAATTACAAGAAGAAATAAGCCGACAATAAATTAAACAACAACCAACTATAAGATTTATTTTCAATTTGGGAATTTTTATTACCGAAACTATCTTCAACACTTCAACACTTAACAACTCATTAATTTATTACTCACCAGTGACTGCTGCTGCTGTTGTATCTTTTGTGTCATTGTCACCAAAGAAGCTTTCACTCAAACCTTTGCCTATCCAATTCCAAAGACTATTCACGGTACTGGCAAAACTACTTGATGCCCAACCTTCGGGTAAAGCATTCTTTAGAGCAGTTGTCAAAATCTGTTGTGCCTGCTGTTCATCACCATCATCATCATCATCTTCTTCATTGTTATCCTTATCCTTATTCGAATCACTTGTGATCGCTGTTATTGCTGATGATGGTTCTTCTTCTTCACTTTCTTCTTCTTCTTCTCCTTCTCCTTCTACTTGTTCATTTTCATTATGATCTTCTACTTTGGGAGCATCTGTCGTTGTCGTCGTCGATCTTTTTGAAATTTTTGCTGTCATTGTTTGGGTTAAACAACAAAGTGTCAACACCAAAAACAACAATTTCCGACGTGCACTCAGATTTGTTCGAAGAAACTGAAAGTGAAATAAGAAAAATAATTATTTCCGGATCTAAGTATTTATATTACACACATTAAATCTACTTATGTATAAACAAACCTTAAGTATTCAAGTCAATGTGACATCACATAATTTTACTTAAAGTACTTTAATTTCAATGACTTAACAAAGTTTTTGATTTCTTTACTTTTTTCTCCAGTTTCCAGTAGACTAAATTCATCAATTTGTTTTTAAACTGGGTTACAATTATGATAATACATATGTAAATATATTATTGTAATTTATTACATGAATTTCATTATACAATATAAGACTTCTTAATGGGATTTCCCACTAAACTGGTTACTATTATTGCTATTGCTTTCGTCACATGTCAATTACCATTGTCACCTTTTAGCATTTTAGGTTGCCAAAATACATGAACTACGACTTTCCATGTTAAAGACTTTTAAACACTTTTAACTTTAGTTGATCTTTATTACTACTTACTACATTGTATTTGTTGCATTGCCTTCATTTCCGTTGTCAATAAAAAGAAAGAAAATCCGCATATGTGAAATTAAATAATAAGTCAATTGTGCAATGTCATTAAAGAGGAGTCGAGAAATTTAATTTAATTTGTTTAATCAAATGAAAAAATTATGTCTGTCGGTACTTTAGGACAAGTTAAGTAAGTTTGTGTTTTAAGTCTTTTGTTTTTATTAATTTCTCATGAAAATTAACAATCGTCTTTTTACTTTACTGAATTCAATAATCAAAATTTATGATAGAATGGGATTCATTAAAATTATATAAATTAATTTGTTTAATTAAATTAAATAAATATTTGCTTTAGGACAAGTAAAAGAAAATTTGTTTCTTTACTTTTTTTTTTTTTGTCTGTATTAACCATTTTAGTGACACCAACATTTTACTAAATGTTGCACGAACACTTTACTATGTCAATTTACAATTACAACTTAATTGCATTGAAGAAAATTACATAATTTATTTTAACTTTTTTTTTTTTTTTTTTTGTTATGCAAACAAGGAGAAAATCTTCAAAAAGATACTCATGGCCCAAGCCACAAGTTATGTCGGATTCCTACCTATTGCCTCAAAACCCTTTAATCCAGATGGAACTACCAAAGCATTACTTCGTAGGGAGGGAAGATTGCCCTTATCTGGGCGCCATTAAACGCTCATACACTCGAGCCTCACGAATGATATTCGCTATTTCAGTAGCGAAAAATGCCCACTCTTCCAAGGAAAACAACATACGCATTACGATCTCCTGTGAATTGCAAGGAGATTCAAGGTGATCGTACATCCTACTTTGCTGTGCTTCAAACCGAAGACAATCATGAGCGAGGTGCTCTGGGTCTTCTACGATGTTCAGGCAGAGGCCACAATACGGATCCTCGGCATGCCCAAATCTGTGCAAATATTGCCTGAAACACCCGTGGCCAGTAGCCAATTGGGTAAATTCGAAACTAAAGTCTCCGCCGCTCCTCTTTAGCCAATCCGCTATATTAGAGATAAGGTGATGAATCCTAAGTACCTGCACCTGATCTCCAAACTACTATTTCTATGGGAAGTTGCTCGGGCTAAATATATATTCCTTGCAGCCAAGGCTTCCAAGTCAATTGGTTAAATAGTCACTTAACAACAAGTAAGCGTGTTTAAGTATTTTGTCTTTAAAATCTTCTCATAATATTCTACATCAACTTTTTACTGAATTCATTGATATACGTAATGAATACATTTTGGAGTAATACACAACAACATACACAATTTGATTGAAGGAATCAAGAAAAAAAAAAAAATAAAAGAAATTATGTAAATTATTTTATTTAACTATAAATAAAGATTTGAACTACATAAGTTCATGTCTTAAGAGTTTTGTTTTTATAATATTAACATTTAGTGAAAATCTTTTTTAGTCAGTTCTACTGACAATTGACCAAAATAGATACTTTTTATCATGCAACAGACAATTGTCACATTTTTTCAAATTTAATTTGTTTTACTACAAATTTCGCTTTTCAATTTACAATGGAATCGTGTAAAAGTTTTGCTAAAACTATCAATTATTTCTATCACCCTCTTCAAGATAGAAAGTTGGGAAAAGAAAAGCCTCAGGAATGAAACAAACAAATTTTGGCATTTTGTCAATGAACTGACATGATTTTGTCTCGTTCGTGAATCGTTTTGGTAATTAGCCAAAAATGGCACTTGACCAACAAATTTCTTTATAAATATTAAATAAGCTAACGGTGGCGAATGAAATTCTCAACATTTTGAATAATAAAAAAAAAGAAAAAAGAAAAAATAAAGCAACGGTTACAGAAAAGAAACAACCAACAAAACAAAACCACTGACCCACTTTGAGCCTTCTTTATCCAACCATTTACTTTTAGCAAAAAAAAAAAAAAAAAAACAAAACACTAAAATTTCACATTCAATTTAGTAATTTTTTTTTATATAAGTTTTTCTTTTTTTCATCTAATAGAAGAAAAAAAACCATTAAGAAAAGTTCTTTTCTTTTATGTGCAGATTTATTTATGATTTTAACCGAGTTTCGAGATGATTGTCTTCTATCAAAAATGATTTATACTACCATCCATTGACCAAAACTATTTTATTTCTTTCAAAATTTCTGGGTCACTAAGTTTAATTATACATTCACCTTTCATTCTTGATTGACTTTCATTGAAATCAATTATTCAATTATTGTAATTTGTATACTGTTTTGAAGAAGACACTGTTTTGTGACATCTTTTTAAATCATAAGAGCGAGTATCATACTAGCATAAGGATTTGGTGAAGTCATAGAGATAACTTTCATTAGATCTTGCTGGCGTTCTTATTGCCAGCGAAAGTCCTAGTTGACTAGTTGTGTCTAATCATTGCAGTGTCTGTTTCTCATGTGTTTTAAAGAACTTTTGTTACTAAGTTTTATGGAACCCAACGAATTTAAAGTTATCAGTTCAAGAAGAACATCAACGGTGTTCACAGTTTTCGACCTTTATAGTTGCTTTTGTCAACTGTCCTATGCAGCGTCGGCACTTGGGTAGAGCGAGTGGATCGTTCGCTCTAGGCGCCAGATGGCAAGGGGCGCCAAAAAACCAAATGCGAATCACAATTTCCTGCGCATTATAAAATTTTAAATTACCTCTATCGTAACATTGCCGATGTTGCAAAAGTGAGTTAAAAGCGCTTCTTTTTCTACAGCAACAACATGCGAAATGATCAAGTTGAATACTTTTGCAGCGATTGTTTTAATCTTTTCGAATGGTCACGAATTTAGCCAACGTGTGCGAGTTACATACCCGTAATCCACTTTTTATTTTTTATCATTTGTCTATTATTCAAAAGGTAAAAATAATATTAATAAATAAACTCAGTCTGTGATTCATGAACTGTTTTTTTCTCATCGATGTCCCGTTTAAGAAAAGTTCGTTTTGTTAAACAGAACTTGAAAAATAACAAGTAGAAACAAAAGTCAGTCTGAAGACAGAACTTACCTAAGCAAGACGTAATTGTCCCTGAAAACTAAAGATTTTATATTAATATATGAGACCCCTAAATATTATATTGACGATTTAAATCAGGGCTGTCCAACCTTTTTCGTTTCCTGGGCCACATAGGAAGAATCTGCTTTTAGCTGGGCCGCAGGTGGATTATTTAAAAAAAAAAAAAAAAAACCAGCAGTTGGGAGCACAAAAAGATTATTTCGCCATTTTCAACGTGTCTGTGCCGCATTTAGAACCCATATGGGCCGCGTCTTGGCAGCATTGATTTAAATGGCTTATTAACCAGAATTTACGCATCGGCCACAGAGTACCCAAAGACAATCTCGCTCTATCCTGATCAAGGGCTATTGCCGACGCTGGTCCTATGATCGTTTTGTTATTCTTACTGTCAATTGTATGGATTATGGTTCAATACTTCTAATTGACTAAGCTTGCTAACAGTTCTGTTCTCTATTACTATTATTTTATTTTTTTTGTCAAATTTACATAATTTAAACATTTACATTACAAAATGAATACCGAAAATTAAGTATAAACTCCCATGGATTGACACATTCACTGATGACATTTATTGACAGTAAATTTTAATACAAAATTCACTTATCAAATTCAATGATAACATTATTAACATGTTATATGCTCTGATTTGAAGTATTTTCTCATCATCAGTTTCGATTTCATTACTTACTCATTAAATCACTAAGTTAATCATTCACATTCTTCTACTATGCAAATATTTATTAGGTTGGTTTTATGTTTTATTTAGTTTTGTAACTGACACAGTGAAATTTTTATATATTTTCTTTCTTTTTTTATCTCTCATTTGGTTAAAGTCGATTTCATCACCAAAATCATTTAACAAATTTAAATATTTGCACCTTTTTGGGCAAAAAAACAACATTCAAATATTTTTAAAAAACTTATTTCCTCTTACTTTTCCTTCTTCTCCTTCTTCTCCTTCTTCTCCTAATCTTATCATCACCAAGTCGAACGTCATCAATAACGATAAGTGTTAATCATTTTTCGTTCTGTTTATGCTAAATAAATTTTATAAATCAGTGTAACAACAATTTTGCAGTTCGCTTAGATAATCCCAATTTGGGCCTCTTTTATTTTCTCAGCAAAATTTCACATTTTGTCATAATTTCATTTTCATTTTTGACACTTTCACATTTTAAAATAAATATTTTATAATATTGTATATTTGTCGCTTGTGTCTTGTTACTTTTACCTTTAGATTTTAGAATTACGTGATCTGTGTGTTAAATCATGGGAGAAGATAAAATTATTTTTGGAAGGAACCTTTATCTTTAGACTACAGTTTAGAATTACGTGATCTGTTCGTCAAATTTTGGTGGCAGATAAAATTTTGTTTTAATACTAACCAGCTGATGCTGTTGCTAAATATGCTTTACCTATTACCTTTTATTAAAGTCGAAATATTCTCAGACTTTGAAAAGGACATCAGCAAAATAATAATGGGAGTCATGTGAGCATCTCTTTATGTTGCGGATGCTGTGAGATTTTACTATATTTTGGCTACACATCATTGCATCATTGTATAAATTACTAAATAATCTAAAGTTTCCGATAATCTCATTCTCTATCTATGTATCTTAAATAATTGTATTCAAGTACTCATAATATTGACATATGTTACATGTAAATTTATTAAGAACTACGAGTTAGATTATATTATTGTATTTAAAAAGCTTAACTCATCGATGCAATAGTTAAATGACTCTTCTTGTATCTTCAGAAATAATTAATTTTACTCATTTTAATATTAATACTCTCACTCATTTATTTGATATTTATGAAAATATTAAAAGAAAATCAATAATGGTGATGAGGACAATAGAAGATTTATAAAAGTTATGAGTATCTTATGCCTCCAAAAAAAAAAAAAATAAAATAAAAGAAAAGATATATGGGGTCTTCTCTATATAGATCGGTTGCTTTGGAATCTTATTTAGGCAACACAGATTTGCCCATTGCATAAATTACTAACCAATCTGAGGTTTCGGAGGTGCAAACTCAATCTCTATCTATGTATTTTTAAAATCTGTATTGAAGTCTCGTAATATTGATAGACATGTAATGTACATTTTCAAAGAACTGTGAGTTAGACATTATTATTGTTATTTCTAAGAAGCTTAAGACAATCGAATCGAAGATCCTAGTACTTTTAGTTTTAAGATATCTGAAGCAGTTAAATGACTTTTTTTGTATTAAAGATCACTCACTCATTCAATCATTAGATTATTAAAAAATTGTAAAAGAAGATCAATAATTGTGATAGATAGATTATGATGAGAACAATGAGGACACTTATAATATTTACATAAGTATGAGTATCTTATGCCTCCTAATCTACTTACGAGTATTTAGAAGAATTTATAACTCACACACAGAGAGATATAAATTTAATTTCAAAAACATAAAACATTTCCCATTCAATTCCAATTCAATTTTAACTGCTCTAATTGACCTGTTTTTTTTTTGTCGTTATCATTGTTGTTCAACTTTTTATGATGTAATAATAAATGATTTAATTAATTTTAATTCAAGTTTACATCCATCATCATTTATAACACAAAAAAAAAAAAAAAATAAAAAAAAAATCGAAAAATTATCTAATGTCAATAAAAAATATATAAAAAAAAAAACAGAGTTAAGTCACAGGTCGTAACATGGATTGAAGTGAGTTTTACTTTGAATCATCAAGCAGAAATTAATTTAAAAAAGATGCAAAAAATAAGAAAAATAAACAAATATTTTGAAAAAAAAAAAATTAAACAAAATATGAGAAAGACTATTTCAATTTGATAGAAAAACATAAATAAAAAATGAGAAATAAAATGAGAAATAATAATAATAAAAAAAAAAACACGCCTCAAAAGAAAGTCTGCGCGTGTTAAATACAAAAACAATAACTAAAAACATCATTAATAATATGAGAAATCAAGTAGCTATAAGTTTATTATAAATTAATATTCCATTCTTCTATCAATCAGACATCAACAGATGATGATGAATGAATTGATTTAAGGAATCGAAGTCTATTATTAACCATGCAACGAGTTTTCAATTTCCAATAAGTTACACATGTTTAACATTTATTCATGTGTATAACGCACATGCATCTGAGTTTAGTAAGACAAACACTTTTGAGTTTGCCCCCCAAGAATTTAGGGTAATTATGCCAAATGAAAACAGAAAAAACACACACATGCCGCATGCCGCCGACTTGCATATTAATTAATTAACCTTAACTTAACTTAACTTAACATTGAGAAGAGATATCCAAACCTTTAAAGATACTCACCATGACTACAAGTTGATTATGTGTACTGGTAAACTTGTTATTTTATAGTAGATTTAAAATTTTATAAATGTTTTTTTAAAATGGTTCGTTTTCACTCTTTTGAAAATTGATCCTTAATTGTATCGATTCACAATAATAGAAATCGATTTGAACAAAACAAAGATGAAAATGATGATTGTATTGGTTTTTAATTTTTTTTTTTTTTTTTTTTGTTGAATCACCAATTATTGTTAATATATTTTCACCGAATTGAATTGAATTTTTATTGTAATAATACAATTTAATTTTTGTGTAATTTTGTTCAATTTAAAAGTTGTGACTTTCACGAAATCACTTCGATTTGATCGAGAAGAAAATCATGCGTAAAAATGTTGAATCTTAAAGAGATTTTAAATCGAAACTCTTGTGATGGTGCGTTCGCGAACTGCTTCGAATGAAGTTTATCTGAAGACTGGTTGAAGTTGTCCGAGCGTTGCGAACAAGTTAAATTGTCTTGCCGCCACAGCCAACAAACAACTTCATTTTGTCGTCATCTTCGTCGCTGCTGCTTTCTTTGGTTATCTTTCTTTTCGTTTATTTTTTTATTTATTTTTTTTTTTTTTTATTATTTCTTGTTGATTTTAGTTTTTGTTTTTGTTTTTGGTGTTGATTTGCAGCACAACGTTCGTTGACTGTTACTGTTGTTGTCACGAAATGAATGTCATTTTAGTTACACTCAACGACAACAACAACAACACCAACAACACCAACAAGAGTAACAACAGTAACAACAAATTCAATTTCAACACTTTTCTTAAAGCACCTTCCTATGTTGACTTTACTCTACTTGGCTGCACAATTGGTTTTGGCCAAATTCAGTTTACTTTTACGCACGTTCTTCTATCACTCTTTCCTATTTCTTTCTTCCTTTCTTTATACAACAACAACAACAACAACAATCTTTATAACAAGTATACGAAATGTGTCCCAAAAGTATCCGACCTGCATTTATTCATAACATCACTTCAGATTTTAATAGTAACCAATGATATCCTCATAATTTTTGAACGGCTAGCGAGTGTTTGAACATGAGAAGATTTGCTTCAAAGTCGCTCAAGTCATCTTGGAAATCACTAGTAATGAAAATGTACTGACTTCTAGAAATGCTTTAGGATGTGAAAGAATTGATGGAAGCGTTGTGTTCAGTCAAGGGCAAGACTGTCCAACCCTCGAATGCGGCCCAAGTAAAGCCTTGATGCGACCTAATGCGGCCTAAAACCGCTCAAAGGGGCAACAGGGGAGAAACAGAAATTTCTTTCTTAGACCCGCAGCACAACGACTTTTTTTTTGTTTTGGCACCAAAAAAATTTCTCCTTTTCATCGCACATTCTTCCAATGTGGCCTCTGGGAACCAAAAAGGTGGGACAACTCTTATCAAGGACTTTGAAAAATCTCCTAAGAGTGATAAAGAAGAATATTGTTAGCGCTCAGTCGAATACTCTTGGCATACACCTCGTACAAAAGGAGAAGCACAGAAGAAGAGTAGTAAACAAGTTAAATGAAACGTTTTTCTTAACATTTCTTCATCAATATGTACTTAAAATGTGAGTGACACTTGTGACGTCACAATGTGCAAATGAAGTTTTTCTCCCTTTGCTTTGTGACTTAGTACTCGCGCCTATGTACGTGTATATATTTTGTAATCTTTATATTTTTTCTTGGTAAAACAAGTCCAATTGACCCATTTTTAAAACAAAACAAGTGTGTGGCATATCAAAAGCTATTGACTTCATTCATTCATTCATTCATTCACTGATTTGCCTATTCAGTCATTCATTCATTTGGTCATTCTTTCATTTAGTAAATTATTATGACAGCCCAACGAACGGGTGAAGTAAGAATGAATGCATTGGAATTTTATTCTTTTTACTTGGGTTTACAACTTTAACTTTTTTAATAACAACAAAAATGGTTTATTATAAAATAAAAGATTTTTATGATTTTAAATGTGTTTAACAGTTAAACCAACAAGCGATGAGAAACATTTTAAGGTTTAAAATATGTCCAAATTTAAAGTTTTTACTTCCGTTTTATTATACGGTTACCACTACGTATTTCTTGTTACATTCATTATACAATATGAGAAGATAAAATAAAGGTGTGAAACCTTTCCGGTCTAACACCGTCAATCATCATCATTAGCCAAGCTTAGATTAGTCTTGCTTATTGCATATACCTTGTTCAATATCAGTTACTATATAATACAATAGTAGTTTATAATAAATTCATAAACTGTATAGAATTGAGAATTTTTAGAGAAAGTCAACTTCTATTAAGTAGATTTCAATAAACTAACTGTAATTCACTTAGATCAATAGATCCAAAGTTCTATTCTATAATACGAGTATTCTTTTCTATCAAAATGCATTGTAAAATAATCTAAACAAGACCCCATTATATGTGAAATCTATTGTAAGTGACACACTATCATTTTACTATTGTCCTATTGTGTCCCATTTGAATATAAATTATTCCAATTTATTGCATATGTTTTATTATGCAAATCTCAGCTTACCGGGTCAATTGGTCACTAGTAAGTATTTAACGATCTCTTCTACTTTATTTGTTTATCCATTTGTCTTTTTTTTTTTCTATTCTTCTATTTGTTTTGTTTTGTTTTGTTATGCTTTGTTTGGCTTTTATTATTTGTGTAACTTGTCATGAAGAAATACTAACATACTAAATTTGACTAAACTTTGTTTTGTTATATAATGTCAATAAAAAAGAACTGAGTGTTTGTTATGAATAGGAAAATGAATGTACAGTTAGTTAACAATGTTGTTTGTTACATTTCATAAAAGTTTTTACACCTTAAATGTCACCTTTCTAGTAAGTAACTTATCTAACTTTATATCTAACTGCATTTTTATATAATAGACAGACACAAACAACAATATGAAATAATCACATCACATCACATCACACATTTTTGATTTTTTAATACTTTTTCTTGTTATTAAAGAAAAGAATAACAAAGTTTATTGTAAGTAAGACTTAAGACTCTAAGTTGTTCTATGTATGTATTTTTGTTCCCATCATTCGTTCACTTGATTATTTACTTCTTCTTGCCCCATGTTTGATAAGTATTTGTTTGATATGCATTTGCATACCAACTCTGCCAATTGGGATTACTAAATGAGGCATAGGGATCATTGTAGTTATTATTATTATAAGTTGGATACAAATATTGTCCAATGACATAAGGCCAAATGCGAATGTTGGCTGAGTTGCCTGTGTTGCTTGTATAAGGATATGGAGTTGTGTAGTAATAATAAGGATTAGCTGTGTTTGTATTTAAGTTGGAGAATGTAGGGTTCGGTGTATTATAAGGATAAGGATTTGTATAACCAGTCCATTGTGTCGACGTTAACTGTAAGTACAAAAAAAAAATCAGTAAAAAATTATATGATAAAAATCAATTTAAACTTACCGCAATTAATATTGTCAATATAAGGAAACTACTAATCATTTTGTTCATATTGTTTTTTAATGATGATATCCGTTGTTAATTCTTTCTGTGTTTCTCAATACTGTGATCACTAAACTAAAGTATTTCCATAAAATGTAGAACCTTTAAATATGATTTCATCAAATGAAATTGTGTCTGAAAACACATTTGTTTGTTTTTCACAAACTTTTGTTAGTAATTTCACGCGCCACCAAATTGTTTTTCATACAAATCACATACAGTCAAATGAATAGATCTTATTAGTTTATGACATGATATTTGTAGTACATAGATATCCCATATAGTGATAGTTGATAGTCGTAGATGCATTAAGTATTGGGGTAATTAATATTACTTCATCTGTCTATCTGTGTACTCGTTATAGATATAACTGATTGGACTTAAGTCTTTTTGAGATGTTGAACCAGAATCTTGCAATAATTTTAACTCTAAATCAATTACTGAGGATTATAGCCCCATTATATTCCTAGGGTTGAGAAAATTTAGAAAGCTAAAGCTTCCTGGAAGAAGTTTCAATATTTCAAGGATAAGTGCAAAAAGTCATTAAAAAAAAAAATTATCATTTTTTATAGGAAACTTTACCATCTTCAATATTAAGTTCGTTGCATATGAAAATATTTATGGGGTGCGACATCTTTTACTATGTCGGTATATTCACATTGAATAACATTGACATTTGTCAACCGATTGACTTGACTACCACGCTTACCATTTTGACGTTAGTGGCACCACTTTAAGGTGCCATGTGAAGGATGATTTGCATTTGTTTCCGTCTGAAGTGCAATTAACCCTAATAATATTGTCGGTAAACCGCCCACTTTGCTTCTTTTTGTGAGATTACTTGAAAAGCAAAGTGGATGTCAGCAAACCTCAGACCATTGACGAACTCAAGGCAAATACTCGTACCGAAATCATTTCTATACAGCAGGGGAAGCTCGAAAACGTAATGGAAAACACAGCAATAAGGGCATTGAATAGTGATGTGTCCACTTAATTGATGTTGCATTCAAAAACTAGTCCAAATAAATAGCAAAGGACCAAATTGAATAAAAATACATCATGTTTTTTTTTTTTTTTTCTTCAAAATTATTCAATGTTAATATAACGAAATAAAAAATGGCGCACCACTTATTTACAATAGATTATATTAACAAACATTTCTACAAGTGTTTGTAGTGTACAGAAACCTTAAAGTTGATTGAACCAAAAATCAATGTTTTTATCTTTTTTTTTTTTTTTTTTTGATTTAATTTTGGGGAAATGATTAAGTTTCGTCATTGAACTTGACTCACGCCATGTCTTGGTCTGGTCTGGTCTAATCTGTCGATTATCACCAACCATAGTATTATAATTTCCATAGATGACAATGATGATTATAATTTTGTACGAGTTAATTCAATTATAGCTTAATATCAAATAAACAAAGGTGAATCCCGTCCAAAGAGGAGGCACAACAACAACAACAACAACGACAACAATTTAAATATTTTTCCATTCATTAAGTTTATTCTTGTTTAGTTGTTTATTGTGGTTGTTGCCTATTTAAAATATGTATTTATCTTGTTAACGTTTAACCATTAAAACTAAAACTAAAAACAGATTTGAAAATTATATTCATCATTCATCATTTATTATTAAATCGAGCAATTGATTCTGCTTTACTTACACTCAATGATTTGTTATTCATTTATTTATTTAAAGTAGTGTGTTTAATAAAAAAAAATGGTGTGTTAATGACACATCAATAAAATTTAATATAAATAGAAAGAATTTTTTTTTTTTTTTTATTTATGCATTTTTCATTTTTATTTGAAAAACAACATCTACTAAATTTATTATTAGTTATTTATTTATTTATATTTACAAACAATTTTTCATTTGATTTGATTTTCTTCTTTCTACTTCTCTTCTCTTTTCTTCTTTTTAATTAATCTAATAGAAACTCAACAAACAAATAAACAATTACAATAAAATAATATACAAAATGAAGACAACAACAACAGCAACAGCAACAACAACATGACATTATATACTTAATATTAATATTATTGTACATAAAATAAAATTATTAAATTACAGAAAATTTACATACAAAATTTATTATTTTCTTTTTAGTTGATTTTTGTAAACAATTTTATTAATTATATATATATAATTTAATTTATTTAATCATTAATTAATTAATTTATTCATTATTTATTAAAATTTTAATTAGTTTTGATTTATTCATTGATTGGCATTAAATATTTATTATAGATTATTGTCATTTAGTTTTAGTTAAATTATTAATAAACAATCAATCAATAGTCTTCATCATCTTCATCTGGCGGATCTGTTGCATATGTCAATTCATTAAGAAAGAACCATTTCTAAAAGGTAATAATACATGAAAATAATATAAATATTTTGTAATCTTTGTAAAATGTTAAATGAGTTAAGCTTACCGGTGATTCCGTACAATTGAAATTATAATCCCAATCACAGATTCTGTATTCCTGATTAAAAGAAGTTTCGTTAGCGCATAAATGCGGTATACGATTGCCTTCTTCATCGCACATATGAAATATCTAGATATTTAAATTAAATAATAAAAATAATATAAATACAAAATAATAAAAGAAGAAAAATATACATAAGTGTATATGGAGCTAAGCATAACTTCATTCAAAAGTACAAGTTGATTATTTCATATTTTATTGTTGCATACTTTTAAGCTTTTTTGCATAGATGGCGCTACCGTCCACTCAATTCGTTGAATAAACAAAACATTCAAAATTGAACTACTTTATGTTATAGGCAATGCTTTGTAACTTAGAGCAATCATAAACCAATCCAAATCCGATTCAATTGTTTTGCTTGTACCAGGGGTGGATTACAGTAAACGAACACGAGCGAGTGAGTCGAGACAAACACAAATAAACGAATCTAGACTCGTAGCTTATTTGATTGGTGATCATATTAATTGAAAAGCTCAATCGGATTGAAATTTTAGTAAGTTATATATATTTTTTTTTTGTACACTACTCACGAAATAAAATTTATTCTTGAGTTTAATTTTTGGCTCCGAAAATAAAAAATCATTATTGGCCTTGTGGTAATTTTTTATTTAAAATAACTATGTACTGTGAATTCATTATACTCTTCACTCAGTGAATAGAATTATAAATTTGTCATAAAGTTTGTAACACACAGAAGGAAATATCGGAGACCCAATAAAGTATATATATTCTTGATCAGATCAGCGACAAGACGGGTTCTTTTAGCCATGTCAGTCTATGTACGTGCAAAGCTTTCTTCTCACCATACGCAACACATTTGTCGGAATCAGCCGAATCGGACCACTAGGGTATGGGTAGCCCCATACAAACGCAGATCCAAATTCATGTTCGTGTATTAGAAAAATTGTTGTGTTTTGTACTATCGAATTTGGATACAATAAGTATGTGAACCATATCCACCAACCATGTAAATTTCAAGACTTTCGGACCACTAGAAGGGGTACCTCTCATACGAAACCTGAACTTAGAACAATAATCAGAAGATTTATTGATTTAATTTATAAAAAATAGTGTACGGATGGAGGGAGTTTAGTGGATAGATAAATTGCATCTTAAGTCTGTTAATATGAACTATGTAAATAATTCTAAATGCCGAAACTACTCTTTCTCTATAGTTTGTACTCACCTGACAATTGTATTCCATATCTGCATAGAAACCAACTGATCGATGCGTGCAATCAAAAGAGAATGTTATATTATCTAAATTCGTCCATTCTTTTGTCTTGTGATTTTGAAATACTGGACTGGCAGCTTCCTGTTGTGTTAATGTTGCTAATAACAATGGACCTAAAAAATACGCATAATAATAATACAATAATATTGAATCAATTTTATAATAAATGATAGTAAGTATTTATATGGTAAGTAAATGAGTGAGCACGTGTTCATGAATAATGATAGGTCAAGTATATATATAATATATATAAATATATATTTTAATAGACCAAATTGGTAGTCAAGGTATGTTTTTATATCGATTAATGATTTGCTTTTAAAGTGACAGTCTGCATGAATTGAATTGAATTGAATTGAATTGAATCCGAATGAATTGAGGCCAATGCGATCGACATCGCACAATCTACTACTCACTTACCCAGTATAATACCGGAAAGCCATAAAATTCTATAACTGTAAACCATTTTTGATGTCATCCATAACATTTTGGCTTTTGGCTGTGCGTGACTTTTGTTATGTTTAGAGTTGTTGTTGTTGTTATTGTTGTTGTTGTTGTGATTTATTAATATTTTGACCAAACAAAAAATCAAAAATTCAATGTTTCTTTGAGTTAGTTAGTTGTTTGTTGCTGCTACTTCAATTCACTTTTGTGATTGTTTTAGACTAAGTTGCCATTGACTTGACTATATCTATGTCTATTGTTGTTGTTGTTGTTGTTGTTGTTGTTGGTGTTGGTGTTGTTGTTGGTGTCACTGTTGTTGTTTGAAACCAATTAGGAAGTGGCCATAGTTGATAAGTGAGCTTCAGATGCATGCAGTTGGTTCGTTGCTCCAATGTTTTTGTTGCATAGCCACTTTTGTTGATTGATTTTGGTTTTGTATTTGTTTGTTTATTATTGCAACTGTAAGTAAATAAAAAATCAAGTAAATAAAGATTTTTTTTATTAATTAATAAAATTATTGATTTATTACATCATCAGCATCATCATCATCATCAATTGTCATTTGATTTTTCCCAAATTTTTTATTATCCCTAGACATTAACCAGTAAATCAATGACTCACTCAACCAGAACTGCGGCTGATGCTGCTGCATCAAGTGATTTTTCATTAATAATGTTGATTGCAACATATTTTTTTTATTTTTTTTTTTGTTGTCATTTTGTAGTAAAATTATGCGTTGTTAATGAATTTTTTCAGTAACATCATATTTGTGCCTTTTTTCTTGCTCGTGGGTTTCTTGATTTAATATCATCTTTGTATAGTATGATTCATAATCTATTCTACATTACAAACTATTGTATTTGTCAACCCACATGCCACAAATATCATTCATACTAACAATCACACACCTTATACCAATCCATTTAAATTCATTCAATGGAATGCGTTGATTAGAATTTCCTCAATTTCAAAATTTAAATCACTTGTAATAAATCGTAACGTATTCTATTAAATCGTTACGATCTGATGAGAAGTTTAAAGACACAAAACGCGAAATCAAGCTAAGCCCGGCTTTTGGTTATTTTCGAAATTAATAACTCTTTCAACATATTTGCATTAAACAATAATAAACACAACGCATAATTTATATTATTTATTGACCAATAACAACATTTTTATAAGCCGCAATCGCACAATCGCCGCCGCAGTTCAAAGTATAAGACGAAATTAAGAAATTTAAATTTTTTATTGCTAATCCATGAGTTAGTCTGAGCAGATAGACAGAGCCTGAATTGAGTTAAGTTGTGCCAAGTCAAGTCAAATAAAGCATAGTTGAGTTTAGTTGAGTTGTGGAACTTTGGAAGCTTCTCACGGTTGTCAGAAAATGTCAAAAGTTAGTTTTGCATCGTCAAATGGTTTCTATGGCAAATAGTAATATGGCAAACAAGAGACGCCTCACTCATTCATTCATTCACTCATTCACTCAGTTACTCACTCACTCCTCCATCAAGGTGATGAAGTCAACAGTTTTAAAAAAAATATTTCTGCTAACCACCGACATAAATTTTCTTAAGACAAACTTTCAATAATCCCAACACCAACGCGTACATCAGCACCATCGTCAGATACTGATGATGATGATGATGATGATGAAGATGCGACCAACCGTCCACTGCTACAATCGAGGTTGTTGTTTTGTTGGTTTGTTGTTATTGGCAACCGTGCAACATATTGAACAATTAAAATGCAAAAGGTGAAAGACAAACTGTCAGATAGACAGACAGACAGTCAAACAGACAGTGGAGCGAACGGTAGGTCAGACAATGGGAATTGACCATTTCAATGGATATTCCAATTCCATTCAATGAATGGCTCAATCTCTCACCTGGTATTCTCAAGACATAAATGAGATGATGGCATGACTTGATGTTGACCTTTTTGTATAAATATGTATGTATGGTTGTATGTTTGTTCGCTCACTCATGTTTCTGTTTGTCATTGGAGAGGAGACAATGAATATTTTTGCATATCATAACGACTTCTTGTTATTGTACAATTATTTATTTAATTGTCTTCCTTCAAACTTTTTAACCATCACTTCATCCCCCCCCCCCCCCCCCTTTTTTTTTGCTATCTATAATCAATTTACATACTTTTAAATAACTGCCAGCGACTATGGGACTCAGTCTCTCACTTAGTTAAGATGATTATCGGATATAACAATTACGCATGCGGTAATAAATTTATTGAAATGTCAAGGAGCGAACGCTTAATGTTGGTTTCAAAAGGCTTTAGTCTTCCATGTCTTTGGGAAAGATTGTCGCACAATAAGCCATGAGCATGACACGATAATCTTGTCTTGTCGTTGAATGCCTCCAAGGCATACACAGCTGGTTCAACAGCCTGCCTTACCTTTCATGGCAGCATGCCACGCACGCATTGACACTTTCATTAATCTTCAAAACTTGCAAGATTTCAAGGTTGTTGTTGTTGTGTTGTTGTTGATATGGCGTCAATTCCCAGTTCCAAATTGCATTCATCCACCATGAACTGCATGCATTCCTTAACAGTAGTTTAAGGTCAAAGAGTTTTGTTTCTCTGTTTAAGTAATCAAGTTAATTGATGACCTTTCATTTACTTATTTATCTGTCTGCCTGTCTAACTTAACCCATGTTTATTCATCAATTCATTGAGCTCACAATTTAAGTCAAACTTGTGACCGTAAATAATTCATAATCCAATTCAATTCCTCCCTTTCTTCATCTATACAAAATCGTTTCTTTTGTGTCAACATTAAACAAATACATATTCTTGTCACTCTTGTCTTGTCTTGTCTTGTTGTCTTGTTGACTCTTTGTATCTAAGTATCTATGTGTGTATGTATCTTTGTATCTATTCAATCATGTCCGCATACTATGAGTATTCTGAGCTTTCAACGCTGTCGTCTGTTGTCTGTCATTGACTTATTGTTGTTTTTACTGACATTTCAAATGTTTTCTGTCAATCAGTCAGTCAGTCAGTCAAGTGGATTTAAAATTCTTTTCCTTTATTATAATAATTTTGTTAATTTTATTTTTTTTTTTATTATTATTTTATTATATATATTTGTTGTCTTTTGGGTTGCAAAGGTTTCGTGTTAATTTGTTTGTTTCTATTGATTGAATTATTGATTCACGCCTGCGTTTGATTGATTGCCAAAATATTGAAATTGTTTTGTTTATGGATTAGTTCTCTCACTGTCTCTCTCTCACTCTCTGTCTTTCTCAAATAAAATTGAATTTACAAATTCATGCAATTATTTAATTATTATTATTGTTTTGTTACTGTTACTGTTACTATTACTATTGTTGTTACTGTTTATGTTAATGGTTTTGCCATGAAAGAATTCATCATAAAAATTCATCAATTGATTTGCATTTAACCATGAATCCATGGCAATTGTCAAGGGACATTGAAGTAAATAGTACCAAGGACTGACTTTACTGACTCTTTGCCTTTCCACAATAACAATAACATTAACAAAGGAATCACTCTTTATTTTCATTATTTCAATGTTATAATTTAAGGTCACAAAACAATTGAACAGATATCAGATACAAATGAATTAAAATGTATATTCAAATGAAATATTTAAGTATGATTTTTTTTTCTTGTATTGAGAAATTTACTCACAATTAAAATTCATAAATTAGTTGAAATTTTAAACGAAATAAATCAATTTAATATGAATTTCAACAAAATTATTATGTGACAAGTTAATTAAAGGCATCATCGCAAATGGAAGGAGGAGATACTGAGTCTATGAAAATGACAACAATAAATAACAAAATATGGAAATGAACAAGAAAATGAAAAAGCTAATAAAGAGAAATGGAGAAAGAAAGCAGCGGAAGCAAACACTAATTGACGGAACTGACTCAACAAAGCCGCAACTTTGTGGTCTGTTGAATCTTCCCCTGGCATTCATATCTACTACTGATGATGTTGGTGCTGCTGATTATGATGATGATGATGATGATGCTGCTGCTGCTGGTGGCGGTGGCAACAATGTTACTATGGACAATTTCAATGTCAAAAACAAATGTTGAATAATGAAAATGTGCAAAAATTAAACAACATTAACAACAGCAGAAACAACAACAACAACAACAACAACAAACAAACAAACTGCAACCCGCATCTTAGAGTTGAGTGCGTTAAGATGGTCGAGGAGCCAAGGGGGTGTGTGGGTAAATAAGCGAGGAGTCTTGGCCAATAAAGCCATGTAACGGCATTTTCGCGCAATGTCAGCCACCACATACTATGTCGTTGCTTTGTTGTTATTGTGGTTTTATTAACCAAAATTACATAAGAAAAACAAAAAGAGAAACACTACCAGCAAAAAAAAAAAGAAAAAAAAAACGTGGCCTTAACTTCATACTAATCATAATTAAAGCCGCGTGCTTCATGTTATGAAATTGATTAGGCGACTAACAAGTGTACGAAAGATACATGTATGTACATATGTATGTACATATGTATGTACATATATACAATACAAATCGGGATGATAAATTTTCCAAACAATTTTCCAAACATATACGTATATTTTCTATTATTTTCTTTCTTTTATTTCCATTTTCTTGACACCTAAAATTATCGTTTCATTGCAATCAAAACCGATTTGGGCGAAGAAGGAGAAATAAAGTTGTCGTCACCAGTGCACAGTTTTTGGCTTTTTTTTTATTATAAATAAATAATTTAACATTTTAAATAATTTAATTAACAGAAAAAATAACAAGTATGTTAAAGGAGATAAAAGATCATTAAAGAAGAGAAAACTAGTTAACTCAATCGAATTGATCTTCAATGCAAGCATAAATCTTTATTCACCTACCCGGTTTTATTCATTCGGTCGTTTGTTAGTTGGCAACACCAGATGCTGGAATTGACGATAACGATGACCAGAGGTTCTTAAACTCATATGTTCAACGGACAGATTTAAATATTTTTTGTGTGGATTCTATCACAATTTGAACTCCATTCTAATTTCTAAATTTATTTCTGACTCAATAATCTCATAGCTCAAAAATAGTTAAGCCATGTGAATTTATGACCCAACATTTTTTAACAAAAATGATTATTGAAGTTAAAAAATTGTTTCGATTGGAATTTTTTTAAAAATGTATCCCTTTTCCTTTATAGATTTATTATATTATTTACTAACTGTGCTTGCGATTTCATCGTGATAATTTGTATAAAATTTATTTATAATTAAAAATTTATATCTTTTGATCTTGTAATTGTTACTCATAATAAAGCTTCTTATCTTTCATTAATTCAATTTTAAATGAAATGAGTGACTTTTAAGTGATGCGCATACAAACAAACAAACAGACAGACAAAATTTTTGGATTTTATTATATTTATAGATTTGTAAAAGGAAAACCTAACCACAAAATCAATGTCTATCAAATAGTAATGAGTCTAAAAGATTTAAATAGACTATGTACCCATAAATGTTGAGCTTATAGAACAATTTTAGTGAAGCCTACATAGTTTTGTTTGTCTATGATGGTGTATGTAAGGATCAAGTCAAAATGAAGCGACTCTTGAACAAAGTGACTCTGACTCGCCGCCATAAGTCATATTTATAAGACATCGACTATCATAATAAGGATATACTATATAATTCAGTTTAGACAATAGTTGCAAGACACTCAGGACATTCATTCATAGACATTCGAATGTTATACATTCCCTGCAGTATGTATCAATGGTCCATAATTGGTTCGTGGATAGTTCCTTTGGAACCAGCACTAGTTCAGTTCCTATATTCCCTTTTACATGTATTCAACTAGTGAATTTAAGATGGTGATGTCATTGGAAGGGATCAATTGTCCCACCTGCATTAGCATTCACCAGTTGTTTCACCAGCTACTGCCACTGTCTACATTACCGATCAACAGTTGGTCGCCAGTTGTTGCCACCACATACTGGATTGCCTTTCCATTACTTTTGACTGTTAAATTCAGTACACAACAGTCATGCAAAAAGAGGCTACTGACTTATTATGGAAACACGCACTTACTGGTTTGCCTCTACATAACCTACGACTCCTGTATTCACTAGCCACCAGGTAATAAATAAAGGAACTAGTGAATTACTAACGAAACGGGGACTATTGCCACCAAGCATACTGCAGGGTATACATTAAAAAATATTGGTTAAAATAATATATATACTATAATGTTGAGAAGTGGGGAATGCAAAATTAATCAATCAATGTTTTCTGGTCAACAATGGTTCGTGATCTACTGCTTAAGAACCGCTGACGATGACGACAATAGCAATGCCAATGGGTGCTGGTCACCATGGTGGTGACGATGATGGTGATGGTGACGATGTCGATAAATTGAGACGAAGAAGGCAATTGATTATTTTTAACCTTGAAAATGGCAGCGAAAGAAATAAATAAGAGATTTAATATGAAAAATCAATAATCAGAAAGATACACAGACAGAAAGAAAGACAGACAGACAGACAGACAGAGAGACGGACAGATAATAAGAAGCCAATAACAAGAAATATTGGATCGATGGTTGAATAGTTGAATGAATGCAAAAACCGGCTTAGAGAAGATCATTTATTGCTTGCATTTCAAGAGAGCGAAATAATAACAATAAATCCGGACTTAGTCAAACAAACATTTTTAGTTGATGAATTTATGAATAATTTCTGCTTTTCAATAACTTTATGCAAAAATTATATCCAAAACATGGTCAAAGAAGAGACACACGCCTTTTTTCTTAACAATATATAAAATTTTTGGCAAACACAATAAAATTATCACAACAAACACATTAAAATATATTTAAAATCAAACTTCCGTTGATGGAATATCATTATTGTTATTATTATAATTTTGTTGTCAAATTTCCATTAATACTAAAAGATAAATCAAAGATTAGAAGAGTAGAAGAGGAGAAGAGGAGAGAGAGTTAGATAGAGAAATAATAATAATAATAATAATAAACCAAAAAATACTAAATGAAGCCGCCTATGAATCTGCAAATTGATCATCATCATCATCATCGTTGATTTTGAATTTATAATTTATACCAATTTGAGGTTTAAAGTAAATCACATCACTGCTCATCACTGCTCAATCACTAAATCATTCATTCATTCAATCGACTCAACCAACTCAAGTTTAAATAAGCATACATTTTATTAATTCCTTTAATCATTTATTTATTCATTTATTAATCGATTTATAATCTTCTAATTCATTCATCCAACTATTCATCCTCCATGTATCCAACGATCGATCCAATCATCCATCATTAACATATCATGGTATCATCATCATGGTTAGTTGGCTTATTTTAGTATAAAATTTTATTTTGAAATTTGTTACAAGGTCACCAAGTCAACGAAAAGTCGAAAAAATCTTACAAAAATGAGATTAATAAAAACAAAAAACAACCAAAAAAACAAAAACCAACAACAAATTTTAACAAGAAAATAATTTAAATCCCCAAAAACAAAGAAACAAAAACTAAAAGGAAAAAAAAGATGGACAAAATACATTAAAATATTTAGTTCATTTATGTGAACTTTTCAGTTCAGTTCAGTTGTCGAGCGAAAATTTCCATTAAAATCAAATTTTGAGTTTGATTTTGATTTTGATTTTGTGTGTTTTGGCGTTTTATGCTTAATCAATTTAGTTCAATTCGAATTATTTTTGTTACGAGTATATTGACTCAGTTAAATGTGGTGATGGTGATGGTGATGCCGATGATGATGCCGATGATGATGCCGATGATGATGCCGATGATGATAAATGAATGAATGATGTTTGATGGTGATGACTATCATATAATGATAATTTGTTTTATTTTGAGAAATTTGCAAATTTTTGCCTTTGGCTTCTTATTTTCTGTGTTCTTGAGAGTTTCCTGAATGAAAATAACTTTGTTTAGTTTTTTTATTATCTGTTTGTGTGTGTCTTTGTCTTTGTTTCTGTTTATTTATTTATTTATTTTGTATTCCACAATTTACCATTCAAAATTGTTGTTTACTTTGCCAAATTGAAAAACCCTTCTTAACTTTGAATGATCCTCAATGATGATGATTATTAAATCGATAAGCACACAGAAATGTTAAGTGTGTTCTTTAAGTTCAAGTTTGTCCAATTTGTTGGTCATTTATTGATTGGTTCAAGGAACCTTTAAGAATGATAATTCATTAATGACAAATGAGAATGAGAATGCATATTTTCAATACAATACAAAAACAATTCAAATACAATAATATGAAAAGCATTAAGTGAAGTGGAGTGAAGTGGATTGAATGGTCAACCAACTAAATTTAATTTAATATCTTTTACTAATTCAAAAGTTGATACTATTTATTCAAATGCCATTGAAGTACCTGACAAAATTAATTTCTATCATATAAATTGTAAGTCATTGAGGTTTGTAGGATTGTAAGATTTAATGCTATTGAATATTGTATTGGGTTGTCAAAAAAGTCTTTGTTATAACTCAAATTATAAAATGAAATAATTTTTTTTTTGTAAAACCGATTTCAGATATAAAAAAAATTTTAAAAAATATACCAAACATATTCAAAATGTGCAGATGTTTGTCATAGCAAATGAATGAATGTATTCTTCATTTGCAACTATGCCAAAGGTAAAGAATCAGCGAATATTTTGAGTTTAGATTGACATATTGTTATCCTAGTTAGAGGCTAAATTATTGGAAATTTAAGGGATGAAGTCCTTTGCTGAATCATCCGATGATCTTATTTTTTTTTTTTTTTCACAGATAACTGCAGAACACATTCTTATAAGTAGTACAAAGATGAGTTTCTTGAAAAAAGAGTTAGATTTTAATAAGGATAGATATGGAAAACTGAGAAGTCTGTTACATTCTTCTTAGAGGGAGGTGGTGCGGATGTAGCCTTTTAAGTCTTCGCCTTGTAGAGCAGCGGGTGAGGATGGATGCCAGCGAATTGGAATGAGTCGGAAGCCTTGAGTGATGGCGACTGCTGTATGAATTGATCACCTAAATAACCATTGGGATCTTGAGGGAGTTCCAAGGGGTATGCAGGCTAATTGTCCAACAAATTGACTGCGAGGTAGTTTTTATGCGATTCACATTTTTCTTTGTTGACACCTGCAGGTCTCTATGAATGACGGAACCATTCAGCGTTGATAAGCCTCCTTAAGAACTTGGACTGAAAACTTTGTATGATTTGGACGTTTGATTTTGAAGAGTACAATGCCATAAGTCCACATCAGAGATCAACACTTATTTTCAATGCGATCTGCTGTGTCAATTCTCTCGCTCATATGTTTCGAGTTAAACAAAAAATACTTTCTGTGTAATATTTATTTTACTTATGTATGATTAATGTTATGTATACGTAATATTCTTCTAGTATATCATGTTATGATTTTATTCAATTTGTTTTCATACAAAAAAAAAACAAAAGGAAACAAAATCATTTAAAAGCGATTAATTTACTTGATAAAGAATTTAGTGAAACAACTAAAAAATAAAAACAAGGAAAATCGTTTAACAACAACAACAACAACAACAACAACAGTGTAACAGAGACAATGTAACAAACACAGTGTAACAACATTAATGAGAGACAAATATCCAAGTAAAATGTGGCAGCAATAAATTTTAATTCAAATGCTATTTTCTAATAGTTGTCTTTGTTATTGTTGTGGTGTTGTTGTTGTTTAGTTTTTACATTAAACAAGTTTGAACAATAAATAAATTACATTGACTTCTTTCATCTGCATCTGCATCTCCTTTTCCTTCTCCTTCATCTTCTTCTCAGATATTGTTGTTATTTTATATGGTGATGGTGATGTTGATGTTGATGTTGATGTTGATGCTGATGGTGGTGGCAACAACAAATATGTATTTTCTTTACATTTTCATGTGTAATTGAACTACAATAACAATAACAATAACAGGTGAATATAACAGCAACAACAACAAAAGACAACAGGTTCAACAACAACAACACCAACACCAACAACACCGACAACAACAAGAGAAATAAAAAGATTTTTCAAGAATGCGCACAATTTGCAATAAACTCACACACAGACACACACACACACACAGAAGACTCTGTCTGAATCAAAGTCTAAGTTTAAGATTAAGCAAACACCTAAGAGATACATTAGATTCATAGATACACACACACACACACACACACACACACACAAATACATATGTATGAACATACTTGCTTATGCTGGGGATGTGAGGAGATGCAGATACTATAATTCAGATTTGGTTTGTTGATGTTTGGTTGATGGCAAACTTAGCTTAGTGAGGAGTTTAGCTTTAGCAACGAAGCAAATTCAGGTGACAACTGCAACGATAATAACAACAACAACTACAATAACAATAATAATAACAACAACATTAATAGCAAAAACAAAAACAACATTTGACTTTTGTTCATGTTTACAACACTGAAAAGTAACTTGTTTTTGTTTTTATTTTTATATATTGTATTTCTTTTATTTCTCATTTAATTTTTTATATTTTTTTTTTTATTTTTATAAAAATTTAAATGAAATCTTATTATATTGTTTTTTATTGTTTTGTATTTGCAATTGCAATTGTATTTTTTTTTTTTATTTGTTTTTGTTTCTTTATTCTCTCTTTGAACAAACAGAATATTTCTTAGTTAACTTAACCTCCTCACTCATCAAGTGTTTTTATCTGCATTTCTCAATAATTTCCAATTATCGAAACAAATTCTATTATATTATCATTTAGAATACTAAGATAATATATGATAAATACGATAAATTACTAATAAATAAATAATAAATAATGACGACATAATCAAGCAAAGATCTAAAGAAATCATTTTCTTAATGGCAAAGTTTAAATTCTCGTCATTTTTTATATTCTTCTCTCAAACATCATTTACTTTTGACCAAATGCAACGCAAAAAACTTGTATCTTCAAGCCACGTGCAACATCAAAAAGACATTAAACATGCACAACCAGACGATGAGGTGAAGGGAAAAAAAGTACACAATATAATAAATAAAAATAAACTAACAATACAATAGAAACTATTTAACTATCTAAAGTAGGTAGTAAGTAGTACCTGTACTTGTATCTCTAATATCTATTTATTGTGTAATTTTTTTGTGTTATTTCTTTTTTCCAATATATACTTATATAAACACACTTACAGATTCACAACAACAGAGTTTTATGGTATTGTAAATTGTTTAGTTTAATAATAAATCGATTTGGCATACACAATAAATATAAAAGTATAAAGTTAGCCACCATTCGAAAAATAAAAAAAATAGGCAAGCAGACAGACAGACAGACAGACAGATAGATAGACAGTCAGAGAGACTAACAGACAGCCCATTGTGAGTTCCAATTAATAAAAAAAAATTGAATTGAAATTGGCAAATCTTGCACTGAATTCGTTTTGGTTTCTCTTTGCTTTGCGACGACCATTTCCGCTTCTTTTCATAATGGAATTATGAATAATATAATAATAATAATAATAATCATACATGAAAGAAACAAAGAAAATCAACCCAAAACCAAAAACAAACCAAAGCAAACTAAAGAAAAACAAGGGCGCCTAATCATATTTTTGTTTTTGTTTTTAATTTTTTGTGGTTTTTAATGGAAATGGAAATGTTTATGCTACCTAAAAGAGATATACTTAGTCAGTAAGTATATCTTATAAGCCGCCACAGATACTCAGACAGATCAACCGACAAACAGACAGACGGACAAATAAATGAGCAGACAGATTTATAAATATGATTATATAATAATTTTAATGAGTAAAAAAATGGATCGAAAATGGATTGTTGAACGAACGAACGAACGAATGAATAAATAGATGATAAAATAAATGAACAACTGAGTAAGTGAATGAATGAATGAATGAATATTGAAGTAAGAAATATTGACAGTCAGTCAGTCAGTCAGGCAATTGTTGTTGATGTTGATATTGCTTTCATTGTAACGATCACATTTAATGGTTAAAAAATGCCGCAAGGTATTCATTCTTCATTCATAGCAACACACAATCATCTGCAGCACTAACTCATCATTATCACTATCACCATCATCACCACCACCATTATTATAGTCATCATTATCATTATCATCGTCATCATATCATTAACATCATCAAATATGAAAAGGAAAAATAATTCACGCGATCACAATTTTGATGAAAAACCAAAAATCCAAAAATAAAAAAAATAATTATAAGTAAATTGAAGAAAAATAAAGGAAAACTTAAAAAATTAAATTCAAAAAATCATTTCCCCAAAGATATTGTCATAGACCCACACTGTCAGGTTCATCGAACCATAAGAGGTTAAAATAAATATTTAAATTTTAATTTAATGAAAGTTCTAGAACCATTTTTTGGATACAAAAATTAAGAGTTTCTTATCTAAAACAGTAGACTACTGAGATTAAATTGAAAATAACAATTACCATTTATTTCAGATACATTTGTAGTCCAATTTGATGAAGATGTCGTTGCTATTATTATTATTATTGTTTTTGTTACTGCATCAGATGAATTTAAATCCAACAAAAAAAAAAAAAGAAATTGAATTTGTGATTAAAATTATTTAAAAATTTCATTTTAAATTTTATTTTTATTAATTTTTAACACACATTGTTCCCTTTATTAATTAATTAATTTATTATGGTTCATTTACATTTTTATTTTAAATTTTTTTTTTTATTTATTTTTAAATTTTTTTTTTTTTTTTTTGTTAATATTATTTATTACACAATTTAAATTTTTTTTGGAATTTTCGCAATGAAATGCAAAAAAAAAAAAAATCACAATATTTTTGTAAAAACCAAACCAAACAAACCGTTAGGAAACACATAAGAGAGACACACGCAACTAAAATTATCTGCAAGATACAAAGATACAAATGAATTGAATGAACAATCGAATAAGCAAAATAAACGAACGACGAAACAGCAAACGATTGAATGAAATATAATACTAAAACCGACAAACACGACTAAGCCACGATTAAACTCTTGAATTAAGAAAAATAAAACAGCCAAAGCCAAAGACACTGAAACTGAAATTGAAATTGAAATTGAAATGATACTTGAAAAACAAAACACAAAAATTCAAAGACACTTGACAAAAACACAAAGACACATTGAAAGAAAAATCACAAAATCAATGAAAATCAATGGACTTTGTGTCCAAAAACATAAAGAATTTAAAGTTGAACGTGTTTCTTTTTTAATATTTTATTTTTTTTTTTTTTTATTTACATATATTTTTTATTATTTTATTTCAATTACAACATTTGGATTTTCTTACACACTTTTCTATTTCTATTTCTATTTTTCTTCTTTTCCTTCTTCTTCGTTACTATAATATGATGTTGTTATAATTATTTGTATTTTGTATTTTGTTTTTTTTTCTTCTTTTGTTTCACGTTTTCATTAAGTTGTGTTTGCGTTTTGACTTGTAGATCTGTCGGCGCTCAACTGGTTCCCAACTTGGCCAACAATTTCATTTTATACCAAAAGCTAAAAGCAAACGGCAGCAGCGGTGGCGGCTTCAATTGAGGTAGGTTTCTTTAATGGTCTCTTTGCAAATGCAGCAAAGCTGCCAACTTAATTCACTTTTTTCTTTTATTTTTCTCAATTTTTATTATATTTAATTCAAAATTTTCTAAATTTATTATCGATCGATCGAGCTTAAGAGAAAATTCTCAAAGAAATTTGATATCCTTGTTAAATTATCAAATTTGGAATTTGTAATGAACAAAGAATAAAAATCAAATCATGTCCATGACTGTCATAGTCATTTTTAAAAAATCTTTTTTATTATTTATTGAAAATAATAAATTGAATTGAATTGAATGATGTTGAAGAATTTTCTCATTCCAAAACTGTAACTTCTAATTACAATAATTGTAACTTATCTCATATTTTTAGAGTATGAAGTACACAAGGGGATGGAAAAGTTTTTCATACTTTTGAGAAAAATGGATTTTTTTTTTAATTTTTTATTATTTACCTGACTGCGGCAAAGCAAAATGGAGGGTTATAATTTTGATTTGTATGTATGTGGGTATGTTTGTTCATCTGTTCCCTTGTTACTTCTAAACTATTGTACTTATCATAATTTGACAAATGAGTGTCTTCATTACCTGCCTATAGGTTATAGGCTATGTGACGTTATATTAAATTGAATATGGCACCCTTTAGAGGACTCAAAGTCATGAACTAAAATCAATTTTTTTTTAATGATGCCGTGTTGGGTATCGAAAGAGCTTAATCAGCACATTACAAAAATATATATTGTACTCGTATTTAATACTTTCTATCTCTCAAAATGTAAAAGTTTTATATAACAAACAACCAATTCAGACCTTTAAAAGTTCCAGTAATTGGGGGGGAGGCCTTCGACTGAATCACTTTATCTGCTTACAATATGTAAAATATTTCATGAACAATTTCAACTTGATATCTTTAATAAACTAAAGAAATAAATTATATAAAAATACTATGTACACTGACATCAATATACGAGTAGATTTCTATAGAGGAAGAGTTCTATTTTGATACCTTTATCACCGTATGATAATAAAAAAAAAATTGTATAAAAAATGCATTAGAAACATAAATATATTTGAAGGAATAAAATAAAAAATATATATTTTTAGATTTTCGAGTTCATTAAAATCTTTATTATTTAATTATATAATTATTAATGAAAAATGAATAAATTTCTAATGAAAGAACAAAGAAACAAACAAACAACATCAAAAATTCCAATTATATTGTGTGGGCAGTTTTAAAGTTTATAAAAATACAAGAATTTAAAGTTTATTGAAACCATTTTGGTTTCTTAGTTTTCATATATTTTTAATGAATTAAACTCAAACTGAAACATGTTTCTTCATATTTATTTAACGTTGGATGGACCAGTTTTATTTTCTATTTAGAAATAATTAACATACATAATTTAATTATAGTTGATCGCATAAAGAAACCTCAGTCAAAATCTCAATCAAATTAAAATCAAAATCAAAATCAAAATCGAAACCGAAACCGAAACTAACCAAAAAATTTAACTGAAATCAAAATCAAAAATTATAGATAAAAAATTAAAAAAAAAAAAAAAAAAAAACAATAAATTGAATAAAAGAAGAATGAACAACTTTTACGTTGAAATCTGAGTGGATTTACCAAGACGAGTCATCATAATCATCATCATTATTACTGTGATCATTAGAAACATGATAATTTGCTTCTTTGGCAGCCGGAAAGTGTATGTCGTTGTCTTCTGTTGACTATTGTCAGTTGTCGCTAACCGCTTTTATAGATACTTTAAAGTCAACGTCATACACACAGATACACACACACACACACACGCGCACACACACACACACACACACAGATCCATACATACGCACATATTTTTTGGTGATGCTGCTGACTCTTATTCATTATCTTTTATACTAAGTATATTCCATTGGATACTTAAATGCTAAAAGGCAATCAAAATCGGAAAGAATTTAATGATAGACACAGGCAGCTAAATGGTGTCGATCGATTAAATGGTGATTGTTTTTGATGGTGTTGATGATCTTTTCACATTTACGCTTGATTATATTTTTCTTTTTTTTTTATGATTATTATTTTTTATTATTAATTTGTTTAATTTATGTATAACAGCAACAACAACAACAAGAACAATAAGATTCATAAGCTTCGAATTGGTTGAATGCGAATGCGAATGAAATCGAAATTAAAATTTATTTGTTCCTTCGAGAATTGGAAAATTTATTCATATACAATAAATAGAATACTCGTAATTTTTTTTAGGTGTTTCAAATGTCAAACTAATTTAAATAAGAACACGAGTTTTGGATAAATCAACAATTGACAAATAAAAAAATCCGATTGTTGAACTCATTTTATTGATGAAAAAATGCACAAATACATAAAATAACATAGCAGGCATCAAGAATAGATTAATTATATGATGCAATTAGCTATTTGATATATGTAGTTGGATGGAGGAGTTTTCCATCAGAATCTTTAATATTACATATATAAAATTTGATCTTAGATAATAAACTAAAGCATCTTCAACAACTTTCTTTAGTAAAGTAATAGTGGGACACAGATGTGGGACTCCGCTCAACACTCTATCATTATGATGGTTGGTTGGTTACCGTGACTGACTTGTATAATCCACTAACAAGCCACAATTAGCACTTAAGTGCCGTTTTGGAACCACTTCCTCCCCGAACACAATCAGTATAGCTAAACCCAACCCGTAGAGTATAGGTATTTGAGAAGGTCACCCGGACATGTGACCGAATAATCCGAGAAATCTAAATCTAAAATATATTTGCCCAGGAACTTGTTCCTAGCTCTCGCCAGTGCTGGGCATTGACATAAAAAGTGGGTGAGTGAGTGAGTGAGTTTCCTCCACGTCACCACAACTAATACAAAGGCTCCTGTAGGGGATACCCATACTCTCCGCATATGTTCCAATACATCAGTGACCAGTAAAAACCGCTGTGAGCCGTGTGGTATCTTTACGTTTTCTATTGATTAGTCTAAAATACATATTTTCGTTGTACCTAGGCCAGGTAGCACGCGCCATCCTGCAAGAATCGAGATCTTTCCACCTGTGGAATCGGAACTTGTTCCGCCAGCGATGAATCAAGAGATGCACCAAAGCGAGCTAGTTCGTCAGCCTTCTCATTTCCCTCAATGTTCCTAAGGCCGGAAAATTTACAACGGTGGATTGCAGAGTTTTGAGTGCCGCCTGACTATCAAAGAAAATAGCTATCTTGCAACCTTCCGGCTTCTGCCAGCCGACATGCCTCTCAAATAGCCAGAACCTCTGCCTGAAAGGTAGGCGAAAGAAATGGTCTAAGTTTAATTGTGGAGAGTACACCCCTGTACCTACACCACATTCCATCTTTGAACCATCCGTGAAGATTGGAAAGTCGAAAACTGTTTTCTTTCCACTCTATCCTGGTAGGAAATTTTACCTTGAAGTTGTTCTCAAAGCTATTATATGTCACCATGTAGTCGGTTGTTTCCTTGAACATGTATTTTGAACCGCTCCTAGTAACATTCTATGTCCATACGGTCATTATGATACTTAGGAGATTATCATCGAAGATCTTGTTTGGGTTATGAGTATGAATCGAATACTCATCATTCATTCAGATCTCAATTGCGACATATTTTAATATTTTTTTTTTTGTGCAGAAAATCATCTTCGTAATGTAGGAAAGTAAAGTATTACAAGGTGTCAGTCACTCTTACATAATTTCTTCTTCATTTTGATTTCAATATCTAATGATTGTCGGGGCTTTTGAAGTCGAATTCCTGGCATTTTTTATTTGTAGTGTAACAAAAAATATACAAATATTTTAGTTTAATTAAATTAAACTAATTTAATTTATTTTAATCTTTGTTTTTTTTTTTCTGTTTTTATATCACATTTTGATTTCAATTAAATTTGCATATTTTTCCACTCGATTTAGATATTTTATATTATTGTTTAAAATATGTATTTTGTCTTTCTTTCTATCTTTCAATCATTTTTTTTTTTTTTTTTCTTTCTTTCTTTTTCCTAATAAACAACAATTTGCATTTATTTGTACATCAATATTAAATGACAATAAATAAGTTTATATAATAAAAATTAATTGATTAAAATGATGATTTTTACAATAAATAAAATTGGAATAAATATCAAAGCAGAAAAAGAAATTCAAGCCAAAAATAAAAATCTAAATTCATAGACGCAAACAAATGAAACTTCCAAATCCTTCCAATATAATAACGAACTATTATATTACATATCAAAATTTATTTCAACTTATACAATGGACGACGCATAATCATTAAATATTTATATCTGTAGTGCGCTTAGCCACAGCTTTTTTGGTGTGTGATGGTTTTCATTGAAAGATACCACAGTTTTCCATGCTTTTAGCTTTTCTTATATTTCACCAGAAGATTGATATTCTTCTGCTACCTCCACCTTCTCTGACAAAGTATCTTCAACATCTTTTTTCTGTAATTGTATAATGTAACTCCATAAGCTATTCTGTACTTAAATCCTGACTGAGCTCTTTCACAAGCTCATCTACATCCAAAGCTTCTTACAGGAAGATGTGACTGTTCTTCCATGCCTTTTTGACAATCTTGAGACAAGCAACAATTTGCAAGTGATCTTTCTAAAACACTTTTAGAGGAAAATTTGTTCATTCGATCATATTTGATTCGATTTGTGAAGATCTTCTTAAAACTAGATATAATCTGCAGATCTATAGGTTAAAGAAAAGGAGTTGTGAACTTTGAGTTATTTAAATTCTTCAATGAGGTTGTCAACTCAGAACATGCTGACAATCTCAATAATTGTTTGTTGTTTCTGAGTCAATAGATTTGGATGAAAGTTGAAAGTTGAAATGAAAGTTGACCTAGAGTTGTTGGTACACAGTGAGTGTCGTGTAATTTTAGTAATAGTTGTAATAGTGCAATTAAGCACCATTGTTTTTATTACAATATTTTTATACATTTCAGTATATCAAATGATCTTAATGGTTTTTTTTTAAGTCAGGATGTTCTGTTATCGGAGGGTCAAATCTTGCAAGCTGAATTCGGACTACTTCCTGACATCCAATTGACAACTATTAAAAAATGGTGATGATCGCCAGAGATTAGTTAACAATTTATTTTTCTTATACATACATTTTTATGTTATGTTAGATATGTATTCCATAAACCCAAATTGACTTCAGTATTGATTTTTGATCAATTTTATTGAAATGATAAAAAAAAAATAATTGATCTTATAATTATTAATTGATATATTTGATCTCCAATAGTAACTTTGTCACAGATCCAATATATCATGAATACAATTATTGCTTGGATCTATTTTTTCAGCTTTAGAGTGAATTACAAAATTAATAAAATGAGATAAATTTTATTATGGGGAAGACAATATATTAAAGTAAAATAAAATGAAATGAAAAAAAAATTAAAAAAGAAATAAATTAAAATAAAATAAAATTTTAATTAAATCTTAAAATTTGTATTTATTTTTTTTTTTTTTTTGTTCAAACATTTTTATTGTTTTAAATGTTTTTTTTTCTACTAGTATTTTTGTTTTAAGACTTTTAATCTACTTAAAATTTTATGGCGTTGAAAAGGAAAGGGGTTAACCTTGTCACGTTCAAACACACAGTTGCACACAAATACGCACAGAAATAAATACAATTGCAGACACGTAGTAAATATTGTATATTTGGCACGCACCATTTATTTTATTTATTTATTATTATTATTATTATTTTTTGTTTTTTTTTTTTATTTCATCTATTTTTTGTGTTGTTGTTTTTCTCTTACATTTGGCCCACTAAACTTAGTAGAAAACAACAATCACAACAACAACAACAACAGCAATTACAACAAAATTCCCTTAATTCATTGAAATTAAACATATGTATGTTTGTTGTTGCTGTTGTTGTTGTTTTTGTTGTTGACTTAAGCCGGTTGCTGCATTGAATTGCATATTCCCGTCTCATCCTCCATCCCATCTCATCCATACTCCTTTCTATCTTGCATTAGTTAGGTGTGCGTAGCACGTTAGCTGCATAATTTATTAATGGAAAAATGAAAGAAGACGTAAAAAAAAAAATAATGAGGAGGAGGAAAAACCGGCAATTATTTGTTGTTGCTACTACTTATGCACTGAGAGAAATAATTAATAAATTAGTATATAATTCAATTTATCATATGTATTTCTTTCATTCAACTAAAAAAAATCTCCATTTAAATTTAAATTATTAAAATCAATAAACTATATCAACAAATAAATAAATTGAAATTCTTAAAAATTTATAATATAAAAATATCAACAAAATGACAATAAACATAAGATGAGATAAGAAAGAAAGAGAGTGAAAGTCTTTTTAATCTCAAGTTCAAGGTTGCCTCCTCATACATAACAAAGAAAGAAGATGAATTTTGTTTGTATCTTTGTTTCTTTTGAAATTTAGAAAATAATAAAAATAAATTGCTGTTATTGTTGTTGCTTTTATTTTCTTTCTTTGCGTTGTCTTTGTAAATTGTTATGATTGAGTTATTTATTAATTGATTCATTCATTTTATTTTAATTTTTTTTATTGTTGACGATTAAACAACATTTTAGTAGTTTAGCTTAGCAACAAAATAATATAATAATAATAATAATTTTACAAGATTAAGTTATTTATTTTATTTTATTGGTTTTTTTACTGTTGTCGTTGTTGTTGTTGTTGTTGCAGTATTTTGCGTGATTTGTATGATTTAATACTTGAACTAAATTAATAATTTTTATATTTTTAATTGAGTAACTAAAACTGAATCAACCTAAACACAATTCAATACAAAATATTATAAATTCAATTTAACTAAACTCAACTCAATTCAACTTTAATTTTCAATATTCTATACATAAATTCATTGACAAAGAGATACAGTAAAGTCTTACTAATGTATACATATATTTTATCATCAGATCAGATGAACTACAAATATATTGAAGTCTTAGTATATTTCTACAGTTTGAATGGGTCATTTTTTTTTTAATGGGAAGAAAAGCATCGAGAGCTAACCACGCTAAAACCCTCCACCCCATGTCCTAATATCCCCATGCAACTGTCGCTACATTTTTCATCGGGAGGATAGGAAGAGCATTTCTGCTAAAAGTCTATCTATCCCAAGTAAATGGATCAGTTCTGATCCACTATCCGGTTTTACACCTGAACGAACAGCTTGTGCTGATCACTCGGAAAATACACAAAATTGTTGCTATAGCGGTTTTCACTAATTGCCACTTTTCTTGTGATTGACACATGTGTGACACCAGGTTACCTACTGTAGGCGGTTCACCAAAACACTCCTCTATATGTGTCCTCTCGTCCCTAAAAATATCTTCCGTGATACCAATGTAGACAGGACAGAAGAAGTCCTCCTCATTTAGTTTGAATGAGTGGAACTGAGTGCCATTGTAAGAATTTGAATCAAATTTTGTGCTCATTGAATCATTGATACATAATTACAGATAGACGGAAATTTTATAGATCTCTTTGTCCTGCGGGCTTGGAGTTTTGGAAAAATAAAACTCAAAAATCACAAATGTATTGGTTGGACATAAAAATTATTAGAGTAGCGAATACCATACCATATCATCATACCATCTAGCTCTCGCAAAAGAACACAAGAAGTATTAAGTAGGACTAACTCCCAACTGTATCCGTGTAGTCTTAGGTTTCTTAACAGGACATTGCAGAATTATGAAACATTTACATAATATGCGGAAACGTTCAATGTAGATCATGTTATGAAGAAGAGGAGATACCAGAGAATATACTATCTCACTAAGAGGGCTTTATTTGGAACAGATTTCGATATCTATGTAATCAGTAATTGAATTTGCAAAGTTATCCCTGGAATTCTTGATGAATACCAGAATCTCGAAGGAACTGTAATTATGGGGTTTGTCATAATAGAACCATTTCAGGAAGCAGTCACTAGATGAATAGATATAGAGATTTTAATAAGACTTTAAAATATTTATGTCTCAAAACTTTATATGCAAGACCTTCATCCATCTATTGCAACCGATTCTATCGGTCGATTTTGATAAAATAAACTCTATATGTTAGTCACAATAAATCTTTTTATTTTTTAGTAATTCGATTTTGAATTCAATGATTGGTTTTTAAGTGATACGCGCACAAACAAGCAAACAGACAGACAAAATCTACGATTTTATTATATGTGTAAAATGAGATTAATTGTGAAGGCTTTACTGTACATTTAAACAAGATTTGGTTACTCAAAATTCTCTTCATATACTCGTACTAAAAAAAAAATTAATTTATTTTACTTTGTTTACAAATTTAAAAAAAAAGTAATAAAATAAATAAAGAAAAACCAAAACAAAACAAATGAAAAATAATTAAAAAATATTTAAAAAAAAAAATTCATGAGATTTTTTAGAGCATAAAATTATGAAAATAAGAAATATGTAGTAAAAAATAATTGAATACTTAAAAATAAATTAAATAAAAAGAATATAAATTTTTAATATGAAAATTGACAACCACAGACGAATCAATTTATTTATTTGATTGAGTTGAATAAATCAAAGAATGAATAAATGAATGAATGAATGATTGCCTTAATGAATGAATGATGAAATAAATAATCAACAATCAATTTATGTTGCAAGTATTTTATTGAAGAAAATCAAATGGCATCGACTATTAACTCTAAATAGAAGGTAATTCTAATAGCAGCAAAAACTTCAGAGCTTCAAGCTCAAAAATCCCCAAAATGGAAACAAAAGACCAATCGACCCAATCGTAATCAACCTAATAAACAAGTTAAAAAACTGATTGATCAAAACCAAAAGCAAATTATGTATATTTAAACTACTAACTATAAAGCGAAGTAAAACAAAGTATAAAAAAATAACACATAAAAAACAAATCAAAGTAAATCAAAGCAAAGCAAAGCAAAGTAAAGTGAAGTGAAGTTTAAAGTAAAGCAAACATTTGTTGACCGACATTTGCCAATTACTCAATTTGAATGCAAAACTGCAAAGCGGCAAAAAAAAAACTTGAACAAAGTTGAAAGTGATGCATAGTTTATTTATGTTTTTAATGATGGAGATTGGTTTGTGTTCGAGTCTGGTTTGGTCTATCAATGAGAAGTGTGTAAGGTGTGGTGTGGTGTGGTGTGGTGTAGTTAACAAAAGAAAGAAAGAGAGAGAGAGCCATGTATAGAAACATATGTATATCATAATCTCTGTGAATTGCAACAATTGAAGTTAAAGTAATTGGATTTGTTTAACTTTTGCTTTCGGACTTTGCCACCTTCACAATTATTACATTTTTTTTTTCTATACGAAAAGTTTCTTTCAAACAATACAATTGACTTAAATTTCATATTTGTGCAAAATACTAGGCTCTGTCTGTCTGTTTGTCTATCCACTGTTTGTATCTGTTTGCGGTTGTATGAAGTATGAAGTTCCTTTAGTCAATTGCCAATTCACAACGCAAGTTTGTTTCTTAAGTCTTTCGTTTTACTTTACTGTCTAAGTTTAAGTCTCAGTCTTCAGACAGGAAAATTTTGTTGTCATTTACTCCTGATGTTGTTACTGCTGCTGCTGCTGATGTTGCTGTTATTATTGTTATTTGTTGTTGCTACTGGTGTTTTTTAACACCAAAAACTGTCGTTTGCCAATAAACGTCAGTCTCACACGGAGTCAGTCAGTCTGACAATGGAGGGAGATCAAATGAAATCAAGTTACCGGCACCATATTGAATTTGCTTGGGTTTTTTGCTTTATGTTTGGGTTTGTGTTTGAGTTTGAGTTTGAGTTTGGGTTTGGGTCAGGTTGCCGATTCGAAAGTGGGTCAGTTTATGAATGCAATGGAAATGCTTGTAAATGCATTCATTCGATATTTGATTCCGCCATTTTATTGCCTTGGGGTTGGCTTAGGAAGTGACGCTTCTTGTTGTAATACTAATGTAATTTAATCAAAGTGGAAATGATTTCATTTCGATTTGCTTATTTCATTGTAATTATTTTCTTTTCTTTTGTTTTTTTGTTTTTGTTTTTTTGTAAATATATTGAATATTTTTAATTTATATGTTTTTCTTTGAAATTAATTGCATTTTGATCAGATTTGTTTAACGCAAACGAATCCAAAACGCTGAAGGTCTTTTACTGGCGTTAATCTGATTAATAAAAAAAAAACAAAAAAAAAACGCTAGACAGGCCTGCAGGGGATCCAAGAGTGAGCAGGTGGACTATTACTAGATTCACACAGACATACACACAGATACACACGCACATTGCTGCTGCTGACACAGTAAACATGAACAAACTAAAACCCAAATCTAGTTTTGCTTTAGTTCGTCCGCCTCTGATATCGCCCCCGCCATCAGCCCAAGAGCCAAGTCAACTTACTTAACCAGATTCGGATTCAGATTCAGATTCATTTGGTGCACCAACAAAGCTGCCATCAACTTTCGTCTTCGTTGGCAAGTTGCATTCATTGATGCAATTTGTTGGTGAATACTTAGGAGGATGGTGGAGTGATATTAGTTTGGTTATCTTAAATGTTTCATGAAGCAAAAGACTATGATGATGAACATAATGATAATGATGATGATCATGCTGTTGATGATGATGAAGCAGAGAAATATGGTTTACAATAAATGTAGGTTAAATGGGTTAACGATAATACATTTCATGTATGTATTTGTTGTTGTTGGTGTTGCTTGCATCTGTTGCTGTTGCTGTTGCATGTTATTTGTTATGTTAAAGGAAGATGGGAAACACAAATGTTATATAATTTGAGAAATCAGGAAAATAATCTCATATAATCTGCCATCATATTTGTTATTAGTGTTTTTGAGAATTTAAAATAAACTTCCCCCATTTTGACGAAAATCGATTTCCAAAATTTATTTCTAACATTTGTTGGTGTTTTTATTACTAAGATTGTTGCTTCATCGCTAAGTTGCTTGTTGTTTGTATGTTTGCCTGTCCCAACAAATATAAACAATCAAACAAACAAACAATCGATGATATTAACAAACTTTAAACGATTTCCTTATTGATTGATGTATGATTCTTTGTTGTTATTGTTGTTGCTGTTGCTGCTACTTCCACAAAAATGTTTCCAACTGATGATTGGTTTATGTTGATTGTTGAATCATAAATAAAGTCATTTCATTCATTCATTTCAATTTAATTCAATTGTGGGAGTTTCCATTGCAACCAATCATTGTTATTGCTGTTGTTGTTGTTGATGGTGGTGATAGTATTTTGTTTAATTTATGTGGCATATAACGAATTTACAGTTGCTTCTTTGCCAAAAAAATAAATACAATAGTATAAAAATGCCAAAAAAGAAATTCCAAACGAAAGACTTAAAGATGAGAGAGATTCAATTGAAATACAATAAATGATAAATTCATCAAATTGAATTGGCAAAATTGTCTACCTTACTGCATTAAAATATATTATTTATTGAAATCTATGAAATTTGCATAGTAATAATGAAGATCATCAATCCATTAGTTTAAATCATTGCAAAGTTCGTTTAATTTATTAACAAATTTCGTTGGCAATTTTATTTTTCATTTATTTTGCACAGATGGCAACGCTTACATACTCAATACTCACCAGTCCATTTGGTCATGTGCTTAACGCTTAGGAAGCACACAATCATTTAGTGGTGAAAAGACCCGGAAATGATTATTAAAACTTGCAGCGCCCTCTAGTAAACATTAGAAGAACTAATCATAGATGTCAAATGTAATTTTTCAAAATCATTTGTAACGTTAAGCAAAAGGCACATAAAATTCCTTAAGATTTCAAAAACTATGTACTTGTGTATGTATGTACTTACTTAGAAGTGGAAATCTCATACATAATTAATTATATTATATGGTACAAATCACTAACATAGTTCAGGTGAAGGTCATCATCATGTGATCTAAATATAATTCCAATAAAATTAAATTGTTGAAATAAAACAAAATAAATAAAGAAGAAAACTGGTTTCATCTGCTTTTTTTTTAATTACTTTATTTTTCCTTTCAAATTTGTATTTATTTATTTAAAAGTTTATCACAATCAAGAATAAAGATAACAGATAACTGAATATTTTTAAATGTATTTTGTATCCGTGTGTGTGTGTGCATCCAGTAAAGCTTAATTCTCTCTCTTACTCTCCACAAGAATTTCATTCTCATCTCTCATCTCATCTGCATTAATCGCTCACTCGCTTATTCATTCATTTGTTGCTAACAAACAAATTTCTTCTTATTGATAAAAACAAATATATGTATGTACATAGATGATGATGACAGACGTCTTTCTGCTCCATTGTTGTTGTTGTTGTTGTTTTGCCATTCTCTTGGACGGTGATGATTTATGGTGTGTGTTGCATTATTTCCCGCTGCACCTAACCTCTCATAGGCTATGTCTGACGGTTATCAAAGGCACAGACAAAGCCTAGTAGAGGCTAGATTTATTAGGAAAGAATTTAAGCACCTTTCACCTTCCTTTTGCAGTTGATCATCAAGTGATTTAAAACACAAATCAAAAGTGAACGCAAAGGTTAACTACTATTTTAGTACATAAGTACACATATTTTGTTGTTATTTTTACTGCATTTTAAACTTATGTATGTATTTATAATTAGACACGCTTATCGCTTTCTTCTTCTTTATTTGTATGCATGTACAGATAGTGTGTGTGTGTGTGTGTGTGTGTCCCCTCAAGTGAAAACAACGCCCACTGGTACAACAATCCAAAGAGGCAAACTTAGATTCGATCGCAACGAGGAGAGCATACACGCGTGTTTGGCTATCTGTGTTTGGGTGTGTGTGTGTGTGTGTGTGTGTGTGTGTGTGTGTGTGTATGTGTGTATTTGAGTTTGATAAATGTTCATATAAAAAATAATAAGAAACACGCAAAAATTCCACTTTCTTTAAGTTGGATTTTTCTTTATCTTTTCATTTCATTTCATTTCATTTTATATTATTTATTTCATTTGCGTTTGCGTTTTCAAATTTATTAACTTGTTTTCATGTTATTTTTATAGTACAACACGAACAATAACAACATCAACTTACTCATTCAGTCACTCACTCACTTTCACTTTTCATCAAAAATAACAACAAAAATAATAAACTGCATTAAAACTTCGTCGAAAAAATTAAATAAAAAAAAACATGAAGAAAATTAAAATGGCGAATGCCAGAAATCAGATAAACAGAAAAAATAAAACTCGAAATGCCGACGCCCGGCACGACTCGACTCGGCCCGGTCGGCTTTGGAATGAAGCGCAGCGCAACGCTGCCATGGCCTCCTTCCCAAATCGCACATCGCATGATCAACAACAAAACAACTGAACGCCTTGTGATTTACCGAAATCGGAACTAGTTATATGCTAAATTTTATTTAAAAAATAGCGTTATGTGACTTCCTGAACTGAAATTTATGTACGTGCCAATTTCATAATAAAAAAGGTTCTCAGACCAAAGGAAAATGTTTCGGTTTACATTCTAAACTAAATTTTAGAAATGTTACTTCATCGAATTCATTAATGAAATATGTATGTAATTGTAACTCCCAATTTTTAAATGCACATGGTATATTTCTTGCGAAGCAATTACAATACTTTTCGCTTATAACGAACCCGTTTAAAACGAACTTTCGCCTCAAACGAACCAATTTCAAAAGCACGCGCTTTTTTCTGTGTACATAAGTGTGTGCCGTTCTCGTTCTCTATTATAATCATCTAAATCATAAATTTTTAAAGTTCAAGTTCAAAGCTACATAAATGTATTTGTATTTCAATTTCTATTGTTGTTTGTTTGTGTTGTTATTAATCTCTTTCTACTCTTGTTGTTGTTGTTGTTATCATGTTGCCATTAGAAATATTCACTCTCCCAACAAACACCCGCACTCATTACTCACTCATGACCTACCTACACAATATGCTCAATGTTCTAATTGCACAAACTTTACTCTCTCATCATAATCAACAATCACTCATTGCTGACGACAGACACTCTCTGCAATAACATTTAGATGAAAGTAGTAGTCAGCCCCCCTTTGTTTGTTTGTGTTTGTTTTTTCTTTGATCAGCCCGTTCTCGTATCTCGCTCACAATAGACAAATAAAAACTAATGTTAGTTTCTCTTCGCCTAACCGAGTAAGTAAGTGACTGAGTGAGTGTGTGTTCATATAGTGAGTTGTGTTTTCTTTTTTATTTGCGATTTGTTTGCTTGCTTAATGGTGGAGCAATGGAACAACCAGAAATAAGAAGTAATCCGTGTCAGTAGAACACTTTCAGTTTTATTTGAGGTTTTCATTCTGATAAACGTGATGTTGATGATCTTCATCAGATTTCATGCTATAGAATATACATATATGTATTTTCATATTTTGTGAACAAATTTTAATTAATTTTTCATTATTTTCTGTGTGCACTTCACATAATTTGTTATTAATCGCGGTTTCTTCTAGAACTTTCTTTCTTTATTACCATGTATCATCACTTTGTTCTTGTATTTTTTATATATATTTATTTATTTTTTTTTTTTTAATTAATCTCCACTTGAAAATCAACGAACTTTAAGTAGGCGTCGGCATTTGTTTGCTTTAAAAATTCAATGTCGATCGATTTCGATGCCGATGATTCGATTGCGTTTCGAATGCGTATTCGATTAATTGAGCGATCTTGACTACTCTCCGCACAGCGTTTGTTTAAATAAACTGAGTTTTCGCTGTTTTTATGCTTTTATAGCCAAATTCTTGGCGCTCGGCCTCTGCAGCCGCTGCAACAACAAAACAACCAACAGCAACAACAACATCGCACAATATTTCTTTCTTTTTGTCTTTCTGTCTTTATTGTGTTTGTTTTCTTTTTTCTTTGTTTTTTGCATCGCTTTTTGCTTTTGCATTCTGTCTTTGTATGTGTTTGTTTTTTTCAATTCTTCGCTTCTTTACTTTACTTTATTTTTTTAAAAATCCACTTAAAGAAATAATAAAGAAAGAGTGGGATAGATGGAGAGTAAGGAAGAGAGAATGTGTGTGTGTGTGTATGGAAAGAGGGGAAATACGAGGGAGAAGTAGAAAAAGTAACGTCAACATTTTGCATCTTGCTACTTGATGTTCTTCTTGTTGTTCTTGATATTCTTGTTGTTGTTATTCTTGTGGCTGCTGTACACAGTCTTCGCAATCTTTTCTTCTGCTTCTCCTTCTTCTCTTTCTTCATCTTCTCCATCTTTATATTATTAATTCTTGTTTTTGCATTCTGCATGAGTTACTGAGCTTCGTTCATTCGTTCGACATTTTGGCTCTTCGTTCACACATACACATTGACACATATACATACATACATAAGCGCATTCGCATTGGCGCATATGTGGAGCTGTTCTATATACGTCTGTCCCCTGCCTTTAAGTCCGGACCAACACACAGTTAGACTTGATCTCTCCATCCAATGTACCTCGTTTTTCTTCTGCCCCTTTCTTCTGTACACTTTGCAACATCGATCGATTCTGGCTAAGTGTGTGTTTGTGTATGTGTCAGTGCAAATTAATGTTCAACAGAACAGAAGAAGACACAGGGAACAAAATGTGAACACAAAACGAGAACAGCAACAAAAACAATGACCATGGAAAGAAAGGCAACCAGAAGAAAGACGATTTTCTTTTATCAAGGAATAATCACAAAATTATTTTTGTTTTTTGTTATTTACTTAAAAAATTTCAAATACACTTAAACATACACATGCATGGATTTCTTGCTATATAGTTATTGACCGATTTGTATACGAACATATTTCATTATCTTCTGCAGCAGCAGCAGCAACAGCAGATTGAGTTACTTATTCCATATATTGTTGTTGCTGTTGTTGTTATTTCAATGTAATTTCTTTGACCCTTACTAAATTACCAAAAAAAGAAAACAAAATAACATTAAATTCAACTGGTTTAACTGATTCCTGCTTAATCAGAGAGCAAAAAATAGATATACATATGTACATATAAATACAAAAATTATCTTGACAAGTTCTTTCCCCTTAATGAGAGTTTTTCTGTGGTTTTTTTTATAAATTTTTAATTATTATTTTTATTAATTTTTTTTTTTTATAATTTTAACAAAATTTGAATGTAAAATTAATTGCGCATAAACTTTAATCATTTTGATTTTGCACAACTTAAATCCACTCACACACGCACACAGAGTAGTAACGCAGCAAAGCGGCTCATAGATGTGCATACAATACTATTGCCAAATGATTGGATAAGGCGGAAAATAGTTTACAGACTGTCAGACATTGAATAGATTTGGAAACTCCGGCTGCTAAGGACAAATACTTCCGCGAATATCTTCTTAGATAGCAAACAGAGATGAGATTATGGCCAGATACTTAAATATACTTATATCAACACAGGTGAAGTAGAACAGAGCCACGGAGGATCCACCAGCTTATCCCAAATATTTCAGATTGGCTTAAGCTTCGTTCTGGGGACGTAGGGTTCGAGGCGATAAAGGATTATTTAATGGGTAGGCTAATGAACCCGACATAACTTGTGGCATGGGCCATAAGTATCTCCTTGTTCGCATACAAAGAAAAACCACGTTGAAAGGAGTGAGTCAAAATGGCAAATGGCTCTGTGGGACTTTCGAGTAAAACAACTGTATAAAATGTTAAGTCACGTGTGAAAAGAAAATAAATTATTGCATAACCATATAATCTCATACATTCAATTGTCAATCAACTTATTGTACGTCTACTGACCACTTAAAGCTGCAGCAGCAACATTAATAGCAACAACAAGAACAATGGCAAAGGCAAAGGCAACGCAACTGAACGCAACAAAAAAGTATGTATGACAAAATACAAACAAAAGATGATTCTACAATAAAAAAAAATGAAGAAATCGCAATAACAACAATGAAATTAAAAGTCAATAACCTCGAGTGCATTACTCACTTTTAAAGACCTCGTGTGTCCTTCAACAAAAAAACAACAAAATGAAAACACAATACAATTTTATCTTTTTATCTTTGGTTTTTTGTTTATTTTTGATTTTTTTTTTGTTGCTTTTTGTTTTTATAATTAAACAATTTCTTTTGACATTCACACTTGAGTTTTGTTGTTTTTCTTTTGCTGTCCTTTTCCTTAATGAAATTTTTCCTTTTTTATTTTAAAAAAATCTTGAAAGATTAATAAATTTTGTCAATAAATCCAAGTAACTGACAGTAGATCAATGGAAAGGTCAAAGTTTAATAGACAAACTGAAAACAAAACAAAACTTAGCTGCACTATATAGAATAGTAACCAAAACTAAATGGCAGTGAACAAATAGACAATCAATGGACCAAAAGGATAATGGAATGGAGGCCATCTGAAATTATGTACATAAGTATGTAAGTACATTAGTATATAAAGATCGGGAGATCACCGATCAACAATTGTATTAAAACAGCTAAGAAAAGGAAAAAATTGTGGACATTTGGAGGAGGCGATAAGGATATTGATAATGAAACGAATCAAACAACCGATCGACCCACTCATCAGTCACCTTCATGTTCTTCACTATTTTTCACATCCGTTGACGTAAACATTTAATGTCATTGACTGCAATTTATTTATTTACAAAACAAAACAAAAAACAAAAAAAAATATAAAAAATTAAATATTTTTAATGTTAATTTTTGTGTTTTCTTTCTTTTTTCGGTTTAAGGCGTCGTCGAACTTCGTCGAAGTCGCGCTCCTTATTTGTTCCAAGCAAATAAAATGTTCTTTCCTCTCCCACTCTCTCTCTCTCTCACTCAAGCTACACAATTGAATCTCCACAATTCAATTCACCTCCCAAATGGCGCGCTCTCATTCTTCACTGTTGCCTTTTATCCTCTCTTCCACATATTGATCCAACTGTCAATGCATGTGTATGCATGAGTATGTGTGTATGGGTGTCATGTCGTACAGGTTGATCAGCAGATCGCATGTTGTTGCTTGTGTGCGTAAATAATAAACAAAGCATTTTATTCTTAACTTATTTTTGAAATATATTGTTGTTGTTATTGTTGGTGATATTAATGTTGTTGGTGTTGGTGTTGTTGGTTGGCGTTTTGTTCCTCAAGTTAATTTTATTTTTAAATAAACAATAAAACGAGTTCATTGCATTTTTACTTGTGCGAATATTCTATATACTATATACGTACATATGTATGTATGTATGTTGTATGTATTATATATCAACAACAATAACAAAAGATCATTAACTTTGCTTGCAACTCAACTTATTATAATTTATTAACAACAATTTCATCTTGATCTTTTCATTTTATGAACTCTCTACCTCCATTGGAAGATGTGCTTATACATTTAAAAAAAAAAAAAAAAAAACAGATAAAGCATGTGGAAGGCAATTTAATGTCCAAAATCAAGAGAAGTGATTTATAATTAATCAATTAATCGAATTAATAATGTTTTGTGAAACTGATAAGTTCATTTCATATTTAAGTGTATATTGAAATGCATCATAACATAAAATAAAATATCTCGTTCATAAATAAGAAATTAGCAGCAACTGCCAATAAAAAATAAACTTTTTATTATTTATACTTAACATGATAATTGTTCCAATATCAATGATGTATGGCGCGGAAGTCTGGGGTGATTGTTCAGTCACTCACTTATCCTTGTAAACAAATTTACAATTTAAATAATTTTAGATTTACTTTTCTTTTAACTTTACTAGTAGCTTTTTATTTCCATGTTAGAAAAAAGTAGACCGAAAGTATGCCAAAGGAATTTTCGATGAAATTAAGTTCAATTGATTGGGGATTCTAATGAATAACCTGAACCCCCTGGGTCCTTTAGGTAGTCTTTAACTAGCAATGATGTATGTTTTGGGTGAAACAACCAACGGGATGGCATATTCCACCCTGCGTATTAGCAATATTTTTGACTTTCATGTGAAAATTTATTTATTTATTTAAGTTAATATAATTTATAGAACTAATATTGACTGACACTGGTTAATATTTATGGAATATACAGGAAAATCAGTTTACTATTTCTAATGAAGTTGTGAGGACTCATAAATTGCACTTATGTTCATTGGAGTACAGTTCGTATACGTGATTTCTGGAATATAATGATTAACTCCATGAAGTCCAGTAATTACACCTTCATTCTAAGAAAATGTGTTTGTTTGGTTATAACCTAATCAATCCACAGATGGAGCCAATTCGTTTTATTGGTCTGATCCTGGATAAAAGTCAAACATGGCGTATTAAATTTATTACAGCGCGGTGTTACCAAAAGCTGAAGAAACTAAACTGGAGCAAGGCACTCAGAAGAATCACGGATTCCCCGTGGTTTGTCAGAAACGCCATGCTGCACAAAGATCTAAACATACCAACGATTTTAGAGACAATGTTACTTTATAATAGCAGCCGCCACCTAACATACCTCCAGACGCATCCTAACCCAATGGCGTCTGCCTTGCTCAGAAGCCCTGCTATAAGGCGGAGGTTTTAAAAGACTTCATCCTCATGACCTCCCACTAAGGAGATTTTAATGGTTTATTGGCTCATATGAATAGTATGAAGAACATATCATCATTGTTTATAATGAAAAAGTTTCATACAGATCAACTGCGCTTAACTTTATAAGGAAAGATGAAAGATGATGTTATACTCGTAGTATGATAGATTTTAAGGTATTTATAAAATTACATCTATGTATTAATTAATTGATTTCCTAGTTCAATTGTTAGTTGAATGATTGAAGAAGCTTAGCGAATTCTATATAAAAATGAAAAAACTGTAACTAAATTGAAATACATAGATGTACATATATGAATCATTGAGTGATTTTGAAGTTAAAACTTTTGATGATTTTGCACCAAAGAACGAACTATGAATAATTGTCATTTTACCATAAAAAAATGGTGAACAAAGAACAAAAAATAGTAACAGTAAGAAGAAAGACAAGCAAATGAAATGAAAATGATTCATAAAATGTGAGAATGAAACGAAATAAACAGAAGACAAAGTTGACTTTAAGTTAAGCGAATTCGTTGAAGGCGACAACAATGATAATGATGATGATGATAATACAACTACAAATACACGTACAATATATAATAATGAAGAAGTTGATGTTGTTATTGATGTGGGGGAAGTGGTCGGGTGGCGAAGTTGGCGACGATGAGTTGACGGTGAAACGCACTCAACACACGCATGCATCAAACAGGCAGCCCAGGCATGCACGCACGAACCAATGAACGAACGAACGAACGAAAGAAATCAACAAATGAACGAATGAATGGTTGATGGCGACAAGGTCTGAGCAACTGAACCAACAACGGCAACAGTAACAAATACAAATACAAATACAACAACAACAACAACAACAACAACAACAACAACAACAACAACTAATGAATAAATATGGCAGACCAAGGAAAATGAAATTATTGCAGTTGCAACAACAACAACACCAACAAAAAAAAAATAAAGAAAACAACAAAATGTTGTTGTTGTTGTTGCTGCTGCTGTTGACTTGAAACGCATTTAAATTATTGCATTGGCCTTGACGTTGGAAGCTTCATGAGCGTCGTTGCTGCTGTCAAGACAATTAACAACAATGCAACAACAACAACAAAATGAAGATGATGATGATGAACAACAACAAGAGGAATAACAACAAGACATTGTCGTTATGGTAATGGAGGAGGATATGGGAATGTCATAAAGCTACAGTCAAAGGCAACAGGCAAAGGCATAATAGGCATAGGCATAGGCAAAGGGTATAACAACTGGAGATTGTGGTAAAGTATGAGAAAAAAAAAACAAAAAATTAACACACCATATTGTGCCCATCTGGTTTTTCTTTTTTGGAGACCTAACTAAAAATATGTATTGCCGTTTTTTTGTGTTTGATGTTGTTGTTATTGTGGCGTCCATTTGGTGTCAACATTGGCTGCAAGTCACTTTCAGTTTCTTTGCGTCTTCCCTCTTTTTCTCATTACATGCAATTGTTGCACGCAAAATACTCATAAAGCAAAACTTAACAACTGATGACATTCATTTCATTTCTGTACGTCGCCTTGCATCCATGGAAGGAAGTTCATGATCCCAGACATCTGTACACTCTCACTTCTCTCTTCTCATTCTTCGATTCGGTTTCATTTTTATTTAATATCATCATTGGTCTGAATTCATTACTATGATCACCAACCACCACCCACCAGAAGCTTTTTAGTCTTATTACAAGTATTGATGGAGAAGCCACTCTGCTCTTTTGTTGATTTTATCCACTTGCATATCCATATCCAATATTTTTCGAGTTGCGTGACTTGTCCATATGCCAGTCGCATCGTGCTATCCAAACAACCACAACCAACAGGAAAACACAAAGCATTCCAGTGATGTGTGTCATCTTTCAGGCCACAGAAGTTCCATTTGCGTGACTCGTGGTGTGCAGACCAAGAAATAAGAAATCCTGTAAATGACTAGTGCAACAGTTGTGCGATTTGGGTTGATTTTTACGTTACATTACACAAGAGTTCTGATCCTCATTCACACTCTACTCATGGAACTTTTAACAATTCATTGAACATTTCAAAACGACGCAATTTCACTGATCTGAAATCAAACTTTGAGAATGTGGTTCAATGAAATAACGATCAAGACACAACAACAACAAACTAAATTTAAGTATGTATATATGTATGTATCATAATGATCATCATGTGCGCCACTTTACCCAAAATAACAACAATGAAAATAATACATTTTAGATACCAAAGCAAACTAAAGGAGAATAGTTTCTCTACAACCGACAAAGCAATCCAGACATCAGTGGGGCCAAGGGACAGACAGAAATGTTGTTGAACCTATGAATTCTTGTTGTCCCCTTTCCTGCCTTTGCCCATAATCTGTTGCAAATCATCTAAATTCAAGTCGAAGTCATCATCGTCATTGTTGTTGCTGCCGCCAAATTGAAGTTTCGTTAATTTCCACAGAATTTATGCCACAGAATTCGGTACAGCAGCAGCATCAGGAGCAGCAAAAAGGGAGCAGTATACAGGAGCCCGGAGCCGCAGTGAGAGAGGGACGTAAAACTAGTTCGACAAGTTGAAGCTGTTTGATTTCGATTTTGTGTTAAGTTCAACTTTAAGCATCTTCTTCTCTACACTTCTTCATCCTTTAGTTTTTTGTTTTTTATTGCTTTGCCACAATTTGAAGGTTTAGAATCGCGATTTTGAACTTTTTCAAGGCTCGCATTCTGTTATTGTTATTGTTGTTTGTCGCTATAGCCGCCGGACAATGTCTGCGGTATCAACTTCGACAACAGAAACAACAACAACAACAAAGACTCGAGGCTCAAACGAATTTCGTTCCACATTTAACAAATACATCTGCGGGCGCGGCACAGGTTCATTAACTTCAGGTTCACAGTCTGATGCTGCTGCTGATGATGATAATGATGACGACGACTTCACTTCATTTAGTTTTCACATATTTTTATTTTTCTGTCTCCCCCATTCGAGATCTCGAGGTTGCTGAACAACAATAAAGATCTTCACAGGAACTTTGTGTTGTTATGTTGGATTCGTTTCAGTTCAGTTTCTCCCTCCCGCTTTCTCTCTCTCTCTCTCTCTTTCTCTGGATGAATTGGCATCCAGTGTTGATGTTTATGTTGGTGACTTAATTGCCGCACCCAGAGATTATTAGGCAAGCAGCCATCTATCTAAGGAAACTGGTTAGCCATCTTTCTACCATCCGCTTGGTAACGAAATTAAACAAACGCTCGATATAAAGACCGACCGAGTAGCTATAATCTTTATTCATGGATTTACATTGGAATCGATGACATTTCTCATTTTTCATTATGAGACTACATATGTATGTAAGAAGCATGATGCATCCTTTGATCGAATCATGCATATTGCAACGAATTATCAAAGAGTTGAATTGAGTTTTCCCTCTCGATGGCAAAAAAAACACTTTTTTTTCTTTTAAAGAACCAACAAAGTAAAGCTTGATAGACCCATATTGCTATTTTGCCGCCGATTGCATGTGTAAAAATGTCCTGGTTGGAAACATGAACTCCAGTGCCCTAATTCCCTTCTACTCGTAGTATGCATGCATCCTGACAGATGACAGAGAATGAATGCATCGCACAGCATCAGTTTTTAGAAAACAACAAAAATCCCTTGACAAACAAAATGTTTTAACAAAATGAATAAACCTATAAAACAAAAGCCACAAATAAACACATATTCACACAATCAGAAGAGTCAGAGCCTCCTGATCAGAGTAGAACGGAAGAGAACCGAACCCAGTCGAACTATGTATAAAATGCCAGAAATCAAGAAAAACAACCACAATAACCAACAACCATCAACGAAGACGATGGCAATGCATGGCGATTCTTAAATAAAAATAATGATATATCCATGTGTGTGTGTGTGTGTGTGTGTGTGTGTGTGTGTGTGTGTGTGTGTGTGTGTGTGTGTGTGTGTGTAGCATAACTGACCTCGAACTTTTGTGAAATGTGATTGAACTGTTCAGTGCCCCCCCGCCTGTGACTAGACAGACCAACCGACCGACCAACCAACCAATCGACCAACTGATCCGAAAGCAGCCGCGCCTGCCTGAAACTCACTCATTCACTCACTTACTCACTGAATTCAATAATCAACATTTATTGTATTTGCATGCTGAATGCAAAGAAGTTGGGATTGGGAAGGTTTACAAAATTGGATGGACGCGCGAATTGCCATCATAGAGAGAACACACACAGATCCACATCAACATCCATATGTAGGTACATATGGATGTGTTTGTTTTAGAGGGTGAGTGTGAGTAGAGTGGCATAGAGTAGCGTAGAGTGGAGTGAGTGAATATGAATTGATATCAAAATAAAAATGAATCCCAATGACGATGACTATGACGACGACGACAGAGGCATTTATACTTTTCGCGACGCATATTAAAACGAATGGAAGAAGGCATAAAATCCTATCCACTATTTTTCTTATTCTCCATGAGTTTTATATTCTGATTGTTGTAGCTATTATTATTATTGTCGTTGATGTTGTTGTTGTTGCTGCATTGAGAACCTTCATTTTCGTTTTAAGCGCAAAAATATTTACCCAAAGAATTCACATGCGCTTATCGCTATCGCATTCTGTCATTGACGTTAAACGCATAATAAATATGCCTCAATATTTCCTTCGTCCGTCCATCCGTCCGACCATATGCCTGTCAATCTGTCCTTGTCTAAGAATAAATACATAACCACAAACACAATGGTAATGGCAATGGCAACGACAACGACAACGACCACAATCATGAAGCTTGCTTGCACTTTCAATGAGAGGAGAGTCAGTCAGTAGTCTCCTTATCAGCAGCAGCAGCAGCAGCAGCAGCGACATTGCTGCGCAAGAGGGCAATGATCGTGGATCGTGTGTGATTTTATAAGAAGTTTGGAAGAGTGGAAGAGAGGGGGTGAGGCAAAGAAAGAGCGTGTGCGCTGTGTGTGGAGAGAGAGAAAAGAAACTTAGTCATGAAGCGCCAAATAGCGCCATTTCCCCTACCTCTCTTCTTCCAAACGTGCTTTAATCATTCACTCACATTTATTTGATATTCAAACTGCATTTGCCATTTGTGTGGATCTCATTTATAGGATATGGGGAGATTGGACAAGAGTAGAATGAATTTTTACATATTGTATAATTTAGGAAGACATGTCCCAAAAGTTCTCATTTCCATTCATTTACTTTCTATTTTTCAATTATCTATATTTATGACAATTTTATTGATTGAAATTTATAAAATAAAAAATTAATTTAATAATTTTGCAATTAATTTGCGCGTGTGAAGAATATTCAACATCAACAACTTAATCAAGAATTTCTTCACACACACACACACATATATATATATATATATGTTAAGTATGCATGTATGTATGCGTGTATATATTTCTATTTCATAAATAATTTCTATTTTGTTTGTGTCTTTTCGTGTGTTTTACTTTTTTGGCTTTAAAAATCAAGAAAACATTGCAAGCAAACACAAGAAGAAGCAACAACCACAACAGCAATAGCAATAATAACAACAATAAGAAGAATAATATTAATAAAAAACAACAAAGCTAAAACAGTCAAGCAAAAAAGTTTCGCGCGCTGACGTCATTTGTCCTTGAAATCATGTTTTTGAGGTAAAGCGAAAAGCAAACGAAATTCGCAAAATTCAATGCACCCGAAAAATAAAATAAATTTCAACAAAAAAAAATTAAGTAAAATCCAGCTATAACAACAACAACAGCAAATCAACTGTGTGTGTGTGTGTGTGTGTGTGTGTGTGTGTGTCTGCAGATACAAAGTCAGGTGAAGAGCAAAGAGAGAGAGAGAGAGCGCCTCAACAATCGCAAAGTAACAAATATGATAATAGTATAATGAGAGAGAAGAGAATCTTCTATTAAAATGGCCACAATTAAATTAGAAATTGTGAATGGATTCACAAGTTGAATCAACCAACCAACCACTGGAGTTTAGGAAGTCCATCATGGTGTGGTGTGTATTATGATATCTGAAATCATCTGAGAGCACATAGTAAAAAAGTGATCATTGATAGGATATACATTTGTATGAAAGTGCACATACCTAGAAGTTGAGTTATGATAGATAAATAGTATATGGAGATTTTAGCATTTGGAAATATAAGGCAAACACTCTGCAACATTCTAAGATATTCTAAAACATATCTTCCCCAATTCCATTTCTCTCATATATATTTACATTCCATTGTAATACCCGCACTATTTTAATTGTCATTTTCCTGTAGTGTATGCTTTACACTTCATTTTAACGGCACAAGCTCCACAACTCGCTTCGGCTTCTTGCGCAACTTTATCATCACTGCAACATTCAACAGCTGATTGCCAGAGGAAAGTTGAAAGTAACAGGCCATGGAGTTTGTTTCATACGAATGAATGCATTCAACTCTTATAACCGATGCCCATGCCTCTTGGGTATACTGCTGAGTTCGTTACACCCTCCTGCTACTCATTCAAGCAAACAATCCAGTACTTTAGGCCCCATAAAATAATACATCTATGTTCTTACCATTAAGTTCAAACGACACACAAAACTACTTAAAAAATTATGTTTACACATATTCTATTTTTCATAACGTATAAATTGTAATTGTTATTAATAACTTTCAAATAATTTATCATTAAATCAATAAGTTATTATAATATGAATCCAAAAGAAAGCAATCACAAATGAAAATGGGGTAACTGTTTAAAATTTGAAAAAATCACGTAAATGACATGACCAAAACATGCACAATCGATAACATTTTTTCATCGATTGGTCAGTGGAACAGTCCTGTCAACTCATATTTTTTTCTTGATTTTTCTTTTTCACGATTCAATAAAATTGAGTTGGTACCTACGCGCAAAATAACAAATTCTAGTAAAATATTCTTCATGTCTTCCTAAATAAAGCAGTGCAAATTGATAATTTGTGATTTTTGTAATCTTTTTCACTTAGCCAAAGTAAGTGTTGATAAACACAATTCATGCGAATATCAAAAGTAAGTAGTTAGTGTTGTTAGCAACAGATGGCTGCCCTAAAACAGCTGTGCAGAACGCAGAGAAGCGAGTAAATTTTTTGTAAGATAGAAAAAGGAAGGAATGCACTTGTAAAAATACAAAAATAAAACATTTAATTTATAAACAAACAAAATAAGCAATAGTGAAACCTGGATCAAAAGTGAGAAGTGATTAAAACGGAGTAAACAGGTAGAAATAAACATAAATCAAGCGTCTTCCAATTTGCGTCCCGTTACTTCATTTCATACATGCATATAGACATTGTGTGTGTGTGTGTGTGTGAATACATTTTGCATGCATTGCGATAATGTGTATGTGTGTGTGTGTGAGCGAGTGTTTCTATAAATTTGTGTGTATGTGTTTCGCATTTGACTTGTGCATTAAAGAAAGAAAGAAGTAGTAGAAGTCTTGGTCTGGTCTCGGTCTTCGTCGTCGCCGTTAACAATAGTTTTTTTTAATCGGTGCGCGGAATAAACGGAGAAGAGTGTTTAACAAATAATGTGAGCGATTTTGTGCTAATTTGTTTTACCTCACCTGGTACAATTACACACCACATCCGTGCATATGCATATATAATTCTTTATTCCTTTTTTGAGTGTCACAAGTTTTAATACATTTTCATTCTATTTTGTTATAGACAGCGCGCCGTCACTACTTGCGCTGTCACTACAACCCGTTCTCGCATCTTCCTGGCTTAGCCATCAAATCATTTGAATGTCGAAATTCTTGTTATTTCTGTTATTTTGTGCCGCTAACATCTCAATGAAGATGCTCTCCTTTGACTAAAACAACACCAACTGCTTATCATCAATAAATCAAAATCGACAATCAAAAAAACAACGAACAAAATAGAGAAGAATAAATACATTTACCGTTAAATGGCATAATGCAAAAGAGCAGCAGCATCATAAGGGGGAAACTAATACATACCCGACGTCCCATTAGCCCAACAACACCAACACCACTACCACCACCGCAACAACAACAACAGAGACATCAATAATAACAACAACAGCTACAGTAAGAATAATAGAAGAAGCAACCAGGCAATAATATTTGTTGGTGTCATCCTTCTACTAATACAATTAATAGAGATATCGACGAAGACGAAGCGGAGACTACGATCAGGTCACTGTGTTGAATTTTGTTGATACTCAGTGTGTGCATGTGTGTTGAGTTAGTCGTCACATAGTTGTTACCTTGTATGAGGTGTGTTGTGGTGAGGTGAGGTGTATGAGATCTTTGTGGTAAGTAAATGCATATTGTGTGTTGAAAACAGAATTGAATTTACTAAATGTTCCTCGATTCTTTTGCAGTTTCGTTGCATTGACAATCCAACGTAAAGCACTGCGACAAAAAGCAACGTAAGGCAACGCACAAAGATGTCAATTTCGCATTGCAAAAGGGATTTGTAAACATATCATCACCAGCATTAGCATCATTTTTCTCATCATACACACGGCAATAAGGCAATCAAAGTAACATTTACTTAATAAATCGACCAACAACGAAACAAAGCAATAAAAACTTCATTTTAAGGTAAGTTAACAAAACATATTGTAATTGAATATATAAATACTTTTAAATTTTAATAAATCAAAAAAGAAAAGTAGCAAGTAGGGTTACTTGGCTGGACTGGTGGATACACTTAGGTTCGTTTTCTATTATATGCCGCAGCATAGCTCGTTACACCGTTTTGCAAGGCGGTGGCTCTCTCCATGCATTTCATATACCTGCGTCTGCCCGTCTTAGTGAGATTGCCAAAACTTTGTAGGGTATCGAAATCTGTTTCGCGATGTTTAACACCTTCCCCGTTCTCATCTTCTGTGCATTGTTGCTGGGCCTTCATTTTGGGAAAGATCTCGTACATGAGCTGATGCATGGTTGTGCAGTTATTGAGATGTTCCATTGTGTCTAACATAAGGATATTTGATTCTGCAGACTTCAAATAGTTCTCATAAGCGTCTACCTTACGCTGACAATGTTTTCCAGCTCGATCGGGGTCAATAAACGCTAGATTCCGATAGACATCCTTTGAGAGGCTAATATGAGTCTCGCAACCCTTTATTGTTTCCATTCCGGGTAATATGGCATTGGAATGCTTGTCTTCCTCGCCAAACCGTCGCTCTGACCAATTGCCAATTAGCACCTCCTTACTGTACATCGGTACATTAGGTTCATCTATAAATGAGCGACGCGGCATGGCTATGCACTTCTGTTTTTCTTTTCTTTTTGATTTTCTAATCCAAAGTTAGTAGAAAAATACAAAATCTAGCGAAAAAACATTCGCTTGTAGAAAAAAAAGTATAAAAATTCTAACTCAAAGAGAAAACTGAGTAGAGTAGAACTCAACAAAATACATACTAACTAAATTACGAATTTCATTTGAATTTAGATAAAAACAATCAACATATGAAAATCAAATGTTACTTTTTTTTTTTTTAGTCAGAGACAAATATTTTGTTGTAATGTTGTTGTCTATCATAGAAGACTCGTGATGTATATAGAAATATGTACATATGTAGTTAGTTTCACGAGAAGAAATCGTTTGGTTTACATACAATTTTACACAGAAAAAGAAGCTTCTGGGTTCAGTTTTCTGATTACTCTAAGTAGCAGTCTCCATAGAAGATCATATTACTAGAAATTCAAGAGAAAATGTAATTAATTTATTTCAAAAGTAAACATTGTTCGTGGAAATCAAAATGATAGAATTTATATTTAAACTAAACGTACTCGTATATGCTAAATTCTCTATAAAATTGGATCATATTTATTGAAATTCAATTCAATTGTTGAGAAAAGGGGAATTAATTCTATTCCTTTATTTTTTTTTTTTTTATATATAAATTTCTGAGTGAACTATGCAACATATTCCTCTTTTTTTCATTTAGACTGCATTCTCCCCTTCTCCTTCTCCTCTTAAGCTGCCATACTTTCCTTACATTTTTTTTTATTTTATTTTGTATATAAACACTTTTATTGAAAATCTATTTTGTGGCCATCCCAACCCTTTGATTCCGATCGTTCGACATGATGTTGCCTTTAACGCCATCGCCATAGCCAATTGTTATTGTTACAGTCAAACTTCCATAACTTGAATTTTCAATAATTCAAACCATTGAAGGAATTTTTAGAATGAAAATTCTCTATAATTTATCGTTCATAGCATTGAATTTTCATAACTCAAACAAGGAAATTGTCACGTTCAATTTTATGTTTATTTTTTTCGGGAACGATAAATATTTTATTTTTCATAGATAATTGTCCGGAATATTCAAAAGACTTGCAAAATAAATTCAAATCTAATTATTAATGTGGCATTTTGAACAAAAAATGATATCCAACTTGATAGATAGCAAATATTAGTATATTAGAAGTTTTAAAGGAAAAAAAAAAACATGAAACTATGTAAATGGACTGCGTCATCTATCAAAAGTATGGAATATACTGTACTTGATTACGTCAATAGCAATTGCTTCAACAAAAAACTGTATTTGTTCAATATTCGAATTGGATCTTCATTGTTCCAATTCGAATATTGAGATAACATAAGTTTAATTTTCTTGACTAATATTGATGATAAGGAACGAAAGTTAATGGAACGAATCAATGGATAAGATTGAATCTTAATATTACTTTTAAGGATTATAATTATGTGGATAATAAGATTTGCACATTAGGCTTTCATTCAGATGACGAAATTATTTATATTAGAGCTACTACGAGTAAATCCAAGTCGAAGTATCACAGTGGTGAAGGCTTAAGGGGAGGTGGTTCGGTCTGCCCCGCATTTCTTGACAGATTTTAAGAAGAACTAGACCATCGTTACAGGGCAATGGATGACATTCTCAAAACATATGGTGTTGTTCAATCTAAAACTTTGTTTACGTCAACAGAAGAAGAACTTCCAAATCGGACAATTCTCTATGATGAAATTTCTGCAGATGACATTATTTTGGAGATTTATTGACTGAGGCGCCACTTAGAAGCAGCCAGCATTTCTTTCCTAGAAGCGTTCCAGTGGACTCCCTTGGAGCTTCTGAAATTTGTAATACAATGATAAGACTATTCTGAGTCTGTTGCGAATCTAGCACTGTGCATACGTTTTTTTTTTTCGGTGGCTTCTTGTGAAAGAAATTTTTCAAAATTAAAATTGATAAAAGTCTTTCCGAAGAGGCACAATGATGCAAGTGCGACTAACCAATCTTTACATTATTGTCCATTGAAAACGACAGTAAAGTTAATTTTGATAATGTGATCGAATATTTTAGCAAAATGAAGTCACGTAATAATTGATTTGTTGTTTTTTTGTTAGAGGTGCTCAATAGATAACCGCCCCGTGTACCAATTCATGCTATGCCGCCACGGAAGTATCATGGAAGATGATTATGATGATAGTTAGGGAGAGAGAATTTCTTCAACGCATTATTTCCATGAATGATATAATATATATGTAGCTATTTTAATACAAATTACTGAATATCTTAAGATTATGGTGATTCGAGTTATGGAAGTTCGACTGTATTGTATATACGTAGTAGTACTTATTGCCATCGTCATTGGTCAACCAACCAAGGCAGCAGAAATGCCTTAAAGATTTGTTATTCTTATAAGAATTTGATGCGTTGCTTTGTATTGGATTGTGCAGTGTTGTGTTGATTTGATGTCATCAGATTTTATTATTATTAATTTTTTTTATTTTGTGTTTTATTTAATGCCCAACCCGGGCAATTCTCATGTTTTATAGAAAGAAAAACAACTCAAATACATTACTTTTGGCAAGATTCCCTTTTGTTTTGATTTTTTTTTTTTTTCTTGTGTTTTTGACTGATGAGGGACTGATGACTGACTATTGAAAACTCATCTTCAGTGCAAACACTATACTTAATAGTGATGATGATGATGATGATTCGCTAAACATTTCTAGTCTAAATAAATTTCTTGTTTGTTATTATTAAGTATTTTTTTGATATAAACGAATTGTCTTCGCCTGTTGATGATGATCATCATCATGTTAAGTATTTTTATTTGCCATCATTGTTCAATGCTGACATGATGATCATTATGTATTGTATTGTTTTTCTGTTGTTTGCAATGAAGATAATCGTCATTTAGAAAGTTTCACATCTCTTCTGAATCCCTTCAATCCAATTGGGAATCTTCCGTTTTTTTTATTTTTTATTTATCGCTTCGTTGCGCTTCGTTCGTCATTTGTTGTTTCGTTACATTTTGACATTATTCATTTCTCTTCGAATTTTCTTTTACTTCTTCTCATCATCATTTCTTGTTTTATGGTTTTATTTATTTAATTTAAAAAATTACACTTAAAATTTACTTTGTATGTAATTAATTATTTCCACTTGGTTGCACAAAAGAATGCGAGAGACTATTTGTTGTATAATAATTGCTTCTAAGTATAATAAGAACAATTATAATTTTATGATCCAACTAATTTTCGCTCTTAAATTGTTTTTTAAAGTCATTTTCAATGATAATAATAATGTTGATGTTGATGATTAACATACGTAAATTAAAGCTTCATTATCAGTTTTTTACATTAAAAGTCTCTGATTATTAAGATTTATTTATTCTCTTTTGTAGTTAAACTTAGATTTCTGTTGTTGTTGCTCATAAAATTTTTGCAGATTCAAATCACTTAAATGTCTGACTTGTATCCCTTCCTTCCTGTGTATATTACTAAATATACCTTCCTGTGTCTGGCTGCATTTATTGCAAACTAAGCTGAGATTGATGGCTTGTGTTGTGTTGACTTATAAAAATTGCGCCTGTGTTTATGCAATACTTTTCTCTATCTTCTGCTTGTGATTTCTTGTTGTACTCGTCTAAACGATGCCAAAGGAGGAGGAAATGAAAACAGGAAATTTCTATTTTCCTGGAATTAATATCAAGAAAACCACGACGACGATAAACAACAACAACAACAACAAAACCCACCGGCATAAAATGTAGAAATGTTAAAGCTTTTAGCCAAGGTCGGCGCGCTTGTTGCCTTTGAAATAGTTTCTGTTGCTGCTGTTACTTATTGCATAAATCCTTTGTTGCCACAACTCGGAGACTTTGTTTTGCTTTTTCTTTAAACATTTTTAATGTTTTTTCCTCATAAGACTTTTTATCATTTTTTCATGGCCATAAGCGTATTAATTAGATGTTTTTTCCCCCTTCTTTATTCATTTTAATATGAATTGTTCGTTCATCATTAAAGTTGTTTATAAGTAGTTTTATGTTTGTAGATTTCTTGTTCCTGTGTGCATGTGTGCGTGTGTGTGTGTGGTGTCGTGTTCTTGTAGTGCTCTAATTAGGGAATCTTGTTGTGATTCTTGATTTTATGAAATGTTGATTAGAATTGGTCATGTTATGTTCATTATTCGTTTCTCTTGTAATCATTAATAAATGCAAGTTTTTCTAATTAAGATTAAATAAATATGTGAAGGAAAATCAAAGTAAATCAATAGTGAATCTTGCTGGAAAAACTAATAAGATATTTAATGTGAATGTTCAAATTGGATGATGGAAGGGAATACATACATAATTGACTATTTTTTGTTGTTGTTATTGTTCCAAAATTAAAATGAAATAGAAAAGTAGAAGGAAAGAAATTTTCACATTCATTAGATTTCAATTAAAAAGTTTGCAATTCGCAAATGTTAAGTTAAAAGTTAGTTTTAGCTTAGTACATAGTTGCTTGCTGCCTTTATCAAGGACATGCAGCACGCACAAGCAACAACATTAACAATGCAGAACAAAACAACAACAACAGCAACAACAACAACAGTAGTGCACAACAATAATAAAAGTGAGAAGAAGGAAGAAAGTTTTAAAGCTGTCATAGCAACAGACAGGCAGGCAGAAACACATACAGACAGAAAGATAGTCAGTTAGACATGCGAATGAGAAGCATAAGAAGATGACAATACGAACTGCTACGCTTTTTACTAAATAATAATAGTGGTGCTTTACAATAGATATGTATGTGTTGTGTGTGTGTGTGTGTGTGTGTGTGTGTGTGTGTGTGTGTGACTAGCTTCAAGTTCATCACTTCGTATAAAATAAAAGATGCAAAGAGAAGAAGGCGAATGAGGTGGGTGTGGTGTGGTGGGTGGTGGAGAAAGAAGGAAAGAAATCAGTTTTTTGCTAATTTATGCAATTTTTAAATGCTGAGACAACAACGAAAACAGAATGTTGACGACGACGACAATAAGCAAAGTACTTCAAGGATGCCGCCACACCTACTTCAACAAACATACATATGTACATATGTAACTATGTTGCATGAGTGCATCTGTGTCTCTGTGTGTACCCTCCTTACCTTCCCATCTACTTTTTACATAGAAATGCATGCATGAAATATACTACGTACGCCTACGCCTGCAGCACTTGAAAGTTGTCGTAGTTGACACTTGGCTTAATGCGCGACGACGCCAATTCCAACAGATAAAGGAATGCACAGTAACTATAGCAACAACAGCAGCGCTAACACTCTGTTAAAAAACAGCATCAACAATTTTTGTTGTTTTTCCTTTTTTTTTTGGTACTTGGCCTCGACACGCGACGCGTACATAATGAAGATGATGATGATGGTAATGAGGAATATATGTACAAATATACAAACATTTGGTAGGCAAGCAGTCAGCAGTCAGTCAAAAGCAAAGAGATTGAATTAGAAGAGAGAAAGTGTGCTGGAGCAGCAGCAGCCAATAATATTATATCTAATAGTAGTATGTAGTAATAGTATGTTATTAGTAAGAACAGCATCCTCGCTCTCGTATGTTGTGACCTAATTAAGTTGTTGTAATTGCAAGACTGTTTCTGTTGTTCTCACTGCTTCTACTGCTGTTGCACGAAGTTTGTCATGGTGATGATGATGATGGACCGAGTGAGCTAGCAACCGATCTAACCGAAGTGATACGAAGCAAAACGAATCAAGTGGTGTTGTGGACTCGACTCGACGCGACTCATGAAGCGGCAAACGTTGTTGTCGTCCACTTGTCCCGTGACATTCGATGCAGTTAAACGTATTAGACGCGTGCGTGATTGAGTGTTCAAAGAAACAATAATAACGAAAAAAAAAACAACCAAATCACTAACAACGTATGATTTTAACGTATAAATCTAACGTAAGATAAAAAGTGCATAAACACGTGTATGTTTATTTCAGAGATAGTAAGACATGAAGAAAGAGAGTGAGAGAGAGTGAGTTAGAGATTGTGGTGTCTTGATTTAAGTTGAGAAGCTTATGCTCTTAAGTTATCTTCTTTTACGTCGTCTCTCCCACCCACCCACTGGGAGCACATGAGGCATGAGATTCATTCTCTGTCGTCGTTAAGAGTGCGTTTGTGAAGGGAGGAGGTTGGAGGGAGTGAGTATACATATACATATGTATGTGTGCATAAATTATTTATTACAACGCATTTCCTGAAGTTTCAATTGTTGTATGTCGTCGTTCCTTTTTATATAATCTAACCCAGAGTTTCTTAAACTTTGTTGTCCGGGGAACACTAAATTTTCGGAAACCATTTATAGAAATGCGGATTAAAGTTTAAGGAACTCTGATTTAACCATTTGGTTGTTGTTGGCAGGTATGCCCTGTCCCTCCCTCAAATGAAGTGCTTTTGTTTTTACAATTTTTTTCTTTTTGTTTTACTTTTTTATTGTCCCGTTATACTGTTTGGTTTGGTTCGGTTCGGTTCTGTTGTGTTCAATTTGCCATTGCTTACGCATTATTCCTTTTTTGCCTTTTGTTGTGTTTGTTTCTGGTCTGCATGCATACACACACCACACACACTTACACACATCATCGCACGCATAATGACGCAGTTTTTTGTTGTTATGTTTCTGATGCCTCTAGATATCCTTGCACGGCCAGCCCAACTGTTCTTGTTTAGCTCCGTCGTTCTGTTGTTCTATGTTCTTGATGGTAAAAAAGAATCGAAGAAACAAAAAAAAAAAAAAGAGGGCTATGGAGCTGCATTAATGCGTGGTAGGTTGAATGCTTCGATGCGTAAGTGTTGGACAGTGGCGTCAGTGGTGACAATATTATCAACGCAGAGGGTAGGTCATTAGTTAATCACACATGGTATGGTAATATGGATATACATAGTAATATCGATTCTCGATGCAACAGCGAAAGTACTTAATATAAACGACGAAAGTACATTAATAACAAATTAACCCTTTCATTTTATAAGCCAACAATAATAGTTGGTTCCCCCACTAACTCCCCTCTTGGTAGTCATGTGCACATCTATAATGGCTGATCTACCTCCCTCCCTGCATACATGCCTGTCTGGCTACATTCTGCTGTTGCTTCTGCTGCTGCTGCTACTGCTGTCATTCTTGTTGCTGCTGCTGCTGCAACACTGACTGAATCTAGGACATTGAAGAAGAAATGCATTGCCTGCCTACATTGAGAACAGAACAGAGAAGAGAAGAACTAAATCGGAGATTGCGGTTGCTTCATGGATGCCCCCCTGTTGGGCTCTCGCAAAGCCGATTTATTGTGTAGTGATTTCTAAAGCTGCTGCTTCTGTTGTTGTTGTTGTTGCTTTGAAATCCTTGTGGTAGCTCAGCTGTGCTCTGTGCGACATTGCATTGCGCTTAAAGTTCTTTCGTTCGTTGGTTGCATTTTCTTATTGTTTGTTCATTATCATCATGATCATATATACTTACATATGTACATATAGATACATGTACATATCACGTATGTATATATAAAGGTATATGTATGTATGTAGAGACGTCTGTCTGTATATAATAATAAGCCCTTTTATTATGCTTTCATAGTTATTTAGTGCAACTGATGCTTTGAATGTATCCGTATAATATTATGAACAGAATGTGGGTTGGTTAGGCTAAACACTTGTGGGTGGGGGTTGTGGTTAGTTTTGAAAAGCTTTTAAGCGATTTCCGCTGCATCCATCCACACACACATGCATGCACATATAATGTGATGTATAAGAAGGAAGGAAGGCAGGGAGGAAGGAGGGAAGTAGGTATGCAGTGAAAGGGTTAAAAGATACAGATACACTGTTTGTGTGTGTGTATGTGTGTTGCCAAGGATAAGTTTGTAATGATTCGGACGGATGTTCAGTTCACTAAAAATGGCTTAAAAAAAGAATTATAATTGATAGTTAAAACCTATAACGAGCACTTTCAGCCATAAATTCATTTTCAACTTGAAAATCCATTAAATTTTCAACAAATTTGATCCTAAAAATAAAAAAATAATTGTAATTCAACGATTTAATTGATCAATTTGATTTTATGTGATAAATTTGACTCATTTTTTTTATTAAGAAAAATATAAAAGGACAAGAATAGAGATAAGAATTACATATGTACATATGTATATGGTATACACATGTATGAACGTATGGATTTTATTACCACAAATATCATGTTACACCAACTCAGCTAGCAAAATAAACCAACGAGAAACATTATTCTAAACGACGACAAATTATACTCAGATTTCCAAAGCTGTGAAAAAAAAAATAAATTTCCATGTATCCGATCGATGGATGGATGGATGGATTGATACGCCGAATAAACTCCTATCTGGTCTGGTTCATACATGTTATGTATGCCACCAAATAGACACATACACTAATAAGTAAGTGCACGTGTTGTGACTCTTGTCTACGACACATGGATGTCTGTCTTGTTTGTTATTTTATCTATCTATCTTTGTACATATATGTAAAATATGTATGTACAATATGTATTTGATAGTGTTCGAAGACCGACCCTACTCTGATGGATGTAATGGCTACATGCAACAGCAACAATAAATGCCACCCCATATAATATACGTTTTAACCTGTTTTTTTTTTTTTTGTTGGACTCACACAGAGCTTTTACGCACACTTTGCTCTCGCAATTTAACTCTCTCTACTTTATTTTCTATAAATTCCTGTAAATACATTATACTGACTCTCCCCTCTTTGTGAGTGTCTCTGCATCAGCATTTACCAACACTGAGTGTAGAGCGCAGCAACAAAAACAAAACAAACAAAAAAAGCATCATAGCATATTCACCTTGCGTTTGCTGAGAGTATTATTTGAGAGTAAGTAAAGCTAAGCAGAGGATAACTGTATTGTATATGTAATAGGCGGAGAGTGTACGCCATTTGAATGTTTATCTGTCTGTCTCTTTTGTGAGTGAGAATTCGTGTCGTTCGGGTTCGTTCGTCATATTTTCAATTTCAACCCAGGCACGCTTTGCTTTGCCGTCTATGTGCCGTTGCTACCGATTCTTTCTGCTTCTGCTCACTACTAGTTCGCTCCTCTCGTTTGCTTGCGGTGCTTGGTGCTTGTCTTAAGTTGGTTCTCGCATGTCGTTTCAATGGTTTTGGCCCAGTATCAATTTGTACGTTTTCCCAATAATGTCGGCATTAGAATCGTCGCGCATCGGATCGTCGTCGCTAGCCGTTGTCGTTATAAGCGCAAGCAGCGCCAGCAGCAGCAAAGGGAGAGAATCCGCAGCACCATCAGCTCAATAAAAAAATCTATTTTCACAAAGCAAAAATTGTGAATTGTATTGTTTCTCGATATTTGTGTATTTTTGTTATTTTTTCTACTATTTATCGGCGGCGGTTTGTAAATTTGAGTAAATAGAAAACAAAACGGAATTTTTATGCATACACCACCACCACATACTATTAACAACATAAAAGCAAATATCGAATTGAACAATCGAAAGAGAATTCTAACGTAAAGTGGATGGTGGCAATGTTGATGATGATGATGGTGATGATGACACAAAAAGAAGGATAGAAAAGCAATAATCTACTATAACTGTGACTGTAATATTTTATTAAATCAGTGTAAAAAAGTGTGTATTTTATATACGAAATTAATACTTTTACTTATAGTCTCAAGTGTACCAATCAATCAATCAATCTACCTTACCTGCATACTATATACGAATGAAATGTGAATGTATATAGAGAAAAAAAAAGTAATACATGCATATAAGTGTATTTGAGTGTGTGTTAAGTGTCGTAAAAATGTGCGTAAAATGGTAATACAAAAAAAAAAAAATAAAAAAAATCATAAATGAATAAAAGAAAAGTGTAACAGAAAAAAATTAAGAAAACACGACTAAATAAATCGAATTCCTGAGTGTTGTGTGTGTTTTTTCCTTTAGCAAATTTTATCAATGGAAGAGGGGGAGGGGAGAGAGAGAGGCAAGGGAGATACAAGACATCACAACAAAACTAAAAAAAAATTGAATAGAAATTTTACTATATTTAATTTTATTTCGGATTTTTCCTCATTTGCCAACGCTAGCTCCCATATACATACACAATGACACGTTTTTTCTTCATACACACACAAACACACAGGCTCAGACATCATCAGCAGCAGCAGCAGTCAGTCGGGCAGGCAGTCTGTCACAGGCACAACCACATATACGCGCATTCATCGTGCAAAACGCGAGCTATGACTGTGTTCTAAGGCGGTGGAGCTGCTATCATTGCGAAGTCAGTCAACAGTCGCCATACCTACTCGTTCGTACGATATCGCGTACATAGTCTTTAGTCGTTTTTTTTAACAATATTTAATAGGAAAGAAGATGAGCGAGCTTCGTCGTTGTTAGGCATTTAACGTCATCTATCGGCAATATTGTCTGTCGTCGTTTATGTTCGTTTTTTCGTTCGTATATGTATGTTCGGTTTCATTTCGTCATCTTCGGGGGTTCTTTGCTGCTTGCTTTTGCTTATTTATTTATTGTTTAGTGTTTGTGGTATAGTGTTGTTCTTACTACTAGTTGTTGTTATTTGTGTGCGGTTTTATTCCTAAATAAATAAATAAATGAACATAGAAAACTAAAATTAAAATTGAATGTTGTAGATTAGGAACAAGAATCGCTGGACTGCATTTAATGTGCTTGTTGTGTTGTTGCATAGTTTGATTTCATTTCCACTTCCACTTAATTCAATCCAATCCCTTATATATTCATTCTCTCTATTCTCCATTAGTTCAACTTTAATTACTTCCTTTTCTCATAGAGTGAGAGAGACAGACAAATATGCGCTCAATAAAGCTTCTTATTCTATTATTCTATTCTCTTTTTCTAGTTGCAATGTTGTTCTATAAGGAGAGATTGCAGTGCGCGGTTATTTGTTTTATTTTGTTTGTTATAAAAAACCCAGTAAGTTAGTTTGAGGGTGGATGGTGGATTGTTGTTCATAGTTTTGACTTTTCTAAGAAGAACAGCTGTAAATACTCATATAATCCAAACACACACGAACACGTTTCTTCTTTTTCATTTACATTGTATAATTTTTGTTGTTGAAATGTTTCAGGATTTTCTTTATAAGAAGAGTGTCTTACCATTTTTATTGTTGTTGCTCTTATTGCTGTGGTTGTACATACATACTTCTTCTTCGAAATTTTATTTACTTATGTGTGTGTTGTTGGTGGTAACCATGTGCAAATGCCGCAATTCCTGTTGACCCCTTTCGCATTCCCGTTCCCCATTTACTATTTACAGTTAACTTTGGCAATACTTACCTATGTTGGTTGGTTGTCCTAAATACTACACTCAACTGTGTATTGCTCAACTTTGCCTTATATATTTTATGGTATTGGGGGTTTTTCCCATTTATCATTGTCATCATTTATTCCTCTCTGCAATTACATTTTATTTTACCGGGTATTTCCTAGTTTATCTATCCTTCATTTCATTTCTGATTTCATTTCGTAATTTATTTGACCTTTGAATATTTTTCAACAAGATTCTTCATTGTATGTAAGAATTTTCGTTTGTTTCTTCTTGTTTGTTGTGTGGCGATTTTCTTAAATCTCATAATTTTCAAAATTAACAAATGCTCAGAAGTGGTGGGTGTCATTTTAAGATTTTTGTTCTCATCATTGATTTTGTTTGTTTATTTTATTTTTATTTTCTTTTTTGTTGTGTTTTCACAAATATTTGACCATCATTATGATTAACATGAAAAATATTTATTTAATGAATTTTCTTTTAGTTTGGTTGATTCAGTTAGTGTAATCATTAGTCATATTTAGTGTGATGGATTTTTGTCTTAAATAAGAAAGATACAATTGTGAATATCAAAAAATCATATTCAAATTACAAAATTAGGGGAAAGATAAACAGCTTTATAATTTTCTTTTCAATTAAATCAACTCCCCTTCTCAGTTGTTGTGGCCAGTCCAAGAAACAAATGAACAACAACGAAAGACGACGAGAACAATAACATAGGAGGAAACTAGTTTAACCTGAAAAAGCACAAACATATACGCCATAATGAGCAAAAACCCAAAAATTTAAAATTTTGTTGCTATTATCGTGGATATTCATAATACAACCAACAACCATCACAATACATTTCCTCTTTTATGATTCAATAAATATAGTAATAATAACTGCTTGTGCCTCGTTCTTCTATATAACTTACTCCTTATATTCATGATTGTGTCCTTATTCCTTGTTTTATATCAAAATAAATCGTAAACAAGGTCATTGTATGGAAGTATCGAATGAAACGCACGCACTCACACGCACCCTTCCGGGTCGGTTGGGCGATTTCAACCCTAAACTTCTTAACTTAAACTACAATAATTTCGTTAAAGACAACGACGACGACCAACGAAGACATTATTTCAATACATAACACAAGAAAAACTTGCACTCATCTTCTCTTTACTCTCTTTTTTATTAATTCACTCTCTTAATCATATGTTGTGAGTCGCTCTCGAAAGCACACACCGCACTCAGCAACGAAGAAACTAGAAACCTTCGTTCGTTCGTTTGCTCGTCGTCGCTAGCAAACAAAAATGCATTTGACGGCGATTGTCAACATTTGTTTTATTCTTAATTTGTATTTTGCAGTTGATGAAAAGACAAATATGAAAAAACGGAACGGAAAAAATCAAAAATAAGATTAATCTGAAAAAAAAAAGTAAAACAAAACAGAAAAACAAATAAGTGTTAAAAATATGTAAAAACTTATAAAAAACTCAATACTACAAACAAACATAAAAAAACCATCAATAAGAGTCCACAAAAGCTTTAAGAAAGAAATTATTTTTAATAAAAAATAAATAAAGGAATTACAAGTTTGGCAGTTTTTGTTGTGTGTTTTGTTTTCATTTTCTTCCGATTTGATTTGCTGCTTGTAATTTTCGGTGATATCGTGTAAATGTGATAAAAAAAAAAAAAAAAAAAAAAATTAACAAACGTTAACAACAACAATAATAACAGCAATAAATGCAACAATAATTTAATTGTGGTAAAAGAACATAAACAATAAACTAAACAAAACGAAGAAGGAAATTTGCTAATACTTTGCACTTTCTCTTCTTCTCTTCGCTCTTCAATAAAATCGTCAAATCTCTCATCTACAATAATATTTAAGTCGTCAATTTAATAATACAAATAAACATAAATTGTTGTTAAAATATATAAACCAAAAGAAATTAAAACAATAATATTAATACTAATAATAAAGAGAAGCACAAAAACAAATTAAAAGAAATAAATCTATTTCTTGTTGATATAATATGATGAAACTTCATTTAAAAGACTAAATTCTAAATGTCTGTCGACGTCAACTTCTGCACTGCCAATTTATTTTGACAAAAAAAAAAAATTATGAAAATTTATGATTTCATTCTACAATAATAATAACAAGAACAACAACGATTTGCTAATAAATACTAATAACAACAAAATAAAAGGAAAATAAAATTAATCAAAGAAAAAATAGAAAAACATTCTATTCTCTAAATGATCAACAATGCAATATTTTCTATTATTGTAGTGAAGGTAAAAAAAATAAGAAGAAGAAAAAAAAAACACAAAAATTATACACAAATTTTATTTAATTTTTTATATTTTCTATTTATTTATTTTTTTTTTGTTTTGTTTTGTTTGTTTTTGCATGCTAATTGAAAAAGTCCCTTGTCCTCCCCGCTTACTTGCAGCACATTTTACATGAACTGTGATTATGAGTTCCACAAAATCTCAAGTAGCCATTGCTACAAATATTCCAAGCTTAACATCTACTACATCATCATCACCATCAGTCTCATTGTCATCCTCATCAACGACGGCATTGTCAACAGGAGCAACAGCAACATCGGCTTCCTTGGTGGTATCCCACGGTACTGCTACTACTGCTGCATCAGGAATAATAACAACTACACCAACGGTACCTATAATGCCAGTTACTACAGGTAACAACTCAGCGGCAAAGGATTATAATAATAGCAATAACAGCAATAGCAACAACAACAACAACAATTGTAACGACGATCAGCAGCAACAACAGTTGGGACGTCAAAATAGTTTTGGCAATAATCGACGTGTAAGTAGAGTTATTTAGTAGATCAGTTTATATTAATCAACCAACAAAGAATATCAAAGGTTAGTTAGTTACCTCCTTCTACCCATTGTTGTTTAAACCAGTTGTCGACATTTTTTTTTTTTTTTTCATATCTTCATCTGAAAGTTTTGGAAAAAGGTTGGATTTCCACTAATTTCTAACTGAAAACTATGCAGCAGCAATTCTTGTTGTCATGCAATAAGCAAAACATCCCTTTTCGCAAAATCTGCCTGCGTTGTGTGTTTTTTTTTTTTTTATTTCTTGCCTAGAGATATTGGAGAGTGGCTTCGTTTTCCTACACCACCTAAATTATACAAACATCTTGATAGATTCTAACTTGGTTGATTTTTCTTTTAAATTCAATTTCCATTTATAAGCATTGAACTGTTTTGAAGACTTACAGATAAACTTAGGTATGGTAAAAGGCAGCTAATCTGATATGTTTTAGTCAAAGACAATGAATGAATAGACTGGAGAAATTGCTCATGAAATTGTGCCCCTCTTTTTGTATTTCAATTTTTGGACCCATGCTTGCACAGAGACCTCAAGATACCAACGATGATCAATTCATTCATAGTAGTCGCCATCACACAAGGCTTCTAACTCATCTGAACCCGCTGGCATCCACTCTCAGCCGCTGCTCTACTCCTACGAAGGAAGTAATAGCATTTCAATTTATAACTATAACATAAAAATATGTTTTGCTGTTTAATGCGATAAAGGTTAATAATAAAATATAATTCAGGAAATATTTTTTTTTTTTTTTTTTGTTGAGCAATTTGTTCATTCTATACATTTCATAATCTTTGCTTTAGTGCGTGCCTACTGTTCTTTGAAAATGAACCAACGCGACTGTTGGCTTACGTTACGCATACGTCACATTCATGCAATTGATAGTTGATGGTGACCACACCCCCATTTGCACCATTCATAAATTATGATTTTGATGTAAATGTTGTTTTTAGGTCAGATACCTTTTCCTTCTCGCCGCTCGTCGTTTGCTTGTATCTAAAGTGGTCAAAAAATGGGTTAAATGAGTGCGTAAGAAAGTCTGAATGATCATATGTAGTATGTATATAGAACACCGGAAAGTATGCTACATAAAACTAGACTATAGAGAAAGAAATATACATACAATAAATAAATAACCATGAACTGAACTGAAGAACTGTTACTACCACCAATGATGCCGCCACTGTTGTCTAGAGCATGACTAGTGGCTTCTGCAATTGCAGCATGCAGCACGCCCAAATTTTATGTAGAACAGCAGCAGCAGCATCAGCATGTAAACTGGGTCAGGTCATCATCATCATCAGCATCAGCTATGAATTGTTTGTTGAGACACAGTGAGTGTTGTGCTTCGTTAGTGTGTGGAATGGAGGTAGGTAGTGAGTGAGTGAGTGAGTGAGTGATTGGTATAGTATATGAAAATATTACGTATACGCATTGTTATATTTGTCTAACAAAGGTTTTCCTAGAATTTACAATTGAATTCTTTGGAATTTTGTCTGGCTTTCATTGGATATTAGTAGACACAATATAGTTCTATTTAAAGTTATACATGCATGGTGTTCTTTTTCATCATGTTAATACGACGTTTTATACATAGGTATGCGCCAAGAAGAAGAGAAAAGAGAGAGAGTAAAAAAGATTTCTCCATATTCAAGAAGAGAGCAATCCACATTGAGCTTCTGCTTGTGTTGTACTACTATTCACATGTTTGTATTGTATAATGTGTGTGTGTATATGTCTTCTGTAAAATCGCTTCATCGGCCTCAATTGATGAGGAGGAACAACAGCAAAATTTTATGCATTTCACATTTCATTCCTTTAGCTATTTCTGATGATTCTGTTGTTGTTTTGTTTAGGTTTTTTCTTTCTTTTTTTGTTTGTTTGTTTTTTTTTTTTGTTTTTGCAAAACTTTCATGAACTCACTTCAAGGTCGATTTATTGATTTTATTTTATTTTTTTTTCATGAACAACAACAAAACACCAACCACATAATAATTGTTGTTAAATGTTTTTCCAAGTCCTCCCATGTATATTATTGTATTTATTATGTGTTTCTGTTTTTTTAAATACAAAATTTAAGTAAACTTAGAAAAGTTTATTTTTGTTATTTTGATTTTTCTATCATTTCATTTTGAAACAAACAATAAAATTCATACATTTCTGTCTCGAAATTTGTTTGTAAATCAATAAATTACAATAGAATTCCATCCATAAAATGATGTACAATCTGTTGCTGTTTTAAAAATATTATTTGTATATAATATTATCTGTAAGGTAAAGAAGCAGAAAATGAAGACGCCGGATATCGCGAGTATCTATTTATTATATAAATTATTCATTTTTTTGGTGTTGTGCTTTAGTTAATTTTAATAACAATTCTCACTTGTCGATAAGTTTGCGTTCAATTGGTGAAAGTTAAGTTTCCGCGTTGCGTTTTATATTCGATCGAAGAAGTTAAATACATCATTCAATCACCACCATGCCCCATGCCATGATGATGGGTGGCATTTTAACTAGTCATTGTTTGCAAGTGGATTTCTTCTACATAATCATCATCATCAACATCAACATAATCAATAATTTTGTTGTATTATTAAATAAAAGAAGTAAACAATTTCTTTGGCGGAGAGTCAGCAACTAAAACGAGTTAATGATGTCAGACTCTAAGTCTAGTGAGTAGTGAGTGAGTCTATTGGGTTTTATTCACTCGAAGCGAATCAGGTCTTTTTAACTTTATTTACCATTACCTTCAACTGTTGACATTAGAATTCTGTCGACACGAAACCATTGTTTTCCCGTGTTTTATAGGCACGAAAATGACGTTTGTTCTGCAGTAAAAACGGCACGCGCGCACACCAAATCAATGAATACCAAGAATTGAAAAAAGAAATAGTGTTTTGTGCATGGCAATACATTCTACCCCACATTCTCTTCTTCCACTTCCACTTTCATTTCCCTTACCATGCCTTCACTAATGGGTTTGAAAATGTCAAATGTGAATTGACTTCGTCTGGCTTAAAATCAATCTCTTAAGCATGATGAATGAGTTAGGAAAGAGGGAGGGATGGAGGGTTGTAGGGAGATAGAACAGGATACCCTTTATTTATAACACCTCATAATGGAAAATTAGTGGTGGTTAGTGGTTTTCCCCGGGTTTGTGTTCGTTTCTTAATGACTTTATGTGATGTGTTTGTTGGGGACAATCGCAACTTTGATATCGTTAAATTGTTGGCGGCAAGTTAATTTGAAGTTAATTTCTTGTTGCCTCATGCATTGTAAATAGGCGGCAATAGGATTATGTAGAGGTAGTCATAGCACAGAATAGATAATTTGTTAAAGATTATTTACTAATTTGTCTTTTAATCTCTTATCTCTATAGTCCAACATGAAGGGGAAGCATCTGACACGCAGTCACGCCATGCGTGAGTCAACCTCGCCGCCTCGAACGCCTACACCACGATCTGAGCAACATGGCAATGGCAATGTCAATGCCAATGCGACAACTGTAACTAATGGACAGGCGAGCTATCAGCAGCAGCAGCAGCAGCAGCAGCAAAATGTCGTCATTGATGGCAATGAGCATAATAACAACAAAAACAACAGCAATACTAATAAATTGCATGCACAATCAACAGTCGGTAATAGCACTAATAGCAACAATAACAACGTCAACATCAACAACAGCAACCAAATGAATAATAACATCGGTGGCGTTGGTCGTGGCAACTCCCCCCTGGTTGATGGACCTTCAGTTATTGTTATTAGTCAACATAAGCAGCAGCAACAACAGCATCATCAGCAACATCAAAATGTTGCCCCGCTGAGCAACGAAGCCGAGTTTCCTAAACTGACACCGCCAAAGAAGAGTGGTGGTGGTGGCGGTTGCGGTGGTGGGGGCGGTGGCATGAGTGGCAACAAAACAGAATACAACAATAATAGTAACAACAACAACAACAATAGCATTGGAAAGAAATTTCCCAATGGAAATGTTGTTGTTCCAATTGAAACGCACAAACATAACAGCGGTGGTGGTGGTGGTGGTGGCAGTGTCGGGAACAAACATCACCATCAACACTATGTTGCCGACTTGTCGCCATCATCAACTCCTCCAACGACGATCTACAATTCAGCCATGAACTATCAGCTGAACACTGACCGGCAGGATCGGCACGATCAGCATCATCGACAGCGTAATGAAAGTCAGAATAGTAATGATGCATCAGATATTGCTGAAGCACATCAGCAACATCATTATGAACGTGGTGGTGGAGGAGGCGGAAGAGGTGATGGTGGAGGAGGCGGCGGCGGCGGCAAGAAACATCGCACCAATACAAATTCAAAAGGTACAAAACCACGCTTGAAGAACATTGGTGCCAATTCATCCGGCAGCAATGATGGTAATGGTGCTACTGGTGGTAATATCGGTGGAGGAGGAGGAGGTGTAGGCGGTGGTTGTCAAGGAGGCGGCATTATTCTTAACAACTCCTCGAACTCAAACAACAGCAGCAACAATACGTCGGGCTTCATTTCAAGAGGTAAGTGTTTGTGACATATACACTATATTTAAAACTATTACTCATTGATTTTAGTTTTCCAAAACTCAGAGAATTCTGGAGATCAATATACCGACCATGGCGGTACCGATCTATTGAGTTTCTTTAAAGAGACTCTGAACCGTAATCCAAAAGATCGCCATGTACTTATGAAAATTGAAAAAGATCTCATCGATTTCGTACAGGAAAAGAAGTAAGTAGTAGATGTTTATCATTATTTTATTATTATTGATTGATTGTTAAATTTTCTGTCATTCATTAAATTTGAAGCCGTGGAGAGTTACGTTTCCCGTCTGCTAGCTCCTACAATCGAATGCTCATTCATCGTACCGCTGCCTATTTTGGAATGGAGCATAACGTTGATGCGGAGACTCAACAATGTGTTATAGTTGCTGCGACAAAGAATACGCGTATACCTGAGGTAAATTGTGTGGCATCTCACACAAATAAAATCTACTTAACTAACAATTGCTGCTTTTAACCATTTGTAGATGCGCTTCAAGTCACTTTTAAGACTTGAGCATCGAGAGGATTCGCGAAAATCAATATTGAAACGTGATACGCACAGTTTCGATGAGCCTCGTCAATCGACGTACCTCTGTCCCGACCGCGGAATGCTGGATCGCAAGGCGAAGAGCTTTGAGGAACGCGAGGAAGACTATGAGCGTGCACGCAGTCGTATTTTCAATCGCAGTCATCCTGATAACAACAACGGCGATGGTGGCATGATGGGCAACGAGGAAGGTTATGGCAGCTGGTGCAGTTCAGCGGAGCAACAACAGCGCCAGGCACGTGCCAATGGCAAGTTGCTCAAAATGCAAAATGTAAGTGTTTACCGATACAATATTTTTATACTCTTCACGCAGTGAATAGAGTAGAGTATTATAAGTTTGTCATAAAATGTGTAACACACTGAAGGAGACATCGGACCCCATAAAGTTTATATATTCTTGATCAGCTCGATAAGACGAGTTGATTTAACCCTGTTCGTCGTCTGTATGTATGCAAACTAGTCCCTTAATTTTTGAGTTAGAGAGCTGCACGAATCTTTCTTTTCACCATATGCAACACATTTGTCGGAATCAGACGAATCGGGTCACTAGGGGTAATGGGTACCTCCCATACAAACCCAGATGCAAGTTCATGTTCTTATTAGCAAAACTTTTTTGCTAATTGTAAAATGTAAATTTAATGACCCTTAGACCACTAGGAGGGGTATCTCCTTTAAAACCCATGTCCAAATTTATGTTCTTATTAGAAAAACTTTTGTTTTTTGTTCTATGGAACTGAAGTTTGGATCCTATAAGTGTCTGACTCATATTCACCAACCATGTAAAATTCAAGACCCTCAGACCACAAGGGGGTTACCTACCATATAAAAGGTGCGTGAAGAGTATTACAACTTCGGCATAGCCAAAGTTAAATTTTTTTTCCCCTTATATATAAAATGAAGCAAGATACTAAAATAAAGATTTTGCAGTCAACGGAATCACGTGATGGTGGTCGTTCCAATGGCGGCGCTGTTCCTAAAGCGCATACTTTTGGCGGTTATGGTGGACCTCCAACTTCCGGTGGTCCTTCGTTATCACGTGGTGAACCCAACACTTCGAATAAAAATGGTGGTGGCGCAAGTGCACGTGCCGTTTTCTCCAAACAGGATTCAACTGGCAGCACAGGCACAGCATGGCGTCTATCGCCCTCAAGCAGCGGGTGAGTTGTTAAGAATATACATAATAGAATAACATAAAAAAATAAAAAAAAAATAAAATATATATAAAAGAAGCAGAAAATGTTCCATAAAGCGCCACATTAGCGCCATTTTAAATGCCATTTCTCAGCACAATCTCAAACACTCGAACTCACTCGAATCGTCTCATTTTTCGTCCATACTTTTCCTTACTACAACGAAATCAAATATGAAAGAAAACATAAATTTAATTTCTTATATATACCTTAATACCCCCCTAAAACAAACAACAAACAAACAACAACCAACCAACCAACAAACAACCTACAATAAAATTGATTGCATAAAAAAAAAAAAAAAATATAAATAAAATGCGAAACTCAGCTACAAGACACGCACACAATCCGTGCGCTCCGATTCCGTGACACCCTCACCCACCGGTTACGGCAGCGATGAACAACCGCCAGATTCAACACAACAGCAACCACCGCTCGCAACAGCAGCAACAACAATTTTAACTCGCACTCCATCAGCGGCAACAGTGGCGGCACTACAACAAAATCACCTTCATCACCATCACCACCACAACCACCAACATCACAGCAACTACAACCACAGCAGTCACAGCTACAACTATAATGAAAACAATAGACAACAAGAGCAGCAGCAGATGGCAGGCTTCGCCGGAATATGTTTGGGGGCACCACCATCGACGACTTCATTATGCGATCTCGTTTGGGCTGTCACAGACATTACGAATGTGCCAATTGGCAGCGTCCTCATAAACCCGCGCACCCTACAACCAATTGTTAATCGAGACGGGTAATTTACAAACAAACAAAACACAAAAAATTAAAAAAACAAAAATATTGAGATTCAGCAATGAATCCATTAAAATTCAATCTCAATTATTCTTACATATTATTTTATGTTCCGGAAATGCAAGAAAGTTTCTCTCTCACTATAATTCACTAATAATTACTTACTGTCTAATACTCTCTTTCTCTATTACTACTTTGTACAAAGCGAACGATGATGGATTCCTACTCCATTTCCTTCTCATTGAGTTGGTTTGGAAGGATTCCACTTCTCAACAAAACAAACAGTTTGCAAAATGTTTAACAGCTTCCAACTTTTTTTTTGGTTATTATACAATATATTAATTTTTGCTTTATCATTTATTCTTTCTCTCCATAATTTGTATATGATCGATCATCATTCTATTGCATATTATTATTATTCTATTTCATTCTATATATTTTGTAAATATCCCATACCATAATTTGATTGATTGTTTACCCTACATTCTCTTTTTTCCAAAACAATTTTTTACATCAACAGATGATCATGACTCCATCATGTCCATGTCCGTTTATCTGCCTGTCCGCCCACTCTGCAATTCATTCACTTATGCATTCATCCATCCCATCCCCATCATACCCCCAGCCAATTATTAAAATTAAAATTTTTTGTATAAAAGTAAGGAGTGCAGGAGGAGGAGGAGGGAAGGGAAGGGTATCTAATATGAATAGTGTTTACATATTTTTGTTTATTTAATTTATAAAATGTTTTTTAAGCACCTTTTTTTTTTTTTGTTATTATAATTAACACATACATGATGATGATATGCTTGCTTATTATGGAGAATTTCGGTTCCTTGTGTGTGATTAACTTTACTGAACCTGAAGCCGCACATAACTTTTTGCAAACTAAGTATTACATTTTTTAATTATTTGTAATTATTGTGAACGAAGAAATGTTTTTATAAAAATTGTCGTTGATGTTGTTGTTGTTTACGTAAATTATCTGCCTAATTTTAACAATTTCTTTTTTTTTTTTTTTACCTAAAAACCACTTCTCGCTTCAGCCGCCTATCTTTTAGCCTCAACTCAGCCACAGCAAAAACAAACAAAAAGGGAAATTTATCATCCAATTGTCACATATTCACCACGCTCACTCATCCACCATTCTATTCACTCAGTCCTACAGCAGCAACGTGCTCTCTCTACAATATTCTTACTCACACTCTCTCTTCAATATTGTCACTCACACTCTCCCTCTCTCTCTGAAACTCACTCACTCGTTGACTTCTTACTCTGTTTGCCTGTTGGTTGTGCATTGTGTGTGCTTGTGTATGTTTATGTATAGGTGTAATATGTGTGCTGCGCTACTTTTTAACAAAAAGAAAACATCATGGACTCACTCACTTCACCTCAACCAAAGACTATTGTATAGATTGGACAAATCACTCACGAAATCAACTAAAAACACTCTTTGGCTCAACACACTCATTTTCATTTTAACGTTCCTTTCTTGTTGGCTTGTCGCAGTGTCTCTCTCTCATTTGTTTCGATCAATTGTGGCCTGCCAACTTAAGTTAGTAACGTTTACTAACGGTGTTTTACACAATTCATGATTGTTTGCTCACAGCCGTTTTTGTAAATTATCGGCTTCTTAATTACATTTTTTTTTTTTTTTTTGTTCAATATCGTTTTTTGTCGTTTGTGTTCGCTTTTCTACATTTACAATCATCCTTGCGAGTTCTGTTTATTTGATAGATTTTTTTTATTGTTTAAAGTGTTCAGAAATCATACGCACCGGAAGCACTTTATATTCCGGAGTACTTACAAATACTCATTTCTTTGCTTATATGTACAGATTTAATTCGATATTAATATACAAAACAAAAAAAATATTTATTAAACGCATGAACAAATAAAACAGAAACATTAACAAAAAAAAAAATATATATAAAAAAAGAATACATGCGTATGTAGGTATATTGTGTGTCTGTGTGCGTGTGTGTGTGAGTGTGTGTGTGAGTGTGTGTGTGAGTGTGTGTGTGAGTGTGTGTGAAATTCACTCGAATTTCGTCATAATTTGATGAAGAGAGATCGGATGTTTTAATGTTTTGCATCGCACATGAAATGGCAGAGCTTTATTAATAGTAAATTTACAGAAAAGAAAAAATTCTATTAATTCTTAAACTTGTTTCTTTTTTTTTTTATCTTCTATTTATGGTTTGCAGTTCAATATACCATTTTGATCCGTCCAATTTGCCACCACCTCAAGCTCTACCCTCTGGTGTCTACCAACAACAACAACAGCAGCAGCATCAGCAAACGACACAGTCTTTGACACAGCAGCAGCAAACTCAATCGTCGGGTGGCAATTGCAACAATAGCAACGCCAACAACGCTTTAAATTACGTTTCTTATCGTAAAAGTTGCGGTAGCGGAAACAATATGGCGACCACAGGTGGCAGTCAAGCACCAGAATTAGTGCAACAGCAGCAACCACCGGTGTTGCAACAATTGTATGCCAATGAAGCTGGTGTCATGTCGTCCAGTTCAACAGAGAGTTACTCCGATGAGGCATGCAATGCACCAGAATGTATTGGCTATGAGGATTATGTGGCTGTAACTCAAACTGGTGCTGCTGGCGATGGCATTAACTATATGCCAAACGATCAAGCGGTTCAAGAACGTAAGAAAATTAGTCGGTCATCAACTGGATATTTTTTGTTAACTTGTATCGATTTTAATTATGGATATTCCCATTTTCTTTTGCAGCGTCTACTTCCAAGTGCAGCAACAGCGTTGGCAATGAATGTGATAATGCTGCGGCAAACGCTTGTCTTAGCATCACTACCACTTCCACAAAGAGCTATGATCGCATCGAAGTTCAGAAGTTTAAGCATCAGGCAACTAGTCCGAATATACCTTGTGACAAGGAAGAATTGGCAATGCAGGATGTAAGTACATACATATAATCTCATTTCATTCAAAGTGAAATAATATTTTTCAATAAAATTAATTAACAGCACATTGCCACCAGTGAAGATGGTGTTGCATCCGAGCAGCCGCTAAGCTTAACTCCAGTGGGCCAAGTGCTACCACAATTGCAGCAACAACAACAACAACAACATACACAGCAATCATGTGAGCCATCTCACTCGGCCAGTTCAACACCATATAGCAACAGTGAAGCTACTAACAAGCAAGTGCCAGAGGAGCCAAAGACTCAAACATGGACTTATACACAAAGCTACCAAGCTCCAGACGGTTCCACTGTGTTCCACACAACCGCTGCACCCAATGGAGGACCCTATTGCGCCACATATCAGCAAGCGGTAAGTATTCACAATAAATATCCTGCAAATGTATGTAGAGAAAATAATAATAAATATTAAAATTTTCATGTGATTTAACGCAGCCCGATGGCAGCATCTATGCGGTACCACAAGGCATGATTTATGCTTATCCTCAGTCAAATGTAAGTCGTCGTCATCAGACAAAGTTTTTATTTTTTATTTTTTTTTTTTCATTATAATGAATAATTTGTGTTTTTATTTTTGCAGGAGGGCGAAATGCAAGGATATCTTATGCCAGTTTTTGATCCTAGTCAGCAACGCAATGAAGCTGCCGCAGCCGCTGCTGCTGCTGCTGGCTTGATACCTGCTGGCGCTCAAGCTATTTATCAGACACCAAATGGCCCTGCAACAGTCATGCCGGTTGCAACTGCTACTTACCCGGCTCCTCAGTTTGCCACTGCTGCCAATGGAGCTCCAATCTACCAAGGACCAGTCATTTATTCAAGTGATCAGTTTCCACCACCTGCATCTGGTCCACATGGCGCACAACTTCAGCAGATACCGACAATGGCAACCTACCCCATAGGTTATCCCTATCCGTATAATGGTTATTGGGGCCAAACTATGACTTATTATGTGCCAGCTCAGCAAGCCGTCACGGCAGCACCAATGGTCTCAGCGGCACAGGCTGGAGCACCGCCACAAGTATCACAACCAGGCCAGCAGGCTTTGCAACCACATCCATCGGCACAAGGAGCAACACTTATTCACTCCGGATCCGCAGCTGGTCTACAATCTCAAATCACAGCGGGTATGCAGTTAACAAGCATAACCCAGGCTGCGGCTGGTCCGCAGTCGAATAATGCAGGAGGTAATGGTCACCATGGTAATGCTGTGGGAGGCACAACTTACTATGGCACTGGCCGTGTTAAGCGCACACCCGGAGGGGGCTCGATACATTATAGCAGTACTACTTTCCAACAGACTACTAGTAGCGCTGTTAATACGCACCATCATCCAGCTGCTGTACATCCAGCACAGCACCATGCTCCAACAGCTCAGTTGATAGCTGCCACTATACCAGGAAACGGAACAGGTGGCGCTGCTGGCACGACAACATATCACGCTGTACAAACAATTGCTCTTGCCACTGGACCAGCACCCAATGCTGCGGGTGCCCCAAATACTGATCTCAATGCTGCCGCCAATGGTGGAGCACCCGTTTACGCTTTGCAAGCTCCGCATGCTGCCGCTTTACTACCAACAAATATGTTTCCTTATGCAGCAGCGGCTGCACCAGGCCCAGTAGTACCACCGCCAGTACCTGCATCGAATACATCTGCTGCGGCTGCTACTATTGTAGCACCAACACAGCAGAACCAACAACAAAATAGTGTGATTACTGCGGCTCCTTTTTACCCGGCGTCAAACAACAGTGCAGCTCTCATTGAATCACATGCAGCAAACAGCAACAGCAATGTATTCATCAATCAAAGTGCTTCTAGCTCTAACAATGCCTCACAATCGGCACCAAGTACTCCACATTCGCTGAATACTCATCCTGGCAACGGCAGTAGTGGTGGAATGTCAAATGGACGCCAGCCGCCTCTGTTCTCAACACCACCAATTGCCTCGTCAACAAGTGCTGGCAATGGTTCGGGCGGTTATCATAGCAACAGCTCAACGCCACACTGTTTTCAGGGAAATCACAGTAACAGCGAGCAGTCACAGAGTAACTACACTTCGAACTCGCCGTATGATAAGCGGAACAACGGCGCTGTTCCAAACCGAAAGCCGCATAACTTTAACATAAGTCGGCAGAACTCAAACAGTAGTGGGTACAATGGTGGTTCTGGTGTTAAAACACCGTTGCTCAACTCGAACAATGAGCCGACACCACGTGCTTCGCCTAACAGCGTAAATAGTAGTGGCTTCCATGCAGCTCATCGTGCACATCCGTTAACTAAACGTAACGACAACAAACCGCAGCAACCGCCATTGATTAGCGGACAGCCGCCTCAGGCACATGTGGTGTATGCTGGCAGCAGCTATCAACCCCCCAATACAACGCCATCGCCACATCAGCCTACAGAAGGAAAACCGCCAGTACGCCTCAATGCAGCCGCCGCTACTTTCCGGCACAAACCAAATTCGACCTTCGAGTTCCGTCGCAGCGCCTCTCAGCGCAACTCGCCCGGTATGAATGGTGCCAGCAGTAATGAAAGTAACAATAATTCGCCTAACAGTATTGTCTCCGGTGGCATGAACTCATCTAGCAGTGCTACCGCTATGACGCCATCCGGTGCCGGCAACAATGGCCCCGTAGCAATAGCGTCAGGTCAAAATATAGCAACCACAGCACCGCCAGCGGGAGTTGCAGCAACAGCATACGCCGTTGTCGAGCCACAGACAGCGACACATCATGCACCCACAAGCGCTCCATCTTTGTACATCACCAGTCGCGGTACACACATTCCACCACAAATGCAACATGCTGGCCCAGGCTCAGCCGGCCAACATCAAGCAACTGCTGCCACCATGCTGGGTGGTGCTGCTGTTGCCGCCGCTTTAGGCACATACAATCCCGGCGCTCCTTCCGGCGTGTACTTTAAGTACGGACAGACGTACTTCGCTCATGTAAGTTTATACAAATTTAAATTCTAGGTTACTTCAATGACTCATTTATTGTTTGTCCACCACAGCCTTCGGTTGCTTTGCCCAACAATCGCCGATCGCCATCCACAACTGATCTAAGGCCACCGATGGCGCAAATGGCTGGCATATATCCTACCGCAATGATGATACAAGGTAAGCAAGCAAAGTGTATGAATCAATTTTCCAATTTAGTTAAACAAAATCTTTCTATTTGATTATTGATTAGCTGCTCCACGGCATGCGCCAGGTCGTCATCCAAATCCCAACTACAAGGGCACGCGTCCTCGTTAAAAAGCAACTACTACACCATCTATAATATTCGGCGTCGCTTTATAGGCTACGCCATTTCGAAAAGCTGTTGCGAAATCAATAATGGAAAATGATAACAAAAACAACCAACCACAAAGAAGCAACCTATAAAAATATATTTCTAATAACATAAATTTAGAAGTAGTAGACAAAAGCAAAAGCAAAGCAAAACAAAACAAAATAAAAATTAGAGGAACTTACATACATCTTAGGTGTAGTTGAAAACAAAACCTAGAAGAGGAGCCACTTAACTGAGATAAAAATGATGAAACTACAAGTGAATGATGGAGGGAAAAACAGCAGAAAGCGAGCGACGTTGAGCCAAAAATTATATAAGGGAAAATTGATCGATCAGCAAAAGTAGGATTTCCGATCCAATTTATAATAATAATAATAATAATAACAACAACAATAACCATAGATCAAAGATAAAATAAAAAAAAGTATGCTTATGGGTGTGTGGAAGGTTGAGCGACGAGAGTAAATGTGAAGAGAAAACAACTGAAAAAAAATTCTTCCTTCCAAGTAACTGATTACTCACTCACTCATTCATCCAGAACGCTAAAAAAAATTATAAGGAAATTATAAGCTGTATATTTTGTGCCATTAGTAGGAAAACAAAGAGTGACACACACATCACACTCCACACACACACACACACAAACAAACAAACAAACACTTGCACACAAAAACATAATAGCCATGAAGAATTGGAATCGACTGATAGACTGACATGCAGACAAACGAGCGACTTATCCACACAACAAACAACAAACAAGTACATTGAGTAAACATCACAAACACTTGACTGATTGACTAAGGAACTAACAGACTGACCAAACTCATAGGACAAACGGCGGACTACAATGACTGACCAAAGACTAAACGCGACCATCTCTCGTATAAATAAATTTATATTTATATATTTATTATATACACCTCATAAACATACATAAAAATCTAAATTATATATATATATTAATTAATAATAAATAATATATATATATATAGAAACATATAAAGCTAAATAATAATATTAATAATAATAGTACGCCTAAAAATTTAGAAGAAATGAGGAAAAAATAAAATTAAAAAAATAATAAAAAACAAATAATAAAATATATAAATATAATAAAATAAGAAAAAAAGCAAAGGGGGCGGGGTGACTTGAAATAATAATGGGTCGTCATATATACAATAATTTAAGATGCGTGCTTATGACTTGCCTCAGCAGTTCTCCAATAAACAAAAATCTAATTGGGATCTGACTACTGATCGACCATCAACAACACCTCACTAACAGCACCAACACCACCACCACCACCACCACCACCACCGCCACCAAGTAGAGTTAATTTGAACAAACAGAAAAGCGAAGAGACAAAGAAAGTTAAGTAGAGGACATCACCTGCTCTCTGTTTGCGTGTGTGGGTGTGTGAGTGTGTGTGTGTGAAGGACTTCCGATGCATTCTTCTTGTCAAGAGTTGCCAATTACATGCAACTGAACGAACAAAATGAAAATCCTTAAGCGCGCAGCTGCCTCATAACAATGAAAGAATATCGCAAACAAAATTTATTTATATTTTTGGTGTCTTTGATTAAATTCATTTTAATTATTTTGCTTACATCCAAAATGCGAAATTCATTTATATTCATCTACTATAAACTTAGCTTCTTCCCATTTTCTGTTGTTTATTCACAAAAAAGCAAAAAAATTAAAAAAAAAAAAAAGAATGAATTGTTGAATTTCTCTCATTATGTTTGTTTCTGTTTATAATTTTTAATGAACTTTTTCTTTTCTATCAATTTTCTGTTATTTTCTTGCGTTTTTCTTTCAGTGTATGATTCATGCATATTAATAAAATTTATGCATAATTTATTAATGAATTATATAATAAATTTAAATATATATATATATATATATATATATATATCTACATATATCTACATATATATATATATATATGTATACTGTTAAACATATATATTTACTTTAGCTAAGTAAACCAAAATAATATTAAAATATATACAGATAAATTTAGATAAAGTTAAAAATAATAATAATAATAACTCCAAGGAGATGATGACAAAAACAAAAGCAAAACAATGAAAGGCCTATAAAATAAGTTAAAAAAAAAAAAAAAAAAAATAAAAAATAATAATTAGAAATTAAAATTTTTAATTTTGCAAAATAAAATATTTATTTTACAATTTTCAGTTGTTTCATTTCGATTTGATTTAAAATATGAGAAACTTTTATATTGAAATTTGGAAACCTTCAGTTTAGTGTTATGATGATAAGTATAAGTTTAAGTCTGTAAGTATATGCAGAATATTCTTTTTTGATTCTTCATATTTCATATTAGTATGTATACCAGAGAACTGCAACGGATTTCCGAGTGCACTCGATCATTTACTCGAATCGAACATTCCGACAACAAACGAGTACGAGACGCTTCATTCAATTTTCATATTTATTCACTACTAATTTCATTCAATGTTGAATGAATTATTTCTAGTTTGATTCAATTCAATTTTGAATCATTTCGAGTGTTTAACAAGATCGTATCAAACTCGAGTAAGACTTGTTTGTTATAAAAGTAAAAAAAAAAACAACTTAGGAACCAAATTTTTATATTTTGAGTAATTTTTATAATGCATTATAAGAGTTTTAAAATACATAATTGATTAGATTCGGAAATATTGTAGAATTTGTCAGAAGAAAAGCAAAATCTGCTTGAACTAACAAATGAGTCATACGAATCAATATAGTTCAACATTTAGAAGTGATTCAAATTTGAATTGAAACAAACTCGAAGTGATTTAAACCGAACGAGTGCTGTTGTGATGCTCTCTTACCTAATTTTTAGTTACACTGATCGAGACGTCTCGATACTATTCGATGCAGCTCTCTGATAAATTATTGATAACTAATGTACTTAGAAAAGGAAAAGCTAAGCAAATAATCTTACAAATCTTATGAATTTTTGGTCACAAACTGAAGAAAAAAGGAAAAAATAAATAAATTAAAATAAAGAAACTTTTATATCTAAATTAGTGTGAAAGGTATAACAAGCAAAAACTGCGCATATTGGTACACTAACAAAGGTAAATCAGTCAGTTAGTGAGTCAGTCAGAGCACTCGTGTTGGTCTCAAAACAATTATGGTGCATCGATTATGATAAAACAAGTGGTTGGCAACTCTTAACAAAGAATTGCTGTTGCCTAAAAGGGAGAAAAGGAGACACTAGGTTGATTATTCCTTATTATGAGCAGCTGTACTCACTTTCCCAGCATGTAAAGAGAAACTTAATAAAGGAAAAGAAAGTTTAGAAATGCTCCCTAACATGAGACAAAAAAATGAAAATGTTAAACAATATTATAGTATTATGATAATTATTATTACAAACAGATAGGCAGACAGACAGAAAGACAGTGAAGTAGTGACAGTGACAGTAACAGTGAAGTACATAATAACTTAAAATAATTTAGTGATTAAAACGTTGAAGTAATGATTATTACGAGTATGTACTACTTATGATAACAAAAAAAAAAAAAAAAAAAAAAAAAAAAAAAAATATTTAGTAATTGAAGAAATTAAAAAGTTGTGCTATGAGATTAAAAAAACATCACGTATTATTATTATTATTATGAAAATAATATATAATGTATTTATTTTAATTTATATACACTAGTGAGATACAAAAAATAAAAGATAATATATACATTAATAAATAAGATAAAAATAAATGGGAAGTTTTATTGCTTTGAGCTTTGCTTTCTTGTTGCTCCCTTGGAAGTTTCTTTTATGACATTTAACCATAAATCAAGTGACCAAAAATTGTTGTGCTGCCAAAGAATTTAACAAATTATGACAGACGACAATTAGCAAAAGCAGGTAAACGGTAAACAAATAACAAGATGATGAATGGAATGGAATGGTTAGATGATAATGTAAATAGTAGTATTAGTAGCAAAGAAAAAGCAACACAAATACAAATACGAGTAAGTAGATAAAAATCATAAAGTAAATCAACTGCACAACAATAAAATTCATTTATAGAAAACAAGATATGCAAATACGTTACGTGTAGTATGTTTTAACATTAAACATAAATTATAAAAGCACCACACAATAAACAAATTGAGTTTAATGCCGCTGTTCGCACTTTGATGCCACTCCAGAATGGGATGGCGGCATGGGAAGAAGGTGTTCAACGGAACGAATGAAATGAGCTCCAACTCTAAACCTGAGTCAAACCAAGTGAATGTTGATTGATTTATGAGCAATGAAAGCGCATTAGAAGTTCACAATAAAGTTTCAGTTAGTCCTGAGGTACACACACATACACACACACCCACACACACACACAAATAGAAGTTGAAAGAAAGGAAGAAGATTCGCTCATAAAACGTGCTCAATGTGCTCAATTGGGTGAAGCAAATAATATAAAAAAGCTTAAATAAACATTAAAATGAACCACATTTGGGTATTAAAAGAATAATGGAGAGAGAGATTTGGTATATAGACATAGTGTTCTATGGATGGATGGATGGATGGATGGACTGGGAGCCATGTATTATTGTGTTTGTTAATAATTTGGTAATAAAAAAAAAAACACACACACACACACTTGTTTACATGAGTAAAGATTATATAGCATGATAAGCACAAAAGCCAATAAAAAACGAACATAAATGAAACTGAATTCAAAAATTCAAAGTTGATGGGAAATACAAACATTGTTGCCCCAATATAAACAACACACTTAAATATCAACAACAATATCAACCAACAATATGAATGTGTGCCACAAATGATGTTCATATGAGTATCTAGTAAGTATATATTATAGTATGATGAAGAGAAACACATTTTTTGTTGAGGCTTTTAATTTACGAGTGAAGGAGGACGACAGTAAGTCATTTTACTCAAACCCATCAATTTGGCAAATGAAATGTACTAACACGCGAACAAGTTACAAGAAAACAATGGGGGAACAAACAAAGTGACAAGTGAATAAATGGCGGTGAGGCAACCCCTGATAGACCTCAGTGGAATCAACAGTTTGAAATATGCGCGCTCATAATTTTGGCGCAGTTTGTGGTCGAGACACAACAAATAACATATCAACAAATTACCCGAAAATTTCATAGAAAATTTGATGGAAAAACAAAAGAAAAGACTTTTATATTTTCCAACTGGCCAACCATCTAACTTGGCCCAACAAGTCAATGGAATGCCATAAATCTCTCAAATGAACACTCATCCGCCCTTCAAATCGAATCGAACACTGAACTGTCAAGGAGTAAAAAAGGGCCAACAACATAACAAGGCTAGTGGAGGGAGAACTCAAAATGATGACTTCATTTAGGGCAATCCACAGGTAACACACACCACGCACAACCTAAAAAAAAGGTCTACAACCTGTGCGCATTGCATTAGATGCGCTTCCAACAAGAAAAACACATAAAGCCAGATGGGCTCACTAGCTCACTTTGTACAAAACAAAATAGGAATGAGATGATGAAGATGAAAGCGGGTTAACATAGAACAAAAAAAAAAAAAAAAAAAAAAAGGATGCCATAATTTTGTCTGAGGACAGAGGCTGTTTGTGACGACAAGTGTAAGTTGGATATGAGATGAGATGAGTTTGAGAATTGAATTGAATTGGGTTTAGGAATTGGTTACGGTTGCTTGTTGAGCTGCGGTAAAAATCAAATATCCGTGGTGACATTTAAAAATTATTGCATATAAATGATTGTTTGGGCAGCCATCTGAGCTGCTGCGGTGCTGCTGCTGCTGCTAGTCATGGGAAGCATGAGCAACAGCATTAGAATTGAGAAAAGGCCAACAGAGATATGTAATACTAATCAATTAAGTAAAAATACAAGAGAGAGAGAGAGAGAGAGTTGCAAGATTCTTATTTATGTCGTCTATCTTGATGCCCTGATCCGATAAGATTTAAGTGAGTTGTTTCATTTAGGAGGAGAAGATCTCTTCGTTCGATATCAAATACCAACTTATTCTAAGGAAAGCAGGGGCCACCAGTAAGTAAATTTAAATCCTCTTTTTGGTTTATTTCATTTCATCTATATTTTCTTTGTGATAACCTATGAATACTTAATTTCTATAGGACATCATATATTGCAAGAAATATAAGGCTTTGGAGACAAAGTGTGTGACTTGTAATCAAAGTGGAAAAGCTTTAAGCCCACAAAAGTACTTATACTACCGTAGTACATCAAGAGCAGACATAAATTGATGTTAATCCTGAAATGACACTCGACTGATGACAACAGCATTGGCAGTGGCAGCTGATCAGGCAGGGAGAAGACCAAACCCCTTGGTGGCAAAGTAAAGTACTTCAGTTTACAGTTTGACCTCATAAGTCGTAATGTTGTCAACTGTCAACTGTGTTTTGCAGTGTTGAGCTATAAAGTGAAATGTACACTTGGCTCGTGTGCTACGTACATATGTGGAAAGCCAAGTGCGAGATACAATTGTATCTACAAGTGCGCAGCTTATCAGTTAGCAAACACAAGTACACACACACACTCACTCTCACACACAGAGAGACACAGGCAGAAGCATTGAAATAGAGATATAGGCAGACACCACGACGACGAAGACGACGACTCCATTGTTAAAATTGTATACTCAATGAAACGAAACCTTCCTCCTCTTTTTTATCTCGCTTATCTTGTTCATTTTCTGAGTAGTTGTCAGATACGCTGGCCATCTCATTCGCTCTCGAGTACTTGGCACGCGCCGGCGCATTCAATTGGCACTCAAAATGGGGGATAAACTCGTTTGAGGCGTGGTCTCGCATGGCCGCCATGGCAACCAATCACCACAACCCTGTCTACGTCGTCAGATACAAATACAGGGTGCAAAGGCAAACCAGTTAAGCGAGTTCTAACCAGAAAGTATCTCAAGCACACAAGCGCACATCTGAAAGGCGGTTGGTGAGCGAGATTATCAAGTTTTGTCCGTTCATCCACACACAGATGGTCGGACGGACGGACGGACGGACAGACGGTCTGTGATCGTAACATGTGCACAGCTGGCTTCAAAATGAACGAGTATCTGTGTGTAAGCATGAGTGAGTGAATGAGTGAGTGAGTGAGTGAGTGAGTGTAAAAGTATCTGTATATTGATGGTGCTGGTGGTGGTTGTTGGTTGTTTGTTTGGTTGACTCTCACTCACACAGTTTGACTACTCAGTGGGATGATATTTCCCTTTGCTTACTATTGTATTCTGACTGACTTTCGGATGGCTCTGATACCGAATAGGTCGGTATCGGTTATTGTAGTAGGGCTTTTAGTTAACGCATTGCCTTCGAAGGTGTAACAACGTCGTCGCATTTGTATATCGCTTCGCTTGTTGTATCTTGTAGTACGTATATTGTATCTTCTATCTTATTCAGCGTAGTTATTGTCGTTCGTTCGTTCGTTTGTTAGTTCGCTTGTTCGTTCGTGATTCGTTCGTCGTTACTTGTTTGTTATCTCAATGGAAAAGTATATCAAGTGGAAGTGACTGATAAGCGTCGGCATTTCTCTTATTGGCTACATTAATTTAAATAAAAAACAATTTGAAATTTCATAAATAGTAAATAGTAAATAATTTTATAAATATTTGATGTTGATGTGTGTGCGTGTCACGTGCTTCAATGAAGAAATGTATTTCAGAAAATCTGAAATCATCAACAATTTTATCTTTACATTGTAAATCATTTATTTAAAATTGTAAACAACAACAACAACAACGACAACAAAAAGAAATATCTTAAAGTGTGAAATTTTTGTGTGAGAGATAAAAGTTAGGAAAGTCATTTAATGCATTGACCCAGTTGCAAGTGTTGGAAGCAACTTTTGGTGTCCCAACCAAACCAAAGGACGCCAGCTGGTTGCAGTACAAAAAAAAATATATATATTTTTTCTTGGAGAGCTTGGATTAAAAACCGCCAAAATTGTGGAGGCACTTAAAATGAAGGTAAGTCAATCAGTCAGTCAGTCAGTCAGTTAGTTAGTTAGTTAGTCCTCTGAAGCCGTCGGCATTTCTTAACAAAAGGAAAGCTAACAACTGCTTTTATAAGATTTCTTCTACTATAAACTAAAAGTATTCAATTTTTGAATCAATAAAAATTGAATAAAATAAGATTTGTTTTTTAATTACTCAATAACAACACACAAAGAAACTTTACAACGATGACGACGATGATGATCTACTAGACAAAGATACTATAAAATATATAGTACTTTAAAATCCAAATATGCATTGTGCATTATTTATGTTTGAATCGATTCGAATCGATGAACCTGCTGTGTGGACAACGGTCAGTGAATCCACGGGACACAATGTTCAACGCCAACAAACAAATGAAGTGAGTGAGAGTTCAGTTACAAAGACACCTGGGGTCTGTCTCTCTATCTTTCTAGTCAGTCCATATAGTCCAATAATCTATACTAGAAATTATTATTTACATATCTATCTATGTTGATGCGTATACTCGTAAACCAGGGGTCTTCGTCATCATCATCATCAACATCATCATCATCATCGTCGTCGTAGTCTTTCCTTTCATAAAGATATAAATATTTAAACAAAATCGTTCAGCAAAATTTAAGTCCACATTAAAAATATTGTAATAATAATAACAACATACAAAGTTGTGTCCAAAATACTTAGGCATACCTACTCGTATCATAAAAGTCTTGAACTAATAACTTTTGGAAAACGATGAGTTTTCAAAAATACAATACAGAACAACTTATTGACAGGCAAGACCACAGGGTATCAAATTGAAATGAATCGAATCAAAGCAATCGATACAAAGATACACAGGAAGGAGGGGGAGAGAGAGAGAGAGAGACTAAAGTCATCTAAAGCGCTCATGTTGAAAGCACAGATCTCACAGTTGGGTGCCATATTCAAGAAGACAAGCAAATAGGTAGAGGTAGAAAGGAAGGCAGGAAGGCAGGCAACCATCAGGCAGTCAGTCATATGGTGGCAAAGGGGACGGCGTCTTGTAACCCCCACACACGTGAAAATTAAAACAACTTGATCGACAGATCTTCATCATTCCCCATCATCATCATAATCATAATCATCATTATTACCTATATAGTATGTATGTGATATGTTTCAACTTGAGCATCACAACGCATCACATCTCATCTCATCTGATCTCATCTCATCTCATCTCATCTCATCATTTGTCCAACATAAAATGCTTGCAACGCCTTTTCCATTATTAAAAATAAAAATATTATTGTATTATTATGATTATGATTATTGCCAGAGAGAGAGAGAGAGAGAGAGAGAGAGAGAGAATCCAAACTGATTCCGATCTTTGCGTATTTAGCGTTCAATTTGTAAAGCATTCGTTTTCATGCATGACGCATGACGCATGATGCGGCAGGTCACTTTGATGGCATCTCGATTCGATGATCATTTTGAAGATTCATTGAAAACTATTTGGACTAAATTTCCGATCTAAGTACTTTATGCGTTTAATTGTTGGCCACGATGGCGGCAATGCTGACTGAGACCCCGCTGGGTATTGGTTGGGCTTTTGTGTTAGACGCGATCATCGACGCACGCTTCCACGCCACCCACAGGATTGTAAATAAATTTGTATGAAACATTTTTCAAAAAAAATATTTTCATGTATTTTTATCGATATTTTTTGTGTTGTGTTTTTTATTTCTCTATATACAATAATATTTATTGTTGTTGTTGTTGTTGTTTGGCATGACTTTGTATTAAATTTGTTTCACTGAATGTCGGCCGCCTTTCGAATTTATTCAAGATCGCTTTTTGATAAAGCAACACATTTTGTTGTTGATTGTATTATCATCATCATCATCATCAACATCAGCATCATCAACAGCATCATCATCATTATACTTTGTATGATTCTTTCATTTCTTTTTATATGATTTGGTTTAATTTTTCATTACCATAGCAAATTAGACAAGGTGTTGACGCCCATTGTGAACCACAATAGACTAAAATGCTATAAGTTTTGGTCATTTGTGCGAATAAAATTGAAATATCTCATAGACTCAATGAATTGAATGAATTTGAAGGCTTCGCGAAGCCTTGATAAATGTCAATGGGATCAGCGGGGGTGATAGAATTTATCATAAATCTATTTCTCTATATATTGTATGTATATATAATGTTGAGAAACAAATGATTTGATCCGATTCGTTACGATACGATAGCATCCAATAAAGATCTGCATAATCCGCATTGATCATATCAATATACCATAAGCAGAGTTGCCTCAAAGAGAGGCTCACAGCGCGCTGTACATTTCTTGTTGAATATTCATAAGTATGAAAAATATTAAATTATATCTGAAGAATGATCAAAATGATCAAATCTTTAAATTTAAATACATTAAAAAATATTCAAACACAAATTTAATTTTCGCTCCCTAAAGGCGAAGAAGAACGAAATGAGTAACGCCTTCTGTTAGATTCAAAATTGTGGGTTGCACCAAATTTATTTTTGATATATACATATTTTCTCTCCTCTCATACTTACTTACTTATAAAATACAATAATAATAAATATTGTATTAATAAAGAAAAGAAAATAAAATGATATTTTGAAATTTCTTTTATATTTTTTATGTATTTTTTTTGTGATTTGATTTTTGTTTGATCTTGTCGCCTGACGCCTTCACGGGGTTGATTATTAAATGCATAAAATTTATTTTAATTATTAAACTCGTTCAAATCAGAATAATGCGTTCGTTCTATAGTAGTATAAAATTTGTTTAATGGCGCCCGCCCGCATTTGCCGATGCCAATTTTAATGGATATTTTTGCACAATAAAATATATAAATAACAATTATCCACCATCAAGAGAACAAGATCAAGACATTTGATTACCTTTGATTAGCAAAGATTCGATCGAATTAACTTTAGTTGCTTATTTTGTATTAAAATCCAATTTTGATATTTGACTCTGAAAAACTAGTAATTCAATGAATTTTTAATTTCAAAAAAACTCTTCAAACGCGTGCCAATTTGCAGTCTGCAACATGAAGAAAGATAGAATATACTTCATAGACGTACAAGTCAACAGATGTTCTTCTACTTATTAGTAAGTACTATATATAATAGGTAGGTCATTCTCAAGTATCTGTTCATTGTCAAAGCCACATTGCCCACATTGAATAATCGGATTTTCATATACAGTAACAATAACAATAAGAAAAACAATAACAAATGTCCAAAATCCAATGTTCATGTTGTCATTTATCTATCTATCTATCTATCTATATATCTATGTATATTGTAGGTAATGGCTAATTGACAAGATGAGGACAATGACAGGAAGAAAACGCCTGCCATCAAAAACAATGTACACTATGTCGAAAAGAAAAAAAAAAAAAAAACAACAACTATTGTCCTTATTCCCTTTGTCCTCAACAAAATAGCATCTTGTCTTGAGCCAATTGTCCGAATCGAAAGTGAGCAAAGAATGAACTATGAAAGACTAACAAATATCACACCTTTTCTATATTATTTGCCTTGCAAACAAAGGCTGCATGCAACATTCAAGTGGCATTCGCTTCAAGGGGCAATTTTTAGTTTTCAGTTCCCAGCTCTCGGATCAGACATCAGCTCCTTATGGTCAGTTACGCATGCGCCTTTAATTTGTAGGCAATAAACAAACAACAACAACAACAACAACAGCAACAACAACAACAACATCTAAAAACAACAAACAAACCTCAAAGTCAAAATCCTTAAATATTATTTTCGATCAATTGAAGTGAGAAAATGTATCTCAAAGAATTCATCCATCCATCCATCCAACCATCAGCAGGAGAAATCACACACCGCAAAATACACATCTACTATTCATACATATTTAGTTGTGTTATGATAGAATAGGACATGGGCGTAGCCAGGTATGGGCAGGCGGAAGCTGACCAGGTGTAGATATTTTATTACTTACTACAATTCTTTTGATATAAAAAACCATCAAAATTTATTTAGAAATGCTGTAAAAAATTAATAAGAGAGAATGAGTAGCAAATAATAAACACTTCAAGTCGACTGAAGCGCACACCTAGACAAATGCATGCATACTCACAGGAATCGATCTTTATACCTTATTTAGATCCCTTGATATCCGCACTGGAGCAGCGTTTTGTTAATTTGAAATTTAACTGCTTTCGGCTTGATGTCGCTGCATCCCAACTTGATGCTAAATATGTCATTGGCTGATTTTAAAGAGAAATCAAAAAATTTCTGCCATTTGGATTTTTTGAAGAACGAAGTGAAGCTATGATTTAAACTATGGAAGGACAAGGCTATGACAAGAGAAGACCTTAAAGATCAAGGACTTTATGGAAGTGTTAAAGGAAGCGGAAATATTCTTTCCTGCAACAAACAGCCTTGTAGAACAAGCAACATAGAGAGATCCTTTTCTACACTACGTCGTGTGAAAAAATGGATGAAGTCAACGATGCTAAAGAATCGTTTATATGGTCTATGTATGCTTAGTGTAAACGGAAAAATTATACAAGAAAATGGTGATAACATTATACTTGAAATTTTGAAATGATTTTGCGAAGAACATCAAAGACTTCTTCTATTAGTGTAATAAAATAAAAAATTGTCTCTATTAATAAAAGTTTTTGAAGTATTTATGCATATTATTCGTGTTTCCTTGCCTGACCCCCCTGAAAAAAAACCTAGCTCCATCCATGGAATAGGATAGAAACGGACATGACAAGGAAAGGCACTGAAATGTATTTGTTAGAATCTTCGTCTATTTTATTTTTAGCAGGTAATTGTGAAATTTCACAAAAAAAAAAAAAAAAAACAAGAAAATAAAATTTCTTATTTAACCAAGGGTTGTTGGAATAGAAGTCAGACAAAGAGAGAGAGAGGGAGAGAGAGAGATAGAGAGATTTGAGGTGAGCTAAGATGAGATGGTGAGGACCAAAGTGGCAAATACAATAAATACTTATGCCACACAAAAGATTTACTTTCTCGAGTGGCTTTTGTTTTCGGGCTGAGTATGCCGGTGAGTGTCATTGCAGATACTATTACTGTTACTGTTGCTGTTGCTGAAGTGCCTACAAAATATCCACAAAATCGCCTTTAAAGTGCGCTTAGATCGCATACAAATGATGCATGATGCGTGCGACATAAAGGATCGAAGTGAAGGGGAAGATGAGCACAAAATACTTTTATAAAATGCCACAAATCATCATTGTTGCTGTTGATGTTATACGTATGTATGTAGTATGAATTTTATTGTTACGGCGTGACTTTGAGTAAATCACACACACACACACACACACGTATGCTCACACTCAGATGCACACACACACACACACAGATACTTTGACAATTTAACAAATGTCAATTGGTTGCAAGCAGGATATTTCTAAAATCAAACAAAACAAAACAAAACAAAAAAAAAAAACAAAAAAAAAAAAAAGGAAAGGAAAGGAAAGGAAAAAGTATCTGCGCAAGCCCAATATTGAATGGATTGGCAATGGCAATTCGATGGCTATGAAAATGGAAATGGTAAACCCCAGAACGCGCCTCTTTGTGGCTGGCAGCAGCGGCGGCGCCGGCGGTAACAGGCTTTGGTTTTGCGTTTGTGCATTTCCGTCCATCCCTTTGTCCGTTTGTCTGTCCCTCAGTCCCTCAGTCGTCGTCATCGTACCAATGACATGTTTTCAGCTGTAGGCAGGGTAGATGAGATGAGGCAATGCCATGCTTAACAATCCGTAACGATGAAAGGAATCTCAATAGGATAAATTCAAATTCAAATACCAATTCGTTTCGATTTTATTTTATTTTATTTCATTTCATTTCATTTAACATTTTACACAATTTTACAAACTTGTAAATGATTTTCATTAGTGTTTTGTATCATTTTATCTTTCAAAATGTTCAATGTTTTTCAATAAAAATACACAACAATATGCTCACGTACATACAATACCTACATGTGTGAAGATAATATTTGACTTTACATTTGTTTCGTTTTGTATTTTTTCAATTTTATTACATTGAAAAAAAAAAAAATTGATATTTAATTGATTTAAAATTAATAGTTTATCTTTTACAAAATGCAAAGGACAAAAGTTGATTGCCTTAAAGCATGTACAAGTACAATATAAATATATGTATGTATATCTTAATCAGACAATATATACATATGTATGTATCTTACCTTGAACAAGTAATAATACTAATGTATCTCATTTATGCATATAAATGCCATGTTTATCTCTAACGATCTTTTGCCATTTGAGCCCAAAATGAAGACGCCGCCGACCGCCACACAGTAGCCAATAAACAGGCAACCAGAATTTGTATTTCCTTGATTAACAAAAAATATTTAAGATCAATCTACTGATAAATAGCATGAAAAATATATCTGCGCATCGCATAACATTTTTCAATTTCATATATCTTTTTTTTTTTTTTTTTTTTTATTATATTGTGCATACTACGAGTATAGTATTGAATTTTTGAAAAGGTTTTCAATTTCAAGCGCCTTTCAACGCCATACAATATTTTTTATTTATTTAAACAAATCGCACGATATTTCTTTAGTATATTTGATTTATTTACTGAACAGCAACAACAACAATAATAATAAATAAATGGAAATTTGCATAAACCTAAAGCATTTTTTCTTTATGTCAAAGCGTTAAAATAAAATAAAATATCAAATAAAATAAAAAAAAAACCACCATCATCATCATAATAATAAAGAGAAAAAGAGAAAAAATTATACAATTTATTTATGCAAAAATCAGCTTAAGTTAATTAATTGCAGTCAATGTTCAATAAACCAACTAAACACACAAATGACAAATACAAAATACAAATAAAATATCTAACAACAACAATAATAATAATAATAAAACAATGGATTTGTATAAAAAAAAAAAAAAAAAAAAAATACTAAGAGAAGCCGAAACTACTTTTAACGGATTATTGACATTTAGTATTTGTGACATATTTCTTAGATCAAAATGCTATATTCATACAATAAAAGCCCAAAATGACAACTAACAAAATTGCAAAAATATGAAGAGAAAGATATATAAATAGACAGATAGATAGATAGAAAGACAGACAGAAGGCTATTACTACTTATAATTTTATGACTCATTTCATTTAATCACAAAATAACTAAGAAAGATAAATACAATATTTGATAAGCACATCACATAGATATTTCGATTAATTTACCACTTGAATAGTCTGAGTATTTTATCAGACTCTTATTGCAAATTTCAATTAAACTTCACTTCACTTGCTAATAGAGTAGACTTTTCATTTGGATTCTATGAATTGTTATGTCTCATAGAAGATCTTTAGATCAAACCTCATATCTCCTTAATCTTAATACAGGGGCATCACAATAGACTTTCAGTGTAAATACATCCCAATTATTCTATTTATAACACACTTCACATAAATAATGTTATCTTTTTGACCCCCTAACACTACGCAAACTCACCGGTGCGCCATGGTACGAGGCTTGTTGAAAAAGTATCTCGATTTTTGAATTTCAGCTGGTTATGTATATTCGATTTTCGATATTCGTGTGGCGTTATGTTGGTACTCATGTCCCACACTTATGCTGACAAGATTGGTCGTTTTGCTTGCACGTGTTTTGGTTCGTCTTCGATTTCGGTCTTGGCTCATTCGGCAGATTCCATTGGGATGATTGAGCTTTTGTTTCTACGTCATAATCATAAACCCATGATTCGTTACCAGTTATGACCCTCTGGAGCAAATTTGGGTCGTCGCGGACAGAGTTCAACAGCTCGTTAGCAATGTTAATGCGATGCTGTTTTTGGTCGAAATTGAGCAATTTTGGTACGAATTTTTTATTTTCTTCACTTCAGCAATGTTTTCGTCTGTTGTTGACGTGCTCGGGCGTCCGGCACGCTCTTCGTCGTTCATATCTTCTCGGCCCTCTGAAAACATTTTGTATCACCGATAAACGTTGCTTCGGTCCAAGGTAGCTTCACCATATGCCACAGTCAACATTCGGAATGCGTCCGCGTACCTAATTTTGTTTTTTTACACAAAATTTGATCCAATTTTTTGAAATAGACAAAAATCGAAGAGGAGCCAAAACACGTGCAAGCAAAATAGCTGTCAAAATTTAACGACCAACCTTGTCAGCATAAGTGTAGGACATGAGTACCAGCATAACGCCATAAGAAAATCGAATATATGTAACCCGCGGAATTTCAAAAATCGCGATAATTTTTGAACAAACCTCGAATTCGCAACGACGATCTATACAGAGATCTACATATGCCAATTGGCAATGAAGAAGCTCGCCGCTTCAGCATGAGGTACTCGGAAAGGTTCAGATCACATCCAAACTTACTGGCTTACAATCTGCTCAACACAGATTCCAAACAACGTAGACTTAAAAGAACTCAGACCTATGGACCTAACTAATAGTAGTTAAACTGTTGTTAAGACATACATATAATTAAATACAAATAAATTCATTAAAAAAAAACTCCATATGTCACATATATAAGTTTGTGTGTATATTCGCAATTTTCTCAAAAACTACAGATCCAATTTGAATGGGGTTTTCGCTATACTGCTGCATATTTTTCTGAAAAGGTTTTTATGAAAAAAAAAAAAAAAAACATTGTCCTAGACTATAAGAAATATAAGAGCTATAGACTAAAACATAGAAGTATAATACTAAGTATGTCAGTGAAATTTTAAATCGCTTCGACTTTGAAAAAAACTCTCATGGGGCAACACATAAAGATCTTGATTTTATATTTTTAACGAACTTCTTAACTAGGTTTATGAAAAGTACCTATGATCATAGTTGGTTTATTTTGATTAAAAAACTTATATGTATTATTATATCGATAATACATATTTTCCATATGATTTTATGATCTAAGAATGTAGTATGTATCTCCTTTTAAGTATTTGCACAGCTGCCAAAATGCAAAAAAAAACCAAGAAAATATAAATAAGTATGTAAGTATGTCAAAATACAATATATGAATGACACAGAATAAAGTGTACGAGCATAGAATGAAACCAAAAAGAAAAATCCCCCTTGATATACTTATTTAGTATAAAGGTTCGCTGTATCCGTCAGATAGACAGACATAAGATAAACAATATTATTTGTGTGTAAACTTGTGTAATAAATAATTTAACTTGTAAATATTCACTCAATAAGTCTAAGGTTTTGTTTTGTTTTGTTATTGTTATTGTTATTTTTTTGTTTAAAATTTTGTTATAACAAAAGCTTCAAAGCGTCAATGAAATTTACCGACTTCGGTGCCTTTTGAAGAGCGGCTTCTGTTAGATGAGATATTTGAATATAAGTAAAGTAAAATAAAATAAGATAAATGACAAATCTTACGTGAAGTTGAAAGATCAATAAATACTAGTATCAGTAAGATAGAATATTAAAAAAATGTTAAAATGTTGAGAAAAGTTCTTGATATCGAAACAGAACACAACAGAATTGAACAGAATTGAACTGAACATATGCAGAACGTTTGGTGTTTGGCTATTTTCATAAACTTCATTATATCCGCCATAAATTAATGAAATATCAAAATATATAACAAACCCCACTGCCCATTCTTATGTGACTGGTGATAAGTGTGAAGACTAACACAGGACAACAAGTAACTGGGAATACCTTTTAGGTCTCAAACTCAAACTCAATCCTCCATTGGGAAACAAACGAACAAACGAACGAACAACAATAATAAATGAACAAAAACAGAAAACAAGTATGAAAACGACGACAACATAATTTCAAAAAATTAATGACTACAATATAAAATAAGCATAGATACGTGAACAATAAGATACAAAGAGAGAGAGAGGATGGAAGGGAGAAAGGAGTGCATAAGAGATGATGATAATATCATAGTAGAATGGATAAGTGAATAAACGAAGAGCAAACTTAATTACCGCTTTATGTCAATGGGTGCAACATGTTTTCGTAAAATTTATCAGCATATTAAATTTTATCACTAAGAACAAAATGTGCTTAAGATCAACAGAGAGAGAGAGCGAGTGAGTGAGTGAGTGATAGAGATAGAGATAGAGATATAGTCAGTGGTGGGAGCAGATGCCTCCTAGTCTATGGACAAATATTATGATGGCTAGGCAGGCATGCAGTCGGCAGTCAGTTAGTCAGTCAGTTAGTCAGATATACAGGTAACTGGATTGGATTGGATGGAATAGACTGAAGGAAACTGAACGAGGTGGTTGATGTTGTTTCTGTTGGTGATGTTCCTGTTACTGTTGCTGTTGCTGCAAAACACTCAAAAAGGACAGTGGCATTTGGCAACATTGGCGTAAATCCTCGGATCGTAAAAATATTTAAAGGCCGCGTTGACTGTTGGCAACGTTTTTATGACATTTTATAGTTCTTCAATGCACCAACAGAACAGAACAGAACAGAACAGAACAAAACTGAATAGAATAGAACAGAACAGAACTGCAATTCTTAAGAGTGAGTTTGTATTTTCCACCATCATTTTGTCATTGAATTTATGTTGATTTACCCAATCATCATTCGAAAAGCCGGAAAAGCCAAGAAAATGTTTGAAATTACACGTACAAAACTAAATTAAATTTGTATCGTAATACCATTGCAATGTTTTGAATTGCATTGCATTTGATGATAATCAAATTTACAAGATGCAAACGCCGCACTCTCTTCCTCTTCCTCTTTCTCAACTTCAATGTCAATGAGAATGTCAAATGCATAAAGTTAAACACAGAATTGTTTTGTAGCTGCCGCCATTAAGATAAACTTTTATGATGAGCCCGAAATCGATAGAATGAGAATCTTCTATATTTACAACAATAATTAAATGTGTCATCGAATAAATGAAAACAAAAGCAACCGCAAAATTCATATATTCTTCTCAATCAGTCTGTCAGTCAGTTAGTCAGTCTGTCAGTCACTTAGTGACTCGTAGATGCATATAATAATAATCTCAGATTTTAAGTTCACACACTCCCTCCCAATGATAAAGTCAATTGGGTTGTTGTCGTTGTTGTTGTTGTTATTGTTCTTGAATCCCAAACATTATCATTAAACAGAAGGTAATTCCAAGTCGACGACATACAATTTTAATGGACGACAGACAGACAGATTGTTGACAAGTTATTAACTCGAATTTGTGGTCGCTCAGAATCAGAATATAAAATTGTATAAAATTTGGAAAGCATCCAAATGATTCGGTTACTTATCTCAACTGTTAGCAGATCACAGATCACACAGCTAACAGCTAACAGCTTCAGCTTCAGCTCTGTGAGGAGATACAATATTTTATGACTGGCTATAAGCATTTGTTAGCAAACATGGCTTTTGTTCTCTCGAGCGATGAATTTTATTCTTATTCTTATTGTTTCTGTTTTTGTCTTTTAATATAAATTTCATTTTAATACTTTCTTCACTCTGCACTTCACTCGCTTCAGTTCAGTTCAGTTCAGTTCAGTTCAGCTCAATACAGTTCAGTTCAGATCAGTTCATTTTAACTGAGCTCAGCTTAACTCATATCAACTAATTTACATATTTTGCTGTTGTTCTTCTCACGTTTTCCCACAAAGATTATCTCAATTTCAATTTCAGTCTCAGTCTCAGTCAAGTTGGCGATGACGTCGCTAAGAGTCAACTTGCCCCATAAGATCAAATGATAGATGGTTTGATTTTAGGCTGCGATACAATCGAATCCAATCCAATTCAATCCAACTCATTCCAATGTGATATGTTTCGTATCTACTACTATTCGATTCGATTGAAATTCTGTTAAATTCATTTTAACCGTTGTTTTAAGTGGCAATGTTGACTACTTCGACAGCTCCAAACTTGTATTTTATATCTAAGCAGTAGTCATAGTCATCAGCATCATCATCATCATCATCATCATCAGAATCATCGTTGCCTTTGTGGGTATCTCATAAACAGGTGGCAACATTCATTTACATACAACATTTTCAATAGTCTGACAATATTTTTGTAGGTTTCGGACTTCTTTTTAATATTTTTATGTCTGTCAATATGTAGGGCTAGCTGACTGCCTGCTTGCCTGTCTGCCTGACTGCCTGCCTGCCTGGCGTTCTCAATTCGATTTTCCAAAATGTCTACAAAATTTATAGCGCTCACCTTGCTTTACTACATCTATCGTAGATACCCCTTACATATGCTTTATGTAGATACATTTTAACCAAAAAGACTGAGATTTACTGCCACTGTGTTTTTTGTTTTGTAGATAACAAAAAAAAAAAAAAAAAAAAATGAAATGAAATGAAAAGAAGTTGAAAACTTGTTTCGAATGTTTCTTCTGTTTTGGATACATTTTAGTATGTGTTATTTTTTCTTTTTGTAAGTTGCGACCCCTTGAGATCATAAAATACATGAAAATCAAATAAATAATTCGCTGGTGACATTAATTCTAAACTTTCTTTTCAATGTATGATGATGATATGATATACATAGTAAGTATATGGAGGGATTAGGAGGGTTCCTTGCTTAAGTCGTCGGCAGCTTAATGCTCATGAAAATTTAATGCAATTTATCAAGTCCACGCTTAGTCCACAATTATTATAATGAATGCAAAAAGCAAATTTCAGATCACTTAAAAAGGGAACATGCGTTGGTGGAGTTAGTGAGCTAGCGAATGAGTGAGTGAGTGAGTTTCGGCAGCTACAGAATTCATTCATTCATAAAAATGTATTCCATTCATTGTCTTTGCATAATTAAAAAACAATAAGTTACGCTTTATTTTGGTAATAATCCAAAAGGCAACAACGACGCCAACGACGTGTTAAACTGAAAAATATTTTCATGTTGTTCGAATCGATAAATTGACGCCCACAACATTTCGCAGATACTCACAGATACTCACAGATACTCAAAATATGTAGATTTGTATATTTTATTGTATAATAAGTAGATGGCGATAATAACCCATGCTAGGAACACATTTTGGGGTTTCAAAAAACAAATTAAAAACAATATTTTATACTATTAAATGTTAAGTAAATGGACTCGAACCAATTTCATTTCAAAATATTTTGATGTTATTTTTTTTTATATAAAAAAAATCTGATTATATCAAATATTGTTGTAGTTTTCTAAAAATTAATACCAATAATAAAATATTCTACTTAGAACATTAAAATTAGTCTCATCAAAGACTTCAGGGAAATTATTGTTCCATTTAATTAGAAATGTAAATATTTTTATAAAGAATTGTTTTTTGCTAAGCTAACTTTGGTACAAATCCCCTCAAATCAGCTAACTGCACGTACACATTGAGGTGTGGCGCTTGTCCAGTTATTTCGTATGACACTAGAATCATTCCTTAGGTGGATCACATTCGATACCTAGAACAACCGCCTTACTTGGCGCACTCATTCGAAGAGAGTCACTGCATGCTGTTGTCAAAAGATGAAGAAATTGAACTGACTAATGCGTCCGAACAGTGAACTGTAACTCAATAACAAATTGATGATTTATAAATAAGTGGTGGCCCCAGTTTGGCGATACGGCGATACGGCATTCAAATTTGGGGCACTGCGGCACCAAAATCAATCAATCAAAAAGTTGCAAGCAACTCAAAACAAAGCCCTACGACGCATAACTGGTGCACCATGGTATGTTCGAAACACCATACTATACCGTGACCTTAAGATGCCTACGGTGATTGAGGAAATAAATTTTTTCAGCAGCCGATAAAATGATCTTTTGCTGAAGCACCCAAATCCTCTGGCAAGATATTTTACACACAACACAACTCGCCGTCTGATAAAAAGAAAACATCCACAACGATCTAATTAATAGAAGATCGTAATATTAATTAGATATTTTATCTCAGTTCCTATAAATATCCTGATGATGAGAAAAACTTATAAAAACCATCCGGTTGTTGGACGTTGTTAAATTAAAGTAATACGAGTACAAAAAAAAAAAAAAAAGCTAAGCTCATGTAAATGTAAAGGAATTTAGAATTTAAATAATCATTAAACTATACCATCAGAACCGTATTGGGTCAGAACAGAAGCAGTTCGTGGTTTAAATTGGAACCCTAGTACGCTTGCCAAAAAGTCTTCTTCTTATAGATCTTCCATCGTTGAGAAATCACCGAATATCTCTAGGTATAAACTTTCTGTATAAGGTTTTTACCGGTTTTGTAGATTCACCCGGGTCTTTTGAGTCAACTTAGATTCTGTTTTCCTAGTCGTACCAATAGAAATTTCGATCCACTATTTTAAGGCAGGTGAACAACTAACTTCACCATACACGATCTATTTCGCGTATTATGTTTCAATTAGAATAATTTTTATCACATCCTTTTTCCTGTTAATGCTCTAGTTCTCTCTCCAACATCTACGCCTGTCCATCTCACCGTGACTGAACCTGGACGACTCAATTTGGATGACGTTTTCTAATCTAATCTACCCAACATCAGTTATTGTCCACACATTGGCTGTGAATAGGGAAATTACTTGCTAATGCATATAAAATTCCGCCAAAGGGGATTAAAATTTACTTGTTAACTGTAATAAATAAAAAACCGGAATATACAATATATTTCAGTTATCGGGATTTTGATTGAAAAATTAACGAAACATTCTTTTAAAATTATCCATCTACTATCTATTAATGATAGAGGATCTTAACAAACTATTTACTAAATATTATTTCTATCTCGAAATGTGTGGGGCTACTAATTGAAATATCATGTTCGGTGTTAGGCGTGAGAAACATTAGACTCACGTGATAATAAGTTTGTATTATAGATCACAGTAATATGTATTGTGAAGTGTATAACAAACAAGAAAAAATGAAAAATCATACAAAAAAAAAAAAAAAAAATAAAGACAAAATGGCTGCCAACTCAGACTGGCGCTAATACACTTTATGATTTATTTTTCAATTTTTTTTTTTGTTTCTTTTTTTTTTATGGTAAAAATATTAAATGAAATGAAACTGAAATTCAATCAAATAAGCGTGAAAGGTCTGCAAATACAATACAAAAAATGAAACTCTTAACTTTGGGTCTTGTCAAAACTTACTGTACACTTCACTCAATTTAGGGTACTTTATTTTCAAGTCTATTTTTTATTACCACTATAGTATAATCTTCATCGATCCAAATATTTATATATATAAATAAGTGTCCTAAGGTTCCACGGAGGAGCAAAGGGCCACAACAAGTTTCCTCTCCATTCTTTTCTGTCGGGCACCAACATCTTGATTTCGCTCCAGCTTTTGTTGGTTTTTCTTACATCTGCTTCCATGTTTCTCCTCCAGGTCTGTGCAAGTCTGCCTCTTCGCCGGCTTCCTTGTGGATTCCAATCGATTGCACATCGGGTGATGTCGTTTGATGCTCTCCTTAAAGCATGACCAAGCCAGCCCCATTTCCTTTATATTATTTCCACTCGCATTGGTGTTTGGTTGGTTCTGACCCTGCGAAGGATTGTTCGGAGGCAACGGTTTGTAAAGACCTGTATGGCTTGAATATCCGAAGATGATTCCAGGATTCCAGGTTTCGCAGCCGTAGAGCAGAGTGGATTCGACATTCAAGTTGAATATTATTAATTTTGTGCGTCGTGTTATAACTGAGGAACTCCAAACTGCTTTGAGGATGCCGAAAGCTTGTTTTGCCCCCTTTTATGCGGTTGTCAATGTCCGCACTTGATCCTTCGTTGGCAGATATTATGCTACCAAGATAACAAAAAGAGTCAACTTCTTCGAGTTCTGTGCTGTCGATTCGGAATTTTGATGACGATGAGTGAGTGATCTGATTAGATGCAAAATATCATGTTCTTTGAATGGTTGGAAGTTCAATTTCGTATTCTCTATGCATAGAATAAAACCTAGTCTATCTTTTTGTATGTTTGTGAGAGCATCACATAAAAACCAATCATTGGATTCAAAAATGAATAACTAAAAGAGAAGAAGCTTTTTTTTTGTTAGTAACATATCACGTTTATTTCATTAAAATTGTCTGATAGAATCATTGTTTCTATCATTTCCGTGCCATGGCATTTTTTTATTAAATTTTCCTGGGGAGTAGCAAAGCGTGCCGGGAAATAAGAATAATAAGAATAATAAAAATTCCTTTGAGTTATACTTTCACAATATATGTCCCTAACATCAGACTAAGTTTTATATACCATTCCCATTGATTTATTATAGAAATCATAACAAGTGTGAATTTCAAAGTTTAAAAGACTACAAAGTTGTGATACTTTTTGTCTGCTCCATTTTGATTGTTACGCCTCTTGACAATAATCAGTTTATTTACTTTTATTGTAGTTGTTTTTTTTTTTTTTTTTGTCATTTTGATTCACTGTAGTATGTAGTACATACAAGTATCTTACAATAGCCGCTGCCAGCATTCTCACGCTGTTTTTATTTGTGATTTCTTTATTATGATTGTTCTCCATACGATTGATACATGATGTATGTATGATTTATTTTGAGTCTCTTCTTGAGCCCAATTCTCCTTGTCCCTCAAAGTCAAGTCAAGTCAAGTAAGTCCACATATTGTATTGTATATTACTTATAAGAAAAAATTTATAAAAAATTATCACCTCAAAGTGAGATGACAAGACACAAAAAAAAAAAAAAAAAAAAAAAAAAAAAATAAAAAAAAATATATCAAGAGACACACTTTGCACATTCTTCACCCTGAGATCTACCACAGTTTGTCCCTCTATCTTTGTGTTTTTGTAAATGTATCTTGTTGTTTGATTTGCTTTGCTTTGGTTTCGTTTGGTTTGGTTTGTGTCAGTTTACTGTGCGCTTTCATTCCATCGTTTGCTATTTATTTCTGTGTTGGATTGTCGGATGCTTGAATGGTTGGTTGGTTGGTTGGTTGTTTGGTTGGTTCCTTGTCCATTCCATCAATTGAATTCATCGTTCAATTTGAGCAATGACGTGTAAATTGTCAACGCGCTCAACCATCCATCAAAATCGAAGCATGGATTCACCGGATTCACAGATCATTCAAAAGATTTACGTTTCATTTCACATAATGAAGATGAAGATCATGATGATGATGATGTTACACATAAATCTTATTTCTTATGAAGAAGCTACTGTTTGTTATTGTTGTTATTGTTGTTATTGTTATTGAATTGAATTTGTTGTTCAAATTTTCTTATTACAATATGTTTTTCATTGCTACTATATGAATATCTGCATAGTTTAGATTTTGATCTTATGTCACATAGTAGTAGTTATTATTGGGAAACATACAAAATGAATATGTTTACTCATCTTAAATGTCTTTTGCGTCATTTGTTTTATTATTGAAATTGTTATTGCTGCTATTGTCTATATATCTTTTTTTTTATGATGGTTTTTGAAGATACATACACACACACACACACACACACATAGTATATAACATTTTATTAAGTTTTCGTTTTACATTTTTATTTTCAATTTATCACATATAACAACACTCACTCAGTCAGTCAGTCAGTCAGTCACTCAATCGCTCGCTCACTCACTCACTCACTAACTCACTAACTCTAACAGATACAAAATAGCCAGAATTCACAGTAAAGTCAAGAAAAACAACAACAACAACAACAACGAGACAATAACAATAACAATACCAAATGGCATATTGTCAATTTTATTACCTTCCTTAGTAACTTGTTGTGTTGCTGTTGTTGTTTTAGTATATCTTTTTATTGAAACGTCAAGCATTATTTATTATTTATGGCGCTTAGTAAAAGTTGCAAGGTGCAAAATGCATGTTTATAGTAAAAATATATATTTTTTATTGACAGTGATAGTGTGTAAGATATTACAAAAAAAAAAAAAAAAAAAAGATAGATAGATAGACACGTATGTCTTTAGAGAGAGAAAAGGTGTATCTGAAACTAATAATACTCCCATGTACATAACCATAAAATAAGAGACCAAAGATTAAAGTCTTCAAAAATTCAACTCATAACATCTAACCAAACTCTTGAGTTTTCTGGGATCCTAACAATAATAATAACAACTAGAAACCACTAAGAGTCTTTAACATTGCGGCATATAAATTTCTGTTGCCTACATTTGGTGTCAGCAAAACAAATTGCCAGAAACACCCCGTTTGACAGCAATAAAATGTATCTGACGCAATGTCACTGTCGTTGTCACATACCCATTCCATCCTACTTCTTGCATGCCACACCAAATACTTATGATGTATGTACATTGCTCCTAGTTTCATGCATAGTTGTTTGTAAATGTGACAGAAGCAATGCAAGAAAAGTGAAAGATTGAAAGATACAATGTAATAAAAATACAAACAAACTCGCTACATGAAAAATATGTGAAAACTTAAATAAAAGTGACAGGGCGCAATCACAAAAATCAAGGCAATACAACATGGAAAAGCGGGGCAAAGTATCTACTGACTATACTATTTACAGATACACGCTATTAAACGTGTCAGATATATACTTATGCACACACAGACACACACACACACACACATAGACTTATAAAGAAAATGTTAAATGGCTGCAATGAATATGGCAAAGCAGATAGTAGTTGAATATTTAGAATGCTAAGTAACACCGCATTATACTATATCTATAGATACATGTACTATAATATAAATATACAGAGATACAGATACATTTACGGGGTTAAAAAAGCTAAAGGCAGAAGATATAAATTTACACTTACACTTACAGAAACATGTTGCGCGCGCTTTACTACAATACAATGAGTGAGTGAATGAGTAAGTGAATGAGTAACTGAGTGTAAATGTGAATGTGAAACTACAGGCAACATATTTCGGGTTGCGGGTTGAAGGTTCTACTGGGGTTGGATATTGTGGCGCTTGCTGTTGTTGATGATGATGATGATGATGGTGGCCATATTTTCTATGTTATATCATATCAAACAGTTAGAGAGACACAAACATACATACATAGAAGAAGAAGAGATGGAAAGATATGAGAAATATGTTTTATGCGAATGGCATTTTTATACTCGTACAGATACAAAGATACACAGATAGAGTGAGTCCCTTGCGGTGTGTTGTGGTGTGGTGTGATGTGGTTGTTGTTGTTGTTGCTGTTGCTGTTATCCTGTCATGTAGTCATTTTTGGTGGTCCTTGGACCTCGTTCGTCTCATTCGTGGTTGACTTTTGTGTTCACTCGCTGGTTCCTTTTATTGCAGACAAAAGTGATATTTGTGCATGAGAATGTATCTACTACTACTACTACTACTACCTATGTAGATGCATAGTTTGTATACCTTGTTTTTGTTTTTTTTTTTTTTGCTTTTGGGTTTGCGGTTGTTATACAAATGTAATAAATAATTTTGACATGTTTTGTAGGCTGAAAAAAGGAGTTTTGAGTCTAGGGGTTTATTAAATTTCTATTTGTTTCTTTTATCCTACAATTCTATTTTACTATTTTATTCCATTTTATTTTATTTTATTCGTTTTATTGCATTTTCATTTTGAATTTTTTTTTTTTTTTTTTTCATACAAAATTGAATTGCTGTCATTGGCTGCTGCATAAGATACTTTGCCCACTTATTGATTTATAAGCAAAAAATGGTATTTATTTGAACAGTTGCAAATTGTTTTTAAAAATAAATATGTATGATGATGACGACTTCTTTTTTTTATTTAATATTTTTAAATTTATTTACAAATTTATTAATAATAAATAACATAACATGAGATACACGTACAATACCAAATTAATTGTAATAATAATAAAGATACATAAGTATATATCTTTAAATAATTGTTTGAGATATGATTACATATTCTTATTGAAATTTGTATGTAGTAGTTGCTAACAAGAAGTTGTTGTAGTCATTATTAATATTTATCTGTAAATCTTTTAGATCTTTTGCCGCCATACGATTTTAGTATAATCATGGCCGCGTTCTTTAAATATTTAAAAGACAATAAGCTTACAAAAGTATTTATTTTATATTTATTTTTATGTTTTTTTGTTTAATTGTTTTATTTAATGTTAATAAAAAAAATGTCAATTTCTTAAAGCTAAATTCCTCATGTAAAATTACAAAAAAAAAAAAAAAAAAAAACAGAAACAGAAACAGAAAATTTTCTACATATTTCCTAAATTTATATCTTTTCACGTCATTTCATTTTTTTGTTATTGTCAATTATTATAATATCATGGTTGTTGGCTTATTTTGATTAATTGTTAACATTTTTATTTGAAGCTGCCGTTTTATCATTCTTTTGTTTCTTTGAATTAAATACAAAAAATATGCAAAATGTTTGCTATTAATTAAACACATTAACAAATATAAAAAAAAAAAATCGACTTTTTTATATTCTTAAGAATAAAATGGCGTCTTTTTATTGAGTGAGTCTTTCTTTCATTCTGTCAGTTTGTCGGCATCTCAAGTGACAAAAATTAACATACAAACGTCAGTCAAAGTCAAGAGAAAGAAGAGAGGGCAACGAGTCAAAACAAAAAAAAAAAAAAACAAAAAAAAAAAGAATAAAAGGTGTTTGGTTCTCAATAAAATCACAAGATTCAATTAAATTATTTATTTATTTTAGTTTAGAATACTAAAAATTTTATTAATATAAAATAGCAACACATCTAAATTGCTCCTACTATACTTGTACACACACATCTTTCTTTTCTTTTCCCTTCCCTTGCATAAATTTATTGATAAGAAATCAAAATCCAATAATTTAAACACAAAATGAGATGACTTTTTAAATTATTTTATGATTCCGAAAAAAATTATGATGAAAAAATTTAAATTTAATTAAATTTTGGATTAAAAACACAAGGAAAACCGCCAATTTCAGTTGCAACGAATTTTATATACATTTCACGAAATATTTATTTGTATGTCGTCATAGAATCCTTCAATTACTTATACGTGTATGTGATTAAAAATAGATAGATAGTATTTCATATAATTAATAATCTTCATAAGCAGCTCAGCTTATCTCAAATTTAATATATTTTTAAAATATATTTATTTATTTTTTTTTTAAATTTTATTTTATTAAAAATTTTAATCGCACATTTTTAATGATTCAATGACGAGAAAAAAAAAAAGAAATAGAAGTTTATTACATCCTTTTGGTGAGATCTTCGCCCTGTAGAGCAGCAAGTGAGGGTGGTTACCAGCGGGCTAGAATGATTCAAAAACTTTAAATGATTTTGACTTCTGTATTTATTGATCACCTCCATAACCGTTGGAATCTTAAGGTCTCTGTGTAGCTTAGTACTGTAGAATCTCGAAAAAGTTAACCGAAATGTTCCAAGGGTAATTAACTTTTCCGAAATATTAACTTTTCTAAGCGGTTTTCAAAAATGAATAATATAAGTAATAATAAACATTGATTTTGGAAAATAACACGCCAAATTTATTTCAAAGTTTTAGTTTTCATCATTACAAAAAAGAAACTTAGATTTAATGACTAAACGGCTGACCAAATCAATGTTGTTTGACGATGGAAATGAACACATGTTTTTGCAGTTCGAAACAGAAAAGAAATTCGGGGAATACCCGATTTAGAGTTGGCACTTGCTTGCGTCGCCAAACAAACGATTGGTTTACAAAATTCATAGGCTCAGAAAATTTAACTCAAAAGTGATTATGTATTAGTCTGATTCATGTCACAAAATTTTCAATCAAGTATTGTAGATATAAGATTATACTTATATAAATTTTCAGATAGGCATCTCAACAACTAAAGGACTATTTTGCAAAAATCCCATAATGACACTCGATTGGTATATCATCTATTATTTATATAAGTGCCAGAGTTTGTTGATGAAATTGAGTTCTTTAAATTAGCCTGATGATTTTTAAGGACATGTCTTCAATTACAAAGGTATTATGATCAATTGGTTACCTTGTAGGACATTGAAGTGTCAAGAATACAAGCCTCTGAAACACTAACAATTGAATGTTGAAACACCAGTACATACTCTAATCGAGCATTATATATTATTATTGAGCTTATAAATGACTGGAGAAGATTCTCTACTCTGTATGGAGTTACGGCATCCAGATGTGGGAAACTGCTGCTCAACGAAAGAGAAAGAGAGTCCAAGTCTTGCAGAACAAGACAACCAATTTACATAGAGATATGATCTTGGACCAGGCCAGGCCGCCTTTCACACAATTCTAAATAAAAAAAGTCTATTAGCTCAAACAAAAAAAAAAAAAAAAAAATAAATAAATTATTGAAAGATTTAACATTAAGGTTAGGTGAAGCAGAATGGATCCTCTATAGTACCCCAATTGAATGGTTGGTGAGGTCATTTCATCTTAAAAGCCATCGATTCCATGCATTTTACTAGAAGATCAGCAATCAAATAACTAAGGAGTTTGTTTTTATTCGAATTCTCCCATTTGCTGTTTCAAATTGTGGGATAAACTTGATATGCCATTTGGTTAGTGAAAGGTATAAAAAGCTGTTAAAAATTAACACATTTTGAGTTTGATGCCAATGAATTTACAAAATTATGGCTTAAAAACAATAACAATAAAAATTGTTTAACTGTCTAACTAAAGATGCTTGATGCTGCTGATGGTGCTGATGCTACTTAAACTGAAGCTCAACAACAAAATCAAATCGAATTTAAATTATATATTTATCATTTTTTTGTATAATTTTATGTACTTTATGAAACGTAATAAAATTTGTTAGAAACACTTTAAAGAAAACCACCAATAACAGCAACAGCAACAATAACAATAACAACAAAAACAAAAACAAAAGAAACAATATGAAGAGAAATAAAAGTAGCATTTTGAATATTTATAAATGAATCTTTATGTTTTTTTTTTTTTTTTCTTTGAAGTAATTATGCACATATTTGAAATTTGAATCGAAACATCCCCAATTCCAATTCCAATTCCAATTCCAATTATTAAATCAAAGCAAACTAAACCAAACCAAACTAAACCAAATCGAAGCAAAACAAACTAAACTAAACTTAAATGAAATAAAATGATATGAAACTAAAATGTCATCCGCCGCCACAAAATCAAAAAACAAAATTTGCATAAAATTTCCAAATTTATGGTTTAATTTTGAAGCTTAAAAAGCGGCAACGGCAGCTGCTGGCTACTTATTTATTTAGTATGTTTGTTGCAGATACATTCACTCATCTTCTATCTCCACTATATACATAGAATACTCGTATATATACAGATTCCAAAACTCTAAGTCTTAGGTAGTATGAGTGAGTAGTCAGTAGCTTCAAGTTGCGATTTCATTTTCCATATCATTTTATTTGACTTTATTTTATTTTGAAAAATCAAAAACACAATACAAAATGACAAAAATAAAAAATATATAATGAGAAGAATGAAAGAAAGACAGAAATGAACAGAAGCCGCGATTTTAAAACGATTTATTAAGCGATTTAATTTGAAAGTCACAAAATTCCTTTGTCTAAGATGCGATCGATTGACGTTCGAACAATGTGAGACATAAAAAATCATATTTTATTTGAAACAAACAAAAATATGAAAATTGAAATTGCTTCTGAAGCGAACGCTTGCCATTTTTAATATTATTATGATATTATTAACAGATTTGATGTTATCGCTTAGGTATCGATTTGTGGATTTGCCAAACAATGAGATCCAATCAAAAGTGGGTTTTAGCCGTCATCCCATTAAAGTGCAAATAATCATCATCGACAATCACTTGCAGTGCGACTATTAAAGATAAAAGTATCTACTACGAGATTATTGCATATAAAAAGTTAACAACTAAAACAACTAAAAGATATCATCGAAGAACCGCTTTGTAGATTTTATTACGGCGTCTTTATGGCTTTTTATATCTACAATATAATTGTATACTATTATATATATAAACTCCTTAATGTCAGAGCTAAATAGATTTTAATTATTATTAATTTATGACAAAAAAAAAAAAAAAAAAAATCAATTTATTTTATTCAATTTTTCAACTATTTCTTGTAATTCTTTCATTGCAGACTGAGCTGCGTTCGTGCGCAGCGTGTGGAGAACCAATCTCGGATCGATTCTATCTGGAGGTTGGCGGTTGCTCATGGCACGCCCATTGTCTGAGGTGTTGCATGTGCATGTGTCCGCTGGATCGGCAGCAGTCATGCTTCATACGGGAGCGTCAAGTCTACTGCAAGGCTGACTACAGCAAGTAAGTAACAAAAAAGAACACCCGATCGATTTCGTTCTCATGGAATAGAATTAGTATAAGTAGTTCTATGTATAATTTATGAGGTTCAAGTTAATTTTATTAGTTGAGTGAATTAGTTTTTAATGTGTGCGTTCCACAAGTGTTAATCGGTTACTCATTTGCATGAGAGATACACTCAGTCACGACTATGTATACGAATGTTTTATTGTATCTTGTATGCTTCAATTGACTGAAAACTGCGTCAAATCTATGTTTTTTTAATCTGAAAATTGACTTTCTTTTTTTTACTACACTACTTAGTATAGTATAAAGAATAAAAAAAAAAGCTCTTTGTCATTCATTAAATTAAAAAAAAAAAAAAAATTATAAATATTATAACAAAATTATAAATGAAATGAAATGAAATGAAATGAAATGTTTTTCTAACACGAATCCCCAAACAATTTGAAATTCCTTCATTGTGTGCGCAAGTGTTCAGTGACAATTTTCCCACACTACTTTTCCACATGATAACTTTTCCATATATCACACACATTCGTAGACATAAAATTGAACACTTAATTGTTACAATTATTACAACAACTACACCAACAACAACAAGTTAAATATTATTGACGTTAGATGATGGTAAATTTTAAGCCGCAAGATAAATATCTCTACACAAAACCAAGTCTTAGCAACAACAGCAACAGCAGCAGCAGCAGCATTAGGCAATGCAACAAACAACATGTCAAGAAAAAGATACTTCAACAACTTCAATATTGAGACATAACATAAGTAAAAGAGAAACAAAAATAAAGAAATTTACTTGCAAGTAAAGTTTGTTTGTATCTTTAAGATACTTTTTAAGCAATAACACAAATTATTGATAAATCGAAAAGATATGTATGGAAGTAATACAAGCAAACGGTGATGAAGAAGAAAAGCAAATCAAACGAATGACAAAACAAGCGAAGCGAAGCGAAGCCAAGCCAAGCCAACTCAAGCAAAGCCAACAAATAAACAAACAAAATAAAATCCCAGAGATGCTGGAAAAATAATAATATTTATTTTTCAAGTTGAGAATTTTAAGTATTCACTTGTTGTTGTTGTTGTTGTTATTGTAAAAATGAGCTTAAAATAAATTTATTGTACTTAAAAAAAAAATCAAACAACAAAACTGCAAACTCATCTAGAAAAAGTGTCATAGCAGTCAGTAGAAGGAAAAACGAACCAAAAAAAAAAAAAAAATTAAAAAAAAACGCACAAAAAACGCGTGACTGTCGCGCAACTCAATTAAATGTCGCCAGTAAAAATAATGTAATAAGTTTTGTTCATTTGAATCGATTTTATTATTTCATTTTCTCCCCTTTTTATGTGATTTTCAGAAATTTCGGCGCCAAATGTTCAAAATGCTGTCGCGGCATATCCGCCTCCGATTGGGTGAGACGTGCCCGCGAATTGGTCTTTCATTTGGCTTGCTTTGCCTGCGATCAATGCGGACGACAATTGTCCACTGGCGAACAATTTGCCCTCATGGAGGACCGAGTGTTGTGCAAGGCACATTATCTCGAAACAGTTGAAGGTGGCACCACATCAAGTGACGGTAAGTAGAGAAATCATAAAGAAAACAAAAACAAATTGTAACCATCACCATCTCCATCTCCATCATCATCATCATCATCATCATCGATTGAGTGAAAATGTACATATGCACATATGTTATGTTGGCAATTATGAATGCTTATATCAAGGACTTGTTATGTGGTTAATGTGGCTTTCAAATCGATAGAACACTGAACTTTGTAAAATGTCACAAGTAACGAATAACGAATAATCACAGTTTTATTTGCTTGTACCTAAAGCAGGCCATCCACATGCGAATTTGTTCGTCGAACTTGTTATGTTCGAAGAAATAAATGTTCAACATTAGCGGAGATGTTCGCAACAGAATTTAGTGTTCGTCGTTTTGTTCGCACAGAATAGAAATGTTTTTATCTTGCGTGTGTTCGTTGCAACATGTTCGAATGTGGATGGCGCGAACATCATTCGTAAAAATTATTTTTAGAGTAAACACGTGACAAAAAGATAAAAAAAAATTGTTCTCGAATCTATCGAAAGCTTCCACAATAAGTCAGAATTATGGCAAAATAAAAAGAAGAAGTATAAAAATAAACATTTGCGCAATAAATCGTGGAACAAACTATTAAAATAGTGCTAACAATTTTATAAGGAATCTAATATGGAAATGGTGAAAAAAAATCAAACTCACTGTGCGCATTACTTTCCTCTGCCATTTTTTCATGTTTATTCGCCGAAATTTTATAGCAAATGATGTTCGTCTAGTTAGTGGGGAAATGAATTTTTATTCGACGAACAAGTTCGACTAACAAATTCGCATGTGGGTGGCCTGGTTAAGAATATTTTGGTATACCATATTTAAAACAATTTATTGTACCAACTACTAAAAGTAATTGCAAGTTGTACTTGCAAATCTCTTTTAATATCATCACTTTAAGAAGACCTTCGGCGTTTGGTCTGCAGAGCGTGATAGGCGCCAACATTTGTTATGATTCGCTTCAATGTTTAAGTGACGTCGTCGTCATTCGTCACAAATGTGATTTTAGCACTAACATTTTGGCCACGTTCAAATAGGCGGACAGACGACGATACCATAGAGGTCCTTTCATTTGTTCATTCCATGACTGACTGACTGACAGACTGACTGACTGACTGATAACTGAGGTGTCGGTTGATAGAATCATGTCATAACCGAGGCATACAAAACAATATGTGTAGTAAAAAATAATGACATACTACTCGTATGTATCAAACTTAACGCCAGTGGTTGACAAACGGTGTGCGAGACGAATATGTTGCTTAGACAGAGAGGCTGACGGATGAATGAATGAATGAACGAATGACTTGTGCTTGCCGAAGCCAAGTTAAGCCAATAGTGTTGGCCATGGTCATTGTTGTTCTCTTTTTGACTGCTGGTTACCTTCCTAAATCACATATTGTAAATATGTACGGGGACTGGACTCAACTGAACTGAACTGAACAGAACTGAGTTGAACAGAAGTAAATGTATGGTTTTTCAAAAATTTTGTCATGGTTTTCAGTGAGTAAAAAGTGCAGCTGACTTTGTCCATTTGTCCGTCTGCTGCTGGCTACTCAGTCACGTCAAAAGTCGTGGCCTCATGTGTGTCCCATGTCCCGAGTGCGTGTGCATTTGCGTGTGTCTGGACCACCATCACTTTAAAGCTAAACGTTTTTGACATTTTCAATTTGGTCTACTGTCAAAATGCTTTTAACTTTAGCTACAAAGCAATGCACTTTAGACACGTAACAACGCAACGCAACGCAATGCAACGCAATGCAACACATAGTAAAGTATCTTTCATATACTCGTACTATGTGTACATACACATTATATATAGATTCATATTTATGTATAGAACTTGTTTCATTCTTTATCTCTTCTTTATATTTTTTTTTATAGATGGCTGTGATGGTGATGGTTATCACAAGAGCAAGACGAAACGTGTCCGCACCACCTTCACCGAGGAACAATTGCAAGTGCTGCAAGCCAACTTCCAGATTGACAGTAATCCCGATGGTCAAGATCTTGAGCGCATCGCGTCCGTGACGGGCCTCAGCAAGCGTGTGACGCAAGTTTGGTTTCAAAACTCACGAGCGCGACAAAAAAAACATATTCATGCCGGTAAGAATAAAAGTAAGTAGTTTAGTAGTGTAGTATATTTAGAATAGTATTGTACATATAGTACTTATGTACTGCAATACAGAGTTGTGTTGTGTTGTGTAGTGTAGAGTATATTAGATTAGAGAGAAGAGTAGTTGTTGTAGTTGTATTGCATGTCAATATTTTTTTGCAATTTGAAATGAAATCTACTTAAGTAGAACTTTGAAAATTTGTTTTGAGAAATAATGTCTGATAATAATTTTTTTCTCTTCCTTTTCTCTTTCCATCTCTCTATCCCTCTCTCGCTCTCTCTCTCTCTCTCTCTCTGTTTCGCTCTCGATCTCGATTACGATCTCTGTTTACAGTACGTGAACCGGAAGGAAGCTCATTTGCCCGTCATATTAACCTGCAGTTAACGTATTCATTTCAGAATAATACACAAAATCCCATGCAAATGAATGGCAATAAATCGGGACTCTATCCAACACATGGTAAGTTCCATAGAGAGAGAGAAATTAATCCTATTCATACATTAGTATGTAGATGCTGTCATAATCGTAAATCACCATAATTAATAAAGTTTTTATATAACATTCTCTTTCAATTATATAGAATCCTCAATGGATGAAATGTCACAGGATTCCAGTGTGCATTGCATGCCCAGTGAAGTGTGACTAGAGCATGCGGCGCGCTCACATCAATAGATCGGGAGATTGAGATGTGAGCGTTCAAAAGCTGCATTCTAAAAAAGCACATAACCTTGATGACAAACAAACAAACAAATAAACAAACTGAAAACGTCCTTACCTAGTCAAAAATTTTATGAAAAATGAAAAGTAAGAAGGAAGAACATAGAGAATATTAAGAAGCTACGTCCAAGATGCATTTCTCAAGGGAACCCATGGAACAGGATCAACAAAAGATCCTCACTGAGCATTTTTTTTTAAATTAATTGAAACGCACCGCTGCCGGCTCAAGAGCAATTCAAATCTGCTAAATTCTCAAATGATAAGAGAAAAATGGTTGAGAAGGAGGAGGAGGAGGAGATAAAGAAAAGAAAACGAAAAAAATACTTAAATACTAAGTAAGCCTAGAATAATTTTAAAAGTCTCTTATGCGAATGTATCTCTAGAACCAGTTTTGTTTATGTCAAACTCATTTACTATGCTCAAAGCATTAAAAAAAATCCATTCAATGACAATGACTACAGACAACAATTCAAACATTCCATACATGATTCGATTATATCCTATTAGTAAGTAAAAACAAAACCTCAACCTCTTACTACTCCTAATTCTAGCAAACAAACAAACAAACAAACCAACATAGAAAACATTCCAATTTGGATACATTGCCTCCTCATTTTATACTATACGAGTACTAAATATATACAATAAATAGTTTGATCCTAGTTAGTTCCACTAGTTTTAGTTAACTTAATTCCTAAAAAAAAAAACAACATGACAAAAAGATTTACAAAAATGTCGATTAATTTAGTTTTTAAGTAGCTTAACATTTTCTATTAATTAATTAATTATTCTAATTAAGTGAGTGAGGACACTTTTACTTTTGTAATATATTTATTTATACTATTGTAATATATCCACACCAATTGTTATTTGTTTTTTTTAACTTGTTTTTTAATTGTATAAAACACACATAAAAATCCAAAAAAAAAATAAAAAAAAAAAGTTAAAAAATACTTTAGTTGTAAAAATGCACACACACACACACACAAACACACACATTTCTTGATATTTGTAATCGAGACAAAAATTATTTATATAAACAAAAACAAACAAAAAAAAAAACTTATAATAATATTAAAAAAAAAATCTAAAAAATAATTGCATTTGTAAATAATTAAATATAAAATATAAAAAAAAAAAGAAATTATAGAAAAAAATTAAATTCACTAAAAATTAGTTAACAAAAATTATATAAACTAAAATATAATAGAATGAAATACGAAAATCAATTAAAAAAAAAAAAAAACATTTTTAAAAAGAACATCTGAATTTTTCTTCTTATACAAGGATTTTCTGATATTTTAATTTGGTCTATAAAAAATACAAATCTTCATGGATTTCATTCGTCTTACTCAGTATTAGAGGAACCACTAGCTTACCTGAAGCCCCCCAAATATGTCAAAAGCTTTAGAATTTCAATGCGAAGATAAAATGAGCAAATTATCAAAACGCGGCATAAAAAATTTCATCATCATCTCAATTTTTCTTATTTCACAATATTTTTTAAAATTATCATTTGTACTACAAGTAAGAAATCTTCATGGATTTCATTCGGGATATTAACGGAAACATGTCTAGCTTACTGACTGTCACATAACCAACTTGTAGCTTATCTTAAGCCCTATAAATACAAATCTAGCAATTTATCAAATTGTGGCATAAAAAATTGCATTGACAACCGTTTCATTCGGAACTGGTGTATCTTCCCAACACTAAGAGATCATATCAAAACAGACCTTTTAATCAGCTGAGGAATCCCTTAAAATGATGTCAATCCGAATCCACCACTATCATCGAATTCTCCTACACCGATAGAAGTTGATCCATCAAACCACGGACACCCTCCAACAATACATCCACAAGTTTGAAGCCTGAACAAGACGATGGAACATTGGCATTAACAAACAGAATTGTGCCTTACGACCTAATTTTTGTCCAGGATTCTTCATTGGCAACCAACTGATGGGTCAACATTCAGGCTATAAATACCTGGGTGTGTATTTGAATAGGCGGCTAACATTCAAAACGCATATTTAAGTCATCACGAAATCGGTTGGACAGAGGAAATTGCATTGGCTCATAAACAGTAGGAATAAGTTATCCTTAAAAAATAAGGTATTTATTTATAAAGCAATAATTGCTCCTGTTTGGCAATAAGGACTGCAGGTGTACGGCTTAGTTGCGAAATGAAACATATCTAAGATCAGAGTACTTCAGGCCAAGACACTGCGTATGATCTCGGGAGCTCCGTGGTTTGTGCGAACGGCGGACCTTGAAAACGACTTTAAAATACCAAAAATTGTTGATGTGATTAATCGTCAGGTCAAGAATTATATGGAGCGATTGAAAAATCACCCAAACTTACTAGCCAGGCATCTCTTAAAGCGACGCAGAATAGGAGGAGTCAGAGTGGCGCGGCGGTTGACCTCTCAACTAGAATATATTAATTAATTAATTGTTCTTTCCAACTTTCTAATTTTGCTAAAGTTGTTTTGTAAATGTTATAAATTTAATTTATTTTGTTTTAAAATTAAAATATTTATTGATATAAAAAAATAAAAAAAAATCAATTGAAACAAGTGAAGTACATAAATTACCACTATAGTCATCCAAGGTTGTATGCTCAGAATAGGGGCCATCCACATATTATTTCACACGTTAAGAAGGAGGGGGTCAACGAAGTGGGATAAGGGGTGGGAAGGGGTCATAAGAGTTGTGACGTCACATGCTAAACACGAAAGAATTAAAAGGCAAATCTTTAAAGGAAAATATATTACCAATTCTATCTTTGTGATCTAATAGAAACCCTTAAAGAGTTCAACATTTACAGATAAGAGAAATTACAGTAAAACTATGCCACTGAAAAATATGTGACGTCACACCAGGGGGGTGTGATTCTCATAGATGTGATCACCTGTGACAGGGGGGTTAAAGAAATCATGAAATTTTGCCAAAATCAAATCAATATGTTCAATTTTTTTTTAAGCATCACACCAAATGTCATTGAAAGATAAACGCAAAATATGGAAGATCTAACAAGATATGTTATTAATTATCTGGTGGAAAGTAATACGTCACCCACTGGACTTTGGCCCACATAACTACCTTCCAATGGATAATTTAACTTTAAATGAATAAGACCTTGAAAGCTTAAAGAGCCCACAAAATTTACTCCGAAATCGAATATCCATGGTTTGGTGGGTTCATAATAACAAGTATTACGAGCTCTTGAAATCAAGTAAATCCATCACTGGGAGCTTCTTCAAAGACAATTTTCGTTTCAAAGAACATAAAATAAAGGAGACTTAACAAGATATGTCTATAATTTTCTGGTGGAAAGTTTCACCTCATCTACTGGGGCCATGCTCCACCTGACTACCATATGAATTTGTCGATGTAGAATGTCTTGTCCAGAATACTTTTTATGAAATTGAAGAATTTCGAAATTACATCGATTTGTTCCACGATTCAAAAAATGAAGAAAGAGTCCGCAAAGATGGTTAAAACTTTGAATGCTTAATAGAATACGGAAAAGAAGGGTATTTACATTGGCTTATATCATTGTCAGAATATCAAACTTATTATAACACCAAAGTGAATCGTTCGCACGCAATTCGTTTCAAACCCTCTTGAGAATGAAAGCTAAGTACTCAAATGCATTTCATATCATTTCCGGTTAAAAAAAGTAAATTCATCACCTGTTCAACATGAACAACACCACCAACAGCAATAACAACAATAAATCTGAGACAACCAAACAAAACCAAGAAACATAAGGGAATCAAGTTAGAGTTGAGTCGAAACGATGATCAGATATTTGTTGAATAGAATAGATCAACAAGAAAGAGTGAAAAAAAGAAAACAAAATACATACTAAATTTGATAGAGATTGCTTAGAATATTGTAGATGGAAAGAATCAAAGAAATTGATCTAAGGTACTAGACAATGTGACGTGCAATGGCAAAGTGTTGGTTGCTTGGTTGCTTGCAACAATCTTAAACGACACACTCAAGTTGCAAGTCATGTGCATGAATTGTAGTGCACTCAATTGCAGTCGCAGTCGCCGTCTTAGTTACTAGATACCAAATACATAGGCCGACGATAGGCCTCTATTTATTCTATATTAATTGAATTATAAGCCTAGATTATGCAAAGATTTCCTGCTGTGATGATGCCACTGTGTGAAGTGGAAGTGTTCGTTCACGAGTGTAAAGTGATACCATGACAATGTACAGAAGGAGAGAGAGAGAGATAGAGAGAGAGAGAAGTACTCAAGGTATAGAAGCTTAAGAGATGCGAACCAACCAACCAACCAACCAACCAACAATAATATGAACATACTTACTAGTACTACTAAGAATGAATGACGACAACGACAACGACAACAATGATGACGATTGAGTCAACATCAACATATTGGTATCTGTAAAAGATACTCACTCACATTCTCCTTACTCCCCTACTACACAAGAAAACAATAAGTTTGTGAATCAATTTGTGAATTAACAACACAAACGCACAATCATGATCTTGAACATTGTTCATTGATCTTTATATGGATGCATCCAATGGACGATTGGACGGCAATCCCAAATGACAACGAACGAACAAATGAACGAATGGACGATACCAACCACTATCACCATCACCATCACCATCACCATCAGATGATAATGATGAATGAATTATACAGATTAACATCATTATCAAGTCATGTTGTTGCAATGAATGCAATGAATGCAATGAGTGCTGAAGAGATCAGGGTACTTGGAACACAGATACAGATTTAGTCTTTCGGTTTTAGTATTGCTTGCGTGACTTGGCAAGACACATCGCGCCTCAAAACAGGACACACGCTTCATAACACTCACAACCGATAACCGACAGACAGATAGACAGACAGACAGGCAGACAACAGACAACTCAGAACTTAACAGCAAAATAAAAGTCAATAGACTCATAAATGTAACTTTGCTGCACTTGTTTGTATTTTATTTATTTTTGTGTATATGAACAACACTAAAAATAATAAGTTAAAACAACAAAAATATCCAAAGATGATATGATGATGGTATCTGGCAATAAGAATCATAATAATAATAATAATAACCATCATCATCGTCATCATCATCATCATATGAGACAAATCTAACAAACGAACGAATGAAACTCCTTATTTGTATTAAGCTTATTGACTTAACCGATCGTTCGTGTGATGCGTGATGCATTCCTTCTTTCGTTCGAATCCAATCCAATCCAATCTGATACGATACGATACGATTCAATTCGATTGTTGTTCACTGTTTTCCGTATTTATTCAAACTTATGAAAATATCAACAAATCGTCATCATTAATAATGATCACACTAAAGCGTTCGATCCATAGCAAAGTAAAGTAAGTATAGTTTATCGATATGATACGATTCAATTCAAAGGCTTTCCTCATTCTTAAGTTTTGTTTTTTTTTTGTTTTTTCATTTCATTTCAATTCAATTCATACTTACAATATTTCAATTCAGTTTCGTCTCGGTTCATTTGTCAAAATTCATCCAATGATTTCAAATTCTTATGTTTGTTTTATTGCTGTTTTTGTTATTTGAGCAAACATTCAACAAATGAACGAACGAACGAACAAATAAATGAATGAATGAATCCCCATTGCCAACAACTCAATTCCATCAACAACATCATCATCATCATCATCATCAACATCACCTTCACCATAGTCATCATCATTGTTATTGTTGTCATCATCTCTTTCCACCATTCAGCTTTAGTTATATTCCTTTGCTTTGCTTTGCTTTGCTTTGCTTCTATCTACTACTTACTTATCTCACAAAATATATCTGCATTTTTATAAAAACACAAAACTCATGCGATAACATTGGGGATATGCGAAAGTCTGACTCAAGTTTGGATGACTGACTTCTTCTTCTTCTTCTTCCATTCTTCCATTCTTCCACTGGAAATGAATGATCGCGTGCATTAATTTCTTTTTTAGTTTCAGAATAACTTAAGCAAGGATATCTATTTAGTATTACTTATACTTAGTATAAAATAATTTCAGTATTCAATGAATTTTCAAATGATTTAAAGAACAAAATTCTTTACTTTTTATTTCTACATATTGTATTTTGTTTTTTTCTGTACAAAATCCAAAGATCATTTTTCAAAATCATTCAAACACTTGTTAATAAATATTGTATTTTTCTTAACCGATTGATGGTGAGTGAACACAAACATATACATTTACCTTCAATGTATTGTGTATCTGTGAATTGAAAAATATTTGTTCACATACGTAACATATTTATTAAAGGAAAGAAAGATATGTAGAAAAGATACTCGGACATGTCAATGAAGGAATATTTGTATTGAAGGAGAGGCATTGGCATTATTAATGCTGCTGCATGAAATGCTAACAAAGACTTTATTATGATTTGTTATTGCTCTTGCTGTTGTTGTTGTTGTTGTTGCAGTTGTTGGTCTTTGAAGAAAGGCAAAAAATTAATTGATATCTTTACCATAACCCATAGCCCATAGATACTAATGCCTTTGCCTTGGCTTTTCCTTTGACTTTGTGGTTGCTTGGTTGGTTTTGGTTGCATTGTTAGCCTTTTATTTTTGCATTGATTGCGTCGTGCGTAAAGTGGATGGATGATATTGATGATGACGAGGCGAATGTGTAAGAATGATCGATTACAAATGGATGGATGGATGGATGGATGAATGCATTCGTCGAATTGGAAATAAGGTCAAGTTGGTTGGTGTTACAGCGCAGGAGGTCGCGATTTCAATGGATGGACTATGCAAATTTTTTTTCTTTTCGCTTTGCGAACTCTCTTCATTACATGCTATTGATGAGTTGTGTTTTCAACACCTTCACTTAATCTCATTCGATACACACACAAACACTCACATTATTTACTTATACATATAAAATGTTATACATATGTATGCATAGATACATTTATATGTATGTAATATTATCGATCGCTAAGATCAAAGCATTTCTTGGGTTGAGGTCGCGCACGCGTTTTGTTGCGTGTTTGATTTATGTGGTATTTTAATGGATTTTTTAAAGATGATTCGGACTTATATTTATTATATTCATTCAATTGTACGAGGAGTTTATATATTTGTCTGGCTGTGTATTTGTGTTTGTGTTTGTATTTGTATTTGGAATGTAGCTTGAGTTTGAGTTTGACCTAAGTTGAGTTGAGTTGAACAATTGAATTGAAATATGCATGTGAGTCTGAATTATGTACGAGTATTTCATGCCAAAGTGTGGAATCAGAAATTAATAAGAGCAATTTCTGTATGTTCCTTTTGCACAGTAGTACAGTACTAAAGTTGCAAGAACTACAAATATTGTGTTTTAAAGTCACTTTAGCGTGGGCGATTGGAACTTCAAGTGAATGAATGTGAATGTGTGTTTGTGTATGTGTATATGTTTGTTGCATTGTGGCACGTACAACAGCAACATGGTTGCAGACACCAACAACACTTCTCACCACACCAAAAACAAAAAAAAAAAAAAACAAAAAAACAAAAAGGAAACCCAGCAACAACTACAGCAAAGGCAACATCAACTAAAGCAGCAACAGCTTTTTACCTATCTACTTTAGTTTAACTGTTTAAGTGACGCCTAACCTCCAACAGGACATAGAGCCTCCTTGCAAAACAAGAGTCCAGCATAACACATCCACAACATCACAGCACAGCATAGCACAGTAGAGGAGAGGAGAGGAGAGCAGAGCAGAGGAGAGAACAGTGAAACGAGCACAGAACCAACTGTGGTCAACGAGGCAATAGCAAGTCAGTTGCAAGTCCATTGCAAGTATGGAAAGGTGATTTCGACTCGTATGTATGAAAACGCCTCAATGTTTGTGCAACTTTCGCATGCAAGTCAGCAAAGTTTGTATTGACACGCAGCAGCAGCAACAGCAGCAACAGCAGCAACATTTGCATAAAGGTGTAAAGAGTGTAAGCTCATAAAATGACGCACGTTAGTGAATATGGTGAGGTAACAACAGTAGGGAATGAAGAAACAAAAACCAAAAGACTGAACAAATGTATAAAGAGGACAGACAAAGTGCACAGCATGGCAAACAAGGAAAGGAAGACAACCAGCAACAGCAGAAGCAGAAACAGAAACAGCAACGTCAGCAGTAATATTGTATTGGAGTTAAAGAGTAAAACATCGACGGTGCAATGATGAAGATGGACGTGTTGTTGCTGTTGTTACTGATGTTGTTGCCATCGCCACTGTTTTCATGTTGTAAGTCATCTTCAGTCCAGTTTTACTGAAACGAAATCTTTCAAAATCAAAAAGATGGCAATGGCAATGGGAATGGGAGCGAGCCTGGTTGCAACTCAAATCACCACACAAATTTAACTCCCACCTAAGAGTGGTCATTCTTGTCTTCCTGTGGCGTCTGCTGTTGCTGTTGTTGTTTCTGTTTCTGTTCCTGTTGCTATTGCTGTAGTTATCGCTGTGAATGTCGTTGTTGTTAGTGTTACTGTTACTGTTCCTCTTTGAGGCCCGCTTACCCACTTGCCCACTTGTCCACTTAGTTATTGCTTGCTTGACTTATGGCAATTGCCAATGCAACATTTGTTGCAACTTGCTCTTGAGGGCTTACATGTAGTTGCTTCTGTTGTTGTTGCTGTTGTTGCTGTTGTTGTAGTTGTCAATATATATTGTTTTTATTGCTCGCATGTCGCGCTCTGGTGTCTCTGGTCTATGGTGTCTCTGATGCTACTTACCCCCCGCAAACATTTGTTTCAACACGAACGCGCAAATGAGTTTACAAGGTGCGATATTCATGTTGCTGCTGCCAACAACACCACAGACTCCTGCTGCTCCAGCTCCTGCTCCTGTTGATGTTGATGTTGATATTGTTGTTGTTGTTGTTGTTGTTGCTGCTGCTGATGTTGCCAATATGTACGTGACTCTAAACAATAACAGAAACAACAACTTATTGCTCAAATTTGTTATGCAGCATTAGTTGTTGTTGGTGCCTATGTTGATGTTGATGTTGGTGTTGCTGGTGATGTTGCTAGTGAATGTTGAAGCATTAAAAGTTGACTCACTCTTTTTTTTTTTTTTTTGTTATTTGAGAAATTAAATTTTCCATTTCTCTTCTAAATATCAAAAATAAAAGTAATAAAAATAATATTAAACCAACAATAGATCAACAAACTTAATTTGCCATATTTTCTTAAACTGAATACTTTTAATTTATTTCCTTGTCGTCCTTCATATCTTGTTGTTGTTGTTGTTAGTTTCTACTGTTGTTGTGTTGTATTTGTATCTACTACTGTTTGATTGTTGTTGTTATTGCTTTTTATATAATTTTAATTAACGCATTCGTATGTCGCCTTATTCGTCGCCTGTTGGTCGACGTTGGTCGGAACATGCTAAAAGGTGTTAATTGGCGAAATTTTCATGTTGCAAAAACCGAAAAAAGGCAACATGTTGCTGATGTTGTTGTATTTTGAATCATGTTGTTTCTGCTGTTGTTGTTCATGGTGTTGCTGTTGTTGTTGTTGTTTTTTGGTGTCCTTGTGCGGTTGGTGATGTTGCTGTTGCTGTTGCTGTTAGTGTTGGTTGGATATTGTCGCATTGCGTTGTTGTCAACAAGATTTGCTTTATTAGCCACTTTCGGGTGGTTGCATATGTTTATTTATTCCTGACTTAAACAACAACAACAACAACAACAACAACAACAACAATATATTGTTGTTTTGTTAAGTTTTATTCTTCTTCTTTCCTTAATGGACAATTTGATTTTATTTGTTAAATCTTTCAATCTGAAATACTTTAAGTTGAAGAATCTTGGTTAATGTTCATCAACAAATATTATAAATATTATAAATATTATGTTCAGATTTTTAAAGGAATGAATCTAAATTCAAGAGTTAGGATGGAGAAAAGATAGTTTGACACACACACACACACAGTCAGTGACATTTGACGTTTATCATTGAAATCCTTAAATTATTGCAATAGTCATTTATTAAATTCAACATGGCATAAGGAAGGCAACATGCAACTACAATACTATTGTAGTATAAGCAACAATAACCAAAGAGATGAAGGAATGATGAAGATGAGGGACATAAGAATAAATGAATTATGCCGCCACAGCAAATCATCTTAAAGTGCTACAGTCATTGCCATCATCGTTGCCGTTGTCTCCTCCATTGGGGGGCCAAAGCAGGACTGAGCTACAGGATACCAGCTAAGTGACTGCGGCAGGAAGGCATTCAGCTGTAGCGTCAAAGCGTATAAGTAAAAGCTCCTAAATTTTACTTAAGAGAACAACATATGCCCATACCCATACCCATGCCCATGCCCATACCATGCCATTTGCCATTTGCATCCATGTTGAGTCCAATGCAATGCGACAATAATCATTAACACCTCGTGTAGCTGAGCATGCGCATGCGCAACGCACCTCATGCAAGTGAATGAGTGAGGCTCAATGTCCAGCCGCACACAACGTACGCAATATTTTTAATAATAATTCAAAATGAAAATTTGCTTTATGAAGCGCAACCGAGAGCACGAGATACTTTCATATGCACACGCGTATATACACTTTGATACAAATGTATCTGTTGATATGAATTATGTGAGTGAACGCATACGAGTGGCGAAGGCAAAGGTTGAAAATGAAATCTCAAAACCAAATGACAAAAGCGTTCACTGCTTGAATGGAGGTGACCAAACTGGCGGAGGCTCTGGCAAGTGTGTGGCGACATTGAGATTTATCGAGCGCGAAATGTAATACGCCGCAGTTCCACTGCTGCTGCTGCTGCTGCTGCTGCAACCATTTAACTCAAGTCAGCTCAATTGGATTAAAGTTGTTTCCCGTCTTCTTCGTCTGTCATCCTTTGTTCGTCTTCCGCGATTCGTTTCGCTTTGAGAGAGCGCGACTTGACTTCTTTGGTTGGTCGATTGGTTGTTTGGTTGATTTGGATGGCTGCAACCCGCAGCGCGCTTCTGGTGAAGGCGGAAAGTGCTACCATTCAACTGTTATAAGAATCGGAATCGAACCAAAAAGGGTTGCAGGACATTAACTAATGCTCGCATTTATTTTTTATTTTATTCATAATTTTGTTTGTTTCCTCTCTCTTTCTCTCTCTCTCTCTCTATCACCGTGTAACTTTTATTTCTTTTGCCACACAAAAAGTTATGACTCCTCCGAATTCGTCTCCGACTTGCTTTCCTGCCGCCTTGGCCATAATCGAAATGCGGCCCAAATAACTCATGTTGACACTATTAAAGCGACGATTTGTGGCCGCAAATAAAATAAATGCGGATTAGACTTCATAAAGGGACAAAATATATGAGACGCGAGCACACGAGGGAAATTTATGGCGGACCGAAGTCGACTTTGAGTATCTTAAGACTTAAGTGATTATATTCTACTACTCTACATATTGTATTAAAGTTTTATGTATGTAGCTTTTAGATGAAAAACTTTATCCTTATGACATGAATCGACTTCACTCCACTACAATAAACTACACTCCACTCCACTCGATATGACATATATTACATGTGTGTTGTCTGTCACATGAGCTATGATGTTGAATTGGGGAACCTCCACTCGGAATGAAGCCAATTAATTCTAAAATCATTTCATGTACACGAATGTTATCAAAATCAGTTGAGTAAATAAATTCAAACTCGAGAAATAACAAACGTGACAAATTTTACAAAATTTCAAACTTCAAATCTACAAAATACCAACAAAAACAAAAACAAAAACAACATCAACTACACTACAATACACTTTACTACAACTCAAATAAGTAAGAAGAATGGAAACAACATGATGACATGAAAAATAAAATATGTACATAAAAAAAAAGAAAAAGAAAAAGAAAAACTATTGCATAAAACTTGTAAATGTTTTAGAAGATGAACACGGTAAAGCTTCTTCCTTCATTGCCATCTATGATGTGATTTATGTTGATGAAGGAGCAGATGGAGGAGAAAATAGAGAGATTTGCTTTATAGACAAATATTGCAACAAAACATTGAAGTTTAGTTTAGTTTTTTTATACTTATTTTCTTCATATCAAATCGAAACGTGGCGCAGTCAACTAAGAAATTACAAATACGAAATAAAATAAAGTTTTTCCATCAATTCAGAAAGAGAGAGAGAGAGAGAGAGAGAGAGAGAGAGAGAGAGAGAGAGAGAGAGAGAGAGAGAGTCCTTTTTTGTTAATCTTCTTCTTTGTTTTATACACAGTGTATGTTTGTGTACCGTGTCGTGTAAACATAAAAGTTGTGAACAAAAAAAAAAAAAAAAACAATTCAACTAAATCTTATTGTACTTTCAGCCCGCATTCCCATTTTTCAACGAAACGGAAAAATCTAGTACAAACATTAACACTCCACTCACTCACTCACTCACAGACTCCCTCTGTTACCCTTACTCCCTTGCACCATCAATAGAGATAAGATACAATTGTATTATATTTCATCATGAAGGTGATGAAATTTCATTGTTCATAAAATGAAGTTAACAAAAATTTCAAAATAAATAAATGTAAATAGTACTGAGTGAAAAGCAAAAAAAAAAAAAAAAGAAAAGAGGAAAAAGTTTATTAAAGTTTATTGAAATTAAGCGAAGCGTTTGTTCTCTGGTTCACCTTCACCATCACCCACTCTTGTTCTGCCCTACCTTTGTACCAAACCAAACCACCTCTTTCAGTGGGAAATTGCCCTCGAGTTACTCAAATCATTACATGATAACTGACTGACTGACAGACTATTGAGTGGGTGCCACAAGTGCTGCAAAGTTGCAAAAATTTTACCAAAGCAAAAGCAAAAGCAAAGCAATTGAAATATGTTCAGAATGTGAGCTACTATGAATCGCTCAATGAAAGAGGCGAATGAGTTGAATGAATGAAGACCGTAAGGCGAAACACGTAATGAGGGTCAAAGGCGCCGCTTAAATGCATGCAAATATATGTTAAAGAGATTAACACTCAACACTCTTCAAAGGGACTCGAGACTCTGTGACTGACTGAGACTGATGAGAAACAGAATGAAAATCACACAAATAAGTATACAAAATATTTGTACTGAAAGAAAGTTGGAAAGCATCATACAATTGCTTAGGGAACAAGAAAATGCGTTATACTATAATAAGATTTCCATTGTATTCTAAATATTTCAAAAAGAACATTAACTACGCTTCATCGCAGCTGCTTATATACCTTTTACATCCCATTTCTTGCATTTACTATACTCTTATTTATTGTGTTAATTGTCATTTCAAAAAAGATTTGTAAAGTTTGGTTTGAATATCTAAAGAAATGTAAAAGTTTTCTATACAGAAAATACATAATTGCTTATTGTAGGAATATATGAATAATTCTAGTAACTTAACAACTATAACAATTACGCTTTTCACTTGATTTTTGTGTTATTAGGGAGATCTGATTCCAAAATATTATATTTGTTCATCAATGAATTGTGTCTTTACACGAATGTGTAAAACACTGCGATTGAATGTCGATTCTTCATTTACCTTGTTTATATGACGCTTAAATCGATTTTGCGAGAATCGATTTAACGAATATCGATTTTTGGACTTATGTTTACATGAGGCAGTCGACATCGGTTTGACTAAATCGATTCTGGTTTATTTGCATTATATCAGAGTATTGATTTTCTCAACAGAATACGTTACTTTTAGGGTTCCGTACCCATAGGTAGCTAACGGGACCCTATTACTAAGCTTACGCTGTCCATCTGTCCATCTGTCTCCTGCTCTATATCATAAACCGTAATAGGTAGAGAGTTGAAATTTGCACAGAGTGTGTCATTCACTTTTTTAAAATCACATTGAATAAAATAATTTATAATTGTAAAATACTTATCCTGATTTTTAAAAACGTTCTACAATGATTTTTTAGTAAATAAATAACAAATTATTAAGAAAACATAAAATAAAGCAAAATAGTTCTACCACATGGCAACTCTTCTGAATTTCAAATCGATTTGAGTGCTTACATGACATTGGAAATCGATTTACAAAACTGAAATCGATTCTCATATGTTGTTTTCGTCGCATCGATTCGTGCGTGAAAATCGATTTGAAAAAATGTTTATAAAGTGTTTTCCAATAAGAGGTATTATTTTGAATAGCCCGCTATTTCGGTAGATGTCACTTTTGAAGCTGTAATTTTTTGACATTTGACAAGTAGAAACTACGCCATTAATAAAAATAGAATGATACATGCTTCAACAACGCATTGAAATTATTAAAATTCACTATAAAAATGGTGAAAATTTGACGGTTCGTAAAACTAAAATATTTTTGGATCGTCGTGAAGCACCTTGTCGGACAGCAATACAGAATTTGGTAAAAAAAATCGAGCTGTTGGGACAAGTTAGTGATGTGAAGAATAAAACCTGTGCACGTCGCTCAAAAACAACTGAGAATATTGCTGCTGTAGCCCAAAGTGTTGAAGAAAACCCAGGTTTGTCCATTCCTCATTGTTCTTTGGAATTGGGCATTCCACAAACGTCATTAAACCGTATTTTGCATAAAGACTTGGGTCTCAGTTAACACAAGAACTCAAGCCGGCCGATCATCAACAACGTCGTGTCTTTGTTGATTGGGTCCTTGAAATGCATAGAAATGATCCGGAATTCCATCGAAAAATCATCTTGACTGATGAGGCCCATTTCCACCTCGGTGGCTACGTTAACAAACAAAATTGTCGCATCTGGGGCTGGGGAAACCCAAGAGTTATTGTTGAAAAGCCTCTCCATCCTCAACGTGTGACTGTTTGGTGCGGTTTATGGTCCGGCGGGGTCATTGGACCTTACTTTTTCGAAAATGAGTCTGGGGCAACAGTTACGGTGAATGGATTGCGCTATCGAGAGATGATTAATGATTTTGTATGGCCGGAATTTGATGGTATTGAACTGGACAACGTTTACTTTCAAGAAGACAACGCTACGTGCCACACAAGTAACGAAACCATTGATCTTTTACGGGAAAAGTTTCCGGACCGTGTTATCTCTCGAAGAGGTGATCACAATTGGCCACCGATTTGAGTGTCACATAAACAAGGTAATTGATGTCGATCACAGCGACTGATCAATCCCCGTTCTTCCATTCCGTTTCATTCTCAACAAACGAAAATTGATAGAGAAAGAGAGAGTAGGAGAGAGCTCTGCTGTTCAGACCGCTAGTGTAATATCCAACTAAGAGACTAACTTGCATAGAAACATGCATACATTTGTATAATCATTTCCATTTCTTTGCGTTACAAACTTCATGACAATGTCATAATATAGTGATAGCAAGGTACAAAATGAAACAAAAGCAAATTCCTCTCCTTTTTAGCGAGGCTATGAAATCCACATGGGCTTAATTTACAAGAATGAATTCCAGCAGCTAAAGAAACTACAATAATTGACCCAAGGGGCAAAACAATTCACAACAACAAAAAAGAAATCCCGAATTCGCGTTTTGCTAAAATAACAACCACAACAACAATAACAATAATAACAAATAAAATAAAATAAATATATCGAAAAAAAAGAGGAATAAAAAAGGAAAATTTGAACCAGAAATCATAGTTTTTGTTTTTGGTGACAACTAGAAATTGATGTTGATGTTGATGTTGTTGTTGTTGTCGTGTACGTTGATGATGAACTTCCTTTTGACACTTTATCGAAATTGACAGATGTGGACCAGTAACGACTATTTAGCAAGCGCCCTACATTGAATTATAGTATTGTATCAACCTCCTCAGTATCAGCATCAGTCTCCGCCACCCTCAACTCAACTCAACTTAACTGAACTAAACTGAACTCAATACAAGCGACCTTAACTGAATATTTATATACAATATTATATTGTATTTGTATGGATTTATTTGTAGTATTTATACGGAAAGCATTTACAAATGAAGTTGTAATCGGAAGTTGTTCGTTTGTAGTGCGCCCAAACGTACACCCGGCCCCGGCACACTGCACCAAAAGACCTCAGTCTCACCCCTTCCATTAAGCGCACACAATAAATTGAGCGACAATTGTACAAATTGTTAAGGCGGAAATGCTGCCAGGAATAGTAGTGAGACAAGTCGAGTTGAGTCAGTCAGTCACTCAGTCAGTGAGTCCGGCATTGTATGTAATAGTTATGTGGATAAAAGCGAGGAAGAAGAGACTGTAACTCTCAGGATCAGGTCACAAATGCAAAGGGGTTGTACTTCCCCTGCCTATTTGTTAGTTGATTTGTGCTTAACTCAGCCTCAGCCTCAGATGCATATGTTCACTTTATGTTTGACACTCATTCACTCACTTTGATTCACTCCTGTTATTCCTTTGCTCTTATTTTATTTTCTTCATATTTTTTATGTTTGTTGGTTTTTGTAATCGGCAGCAAAGTATTTTTGTTTTTAGTTGTTTTTATTGTTGGCCTCACAAATATTTGTTTTTAATAGTAGTTGCTGTTATGTTTTCACTTTGTCCTTTTTGAAATGTAAATAGGATTTCCCGTCGAAATGTGACAGTTGAATTGTTTTCGTATTTCGAATTTGTATCCTTTTTTCCGGTTGCTTGCAGTTGAATCCGGCACAGTCAGTAATCAAAGCAAAGTCACACTCTCTCTCTCTCCCTCTCTCTAGGTATATACTTACATATGTATATTTGGGAGAATAAAATAATAACACTTGTTCCTTTCAAGCGATTAACGTCGTTTACCAAAATGATTAGTCAGTTAAAGTTGCATATCCTGCAGAGTTAGAATTACCCCTACCGCAAACACTATTGACAATCGTTTGCATCCATCACATGTCGCGATTGTGTTCATTTGCCAGAGATGATGATGATGATGATGATGATGATGATGTTTTTTCTCAGTAGTAAATAAGGTCCATGCGACTACTGAAATTCCTAATAAGCGACATCTCTTGATCAAGAGACTATCAACATGGTATAAGAGTATCCATCTACATACACTTTAGGAAATGGAAAATGGAACGCAATAAAAATCCAATGAATGTAGTAGATTCAAAAAATGTTTATGTTTATCTGCCATGTTTAATCTTCATAAGCCGAAATCTCAACGCTGCGACATGCAATAATAAAATTGAGAAACGATTAAGAAAGAGTAATAAAAAAATAAAGAAACAACTGACTGACTGACTGACTGGCTGGCTGCCTTTCATGACATCTTTATGCGCATCCACACCTAATACAGTTGTTGAACCTAGACAGAGTCGCTCCCGTGTCAGCCAAATGCAACATCACTGTATACAAGTTCGTAGCCACTTCACCGCACTTCATCCTGTGATCCGATAAGATGCAGATGCAGATGTTTTATCTTGAAAATTGATCGTTTTCAAAACGTTCCATCGTTTCATCGGTCGATTGCTTGGATGTGTGCGCGCTTATTCGCTTGTTCGAATCATCAAAATCAAATGTCCATTCCTGTATGCTTATGGTGTCATTTTCAGCTTCTCTGAATCTGAATCTGAATCTTAATACATATTTTATTTTGTTTATTGTCCATCACAGTCAGACCGAGCCAATTCAATTCAATCCAATCCAATCCAAATCGATGCAAGTAATTTTACCTCCTTCTCGTCTTCTACCAATCTAATATTAAAGTCACTAAAGACAAAAAAACTGACTCATTGAGCGATGAACTGGTTCATAGTATTGCCACTCATACTCCTCTTCTATATGATGATGATCATCATCATCATCATCATCATCATGCACGGTGATATAGTCATGTTGGAATCTCGCGCGACACGTCCATATCGATTATCGACAAAGTGAGTAATTTAATATCAATTTTTGACTTGAGCCACGTCCAACGATTTTGAAATGCAACAAATGTGGCATGGCGTGGCATGGCATGCCATGGCGCACGAATGAGACTTTGAGTATCTTATCTTGAGCCTATTTAGTTGGCATTACAACTTGAGCTACGATTGATGGTCAATCCGACAGTGACACTTCAAGACCAGGCTCAGGCTCAGGTTTAGTCCAAAGTTAAAGTAAAAGGCGAAATCTATCTAGACTTGTTGCTGTTGTCAATGTCATAAATCAGATTTATAAGCACATGACAGAAAAAAGACAAGAGCATAGAACAAAACAGAGAGGACAATATTTATCTATAATATTTTAAATCCCCTGCGTTTGCGATTTTTTTTTTTTTTTGTTTTTTGTTTTTTTTTTGTTTTCATGACAATTCATGGTAATTTATTTTTGGACTTTTACCCACGGTGGATGGATGATGGGGATGTATAAGGTAAGTTCGAGTGTTTCGTCGTCGGAACTCAACAACTTAATGACATAATAAACTTTTATCGCATCCACTCACTCACTCATTCACTCACTGACTGCAACTTGGGTTGGGAGTCTGTTGGATTATTACTTTTTTTAAGAGTTCATAAAACTGGAATAACAAAAATGTTTAATGTCAACTGTTTTGTACACATTTGTGGTAAATCCCAGATACCTTTTTCTGTGTCAAACTCAGTCTCAGTCTCTGTGTGTGTGTGTGTGTGTGTGTGTGTGTGTTTGTGTGTGTGTGTGTATGATGTGAGTAAGGCAGTGAAGGCTCACTCACTTGCCATCCCAATAGGGTACAATAGCCCAAAGAGTCAAAGAAATCCACTATATTTCAATCGCCAACAGGTGATGAACACATTCCCACGTTACAAAATCCACACGACCCAATGATGATGATCCCAATGCATCCGATGAATCAACAACCAACAACCAACACTGGCAATGAATTAATTTTTAATTTATTCAAAGAAATCGTTGCAACATATCGAATGGACCGACAGGCAGACGGATAGATAGATAGACAGGCAGACAGGTAGACAGACAGATACAAAAACTAACCGAAAACGCAGTAATTTAGTATCTTAAGCGATTAGGTAGTAGTATGTAGTAGTAGTAGTAGTAGTAGGGTACTTTTACTATACCGGGAATGATGAGCGGTTCGAGACAAGACGCCGCGGCGCACTGTGCTCCGTTGTTGCGCCGTTGGGCTCAAGTTACATTCTTTTGTCGGAAATTTATGACAAAACCTTAAAAGAAGATCTTTGAGCTGCTGAAGATATTGTAAAAGGAGGGACAGATGAATAAAAAGAACGAACGAATGAACGAACGAACGAATCGAATGAAATCGGTGGAAACGGTGGAAAATGTTTAGCGGCATTTAATGGCTCATTTCGAATTGATTTCTTTTGCTTATAACAAACAACAACAACAACAACAAACACTAGGAACAATAATAGTAAGTAGAAGTGGAAAGATGCTGCCGCAATGTTATACGTCAGTATTGTATCTTCTATCAAAAGGGGCAACTTTTCATTTCTATTAAAGTTCTGTCTTCTTCTTGGATCTTTTCATTTGAAAAGCTGTAAAATGTTGCTGTGAATGCGTTGTAAGCTCATAAAATGCAAGGTGAAGAGTCTATTACGATGCCATGGCGCTGATAACGACGCCACCGCGGCACACATGCCACCAAGTGCATCTCCATGTGGCATCAGCGTCAGCCTATAAAGTATTATTGTAGTGTTATAGCTTCACCATGATAGATATACTATTTGCATAATACATACGTAGATACTCAGCTGGGGCAGAGCTTTCTATTAAAGGCCAATGACTACATCATCATTGTACGCAAGTTGTATTGACTGCTGTTTGTTGTTAAAAAATACAATAATAAAAATTGCCAATTACAGCAGCAAAGTTGCCTAATCTGGCTAATTACAGCCAAGGAAGCATAACAAAAGGAAGGAAGGAAGAAAGGAGAGCATTAGAGATGCTAAATTCTATCAATATCAGAAGATTATAAGTGGAAAGGATATTCTAGAATCATATGCCATGTTCACACACTGAAAATTGATCTCAGACTTTTCAGATGCAATAATATCGAATGTTTAAATTCATTAATTTACAAATGAATATGATTATAAGCAAAGTAGATGAAATCTCAATATAAACAAATCTCAATATAAAAATACATATGTAAACACAAAAGCAACAGTGACAACATTTGAGATCATATTTAATGTTTTTTCAGCCATTTTTTCCCATTTGTGTAACAATTTCAGCATCAAAATGGGCGCCAAAGTGACGCCAGTTGAGTGAATTTCAAGACCAAAGACCCCATCCGGCATCCGTGATCCATCATCACCCCCGAAATGAGTTAAGAGATAAAAAAAAAACGACTTATATACATAACTCAAACCACAAATCTCATAACCAACAAACGACAACAATCTCTCTCCTTTTATTATTATGTATTTCCATATTCATAAATGCTGAATATTTTTTTTTTGTTTTTTTTTTTGTTTTTTTATTATTTTTCTTCTTTTTAACAATAAACTTTTTTTTTATTGGTCACCGTCATCATTGTCGTCGGAGTCTTCGATACATAAAAATTCATAAACGATTAAACATTTAAAAGTCCATTCGAAGTTACAAAAAGATACACGAATACGAACAACGAACGAAATTTTAATAAAAAACTAATTTAACTTTTTGTTCAAATATTAATTTCTCCATAGGCAAATGCCAAAAAAAAAAAAAAAACTATTTATGTATCTACAATACATTTGTAGTATAGTATAGTATGAGTAGATATGTAGATTCAAACAAACATATTTCAGCGCCGCAGTTCAAGCGGCGACAATTAATCAAGATTTTTCAAGATATTTTAATATTTTTTTTTTTTATTTATTTTGTTTCAAACTGCTGCCTGAGTGTTAGTCCCTCTGTCTGACTTACTGTTGGTTGGTTGGTTGGTTGTCGATGCTGAAAACGATGATCATCATAATGCTCATGATGATGATAATAATAATCATGATGATGATGATGATGATGACTTTATTATGGCTTAAGCCCTTTGTTGGACTGGCGACGCGACGGTGATCTGCGACATTAGTAGCGACTACAAGCGATTTACAAGCGTTTAATATTTTCACCAAAAGCTATAAATGTGCATGAGACCTAAAGAGATTTTTCATTCTTTCTTTCCTTTCTCAGATGATGCGATTTATTCTCTTCTACAAAGAAAATACAATGAAAAACAAAAAAAAACAAAAAAATGTTATTCAAAAAGATACAAAAGATGAAGGGACAAAATGAGACAAAGACACATCTTCGTTTGCAGTTGCTAGTCTAGCTACCTGTGCTGCTGGCCAATGTATCTACAATAGATGGTACAATGGTGCGGCTGCACTTGTTACAACATAAAACTGTCAACAAGTTGAAATGCAGCACAGAAGGGTTTCTGTAGATTTCTTTCTTGACTATTTTTTATCTATACAAAGGCATCATCATTCTCTATTTCGTATAAATTAACTTGTTATGTTCCTTCAACCTTCACCATCACCATCACCATCCCATCCCAAATCATCTCATCATCCTCTCCATTACTTGCACACCCTTTGTTTCTCTTCTGTATGTGTATATTGTATCTTTTTCATGGGAAACTATGCCGCTTAGATACTAATCTTACGTAGTACATCTACAGTATGTATATCTTGTATCTATAAGTATATTTAGTTAAACCCAAACCACACACAAATCATTTCGATGACGACAGCCACACTTGACTGACACATTCTTTCTTTCTATGCTATTATGCTTTCATGATGATGTTCCTATTGCGATATAATTACCGGATTAAGGACACGTGCCTTGGTCATGCCCACATCTCGAATGAGCGAATGAACATCCTGTGTAGACTGACTGACTCACTGACTTTTTGTGGCCTGAAGCGTTCGTTACTTTGTTGTTCGTATGCACTTGCATGCTTCTTATTTTACTTATTTATTGTTTTCATTCGCATTTGGATTCGCATTCGCATTTGGATTCGCATTCATTCGATCATCCATAATCTGCGTGCGACTTACGTGTGTCATTCATTTATTCATTCATTCCCCTTGTTAAAGCAAACACCTTTCCTTTCAACTATTCTCTGGATTGATTTAATAGTATGTAGTACGAGTATCTTTTGCTCTAATTTTGATTGTTCGTTCATTGAAATCCTAATAAAAGAAAATTTGTCATTCGCATTAAAAATCAATCAATTGAAATTAACAAGTTAACAATGATTCCACTACCCCTGCCCCTACCTAGCTACCCTCCCTCTTTATTCCACATTGTCCAAGTCAATTGAAGGGCGCACATTTTCATTATCCAATATGAAGACCAAATACACAACAATAATTATTTGTATCAAGTGTGAGAATTTGAGATATTCTATCTCACTGCCCACTCAATTATCACACAAAATAAGTGTGAGTTGTTCCATGTTGTTAGACAAAAGTCAATCGAAGCGAAACAAGAATTAAAAAATCCATTAACATTCAGATCGAATTTCTATTGTTTTTTATTAACAAATTTTCGAAATCATAAAAGAATTTAGTATTGTTTTTCATATAACTTAGACTAATTTACTTAACTAGTATGTATCTTTATTATTATTATTATTTTTTTTTTTATTAAAGGTGTCAAAAATGAATTTCATTATTTTATTTTTATTATTTTATTATCAATAAAAATTGAATAAAATAAAATAAACTCATCTCTCATGTGTTATTTTCTTATCACTACCAACCAACCAATTTTATCACCTTCCAATTAAACCATCGATCCTAAATCATGAAAAAATGCCCCCAAAAAATGTGTGTAAATTCTTGGGAAATACTCAATACTGAGGAGAAAATGATCGTGAGATGCTTTTTAGAGCATAAAAAATGCATATCTAAACACGATCAGAGTCCAATTTCAAAAAATGAAACAATAAAAACATGAAAAAAAAAAAAATGCTCAATTTAATTCAAATAACAAATAAAAAAAATAAAAGGAAATTCCATCAATTTCTAATTGATTTTATTTTTATTTGAAATTTTCTGACTAAATGGAAAATTTCAATTCAATTTTATGAGTTTTTAATGTTTCAGAAAATTATCAATAATAATAATAATAATAATAATATTGGAGTAGATTGAGAATAGAAAAGGAGCGAATAATAACAAGTATTTAGTAATAAAAAAAATGTAAAGTGTCAAATAGATTTTATGTTAATTATTTACAACAATAATAAACAAAACCGATAACGATAACAACAACAACAACAAAGTCAATAGGAAATTAAAAAGAAATTTAGAAAATAAGGAAAAGAGATTTGCGTCAAAAGCAAATCAAAGTGTTTTATCCCTATTTCTATTTACCATTAATATACTTAATATAAATACATATTTATTATATAAGTATCGATACTATTCATTCGATACCGAGTTGATATCGATATAATACCGTGTTGAGTACAAGTATCGATACCTCAGTGGTATTGTTTTATTCCTATTTCTATCTATCAATAAAAACATATAATGTAAATAAATATTGCAGTTTCGATTTGTCTTCAATTAATAATAAAAAAATAAGTATCGATACTTTTATTTCGATATATTGATACTTTATGAGTTATACGATATCAAGTGAAAGTATCTACACCTCTGTGGTGCTATTTTATCCATATTTCTATCAATGAATATAATATAAATATATAACAATGTAAATAGTTATTGCTGTTTTTTGTCTGCAACCGAGACGAATAAGTATCGATTCTTTTTGATACCAAGTAAATATCGATCCCATACTGGTGAAATCGATACCTCAGTAGTATTTCTTTTATCCCTATTTCTATGTATTAAAAAAATACAAAATATATGTATCGCTGTTTTGTTTTGGCATCATTTGTATGAAAAGTAGACAAGACAAGTAAGTTCCGATACTTTTCATTCGATACCAAATATACATCGATACCTTGCTACCGATACTGAATCAAGTAAAAGTATCGATACCTATGTGATATAGTTTTATCCATAGTCAAAAGGCGAAATATGTACTTTTCAGAAATGTGATGAGTCCAAAGATAAATCTTTTTTAAGGAATAATATTTAAATAATCATCATACTTACGTTTAATAATATTGCACAATATTATTAGTAATTCCCTAGACTTCTAATAAAATTGAACAATATTATTGGAGGTACATATATTTTAAATCAGATTGAACGATTGTAAAACATATTGTACAGTCAAAAAATTAAAAAATCAACCAAGTGTGAGTCAGACTGCCACACGGAGGAATATTAAATTATGTACATATTTAACAGCCTAAAAGTATACTACAATTAACAGCCTAAAAGTTTATTTAAAAAAATGTTAATAATGAATTACACACTCTGTAAAAATCAACTCTCTACCTATTACGGTTCATGAGATAGAGCAGGAGGAGCGGACGGACGGACGGCGTAAGCTTAGTAATAGGGTCCCATTAGCTCGCTATGGGTACGGAACCCTAAAATTATAGAGAATATAGAACATAAAAGAGTCCAAATAAAAAATCGTCCAATAGCCTAATGTGCGGCCAATAATATTGCACAATACAATTCACTACTCTTATCTGATTTTATATGATATTGAATGAAAGTGATTCCAAAGTGTACAATTTGGTCAAAAGCTGATAATGCTATAAACTCTATGCATATGAGTATGAAACTATACTAACATATTATCTAATGAAAGCTCTCTAACCTCAGTCAGTCAGTCAGTCAGTCAGTTAGTCACTCAATAATTGATTGTCCTTTGCTTGTGTCACAGTCACAGTCTCAGTCTCAGTTGCATGTGCAGTGTGTGGATAAATGTATTAGTCCAACATGAATGCCGCAATGAAACTACAATATTTGCAACATTGTACGCAATGTGCAATGTATAATATTTTCATGACAATGAAGCTGAAGCTAAAGCTGTCTCAGCAACAACAGTATCAACAATAGCAATAGCAGTAACAACATGCGTATGTATCTCATTGTGTGTGTGTGTGCTTGTGTATTTGTACATATATCATTACTTATCAGATACTTATTATAAACGTTATACGATAACGTATATTTCGTATCATTGTATCACTATCATCACCATTATTAACATCAACATCACCAGCATCATCATTATCATCATCATCAATATCATCATCATCAACATCATCAACATCAACAACATCAACAACAGCATCATCAGCCTCAGCATAGTAGTCGTAGTCGTAGTCTGTGGTAAATATGCAAATGAGATTGTTTGCTGTTGATGTTGATGTTGTTGTCGGTGGTGTTGCCACTACTGTTTGCCATTATTCTTGTTATCTTTGTTATTGTGGGTTGTAACAAAAACAACATCAGATACATTAACAAGAACAGATAGATATTCAAGCAGCAAACATTTGATTATGATACGAAATCGATATAATTTAAACGATGAATGATGAAAGCTGATACAAGTATTGTTGCTACATGCGGCGGCATCATTGCATGCATTCCATGGAAAACATTAATGAGTAACGATAACATAAACATCATCACCTACCTTGACCATTCTTCAAATTTGTATTTGTTTAACTTTTTATTATTATATAAATATTCATTTCATCATTTAAAATTTATAAAAGTTGAAATTGATTCTTTAGTCATACATTTTGTGCAAATGAATTGGCGCCACCTCAAATGCCTCAATGAATGAATGTCATCATTGCGTTAAGCATCAATGCATCGATTGCAAGTTACAACAAAACTTAGTTTAATTTCCTTATTATTTTATTTTTTTTTTTTATTTGGCTGTCGCAAGTTGCCATGTTTTACTTACTCTTACTACTCCACAGACCAATTGACAATTGAAGCATTCATCCAAAGGAGACTAATGTGAGAAAGACAGATTTTCATAACAGAAAAACTTCAACTTCCGTGCAAATAAACAAAAAACCATTTATTTTTCTATACTTTTAAATACAATTGTTTGTATCTACAATAACAGCAGCAACAACAACAACAACAACAACATAATAAAGGTAAAAGTGCAAAAGTGGCGCTGTTGTCGTGTTGTTCAATTGCTGTCTGCCACTTCACCACTTCACATGTGCAACCAATAAGAAAATGTATACAATTTTTGTATCTTTTAACTTTTGCCGCCAACAAGTGCCAAGTGCAATTCTCACCAAAACCAACAAAACCAACAACAACACCAGCAACACTAGCAACAACAACATCATCAACAGAATTCGCTTACAATTGTTGAAACTAATTACAGATTCTAATCATGTAATATTTCATCTTCATTGTACACTCTACCCCCTACTACACAAACACAATCTATTATTCTTTTCTTAGATACTCTGTTTTGTATCTATGTATGTTATGTGTGTTTGTGTGTGTGTGTGTGTGTGTGTACATTTCGTGCATGTTGGCCATCAATATTGGTAACATTTTGCATTTTTTTTTTTTTTACATGGGACTTGACACTCTTTTTTTCGTGTGGCACCTGAGTGTGTTGTGGTTACCTTTGCCCCCATCGAACCGAGGCCATCGTCTCACCAACACAACAATGCACAATACATAGTCACTTGGTAACACTGCCACTTGACGGTGCACATTGCATTTTAAGGTAAAAATGTATCTTTCATCATATTTCATTAACAATTCTTAAATTTGTTTTGCGTGTTATTTGCTGTTACTTTTGCTGCTGCTGCTGCTGCTGCTGTAACTCGTATCTTATTATTAATATTATTTATTTATGTTTGTTCATCCGTTGAACGTGTTTTGTTTTTATGGTTTTTCATTTGCGCAAAACTTTATTTTGTTCATTTTATTTTCAACTTGAAAAATGTACCGGAAATAGTTTCATTTGTTGCATACGAAAACAGTTTAACACGGAAATGTATCTTTGTATTTTAGTATGTGAATAAGTAAGTTAGTATTTATTTATGCCAACTTCTTTATCTATAACTTTAGTTGGTTGTTGGTTGTAACTTGGTTTAAGACTAATTGGAATGAGCCATAGATATAAATACTAAGGAAATAGGGAATTTCATATCATCATCCGTCATGAATGATGTTGATGTTGATGATGAAAGTCTTTCATATTCGATTTGCCGACGCAATTCCATTAAAAATGGGCTGGACACGTGCTAAGCGTGGAACATGCGATTGAGCGCCTTTGGCGAGTGCCAAAATATAAAATATTCACGAAATGAAGCCTGTTTAGGTCTCACGCATGACTACAGCACTCACTCATTTACTCACTCACTCATTCACTACGAGATTCATCTGTTAAACAGCTGTTTGCAAAGGCATACGAGAGCAACTGAATCACGCTAAATAAAGAAAAAAATATCTCAAGAGAGACACCCTGTATAAGTAGCAGATACACAACAACAACAACAACAACAACAAGAAAAACAGAAACCGGTCAAGCATGTTACGAAGCACCGCCCTCAATGTTACATTTGAGCTTTTTGGGGCTTTTGCTGAGCGCGATTTGGAGTGAAAAATTGTTGTCTCATTATCTGCTGCCAATGAGTTTGTATTACTGTTAACTTGCTAAAAAACAAAATGGCAACCGAGTCACAGAGTTTTCTGTGACTGTTGACTTTTCACAAATTTTCATTTTCTGACAAAGGTAAAGAGAAAGCGAAACACAATAAATACGAGTGCAAGCACGTAAAAAAGGCCAAAAACACGGAAGAACACGCTACATGGGATTTAACTCATTTTGCACCGCAACTCCCTTACCAGTCACCACCAGAATCATGCACATGCTGACAATAACATGGAACCGAGAACCATCAAATATTTATGCAAGTCAAGAAGCAATAACATCGAGTCGATAGCGTTTATGAACTGTCAAACATCTCAACGCAATTCCAATGATTTTGATACTTTAACATTTCACTTGCTTCAACTTCATCCATCCATCCTTCTTCTATCAGACTATATTCTCTCTTTATCTCACTTGTCGAACATGAATAGTAGATGTCAGGAAAATATCTGAAGTGTTTTCATGGTAGGTGGGGGGTAGTTTTGAGGCTAAAATTGCTTCTGTTTTCTGTGGCACCTAAAAGTAACGTCACTCAGTTGGAGGCGGCAGCAAATTGGCGGTGTTAGTATAGTGAGTATCTGTGTATGTGTGTGTGTGTGTGTGTGTGTGTGTATCTATGTGTGCACATATGTTGTCTATGTGGTGCTTACAACTTACTTGAAGTTGAGTTGTGATGCGGTCTAGCGGCAAATGTTGCTTTTGATCTTAAACTCATCTCATCTCATCTCACCTTACACTCACCCGCAATGTTGCCTTGATCCTCATACTATTATTGTATTTTGCTGTGCTTTCATGACTTTCCGCAAAATGCATTTGTGTATCTTTGAGTGTGTACGAGTACACACTATGTGTGTTTGTGTTTGTGTTTGTGTTTGTGAATCTGTATGTGCACATGTTTATTTAAAGGTTTTCCGTGTTAAAAGTCATTTTGACACAGTAAAGTCATCATCATCCTTTTTCTTATTTCAAGCTTAAAGCGAATGTATCTTTAAAATACATATACAATCTACTAATTTAAGACATCATTAGATACAAAATACATACACGTATGTGTATAAAGAGACATCTTAAAGATGAACATAGTAAATAATTAAGCTAAGAATCGCAATTCCAGACATCACAAATGGACGTTAATTATATCTAAGTATTTTATGTTAGCAACGAACAAAGAAGGTAAAAATACATAAATAAATGGATGATAAATATGAAAGCATGAAAACAAGCGGAACTGCTTTGATGTGAAGCTGTCAGTATGAAAGTATGAAATAATTACCAAATTTATAAAAGAAAACGAAAAAAAAATATTTAATTTCATTAAAATATCTGTAAGCGACTTTAAAATCAAACAGAAATTTAAAAATAATTTCCCGCGGGGCGAAAGAGAGTCCATGCCACCACAAAATGGCGTTACAGCAAAGCTTTTTTTCTTGTTGTTGTTGTTCTTGTTGTTCTTGTTGTTGTTGGATGAAAATCCTTTTTGAGTGTTAATGAAAAACAAAAAGAAGCAAAAGTTTCAACTTCATTTGAATAAACAAAAGCAACAGAAACAAGTCAGGACGACATAAGCATCAAGAGAAGAGACGAGAAGAGAAGAGAAGAGAAGAGTCGAGAAGAGAAGAGTGAACATGAGTGAGTGGATGAGTTACCAAAATGATGGGGATGAGAAACAGATGGATTCCGCTACGACAAAGTGTGAAATGCACGAACACTTACTCACTTACTCGTTCAGGATATAACAGTGTAAAGCACCAATAATCCTTTTAATAAATATGATACCGCAAAGGACCAAAAAAAAATAAAAAAAGATTGGAAGCGTTCCAAAAACCAACGAAAGAACCAACCAACGAACAATCGAACAAAAAATCATTTGCATTTTATGCAAATTTCATTTGCTCGGGCGTTTTGTATATGGGGGGGGGGGGGTGGTGGGTAGCAGGGATCAGGAATGAACAGAGGGACGGATTTGATAGGAAAAAGAGGGGATTTGATAGAACAGGAACAAGGGACACAGAGACAAAACTTAAATGCAAATGTAAACGCCAAAAGATACAAAAATAAACGACAAAAAAAAAGGAACAAGGAACCTCAAATGTAAAGAGATAGAGACAAAGACAACCAGATAAAATGACAGAGATGGATGATGAAAGCAAATAAAACCAAAAAATTGAAATATGCAAAAATTCATATTTCTTTCTTTTTATTTATTTTTTGTATTATCATTTTTTTTATTTTTTTGTTTTAATTTTTCAGTTTTGAGTACACAGAATGCTTCTGTTATTCTTTTTTGTTGCATTTAACTTTAATTTTATTTTTGTCTTTTTTGTTGTTGTTTTGGGTGTTTTCAGTATTGCACAAATATTGTAAAACTTTACATCCTGACTTTGACTATTTGTTACTCTTACTTACATACACAGACATAAGTACATACACGTATATATATACATATGAGTATATCTTTGTGTGTACTATTTGTATCTATGTTGAATAAATAACACATATGTATGTTAGTGTATTTATGAATTCATATTTACAATGGAATTGTTTGCTCAAAAATGTACGTTCCTCTTCAAAAAGATACAATAAAAATAGAAAATATTTATTTATATATTCCAAAGTTTTCCTCAACAAATACACATACACACACACCGAGGAATATTTTGAATTTCAAATTCATAACTCATAAAATTCACTTTTCGTTAAGCGTCGAATTCAAAAGTTTTTTTATTTTTTTATTTTATGGGATGCAAATACTTTGCATATGGAAAGAAATCTAAATGAGATTTGAGTATGTGAGATTTTTATTTTTTTTTTCTCTATACTTCTTCTTATTTTATTGAAAGTATGTGAATGGGTTTTATCACTTCTAGTATGAAGTTTGCAACGCTTATAATAAGCTTCTATTCATATACATATGTATATAGAAATGTCTGTAAGACTAAGGATCTGTGTGTCTGCTCCTTATAGACTTCGAAACCGCTTTACCGATTTTGATTAAATTTTAAAGGAAAACTCTAGTATAGTCTGGAGAGTGTTTCTGTACAGTTTGATGCAGATCAACCAACGGGAAATGAAAGAAATTGGTGGATCAAATTTTGCATATGAAGCTTATAATTAAAATCAATTAAGTAGTCATTGTCAAGCATTTATTTTTGTATTGTAAATCATCAACAAAAGAAAAAATAACTAATAAATTCATTCTTTTTATCATTCCCGGTACGCTAGTATGACATACGATTATATGCATAATTTCCATGGAAATTAGCTGCAGTTATACAATACATGCAGTTGTAGCAAAAAATCAAACATGAACTAATCTCTCAACTTACTCAACTGACTTAACACTTCAATTATGATTTAATCTCAATCATATTTTAGCCACGTTAATATAGAAGGTAACAATATGATTTGCATTGTAAGGAATATGATTTCAAGGTCATTGAAGATTCTCACAAGCGTATAATAAATTATTTAGTAATAGAAATTCATTTAGTACTGTTTCAAGCAATAAAAAACTCGTATAGAGGGGAATATTAGTAAGTCTCTAGCTAAATCTTAAAGCCACCATAGAAATCTAAACTTTGTTCTTAAACATAGTTCATATTTGAAATAAACGGGGATAACATGACAAACAATGACACCGTGAAGTATCTGGCCTTGACCCTTGACAAGCGTCTCACCTGCCAATCTCATATCAAAATCAAAAGAAAGCAATTGGATCTGAAGTTTCTAAGAATGAGTTGGCTGCTCAGCTCGAAATCTAAATTGAATCTACAAAACTAGCTGATACTGTATAAGACAATACTGAAGAAGGTATGGACCAACGGTATACAGCATTGGGGCTTTGATGCAAAGTCAAACTTGGAAATTCTTCAGAGATTCCAATCCAAAGTGCTGCGAAGATTTGTCGGAACGCTGTGGTACATCAAAATCTCTCTCGAGATCATCATGTTCAACAACAGGCACATCTAATGATTGGATCGATCAATTGGCAATAACCTGTTGGGTTAAAGACAACATCCTCTGGATCTTCAGTTCCGCTTCCCTGTCCACCGACTGAAACTGAAAATATTAAAATGCGATTTTTATTTTATACAAAATCGCCTACTGTTCCCACTGACAGACTCCTTGCAAATAATGTAGAAAAGAATAAAATATTTGGAATATTAAAACCTATCATTTCGATATACTAAATGCCCGTCTAGAGAATCGAGTTACATGATGTCATGATCTAAAACTACATTTATATTGAGTTAAATTAAGAAATATCTCAATATGAAGTGTATTTAACCTTGGATGAGACCAAAGTAAGTTATTTCTATCATTTTATTTTCAGTGGATCCTTTGTTATTGAACAAAGTATGAATAAAAGTTGCGAAAAATTTGTATATATTTTTTATGAAATATTCATAGCACATTTTTCTTATTAGAAATCTACACGACTCAATTCACCCGTGATGAATTTAAAAAAAATATGACAGTATTATTTCATAAGAAGAAGGGTTTCTTTTTCACTGATTCTGATTCTTTTGTTTGCTGTCATATTTCTCTGATCTTAAAATTAATTTTATTCACTTGTCAAATTCAATCCACCTGCTGCGTTTAATCCTCCTTTTTCCTCCCAATTGATTTTATTATCTCAAATCATTTAGCAAATAAAATTAAATTAAAAAAAGAAAACAACTATCATAAATTCAAACGTTAATCATTAACAAACAATTGCGGTAATTTAACAATATCTAAACATCAATAACAACAATAATAAACAAGGATAATAATTATCCAAAATGTATTTATCATAGTGAATTATCAAAATTATGCATATTTATGAATTTTGTGAAGGGAAATTTATCAGATAAACTAAACAATAACAACAACAACAACAACAGGAAAAAAAGGTCAACTACTCTTTGACAACCACAAACAACAACAACAACAACAAATATGAAAAAATAAAAACCATTCAAAATGTGCAAAAATGTATAAACTTTTGAAAAACCGCCCTCTCCATCATCATCATCATCAACATCACCAGAATCAGAAACCAACAACAAAACGCCTTTAATAACCCTAACAGGAAACAACAATAAGAATAATCTCCATGTTTACCATGTCGGGAAGGTACAACTATTGTATTGTATAACCGCCCAGCATCTATGTATCTGATGACGGATGACTATGGCATGGACCAGGGACAAGAGGAAGGGCAAGAGCTACCACAAGCGGCGAAGCATTAAATTCAATTTGTTAATTTATAAATCCGCAAAACTATTTAACTGTGATGCTGCGGTGGCGGCAATACCAATAGAAACAGCATCAACATCAACATCAACAACATCCGTCGTCAATCACCTCCGAAGTGGGTTAAAATGATAGGAGGGAGAACACTTAGATAGGAGTTGGAGGGGGAGTGAAACTTTTTTTTTTTTTTTTTTTGCTTGATTACATGTTGTCATTATTAGGATTTTTGATTGTGGCTCAAATTTCAATAGTAACAACATTCATACTCCTCCTGTTCATATCCTTCCTTCCTTCCTTCCTTCCTTGAAAACACTATTCTACTATCAAAAATGATGTATGTAGAATAAAATAATAATATAAAATAATATTATGTGGGTTATTTAACAACAATTGAAATATATTGAAATATATAATTTTCATTTTCATTTTTATATTATTTTATTACCATTTCTGTGTTTCTTTTTTTGTTTTTTTTTTTTTTTTGTATTTTGGTATTTTGGTATTTTGCCAACAACAAAACACAAACATAAAAACACAAACAATAAAAACAACAATAAAATCAATTGAAATGTTGGCAAACATGTCAAAAAATAAAATTATATACTTTATTTGTATCTATGAGAATGTATGTGTATGTGTATGTGTGTGTGTGTGTGTGTGTGTGTCTGAGTGTTTGTCAGTCATTCTGGTTCCGGTTTGTCCTTTCTCTTACTTTTATACACTTGGAAAACCCGGAAAAACCACAAAAACCAAATTTTAATTTGCACGCTTGCAACATTTATTAGTTCAACTGGTTAAGTTGGCTGCCACATAACTAAACACACACACACACACACACACACACACACACACACACACATGTATTTATGCATACAGATACATAAATATTTTATATAGAATATATTCATACATTAAAAGCTATTGCCACAAACACACCCTTTGGTATCAAAAGCCTGTCCGCCTTCTTTCAAGGGAATATTGCAACATATTTGAAAGAGGGATTGAAGGGGATTCTTCGCATACTAATGACGCGTGTTGCAAGTAAGTGAATTTTAAGCTGATTATAAATATTGCACAATAGCCACTACTCGGTGGCACAGGAAATCCCCTGGCAGACAGAAAGCCAGGTGGGTGTGCCTTGGTAGAACAAAAAAGCGCAAGTCAAAAGAAGTAAGTGTACTAAAGCACTTCAGCACTTCTTAATACAATTAACATGCGAACGACCCTTTTATCCCCGGTTTCTGTTTCTGTTCCTGTTCCTGTGTTTTGTCTTCAATTGAATGAACTCAACTCAACTCAACTCAAGTCAAAGTCAAGTTTTTTTGTTAACAAGTGTGGTGGCAGAAAAAAGTGGGAGTGAAATCAATCACAAGTCAAGAAGGAATTCTAATATAAAGAATGTGTGTGTGTGTTTTGGAACTTTCCCATGCCCTTTCGTTGCGAACTCTTTCGACACCTTTTGCCATCTACTATTGTTAAAGTTACTTTTATGATGATCATAAATCAAGCTGCAAAACCCCAGTCCCATCAAACTAACCAGGGAAGTAAAGGAAACACATTAAAAGCATAATAAAGACGAAATCAAAACGCAAACAAACTTAGACTGAGATCCAAACACAAAGACAAACATAAATCCAAACCCAAACCCAAACAAGCACAAGTCCGTCCAATTGTACAATAAGTTCAACATGGTTTCAGTCATTTATTTGATCGCTCAATCAAAATGATAAATGGAAATTAATATTTCTTAATAATGTTTACAAAGTGAGAATTACACGCGATCTCAATCTTGTGACTTAACTCAACTCAACTCAACTTAGATCAACTGATCATAACTGAATTTCAAGTCAAAATCAACTCAATGCGACTCGATTTGACTGCTTGCGGCGTTCAGACAACTTCATCAAACTCCATCAAAATTTCGTTGTTATATTTACTACTTATAGAGACATGAGAGAACAGAGGTGAGGTGGACACAAAGACGAAAAACACACATCATTGTGGCGTTTCAGGTGCTAGGTAAAAAACACTTTCGAAATCTTCTTGTTTAAATAATATTAAAAACTACAGCGATCCAAACGATCCAAACGATCCAAATAAATCGAAAATTTCTCTTCTTTAAAGATGTTTGTAGTACTAGAGCCGCGGGAAGTGATGGATACCTCAACATTTGACCACAAACTGAATCCAAGGCGAAAGATCATCATTTTATTCATTGGTTTTTGAGTTTGTTAAGCAAACGCCCAAAAATATGTTTTCTTACACTGTAAGAAATCTTTGAGTGATTAGATAGATTAGATTTTAAAAGTATTTCATTAAAATAAGAAATTCTTCAAATTCTGGAATGAACATTTTATATAAAGGAAAATTTGTTATGTCCTTTGGCTTCAAGAGGTGAATGATTGTCTAATGAGTAGTTTCTGTGGATGAGTCTAACTAGAGTCTCGACGCGCGTTGCTTCTTCCCGACAAAATTTCATCAAAATCAAAACCGATAATCTGGGGGCTAATGACTCACATTTTTGCCGATATGAACAAGAAATTAACACTTATACAACAAACTGCTGCAAAAGTAGGCCTTCAAATAAATATTCGTAAAACCAAAGAAATGCGAATTTCTTTTATTGATTCCAAATCGATGGTAAGGAACTTGAAGAGATGGACTCGTTCTGCTATTTGGGCAGTATTATATCCGCTAATGGGGGTTCAAAAGACGACATCGACAACCGCTTAAAAAAAACCAAACAAGCCTTCGGCGCCCTTAAACCCGTATGGAGTTCGTCGTTCATCACACGGCGTACGAAAATAAAAATATTCAACTCCAACATCAAGTCTACCCTTTTATATCGCTGTGAAACATGGAATTTGGTTGCCTCAGATGCTGCAAGTTTTCGTAAATCGTTGCCTCAGACAATTTTTGAGAATTTTCTGGCCTATCACCATTTCTAATAGAGAATTGTGGGCCCGTAACCACCAAGCGCCATTACGCATAGAGATCTTGAAGAGGAAATGGGGTCGGCTCGGACACGTGTTAAGGAGAGATCCAAACGACATCACCCGAATCGCAATCGACTGAAATCTTTAAGGCAGCAGGCGTAGAAGTAGGCCCGCACTGTCCTGGAGAAGAAACTTGGACCCGGACATAAGAAAAACAAACAAGACCTGGAGTGAAATCAAGAGATTGACGCAAGACAGAAGAGAATGGAGAAACATTGTTGTGGCCCTTTGCTTCCACGAGGAACCATAGGACTATATATATAAAACCGATAACCGGAAATGATTAAAATAATGATATTTATTTTATTTTGTTGTGACTCATAATTCATAAAGAATATTGACATAATTATTTTAGATGTTTGACAAATACTACTTAATTGATTTGAAAATATATGACTAAGCTTTATATGTAAAATTTCATCCATCATTTCCTTCTTTTTCCTGTTGTCCAATCTGCATCAAAATCAAACTGAAACACTATCCATACTATACTAGAGTTTCCCTGAAAATGTCATCAAAATCGGTAAAGCGGTTTTGGAGTCTCTAAGAAACATACAGACATAATTTATGCATAATCGCCTTTCTAATTTCCGTATATATTTGACACAATGCCGAATGCCTTGATATTTGAGATGATACTTTTTGTATGATTTACACAGTCAAAAATACTTAGTATCATTTCTTTTATTCTTTTGTTTCGCTCAGTGTACTTGATATTTAACAAATAACAAATTTCATTCATTTATTTGTTGCTGTTGTGTGTCTGTCCCCTGCCCCGTCATTCTTTCATTGATTCTCTTTGAAAAATAAAACGAAATTTTGATAAGAAATATTGCAACATATCAATCATCATGTTAAGTGGGCAAGAAACAACATCAAAACATAAAACACAAAACCTCTGTCCGTTGTCCCTCAGTCTTTCTGACCAACTATCCCATCCATATCCATCTATAGTAATCTCAAAGTATATTTCATAGCTACACAAAATCAACATTCATCATGAAACAACAATAACAACAACAACAACAACAGCAACAGCAACTCAATAAAGAGCAAAGTTTTTTGATAGTTTTTGTTTTCAATGTTTGCTTTTGGTTTCGCTCTTTTTGGTGGTTTTCGCGGTTTAAACTCAACTCAACTCAATTCAATTCAACTCAATTCAACTCAACTGAAGACGGACTTATGTATGGATGGATGCATGGATATGTATATACGTATGTAGGAACTCCATTCCATACTCACAGACGGACAAACGGACGAACGGACAGACGGACGTTCAAACAAAAGGTTGTAGGCACTTTAAAAGATTAATTGACTTGAGGCCGCCACACGCACATGTCAGAAAGTCAAAATAAGTTCATCGTGAAGTGGCACGGCATAGCTTGGGTATGGGATTTTTCACTCGATCCGCTTTCAATTCCAGAGGCGTTGTTTAAATTTCTTGAAGTGTTTAATTTTAAACAATTCAACTAAACGTTAGATTAGTTTTCTCCGAACTGACCAACCAACCAACCCATTGAACTACATACTTCCTAAGCTTAAGATCCGAAAATTCAATAAATGAAAAATAAAAAAAAAAAACGTTCAAATTTAAATTGTATTAAATGCTTGAAATAAGTCAAAAGTAATCCGCTGTGATCTCATCTTGGGTAAATAAACACGAATCTAGAGGAGAAAAAAAAGGACTACATATTGGATGGATGACTTTAAGCAAATTAGCAATTCAATGAAAGTGTTGTTGCCGGTGGTTGTCGGTTGAGCTCTTGAAGGATCTTACGCTCGAATGGACAGGCGTTCGCCTAATCGTGGCACGTGCTTTGAAATCCATAATCATAGGGTTTACGAGAACTACAACAACAACAACAACAACAACAACAACAACAACAATGACTACAACTACAAATGAATATGGCAACAATAATAACAAAAAATAAAATGAAAAAAGGAAAGAAAAGAAAAGAAAACAAGAAATACACCACACATACAACAACAACAACAACAACAACAAGAAAGGGTCGTTTCACCACAAGAGAAGAGAACTTCAATTCATGGACCTCAACCACCTCATCCTAGAATTTTTGATAACTGGGCGTGTGTGCCTTGCATAAGAGCCAAGATAATCTATTCTTTTGCTGCTAATTTCATAAAAAAAAAAAGCCAACTCACATACAAACATAGTACATACAGTGGTGATGTATGTGGAATTGTGGTTTCATGCTAAAGGAAGAAAACGAATGGTGAAGGATATAAGTCAGTTGGCGGTCCTTTGTTGAATCGTCATCATCATCATCATCGCCATTTTTGGATATTGTTTATGTGTTGAATCTTTTTGAAATAGAATTCTTTCATTCACAAATTCGATTATCTTATCTTTGTCTTTCAAAGTCCGCCTCTGGAGCCAGTGGGTGAACCCCCTTCCCTGCTTGCTTGCCAATTCTGTAGTTAGGACGGGACGGTAGCATTAGTCAATGGATGAGTGAGTTTTCCTTCACATATTTTATTATTTGTTTGTGATTGTGTTTTTCTGTTTTTTTTTTTTTCCTTTATTTATATGATTCAAGTTGAGTAGAGTTGAGTTAGTTACTCAAAACTTGGGCCAAACATGCTAATTCAGTTAAGACGTTGCAGGGTTCCGTTGGAAAAAGAATCCCCCAGTACACAACTCACATACGAGTACGTGAGTGCGTGCGTACGTGTATGCAAGAATTGAATTATGTAACTCTAAGGAAAAATATTAAATACATAATAGACTAAAAAAGAATGAGAATTTCCATGTGAATGAATGAATATGAGAGAGAAAAGGAAAGATGGAAATTTACGAAAATAAGCTTAAAGCGTCTAATTGTGCAGCTCATGCACCTGACTGTCATTCACTACAAAATGTGCTAAGGTAAAAGGATTCAAATGAGTGCAAAAGGATCTAAGATGCAACAGCATCACATGAAATACACGTGAGCCACGCACGAACTGCATTACAAAGTGGGCGTACATAATTTATGTTAATTCATGAAGAATTTCGAATACTTTCGCAAGGACGATAATGGAACCAAAGAGAGAAAATTCTATGGAGAGTTAAGATGAAGAAAATTAAAAATGTCATAAGATAACTTTAATGTTTAATGATGATTTTTTTTTTCTTTTTTTTTTTTTTTTGTAAGAATAAGTACAAAAAATAAAGTGCCATTGATAATTATTATGGGCATGTAGTATGACAATTTCTAACCCAAAGAAACCCGCATGCATGGCCTCATATAGCTTAACTCAACCCTTTGTATTGTACTAAGTATAATTATCACTCGATGATCATTATTGATACTCACAACTAATGAAGTTATTAAATGTGGCAATGAGCGGCAACTAATTGAAATTTAATGAAGTCAAGTGAAAGGCGGCTACCAAGCGGCGTCAACAAGAGAGAGAGAGAGAGAGAGAGATACATATAGTAAATAGCCTAGGGGTGAGGGTTTTCAAATGTCAAACTAAAAATTAACTTTAATTTGGTGCTTCACACTGTTTTCTAATAAATAATTAAGGTCTCGCAACGCCGGTTTGTGGCACATTGAAAGTATCATCTAACGTTGTTTGTAAGTATGATGTATTCATTAGGAAGCCAAGGAAGGGAAATCAGTAAGCGTAACCATAACCAGGGCTGTCAAATATTCACTTCAGTGAACAATTACATCAAATTTATATTTTTGTTTTTTTTTCGTTTTCACCTTAAACTTATTTACGAACTCAGTTTAAATTTAGTATTCTTATTCTTATGCACAAAGTGAGCTACTTTTATAGGCTAATCTCATCATGAAACAACATACATACCTTCATACATAGATGTTCATATTGTAGATGTGCAGGAGGAGAGAATGAACAAACGAATAAAGTTGCGCAATGCTATAAACTAATTTCAGAAGAAAATGGAAATAAACACAAAATAAAAAAAAAAATAAAAAAAAAAATACGAAAATATTAAAAGAAATCTTTGTTCAGAAACTTATTTCCCCACCAACCAACATTCCTTGTTCTCCTTGCCTTGGTCCTAAGCACTTTGTTACTTGGCATCCAACACTCACTCACTCACTTACTCACTCACTCGTTCACTCAATCGACAAGAAGATTTCAGTAGAAAATCAGCACAAAGATGATTATGCATATTTCCTTTCGCTTGTCCCACCCATTTTCCATTTTTCCATTGCAGTGATTTCAAAAAGATACTTTTGCCAACATCCGCTTGGCAAGCAACTTGGCTGGGACACACAAAAATTGCACAGAGAAAAGAAAATCCATAAAACAGATCACACAGATACAAACAGAAAGGAACGGAAATCGGGCAAAAAGTGGATATAAAATTCAAAGTTTTTTCATTCTTCTCCCTCTCCCTCTCCCTCTCCTTCTCCTTCTTCATTTTCATTCTTGTGTTAAATTCATAAAACTTTCTTCCACTTGATATCCTTTCAAATACTTACACCATCGAGCAACTAGGCAACCATCCATCCAACCAACCATTCAGCCAACCAACCACCTACCGTCCTTCAACAAAGCATCACAAACAAAATGGCGCATTTTAAAACATCGATGGAGCTCAAAAGGAGATGACGGATGCGAAAACGGAAAGTATAAAAATGTACAAAAGCACTTTTCTCCACAAAAAAAAAAAAAGAGAAAAATAAAATAAATACAAAGGAAAAAAAATACAAAAAAGAAAATAAAGAAAAATTGTTATAAAAGTTAGCATCGAAATTTTCGGTCCCATGCTCCTGGGATAGAAGGATGGAATGAATAAACTAGGAGATGATGAAAGGTCGGAAGGACGAAAAAAAAAAAAATAATAAGAAAAACCAAAGAAATGTTTCTTTGTGAAAAGTTGATGCCGTAAAGCATATCTTTCTTCTTTTAGATGGAAAGTAAAGAAAAACTGGAGCCATTTTGAGGGTAGGAAGTATAGACAAATATATATGTATATGTGCAGGTGTGTGTGAGTGTGTGTGTGTCTGTTTGTTTGTTTGTATAGATGAGCCACCCTCTGTTGGGGCATCCTTCCTTTGATAAACAGGGATGTGCTGCGCAGGAGTATGCACAGCATTAAAATAAACAAAAATCAAAGTTGCAAATAAGTAGAAGAAGCCAAAAGAAGATGATGACGATGATGAAGAGGAAACTACAAAGTAAGTTATATGTAATAAAAAATATAAAAGGAAAATAACAAACATGAATAAAGTTTCCTGTTAATGTTATATATTTTTAGTCTGTTTATTGTTGGGGAAGGGGGAAGGCAAACTCCTAAGGCTTTTATTTGGAAATTTGGTTTATGTGTTGGAAGAAGATAGAAGAATCCTTTATCAGTATGAAGATCATCGAAAGAGTTTTAAAAACCACATTAACATTTTAAGCCCGAAAACGAAACCGGAACTCTGCCAAAGCTTACTTCAAGTGTCTCCCACTCAAGGTTTAGTCAAAACTCAAATTTTCTATGCAACAAAAACCACGCAAACCATACACACACACAGCAGTAAGCATCGTGACAAGTACTCAACGATGACAGGATACTCCAGAATATACTATAGTGTGCCATACACTGGTAGTATGAAGCTCAAGCACTCACAGAACCAAATATGCCGATCACGTATATTTATTGTGCACATAATATGGGCGAGAGCATATAATACTTCTTACACATTTGTCGAGCGCGACGAACTTCGTTGCCATTTCTGAGGCGGCTGAGGCGGCTGAGGCTGCTGTGAATGCTTGATGTTGATGCTACGGATGCTGCTGGCAAAAGCTTGACACACAACAGACCAGGAACTAGGACGAAAGCATAGACTGACAGTTGAGTAGTTTTGAAAAAAGAAAGGAACACGTCAAGGGAGATTATTTTATTTTATAGGACGGCGAAGTTGCGCTAAGATATAAAGTACAAACGTGCATTCATGCATCAATGGACACACAGTAGTAGCAGTAGAAGCTGAAGGAATAACAGAACGGAGACAAGCACAGGAACAGGGACATGGTAGCATCCAAATGGAAAACAAAAGATACAAAACTGTAGTAAAATGATGTACTAAGCTCTTGGGGAGTTTGTTTCTCAACTCTGAGACAATGTACAAAAAAACATTGTCCTAACTTCCTTAGCAGCTGCCTTTCTTCGAGTCTGTCCGGACTTTTCATCAGTCTCTCCTCTGTATCTGTCTATCTGTCTGTATGATTGTTTGCTTGTCTGTCTGTCATTTTTTCTATTCTTTTTTTTTTTTTTTTTGTTTTTCTGTCTTGCATTCATTCTTTGCACACAAAATTAAATTATCGAATACACGATTTCGATTCCGCTTCGCATGTTTTGTTTCAATGGGAGCCCGGCCAAACGACCAACCGACTGAGCGACCAAGGACTAAAAGAACATGAAAAATGGAAGAAAGAAAAAAAGAATTACGACAGTTGGAGTGAAGAACTTTTAGCGTATCAGCATTTATTTACCCCAACTCTGAGCATATCTAAAATCCCAAGCGCCTCCAGCGGCAATGTTGGTCCACAACTATGCCCTCCCTGCCTGCGCCTTAGTACATACAACAGAACTAAGTTAAATTTTGTTTCTTTACTCTCATTTCTCTTGTTTCATTTATTCAGTTACTCAGTCAGTCAGTCATTCAATCATTTATTCACTCATCTACTCTGTCAGTCTGTCAGTCAGTCAGTCAGCCAGTTTCACATTCATTCATTCATTCATTCCATTCCGTTCCATTTTATTCATTCACTGACGAATGCATGACGTTGAATATTTGCAAAGTATGCTGATTGAATTTTTTCCAGTTGACTAAATGATATCAAGGATATTTACAGTTGGCATCCACCAAGCACCAAAACAAGGTTCTGGGGTTTGGGGGCTGTGAAGGCTGTGATGGGATTTACATGATGACAACATTTACATTGCTTTTGCTTCTCGATTAAAGAGAATATAGAATTTTGAAACTTTAAGCATTAAATAAAATATAATTTTTTTTTTTTTTTTATTTTTACAGATGCACACACACACACACACACACACACACATAATATACTATATACAGTACATATTTGAACAATATATCAATATAATAAACATATATTTACATATGTTCTACAATATAACAAAAGAATACAATATAACAAAACAAACACAATAAAAACAAACGAAACAATGGCATCATGGTGCGCCATCTAGCGATGCGTATTTGCTCTCAATGTTCGTTCTTCTTGATGAAGATGTTAGCATTTCCGATTAAACGCACCCTTGAGCATAGAATTTGCAAGCACAATCATACACACACACACACACACACACACAAAAGAATACAAAACCAGAACAACAACAACAAAATCCCACATTGTGAACAATCCATTGAAATCTCAAGGGTCGCTTCAATTGTGTCAATTTAACGCCTTTTATAGACACGAGTTGCTGTTGCTGTTGCTGTTGCTACTGCCGCCGCCACGAGTCATTTGAGCTTCAAAGGCAGATCAGTGCTAAAACACCCCCTTACACCTGACCACCCTCTGCCTCCCGCACCCATTCAATATTCGTTCAGTATTTAACCTCATACCAATCTTCAATTCAGTTTAGTTTAGTTCAGTTTAGTTCAGTTCAGTTCTTCAGAACCCTCACTACTAGTCAATCATGCAATAAGTAATAGCAAAACAAGGCAATACACTAAGCATATTCAATATGCCACACAGGAACCATCAGTAAGTGAATGGAAATAATGTACGGGGGGAATATTAATTATTGTGTTTGTGTGTATAAATATCTCGTATATGTGTCTATTTAAGTATCTATAGTCATAGTGTATCTAAGCTATAGAATCAATCACATGAACTATTAGTTCAAGTGTTTTTACACATTCTGATTGAGTGCGAGTGTTTCTGTGTGTGTGTCTGTGTGTGTGTGTCTGTATGTGTTTGTGTGAGTATCTTTGTATCTATAAAGGGTTAATTATGCATTTTGTGCAATGAATACGAGTAGATACGCCAACGGATATTCGATTGGAGTTACTAGTAATATATTGTAGATACATAGATTGTTTGATACTGAGAATTGCTATTGAGTGACTAAAGTTACAGCCAATGCGAATCGTTTATTATTAGTTACTATATTTTGAAACGACTAAATGCCATTTTGTGTTATACAATATAAGTAGATATATTTATCTATATCTGTATCTATCTGATTGATGTGTTTGCTTACATGATTGAATGGTATTTATTGTAAGTGATAAGGTTTGTTGAATGCTACTCACTTAATACTCGTATAATGATTTCAATAATATTCATATTGAAAAAGGATATGGCGCAGCATTTAGTAGATTCAAATCAAGTACTTATCTTTTGCAACACCTTCTTCTAGCAATTTAATTAAGTTTTCAACAGTTGGAAACTCACCATGCCAATCTTCTCCATCCATAATTTAAACAACTGTCAAAAATGGGTAAACAAATTGTCCAAATAAAATTGCAAAAAGTTTATTTACGACTTCGATTATTTTGAGATTTTTCCTTACGATTAAATATTAAGCAAAATCAAAAGAAAAAGAAAAAGCCCCCAAGTCTGGGGGCAATCATTTTATGAGTGCAAACCAAACGAACCAAATAGTCTAATAGTTAAATAGCAAAAGATTCATTTCAAGTAGCGCGGGCGTCTGGAGGATGAATGCATGGTATCCATGGATTCTTGACATCCACCCAGTTATAGTAGCAAATGCAAAGGCAGGAAAAGAAATATAAAACGATACAAAAATGTGTCAGATAAAGTCCAAATGAACAAACGAACGAACGAATTCGAGATATTATTGTACAATAAAAGCCGCAAGGTATTGTTAGGCATCTGCATCTACTACATTTGAAATGTCATGCGCTGAAATGCTTGTTAACCAACTGAAAACTGAAACTTAACTTGTGTTAAGGAAAAATAAAAGGCCTACAAATCGAATAGCGCACTCACTATTTTACTGTATTTTAATCAAAATGCTACAACTCCTTTTAGGAGTAGTCATCGATCGCATTGCGTCGCGTTGCGGCAGCTTGAGTCAAGTTAAGACAACAACTCCTCCCGAAGCAATAACGCCACACATTCACATTTGTAATATTGCTTCTGTTTCAGCAGTTTATTTTGCAATTTAAGAACGATTCGAACGGTTTTGCCCACTTTTTACAAGTTACCTCGCTCCAAAGCAATCAATTTGGTTAAAGTTGGTTAAGTTGCTAAAGTTGGTAGGACTGGAGGACTGGCGAGAAATGGATGAAAAACCAATCAAATGTAACGACAACAACATCAAAACTATCATACGAGTATAAACTTTAAATTACAAAAATGTATAAATGGTAAGATAAACCAAAGGCAGAGAGAGATAATGAAGATGAGAATGACGTTGAGGAACGCGAGACACCAATAGGGGGCGCTATATGCTGTTGCTGTTCCTGCTCCTGCTGCTGCTTCTGTTACTTGTTACTGTTTCTGTTGTTGTTGTTGTTGTTGTTGTTGTTCACTTCAACTTCTGATATTTCAATAGGTTTTTCTTAGTTGCAGCTTGATGTGTCATAAATTATTGATGTTGTTCCCGCTCTTGTGGCTGTTGTTGTTGCTGGGTGATGGTGACGCCTGCTTACACGCAACACAACACAACACAACACAACAAAATGTGGCAACACTTGCACCCATCTCAACTCAACTCAACTAAACTCAATTCAATTCAAGCGAACTTAGTAAGTAAGTTACCTCGTTAGCTACCTCACCCATGCTATTGAGTACGAGGAGTTATGATTATCACGCCGACAAATGGCTTCCAATCCAGTAAAAGTCTTCCTTCCTCATGTTTTCCACTTTTGCGTGTGCAAACAAATGGAAACAGTTTTTAATTGACTTTGGATTTGTTGCTTTTACGGATGCATCTTCATTTTGCCAATACATAGCGTAGCAATGAAGCAACACCAGCCATGGCAAGCAGTAGTAGTTGCACTTTTATAGCCTTTCAATAATAAATATTGGGTAGGTAATCCACTCTCTGTTCTCTGTTTTCTGTTGTTGCGAAACGAAGCTTAAAAGTTAATAAAATACGCCCAATGATAACAAGTCAAATGAAGCGAAACCATCCAAACCATCCAAGTGAAGGCAAAGCCAAGAAGTCAATCGAAGACGATACTTCCAAAAGAACGCATATACGTGTACATATATATTGCCCCTGAGGTCTTCATTATTATCAGCAACAACATCATCATCATCATCATCATCATCCTCCTGCTCATCGACATCGAAAGAAATCGTTATTTCTTTTGTGATTGTTGCTGTTCTTGTGCTGATGATGATGATGATGATGGTGACGGTGATGGTGGCGGTGGTGTGGAGATGGTGATGATGATGATGATGTGCTGGATCAGGTAATCCATACAGCATAACAACATTGTTTTGCATTATTGCATGATGCCCCAAAGGCAAGTGAGTTTGTTGCAAGAACCGATCATAACTTGTAGAAAAACAATCAATTAAGGGGCCCAAGTAGCTTCTGCTCTTGCTCTTAACATTACCGTTACCCTTACCCTTACCCTCTTACTTCAACTGTAGCCACAGCCGATCAATCGGAATGTTTTTTTTTTATGACTTTCACGTTTCGAATGGAATAATTTATTAGCATTTTTTTTTTTATAGTTTAAGTGTAAATTAACTTTTTGAGGTAAAACATAAAAAAATAAGAAAGGTATCCGGAAAAAAGAGAAGATGTTTTAATTACTTTATTTGGATCATATCAGGTTCCTAACTCATTCCGTTAATCTCTTCTTAAAACAGCGAAACAGCTGTCAATTTTCTAATAACAACACATTTCATAAATCATAAAACTTTATTAGTTAAACAAGATTAACCACATACATATTATGTATAAATAAATGTATTGTAAAATTGGTCATGATTGATGATGATATGAATTGCTTTAAGTTACATCGATTTACTTGTAACATAGTCCTTTTGTCTTATTTTTCCAAGTTTTGTGAACATTTCCTTTCATTTTGCGCAATCTGGCAACACTGAAATCAATACTTTTGAATGAGCTTTTCAAAAGCTCTAAATGTTTTGGGGTAGTAGACAAATAGAAAATAAATAAAAATCGCTAGCTTAAATAAACAAAACACAGAAAAGAAGAACAGAAACACAAGCAAAACAAAATAAGAAAAAGCTTCTCTCCGAGGCAAGAATCAAAATATTGTGGGTTGTCACAAAAGCGCACAAACCCTCAACAAATTATGAACTCATAAAGTAACTGACAGTTGGTCCATTCAAAAAATAATTGTGTACTTATAAATTTTTGAGTCTATTGATACTCACAAACCTCATAAGTGAGTGAATAAATAATAGTTTTATGATTTTAATTTAAATAACAATTGATTTATAAGAAAAAAAAAGTACAAAGCATAAAATGTAAGCGTGTACATTTTATGTTTTCACTTGTTTTAGATATTTTCATTTTCACGATAGCGACCTTATAATAATATGTTAAGTTTATGAGGACCCCTAATGTGTAAAATGAATGTGCTAGTTATCTCGTTGAGTGCCTAGTCTAAAAGGTGAGAAGTGACGAAGTTTTATTCCCCAGAACATACGAAGGCGCAAGAATTAGGTTAGTCATTGCTCTTTCAGAAAAGCTTCGCGAAATAATGCACCAATGCATTGGTGAAGCAATATTTTGCCAGAAAACACCTGTCCACTTACACTTACATACAAAATGTATACATAAACTGACTCCACTAAATAGTTGCTCTCCTGGATGACAATAAATCAAAATGTACAATGGGAAAAGATCTTGAAATTTTTTATTATATTTAGCCCGTTTTGGGTGTTATACTCATTTATCAATGATTTCCCTATGAAGAAGTTCTTAGTGGTGTCATTTCTATCTTCCTCTTTATTGTCACTACTGTTTTCCAGATTTGAATAAATACTTTGCTTTGACGGTGAAATCTGGGGACTCATACACAGTTCATCATCAACTCGATGCAATTCAATCATAGGGTCTCTTGGCATTAGAAACTCATAGAACACTCAAGTCATGCATAGTTCAAATTGAGCTTTGTCCTTTATGAATTCATCAAAAAACTTTAATTTGTACCTTGAGCCCAGATATGTAGCAAGCGAATACAATATATTGCTTGTGTGGTCACAAAAGGTCATCCCCGGATGCGGGGGTACGATTTCTTGTGGATGTTCCGCAGATGAGAAGGTGGAGGCGAAGTTCCATTTCAACCCTAGTCAAAATACTGTATAAAATGAAAAAAACCTTGATACGTGTGCTAATTATTTTGTTGAGGGCCTAGTTTAAATGGTGAGAAGTGACGGAGTTTTATTCCCCAGAACATACGAAGGTGCGAGAATTAGGTTAAACATTCCTCTTTCAAAAAAGCTTCACGAAACGATGCACCAATGCATTGGAGAAAGCAAAACACCTGTCAACTTTCTAATAAGGGTCCTCACGGTGACGCACAAACCTCACAAACTCATAAACTCAACAAATTACAAGGTCGCTTTCGTAAGCATCCCGAATTTGGTTTTCACCTCATAAATTACACAAAACATTGGAGGCTGCCAACTAGGGTTGTAACAGAGGCCATTTTAAAGGAGACGGAAACGATCCACCAATGCATTGGTGAAAGCAAAAGTTTTATCAGAAAACATGTATAAATCATCTTTCTAATAATCAACCAACACATTTCATTAATCATAATAACTTTGAAAAGCCTCAAATAAATAAATGTATTGTAAAATTGTTCATGATCTATGTATATGAATTGCTCTAAGTTACAAGGATTTGTTTGTAACATAGTCCTTTAGTCTTATGTTTCCAAGTTTTGTAGGCAATTTATTTTTACGCATTCTGGCAACACCGAAATCATTAAATTTCCATTTAGCTTTTCAAAAAAGCTCCAAAATGTATTGGGATAGCCAAATAGGCTAAAAAAAATGAAAATCGCTAGATAAAGTAAACAAGAAATAGACAAACCTTGAACTGTGTGCTGTGCTATTTATCTCGTTCAGGACCTGGTTTAAACGCTTCGGAATTTTATGCCCCAGAACAGAAGAAGGCGCGAGAATTAGGTTAGTTATTGTTCGCTCAGAAAAGCTTCGCGGAACGAACCACCAATGATGCATTGGTGAAAGCAAAAGTTTTGCCAGAAAACACACACCAAGGCACCAAGGATAAAAGAGCAATTTCGAACATTACTTTGCGTACTTGCGTAGGTGTCACATCGAGCAAACTAATCGAAGGCAGTGCAGCGGACAAACTAAGAAATTATTGATTAAACAAATTTAATAAAAATTCAATTAAAAGTTGCATCAAAAAAAATCGATTTATTGTGAGCGAGAAGATGCAATTACTAAACACTGTTGCAAGCTATTGGCGTCGTTTCGTAGACATCATGTTGTCGCCAGTCACTCCCAAGCATTTGCGACTTTCAGCCATTATCATTGGTGTCTATCAATTGGTAAGTACTACTAAGTTATAGACATAAATAATACATAATATATCAAGTCAGAAAGAAGTAAGAAGTGCTTACGGTACTCTTCCACACTCTCACATCTTCTGTACCACTCACTTCTTAACTAGGTCAGGAAAATCTAAACTGAAATTTATTATTTAGGCGAGACACCGCCACACATCGTTGGCACGCAAAGATTGACAACACACCATTTTGCAATCCAACGACAGATGTCTCTTTTTACAAAAATTTTGCACTGGTTATACATATAACTTAGCCCACTGGAGTGTTTTTATAGTCCACCTAGCTAGGCATACCACGGCCGATCCCACGCTAATGCGTGGTTGGGCAGACCAACACTGCAATGCGTCTATATTGAGCTAAACTCAAAACAAGACGAGTGCTTTTAATTATTTCTTTCTAACTACAGAAACCCTCTGCGTTCTAAAAACATCATGCAAGCATTAAATGGTTGCGAATTCTAAGCGCATAAAAGAAAACCTTTTATCAAAGCATAAATTTAGGCACTGATAAGGAACTGATCATGAATCCTTTTTATTTGCTTTCTGTATTTGAACAGCTTCTTTCTCATGTGTTCTTATTCATTGTACTGCTTGGATTGGCCCATGCTGAACAAATGAAGTCAACACTGGAAATGGACATTGAAGATCAGAAGTACAATGGTTTCTACGATATGACGCTCCTACATAATCAAACACGATTGCGTTCTGCATCTGAGTTAGCTTCGGTCACAGAGGCATTGCTCTATGTGGCCACATTAGTCTCAGCGACCTATGTGTTGATCACAGTATCGCTATTTGCTGGCATCTATAAGAATCGCCCGGGATTCGTCTTACCTTGGTTAGTCGTGGAGTTTATTGTTACAATAGCAACAGGACTTCTTGTCCTTTGTGCTGGAAGTGATAAAGTTGTCGAATTGTTTGGCGGTCGTAAAGATTACTGTAAGTAAAATGTATAAACTTTTCCATAAATACTCACTATAATACATACCCCATAAATAATGTCCCGAAACAGTGATTGTATGCTCAACTATGTTGATATTCGATGGAGTCAAATGGTATGTTATGCATTCCTACTATCAAAGTTTACGCATGAGGAATAAGTTGCGTGAAGTAGCCACTGTGGCTATACCGTGTCCAGCTCCTGGAGCAGCAGTAAGTATCATACCAACATCTTTTCCAAAAATACAATATTGTAATTTATTGATATTTTAGATACCTTTCCAGTTCCGTCGCGAGAACATGCATTTGGGTAGCAATGGCTATAAGCACATCTTGACGGAATCACCAGATGGAGCCTACTAGGCAAGTACATACATATAGTATGTACTATACTATAAGTATTTGGAAGGAAAATCCATACTTAAAAATTTTTAAACTTCCAGAAAGAACAGAAAAATATTTGTATTTTTTTTTTCACATCAAAATCAACAACAACAACAACAACAATTCACACAAAGACACAAAGTCTCCCATGACCTACATATGCATATGCATATATGTATGTATGTATATATAGTACATACTCCTATATACATATATTTCGTATGGATCTCTTACTTACTTATATACTTATCTACTACTTACATACTATATATGTATAGCTATGTAATTTTTTATATGTACTAATACTATATAATAACCAATAGTGCGCTTCACTCTTGATTTTATCCAAAATCCTTGGAACGTGTGTGATATTTTATTTTTTTTTTTTTGAAAAGAATGCAATGGAAAAGTTGGACAGTAACAGCAACAGAAAGCAGAGAGCAGAATGGTCCAAAAATTGTGGCTGGTAAGAGCTTCATTTTGATGGGATTGACAATGATGATTGAATGTAATTTAATTGTATTATATTATTATATATGTATATTATATTTTATCTATCTATAACTTTATATAGACTCTCTTATGTATGAATGAATGAATTCCGAATCCAATAAAAATACTTATATGGCACATAATAATATTATAACCAACCCACAATGAATGATGGGTTAAGTACTAAACTAACTAAATCAATTGATTTTTCACTTGTAAAGTAAAATATTTTTGGAATGATAAAAAAAATTAAAAAAAATAAAATCATTTAGGTTCCACCGAGATTTGAACTCGGATCGCTGGATTCAGAGTCCAGAGTGCTAACCATTACACCATGGAACCATTAACCCTCGTATTGCCTAAAGTAAGTTTTCACTTGGCTTAGTGTTTAATGCGCATGTTATAAATAATATCACCACTAGATGGCGTCATTGTGAAAGCATTCAATTTAATATTATTGTACATACTCGTAGTATTATTTTGAATATATAAACACAACTTGTTCGAAAATAGTATATTTTTATATAAGTAGATATAAATGACATTAATAATTTAAGTTTATATTAACCTATTCTACCACGGCGTCCATTACTCTTAGTTACAGGCATTTCAGTTGTCGTAGAAGTTGATGTCGATGACCCAGACATCAATGACATATCATTATTAAGACTATTCATCATGGCTTCATTCAATAGGTCAGCAAGTGTCATATTGGTATTTAAATCAGATCTGCCATTATCCACGGGTATGCTAATCTGAAATTGTAGCAACACAACTAAATAGGTCACCATTGTGGTTAGTAGACCTTTGAATAGATTTCGATTTATATCAAAGAAACCACCACAATTGATGTTCGATGGATTCATCTCAGTGGCTCGTAGAAACATATTAATTTCGGTTTGGGCATCCGAGTTCATCCAATTCAGTTCAACCATTAAGAGTTTTTTTTGAAAATTTGTACGCACATTGTAGGAAGCGTAATGAGCCTCATCACAAATATAGAACAACAAGCAAACATTCCACAGCGCAGTGATAGTCAGCCCAATGTCCTTGATACCAAATCCTTCAGAAAGCTGCGACATAAGACCGTAAATCGATAATGTAATTATGAAAAACAAATAAAGGTTCATAAAAACGAAGGTGTAACAATTGGCATCGCCCGTGTCGCGTGTCAATTTACTAAGCCGCAGCCATAGTGCTCGATAGTCGGCGACCATGTGGGCAGGTCCAATATTTCGCAGTGCTTTCTGGAAACGTTCAGCCAGTAAATTGGCTGTAGAACTAAGCGCTTCACAAATGAGAAACCACCACGCACCGAGCATTGCAGTCAAATTATCCAGAATGCAATATGGTACAACCTGCATCAGATTTAAATCAGCCATGGTTATATGGGTAATGACAACTGAAAGTATGGACATTATGGGTAGAACAATGGCAATTGTTGATGACTTGCGACGCAAGTCCAACGGCATGCTGTGTCCGGATATTTCATAGTACAGCACCTCGAACTCATCCCAGTCATTGAAGAGTTGTGCTATCTTATGAGTTTCCATCCAAATAATTGGAATTGCAAAAATCGGTAGAATATTAACGAGAAAAAGATAAGCAATGACAGCTTCCTCAAATGGACCGCTTAGCGAGCGCACCGCATGTATTCTTTCATTTGCCACATAAACTACATAAGCCTACAAAGAACGATTATCACAAATTCAACAAATTGAATAAAAAAAAACTTGCACTCACCGTTAACAGAATGAAAAACACCAATGAGTAACCAAATGATATTGACTTGGCAACAAACATAGCTCTCCCTGGACCATGTCGCACCATGGGCAGGACTCCTATGCCACGGAGAAACCAATTCACAGGCGCAATTGCGCGATAGAATACGCTCTGCATATATGATATATGATTTTAGAGAAACTTCTAAAATATTAAAGTCGTATGACTCACCGGGGTAAAATTATGATTCATAGATCCTATAGTGCTCACAGAAGCTCGACTTTGCCGTTTATGGTTCTTTGGAGCGAACCCTCCATCTATGGGTTCTGCCAGACCAATTGAATACTTGCGAACGCTGTGCTGTAAGCCTGGTCCGGTCTGCACAGGTTTGACATTGAGGAAAACCGTATCCGTTTTCTTACGACGGTAGTAGTCCACCATTTTTCTTTCTTTTTTTTTTATTTTATTTTTAAAGAACTTTTCAGAACACAACACGCTTAAGCTCCAAAGTCAAGTGAGCCTTTTGGCGGTCAACATGCGTGAGGAAAACTTGGCATCATTAAGAATTGATACTATTTGTATTTATTGTAACTTTATTGTTGGCTGTTTGTTTTCTTTTCGCCATGAAGAAGGAGGAGCAAGCGCATGTTTTCAAAGTCCTGTTGATTCTTGTTTACCTTTCGAATAAATTAACCCTGACCTCATTTCAGATCCGTTAATTCAAAATTTTCTTAACTACAAAACTTTTTTGAATGTGTTGGCAAACTACATCAAATCATTTTACTTACCAACACTAAGTACATCTGGTCAGAAGTATATCAAATTTTGCACGTCACTAATTTTTTCTAATAGAAAGAAAAGAAAATGTTAACTATACAGAAAATATAGTTAACAGAAAATATAGTCAAAATTTTTTCTAACAGAAAGCAAATGTTAACTATACAGAAAATATGGAAAATATAGTTTACAGAAAATATAGTTAACATTTTCTTTTCTTTCTGTTAGAAAAACAAGGTATTCAATGTTAATTAACATGTACCTTGAAGTTGTGTGAGACAGAAGATTGTTCGACACTTGAACTTGAGTGAGACAGAAATATAGTTAACATTTTTTCTATTTTCCTTTTTCTGTTATGCACCCTTGACTTAAACCTTAACACAACAATCTTTTCTTCTCTCCATAATTTGACGATTTTTAACAAACCACAGACTTAAACCATTTAAACCAATTATTGTCTTTATTGTTTTTTGCTTAATTGGCTAACTGTATTGTATTGTGTATTGAAATTGTATATGATTATTTAATCATCATTTCAGTTTTGGTCAGTACAACAACAAACAATGCACTTAGATTAAGCTTAAGCAAAGACAATAAATGGTGTAAGTCTTTTGTTTAATATAAAATGTGTACAACAACGAAATCGGTCAAAAAGTTTTAATTCTTGGGTCTTTGGTTTAAGTCAAGGGTGCTTAGAACAATAGAAAGAAAAATTACAAGGTGAACATGTGGCGTACTATGTCCAATTTCCAAACAAGCAAATACAAAACAAAAAGAAGATGAGCGAATGAGTAAAAAACGCAATAACGGTATAGCGTGTCGATAACGCGAAATCATAATTTTACCCTCTAACAAAATCGCTCAACGTGACTAAAGAAGTTTTCACTTCTTAAACTATTTTCAAAACATACATCATTGTTCTTTTTTAGGGATTTTTTAGGGGTTTTTGATTTTGCTTTAGGGGTAAATATTTTTGGGAGTTGGCAAGCCTGTATCGATGCCCAAAAGTACTTGGCACTATTCTTTCCCCTCGTTCTTTGTTGTTTTTATATGTAAAATAATAAAATAAAGAATTAAACAGGATGGTTGACTACAGCAAATGGAAAAATATTGAAGTAAGTTTTTTGTGTATCTGATTTAAAGTACTTTCTTGTTTCCCCGGTGAATTCTCTACGGCACTTGCGATTTGCATGGATTGATTTGAACATAGTATTGAAACAATGTATGTCTGCAGATTTCAGATGATGAAGATGACACACACCCAAATATTGACACTCCATCGCTATTCCGATGGAGGCATCAAGCGCGTGTGGAACGCATGGCCGAAATGGAAAAGGAAAAAGAAGAATTCAAGCGAAAACGGCAAAGCAACCAAGCGCGCATTATCGATGTAAAAGAACGAATTAGCAAGAAGGAGGGTGATGAGGCAGAACTTAAAGTGAGTCATTCATTCATTACATGAATGGTGTTGTGAGCATTGGTTACAAACAAATTTCTATTCTCTATAAACAGGAACAATTGCAAAACCTTGAAAAAGAACGTAAAGAACTTGATCGCGAAGAATCGGAATTGTTAAAGAAAGAAAAGAAAGCGCCATGGAATGTGGACACAATCAGCAAACCGGGTTTCGAAAAGACAGTCATCAACAAAAAGCCAACACGGAAAGCCGATGAAAATCTCTCGGAAGAGGAACGTGAGCAGCGAATGAAAACTTTTGTAAAGGAGAATGAGAAGTTGTGTAAACAGTACGGGATGATGAGGAAATATGACGATTCCAAGCGCTTCTTACAGGAGCATCTTGATTTGGTGTGCGAAGAGACGGCAAACTACTTAGTGATTTGGTCCATTAGCCTTGAGATGGAGGAGAAACATGATTTGATGTCGCACGTTGCACATCAATGCATCTGTATGCAGTATATTTTAGAGTTAGCAAAGCAATTGGATGTAGATCCGCGTGCCTGTGTCTCATCGTTCTTCTCAAAAATACAAAATTGTGTGCCTGAGTACCGAGCTCAATTTGAAAGCGAAATTGAAGCGTTCAAGGGGCGCATAGTAAAGCGTGCACAGGAGAAGATCGCCGACGCAATGGCCGAAGCTGAGGAAGAAGAACGTAAAGCTCGCCTTGGACCGGGAGGACTGGATCCTGCCGAAGTGTTTGATACTCTTCCAGATGTAAGTAATACATATTACACCAGGTTTATTACTCACTAGAAATTTAAATTTTTCTAGGAGCTTAAATCTTGTTTTGAGTCTCGAGACATTGAACTCCTTCAAAAGACTATAACTGCCATGCCTGTTGATATTGCGAAATATCACATGAAGCGTTGTGTGGATTCTGGGCTTTGGGTGCCAAACGCTGGTGATGTGGACTTGGGTGGTGATGAAGAAGTTGCTGTTGGCGGTGTTGATAAAGGGAAGACAAAAGGCGATGAGACGAAAAAGGATGGAAAGAAGAATGACGAGGAGCCCATCTACAGCGGAGTCTGCACTGATGATCTGGATTGATAGTTTTATTTATAATTTACGATTATATTACTCCTACTACTTATAATTCTCTCTATAAGTTTAAATTTGAATAGTTTTTGAAGTATGCATTTTTTTTTTTTTTATTCATTTTGTTCTTCCTCCCCTATTACGGATTTGCCTCTATATGTGTAAATATAATTTGTGTGATTCGCCAAATTCTCAGTAAAGCAAAATTCAATAAATTCAATTTAATACATCATTAACTACATTTGCCATTTAAATTTCGTCACATTGGCACACAATTTGACATAAACTGATTTCAGTACTACAATTGACTTTGTGTTATCAGGCAATAAATGAATGAAAATATATTTTTAAAATTTTAATTTCACAATGAATCGAATAGAGCTTGACTATTATGCGGTACTAGATGTTCCGCGTAGTGCCACCAAAGAAGAAATTACACTTGCGTATCGTAAATTGGCCATTCGTCTTTGCCCTCACCGTGACAAGAAGGATGAAAATAATTTCGTTCCATCGGCAGAGAGCGGACACCTGACACATATGTCACCCATGGGAGAGATGAAGCAATGGGAGTATATACATATGGCCTATGACGTATTGGGTAACGACATGTATCGTGCCATATACGATCGCTTTGGCGAGGCGGGTCTCTTTCAGGGTCTCATGTTGCCAAATGGTTATTTTCCCCCATACCAGTATCACGGCAATCATATGCAAATCTACAATGAAGTGTTTGCTTCCTATTCACCATATGCCAATGTTATCGATGCCATAACCAATCCTCCACCTTTGTATGCTTCACGCGAACATGGCATTGGGGTGCGTAAGAAGGATGCACCGATTGAAAAAGTCATACAGTTATCGTTGGAGGAAGTTCGTTTCGGTTGTGTCAAACTAATGCATGTCTGGCGACAGGAATTCACAGATGCCAAGCAATCGCGTACTGAGAAGCGGTGGGTGAAAACATGTGTTAGTTAACCTTTTATTTGAGAAGTATGAAAGATTTATTGTTGTTTTATAGAAAGAAAACTCTCAAGTTGACTATTGCTCCGGGTATAACGGCCGGAACACGTTTCACTTTCAATGAGGAAGGCGATCGTTATCCTACACGTATTCCAGGTGATATCGTCTTCATAACAGCTGACAAACCACATCCTGTATTCGAGAGACGGAATTTGCATGATCTCGTTTATAGATATGATATCGATATTCCAATGGCTTTGACTGGATTCACATTCTTTGTTGACACATTGGACAAACGCAAATTGAAGATTATCATTTCGGATGTTGTGAAGCCGGGTTTCACTAAGGTTATACCATTAGAGGGTTTGCCCAAGTGTCAAAACTTGGATGCGGTTACCGCATTGAAGAACCCCAATAAACGCTATGACGACTTGGGCGACTTAATAATTGAATTTCATAGTAAGATTAAAAGATTAGCAGATACCTTGTTTGTGTTCTAAGTTTAATCATAATTTTGACTTTCACAGTTGAATTTCCCAATTATCTTACGAACGAAATGAAGATTATGACTCGTGATTTCTTTCATAAACTAAAAGCAAAGGAGTTGGAATCAAAGGACATGAAAAGTCCCATAAACTTTATGGCTCCCTTTGGTGACAAGAAATAAATCCAAAAATTTATTCAATTGAAGTTTTGTTGTATTTATTTTAAACTTTAATGTTGTGTGTTGAAAAACAACAAAAAAAAAAGAAGTGCTTAAAATTAAATGCGATTGGCAACTCGTTTTATTGTAGTTGTTTCTTTATCAGTTTCGTTAACTCAATGTTAATTAACATGCATCTTGCAGTTTTGTGAGACAGAAGATTGTTCAACACTTGAACTTGAGTGAGACAGAAATATGGTTAACATTTTTCTATTTTCCTTTTTCTGTTATGCACCTTTGACTTAAACCTTAACACAACAATCTTTTCTTCTCTCCATAATTTGACAACTCTGTTAAACCACAGACTTAAGTAAACAGCTGATGAGGGCACAAAGCAATTTTGAGTAACCAGTACCCATTACAATTTATTCTTCCTCTTCAAAAAATTTGTCTGTCTTCTTCCTGCTAATTGTCTATATTGCTCTCTCCTTCAGCGCACTTGCTGCAAACAAACAATAAAATATAAATTATTGGATTGATACATTTTTAAGTAATTAGCTTTAACAAAAGTCAGTGCAACGAATTAATTATGCAATGTGATTCACCAGTTTTGTGTTCATTTCACAGAAAACAATATAAGCTAAAAATAATTTTGTGACGTTGCGAATAGCAGCAGAAAAAGTAGGTGTCGACCTGTATTAATCCAATTACTGCCATTGCTTTTGAATTTACCCTTCACACAGCGTCTCCTCCATCCATCATATTGATAGAGTGCAGCAGTGAAATCATTCCAAATTGAAATTACACGCTTCAGTGCATCACGTCCGTCACACCCACAACGAAGCAACAAAGAAACGACGCTTTGCAAAAATGCACTTGAGCGCAGATATTTCGAGTGCCTTGCAACAAATTGAAGCTGTGAAAAAGGGCATCGATGAATCAGATGATCCCAAGTTGCAAATGCAGACGGCAGACAGTCTGAAGACCATTCTGGATATATTGCAAGATCCAGTGTTTCGTACGATTGTCCGTGTTCAGGACTCACTGTCGGAGTTGAATGCACAATTGATACAACATCCGTCCATGCTGCCGAATGACTTTGACATAGATATCTCTGGGAATCTTGTACTTAGCATTAATGGCAGCGAAACCGCTTATGAGTACGATGAGCGTCAATCCTCGGGACCGTTGTCGCCTCGTTCACAAACTGCAAGCCCAGATAAGACAATAAACGAGGAGCAAGCGAGACCGCATAGTCAGAATTCAAAGGGTCCGACTGGTACGGATCTGTACGCGGTTGACTATGCGCAAATTCAGGCAATTGAGCTGGTCAATGATGGAACAGGTCTTGGCTTTGGTATCATAGGTGCTCGTAACTCTGGAGTGATTGTGAAAACCATTTTACCCGGTGGAGTTGCAGATCGCGATGGTCGTTTGCGCTCGGGAGATCATATACTACAAATCGGCGATGTTAATCTACACGATATGGTTTCCGAACAGGTTGCTGCCGTCCTTCGCCAGTCGGGGACACATGTTCGCTTAGTTGTAGCTCGTCCTATTGAACAAGCTACTCCACCACCAGCATACACCTTAGAGCCAGGCAGTGCCTTGGTTCCTACACGTGTCTTAATTGACCCGGCTGAATTAGAGCGTTATCTTATATCAACTGGGTATCCGGAAATCTTTGGGGAAAGTTCTACTGCATCGACGCCACAGACAATAACAGAAGATGAACGTTTCGTATATCGTGGTGAAACTTCTATTCTAGTGGATCCTAATATTGAATTAGAGGATTTACTCGCTTTGCCGGAAACCGAAAAGTTGCAGGTGGAATTGACAAAAGATGCAAATGGTCTTGGTATTACCATCGCCGGTTATGTATGTGAAAAAGAGGAACTCTCAGGTATTTTCGTAAAAAGCGTTTCTCCTGGATCTGCGGCAGATTTAAGTAATCGTATTCGGGTTAATGATCGCATTATCGAAGTTGATGGACAATCACTCCAAGGTTTTTCCAATCATCAGGCTGTCGAACTTCTTAAGAAGTCAGGACAAGTGGTGAACTTACGCTTGGAGCGTTATCTGCGTGGTCCCAAGTATGAACAATTACAACAAGCAATAGCTGCCAACGATAAATTGCCTTCAAGTTTGCCTTCGACACCATCACGTGCCCAATTACCACCACCTATAGTGGCACAGACTTCGCAAACGCCACAACGTATTGTAGCGAAAGTAGATGATGAATTAGTGGCTGCACCGGAACCATTCCTTAACATATCAACATCCGTGGCTGGCACTACATCGACTACAACCACTCTGAGCACTTTCGGTTCAGGAAAAAAACTGGTGTCAGTGCGTGACTCTATCGATGGAACTCCCAAAATAATTCCAACGGAACTGTCGCTATCACTATTGGGAAAATCAGATAGTGAGCGTACTGAAAGCGAGGAGCCTGTGGTCCAAACTAAGAATACCTCATTAATTGGTCGCCACAAGTATTACACCGAACCAGAATTAACTGCCGAATTGGAACAGGATATCATTCGAAAGTGGCAGAAGGTTGTCGGTCCTGACGTTGAAGTGATTGTTGCTCAGATCAAAAAATTTGCAGTCGGCGGTCTCGGAATCTCACTTGAAGGTACCGTGGATGTAGAGGGCGGTCGTGAGGTGCGTCCCCATCACTACATTCGGTCTATATTATCAGACGGACCGGTGGGTGTCAATGGTGTATTGCGTTCTGGGGACGAGTTACTTGAAGTAAACGGCGAACGACTGCTTGGAATGAATCATTTAGAGGTGGTTGCTATACTGAAGGAGTTACCATTGGATGTGCGCATGGTTTGTGGACGTGGCAAAAATGCCCTTATGCCTTTTTCTGATGATACTTTGAAGAAGCTTAGCAGCAACTTTGAGAACTTGTTGCCCGCTTCGGATCGTTTGGTGAAAGCCAAATCCGATGGCAGCTTGGCCACTGCGGGTTCGGTTGCCGATGGTGATGCGAGCGCAGCGTTCAATAAACTGAAGTCACGCTCTCTGGAGCCACTCACTGGCTTGGCAATGTGGTCATCCGAACCGCAGATAATCGAATTGGTCAAGGGCGATCGTGGTTTGGGTTTCTCCATACTCGACTACCAAGACCCGCTGGATCCCAATGACACACTCATTGTCATTCGTTCTCTAGTTCCGGGTGGTGTGGCACAGCTGGATGGACGCTTGATTCCAGGTGATCGCTTGTTGTTTGTGAATTCTATTAATCTTGAAAATGCTTCGCTAGATCAAGCTGTACAGGCCTTGAAAGGAGCACCCAAAGGCGTAGTGCGTATTGGTGTGGCTAAGCCGTTGCCCATGACGGACAATACATTGAAGGCGAGTGCCAATGGCAATGCGAACAACGATGACAAATTGGATGTTTCCATGGTGCATCCAACAGCTGAGGGTATTTCGAAGGGAAATGAACCAGACCTAATAGCAGATAGGCGAAAATGATTAAATATGAAGAAGCTACAGGCAGATGATCTATACGAATATCAATTGTTTAATGTTACATTAGTGTATAGCTGAGTTTTCCAATGCTTCGGACAGCATTCCATATTGCAATATTTATCGTTTAGTATTAGATACAATATACATAGTTTAGTATTTACAAACGGAAAATCAATCAAGATTTATGTACTTAAATATTTACAAAATAAATTGTTTCGTTTCATTTATAATTTAGTGTGTTCGTTATCTCATCGCTTAAACACGTGTGTTCTGTCGCTATTGAACTCTATTCAGCTGTCGCTCAATCTTGAGGTGAGTCCGCCTAGACAAGACACGATCTCGAGCATAGGATATGAGAAAGCTTAAAACGCCCAAAACGAAACATAAAACTTCAAATTTAAGGAAGTTGCGTTGGTCGATTAAGGCCACACGGTCGCAGCTTTTGGTTACAATCTCACCGCTCGTGCAGCGTAGCACCTCCTTGAAATGGGTGTGAATACACACTCCCAGGCTGTGGCTGACTATGTCAAATTCTGTGCAAGGGTGGCACTCTTGTATCACTGAATATTTTTCCCGCTTCCAACAGGTCGAGTTGTTCTCAATGATGAACTGTTGTTGGCGCCCACGGCGCGATGTTTCGCCACTCGCTGCTGCATATCGAGATTCAATGATCAGAACTACAATGGTAATGGCAGTCAGCAGAGTGAGACCAATCACCATGTGTTGTTTTTGACAATTTTCGAGCATTTTGAAATCACTTTATGTCTTTTTGTTTATTTATTAATTGTTGTTTACAAAATGAAGTGAGTCAATCGAAATGCCAACTTGCTAAAATGCGAAAAGTTGCCAACTAATTTTTTCCCCCATAAAATACTGTCACCCTTCCTTAATGGGTCGCTTAAGATTACATGAACTAACAACGTAGCCTAATCAGCTGTTAGCTGATGACTTTTGATTTTGGCGCGAAACTCAACTAAACAAATATTAAAGTGTAATTGTCCAAGGAATAAATATGACTGACTTGGCCAAGCTAAGAAAACGTATTACAACATCCTTTAAGTTGAGTGGATTTCTGATACGCTCTGAGAACAGTACTTTCTTAGCTGAACAATTGTTGCCATTCGACGATGCAGAACGAGAAAAATGGCTCACTATAATTTGCCAGAATTTGCAAGGCCAAAAGCTACAAACACCGCATGTGGAGCGCAATGTATTGGAGAAGGCAATCAATGAAATCAATCGTGTTGGTTTGGATGAGGGGGAAACTGTCTTTGCACTAATCGATGCATTTAGTGTTCCACGTTTTCTGTACAATAACCAAACTAAAAAATTTGAACGCGATACACAACATCGGCAGCTGCTGACACGACCTTCAATGAAGGCGGGGCACCTTCGACAACGCTACTCCATGCTGTTGCAGAAAACATTGCGACACGAGCTATTCGCTCCTGCAGTCATACAGAATGGCGTTTCCGCCGAGGCACAGGTTAAAAAGTTTAAACTACTGTACGCAGAAAACCTACTTGCCACCTCTTCTGTGGAGGAAGCAGTTGTATTGGGTTTGCTAACACAGCTTAAGGAAGGTAAGTTTTATGTAGAGGATCCAACCGGATGTGTGGAACTAGACTTGAGCAATGCTCGCTTTCATGCGGGTTTCTTCTGTGAAGGCTGCTTTGTGTTGGCAGAAGGAAGCTATGCGAATCAAATTCTGAAAGGTAAGACAAACAAATAATCTATACAATTGGCCTCCTTCAATAAAAAGAATATTTACAGTTGATGGCCTCGGTTTTCCGCCTTCGGAGCCCGCCACCAGTAGTCGCGCATTCTTTGGCACCCAAAATTCCTGGGGCGGTGAATCTACAAAGTTATTGAAGTATTCAACACGCCTACAAGAGATCGAGCGAACCAACACCGAGACTACAATTGTTTTTCTATCAGACGTTCGTTTGGACATGCCCATTGTACTCGAGAAGTTGCGCCAATTATTTGTAGGCTATGATTCTTGTCCGCCACAAGCTATTGTACTGATGGGTCCATTTGCCTCTACGACACGTAATCATAATGAATTGCGTCAACATCTCAGTGCGCTGGGTGGCCTAGCAGCTGGCTGTGAGCAGTTGAAAAAGCAAACCGATTTGATACTCGTACCTTCATGCGAGGATCCTACTGCACCCAATATTCTGCCACGTGCACCATTGCCTGAAACAATAGCATCAGGCCTTCGAAAAGCCTGGCCACGCACATTGCTTGCTACGAATCCCTGCAGGCTGCAATACTGTACACAACAGATCGTTGTCTGTCGTTTGGACTTGATGGCAAAGTTTTGTCGTAACACACTACATTTTCCGCCTGACACGCAACTCATTGAGCAGCATTTCTCACGTACCCTTATATGCCAGGGCCATTTAGTGCCCATACATCCGATTGCTGTGCCTGTACATTGGGACTACGACCCAGCCCTATGGCTCTACCCGCTGCCGGACTTAATTGTAATTGGCGATACTTGCCAGAGTTTCTCAACAAGCCAACACGGCTGCACAGTACTGAACACAGGTTCATTTGTCAAATCAAAGTTTGCTTTCAAAGTCTATATACCAGCAACACGAACAATCGAAGATTCAGAGATACCATACGACATGGACTTGTCATAAGGTAAATTGACTAGCAATGCTTTCAATTTAGATTTAGTTTTTTATGAGTTTATAAGTTTAATAAGTTAACGATTTGATTTAAAATAAGGATTTAACAGAATTTTTGTGGTCTTTTTCCTGTTGCACGTGTGTTGAGTCTGACTAAACTGCAAGTGCTGATGCTGGTACCTACTTGCTTTGCCTCAGGCCTATCCAGGCCTTTCCTCCCATACTTGGGTGTGTGCGTGTTTCTTGCTTGATAAGCGAATTGTCGCTCACAAAAGCGGGGGGTTTTTTTTTTTTTTCATCCAAGTTCCGGCAGCAGTCATCATCATCATCATTCGCACAGCATGTGTTCTTCAAAATTTCGTTGTTATATGATGGTGTATGGTTTCTGTCTGTCTGGCGCACAATCTGCTTTCAGTGCGTTGATGTTATTGCTGCTGCTACTGGTTCTTTGGATCCTTCCATCGTTTAACTTATGTGTGTGTGTGTGTGTGTGTGTACAAAGTGCCTATTATTTTTCATGACTCAAAGCCGATTTAGAAAAATATTGTTTTCTTGTATTTATGCAAGTAACTTTTACACACACACGAGATGATTGAGAGAATCTCCCACTTTGTACTCTGTAGTTGAACTGTCAATTTCGCAGATTCACACACACACACACACACACACACACACACACACGCACTATATACATATATATGTATATCTTTATAAGTATATATTAAGTTATATGCGGAAGTATAATAACCTTATTTCAGGTTGCGTCAAAATTGAATTGCTGTCGCCGTTGGACATATTTCGCAATGGAAATCCTTTTAAATATGTTGTGTCGAGAAGCCACCGAAAAAAAAAGCAATTCCCATAATGGCTTTGACCTAAGGACATCAATTGGCCTATTTTTTGACACATTTAACGCTCTCGAACTTCGCTTGCTAGTGATTTTTGTTTGAAAATCGTTTTTTAAGGATATCACCATCATCACCATCATCATTAGTTTATGTTCATTTCTTTCTTTCTTTCTTTTTTTTGGTTTTTGTTGTCCACAATTTGTGATGTTGCTGTTGTTGTTGTTGTTGGAGTATTGATTTATGATTTGTTGCGCAAATATTCCATAAGAGTGTCTTCGGGTATCGAGTTCCATAAAGAAAATAAATAAAAAAAAATTGAGAAATAGTCACAAATTCAATTGTCAAACTTTATTCCCTTTCCACTCCCTTTTACTCGTGTGGAAGTGTCTTTGACCAGCGTAGATGAAGAAGACTTGCTACTGTGTTATTATTTTTATTATACTTTCCTCTTTCTCCGTTGCTAATCAACTTGATAGCACCCTGTTTTCATCTTCAGTGTCCTTCCAGGACAATCTTGCTTCTGCTTCATTAAATACATAAACTGTTTCTCTTTGTCGCTGCTCGTGCTTATTCAAAAATTTAAATATTGTTTTGAAAAGTTTTCAGTTTCCAGCGGTTTGTTGTCATTCTACATTTCATTGCTTGGTTTGGGGAGGGTGGTTGTTGCCATTGTAGTGCCACATTCAAATGCAAACCGATTAAAACGACAATAATAAAAAAATATGTATATTTTATCTTTGTGGTGGCGTTGTCTGTTTGTCGTATGCGGCATTCATAAACTTTTATGACATGATTGCCCGACTACTGTCGCGTCGCTCCCGTTGACACCATTTAAGGATCTCTCCGGATTTCTCAGTTTCCGCTCATCATTATCATTATCATCATTGCTGAGCACTGAAGCGGAATTGCCAAATCTGTTTGGGAGCTTCCTTTACATGAATTTTGTTTGTTTGTTGGTGACGCTTCTGGTCAAATGCCTTTTGCAATTATTGGCTGTGTCAATCGAAGTGACCAATCATCAATCAATCATTGTCTGACACTTCATGGCCAACAGCAGGAAATCGACATATCGCATCCGTTGCCCCAAGTGTCCAATTCAAAATTTCACTTCATCTTGAAATTGACTACAAATGGGAAGTATAAAAATCAAGGATCAAAGTGAAATACTCAGAAAGGGTTCAAGACTTTGCACTCCACAATTCTATTGATTGTTGGTGTTGGTGTTGGCGTGGTGATGGTGGTGGTGATTTCTGTTGTATATATTTTATTTGCTTTTTAAAAACCACAGAAAATACTTTCATATGCATGTACTTATGTCCTGCAGCTTGTAGTATTTTGTTGATTTTTCCTGCATATGCGGCATATGCCAAGCGTCAGTAGTTGGAGTATGAAGTCTTTTGTAGGCTTCTTTGATTGTGATTCGAGGCATTTGTGGCGTGAAGCTTCTTCTCCTTTGTTGATTTGTTGTTTTTTACTGGAAATTATGAATAATAGATTTTTGTTTTTTTTATAATCATTTTCGACTTGCAATTCGCACATATGGTCAAATATTGTTCCACTTTGAGGTTAGGATCTGAATTGGAAAATCAAAGCGTGCAACAAAGTATGCGCTTTCGGAGTCTTGATTTTTAATAGTCACTCAAGTGAGTGAGTGCATTGAGTGAATCCTTATTGCGGCTCATAAAAAAATGAAAAGCATATAAATGGTTTTGAATAACTCAACAAAGGCAACTTTGTATGTCGAATGATAGCCTTGGATCCAGTAAGTCAGCCACCAAGTAGATACATCAATGATTGTCATATACATAAATTTAGTAATTTAAAGGAAAAGTAGTAAAAAACTATGGAACTATAAAGTAGTGAGGCACTTAACTAAAAAGTAGTAAATTGTTATTATTCAATGGAATTGTAGTCATTCTTAGTTTTACGATATTATTGTACTATGTACGAGTATGTGGTATGAATTTGTGTCTTTGAGGAAGTTAGTATGTGGATTGTTGATAAAAGGACTCACTTTAATATGACAAACGTGTGTTTGGACTTAAAGTGAACTCAACCAACCAACCAACCAATTAACACACCATTGGGATCATCAGCTGGAGAGATGAACTCATATAAAGTGTTAAGTGTTTCACTCAAAGGATTAATTTATACTCAATGGCTGTCCGCCATGGGTGGTCGGCAGTTGGACAAATCCTTGACTGCTCAATTTGTATTCAATGCCGAGATTCTCGATTGCATTGTAAAGCTTTTTGTACACGTGCCGCCCATTAATTCAAAATGACTTTATCTTTCTCTGTCTGTTTCTGTTTCGAGAGAAACCGACATAGCATACGCATCTTAAGCTACCTCATCCACACACACACACACACAAATCACAGTCACCATGCGCCACGTGCAGCACATTGTTGTTTCTTCTCTGTTACGTTATTGTTGATGTTGTGGCAAATCAATGTTTTTTTTTTATTACTTATTATATGCCACTGGGTGGCAATATTCATTCAAATCTCTAAAGTATGCCAATGTGTTCTGTTGTTCTTCCTTTGTTTTCGCCTTGATACCTTTAATGGGCCTTAAGAATGCCTGCTGCCACATGAATGAAGTAAACTATGCCAGGACAAATTACACTAATACCGGATATCCGATTTTTGCTTTTCATTTACTCACTTAACTATGCCATCATAGCATAGATATGTTTCACTTGACTTGACTTTATTTCCACTTACTGCTGCTCTGTGTAATTGATAACAAATCGCGCTCTGGGGGATTCCGTGTTGCGCGGTTTTAATGTCCTTTAGATCATCTTAAGAGCTTCGTGTGAAAAATTTTAATCAAGTTTTTGATGCACGTTGAGCATAAATTTTAATTGATTTTCTTACTTTCTTTTCTTTACCTTTCCATTCATTTCATTTCATTTCATTTTGTCTTTTCTTTCCTAATGACGACGTTGATGTTTCCTGTAAATAGTATTAAATGTGGAGGCGATAATATCTCCTACTCATTGTAGTAATGAATGCCAATTTCGTTTGCAAAGGTATCATCATTAATTTGGGTTAATGGATCGCGATAAGTTTGTGATTTAATTAAATTTTCTCACTTTAAAATCTTAAACACAATGACAGTAACTAACTACTATTATATCTTATAGTACCATTTCTTCCTTTACTCTCTGTCTCTCTCTCTCTCTCTCTCTCTCTCTCTCTCTCTCTCTCTCTCTCTAGTCTCTTGTCTCGATGTAGATAGATTTCTTTTATTTGTTTTAAAATTTAAATTAATTGTTTTAACCAAAAATCATCATAAATCACAAATAAAATACTTTCCCCACCCACACACTTTACATGTCTCCAATACTTTTTGGAGCTCATAGTATAACAAATCTTCTTCGTTCTGTTTCCGGTAGAAACAACAAACATCAGCATTTCACCATTGACATAAGCCGATTTAAGATTTCATCTCTCATTGTCCCATGTCTCATGTCCATGTAGCTATGCTTGTTGTTGGACACTATCTGTGGCTCGCCAATGGCCAACAGCCAACAGCCAACAACAGCAGCTTTGTTCTTCAATTGAAACAAACGAAAAATTATCACCGAAAAGCAGGCAAGTGAGTACTTGTCATGGCAACGCACCCAATGCGAGGCAAACCCAGGCAAGGCTTAAAACCAAAAACCAAAATTCAGTAGTCATTGTCATCCACTTTGGTGGAAAAATATTTTCATTGTGTTTCAGCAGATTTTCGGAAAAATTCTAGGAAACCCGTAAGCGAGGGCGGTTGATGGTTGGTGACAAATATGCACGTGTGACTGTGATTTTTTTTTTGTTTTTTTGTTTTGGGTAGGCAGGCAATACGATTACCTAGTATATACCTGGTTTTGTACATGCCACAATGTTGATGATGATTATTTTGTGCTCTTGTTATTCTTGTTATGTGTTTATGTTTCGTCCTTCATCAAACAATGCTAATCGACTTTTAAGTTTTCGGACATGGATGGTGGATGGAGGAGAAGGGGTAAATTGCAAACAAAAAGGGTCAAAACATCACACATATAAATTAAAGTTTAGAAGACAATGAAAATTTATGTGTGATTTTCACTTTTCTTAGTTCTTATGATAATTTCCATTACGATTATCATAGATACTTTCTTTCATTCATTTATTCCTTGTTAAAGGATACAACCCTTTTAATGCTGTTGCTGTGGTTGTGTTTGTGAATTGTCATTTGTGACATTTGACATTGTCTTATTGTATTGTGTTTTCATAGTATCGCCGCCCTCACTCTTAAGAGAAATTGTTGTTGTTTTTTTTTTTGTTTGTGTGAATGTGTCAACAACTCATGTTGCATCTTTTGTGATGGCGATGCGTTGTGATGTGATGTGATGTCAAAGCATAATTGCTAAAAAACTTAAGCTGCGTAAAATCCGAAGATTCAATTTTACGCGTTCCTGCTTCAAGAATTCATCTTCTCACCATCCACATAGTACATAGTACATTGACTGCAACAAACCAACTGCCTCTGAAGCCTTTTTGTCCTCTTGGACAAGTGCAAAATGACACAGAAGTGTCATGTCATGTTTGACACTTGTTCTCTGTTTTTTAATTCATATCTCGATTTGGCCATTTCTGTTCAGTTCTGTGTTAATCAGATCAGCTTAAAATTTATGGAAAATATGAAAATAATCATTTTTCTGGACATTAATCGGATGAGATTTATTTGTTCTATTGGTTGATTTTTAATTTAATGACTTTGATCGAAAAGTATTGTGTTGTTTTGATGATGATGATGAAACAGAAACAGAATCTAAATCAAATCATTGAATCATTTTTCATGACTTAAATGGAACCTAAAACATCCATTCATCCATCCATCCATCCGTTCGCTTATCAAAATTTCCATTTAGAAACAAGACCAACTGAGCTCAAGAATCACATGCCAGCATCATCATCTACTTCAGTTTTAATAAGAGTGATTTTCGAATTCGAAGTCGCTTTAGATGCGCATGCTCAATGAACATTTTTGTGAGACTTGTGGATACTGACTGATAAAGGCGGAGTCATATTGGCAAGCGCCAATTGTGAAACCAAAATGGAGTCTAGTCTCACTGGTGAGCATTTGCCACAGCTTAGCTATGTAGTATATAGTACTCTGCGTGGGTTCGCTGCGACTTGCAAAGAGCTCGCGGCATATACAGGAAATTGATTGGGAGACCAGCTACAATGTGCTGTGTGTGCCATCATCTTACTTGGCCCAGTCCTCTGAGGCACATATGTGCTTTTCGATTGTTGGCTAAGATGTCGGTTAGAGATGATTCTGTGTGTGAGTGTGAGTGTGACATGGGCATGAGGTTCATATTTGGGATGTTTGAAAATGGCGAAACTTTTGGTAGCCGTGCTACTTGTTCTTGGTTCTTCTTGTTTGTCTGTCTGTCTGTTGGTCCTTTCGGTCTCTACTTATATGAGGTTGTCTGAGTTGGTTGTGCGATAGCATCGAAGAGACGCTATCGCTTGCAGGCAACATACGTGAGTATTCGCAACAACATGTGTGATGTGTGGCAATCCGTATGGACGACATGGCGCGCTTTACATAGCATAGTCGACACTCCACTCCACTCCACTCCACTCAATCCCTCCCAAGTCGAAGATGTCTCTTTTTAGGATGCCCATATGTAAAGCGGCAACAGCACATACGATGCGTTGTAAATGAACAGACTGAATTTGTACATACTCGTATAATGTTATTGCTTTTAATGTTGTTGTAGCCAGTAAGATTGAATGGAGATGGATTTTAAGCTCCATTATTCCTTCTTGAATTCTTTACATGCTTAGGAAGATTCTTTTAGTAGGAGGTTTTCGTCTTTTGTTTTGTTTTGTTTCTTGTTTCTTGTTCATGTTTTATTGTCGCTTGTAGGCAAACGTTTTTTGTTAGATGATGGCTGATGGAAAATGTTTAAGACTCTGTTGCTTATTAGTTGGTCGTCGGAAGTTGTTTGAAAGGGTGTGTGCTCAATCAATCTTGAAGTATCCTTTTGCATTCTTACTACTATAGTACTTATTATATTCGTTTTGATTTTTGGTTTGTTTAACTTCTCTGTTTCTATCTCTAGTTGAATTTTATGATGTCCAACTTGGTACATTCGATACATTTTGGTTGCTTTCATTCCTAACATGATTTATGTCATGTGTACATTGATTGATGATGATGTTGTTATTGTTGATAGTCTGTTGGTCTGCTGGTTTGTCCGACTCTTTTATACTACTTTGTTATACAAAGTGAACACATGATTTTTTGATTTTGTTTTTTCTATTTATGTTGTAATACAAATTTCACTTTATACTACGAGTATATTTGCTTTTGGCATTATGTATTTGTTCTTATTTATGCGCCATGATTATCATATCATGTTTACTTAATAGTTTAGTTTTAGTTACTTGATGGATGGGTAAATGAAAAGAAGATTCTATGGTACTTCCGATATCACTTCCTTAGTTGTAATTGTAGTAACTCTTTGTTCCAACGAACACGTTTTGGTAATTATTCAAACTGATTACAAGAAATAATAAAACTTTACGCAAAACAATTTCCCCATTTGATAAAAATGTCGCATTCGTGAAATTTAAACGCCTTCTACGTGCCGCACGCGAGAAATTCAATTAAAGCATTTCAAGATTCTACGAAATTATACAAATTTCCTTTCAAACGAACTCATTCCAGTCAACGGAGAAGAGTAACAACCACAAAAGATAGTCGCAATATACTTGACACAGTCAAGCATAAATGATTCCAACAATATTTCGCGTAAAAGATTTAAATCGAGTGAGAATTCATGCGTGGAAAAAGCTAAATATGAAAAAATAAAGTAAAAGATACAAAGATAAACAGACAGACAGACAGACAGAGAGACAGATGAAACGGACGGACAGCATCAGGAAGTGGTTACGCTCGAAGGGGTTGCAAACAGATTCAAAATTTCCACTCACATATGACAATAGTCGAGTGAGGCTCTCCTGTGTCCCGGGTCCCTTGGTTTGTCCTGGAGCTATGTGCATCCTTCCGTCTGTTTTTCGCCAACAAAAAGGAAACTGTTTGTCGCGCATTTGCAGAAGACAGCGAGAAGAGACAACACAACGAAATAAAAATATAAGAAAAATATATTAAAAACAAGTATTCATATTTGTAAAAAGATGAAGGAGTGGAAATAAGAGGATACACAACTAACTTGGTAGAAAGCAGCAACGGAAGTGGCTCCTGCTACTACTACTTTTGTTATTGTTTTCTTTTATTTTTATTTTTTTTTCTTTCTTTCGGTTGTGTTGCTTTTGCCTTGTCGTCCTTATGCCAAGGGTCGTCAAGCAAAGACATTTGCATAATCAAATAATAAAAATTTGCATAATATTATTTTTTACGATTCTTTCTTTTACTTCTTCCCATAGAAACACTCAGATAGTTAAGACTATCGAAGTAAGTTTCAGTTTCCTTCGATATTTCTTCGACCCAAACTTTATCTTATCTTAATAGATCCTGCCTGGCAAATGCCTCAAACTGGCATTGATTGTGTTATTTTTCACCATCGCCATCGCCATCGGCATTGCCATTGCCAATAGTGTCAATATTTATTGGCGAACCTGTTTGTTATCGTGTCGTCGTCATCATCGGAAGTGCGAAGAAATTTGCAAAATTTTCACATAAAAAGTTTTCTTTGCTCTATCAAAAGAAAACTAACTACAATTTTAAAAGAAACGCGTAAATTTTATTAATATTATTATTATTATTATTACGCAGTCAGTATTATTATTAATATTCATACTATTGTTATTGTGTTGTTCAAACAAAACATTCAGGGGACACATGAAGACCTCATTCTGAGTCCTTAGTAGGTTTAATTAAAAAAAATAAAATCCATTTAATTAAAATTTGTTTTTATGGCTCGTAAACTTCAAACAATAGTCAGCAAAAATACAAAAACAGAAACCATACGACAATAACCAACGTATGTTATATAAAATCCATAACTCGTACATATTCCGTTTCATACTTGTACGAGTATATTGTATATAGTGGAGACACATACGTGTACGCACGTAAATGCCTACGTAATAATAAACACAATAAACAACGTAAGCGTTGGTGTTACGAAATGTTGTCGTTAAGTCAAATTTACGCGATTTAAATAACCAGAAAAGCAAAGCAAATATTAAAGGAATACAGAGCAGAGGTTCTTAAGTTGTGGACCACGGACTCCTAGTGTGGTGATGGATGGACAAAAAGAATAATATAACTTAGAGAAAATCATTTAGTAGTATGGGTCAAGGGATATCAGTTTTCCAGGTTGAAATTCATGCAATTGAACTATGCCTCAGAGAGGAATTCGAATGTTTTCCACTGTAAATAATCACATATTTATTCACTCTGACAGTAAGACAGCATTACAGGCAGTAAACACCTTCGAGTTCAAATCGAAGTTAATCTGGGATTGTTTCTACTTAAAAGATTTGCATCAGATAATTAAGTAAATCTTATATGGGCCCACTATGGGTACCTTGGGAACGAAGAGACAAATGAACTCGCCAGGGAAGAAGCTACAAACGTCCTCATTTGACAAGAGCCTTTCTGTGGGTTGCCTTGGAGTTCCACCAAAACTAAATTTAAACAATGGCTTCATGAGAAATCTCACCTTTATTGGTTAGACACGAAACACAATAGGACAGCAAAAACCTTCATGCCATCTAGATCTCGTAAAAGAATTCAAGAAATTCAGGGTCTAACACGGAAAGGTTTCTCAGAGTCATGAAGCATCTATATAATATGCGGATTAGTCGCAATAACCAATGCAACCTATGTAATGAAGAGGAGGAGACAGCAGATCATTTACTTTACCACTGTGAGTGCCTAACTTGGACCAGACTTCGCTATCTGGGTAGAAATTAATTGGAATCAAATGAAGTTGGAGTGTTGTCTCCTTGAAGAAAGTCTTGGAATTCGTGATGAATATAGAATCTCGAAGAAACTGTTATTTTATTGGGATTGTCACAATGGGTCCATTCTTAGACGCAGTGACTGAGATCAATTACAAAGTGGAGTAACGACAGAAAGAGAATAACGAACAATTGAACTGAACTAGGTAGGAATGAGAAAAGAAAGTTCCTTAAGAGAAGATACACTGACTGCATAAGTTTCAGAACCGCTGTAAATAGAGGCTATGGTCACTGTAAATGTCCAGTCTATCTGATCAACAAACACTGGCAACTGATACAGAACGAGGAGGAGGCAGGCGACAGTGACAGGGACAGCGACAGGGACAATGAATGAATGCATTATGAAATTATGAGAATCATTAAAATGAAGAATGACCACTTAACTAAATTACAAGGCAAATTTTGCCAACGACGATTAACATATGAAGGCAGAAAAAAAAAATGTATCTGAGTATGAATTGTAAGGGTAAAGCACACACATACATACACACACACACACACATACACACACACTCATGTAAAAGTGTCAAGTGAATATATTCACATTCGCTAGCTATGATGATAAATGATGATGGTTGGTCGCATGCATTCGCAGTCATAGTCGCTGTTAAAATAAAAATGGCGGTGACAGCATAAAAACCAAACAGTAAAGAGTAAAAAGACAAGTCAAAAGGGAAGTGTATCTTTTACAACAGACACACACATATGCTAGACACACGTGGAGTTCACTTTTTTTGATCGCCAAACTGTGAATATGTAAAGAAAATCAAAAACCAAAGCAAAGCAAAGCAAAGCAAAGAAATGAAGAAAATACTAAATATGCCATTTGACATGCTAAATATTTCATGCAAGTTGCGTTATTGTAAAAGACTTGAAATGAACAGAACGGGGAAAAAAAACACACACAACATGAATATAAGATATCTGACAAATCGGAAAAAAACAAAAAAAGAAATGAGTATTGGGGGTTTGAGCGGATCATAATTCAATTTCCGTTTTGCGCGAACAATAAACAAACGCAATCGAACGAGAAGATGATGATGATGATGTAGATGTAGATGAAGAAGCAATAAATACATAAATATAAACTGTGACTTCAGCAAAACATGTTCGAACGATGACTGTTGCCACCTTTCTTTGTATCTTTGCCAAATGAAATCAAGTTCTACTACAATGAGTGAGTTAGCGAGTCTGTAAGCGAATGAGTGAGTGAGTCTAAAGTCTGAAATTTATTGCTGAAACAAACAAGTTGTGAAATATCACAAATGCATCTGACATCGTAATTTTGTTGCTTTCTTTCTATCTATCGTTGGCTGCTTTTCAAATCGAATTTCATTTTCACTTCAATGAATTCAATGACAAGTTGAACTTTTCTTTAAACCTTTTCCCCAAGCACACGAGGACAATAGAATTGCTTAAGTTATGGATTATTTTCTTTTTGATATGTGGTCAATTCTACTTATATTTTATGAAAGGAAAACTCAATTAATAAAAGTCAAAAATCTCGAAAATTGAATGAATTTTTGGAGAGGAGGAAATAAAATGAACTACCTGCTAATGCTAAGTTAATTGAGCAAACATTTTTAAACATATTAATTTCACACACTCGGTGTGAGTGCACAATCATCGTGTGGAAAATAGCATTCTGCATTCACGGAAAATACTCGAGAAGTTGGAGAAAAACTATTAATTATGCGCGGTAAAGTTATGACAGCAGAAAACAGCCGCAAAAGTCAACATTACGGCACACGGCAAAGCACACGAGAAAAGTTTCAGCAACGAGGAAAAAAAAACTGTTGCCACAAAATAAACTAAACTCGTGTTCAACACAAAAAAAAAAGGATTGGCAAAAAAAAAAAGAAAACTTTAAATCCAGAACTCATAAATAACTGGCTACATGCCATGCCGTTCCTGTTCTTCTGAAATATTCCTTTGCTGCTATTGCTGTTGTGCTTGCCATAATCTACTTTGTCTCTCATTCATTTGATGCTGCAGTCGTAGAGGCAAACAGCTTCCAAGCTTCTAATGTCAATGGATATTCAGTTGTCCGTAGTTTTTTACCTTCTACCTTTGAAGCTGCTCATGGCCAAAAGTGTCATGGCACATACGAAACTTCCGTTTTCCTTCGTATGTCTCGCCTTTCCCTGCCTTTCTCTCTGGATATGAGTATCTTTGTCGTTGTCCTTTCTGTATTTCTGTCGTTATTTGAAACAATGCAATTCGTTGACAATGATCAACGTACGAAAAGAAAGTTTTCGGCAACTCAGCCTCATTGTCAAGCTTCAAGTAGAGTACTTTGTTTCCTGCTCCTGTCTCCAGTCTCATAGTGTAATCCTGTTTCATAGTACATAATTCTGTTTTATAGTAATCCTGTACTCTTGCTCATCTTTCCACTCTCGCAGGCGGTGAAACAAAGCGCATCCGTTTGGCGAAAATTAAAATGACAAAGTTCAAAGTTTAAGCAGCTTCAGTGTCTGTCAGTTTTTATAAAATACGGCAAACCACATTTGAGTTGATACGTCGGCTTGAACTTTGATTATGATTTAACTAGACTCGTGTCCCTTATTTTTACTAGCCCCAAAACATCATCGTTATGTTTAACATGCAATTTACGCGGGTTAAAGTGCCTAAGCTAATGACATGAATAAATTTAACATGAAGTGTAAATAAAAACAGAAGAAAAAAAAAAAAAAATAAAAAATAATAATATAAAAATTTCATTGCCCAAAGGAGTCGACGCGCGACAAATGCAAGGCGTATAAGTGCACGGTGAGATTGGGAAATTGAATTGCCTCCAGTTAAAAACAGTTTACTGAATAATAACAAAACAACAACAACAGCAACAGAAACAATGGCCAACCTGAATTGATGTAGTCATAAAACGAACTTAATCCACTAACACAACGCAACCACAACAGAAGGATAACTTTCGAACTTCAACCGGATTCAAAGTTAAACAACAAACAACAACAACATCATCATTTGGAAAAACCCCTTTATCTTTGGTTTGCGGGCAATAATGGCAAAATGGTACAAGAACAACAACAACAACAGCAGCATCCATTCCTGATGACTTGCAGGACTCATTCTAGTTAAAAACAACACCAACAACAACAGCAACAACAACAAAAATGGAGTCAACATGAAAAATATTTGCATACTTTGGTGCGCAAACGGGGAATAAAAATCACTCATACGCCTTCCACTTCTTTTTATTGTTGTATATCGTTACAATATTACTCCATTGGCTTCTTCTTCTTCTTCTTGGGGTTGACAAACAAACAAAGGCAAAGTGAGTTAAAGAGACGATTGGAGACGAAAAACAGAGATGGAATTTGGTTGGTGGTATCCCATTACCAGTCAGTCATTGTTAATTTTTGTTACATGGGCGTAACATGCCGTCGGCTTCTGTTCCACGTAGTCTTTGTTATGATTGTTTATGGTATTTGTTGTTATTGCTGTTGTTGTTGTTGTTGTGCTATTATAACGGTATTTGCATTGTATTAAAACACGTTTGAACACGTTGCTACTCAACATCTCATCATCATCATCATGATCATCATCCCACCATCATCATAGTCATCGCTATTCATAGAAAGGCAGATGCCTTACTGTTTTTCAATGGATAAAGTTTGTGGGAAATTCTTTTGGATTAACAATGTTGCCAATGTTGTTTGTTACTGTTTGTTGTTTTTGTTGTTGTTTTTGATGTTGATGTTGTTTTTGTTGTAAATTTAATGAAGCCACTGTGCGACACGATACAAGGATAAGGAACCCGCTTGCAATTTATTTACGGTCAAATTGTGAGGTTAGATTGAATGACGAAGTGGCGTTAAGTAAAAAATTTACAAAAACGAAGGAATAAAGGAAGGAAGGAAGGAAGAAATGGAAAATGTGATAAATATGAAATGTGATTATGGCTGCTCTTATTATTGTACTACTTCCACTTTTTGTTGTGTTGTGTGCTTGTTCTGAATGGAAATAGACTGGTGCGCGTAGGTTTTTTGATGAGGCTTATTAAGACAGAGGCTGAGTGAGATTGACTAACTGAGTGACTCTTGCTTGTGGTTGCTTGGGGCTATAATCATTTAAGGAAATGTGTTTCTGACGATGTGTTTGCTTTATGCCTGTTATTGTTGTTGCTGCTGTTGTTGTTGTTGTTATTATTATGTATTTACAAAAAGGATATGCGAAGGATGTGGTAATTGTTTTTGTAAAGAAGTTGAGATTGACTATAAATTGTACACAAAAAGAACTTAAACTTTGAACATGACAACAATTTCCCCCTCCTGTTCAACTTAAGGACTTCATTTAAAGCCTCATAAAAATATGTATTAATCCCATCATGGGAACAAGCGAAATATAAGTTAACGACTTAACGTCATTGGTCTCATTCCGAAGAATGAAGATGAAATTGAATTGATACATCAAGGGTCCTGAGAGAATCATTCAGTAAGCATTGAGTCTAACAAGATTTGGCAACGCTAAATCAACGCAATTCGTTGTGGCTCATTTGAGTAAGCTGAGATGAGTGAGCAATCATTGAGTCTGACTACAATGGTTCCTGTCAGGACACACCCCATTGCATTGCAACACACACTGATCCTTGTGCCAAGGAATTCGTCGCGCTTTGTAAGCATTCGCTATGCTAAATTTTGGCATTCGCTTGCCGCCGTCACAGCCAACATCGACTCATGGGAACAAAGCCAACAGGGGTGGCTTGTTGGTGGCTTACAAGCCTTGTTAGTTCTTATAAAATACTAAAAATTCGAAAACAATTTCGCCAACACACTTGTTAAGTGGAACGCTCGACAAAGTGTTGAGAACGTTGCTTTCGATTTAGCTACGGTGCTGCGTCCTTTGCCATGGGATAGTTTTTATTGGTGGCTTCTTCTTTGCATTTATGCGAAAATGGGAACAATCAGTATGATGATTTTGAGTCTAACATATTCGTTCTCATTAACGCCGCCACGTCCACACGAAAAGTTTCCCAGTCACCGCACATTTATGTGCAAAGTTTTTGTTATGCGAAACTAATTTCCGCATACGTTCAAAATGTTGAGATACATGATTTCAACTTGAATGCGCTAACAAGTCGAACATATTTTCACATGCATTACAAGTTTGATAAGATTCTGCTGCACTTCTTGTTCCAGTTTTTACCATTAGTACTGCAGCAGCATCATTAGCAGAAGGTGCCAAGCAGAGAACAGATTTTGTAGTAATTATCCATGGCAGATGACTTTGATTTTTAGTTTTTACCAAAAAACCCATTCTATTCAATTTTATATGTGGTTAGTTGCTACCATGAAACCCTTTCTATTTAATTTTATACATTCATAGTTGGTGTAATTATTGTAGAAAGGAACTTACTTTCAAATCAGAAAGATATGAGAAGTCACAAGCGATTTTTTAAATGAAAGATTTTTGTATAGTTGAATTCTGAAAAGGAAGGTTATAACGAAAATGTATATAATGTTTGTCCAATCCATTTGAAATAATTAGTTCCTTATGTACTTCAATTGAAAGTGAATGATCAGAAACTAAGAAGAAGTCATAACAGATTTCATAGAGATAGATTTCCCTTGAGTTGAAAAATGAAATTAACATTCCAAGTTAAGGGAAGGATATAATGAAAATGGCATGTCTTCGAATCCTTTATATTATAAATAGCTGATAGCAACTTTTTGCTTAGAAAAGATCTTTCATTGGATCAGAAAGAATGGAAAAGTCTTGAATGAATTGATAGATTTCCCTAGAATTAGTTTCCCAAGATAATTGAATTGAAAAAACTGATAATTTTTAATAACAATTAAATATTTATTTATTTATTTATTAATAAAATTGCATTTAAATGCAATTAAAACTTATATGATAAATATTTTATAGTACATTTACATTTGCTTATGACTAGAAAAAAATCCTTCTAAGCCATTAGAGAGAACATTACATTATATTTTATAATAAATTGCACTAAACCATTTAATTAATTGATGGAACTTAACTAAATATTTAAATATACTTAGTACATACTACATACTCATATAATGAATTAAAATCTGAATAATAAATAATATCACATATGGAAAAATCGGATGCTGCTTTCGAGAATTTCGAAGAAGACGAACATAATCAGCGCGCTTTAGATGCCTTAAGGCATTTTTAACTCAGCAAATTTAAAAGTATCCGAAAAAATGCTTCGATCATTTGCTCATGTTGGAGATGCGATGATGATTGTGGCGACCATGATGACCACCAATGTTGCCACCGCTCACCACATTAATGATTTCATTGTCATCTCCCAAATTAGATGAAGTTGTGCATAAGGACAAAGAGGACGAGGTGGATGATGATGATGATGATGGAGATGAAGTTGGTGGGTGATCGCTTTCTTTATCTTGATGTGCAGTCATGTGACGTGTTAGATGGTGACGTTCACGAAACGTTTCTTGACATACAGGACAACGGAGCTTCTCTTCGCGCTTGCGGCGATTTGGATCGAAGGCGACTTCACTCTTGTGATGGGAACGCATGTGGTAGACAAGATCGCTGGTCATGCGGAAACTGATGTTACATTTGGCACATACATTCTGTGCTGTCAGTGAGAAGGTCGATGCCAGTGTTGGTGGTATGAGCGTTGAGAGTATGGCAGCAGCGGCAGGATTCTGCACAATTCGTGGCAGCTCGGGTTGTGCGGCAAACGAAGGACCACCAGCACCACCCGGTGGAAAAGGAAAGCCAGGATATGCATGCAAAAATTCTGACGGTGGTGGCGGAGGAGGCCCATTTGGTGGTCCCTGGCCGGATCCATTGGGGTTTACCATATTGTTGGGTGCTCTATAGAGCAAATGTTGCTTAAGGCGATGTGCCTGTAGTGCTTGCATTTGATTTACGGACTGAAAGGCTCCGTTAAATTGATATTCTGGCCGAAAATTGTGATAGATAATGGGATTTTGAACAAGCCCTGGTCCACTAGAAATGCCATTTGGAAGACTGCCATTGCCGCCGCTATTGGTGCGTGGTGGTGGCGTACTCACTGGTGGACTCATTGAGTGGCAACTGAGTTGATCGGGGCTGAGTGGTGGTGCTGCTGAGTCTACAGGCGACTCTAGACGAGATGAAGATGTCGAAGATGATGAACCAGATGCTGAGGACGAAGTCACCTTAGTAAAAGCGCTCTTTAATGGGGATTCGCCGACATCAATGATGGGTATCACCACCGTGGGATCGTCATAGATGCGAGGCGAGCGTAAAGCCAATTGTGTGTAGCGTCGTGTCTCCAACAAATTGAAATGCTCGGGAGGCGTCTGTGATTGCGGTGGCAATGGCATGGCTGCAGTTAACTGTGCCCTAGGTGACAGATCAGTTGGGTATTGCACTTGCTGAAGTTGGTGTTGATGGCGTTCCAATGTCTCATTTAGACGTGCCTGTTTTTCAGCTTGCTGCTTCTGCTTGATCCGCTCATCCGGCATCATTAGAAATGCAACATCAAATGAGCGTTTTAGAGTCGTCGTTTTACCACCATTTGTTAAATTCCCGGTTACGGGTGAAATATGGATCTCATTATTATTATTATTGTTATTATTATTATTATTATTACTATTGTTGTTATTATTGTTATTATGTGTCATAACTGGACTAAAACGTTGTTGACCACCGTTCGATGGCGGTGTCGTTGAAATACATAAATCCGGGTGTTGATGCGACGGCGAACCACGAGCCGGACTGGTCGCATGTGACCGATTATCTACGAGCATGTTCATGTCTTGTCACTTGTAGTTGCACTAATAGCAAAATCACTTCTCATACACTTGTTCTACCACTAAACACTTCCAATATTGTTTGTCTTGCTTGTTCAGATCTTTAGATTTTTTCGTACTTTTCCAAGTATTGCGAACCGTCCAATTCGAATTTTAGCTGGCAACTGATGCTCGCTCGCAATCTGTTTTGCTTTAAATACTCTCGGACCATCACCACCAACCACCATCGACACATGGCAGTGGTAGTGTAAAATACTCTAGTTGGATTTTTGTTGTTTTCATATTGTTGCACTCAAAGCCAAGCAGCAGCAGCAACTCTCGGTACTCGCACATCTGTCCTGATTCTGATTGCGCCTGAGTTCTGGTTGGAATCTGCACCCTTATGTTGTTCCTGCTGTTGCGCTCTCTCATACTGTTGCTGTTGCTGGTCCTTCAATTGCTGTTGTTGTTGCTGTCCATCTGTTTTCGAAGTTGCCAACATATTCTGTGGTTTTATTTGGACGGAGTCGGGCGTTCTGCGCTTTGGTTGGTTGGTTGGCTGGCAATATTCGAATGAGAACACTTTCCTATGGTTGCCTTATGTACAAGTGGAATTGTTGATCGGAAACTCACATCACAGTGGGTGAATTACATAAAAATATCACATATATCACAAAGTTTAAAATTTTTAGTAAGAAACTAGTGTACCCGACCATGTTTCGCACGGAATGTTTCCTTTCTTAGCATCAATATATTCTCTCTGTTACACTTTGAGTATCAACAAAAAAAAAAAAAACAAACACAGTTTGAGTATTAGAAAATTAATGTGATATTTTAGTTAATTTATTGTAGTATACTTTTAGGGGTTGGGGTTGTTTGTATATTCCGGATCTCGGCAACGGGGACACATATTGGTACCAAAACTATCCTATGATCAAGCCAGTAACCAACCATAGACATTCACTAAATTTCAATACAATCAGATAAACAATATGGCAGCGCATAACATACGAACAATTTAAAACACTAATTTTAAATATAGAACTAGCTGTGCCCAGCCCCGCTTTGTTGTGGCCCAATCTACAAGTGAAGCTAAGTTTGTTTTTTAATTGCTATTTACTGAATTATCTACATTAAAAGAAAGAAATGATATTAATTTTATTTTGTTGTGACTCAGAATTCAAAAATAGGTGTTTGACAAAGATTACTTCACTGATTTGAAAATATGTCTCTAAGCTTTATATGCAAATTTTGATCCACTAATTTTGAACGCTATATGTTACAGGAAGCTTGCTACAATACACCAGTGGAAACCGCTTTCAAATCGGTAAAAAATTACGGACGCTAGAGGGAAACATATACACTTTTTCCAACTTTGTTACATATATATAGTATTATAGATAGATTAATAGAGAATTGAGTTTTCACTAGTAGGACCTTGAGTAAAGTAGATATTCGGAACTTTATTCCTGAACAAAATAATTTGGAAAAAAAAAATGGTTTCGTTGGAGCTCCAATGCGGTCCCTGGTCTGTTGATAAATTTATGAAATATCATATATGAGGGTGAACCGGATAAGGTAATAAAGACAGGAGTTGTCTCGATCTTTCCTTAAAAGTACAATTGAAATTTTCATTTGTGTTCATTATTCCCTTTGGCTTCCCAAGTTTCCCCATAAAGGATATTTGGTTAAAAATCTTTTGACTACAAAATAGTAATAATAAAAATTAACTATGTCAAAATCCCACTGTGCCATGTCATGAATGGTAACATAAGGTCGACCACCAGCCTTATTTCTTAAGTAGAAAATAAACCACCCCAAAAAAAGAAGAGGAAATCATAGTGAGCAGATTTTCGAAAATAGGCGGAGCTAAAGGATATTATAGTTCCACTCTCTTGTCTCTCTCTCTCTCTCTCTCTCTCTCTCTCTCTCTCTCTCAGTCACCATACGTTTGTTTTTGGGTCTTCCTTTCATTTTACTTAGTATTTCCCTTCACAGCGTATATTTATTTATAGGTCTACATATACTTACGTATACGTGTATGTATGTGTTTACGTACAATATTTTGTAGCGAGTTCCTGTTTGTGTTAGTGATAGTGATGTCCTTGCTGCAAGTGTTTCCGAACAGGTTGTTTTTGTCGATTTTTTGCATGCGATTGTGTGAATATGTCCACGCTGAAATGCTATTGTTGTCTGTTCCCCATCACCCATTACCCATCCATCTCCATATACCCTTTGTACAGGGCGTCCCTTTTTTCAATTTGTATTTTGGGAAAGTTGTCTTTTGGCTTGGCTTGGCTTGAATTGACTTGGGTGGGAGTAGAGTGGAGTTGGCTGAAGCGGATGCAACTGAATGACCAAAAATTTATGCAATGCTTCCGTTAGTGAGAGTTTGCCTTGGTAGTATGGTCAAACAAACTGGACGAGGACCCTATTCTTTTAGGGATGTCTTTCTTTTTCACTTCATATATACAAATGTATAATGGATAGATATTCGTGAGTGTGTGTGTATGTACTGTCATGGGCAGGATATGCTATCTGCTGCCATGTTATGCGAAATATGTGCGAATTTTATTATGTGAACGTTATGTTTATGTGTCCAACGCGCGTCCGACCATTTGTTCTACTCTGAACTCTGAGATACACTTGCATGCAACTTGTATTTTATACAAATGCATATCTGAATATCTGATGTACTTTGTATTTGTGTGTATGCATTTTAATTATTTAACTCGAAAATGCATTTCATTCATGACAATATTATTGTATTACTTGTATGTACGAGTATTGTATTGTACATGTTTTTTATTCAATTTGGTTTTTGTGTTTTAAATTTTTTGTTGCATATTTTCAGGTGATAATTTTTCACTTCGCCATATGAATTGTATTTTTAATTAAAAAATATGTACATATGTATAAACACATTTTACATACTATACATTTATTTATATATAAATGATTATGTTGATTTATACTGTACTTGTATCTACTATGTATTGTATACAATGTGTAATATCTGTCGCCATGTTTTCTGTCTGCTAATTATTATAATATTTAACACATGATTGGCCTCGACATTTGTGCTGCATTAAAAATATTGTTTAGTTTATTGTAATTAATTGCTATGTTGCATATTGTTAATAAAATGTGCAAAACCCACAAAAAATACCAAAAACATAATTTCCTTTTTATTTCAATCTTTTAATATTCATTTTAATAAAAATCCTTAATATTATTTATTACACACATGTGGCGGTGACACGTGTGTGTCACATTTATGAGAAAGAATTGAAAAGTCAATAAACTTCACATACTCTTAGTATTATAATATTAATATTAACAGCAAATCAAGTAAAAAATTGTCAATGAAAACAGAATGAAACACCCAAAATGTTCTTATCTTTTATCACACATCATCGATCAGATGAGAGTAGAGTAGAGTAGAGTAGAGCACAGCAAAGCACTCAAAATAGGATCATTTAGGCTTTGCCTCAACCCAATTGAGTAGTAGAGATGTGTGATGATGATGATGATGATGTGTGTATGAGGGGTTGTTTGCTTATCGAGGCATCATCATCGATGATACATCAAACTAAAATACGTTGACAAAATGTTTGCCTGTTAAATAGATAGATAGACATATAGATAGAGTGAATGAATGACTGACTCACTCACTCACTCACTGAGTGACTGATAGACATGAAATGACATGGCAAAACGCAGCGACAACAGTTTTGTCTTCTTGTCTTGTTTTTGAGGCAAAAGGCGTGAAATTGCTTTTGCTTTGGCGGTGATTAAGTCAAACCAAAGATAGTTGTCACTAAGGGAAGGGACTAGAAAGCGAAGGGGTCAGGAAGAGGGTGTCTTTTTGATTGTTGTTGATTCTTGTTGGCGGTAAAACAATTTCCACAAAATGCTAATCAAGATTGCTATTTGTCGTTATTGTTAGTTGTGCTGTGCTTTTGTTTTTGTTATTGCGGAAACGGAAATAAAAATTAAGATTGTAAGATCTTTATAGCAAACTCCTTGAGCATTTGACTCCTGTAGACTGACTGCAAGTATTGTATGTACTATAGTTGTATCCTTGTTTATTACCTTATTCCATCTTACACTTGCCTTATGCCTTTCGCTGTTTGACGATGTCTTCACAAACTGCGCCATTTTCTCACTCTTCTTCGCTTCATACTAAACGTAATTACAATATCTTTCGCGCCTTTTTTATTTCATCTTCGTTGGCATAAACTTATGCAAATGTAGTTGGTTCTTATGCATTATTATTATTATTATTATTGTTGTTGTTGCTGTTGTTGTTTTTGTTACTATTCTTGACATTATTGTTGTTAACTTTTTTACTTTGCTAATTGTATTTCGCGATTGCTGATAAAATGAAAGCTATTCCTTGTCATCCATAGACAGACGACAACAGTAGACACCTTTTCTTAGAAGGATGCTCGCTTGTGTTGCTTCATCATGTTGGTAGTTTGTCCTGCTGTTTGATAATAATCTATTTCAAAGATACTCATTGCATTGAATAAGTTAGAGAGTGAGTGAGTGAGTGAGTGAATGAGTGAATGAGTGGAGATTAAGACAAGGCAAACATCTTAGATGGAAAGTAGTCAAGTACAGTAGAAATCATTTATACTGACTTAAGTAATTTTACGGTTTTATCCCTTAGAAAAGTTACATCCAACTTATAGTGACATCGATTGCTTATTGAAATTATGATCTTAACTATTAGATTTTTATTATTTCAAGGTCTCTTTTCAAATTGTCATTATGTGCGGTTTCGACTTTATGTAATTTGTTTTAAAAAATCGAAAAACAAATTTGTTCAGCGTATGTCCCTTGGTATTCAAAACCAAGACAGCAGGATAATAGGTCACCTGAGTATACTCAACGAACTTACGATTCCTTGTACATTGTGCACAGACCAATCAAGTGTTTTTCGCGCATTAAACTTGAATTCGAATTGGATTTCATCAGCAGAATGCATTTTTTTTTTTTTTTTTTTTTTGATCGCATAATTGTAAGAACGTCTATGTCTATAAAGGAGGGTTGTTTGATGCCTACAACTCATATTACTTGTTTCCTTGCTTGCTTGCTTGCTTGTTACTCTTGTTGCTGTTTGTTTAAATACCGTGAATAACATGTGGTTTTTTCGAAACATATGGCAAGGACTTTGCGCCACTATGAACTCTCTAACTGAATCACTGACTGACTGACTGAGTGAGTAAATGAAGAAGAACAAAGGGAACGAAACGGGCTTTGCACATCAAATCCTCCAATTAGACTGTCATTCATTTAAACGGATTAAAGTGTGTACATGTCTGTCACTCGTTTGCTCTTCCTCATTTGCACTTAGTACTATTATTGTATTGTACTATTGATATAGAATAGTGTCATTGTGGATTAGACAAAGTGTTTGCGTTTTTAGGATCGCGGTATTTTCAGTTGTTGTAGTTGGTTGGTTGGTTGGTTGGTGTTGTTTGTTGTGGTAGATTTTATTTACATTTGACGCTCTTTACAATAAGTTTGATGGTGGTGGAAATGGTGGTGGTTCTTTCGTCATTGTGGTTATGGCCTACGGACACTTGTTAAGCGGATGAAATGATCTTGCAAAATTTTGTGTTGATTTTAGTTGGTATATTGACAGATTAGGCGAGAATGCAATGAGGCAACGATGCAAGTTCATTCGATTAGGAAATCCTTTAAGCAGAGGACACAAATCACAATGTAAATAAAAACAAATTTTCCGCTGATGAATGCAAAAATCCTGCTTCATCAGCGTGAGTTAGTGCGTGCCTTCGTTCTAATTCGATTTTGTCGTTGTTGCAAATGAAGTTTCACATACGCAAATGATTTACACTTGGGAAAGCTTTGCTTGCACCTTAATTTCGCCCCCACATTGGAGAAGGTGGCACGCCCATTGATATCATGGTCTTATCTTAAATGTTTACGCTTCAGAGATTTTTGCAAACATTCACAACCATAACCACAATAACAACAGTAGAAACAACAGAAATTTAAAACATTTTGAAAAGCGAAACGAATTCGAAATAAATGATTTTCTAAAAACTCTCACTGACAAAAGATTTTCAATTGTTTATTCGAATAAATATCGTAATATTTGCAAATGTATCTGTTTGTTGCAACATATGAATTTAATTGTGCGAATTTAATGTGACACACACACACACATCCTTCTAGAATAGAAATCAGCGATAATCGGTGAGAGTAAAGGAAAAAGTCAACATAATGTCAAGTATACTTCAAGGCAGCGAGGCGAGTAGAAATTCAAACTCAACCCATAAATATTCTTGTAATAATAATAATAATATTCATATGCGTTGTTTTTGTTGTTGTTGTTGTTGTTGCATTTTGTCCCCATCAGAGATGGAAGGATGTGCAGCGTATGTTCACTCATGCTGAAGCAATGAACGACCACGAAGTCGTCATCACCACCACCACCACCACCAATCAGTTCTAATGTGAATCTAGGAATAGTACTTTTTCCACCACCATCATCATCATCAACATCGTCATCAGAAACATCACCATTAGTAACTTCAAGCAGGTTTACTTGTAACGTAAGTACATATTTCTTTGATTGTGTTCTGTAATTCATCAAGCGACCCGCATGCCACATTTAAAATTGCACAATACGTTTCTAGCGTTGCAAATTGTTGTTGTATTCACAGAGCAATATTGCTTTGGTCGTCTATTGTTTCTTCAACTAGTTGTCCGTCCGTCCGTCCGTCCGTCTGTCCGTCTGTCCTTCCATCTGTCTCATTGTATTTCTCTGCTATTGTCACCCTGCTTGCATCACATTTCTTTGATTGGACCTGCTAGGACAGCAGGTTCTTTTAAATGTATTTCACAGTTTGTTATTGTTGAGGATAGTACACCCCGCGCAGTAGTTGTTTGCTATCTGAAATCACATCTAATCAGAATGGAATGTAGTATATAGTTAGAGCACAGTGGGCTTTAGTTCATGATTCCATAGATGGAATTAATAATAGAATCATATTTAACAGACTTTAATTGCAAATTTTGCAAAAAATTGATGATATCAACGGAATATGCTATTGCATAAGGTGATCAATTATTTTAGAGAATATACTCCCTTAATGTGAGTAAAACTCCTTATCTGGATCCCTCCTAAGCAGTTGAGTTCTGAAAATGATTCATGTCAACATAACATAAACCTTCTATCTTACCAAAGCCGTCTTAAACTAATCCACCTCCCGAAATTATCCAGTCGCAGAACGAATCTTGGTGTCACATTCTTGCTCAATCTAATTGTAGGCAGCATCTTTTCCCCATCCTTGCTTGATAGTATTAATTTTAATGTTCCTTCTCGGGTTACAAGGATTTATTCTCCTATACATGTAAGACTACTTATTTGCAGCATGATCCTTTTCGTGTTTTATGTCAATCATACAATCTATACTATGACCTTGAATCTAATTCTATTTCTTCCGATCATTTAAAATCTAATCTCTTAACTCTCCTTAGCACATAGTATTCTTTTAACTATTTAACTTAATTTCGCACACTTTATTTAAATTTATCTTTAGAGTGCTTTATTATTAGTATAAATGGCTAATGACATTATGTCTGTAGCCGTATAGTAGTCAATTAATTTCTTTTGCTTGTTACTAATCTCCAGTAGTTCAGTACCGAAGTGACTTGTGGTCGATACCCAGTCTTGTTCGGTCTTTAATGGACCCCAGCTAGCGCGAGCTCTGACGTGGATAGAAAGTAGTTTAGTTTAAAAAAACCCCTAGATGCATTACAATAGACCTTTCAGATACACTGTGACATTAATTTACCAATATTCTGTGTGATTTTGAGCACTTCAGACCACTGTGCATTAAACATGAAATTGCATTATATGCGTTTAAATTTCTTATTCGATTTCAAGTTGAATTTCAATTGCGAACAAGAAACAAATGATGAAAACTACCCTTTAATAGACTCACTTCACTGTTGGGTGTCCACGAATTCTTGTTCCAATTCTAGATCAAAATGCACAAATACCATCTGTCTGATTTTTATCGAAGTACTCGTACTACTACGTACTACTTATTTTACGATATGCGAGCATTTAAAAGCGGATACATTCCTGCACCCCGCTGCTCCGTTGTTCCTCACCCTTCACATACATTTAAAAAGTGTTTAGTTTATGGTCCATTGATGGCTTTGTTAACTTTTGCGGCTGCTTTATAGTAGTGTTAGAAGGCAAAGGCCTATACTTAGTTAAGGGAGGAAGAAAAGTACTTGCGACTCTATAGAATAGTGGGCTTGAAAACGTTTGAATGCAGCCCTTTAGTGCACCTTACGTTTTTCGACATTTACGATCTGTTAGAGGTGTAGCCCGGTACCAGTTGTTCGTAAATGAAAGGAAGAGTCTGGGCACGGGAGAGAAAGAGAGAGAGAGAGAGAGAGAGAGAACATCATCCTTTAATTATCCAACAAACCACAAAATGCTGTTAGTTTTGAATTATGTTTTTTTTCGGTTGGTGTTGTCAACAAATGCTGGCATATGTGAGTAAAACGAAAGCACTTTGCACTCCTCTCAGACCCTCGAGTCATTGGTTTGACTAACTCTGATTAGAATTGGTCTAATGGTGATAAAAATCTAAGCGAGTGTGTTTTTTACTCTCTCTCTTTCTCTTTCTCTAGAACGATTTCCTCTTTTGACAAGTGAGTTTTCGATCTAATGTGGCATCAACATATGTTGGTTTTACTGTGGGTCCAACTCTAACCCTCTATCTATCTATTTATCTGTATTGGTCTATTCAATCTCAAATTGCTTATTAGTTTGTAAATGCTTTCTTTTTTTTTTTCTTTCTGATTGATATCATAATGAATCCAGTAAAAGGTATCAATTATTGACGATACTTTTGTAGTTCTAAACCTTGGACTCAACATCTGCTTAGAACACGCGACTTTGCGAATGACTTCATTTAAGATTAGCATCGCCTTTCTTCATCGTTTAATTTCCCTTGCGATTGAAGTTAATCCTCACCGCAGAGATACTCGTATTTTCCATTGAACTTTCAAGTATTTATAATATACAATAAAAGTATATTGGCTTTCGTTATGGAATTTAACATAAATTTTCATTTGCACAGCATTTTCATATCATTAGTTTTTCCCACGCAAAATCCATGAAAGAAGAATATTTTTTTGAAGCATCATTATCATATGTAATGATGTTGATTCAGTTTAACAACCATCATCATCACCAGCCACAGTTCGATTTTGCTCAAACACCTTGAACAAATATTTTATTTCCTTTGGTTTTTTTTTTTTATTTTTTTATTCTTGTTCAATATTTTCAGAAATAAAAACCATTCACTTTACCGAAGCTTATATACCTTTCAAATTTAAGTTGAGAAAGGAATGAACAACTTTTCCATACAGATATTTTTAATTTGGGGCTCTTCTATGGTAGCAATATCTCATATTGTTCCGAATGAATTGTCAATTGTCACTTCAAAACATTTTGTTAAATATGTGAAGATGTTTTGAAAGTTATAAAGAAATCACAGTGCAAGAATTCAGTTTCAAAACCGTGGTTGATATGATGTTTGTAAGAGGACTCACTACCTCTTTCTTTAATCGGGTAACTCTGGATCGGGCATATTATTTGTGTACAAAAGCTCTGAAACTGGAAGATGAAGTTGCTGTATGATATTAAGACTAATAGACCATTTTCATTTATGGGGTCTATGACGCATAGTCCTAGGCATTACAAATATCTCGAGAAATTGATAATTCCTCATCATACTATTGTGAAAAGTATAAAATGGATGCCAAAAAAACATTGCTTGGTTGCTTGGTTGGTTGGTTTTCTAAGTCCTATCTTCTTCAGCTTGTTCCTCTGTTTGTTCATTTGAAAATTGAATCTTGAATTAATCATGCGGAATAAATTTACTTTAACACTCGTATATTGGATTTTTTTTTTCTCTAAAACCTTCTCCTCTCTGTGGTTGTGCATTCCCAACATGTTTTTCTTATCAATACTATGAATGTGAATGTTATTTTAAAATCTTCATTTAAATAGTCTTTAGTGTAACAATTTTAACTACATATGTATGTAGTATATATAATATTTTGTGGCAGAATTAAAGTTTCGTCCATTATTCTGTTTAATCTTCTATCCAAAAGCCAACTGTGCAAAACTTCAACATTAATTCAATTAAAATTTGCACTTGTTTTCGCATCAACTTCTTTTGTTCCGATAAAATATTGAAAATCGAAAACGCCACAAGCGAAAAATATGACAAGCTGAGATTTATATAATGCGCTAACTACTTACAATGCCATGGAACCAAGTTGTGGTGGTGATGGTGGTGATGATGGTGGTGGTGAATTGTCATGGTAATTTATGAGATTACTTTCTGTTTCGGTTGCCAATCCTTGAAATACTTTATTTATTTCAACATATTAACGCGGCATTAAACATTTACTTATGGCATTTCGACAGAGAAAAGCTGAGTTCAATAGTTCGGGTATTTGCTTTGTTCTCTAAATAGATTGGATAAGAATGAGAGTATGAACACAATATGTGCATATGTGCTTAACGTTTCCTCGTTGTTTCCAAGTTTCCATATGTAGATGATGATGATGATGGTGGTTACAATTTGCCAAAATGCATTAAATGGATTTTTGTAATTAGGAAATCATTTTTGCGAATTTTTAATACAACATTTTAAATAGTTTTTTTTTTTTTTTAAATGACATCTAAATCCAACTAACCATTAAAAACGAGTGTTGTGAATATAATTTATGAATGCATATGTGTATATTTTTTTTATTATTATTTAAATTGTTTTATTATTTTCATTGAGTTGAAATGTTCTTAATACATTCTTATAATATTTTTAATAAACACAAATGCATTAAATAATATTCATATGCATAATATTAATATATTAATTAATAAATATTAATAAATATCAAATAACACAATTTATTTTGTTTTTTTTTTTCAACTAAATTCTTTTAATCTACTCGTATATATGTGCATATGCATATGTAGGTCATGGGAGACTTTGTGTCTTTGTGTGAATTGTTGTTGTTGTTGTTGATTTTGATGTGAAAAAAAAAATAAATAAATAAAATATTTTTATGTACTTATAGTATAGTACATACTATATGTATGTACTTGCCTAATAGGCTCCATCTGGTGATTCCGTCAAGATGTGCTTATAGCCATTGCTACCCAAATGCATGTTCTCGCGACGGAACTGGAAAGGTATCTAAAATATCAATAAATTACAATATTGTATTTTTGGAAAAGATGTTGGTATGATACTTACTGCTGCTCCAGGAGCTGGACACGGTATAGCCACAGTGGCTACTTCACGTAACTTATTCCTCATGCGTAAACTCTGATAGTAGGAATGCATAACATACCATTTGACTCCATCGAATATCAACATAGTTGAGCATACAATCACTGTTTCGGGACATTATTCATGGGGTTTATGGAAAAGTTTATACATTTTACTTACAGTAATCTTTACGACCGCCAAACAATTCGACAACTTTATCACTTCCAGCACAAAGGACAAGAAGTCCTGTTGCTATTGTAACAATAAACTCCACGACTAGCCAAGGTAAGACGAATCCCGGGCGATTCTTATAGATGCCAGCAAATAGCGATACTGTGATCAACACATAGGTCGCTGAGACTAATGTGGCCACGTAGAGCAATGCCTCTGTGACCGAAGCTAACTCAGATGCAGAACGCAATCGTGTTTGATTATGTAGGAGCGTCATATCGTAGAAACCATTGTACTTCTGATCTTCAATGTCCATTTCCAGTGTTGACTTCATTTGTTCAGCATGGCAGTACAATGAATAAGAACACATGAGAAAGAAGCTGTTCAAATACAGAAAGCAAATAAAAAGGATTCATGATCAGTTCCTTATCAGTGCCTAAATTTATGCTTTGATAAAAGTTTTTTTCTTTTATGCGCTTATAATTCGCAACCATTTAATGCTTGCATGATGTTTTAGAACGCAGAGGGTTTCTGTAGTAAATAAGGAAAAACAAGAAGCGCTCGTCTTGTTTTGAGCTTAGCTCGATATAGACGCATTGCAGTGTTGGTCTGCCCCAACCACGGATTAGCGTGGGATCGGCCATGATATGCCTAGCTAGGTGGACTATAAAACACTCCAGTGGGGTAAGGTGAGCGAGCACCCAGTGCAAAATTTTTTTAAAAGAGACTTTGGTACATCTGTCGTTGGATTGCAAGATGAGCTTAGTTTGTCTTTGCGTGCCGACGATGTGTGCTGTGTCTCGCCTAAATAATAAATTTCAATGTACATATTTTTCTGACCTAGTTAAGAAGTGAGTGGTGGTGGTGGGGTACCGTAAGCACTTCTTACTTCTTTCTGACTTGATATATTATGTATTATTTATGTCTATAATTTTTAGTAGTACTTTACCAATTGATTAATTAATATTATTAAATAGGAAACACTATTAATTAATTTTTTTTTTATTAAATTCTTTTGATCTATGATTACCTTAAGACAGACATCAAATAGATTCAGTAATGAGAATTATTATTATTAAGCTCGAAATGATGCAACAAAAATATAAACTGTTTGCATATTAAAAGTAAAGATAAAAATAATAATATTTTAGAATTAAACTAATTATAATTATATACAAGGGAAAAACCAAAGAATTGGTATCTACAACAGCGAAATCATTGCAAAATCACAATATCGGACAAAACTTAACTGTTTGGTGTACATAATTTTGAAGTGGTTGACGAATTCAAATACTTAGCAGTAAATATAAACAATGTGAATAACATATCAGCAGAAGTAAGCCAAAGGATTTTAGTCGCTAACAAATGTTAAGCAAACACCTAAAGCGTCCCACACTCGATAGATCAGTCAAAATCTTAATCTACCGTACTCTGATTGCACCAGTGCTAACATACGCCAGTGAAACTTGAACATTGAGCAAAACTGAAGAAAGAAAATTAAACATCTTCGAACGAAAGGTACTGCGCAGAATTATCGGAGCTGTTTGCGATGATGATGTATGGAGGAAGCGGTTTAACCACGAACTACGAACTTTGTATGGACACCGCGACATTGTAACAACAATTAAATTGAACAGATTTCGGTGGGCCGGCCATATTATAAGGGCTGATGACAGTTATCCACGTAAACAAATTCTACTGGACAGATGCCGAAAAAGCAGAAGCAGACCTAAACTTAGGTGGTGTGGACCAGGACGCTGAAACTCTGGGACTTCGATGCTGGAGAATTCAAGCGAGGGACAAAATTAACTGGACAGCAAACGAAGACCCGCACCGGGTTGTTGAGCTGATAATGAAACTAATTATAATTTTTAATATTCCTTTTTTTTTACATCATTTAATTTTAATTCCAATCAAACGTTAGTAGAACAATTATAAGGGATAGTTTTGATACATTGACTTGTCATTGTCAATAATAATTACTTAATTCTAATTATTACTTATATGTAGTGGGTCCAAAGGTTGGAGCCTTTTTGACCTTCTCGGGCAGTCATTCCTTGTAAGGGCCGAAGTTAGAGGATTGGTATGCACATTCAGAGCGTCATTGTATCGACTGGTATGACGATTTAATTTGCTCATCATTGTTCTGCATGGCCTGGACTCGATTAATTGTGGACTTTGCTGCAAGTCCCCAGAGCTGAATGGCATAAGTGTATGATGGTATAACTATGGCCTTATACAGCGTAACCTTCACAGACAGATTTATTTTAATATACCATAAACTTTTTAAATAAGTACATAAATGTATACAAAATATTGGATATTATTGAAAGCTAAATGGAAAATACAAAAAAAGATGGCAGTGTCAGTCCCAAAATTCAATGCGATAACTCCAAAATGCACTGTGTGGTTAGAAGTGGCGGATGGACGGTAGGTCAGTTGTTGATAGCGTTGGAAAAAAAAATAAAAATATGTCAAAGAAATATTGAATCGCCATATTTTTTCAGCATCTTTTGAAGATGATAAAAATGTTTGAATGTCAGAGAAATCTTCTTGTTTTCTATTTTCCTTCATATCTATTTAAATTAATACAAAAGTCATTGGTATTACTAATATGAATTATTTATTAATAACTAATCATTTAAATCCATTTGAAGATAATCCTTTAATCCTTTATAATCGCATTAACAAAACACACAATAACATATCGAAAATATTTGTACATATAACGAAAAACAACAACAAACTGTCGTCCTAAATTGTCCAACAATGACAACAACAATGGAACATACAATATGTAGTAATAATATTCATAAATGTATTGCCACAAAAGTATTTCTAAATCTGAATCAGGATATCATTTCAATGAATGATAAAGTGAAATTCAAGGGGTTGTTACGCATATTTCTGCATTTGTTTTTATGATTATTGCCATCATCCCGATTTGGCCACACTTCTCACACTCATACGCACACTCTCCCTTTACAATTTTACCATTCTTACTTTCTCTTCATTTTCTTGTTTACATATCTTCAAAGCGTATTATAGTTTCCTTTTCCTTTTCATTTGTATCGTGTATCCTGTATATCCTTATTTGTGTGGTTACTGTGTATAAATTTAGTAAGTACATATTTTGGTTTTTGTAGGACATTTGGAATTTGTTTTCATCGCAGCCACTTCATAATTAAATCTCAGTTGGCTCAGTTCACCCTCAATGAAGAAGCCAAGTTGAAGAAAGAAAAAAAGAAGGAAAGTCCTTCGTCGTTTGTTTGTTTGTTTATTTGTTGGTTCGTTCAAGTGACGATGACATTTGTCATCAGACTAACAGTTGTTTGTGATTATCATTTTGACAGAATTTTTTCTTTTTGCATATTTTCTTTCTGATGTTTTGTTTTACGCTTTTCGTTTCGCCGTAGTCTGCGTAGTTTGCGTTTGATTTATGCAATTTTAAGCGTTGCTTATTGTTTTTGCTCATAAATGTCAATGCGAAGGACTCTAAGAAGAAAACATATATATAAATACTTGAACACAAGGAACCCTTTGAGTGTCCTTAATTTGTTGATTTATTACAATTTCTATGAAAATTATTTTTAAAGACTTTACTTTCATTAACTTGTCTCGCCAAAGGATACTCTGATCCCACACTTACTTAGATGAGACAACACAACTCACACACTCTACTTCTAACAATCTTTCTTTAAATAAATGATCTACCGTCGTTAGTTGTTGTCATTGTCGCTCCTATTCCTACTCCTGCTGCTGCTGCTGCTGCTGATGATGATTATTATTATATATTATGTATTATCCTTGCTTGCTTGTTTGTCATGCTTTGTGCGTTTTCTTAAGTTTCACACGCTTGAACGCCTCTGAGTTTCCTTGGCGCGTCAGTCAGTCACTTTTACACATCCACTGAAAGCTCCCAGTTCCCAGTACTGCCGAATGCCGAGTGAGTGCTTCATGCTGGAAAATTAAATTGAAAACGTGCTGAAGCGTTAAATGTTTTGTCAACTGTTGCCAATCATGTGTGTGGTATGAGCAAACATGTGAGTTGTGTTTCCCTTTACACATATGAGCAACTTTAGTAACCTCAACATAAGTTGTCCACTGTTTGCTGGACTCAGTCTCATCTGTATGATGAGAAGAAATAGATGGATGGATGCCTGTGTGGTTGTGGTATGGTATGGTATCTTCCTTTATGAATGTTAAGTAGCCGCCCGAAATGATGTAATTAACTCTAAATTACTTGTGTGTCTATTGGAATCTGAGTGTATTTTGTGCCATAGTCCTTTGTCAGAATTAAATGAATTTAATTAAGAAAAGCTTATGTGCAGTGCATAAACTTTCTTCGAACTTAACTTTGTACTATGCCAATCCTTTTAAGTATTTTACTTCAAGAAGTGTAAATTTGTAGTCTGCAGGAAGTTTAAGAATATTCTAGACACGTTCTATGATGATTTGAGAGTTGTAAACTTTGCAAAAATCTGTTTCCACAAATCTTTTCTTATTTTTTATACTCGTGTATCATAGTTTAAGGCACCATGTGTTTGATTTATATTGATTTATTTGTATTATATTAACTCAAATGTAATGAACGTACATTTTTTGGTAATTTTTTTCCAATTTTTCTGAACAACAAACTTAAATAACGAATCCATGGCCATTGATGATGATCAAGTAAAAATTTCGGAAAAGGAAAATAAAAATTATTTTTTTTTTTTTTGTTTTCACATTTTTATTTTATTTTGATATTTTTTAATGCCACACCGTTTTCGTCAATGGTGATGTCATTGCAAAAAGCGCCAATGTGATGTACCTGGGACTGTCACTTGGCAACCTCACATTAAGGGACATCCACATATTACGTCACACGTAATGGGGGGTGTGGTGACATAAACTTATGACACAAGTCAAAATCTAAATATTAAAAAATATTTAAACGAAAAATTATTATCAACTCTATCTTTAGAATTTGTTACTTACGTATATAGAGCCCTAAGAGAAACCCTAAGAGAGACAAACATTTAAAGATAAGAGGAATTAAAATAACACTATATTATCGGTTTCCATAGCAAAACGTAATAGTGGATGACCAAACGAAGGCTCCTCAGGTCAAACTCGAAATGAGCTGTTACTGTACAAGGTCATACTAAAACTGGTATGGACTTACGGTACACAGCTTTGGGACACTGCATTCAACTCAAAATTAGAAATTCTTCAGGGGTTTCAGTCGAAACGACTGTGAAGGATTGTAGGTGCGCAGTTCCTTGTCCGAAACTCGGTTATCCACCGAGATATGCAGATACCAAGGATAAAAGAAGAAATCGTGAAGTATAGCAACCGATACTTCATTATTTTGGTGGATTCCCATGCCAATCACATGGCAATTAACTTTTTGGACAAAAGCAGACAAACGAGACGCAGACAGGGCTAGGAGGACCTCCGATTTCGCAACCTGGATAAGTGATTAAATGGTAATGCTGTAATCATATTTAAATAATTCAGGCATAGAAATATTTATATATTTTAAGTATATAGAATAGATATTTTTAACTAAATGTAGGCAAGAGAGAAAGAAATAAGCCACACCATAAATAGTACAGGTGAAGCTGATATAAGCGTAATAAGCATTGAAATATTCAAAAAAGGTTTTATTATTCCAAATTTTTAAAATACATTTATTTTTTTGCTTTACTTTTCTTCTGATGTCCCAAAATGGTCAACTACGTTGATTTCCTCTGACTAAGATCAGTATACCTTTTTTGTATGCCATTTTCTTTATTTGCAACTGTGTTACACGACATCCAGCGAATTTTATCGTGAAATTTAAGTCACATTAGTGTTTGGATGAGTTAATCACTCATCAGTATATCGGTTTGCTTTATCTTTCACTCATTTTTAAAACATGGTTTATTATTGTTAAAAGTGAAATGTAATGAAACATAAGCTCAATTAAATTTTGAAAAAATATGTACATAAATGTTTCTTGGTGTTTCGTGTATTTTGACTTCATAAAGTAATTCGGGCTTCTTTAATTGTTGACGTTAATCTCAAATATAATCTGAGAGATATTCATTTGTACTAGGCTAGAAAAAGTATAATAATAATAATACATACTTATATATGAATATATATATAATAAACACAGCTTACAACTTTAGCAAATTAATCAATCAACTTCTTTCTTTGATGATGAGCAATAAATAATAAATCAGAACTTGCAACAATTAAAATTATCCTGTTATTTCTACTGTTTTCTGCTTACAAAATGCAAGAAAATACATGAAATGTATAATTTGTATCTCTTTTCTCTTATATACATATGAATATATATATATATATATATATATATCTTTATATACTTATATATTGTAAAAATGAATCGCTAAATTTTTTGGTAAGCGCATATCTCGATAACAGCTGAACCAATTTTATTGCTTTTTTTTTTTAAAGAAACTAAGAATAAATCATAATTGCATACTTATTTTTTTCATTTTTTGAAAGTTAATATGCTATTTTTTAGTATTAAGCATTTTTCTTTGGTTGTTGTTATTGTTGTATTTTTTCCTCTCATTTATTAATAACTGAGTACGCTCATAAAATTGTGTTTGCTCTCAAAATTGTTGTTGTTATTAATGTGGCAAATCCATACACAAACATTTTATTTTGTTTTTCTCTCATTTATGCTTTGCTACTTCTTGAATTGTGTGTTGTTTTCGTTATTGTTGTAGAAACGCAGACAAAAGAGAGCAAATATGTATCTCTCCCAAAGCAAGCACAACGATCGATATGAAAATTTTGATTGAGAGCGGCCGAAGATAAACATTAGAAACTCATTGCTTTTGTTGTTTTGTTTTTTTGGTCGATTGTGTTGGCCGCAAAACGAAGTTTGCCAGGCCGTCTAGTAAAATAATAATATCAAATAAATGTTTTGGAGTTTTATTTAGCCCTTTATATTAAATTTAAATTTCATTTTCCAATAAAAATACTAATTTCAATTAAAATAAGAAACTGTTGGAAACGGTCATGGATATAGATATTTTTGGTCATGTTCTCACCAGTCACCCACACCTCTGAATTATAGTTGCCAATATCTTTTTTTCGGACCGACAACATGTTACCAACCAGAATACCGTTAACGGAATACGTCACTGCACTCTTTTTATTAGAAAAAGAAAGAACGCCAAAGAGGAGAGCGCGTAGCTACAAAATTTGTTTTCGTGGTTTTAGATTTTGTTATTGCTTTTTGTTTGTATCAGGATGTCGCTTCCACTTTCACCATCAGAGAGTACAAGCTCAGACGATGATAACGATGATAATCCAGACGATATATTCGTGCGTATTAAGGATGAAGTTGCGTCTTCGTTGCATATGACGCCAAAGCAAAACATGGCTCAGATTGAAGTAAGTACATATATTTTTTTTTTATACATGGAAAATTTGTGTTGGCATTGGCATTGCTGAATGTTATTGCGATTCTAGAATATCAGTAGCATGCTTTGGATTCCTGAATATGCTGATGACATATTCAAAACACTAAAGGAGGACGAACTAAAGCGGTACACGGTTAAGTTCCAATCACGTCAGATTCTATATCGACCGAAGGTACTCCAAATGTTGCGTGACGTCACAGAGAATCATAAGCTAAACCGTTGCACACTCCATCTTGGTAAGTGAGAATTAGAGTGTGTAGTGTGGTGTGACTCCACACAAGTTTAAGTTGCTAATCTGTTTTTGTATTTTCCACAGCGATTTACTTTTTCGATAGTTTCTCTGATTTGTATAACATTCGTGTTGATAAAATAAATCTGACGGCTCTCATCTGTCTGCGCATTGCAGCACAGCTAGAAGAGTCTGTAGTACCGAAATACATAGACCTAAATCGTCATGTTGGTTTCGCTTACCAGTGCCATGAATTTAGGGCTGTGGAACGTAAAATACTAGTCTCATTGAAATTTGGCGTACTCCGACCAACAACGGCTCACTTTGTGCAGCATTTGTCGGGCAATTTCATAACGCTATATGACTATCACTTCTACAAGTCGTCTGTCTATGGCATTGAGAACGGCAATTATGATACTTATGAGCAAATGCTCAATAAGCAAACAAAATTCCTCTTTGAATTGGCAGATCTGACCTTAAATTGTAAGTAGGTCATATATTCCAATACCATTTCATAGTTGAATTGATATTTTGATTCTGTCTAAAGGTCACAGCTTGTGCAATGTACAACCTTCCATAATTGCTGCCAGTTGCATTGCTTTCATACGTTTACAAACTGGCTTTCAACCACGCTGGACACCATATCTTGAAAGATTGACTACCTATAAAGAGGATGAACTTAAGCCTCACATTGACACCATTCGTAATTTGTACAAAGTGCATATACAACATCAGCAATTGATTAAAGCTGGTCAGCTGCAGGATGCATCAAGCACTCTCAAACTCTTGGGTAGTCCAGATTCCGGCATTGGCGATGTGAATATCATAACAGTAAACAAGGAAGCATGCATTGACTCCAATATGCCTAAAGCCGCCATCTCCATCCATACTTTGTATGATCGAACTGGTGTCAAAAGGAATAATTGCGATGTGATGAAAGATGCCGGCGAGACTGATGTAAGTGACACACATGCCACTAGTACCAGTTCCAACACTGACAATATGGCTGTTCCAACCAAACGCTTTAAAATATTGTAAATGTTATGCCTGGACTATTGGACAATAACATCGTCCTCATCAAAACCATACACCAGACATTTTTTTTTTCGAATTGTAAACAACATTCAATTCCATTCCATTTGGCTATTTCTGAAAGAATATATTTTTTTCTGAACTTGTTCACTTAACATCCAATCGACAAACGACGAACATTAAAGCAAATAATTTAAGGAATTTACACTCGTGTGTATACTTTTTGATTAAAATCTCTTATATTCTTCTTAATTTAGTTTAAGTTATTGATACAGATCAAATTAAAGAAATAAAACTATAAGAATACTTCATTTTACTGCATAAATTTACATATTGATTCGGGTTCAATGAATTTTTCGCCTCCTTCTTGTCCTCCTCAGCAAACGGTTAGTCAATGCCAATGAATTTGGGAAAATTTAAGAGATGCTGGTGACTCGTCATCGATAAGGTAAATATAATTTTTTTGTAAGATTCAATACACACACACACTTATAAAAAAAATATACATTAATCATATAGAGTTATATAATTATAAACTGATTTAACTAACTAAAGTAACAAAAAATGATTACTATAACAATAACAAAAAACTGCCTAGTTTCGTTTCTAAGTCTGGAACGACTGCAGGAATTACAATGTTTCAATCAGTAAAAATAAATGCGAGAACGGAATGTACAAAGGAAAGGTTGAGGATCCATATCAGTTCTTTAGAAATGAGAATGTACAACATTTACAATAACTGTTCCAGATACCAAGACTAAGGATAATCTGTTTTAAGTTTCTAACGCTACATATCACGTCGCTTGAGCACATCGAAAATCACATCAGAAGCACTCTCCTTGCCTAAGCCGGCGGCATCAGAGTCATCATCAGAATCGGTTTGGTCAAGCAAGGGCATACGCAGTTCCGTGGAGTGAGTGTGTTTGTTGTGTGACACATTACCACCGCCACCGCCACCACTCAGAGGACTGAGACCATTTGATGTGATGCTTTCATTCAAATTGAAGTCGTCGCCTTCATCATCAACATCCTCGTTTTCCAATGCATGAAGCTCCTCTAAACGCGTAAGCGTTGCGTACTTGTGCACTAGATGACAGCAAATACCCGCCAAGCAGACAACCAAGCCGAGCACATTGATTAAACTCAACACATCGCCATTGAGCTCAACGGCAAGCGCCAGCTGACATATATCCTTAAATATACCCGCTATGGAGAGCGTGAGACTTGACGTTTTCGACAGAACCATGAATTCGCTCACTTCCATGAGAAAGGCTAGAAAAGCGCCAAGGGTTATCTTGATCAGAGTGTTCGCAATAACATCGTTGGGTATGGTGCCTATTTTAAGCACGATTTCATAGAGATTTTGGCCTGCAACAATATAACACAAAATAAATTTATAGAGATGATGGGTGGATTGATTGCATGTCAACAAAAACAAAAAAAAAAAAAAAAAAAATATGACAAACCTTCAAAGCCGACTAGAAAGGGAAATAGTGATGCTATCATCCATGGTTGCATGTGATAAATCATATCCACTGGATTATGCAAGCCTAGCTTAGATTTTTGCATTATAAATTGTGCGAAACTCCAACGCACGCCACTGCTGAGTGATGCGAAGAGCAAAAAGATGAAGCCAAGTGCATTGAATTGCGTTGATTTGTAGGTAAACATAAAGAGTCCGGTTGCTATGAGGCCCACAATAAATACCAAAGACCAACTCTGGAATGAATTAAAATCACATCAGTCCATTAACGAGTTTTAATATATCAAATGTTCAACTCACCTTCTTCTCCAGACCCAGTAGAATAGCGAAAAATAATATAAATACAATTGTCGATGATTTGGTCATGGTGTATAACGAAATGGGTACCAATTCTAGGCCCCAATTCGAGAAACCAATGTCGATGCCACTCGCTATACCCGTTGGTGCCATTTTACGCAATGCAATACGACAATCGAGCTCAACTCGTGATTTGCCTAAAAACCATTTGTAAATCTGCCGCACACCAATTGCCAGCATAAGTTTGATTATCAAATGATAGGTGACAATGGTCAGTGGAAACTTAAACTTCTTGATAATATCCTTCTGATAGAACGTCAATGTTATGGAAAGTGTTAGATAAAGTAATATGGTGATCAATGTGCCCACGGCCATTTGCATAAATCGCGAGCCCACGGCATATGTTGCCGGTGCTGCACCTTTTGATGTCGTGGCAATGCTGTTAATATACCGAAAGTTTGCTCCGCCGCTACTGCTGCCAACGCCATTCTCATTACGACCCATTTTACTAAGCGATGCGCGTTTTCGTTGCTCTGTACCCAAGTCCAATTCTACTTCTTCACTGTCGCATTCATCATTGATTCCACTGCCGCCAACCGTCGTCGGCATCGGACTCTCGACACCTTCTGCATTGCTGGTGGTACTAAGACGTTCATATTTCGGCATTATTAATACTGACTTTCTTAGCTCTCTCTACGGCTAAAGCGTTTCTGTTTATATTGCGCAGCAAGTGTCAACGGTTCTGTTGCTAAAAATAAACAATAACAGAAAGAACAAAAGACAATGACAACATTCATTGCATTTGATATCTGATGACACGACTCACCGTTTGTTATCTACTAACTTTAATCGACTTCTTCCATTCCATATGTTTTGTTGTGCTACTACTACTACGTCGACGTCCGTTTACGTGGTTTCTTGCTGGCAAATGGCAAGACTCTCCTCTCACACAAACTTAACTCAAACACGTCAACAGCTCTTGCTTTGTTGCACTTAAGTTGGCCCGTTGCAGGGCCCAATACAATGATTTTACCTTTTAACCTGAATCTATCCTTTGTGTTTTCTTTCGTTATTTATTAGATTTTAATTAATATTTATTTTCATTTTTATAATTAAGAGAGTATTTACAAAATAACTGTTGATCCGTTGATTATTTGTGAATTGCAGAGGGAACGAGGGAAAAGAATAGTGCCAAGCACTACTTTTGGGCATCGACACAGGCTTGCCAACTCTCAAATATATTTACCCCTAAAGCAAAATCAAAAACCCCTAAAAAATCCCAAAAAAAAGAACAATGATGTATGTCTTGAAAATAGTTTAAGAATTGAAAACTTCTTTAGTAACGTTGAGCGATTTTGTTAGAGGGTAAAATTATGATTTCGCGTTATCGACATGCTATACCGTTATTACGTTTTTTACTCATTCGCTCATCTTCTTTTTGTTTTGTATTTGCTTGTTTGGAAATTGGAAATAGTACGCCAAATGTTCACCTTGTAATTTTTCTTTCTTTTGTTCTATGCACCCTTGACTTAAACCAAGGTCTCAAGACTTAAACCTTTTTGACCGATTTCGTTGCTGTGTACATTTTATATTAAACCACAGACTTAAAACATTTATTGTCTTTGCTTAAACACAAATTAAATTACAAGTACCGCAAGTAATCATAAATCGTATGGCAGCATATTGTTTTGTTTTATTTTTCGTTTGTATCATCCTAGATTCATTTTTGCTTAGTCTGTTCATTTAATTTAATTTAATTGAAATTTTATATGATTATTTAATGATCATTCCATTTTGGTCAGTACAACAACAATATAGTAAGCCAATAAAACAAAAAGACAATAATTGGTTGAAGTGGTTTAACAAAATCGTCAAATTATGGAGAGAAGAATAGATTGTTGTGTTAAGGTTTAAGTCAAGGGTGCATAATAGAAAAAGGAAAATAGAAAAGAGTCCAAGCGAGTGCATTCACTGCAAAGTAGCGATTACCTTTGATAATTTGAGTTAGTTGGTAACATATGCAACGTGTACCCTCGAAAAATTTAGTTAGTTGTTAAACTTGTGAGATGATAAATGGCGCCGCTATACGCTTATATTTAACTGGTATCGGTTCATCACACACTGCACAAGAAATACTTGTTTTACTACTCGAAATTGATTGGCTGATAAAGATTTAATAAATTTCCGAAATACGTATAAATAAATATTCCATAATTTGAATTAGTCAGTATAATTCGCTTGCCATTATTGACAAATCGAATAAAGTAGTTAATGACTTACTCAAAATAACATATCTGTATGTATCATATTATGATTATATTTTGTGTATTTCCCTTAAGAGCATTGAAAAGATGTCGTTAAAACGCTTGAAAGACTTCAAAATGGGAAGTTGGTGATTTTGAATGTCAAAGATGCGTCTTTCTGGAAAGTCTATAGACTAGAACACTTCAAACAGGCAAAGCATTATGTGTTTTAGAGTGCAAATTTGTTATAAATACTTTGGATATACAGAAGTATATTTTTATATGTTAGTAATTTTAATTTCATCTCATTCCAATTAATGTTGTATTGATTTGAACTTTATTTATTATATACTTACAAAATTATAATAACAAATTTTGAATGAATTTATGATATAATACAAATGATCATTATAAAATTTTAATGTAAAAATAGACAATATTCAAAATAAATTTGGTTGCATTGTATTAACAGAATTTGAAAATGTTAGCGTTCGTTTCTTCTTCTTTTTTAAATAATCTTTTTGTTGTACAACACACAAGCAGTTTATTTTTCATATTGTTGTTGCGAGCGCATCTCAACTTAGCAAGAGAGTAAGTGATTTTTACGCTCTTTAACTATATTTCTGTCTCACATAACTTCTACTCAGTTTGTCTCACACAATACCAAAAACACTCATTTGATACCAACTACTTCTTATTTAATACCAGTAAGTATTGCAAAAAAATAATATCGAGTACAAAAGTACTTGGTATTGAATGAAAAGTAGTTATAAGTTCCGAAGTACCGTAAATCCGTAGATGTCAGTTCGCAGACGCATGAAATATTTGTTTGCGCTTGCTACAAAAAATGTCAGTCTCGTCTTCATTTCCGTGGAAAACAATTTGCGTATCGTTCTTATTGTGTGTGTGAGTTTTTGTGTGTGCATGTGTCTGTGATTCTAAGAAAATTTGTATGTGTATAAATTTCTTTACGCTCTTTGTGTGCATTTTAAATAAAAATAAAAATGTTGCGTTTTTATTTTTGGTGTGTAATTCTTCCTTGAATATTTTATTGAATTGAATTGAATCAAGTGAAAAGAAGAAGAAAAAGAAGAAGAGGTGGCTATAACCACTTCCTTCTCATCATTTGAAACAGTCAAACGCCTCCTTGCTGCGTTGCCTGCAAAACACTGTCACAATCACATACATAAGTTTAAGAGAAAGGACAAAAAGTCATCCATCCAATTCAATCCAATTTAACTGAACTTAACTGAACCCATAAAGATGTCTACCACAATGGAACAGGTAAAGTGAATTTTTGCAAAATATTTACATACATTTACAAAGGTATAAATTCTTGCATTTTTCTTTCTTTCGTACGGCAAACGTTGCGTATGCGTAAGGATAATACTACGACAGCGGCACTTATACATATATACTATTGTATATAACATACATACATATATATATGTGTGTTGTAAGTGTGTTTGTGTGTGCGAAAGTACCGTGCCAGCCAGTATCTGTGTATGTTGGCATGTTGGCGTATGGCGCTTGTTTGCATTGCCATGGCAATGGGATTCTTGTCATTCCTTCCCGTCTTCGTGCTATTGCCTTTTGTCGAAAACTTCCTGCGTTTTCTGATTTGACAGCGAAATTCGATTAATTTCTAATCTAAAAAGAACATCATGACAAGCGCAGACACTCAAATACACTCAAACTTACTCTCACACACAAACGCATTCAAAAGTCAAAGATTTTCATTTTTCATATTTACGTTTAGTAAATATTGTATAAATTATTATTATTTTGCATGCAATTTTTTGTGGCATCTCTACAGGGTTTAGTACAACTACTACCCATGTACGAGTCTATATTTGCATCGACTATGATTTCTTTAGTTTAACACAGTTATAATGTTCTCTTGTCACTTGTGACATTTTGTCAATGCAAACATTTCCAGAGTCTGTGAAGGCCAAAGGGCCTTGATATTTACCTTCTCTAATAAATTTTATTTGTTGCTAATTTGTTGTAAGTTGATGCAATTATGGCAATTAGAATGCAACACAAGTGAAGCCAGCCGGCATCATTAGAAACACAGCATTCTGTACTCTTACCTTGGACTTTGCTAAGTAACAAAACATGTTGGTTTTCCTTTAAAACATGTTTCCAACATTGAATCTTCTACTCTTCTACTGACACTATTCACATCATTACTATCTTCGTTTCTATGCTTCTGTCATCCCAATTCTCATTCCAATTCACATTTAAATGACAATAATGCTGTTGTTGCTGTCGTTGTCGTTGTTGATGATGATGCTTTGGTCCACACAATTCCCTTTTATCCTTGCAAACAACAAAATGACGAGCGAATCTACGGCGATGCAACAATGTCACTGCTAACATTATGCATATACAACTACTAACACACATAAATTGTCATATATATATATATATATATATATGTGTATAAAAGTACAGGTGCATTCAATGTATATGAGGTATTGTTGTTGTTATTGTTATTGTCAGGCTATGATGATGATGATGATGATTACTACAGTACAACAACAGCATCCAAGCATCCTTTTGTTGTTCTTTCTCCTTTAGGTTCCTTAACATAATTGTACACTCTCTTGTTTGTTGCTTTGCACACAATGTGTTTTTATACACTTCACAACACTTATGGGGAAAGTATATTTTCACTTTAGTTTGATGTTTGTAACGGTAACATGATATGCGTCACACTTAGCTCAGAGCTTTTCCCAAATGAGTGATGAACTACTAAAGAATCTTTTCAAATGCAAGTCAAGAAATACCAAAGTTCAATGATGGTCAAATCAAATGCATAAAATTGTGTTTTAGGGAACCTGTTGTTATGAAATTCTATACATCTTTGTCATATCTATGCATACATGGCGACTAGAAAACATAGTCAATAAACAAAATCATGATTCTTCCTGATTTTTTATTATATTCTTAAAAGGACTTGAATTAAATGATATTATTTAGTAAGCCATTATACAAATGAAGTATAATTTGGTGGCCTCAATCTGGTGACTAACAATCCATTTTATCATCAATTTTAGCTGTTAAGGCCACTTCTTTTGTTGTGTGCTGGTTCCAGGTTCAAGAATTTGTAGCAGATCAAAAAACCTCTGGAGACACATGATTGAATCCAACTTAAGAAACTAGAACCCCAACCAACTTTAATCTCAGCAACCAACCTAGGCTCTCATGTAACATATGTACTACTAGACACCCAGGGAGACGTTGTCTGCCCTCACCTTCCCAAAAAAATTAATGTATACTGATTGGTTGACCTGATGAGATGTTCAACAAAGACAACTTAATTGATTTTAAAATATTTCTCTTAACTTTATATGGATCTCACTTGCGCACCTCATTCTTTTCGATTCATTCAGAATTTTCGAATGATCCTTTGGGGTTTTATGATATTTCTTTATTCCTAAACCTTCCTCATGAATCACTTTGTCCAATGGGGAAAATCGTATGAAAAACCTTTTGATAGTTTTTGAGTTTATCGAGTTTAGACAGACAAATAGATGCGGTGGGGAGTTTGTTTTATATTATAATACATATGTAGTATAGATAGATAGATGGTGAAGTGTATGTAAGTTTTGGTGAGATCAAACAAAGTTGTTAACTTTTTTGCTATTATTATTTTGCTTTTAATAACAATAACAACGATGACGACAACGCGTCATGTTTGCATTTATATTTCAATTTAAAAAAATCATAAAAGGTACTCAGGCATGCTGCATGTCATGCAATTTTCCTTTTATTGTAGTAAGGACACAACAAGAGAACAAGGAACACATGCCATAAACTACGCAATTGTGTAATTTTTGCCACCATGTTGACTTCTGTTCTCTTCTCTTGGGTTCGAATACATTGTTGTTTTTTTGTTATACATATGTTTGAACAAAAGAATGAGAACCCATTAACCTTTCTTAGGAATCCTTTAAATAAATTTTGCCTTTTCTTTTAAGCAAAACTTTATTCTTTTACTCCTACACAATATAAAATAATAATACATTATATATTTTTTTTATAGTCAAGGTTTGCTTTCATTTTATTGTATACTTTGTTTGCAAACCCTGATTTGGAGTATCTACAAAGTACTTATAAGTATCTACATATGTTTATTTGAAAATATAATGTCTATACATCTGTGACACCGGGTATCTGTATCCCACAGTTTCTTTTCCACTATAATGAATTAAAATCATGTATTGTTTAAGTTTTGTTAAGAACTAAAATGAAATATTGTTTTGTTGCTTCAATATTATGTTGTTGTTTGTTAAGGATATTCAAATGCTTTCTATTTTAAGGGGGAGAAAAACAATTTATCTTCTTCGTTTCATGAAAAATCATTCAAAAAGCATTTCCAACACTTTCAAAACAATTAAAGTATACTTTTAGGCAAAGTCCTTGATGCTCCTACGACGATAACCTTTTCATTGATTCATTTTACAATACAATAATGTGCACATTCATTATCCTTCACAGCTTCATTTGGAAAGAGCCTTGTAGCAAAATAAATTCAATGCTCATTCACACAGTTCACTCGTACTTTCGTTTACTCGTTTATTCGTTTATTTGTAGATCCTTTTGCTCCTCTGCTCGCTCCGACGACACAAGGTCAATTTTGCTATTTTGCTTTAATTTATTATTGCATACATTTAGGTGAACATTCAGCCAACATCAACTTCTCAACCATATGTATTTTTGTACAAATTCAACCGACAAGTATCCTTCTGCTTATGTGCTCATCATGTACACACTTATATATATAGTACATACATATATATGTACATATGTATGAATGTATGCTGTTTCATATTTCGATTTCCGAAACCATCACACACACACACCACATACTACACCAAAAAGGTGACTCAATCTTTTGCCAGGATTCGTTTTATTCGGTTCCTCTCTGTTCCATGTCGCCTAATTGTGTCTTGTCTTTTGTCTTGCTGTCTGTCTGTCTGTCTGTTCGTATATGTTTTTGATGGCGTTTTTCATTTTCTTGCTTATCATCATCATCATCATCGTTATTATTATTGCAAGAATACAGTTTGCTTTAAAAGACAATATATTGTTGCTGTTGTTATCCTGCGGCTCCTTGATTCGTCACTGCACAAGAACAAAAAGAAGAAATTTTCTTGATTTTATTACTTTTACTTTCGGTTTCATTTTTACGATTTATTGCTGAAATTGCTTATTTCCTTTCCATTTACACACACTACCATTCTCACTCCAAACTCATTTATGTTCACATGTTGTTGCTGCTGCTGTTGTTGTTCGTGTAGAGGAAATCAAATTCTATAAAATAAATAAAAAACTTTTTCGGTATTGTTTTCGTATTCGTTTGTCTTCGGTTTATCTTCTTCTCTTGTTCGTCATCAGTTATTTTACTTGAATATTGGACTTTTTGCCTTTTACATTTTGCCACAAAAATAAAAACAAAAAAAAAAAAAACGAAAAATAATAATAATGTAGGATTCTTGCTAGCAGGATAACGCATATCGTACATGCTTCATGACGCCGCCTGTGCATAGCGTACATTTTTTGTTGTCTACCTTTAGGAGCAACATTTAGAGGAAAAGCCACTTTAAGCGGATGAATGAATTGACAGAAAATCTAAAATTTATGTGTTCGAGTAGCTTGTTGTTGTTGCACATGATTTAGGTTATTTGCATAGCAACATTGTTGCATTGTTGGAATGCATCGTGCATATGCATTTTGGATGCAGATTTCCCTCTTGACTTGTGTGTGTTCTTTTTTTTTCATTTGTATACACTTAATATTCCTTACGCGGCGTTCCTCTTTTTGTATTGTATTCTACTTTGACTTTTTATGCTGTGCATTTGCATTAATCATACACTTGCATACACAAATATAAACATCTCCATACACATTTGAGTACACAGTAGTACACAGAAGCATTCATCCAATTGCTCAATCACACATGAGCGCACAGGATTAGCTTGCATGATCCTTTGTCTCATTATTTTCTTTTATTTTGTGTTGTACCCAAAGGATAATGTTTTGTTCTGTTCGGTTCTGTTCTATTGCATATTATGTATTCTTCTTGATTATGAATTTTTGCACATCATTATTGTAGCTTAATGAGGATAAAAATTGATAATTAATATTGGACAATTGCGATAATAAAAATCTTTTGTAATTGTAATACATATAATTTTCAAATTTTTAATTTTATTGATTGACTAACGTAAAATTGCAATTGGATTTGAATAATGAAATAATAATAAGTACAATAATTTTTAAAACAGTCATTCATTGCCACTGAATTTATTTCACTCACGTTGCTTGCATTTTCTCAATTTACATAAAATCATTTTAAAATTCGATTTCTATCCGACGATGCAATGCATGATTGCCAATGCATTGCGGTTATGTGGTTTTCATGTTGTTTTTTTTTTCTACCGTTTTTCTCTCCACAAATGGCAGCCATTTTTCAATTATGTTCGCCTTAATTTATGCAATACAAAATTAAACACAAACATAAAATATTTCACTCATTTACATCAGTTTCAATTCAATTCAGATTCAGTTCAGTTAGTATGTTTGTGTGTATCTGTGTGTGCCACACGCATGCATACGTGTCTGTTGATTAACGCTATTCGCTATTCGCTTGCATTATTAAATGGTGGCGAAATCACGCACTCGGCATACGCCATTTTTGATGTGTGCGTGTCTGTGTGTTTGTGTAAACACTTCTGGCTTTGAGTAATTGATATGCGTAAGCGAACTACAACAAAATATAAAAGAAGAAGAAGGGACACGGACACGCAATGAAGAAACATACTTAGTAAGTAGTAGGGACAATTTAAAATGTCATTCGTTATCCCTTTTTGAATACTTTTCGAATGCTCACCATTCAGGCAAAGGATGATTAACTTTCTCAAAGGATTCAACCCTATATATGCATTTAATCGTTCTTACGACACAACAAACATTCACATTCATCAATATCTGCGCTTGTTTATGTTTATGACAACCAAAGTGGGGAGTTTCAGAAATTTACAATTTAAAGCATTTATATTTTTTCACAATTCCATGAATGGTTTTATCGAATTAGTTCAGTCGCTATCCTTCTATTTGAAGAAGCAGCTTGAGATCTTTAGTCACTCTTTGAACAAACAACCCATGTTTGTGATACCCACGCCTATCAATAACATAGTCGCTCAATCGCTCGTTCGCTTGCTTGCCTCATCATCATCATCCTCGTTGTGTTGTTGTCGTTGTCACGTTGCGTGCAACGAAGCGTAAAACGGCATTTAATGTCGCTGTCATTCTCATACGAATCGTTGTCTTTTGCTATCCTACTATCCTTTGCAAAAAATATGATATTAAAAGCTGCTGCTGGCAAAGCATTTGCTATATTCAGATACAAGATGAGCGCTTTGTATGTGTATACAGTATGTTCATCGTGGCCGCCTGCATACTATACCCTATACTCATCCATCCGACCAATTCAACCCATCCACAATCACCTTTCAGCAATTGAAACGCTGTCACGTATTATCCTGGCACTTGCGCATAAATATTTGTCCTTTAAGTAACGACAACGACAACAACGACGACGACGCCGGCTAGGAAAGCAACGACGTCAGATAAAAGCTTTCTTTGCTTATCCTCATCATCCCCTTCTCTTGCCCAATGAATCGGGATCGGTCCTTTGTGACCAGTGATTGTGTTGGGGTTAGGTGTGTGGCTGTCAGTATGTGTGTTTGAGCTAAACGACTCGCGGGTCAAAGCAATTGACCTTCCATCCATCAGTTTTGGATGCCATTTATGTTTATAAAGCAGCAGCAACGTCATCGTTATCATCGTTGCCGCCGTCTTTGTGGCAATTGGCGTGTGCCGACGCCATAAGACAACAGGAAATACTTGACAGGGTTTCTTTCCCTCTGCTCTTGTGTTTTTTTTCTTTTAAATGGAGGTTAACTATGTGCTTAGTGAATCACTTGTATGTTCATTCATCCATCCATCTACAATATTTGTCCTCCATTTCCTTACATCTTTTTATTTATTCATTCATTCCTTTATTAATTTGTTGTTCGTTCGGTCGTTCGGTCGGTCGGTCATTTGTTTGTTCGTTCGTTCGTTGAGTTTTATTGATGTTTACCAATGTTATATCGTCCTTATTGATTAACTTTGTATGAAATTATAGACGAAAAAAAAAAAAACGAATACAGTTGAAAAGAAAAATAAATAAATTTGTAGTTTCCCCACTTCCGGTGCAATGTCCTTGCTGCCGAATAAATATTTTCTTTAACGTCGTCGTCGTCGTCGTCGTCGTCGTCTTCGTCTTCGTCGTCGTCGTCGTCTTCGTCTTCGTCGTCATCTCTAATTATCCCATCAAATAAAACAGAATTTCGAAAGACAGATGAATATGGGAAAAGAAGACAAATAAGATGAAAGCAAACGAAATGAATATGAAAAGAGATGAAATTCTGTATAATCAACGAGAAAAATATGATGGATATGGATGACTTCATACATACATATACTCGAATACATACATACATTCATACATATGTACTTAGTATGAATATCTGTAATTCATATTCTTTGAATCATTATTTTGTGTAGTCCTTTTCGCTGTTCGCTTTTTCTTCTTCAACAAATAATGATGCATAATAAACATACAAATAAGGGATACATAATCAGTTGTGGCTGCAACAGCCACTATCATTATCCTTCATTCACATTATCATTATCAGGAGCCTACACACACAAAGCACAAGGCGAGACGACTTCAGTTAAATTTTTGTACACTTTTTCATACTTCTTTAAGCCCTTACTTTTTAAATAAGAGAAAATGAAGCACAATTCACAGAGGACCAAGATCTAGGTGATATGGGCTGGGGGGTTAGGAGCTGGGGATGTAGGATCTTTTTAAATTTTTGCGCCTATGGAAATTTCTCGCAATTAGACCAAGGACGGACGGACACCAAGGCAGACATTCGTCGTCTTACTACAGAAGAAAAGATGATGAAGGAAACGAAAGGACGACGAAAGCCTCTTTAGTACATATAATAATGAAAGACTTTTGTAATAAATAATGACTACACACAAAAGATGCGAATGAGAACATCACAAACCAAAAGAAGAAGAAGAAGAAGATGGTGAAGGCGTAGAGAAAGACAAAGCAAAAAATGTAAAAAGAAAAGAAAGCAAAAACAAAAACAATGCATCACAGAGCAGTGAGAGGCAGTAAATAACAACAAACATAACCGAAAAGAAATTCCAATTCCAATGCGCGCCATTGTTATTAGTTTTACTTGCTACCGACGACGCCACAATCACCATCGTCATTCTTGGTCTCAGATACTCAGATACTCTACTACTCTTAGTAGTACGTACCACCACCATCACGAGTATTACTTACTACTTAGTGTAGTAGTAGTATTAATATTAGAAAGAAAGAATAATGCTTTTCTTTTCTTGTACTAGTAATTCTAATAAGAATTCTATTGTTTGCATGACTCTGCACTCCACAGGATGAGATTTGGTGATGGCATGGTGAACATAAAAACATACTTAAGTGTTTATGTAGCATGAAACTGAAAATTGTAATATCGTCGAAAAATGTTTTCCAATTGTTTCAAATTTCTGCTGAGTACTAAGTAATAACGAAATCTTAATGATGACAACTTCAAATTAATTAACAATTTCAATTGTTGCCCGCCTGCCTGCGCACGTTTTTCATTCTCCTTCCTTTTTTTCTGTTCTGTTAGTTGATTGCTGCTAATGTTTGACTTGTGAACTCTTTCATATTTCATATTCTTTTTAATTTTAGAGAAACTATAAAATTAAATTTCATATAAGAAAATATTCAGTTGTTCAGTGTGTGTTGCTGTGCTTGATGTTGTTTCTTTGGTTCTTGTGTTGTTGCTGAGCAAAGCAGAAAATTTTGCTTTTGGGATTTTTAATTAAATTTCTTTGATTTTGCAATTTTCACAGTTTTCCCAAGTTTATGGCTTCGTCGTTTTCGTTGCACACACATGTGTGTATACAATATACATATATATAGTACATATTCTTATGTGATGTTGTGTATGTGTATTGTATGTACTACATATACGAGGATATGTTTCTTATTGGAAGCCTAAAAAGGATTGCTTGATTTTTGACTGAAAAAGAGACGTCGACGAAGAAAGATGAAAAGTGAAGACAAACTTTTTTGAGGCGACAAATTTTATATCGTCGTCCTTCTTGTTATTAGTGTGTTGCTTTTGTTTTATGTTAGTGCATAGTTGCTTGCTTTCTGTTGTTGTCCTTATTGTGACATTTCTTGTTTCAACTAATCCAATTACATGAAACTTTTAAGCTGCTTCTACTACTCCGTTTCTTTTCTTTTCTTTACTTTCTCTTCCTTGTCTTGCCTTGCCTTGCCTTGCCTTACATTTCATCTACAATATTTACAATATTTCAACTGCTTCTTATCGCCTCAACTTCTAGCCACAATTCCTCTTACTATTGTCTCTTTGTTTGTCTGACTGTTTGTCGCCTTTAACTGTTAACTTAGTTGAACCAAAAATACTTTACTATTTTATTTTGTTTTTTTTTTTTTTTTTATTGTACTGTTAATTCTTATTCCAATTGATATGAAGAATGGAGAATGAAGAATGGAGAATGAAGAGAGAAAAGAACTACTAGAAACGTGCATTAAAACTGATAAGAAGAATCAGTTGCCTTGCCTAGCCATGCTCGGTTTCTTTCGGTTCTATTCTGTTCTGTTCTGTTCAAGAAGAGAGTCAGTGACTCGATTAAGTGGTTGAGTGAGTAAGTTGTTTGCTTGCTTTGCTTAATGGTTTTGGGTTTTGTGGTTGTGATGTCTGTTCTTATTAAAAAAGGGTTATCACAAACTAATCAGAATCTACTTATAAGAAAAAAGAATGCATGACGTGGGAGGAAGGTTGGTCGTTTTTTCTGAAGAGAGCAAAGAGTTTGTGAGAATACTTAACTAATTGAATAACAAATATATTTAGTATAGTAAAAAATATTGTTGCTGCTGCTGGTGCTTCTGTGTACTAGTATATTTTTGTGTTGATAAAAATTATTGTAAAAATGTTTTATGTACATATTTCTATTCTCATCATCATTCACTTGGCTGACACTTTATCTATTTCTCCCTAGCTGAGCACCCAATAACCGTTCGCTCACTGAATGTGTGTATCATACAGTTGTTCTGTTGTTGTTGTTGCTGTTTATATTTTTTGAAAAATCATAAAACAAAAAATATTTGTTCTATTTTCAAAAATGCGGCGCACATACACAAGAATCAAGAAAGAGAGAGAGATTTAGTATATGTCAGCCACTGCTCCACTGCCGGTCGCTTTTCTTTTGCAAGTGGCAATGAACGGTTATCGGTAACGGGTCTGGTCGGGTCGGGTGATGGTGATGGTGTTTTGTTTAATATATCATCTTCTTCTCATTAAAACTTAAAAGTGACGGGGTATATTAACTTAAATAATCAATTATGAAATCATTGAAGAATTAAATCATATCAATTGTATGTACTACAATAAAAGTAAATAATAATAATAATTTCATTGAAGAATTTAAAATTGTTTGATTTGTTGTATGTATGATTAATATTATCAAGTACATACATACATACATAGTAGGTACATAGTAGGTATGTATGTACATATGTGTTAACAAAATGATATTTAGTTTATAAAGTAGTGTATCTCAAAGTCAACTGTTTCTTATCTGTCGCAGTCAGTCGATTGCTTATCACTCTTGAAGATGCTGTTTTGATTGTTGTTTTTGGTAATTTTAATGATTTGCTGATTTGTGTGTATAATGATGACAAGAGTAAATGATGACGATAATAATAATAATAATAATAATAATGTAATAAAGTATAAGATTGTGAATGACATAAGAAGAAGAAGCTGATGATGATGATTAAACCATTCGTTTTAATCCCAGTTTCCCATTAGTTTAGTTCAGTTCAGTTCGATTCAATTCAATTTTACGCCCACTTTTAGTTGAAATTGTCAAGTTTCTCGCATTGATAGCAAAATTGTTTCATATGAAGGTGAAAGTGATCAACGTGACAACAACATCATACATACTTACATATATTGAATAAATTCAAAATAATAAGAAACAGAATCGGAAACAATTGTATTCAGCCGACACATTACAAATCAATATTATCAATTATCAAGACAACAACAAAGTGAAGACTTTAAGGTTTTTCTTTCAATTGAGATTAATGTATTATGAATTTATAAATTATTCTAATTTCCATTTGTTTTTCATTGTTTTATAGCATTCCTGTGATTCACACACACCCGTTTTGGACGCTAATAGCAATAGCAATAGCAATAGCAACAGTTCTTGTGTTGCTGGTGCTGAAAGTGTTGAAAGTGCCATAGAATTGGAAACATTACAACAGGCGCTTGTGGAAAAACAGAATCAATTGCTTCTTTTGGAAACAGCGTGTCTACGTGAGACTGAACGACAAGTGGAATTGGAGGACAGCGTCATTGCGTGGCAGGACAAATACGATCGCCTATACGAGTCACATAAACGTGTACAAAAGGTCAATCAAAGTTTGGAGGATAAAATGCTCAAATTGGTTGATCGGAACACAAGCGAGCGAGCGCAGCTAACAAGTGATGTTGCAACACTGAGTGTGCGTTTGGCTCAGGCCAACTTCAACATTGCCAAGTTGCAAAGAGAAATTGTAAGTAAAAAAACTGAATGAATATATTAGAAAATGAACAATAAACAATCAACTTGTATTGCGTTGCATTGGGTTTGGATTGGAATTGGATATACATATGTACATAAATGACATTTGCATGTTATTAAAAACTTTCTTGATAAGAAAACACCTGACAATTGTACTAGTAACTGAGAACTTAAGATGAGTGTTGAAGGAGATCAAAGATTTTCTTTTTTTTTTTTTAATGATTTGTACACCACAAGGCGTCAAAGAGACAACGCAACCTTTCCAATTCAATTTAGAGAACAAAAGAAAGATGCAAACAAAACAAAAAAAAAAAAGAGAAATGATTAACGCGATGCAAATGGAAAAGCGCAATTTGCAGATGCAAAATCGTAAAATGCTCAAACAAAGCGTGGCAGAGATTTGAAAGAGTACAGTGTTAGTTCATTTCAATGAACGCCATTTGGCTTAAATTGTGTTCAGTAGTGGCGCCTTTTGTCATGTGACAGAGGATTTTCGATTCTCATTCCTAACCAACTAAATACATAAATTAATTTAAAATCATATCAAAATCATATTTGAGAGATCCCTGATCTGCTCATAAATTTAAGAATCAATATATGTATATACTAAATATCCCGGCGTGCTTTGCTACTCACCGGCAAAATTTTTTCAAAATCGACTCTGCTGGGAATGAAATGATTTTTATTTTACTTTGCTGTAATTCACAATTCAAATTTTAAAATTTTATTTATATGCATATTTTGTTCCAACAATTTTGACCGATTTCGTAGATCGATTTTGGTGAAATAAATGCTATATGTTACTCACAATGTAGCTTGATATCTTTCAGTAATTCGATTTTGAATTTAATAAGTGACTTTTATATGATGCGTGCACAAAGTCTATGTAAGTCTATGATTTTATTATATGTATAGAAGATAGATGTATGTTATTTGAGGGCTTCATACCTATACTACATCATTTAGCGATAGTTCACTGCCTTTGTTTACATCAAAATCAAAATCAAGCACAAGCGCGTTCGTGTGAACAAATCTGAGTGGGTGAGTTAGTGACTGAACCAATAGCAAAAGGATTTGAAGAGGCAGAAAGAACAGGAACAAAAAAAATAGAAAACAATTAGCACAACTGTACTTGAAACTTGAAATGGTTCTGTTTGTTTATTTTTCATGTGGATTTATTTTTTTTTTTTTTGTAACTGATATTGTTGTTGGTGTTGTTGAAATTGAAGTGAACAAGATGAAAATACTAAGAACAACAATTACACGTAACGTGAACAATTTGAAATCGTGATTCATTCACATTCGCTTACGATTCACAAATTACAGTTGAGTTGAGTTGAGTTGAGCCAAGCTAAACAGGAGGAAAGTTGAGACGAATCGGTCGAGTTAAGTTGATTCCAGTTGAAATGTGACATGACCGACCATGTCAGGGTTTGAATTTTTACTGGAACGCCTGTGGCTATGCAACAGAAAATCCTTTTCTATTTTTCATGTCCCTTTTTTGCCTCACCTTGTATTTTTTTTTGTTTTTTTTTTTCTTTTAATTTGTTCTTTTCTTCATTCCCAAACACACATTCACATACACAATGTCAATAACCGCTTACGTATGTACGCATAGATGTATGAATGTATGTGTGTATGTGTATCCTTGATCCTAGACGTGGAATTTCCTAGAAAGAATGACTTTAGTTTAGACATGAAGGACACAACACATGAACATAAGCATAAAGACATGTATAGTATAACAGTCGAAAAATCAACACCACTTAGTCATGCCGGCAAAAGCTGTTGAAAAGAAGACTCACATATTCAGTTAGTCAGAGTTTTCATAATAACCAAGAGATGCAATATTTGTCCTGTGCCTTGCATATCCTTACTAATACTCAAGTGTTGATGCTTGTGTTTGTGCTGATGTTGTTGTTGTTGTTGTTGTTGTTATTGTTGTTGGATTGTTAATCGGCTTGCATGATAGCGAAGTATTTTCCGTTTTGTTGCCAAACACTTCACATGTTATTGTTGTTTACAATATTGCTTACTTGCCTAACTGTCAGATTGACTTGACAAACTGACTGCCAGGTTGAGTGACTATGTGACTGACTGACTGACTAACTATGTGACTCATTCAATCGTAGTATTGTACACTGACTGACTGACTGACTGAAGCTTAGTATAGCAACAACAAGGATGCAATACAATGTAATCCCCTTAATGTACTAAACTCACCAACCACCCACCCACCAATCTTCTGTTGTCAATTTCTTGAATTTTGTTTTTTGTTTTACTAGTATTTTTCTGGTTTTTGTTTTATTTTGTTGTGTTTTGACATGTTTTTGTTATTCTTCTTTCTTTGTTGTCCTGCCATGTATGCACACAGCTCGAATTCGAATTTCCGAGAACAACAACAACAACAACAACAATTGGTATTTATCCCTTCTTTCGATACGCCCCAGTTCGAGTTCATGTTTCCGGCTCCATTTCTTTATGCTTTTAATGTTATTGCGCGATAGCATTCTCACTACTTCCTTTTCTTTACCTCATTTTGGCTGAATGCATTTGTGGATACACAAACATACAAACACTCACACACGCACACATATTCATTGTTGTTTCCCCATTACAAACTGTAACTAAAGTACAATAACTGAACTATTATACATATGCATGCACTGGAACACTATGTATGTATTCTGTTGCTTCATAGCTCATGTGATTTCAAATCCCAAAACGTGTGTAATTCTCACTTGTATTAAATACCGTTGTCATAATCATCGTTATACTCGACATTGTTGTATGCAACACTAAACATACAACAAAACTGTGTATAAACTAAACTACAGTAGTAGTAAGTAAGTATTATGCAGGAGCTGAGTACACATACACATCTTCTGTATGGAATCGTATATGACCACCATCAAACTTATGCTCCCCCATCTGTCTGTATCTTTATTTCGCAACCAAATGCATTTGGTGGTTGCATTCTCACCACGTTTTACTCTACTTACTACTTTCTACTATCCAATGCACACCAATTCACCCACTTCACCCACCATAACATTTGTGACACTTGCACGACTCGCTCCACAATGTACTTGGTATAATCGTTTTGGTAGCAATATGTAATTAATGCTGTTTCCATTTCATGTTTGTTCGTTTCTCTTTCTAAGTATACACAATTCTATAATACAAGGATTGCCAAATCATTGTTCTTATGTCTGTCTGTCTCTTTGTCTGTCTGTCAGCCTTAAGCTGTTTTAAGTCATTTTGCTTCATTAGTTGGTTTTAGTTTCATTATACTTCTTCTTTCTCTTCCACTTACTTAGCAGTATTCACTTTAGTTCAGTTGCTTAATTTTGATTATGTGCAGTTAGTTCTCAATTCAAGTGTTGTCTTCATCTTAAGTATGAGAAAGGATTGTGTCAGTATCAGTATCAGTATCAGTATCGATATCGATATCAGTGAAGAAATTGAAAAAGTCATTATACGATACAACAGTTCTTAAAGGCGTTAATTGTACGAGTATATGGTATACATAGTCAAACTATTGTGGTTGTTGAATTATTATAGAATGTCGATTAAATTGTAAAATTGTATACTGGTTGAGGAATAAATGAGCGAACTATAATATTATATTTTGTATGTGGCAATGCATACAATGGAAAATATACAAACTCCCCTGTTATAAGACTCAATTGTGAGAGCTTTAGAACAATGATAGATTAGAGGCTTCTTAATAGTATTAACAAAAATTCACGGGAACTAAGGAATGAAAAAAATATGTATATGGAAGTTGGTGAGGACCAGTCACAATTCCAAGTCTTTTACTCAGACTAAAAACCATCTATACATCTATCTATACATAATATAAAACAAAGTCTCTTGCTACATCTGTCAATCTGTATGTCTGAATGCGATGAACACAAAAACTACCGAACGGATTTTCATATACTTTTTATAAATGCATTAAGTGATTCATGAGAAAGGTTTAGGAAAAAAAGAGAATTCGAAAAACCCCAAGAGAATAGGCGAAAAATCTAATAAAATTGAAAAGAGTGAGGTGTGTAAGTGTAAGTGAGATTCGCCTTTGACAAACTTCTCATCAGGTCAATCAATCGGTATTCATTGCTCGGGTATTTCGTCTATCCATTTATCTATCTGTATCTATCTATACGTACATACATATATAAAATCAGAAACATCTTTTAGTCTGTGCCAGCTAATCTCAGAAAAGGCTTAACCTCATTTTCATTGTAGCAATCTTCCTCTACCATATAACATTTATTTAATCAAAATCGACCTACAAAATCGAACGCACAAAGTGGATAAAATATAAAGCTGAGAAACAAATCATTCGAGTAGTCTTTGTCAAACATCTATTTTTAAATTGTGAGTAACAATAAAATAAGATAAAATATCAATCATTTTATTATTCCCGTGCAAAACCGTTTTTGATAAAATTTTGCCGGGGAATAGCAAAGCACGGCGGGTCAACTATTGTAGTAAAAGCTAAATTCGTATAGCAAAAATAAACAAATTCTATGGTTTCATTTTTATTCACCTACTATTATTCTACAAAAAAGAGATGAATTTAATCTAAATTGATTATTTCTTTAGTTTTGCATGTCATGATTCTTTTTAAATTAACATATTGATTTTTGAGATAATTTCTTTGTTATTTAAAATAGAGAAACATTGAACTTTTATACACCCCTTCCATTCTATGCCATTTACTATAAATAAACCTGCCTGACGTTCTTTCATGTTAAAAATAATAAAAAATAATCAAACATACAAAGTGTTAAATGAACAATAAACTCAACATGGAAGAGATCTACTCTACTACCCCCATTGTCCCATTTTCTCATTGTTCCCTTTGTTATTCCTTTCAACTTTATAAACTTTTCGTGTCGTTATATATATGTGTGTTTGTGTGTGTGTGTGTGTGCCATATCGTTATGATTGATACACAAAATTAAGGCTAATTGCATAAAAATTATATACAAGAACAGTGAACAATATAAGGATAAATGGAATACAATGACTATATGAATATTTGAATGAATGATGCACGACTATCGAGTAAAGGCATTTGGGGTTGAAACATACTCGTACAAACATACATAGTATATAACATATACATAATTATGGCACACTCACTCACTCAATATATATATTTACAAGTAGATATGTATGTATGACAACAAAAATTTGCTGGCGCCAACTTTCCAAATGCCGTGGCATGGCATGGCATGGCATGGTTTGGTGGCATGACGTCGACTTTGGCGCAGACATTAAAAATGTTAAAAATATTGATTTAATGTTAGAGCGGCTATAGTAGCTTTTTATACATACCATTTAAGTAAAAGTACAATTGCCTAACACCACCGAGAATAGCATTTACTATTACCACAGAAGGCAATAAAAAAGGACAAAAGCAACAGTCGGTTTCTTGCAAAACGAAAGAAAGCAAGAACACAAAAACCTAACAAAAAATAAACGATAAGAGGAAAAAAAAAGGTAACAAATGGTTTGAGGTTTGAGCCAAGGGAAAAGGAAAGGGAACAAAGTTTGGTCGAACGAGTTCCGTCAGTCATTTCTCAAAGTGTTGGTTGCCTAGGTTTTTTTTTACTACCTTGTATCCTATTTGTGGCATATTTTAAGGCGCTTAGGCATTTATATATGAACACTTCCATTCAACCCTTTTGTAGGAGTTGAATTGAATGGAGTAAGAATATTTTACTGATTTATAAACATTTTAAAGAATTTATAATATGAGCAACATCAAATTGTTATGATATATATTTTTAAAAATACAATATATGATAATAATAATAAAAATAATAATGATTTCTTCGAATGAACACATGTAGAAAGAAATAATAAAATAAAAAAAAAAAAAAAAATAGAAAGAATGAAACGAGACAAATATTTGTGATACATGCAATGCATGCATATTTTTCATTTACAAATTTTCCATGATCATCATCATCATCATCATTATTGTGCTGTGTGCTGTGTTCTGCTTTTGCTGAATGGTAATTGCATGCATGAATTGCATGTTGTTGTTGCCACATGAAAATGCAGGCTAAAGCAATAATAACAATCACAACAACAGTAACGAGAAATGCCATACAAGAAAAGTGAGCAATATACTCGTATAGAGTAGAGAAAACTCCAACGATGGTTACTGATTTTGGTTAGATAGATGGGTTGTTGGGTTGGTAGGATGATGTGATGAGTATAGTGAACAAAAAAAGGAAGGAAAACATGTTGTAAACGGCTGAACAGTCATTTAGTATAGCAATAACAAGAAGAAGCACAGAGGAGGGTTAACTTCTATACAAACAAGTCGGCGTCGTCGTCGCACCCATACAATGTAACCCAAAACTTTATGAAGTTTCGAAATGAATCAGTAGTGTGCGAAAAACTATACTAAGTAGTAGCAGTAGAAGGAAGCTATAAAAATTTTGTATGTATCCATGTTGGTGGTATTTGCTTGTGTTTGGTCCTATCGGAAGTGTAAAGCAGTTGCGATGGGCACCGGCACCAAATGTGGCCCAAAGGTTTTATGAACACATACAGGGTGAGTCATTCATCTACATATTGTCCCGGCTTTGCACGGGAATGATAGAAAGAATGGTATTTTGTTTTATTTTGTTAAAGACAATTAAAATATTAAAAAATCAGCCAAGGTTGAGTCGGACTCGCACACGAAGGGTTCCGTACCATCGTACAAAATTTTTTGCTTAAAATATTAAATTATGTGCATATTTAACAGCCTAAAAGTATACTACAATTAACAGCTTAAAAGTATAGACAAAAACAAAAAATTGTTAAACAAAAGATTAAATTAAAGAACAATGCTTCTAAAAATGTGTGTTTTTAGTATTTGTCGTTCTACACACAAGTGAATTACATACTCTGTGAAAATTTCATCTCTCTACCTATTACGGTTCATGAGATAGAGCAGGAGACGGACAGACGGACAATGTAAGCTTAGTAATAGGGTCCCGATGATGTTTGTCAAAGACTACTTGATTGTTTGGAAAATATATCTTTAAGCTTTATATGCAAAATTTGATCCATCAATTCCGTTTTTACCGGTGGTCCAATCCGCATCAAATTTAATAGGAACACTCTGTAGGCTATGCTAAAGTTTCCCTGAAAATTTAAAAATTTAGATACACAGACTTACATACAGAGTTACAATTATTTATATATGTATATAGATTTAAAAATTTTTGCAACAAGACATGGTTCAATGTTTCATATGGTGTACTGAGTACTAACTATTTACGATTGACATTCCAATTGAACAACAGTTTCAATTCATATCTCCCTCCAACACATAATATTATGTATATAGATAGATGAAGAACCCTGTATCGTTGTGTTGTTACAACATCAAACTATAAAAATGTGGCATAAAACTTTAATATTATGACTTGCATTCTACTATTACTGCTATTGTGGCAAGTTTTTACCGTATTATATATACGTATACGTGTATATTTACAATACGAAAGAGTTTGTGCGTTATTCCCCTAGATGTTCCTGTTTGTTGTATTGTGTTGTGTTGTGTTGTTTGCTCATTTGTTGTTGTGTTGCATGCTTTGCAAGTTGTTGGAACAATTTTCCGTGGAACTCTGATGTTGGCGCATTTAGAAGAAGGAGAGAATGGTTTGCTTTACCAACCGGTCGACTGAGCGACCAACTAATATGCAAAGCTTCTTGTTTGTTGTTGCAACTTATAGTAAGTTTTCATTCAACTTTTCATTTTATTTTTAAACTTGTAAATCGAAAGCAACAACTTATTGTTTTATATACCAACATATTTATATGTTAAATGCTCTCATTTCGTTTGGCATTTCAACAACAATATTTGCTAAGAGAGCAGAAGCAGCAGCACGTTTAGGAATTTGTTATAAATATGTGAACAAAAATAAATAGTAAAATAAAATCAGATTCAGAAACTGAAACTGAAATAGGGCGAAGGACCAAATGAATGCATGAACACTTAAAGTTGTCACGCAAATGAACAATATATCATTCAGTCAGCTATTTATTCATTCACTCATTCACACATTCATTCATTCATTCATACTGGAAAAGATAGACAAGAGGCTTAAATGTCAAGTAGCGTTTATGCTTTTGACTGCGTTCCCTTTCCTCCTTAAGTCTGTTGGTCCTTCGATTGATCATGGGATAATGCAGCGTTGCAGTTTTTTCTTCCTTCCTTTCTTCTGTTTTAAAAAGCTTTTATATTTGTTTTCGTGTCCTTTATTTATTATGTACAGACAGCAAACATTCAAATATAAATCAAATGGACTGACAGATAGACAGACGACGACGACGACGACTTATAGTTTTTATCCTCTTTATTGAGTTTCATTTTGATTTTGATTCTTATGTTGCGAAGAATATTTTACTGTGCTAGATTTGTTAAACTCATTCTTCCGAACAATGTTTCATTCTATTTTTATTGCATATACGTCAAGCAGTTCCGGTCTCGCGTTTTGCACTTCCGGTTGGCATGTATTTTATTAGACGGCTCCTTCCACCGGGGTCTCTAAGATCTGCAATAGTATGCTTATTAAAAAAAAAACAAAAATCTCTTCAATTTACATGTCGCACGCATAAGAAGAAATGTTAAGAGCTCAGTTCTACTTCACTTCACATCATAACACTTCCTACACTTCACTTAACACCTAAGGTTCTCTTGGACCTTTGAGTAAGTTTGCTGTTGATTCAAATGGTTTAGTTTTAAATAAAAAAAAAAAAACTTTTCGCTAGGAGGTTGGTACTTTGTCAGAAGATGACTTCAGTTTAAGTACTTAACACAAATACTCATACTACTATTGTACACAATATTTCTGCAGTCCTCTCAAGTTTTGCCTTTATTCAACCACCATTTCGTGCTGCAGCATAAAAGTATGCAATAACTTTTCTGTTCCGGGACTATGATTCTTCTTCTTTGCTAACCATCATTTCGTTTGCTAACAGTTACTTTTTACCTTTACCATTGCAACCGCATTTCACACCTTTCGACATAGAAAAGTCGACATAAACTTCTTTTCGCTTTATCTCTCTTTGTATTCCTCTGTAACTCCAATTTCTGGTTTTTTTTCACTTTTGTTTTATTTCTATTTCTACTTAAAGTTTTCCTCAAACTTTTTTCCTAAAATGTTCTACCACCACCAGACACAGTAAAGAGTTGGAAGTAGTTTTGACTATCTCCTTTGGTCCACATGGTCTACAAGACATTGAAGTATAGTTCTCTACTGCCAAAAAAGTTTCATTTTTTTCATTGGTTTTCACATCGAAAGGCTTTTGAAGCAACGTAAAAAAATTATTTAATACATAAAGAGGCACAATAGTTTCATTGAAAAGTGTTTTTTGAAGTCAAACATTAAACATTTTCATCATGATGATTGAATCAAAAATTGTATGATGCTGGTATACACATATTTCTATTGATTAAGAACTCCTTTCGCCTTTCGCCTTTCTCCATGAATCTAAATTACTTTACATGCAATGGGTTTTTCCATTGTTTTTCATTTATTTATTTCGGTGAAAATATGTTGAACATGTTAGGGAAATGTTTTGTGTGCCGTTCTTATTTTTTTTTCATTGTTATCAGCATGTTGCCATTTTATGCGCCGCATGATTCATTTCATGCCATTCACAGACAGCAGTCATAGTAAACCCAATCATTACACAAAGGTATGTAGTACTATGGCAACGGATGAAATCTAAAAGTGTATGAATCTGCATTTTATCGATCGAAACAATTTAATTTTGATTTTTTTCAACCATTTCATCATTCCCTATTCCATATTCTCTCTGTGATGACTCAGTCAGTAGTTGGTTTAATGTCACCTCACCTCACCTCATTTGAGTTAGGGACAGCGGGCGGGTTGGTATTCTGGCTGCTGCGCTATTTCTTTTTAATTAAAATTTTTACAAAAGTAAAGTGAAATTTGTTTGGTTTTCATTAGATGAAACGTGAATATCTCGAACAGCTTTTCACATCGAATGAATGAAAGTATGTTAATCACCACATTTGTGCTGCCTTGAAATTAAATGGTAACCGAGTGTGAAATGTTTGTAAGATACAAAAAAAAAAAAAAAAAAAATATAACACAGAATGTCGTCATAAAGTTGTTGGCGACTATAAATTTTTGTCTGTGTTTGTCATTGTTCATTACGCTTAATGATCGTTTAATGAATGGAGAATGAAGACATATTATATTTGTAAAGGCAGAAAAATGTTTCCCAGTTAAATTAAAATGAATTCAGTGCTGCATAAAACTACAATTTTGTTAAAAACTAAAAGAAAAATATTAAAGTCCTTTGAAAAATTATGCTTTTTTTGGAATAGATTCACGTACTGTCTGCAAACACAAAAATGGACTCTTATCAATTCAAATCAACAATGACAATCAATAAAACTGAATCAAAAAAAAAAAAATAATACATTAAAGAAGTATAGCAAAAACACTGTTGCATGCCAAATCGAAACGAATATTCAACGGAATGGAGTCACTGATTAATACACGTATGACTTCCTGAAATGCCAAACTCGATGTCGGCAACGCGATACCATCACATCACATCACTTCACTTCACATCACACATGCAAATAGACAATCTGTGAGTTGGAAATTACCATACCATATGGAAACAAACATTTACGTATGCCAATGCCAAATATCGGAGTGTGCATTAAATACACAAAATTGCCCGATTTGTATTTGCTGCCAACAACATCAAGAAGAAAGGAAGAGAATGTTCTATTCTAACTGGCTGCTGCTTGCAGAAAGGATTCTCTTGCTTAAGCTATGCAAGCATTCAAATGTAGTTTATTAGATGCTTTTAGATGCGAATCAAGTGGCACTAGGAATGACACAAGAACCAGAATTGACAAGTTACAATTGTAGACACACTAGTAGAATTGTCAAGAAGGACTTAACTCAACTCAACTTGAATCTTTTGTTGCAAAAAAATTTGAATTTAAATTTTACTGAGGGCCAAATGTCGCATACATTTCCAGTGAAAAAAAAAAGGGCACATGATTTATTCAAAGCATACAAATATGTATATACAAACACATACATACAGACATACATACTTATGTGGAAGAAACAAAAATACTACAACAACAAAGTCATGAACTTAAAAAACTCCACCATTCATCCATCTCATTCATTCGTACATTTGTACAATATGGAGAGTATAGAGGGTCAATCATAGGAAACAATATATGCATGGAGATTCATTCATTCAAATATCCTCCGACGTTGTCTGTTGCCTGGTTTTGAAAATATTTCTTTTGATTTGGATGATTTTTGTGTATGTGTGTGGGTGTGGGTGTTTTGTGAAACACTTGCAAAAACAAATAACAGAAAATGTATACCGAAATATATTTTAATTTTATCCTCATATGTATTGTGTATCTGTTATTTGTTTGACTATTTTCTGAGTATTGGTTTTTGTGGTTGTGGTTGTGGTTGTCTTTGTTATTGTATTTTTGAATTGTTTGTGGTTAACTTGGGATTTTTCTTTTCTCATATTAAAATCAACTCTCCTCTCCAAACTGAAAGCCTAAGTCAGTTCTTATTTATTTTAATGCTATAGATTTTATAATACAAATGAGTTTAATAGATTGAAAATGAAAATTTGAATTTGTGTTTCATTGAAAATGTTCTACATCAAATAGTTTTATACAAATTAATAAATGAATTTAAAGCAAAAAAAATATTCTTTCACTATTTGACTTCTATTCCTCAAAACCATGTAACATTCATCATCATCATCATCATCATCATCATCATCTCTTGTTATTCTAAGGAGTTTAAGAAAGGCAGTGTCAATTATAAGTAATATCAACAGTCAGCAATACTCTTCTTTATGAAAAAGTATCAATCAATTTGGAATTTGTATAAGTATAAGTATTATAATATCTCAAATACACTTTATGGAAATTGATAATTCAGTTTTTGAAATCAAACATTTCTTTCGAGTTTTAAGACTCTTCTTACTACTCCTTAATGAACAAGTATCAATCAGTTTGGATATTCTTATTTTGAGTTTCAGAGTCTTCTTACTTAGAAGTAATAGTTAGTACTCGTATGACGAAGAATGCCAGAGTCTTAATAGATAATCGGATTGTTATTTACCTCAGGTACTTTTCCATAATGCTCAACTAAGTATATCTGCATAAATACATAATACAATTTGCATCTACATTGTACATTGTACTATGTGTATCTTTGTATCTACAATATTACTACATATTAAACTACAAAGTAATTGTGCCGCAAGTGAGCAACTAGAGTGGTTTACCTAATTGTTTGTTGTTGTTGTTGTTGTTGGTGGTGGTGGTGGTGGTGGTGGTGATGGTGGTGTTTTTCAATTGATTGCCTGTTGCTCCTGATATTGTTACTGCTCTTACTACTACTGCTACTGGCGTTTGCAGACCAGAAAGATAAACTGTAATTTAATTTATTACTGTACAAAGAGGACCAACCGTCCGAACGACTATTCAGTATTCATCCACCCAGCATCCGATTTCATCATTTGACTATAGAATCATGTCTGTTATCTGTTGTCTGTTCTGGTTAAGTAGAAATTAGTTTTGCTTTTGCTTTTGCTTATTTCATTGAATGAATTTCTATGTTTGATTATTCGATTTCATGTTTGGGATTTTATGTATCTGAGTAATAAAGGCAGGGGAAGTATGGAGTGTTTACATTATAAACACATTTACTTATTGAATTGAGTTGTAAATGTGTGTGTGTGTGTGTGTGTGTGTGTGTGTGTAAAATAATTGTGTTTATAATTTATATTAAAGCTCATTATAACGTTGCGTATACGCAATATTATCTATTATACTGTGAGTCTGTCTTAAGTATGTATTTTGTTGTGTATGAATTTAATAATAATAATAATGAAATTACATATGTATGTATGTGTGCGTGTGTGTGTGTGTGTGGTGTGTGTGTGTGTGCATATTTAATATAATTAATTGCCTGCCTTTGAGTAATTTTAAATGCAAATATTTATAGAAATTTCAATTCTCCACCACCCACTCCATCACTTCAATCACCAATTCACTCGCCCTCTTCTGCTGCATTCCTTTATGATGAACAATTTTATTATGAATCGATTTATAAAATGAATATGAAATAAAATCACGGAATAAAAATAAGTAAAATTGACCGCATTAACAACATTTTTACATGGTTTTTAACATGTGCCGAGTGGCTTGGGCCCAATGTGCGTGTGTGTGTGTGTTTTTTTTATTGGCAATTAAAAGTGGTAGAAAGAATCAAAGCCGCAACTGGTTGATGGCAGCTAGCAATGGTCATGCCACATTCCTTACATGTTCATCAGCCCCGGGTTCAAAAGTCACACAAGCATGAAATTGTGAGCATGAAATAGGGCCACAAGTAATTCGGTTCAGGGCAGATTACAACCAACATGAATGCTAAAATATGGGAAAAATGAAAGAATCTACATCCATTTCCACTTACATACATGTTAAATGTGTAGTAGTTAAATGAGTAAGTCACTTGTTCATTCATTCATTTAGTGAGACATTAAAGATTGTGGTTGTGCACTTTTACCTATTCTGATGTTCTGATATTCGTAATGAAAATGCACTTTTACCTACTCTGATGTTCTGATATTCGTGATGAAAATGCATTATGAAATGGCTTCGAATTTTGGGAAAAAATAAAAAGAGAATAGCATTTACATATATATGTACTATATATTTTAAAAGCATTTCCCACGAACAGCCACATGTGATATGCACTGCATCTTTGCTTTTTTTTCGGTCTTCGCAGTATTACAATTTTCCAATAAATTTTAATTAAATGAAAATTTATTCACTTCTGCTAATGATTCAATTATCTTTACTGTGCTTTATTTCTCAATCTATCCTTATCTCCATGATGTTGACTGGCGATGGTATTGCTCGTTTTAATTAAAAATCTATCGCATAATTTAATTCTTGATTTTTGTGGTAAATTCTGTGTGTGAATATCATAGAAGGCATCCTATCCTCCTCAGCTAAACTCACTACAGCTTGACTTAAATCAAATGTGAACTATGAAATTCCATTGAAATTCCATTGTCCGTCCACATTATAAGTATTGTATGAGTAGCATAACTTGAGTATTTGTATATATGACTACAATAGTACGTATATACTGTTAGTTTTAAGCTTTTGTGTATTGCCAATTGTATCCTTAAGTAGAATCAATCTAAAAATGGCAAACACATAAAATAGATATGAGTTGTGTTCTGTTGTGCTTGTGACTGGTGACTGGTGACTGTACTTGGCAAACAATTTATTTGGGTCACTTAACAAAAACAAAACACAGATAAAGAGAAGAGAAAAGAAGAGGTTAATACTATGTAGAATGGGAGAAAGCATTCAAAGAAACAAAAAGGATAAATTTGGCAATTCGTAAATATAAAATATGCAAAACAAAAAAGAATCCAGATACTACTTAAGGATTTAACTCCGTATGAGTATGTTTGAATAGTCGAAATATGTACTATACTGTTGTTCTAAAGCGGTCAGTAGATACATAAGTAGATGTATGAGTATGTAGAGTATTGCATAAAAATATTGAGGCTGTGCCTTTTCTATGCTTCTATCATTTCTATTGCTCCTTTCAACATTATGCATATCAAATGATGCGATATTGTACAGTAGTATACACTTTGCAACTCATCTACTGTTGTGTAATAATATTATGCATCTATGGACCGCTTAAGGCTATGGATGATTTTAATTGTTTGGATATGCCTTTGTGCTGTTTTGTTTTCTCTCTGCTCTGCTCTGCTCTTCTATTTTTGTTTTTTTTTTTTTTATTGTGAAATGAAAAAGTCACACAATATTTTATTTTATGTTGCTTGCAACATTATTTGCTCAGCTGTGTGCCTCATCCTAAAACAAATACATATTTGCATAGTAAAGCATGCAAGCAAGAAAGCAACTTGGTTAGTGTGGCTTATAGAATGAAATAGAATAGAATATACATAGTAGTAGTAGTAGTAGTAGTAGTTAGAAAAACCAGAATAAGGATATGGAAAACATTTAACCAAGTATTCTATTGTACCTTCTTCTTTCTTCATTTCTTTTTACTTACGTGTATTTTACTCTATTGTGTGTTATTGTTGCAGGAACGTTATAAGAATGACATTAGCTTGGCCATACAATTGCTGCAGTGCAAACCAGAGAGTTTCGTGCCCCAAAAGGTATCCTCGGTAAGATGACAAAGATTTTGTGTTTTTTTTTTATGACATTTCTTTAATAATCAAATGTGTGCATTTTACAGTTGCCTATCGAAATACAGTCCAAAGTATCTGCTTATATGCGTCTGGAGACGAATTCACACTCAGATTCGGAATGTAGTAATAGTGGTGTGGGTGTAGCAACGACAGCTTCCTATAAAGTTCTTCCGGCTTCGGATTCGCCACCGCCTGCGCCATGCCCCTTTCCGCCCACAGCAATGGTCTATTCGATGCGGGGCCTTGGTAAGTGTTAGTAGACCATGTTATTTTTTCAGTTCTTTCAATTTATGATTTTCTAATCTTAATTTCAACCAAATTAATTTCATGCACTTTTTCATTTTTTAGTTTTTTTTTTCCTAAAATCAAATTTTAGGTCGCACTTTTAAAAATTTTGGTTGGTGGAATTTATTATCCTTATTATTATAGTATCATATTAAATTTTTTAATCATAAGTATTTTTTTTTATATATGTAGTACTACATATAATGTATTTACAATAAAATATCTTTGCTTATATTTTATAATAAATTCTTTGTTTGGAACATTTAGATGCCAAAGGCGGCAATCAAACGACAACAGCAGCAAATACGGCAAATTCTAATGAGAACAACACCAATAACAACAACAACAACAATAGTAATAATAATACTAATGGAAAGGACACTCCACTGGATAACAATCATAGAAGTCACTCTAACTCAAATAATAATATTAATAATAATAATAACAACAGCAACAACAACAACAGCAGCAGCAGCAACAATATTAATAAATTCAATTCGAACACTTCTTTGAATAGCAACTGCACAACATCAGGAGTTGGTCATATTCCGAATGCCTCATCTGCGACCATGGCTGATACCAATGATCCTGATATGATCTCTCCAATTGTCATGGCCAAGTTTCTTGAGAATGAGCTTAAGGCCAGCGAAATTAAACACTGCGATACATGTCAATGTACCAAACAAGATCTCACCGTGCTGGCGGATGTCTCACGTTCCTATACCGTGGCCACCCAGACGCCATTCCAACTGACAGCGACAGCGACAGCAACAGCAGGCAATAATCTCAATGAGCCCTTGACGCAATTGTGTCTGCGCTGCAACAGTAATCTCAATTCGCCATCGCGCACAAATAGTCCATACCTCTTGAAGTTGGTCAAGTCGAGTGATTCTGTTATTTCGGAGACAAAAAGTTCGGTTTCAGATCTAAATGATATGGACAAATTGTTTACGCCTGCAAAGAAAGACGATTTAATGGTGAATCCAATTTTGGGCCATCATCGATTATGTGAGCGTACGATGGCTAGTGGCGTTGGAAGTGCTGGTGGTGGTGGTAGTAGTAGTGGTGGTATAGGAACAAATGGCATAGTAAGTTCAGGTAAGTGTGCCTGCCTAATAAGTTTAGACTGTAACAATTTAATGTTTGATTGTATTAGGATCATATGCTGCTGACAAGTATCTACTGGAGACATCTAATCTCAGCCAGTTACGCAATGGCTATCAAAGACGATTTCTTGATGGCGGTGGCACTGCTTTGGAACTGTTAGGCAAGTACGAGTCAAATCAAAGTAAACAGCAGGTGTACAGTGGCAGTGGAGGCATCTTAGAAGAACTGGATGATGAAGCCGCTAAACCCTTGCTAAGTGGTATTTCTCAAAGTAATTTACTTGCACCCGAGCAACCTAAGTTAGATGTGCTAGAGATAACATCGGAGTTGATCTGTTTAGAGACTCCACAGTTGAAGTCGCCACCAACTGCACCAAATCTCATGAAGTCGACAACTTCGGGAAGCGTGAATAGTCTTTGGAGTAAGACAAGTAGCAATTGTGATGGAGCCAAGATGTTCGAAAACTTTAATAGGAATCTCATTAAGACTATAAAGGTATGGAATTCAAGATACTTGTTTAAAACAAGTTCGATGTTTTATAATAACATTGTTGTTTCATTTCTTTCAGGCGGAGAATCCGCGTTATCGTGGACCACGTTTATGTGCGATGCGCATACAACAGAATGGGCAAAGCAATATACTCTTAGATAATATTGAGTCCATCGAGACCTTCACGCCCATCATCTACAAGCGTCGTGAGCGATTACTTGATGAGGAATTGGATGATACAACGGACATAATCACTTCCAATGATACAAATGGGAATGTCGAGGGAGCGACGAAGGTAGCTTGCATTGAAAATGAAGCATGGACAACGCAAAACTGTGCTGAAACACCAGAGCAAGCAACGACAGGGGAGTTAAATTTGGCGGCGGAAAAGTCGCTCGTAGAAAAAAAGACTGTAAATCAAATAAAGGATGATGGAGATGCTACAATTACTGGCATCGAGAAAACAATGGAAATACTCGGAGCTACAGCAATGCCGCTTCCAGCAACGCCCGGATCCAAAAAATCCAACAACTCAAAGTCATGCACACAATCCAGTTCCATAAGCGATGTAATTGATTTCCAGGAAAACGTTCTGCTCCGTCGACAACAACTGAACCGCGTTGCCGAATGGGTGCAAAACAATACACAACAGTTGGACCATACAAGTAATTGTGACTCAAACTCTGCCACGGAGCAACCGTCTTCCTATTCAACGCTTGATCGCATGGACTCTATATCGATTGAAAAGCTTTCGTTGGATTCAGGTTATAAAACGACCCCTCAACAACCTACAAATGGCTATGCAGAGGCATGCAAGTCAACAACGGAGGATTCACTGTCACCGAAAACGGGCACATGCACTCCACCAGAAGCGTCTGGGGCAGGGGGCGGCAGTGGCGGTGCGGGCGCAAGTAAAGAACAATCTTGCACAACATATTATCGCCGTACAACACGATCGGGACTTCCAGTGGCCTACACGACCGCAGTAACAAGCAATGCGACAACTGTCGAAACAACAACACCGGCCATTTCGATTTGCGGCAGCGCTACCACGCCTACATTTACTTGCCCCGAACAGCCCACATGTGATATACTCAACTACAAGTACTATCCTGACACGGATAAGACGCGTGCTATACAAGCCGAACTGCACACAACCACGCAAAACGTTGACATTGCGCAAATGGAGTACAATGTGAAACAGTTTTTGCTCAAACAAAATGAATGGTCCATGCGTGGAAATAGTGGTCAATCGGGTGGCGTAGTAGCACCAGGGCGTCCCATACGACAAACAAAGCTTTTTGGTCCTGGCATGGGTGAACGCATTCGAATGGCTCCAGGACGAGCAGCTGCAACGGTAATTAACAGTGATGCAACTGCCGGAGGTGGAGGATCCGGAACCAGTGGTGGTGGTGGTGGTGGTGGCGGTGGCGGTGGCGGCAGCAATAATTTCGGACAACTACCGTACAGAACTGAAACGAATTTATAAATACACAAAATGGATACGGAAGAATGACGAGAGAAGCTTGCAAAACCAAAAGAAAGTTTATTATTTATAAAAAGTATAAATTCTTATTCCAATTAAGCTTGCAACCGTCAAATTGGCCGATCAAAGTAGCTAAGCAATTTCATCGTATATATATATCTATAAATATAAAATATGTATCTTATAAGAATCTATAAAACAAAATTCACAAAGCTCGGAGAGAGCAATGAGTCGGAGGATATGAGAAAACATGCTTCTTCGTCTTTATGAAATAATTAAGAAATTACTATAAAAAATAATTTAAAAAATTATATTTACGACGTAATTATATCTCAATGTAAAAAAACAAACTAACGTAAACCAAAGGAACAAAAACAAAAACAAAAATCAAATCAAATGAAAGCTTAGTTCGTATACCTTGCAATATGAATAAATTGCAAATTAAGTAAATCCCTGGATAATTATTTTCCTTTAATCTTAAACTTCCCATGCTTGTCTAAAGCCCTAAACTTATGTCTAAGTCTTTCTCTCTCTCTCTCTCTCTCTCTCTCTCGCTAACTACTCATTCATAATACATACTCGTAATGTATAAAGAGAAGAGAATAATGCAAATATGCTGTACCTTTTAGTCAAAATTTCAAATGTAAAGCAAATAATAATCCTGCCCATATAAAAAAAAACTATCTACCTTCTCTATAAAGAAATTCTATGGTAAAACAAACTACATACATATATATATACACACTCACACACACACACACACACACACACACAAACAAACATACATACATACATAGATACATACATATATAGAAAATGCTCAATATTAATCAAAACTCTAACGCTTAGGAGTTACAACTTAGCTTCAAGGCAATGTACCAAAATATACACTACATACTACATACATACGAATGTATATACCTATCTATATATCTATGTATACACTTTCTAAATGTATCTGAACGCACATATGAAACATTTACATATACTTCATCATACTTATATTTATAAAGTATATAATCATCCCAAATACAAAACAAAAACCCTGCCTCACAATATACCCTCATATACTATTACAGAAACCGGATAACAAATATATTATTGTTTCGTAACTCAATATGATGATGATCTGATCTCATCTATTGGAAGGAATATCATTCAAATTCTTCGGCTTTCATGTAATAAAAACAAAAAAAGTAATTAAAGAAAAACATATTTACACAACAACATTGTACATCTACTATCTACTATCTAACTACTTGACTCTATGTATAAGGACACACACGGAAAATGCTTTAACTTTGTTATGTTTGGCTCATTTCATTATAGTAAATATACATTATACACTCATTATACTGAATACTACTGTATCTATCGGACCTATACTCATAATAATACTCACTCATATTCATAATACATATTTTACTATATTATACGATTTACGAGGGTCATTCAATAATACGATAAGAGATAAATTTGTAACATTTGTAGACCCCCTTCCGCTGATGTGACGTCACATATTTCGTAAATTAACTTCTAGAAATTATTAAATTAAAACAACTGTTCCAAATTAATTTTTATTTCCATTTAATATTGAATGTTAAATATAATTTAATATTGAATTATACTTTGTGGAAACCCATATTAATTGTGTTAATTTAATTTCTTTTATCTTTTAATATTCGTCCTGCTAGGGGGTGGTTCCTATTAGGGCTCTAGATAGAGTTGGTAATATTTTTAAGTTTTTTGTTTACAGTTAATCCTTTAGATTTTGACATGTGACGTCACGAAGCTTATTACTCACCCCCTCTCTATAACAGATGGTTACACTTCATAGACCCCCTTAACATGTGACTTAATATATGGATGTCCCCTTAATACCTAAATAATTTGTTTTGTTTTTAATCTAAAACCTTGTATTTGACAAAGCAAAGGTATAAAGTAGTAAAACTCTCAATGTTTTATTGAATGACTCTCGTATGATGGATGGACGGAACCAAAGGCAAAAGAAAATGTTTAGTTTTATCAGATGGCTTTATGGTTGAATTATTGCGGTGGTGGCTAGCTATACTAAATCGAAAGCATCGGAAATTATATAAATAAATTAAATCAATCAAACAAATCGAGTTGAATCAAATAAGCGCAGTAAAATTGTTTTAGACCATAAATCATCAACGCATAATCAAAATATGTACGCACACGTATTACGACTTGGATATCTATAATACAATATCTAGTCAGAGATCCTTAAATTGCCTGAATCCCCTCATCCTCATCCCGCAATAAATTATCATTCATTTGCCATTTAGAAAAGAAGAAGACAGAACAGATAATCACTGTTAGAGAAGCGTAATAATTTTTAGACATTTTTGCAACATTTTTTATAAAAAATACTAAAATTTTAGATAATTTTACGCATTTGCAAATTTTCTTCGGTTTTTATATATATAATTTGTTGTTGTTTTTTTAAATAATTTTTAACTGCTCTTGAACCACCTTTAATGTGTATGAGATAAAAAAGAAAAACCAAAGAAAATTTAATAAAAAAAAAAAAAAAAAATCAAATTATTAAAAATAATTTCATGGATTTTTATTATATTTTGTTTTGTTTTTTTTTTGTGATGAAAATAAATAAGATTTTATTGTTTTTATAGATTCGATGAGCTTAAAGAACTAAGGACATTAAGATTACTAAGTAAAAATGGCGACAAAAATGGCGTCAGTCTCAAAAGGAGGGCATCTCTTCTCTTGACATTGATAGCTTTTGAAAGACGCCTCCTAGGCGGCAACAACGGGCTCCGGCTTCTTCTTTTTGTCCTGTTCGACTTTACGCTCTTCGCCGGCTTCATCGTTGACCACAATGATGCCATCGTCAACAGGAGCAAGCTCCTCAAAGGAGTCTTCGACAATCTCGACACTATTGCGTACCTCATTAGTGGCGTCATCTTGTGCTGGAAGTTCTACAGTAATGACACCATCAGGAGTAGGTTCATCGATCTTGTTATCTACTGGTTTATCGGCAGCAGGTGTGGCCTGTGTAGAGCTAGCAGCATTGGCGTTCTGAGGACGGTTGCCACCTAGGAAGTTGATGATGCCTTGAAATGGACCTTGAGGCTGTTGGGTTTGCTGCTCAGCATTCGCGGCCGTGGCATTGTTGCCACCGAATAAATTGCTTACAAACGATTGAATGGGTCCTGGAGGACGAGCTGTAGTTGCCTCGGCAGCCTGTTGCTGTTGTCCTGTTAGACCAGAGAGTGTACTTTGGAATTGATTACCCACATTGGATGCGAATTGCTGTAGACCTTGGAAGGCTTGTGATGTCGTGTTAACTACGCTTTGAGCTGCATTTTGTACTGCTTGCTGAGCGGAAGTTATGGCTACTTGGGGATTGAGGAATCCGGGCACTGTGGGTGTCGGAGCGGGAGGTTGATCGGATTGTTGTTGTTGCTGTTGTTGTTGATTAGCTCCATTGAATTGATTAAGGAATTGGCCAACGGGCGAGTTTTGAATGAGTTGTTGAATGAAATTCTGTTGTGTTGATGTGCTCTGGGTTGGAGTTGATTGAGTGACGGCAGCTTGACGCTCGCTGGGCAAAGTTTCCTCATTTGTGTTGGCTTGCAAGGGCTCTTCAGCAATGAGTGCAGCAGCTATGGGTTGTACAACAGGTGAGGCTACTTCTGCGGTGGAAACAATTGTGCTTTTGATGCCTTCAGCGATTACTGGATCTTGTGGTTTTACTTCAGTCTGTTGAATTTGTTCCACTGGAGCAATAGGTTTATCAATTGCTTTAAGTGGTTTTTGTAGTTCATCAATTGACTTTTCTGGTAGTGGAATTGATTGCTTTGGTTGTTCCACTTGTTCTATTTCTTTTGGAATTTCCAATTGTTGAGCTTTCTCAAGTTTTGTACTTTCCAGTTTCTCAGAAACTGGTTTCAATTCCTCTCCTTCGATTTTCTTAATGTCGGACAACTTATTGTCCTTTTCCAGTGGCTCTTTGATAGCTTCTTTAATTGCTTTTATTTCTTCTTTCACTTCTTCTTTTACGTCTTTCTTAATATCGGACAACTTATTGTCCTTTTCCAGCGGCTCTTTGATAGCTTCTTTAAATGCTTTTACTTCTTCTTTCACTTCTTCTTTTACGTCTTTCTTAATGTCGGACAACTTATTGTCCTTTTCTAGTGGCTCTTTGATAGATTCTTTAATTTCTTTAACTTCTTCCTTTACTTCTTTCTTAATCGTGCTCTTCTCCTCCTGCTCTGTGATACTCAATTGCTCCTTTTGTTGGAGCGCAATCTGAGGCTCGGGATCTTTAACAATGGCCACTGGAATCAGATCCCCCAGCGTTGGCGAATCACGACGACTTAAAACGTGTGCCTGGCTAGCAGAGAGTAATATCAAAGCCACAGTCAGTGCGACTAAAGTAAAAGTACTACGACACATTTTTACTCGATCACAAATTTACGAACAAACAAACAAGTAATCGATTGAAAAAAAACTGAGAAAAAACAATTGTTGATGGCTTCAGCAAACTCGCTTCGATTTGGCACTTCACGTTCACGCGTGGAAGTCACTTGCGGTGCACGGCAAAACTGATTGAAATTTCTTTGGGAGAAGCGCATTTATACTCAAAAACAACGTCGAAATAACGAAATCGGCAGCAGCAACTTGGCTATGGCAGAGCGTTAGTTGCTTCGCAGTTTGTCTTTGGGTGGAGCTGCAGCACCTACAAACAGAGCAACGCAGAACTTCTGCAGTCACCAATCACCAGTCTATGGTACATCTTCAGCTTGAGATGATGCGGCAACAGATGTGTCATTGAACTTGCAACAAGCACAAAACTTCGCTTCGTTTCACTCTCGATCCAAGCGAAAAAGAAACAATCAGTTGCAGACACGCAATTGGAAACTGCATCTTCATTCTGTCGTCGTCATCTTCTATACTATATACATATGTATATAATATAATACATACTTACTTACTTTAGTAGATGGATGCTTATGTTTAGGTCTAAGATGAAAACAAGTTTATATTGTAGTGGCGGCCAAGGGAAGCTGATTGAACACCGATAGAGCGGCGGCCGATCAGCTTAGCAGAGCGTCTTCAGCATTGACCAACCGTCGTTGTCCATTAGTTTGAGTTTGGTTCGATGGCTATTTTTAGTCTTAATTGCATGAATATATTCATTTCGAGACCAGATTGGTTTCGTTATTTTTAGATTTTTCTTCAATACACACATATGTATGTATTTCCATAATTCAGTTGATTTCATGCACCGATTTTCCCCTATTAATTGCCTCATTAGAAGAGCTCACTCCACTAAGACGCTAAGACTCTAAGACAAATCGAGTTTAAGTTTATGATAATATGCAAATTATACTTATAGCATATAGTAGTATGGTATGCATTTTCCAAAGTTGATCTAAAAAGCAACAAAAATGGGTCAAAAGCAACGTGACGACGCTTTCTCTTTATCAAAATGGTAATTTTTTTGGTCAACCTGAAGATGAACAACAATTGGATTCATCGTGCAACAAATGGACAAAAAAAAAAAAAAATCTAAAATAAAATGCACTTCTTTGTATTTCTTCAATTGAAAACTCTCATTGTTTTTGAGAAGCTGGTTTTACATTTTGTATCTTGTTGTAGTTGTTTCCTGCTCAGCCATTTTCTTGAACTTGACATTGTTTGAGCAAAGCAATACAAAAGCAACAATTTTGTCTGATTATTCCAATTTGGTCAATGGCTCAAATACTAGATAACAGAGGCTGCTTTGCTAACTGAGCTGGTGGTGGTGGACACTTGTCCAATTAAACTTTTGTTTTATTTGTGATTTGTGTTTTTTTGCCAATTTAAAATTTGTTATTTGTTTAGTTGCCGGCCGGCAAAAACAAACAAATTAAACAAGAAAAATGTTGCTTGTTACTCGTAACTCGAAACTATCTTTTGCCACATCATCATCATCATCATCAGCATCGTCGTCGTCGTCGTCGTCGTCGTCGTCCATCTCATGCTATAAACAGATACTCATTCCTGGTAAGTGCAGTCAAACTAACTTCGATTGCAGCATCTTTGTGTATCTCGATTTATGGTATGTTTGCAGCAAGTCTTGGATTTGCGGTATTACAACAGCAGTAAGAGCAACAAGTTGCCAAAGAACTTGTTTAGACTTTGGTTGCCCTTAAGCAGCAGCAGCAGCAGCAACAGCATCAACATCAGCAACAACTTCAGATGCACTAATAGCAGCAACAACAAGACACCACAAAAGGACATTGACTCCAGTTTTTGTAATGCATTCTCCTCAACTTCTTCTTCCCAACTTTTAATCATCTGCTTTGGTAATTCGCATTTCGCTTTTGGTCAATTTTTCTTTTCTTATCTTGTTTTTTTTTTTTTTTTGTTTTATTGTTTTCCGCAAGTATCTCCCGCTCTTCTACTTACTATTCATCATCATTATCATTCAATAAGAACAAGTTTGCCACTTAAGTCTTTCTTTCTTTCTACTTACCTTCCTTTGTTAAATTCATTACCTTTTTATTTTTGTATTCTTTGGAAGATTCTTTGGAAGATACTTTAGTAAATGAATTAAACAGATTTTTTTTATTATTCTATTTTATTAAAGGTAATTACTCGTACAATGAATGGATTGATACAGATGAGATTATATTATAATATTTTATCAACGCTGCTGAAAAAGTAAACGAGACTATTAAAATAAACAAATTTAAAGAAAAAAAAAAAAAGGAAAAAATAAAAAAAAAATATATATATATATAAAATAAACACGATTACTTATTATGTAATTGGGATTGTAAGTGGATTTGCGGCAATTGAACATAGCTATTAACATAATTACAGACAGCGAACGACAATTAACACCTTTGTCACATATTTTAGCTCAAATGTGACTTAAGTCTGGGCAGAGGGGACGACAGCCTGGGTGTGGTTAGCAAAATTATGGATCAACGATAAAACGGTGGCAACTTTCACTCATTCAAAGTTGTTGACGATGATGATGACGATGACGATGGGTGACGACGAACTGACATGGAATTTAAAATGAGTGAACAAAACCAGGAACGTGTATCTGTTTGCACTTTGATTGAATTTACGTCAACCTACGCGCGATTATCAATATTTTTTTTTTTGACACTTGTCATAAATTTCTATGAAAACAATAAACAGTTTTTGTTTTGTTCATAATTTTGTGTGTATTTTATCATCTCTTTCTCTATGTTTTGACACCTTTTGTAATCGCATTGCTGTCAAGGTCGAATTTTAGCAGATTTTACAAATGAAACTGGGACATAATTTCATTTCAGTGATATTTCAGTTATGTTAAGAGATGTTGATGAGACATTGAATGCTCGTAAATTAATTTGTTAAGTGTTAAGATTAGATAAGCATTTCTCTTTATATAACTAGAACATTAAATATGTATGGCAAATGGTCACTTATTTGTGAATTCAAATCATCATTGAATCGAACTCCACGTTTTTTGTACGTGTTTTGTACTGTAATTGTAACTGCATTTTTATATTCAAACAAACAAAACAAAAAAATAAAACAAATTCATAGAAACTGACATCCTAGAGTAGCGGGTTCGATTCCCACTCAAAACAGGTCCTGCGCTTTTCTAATTTCCTCTACTCTCTCCCTGAGCTGAAGGCCTTTGCCGCTATTGCTCATATTAATAACTAATTTATAATTTGTAATTATAATCTTAGTTCTATATAAAAAAAAAATAAAAAAAAATTCATAGAAAATTTCAATTCAGTCACATTATTGGACGACAAAATTTCGTCTTTATTTAAATTTATTGGCTCTTCTCTCTATCATTGAATGAATATTCATTCCTTTTGATGATGAAAGGTAGAAGAAGAGACTAAAGGTGGATTTACACCAAACGCCAAATTGACAAGCAACAATCGCTTGTTTGGATAATGAAAAGAATGAAGAGGAGCGTGAAACGAGTTATTCCAAGTTTGGACGGACATTTTCCACAGCCATCGAGTGTCTGCCTCAAATCAGATATGTAGTTCGGTATTAAGTGTAAAGTTCAAATCAAAACAACTTCATACTACGTTAGAAAATATGTTGCATTGATACAACTATTAATCTTCCAAATCCAAACATATGTAAATATCACTAAAAGACTTTACCATTATTACATCTATTAACATCAAATTTTCATAATCACCATTCCAACTTTGTACACAGTAATTTGACTTCTTTTAATCAATTTCCGATAGGAAAACATTTGTTTCCGGTTGGAATAATAGCAATAGTCAACATATTTACGACAGGATGTGTGAGTGTGTGAGTGAGATACAAACAGAGAACCACAGAAATGCTGCCGATTCGCTGTGATTGCTTGTTTTTTGACTATTTTACGTTTCTACTGAAAGTAAACAGCTGATGAGTGGACAAAACAATTATGAGTACCAATATGAGTACTTTTAGCCGATACCTACTTGGTACTCGGTTCCAAACAAACTATCGATGAAGGCATGCCAACTTAAAGGTTTTACACTAAAATTTAGGGGTAAAATAAGTGTGTTGGGATTTTTCTAGGGGGCTTAATATTAGGTTTATTTTTAGGGGCTTGTTTTGCAAGTATGTATCCTGTTTTGAGAGAGGAATTTTTGTTTGAAAATGTGTTTGCAACTATAATATACCAGCCTTCTTTTTAAGGGGTGTTTTAGTGGTTTTTGCATTAGGGGTAAATATTTTTGAGAGTTGGCAGGCCTGTATCGATGCCCAAAAGTACTTGGCACTATTCTTTCCCCTCGTTCTTTGTTGTTTTTATATGTAAAATAATAAAATAAAGAATTAAACAGGATGGTTGACTACAGCAAATGGAAAAATATTGAAGTAAGTTTTTTGTGTATCTGATTTAAAGCACTTTCTTGTTTCCCCGGTGAATTCTCTACGGCACTTGCGATTTGCATGGATTGATTTGAACATAGTATTGAAACAATGTATGTCTGCAGATTTCAGATGATGAAGATGACACACACCCAAATATTGACACTCCATCGCTATTCCGATGGAGGCATCAAGCGCGTGTGGAACGCATGGCCGAAATGGAAAAGGAAAAAGAAGAATTCAAGCGAAAACGGCAAAGCAACCAAGCGCGTATTATCGATGTAAAAGAACGAATTAGCAAGAAGGAGGGTGATGAGGCAGAACTTAAAGTGAGTCATTCATTCATTACATGAATGGTGTTGTGAGCATTGGTTACAAACAAATTTCTATTCTCCATAAACAGGAACAATTGCAAAACCTTGAAAAAGAACGTAAAGAACTTGATCGCGAAGAATCGGAATTGTTAAAGAAAGAAAAGAAAGCGCCATGGAATGTGGACACAATCAGCAAACCGGGTTTCGAAAAGACAGTCATCAACAAAAAGCCAACACGGAAAGCCGATGAAAATCTCTCGGAAGAGGAACGTGAGCAGCGAATGAAAACTTTTGTAAAGGAGAATGAGAAGTTGTGTAAACAGTACGGGATGATGAGGAAATATGACGATTCCAAGCGCTTCTTACAGGAGCATCTTGATTTGGTGTGCGAAGAGACGGCAAACTACTTAGTGATTTGGTCCATTAGCCTTGAGATGGAGGAGAAACATGATTTGATGTCGCACGTTGCACATCAATGCATCTGTATGCAGTATATTTTAGAGTTAGCAAAGCAATTGGATGTAGATCCGCGTGCCTGTGTCTCATCGTTCTTCTCAAAAATACAAAATTGTGTGCCTGAGTACCGAGCTCAATTTGAAAGCGAAATTGAAGCGTTCAAGGGGCGCATAGTAAAGCGTGCACAGGAGAAGATCGCCGACGCAATGGCCGAAGCTGAGGAAGAAGAACGTAAAGCTCGCCTTGGACCGGGAGGACTGGATCCTGCCGAAGTGTTTGATACTCTTCCAGATGTAAGTAATACATATTACACCAGGTTTATTACTCACTAGAAATTTTAATTTTTCTAGGAGCTTAAATCTTGTTTTGAGTCTCGAGACATTGAACTCCTTCAAAAGACTATAACTGCCATGCCTGTTGATATTGCGAAATATCACATGAAGCGTTGTGTGGATTCTGGGCTTTGGGTGCCAAACGCTGGTGATGTGGACTTGGGTGGTGATGAAGAAGTTGCTGTTGGCGGTGTTGATAAAGGGAAAACAAAAGGCGATGAGAGGAAAAAGGATGAAAAGAAAAATGACGAGGAGCCCATCTACAGCGGAGTCAGCACTGATGATCTGGATTGATAGTTTTATTTATAATTTACGATTATATTACTCCTACTACTTATAATTCTCTCTATAAGTTCAAATTTGAATAGTTTTTGAAGTATGCATTTTTGATTCATTTTGTTCTTACTCCCCTATTACGGATTTGCCTCTATATGTGTAAATATAATTTGTGTGATTCGCCAAATTCTCAGTAAAGCAAAATTCAATAAATTCAATTTAATACATCATTAACTACATTTGCCATTTAAATTTCGTCACATTGGCACACAATTTGACATAAACTTATTTCAGTACTACAAATGAGTTTGTGTTATTAGGCAATAAATGAATGAAAATATATTTTTAAAATTTTAATTTCACAATGAATCGAATAGAGCTTGACTATTATGCGGTACTAGATGTTCCGCGTAGTGCCACCAAAGAAGAAATTACACTTGCGTATCGTAAATTGGCCATTCGTCTTTGCCCTCACCGTGACAAGAAGGATGAAAATAATTTCGTTCCATCGGCAGAGAGCGGACACCTGACACATATGTCACCCATGGGAGAGATGAAGCAATGGGAGTATATACATATGGCCTATGACGTATTGGGTAACGACATGTATCGTGCCATATACGATCGCTTTGGCGAGGCGGGTCTCTTTCAGGGTCTCATGTTGCCAAATGGTTATTTTCCCCCATACCAGTATCACGGCAATCATATGCAAATCTACAATGAAGTGTTTGCTTCCTATTCACCATATGCCAATGTTATCGATGCCATAACCAATCCTCCACCTTTGTATGCTTCACGCGAACATGGCATTGGGGTGCGTAAGAAGGATGCACCGATTGAAAAAGTCATACAGTTATCGTTGGAGGAAGTTCGTTTCGGTTGTGTCAAACTAATGCATGTCTGGCGACAGGAATTCACAGATGCCAAGCAATCGCGTACTGAGAAGCGGTGGGTGAAAACATGTGTTAGTTAACCTTTTATTTGAGAAGTATGAAAGATTTATTGTTGTTTTATAGAAAGAAAACTCTCAAGTTGACTATTGCTCCGGGTATAACGGCCGGAACACGTTTCACTTTCAAAGAGGAAGGCGATCGTTATCCTACACGTATTCCAGGTGATATCGTCTTCATAACAGCTGACAAGCCACATCCTGTATTCGAGAGACGGAATTTGCATGATCTCGTTTATAGATATGATATCGATATTCCAATGGCTTTGACTGGATTCACATTCTTTGTTGACACGTTGGACAAACGCAAATTGAAGATTGTCATTTCGGATGTTGTGAAGCCGGGTTTCACTAAGGTTATACCATTAGAGGGTTTGCCCAAGTGTCAAAACTTGGATGCGGTTACCGCATTGAATAACCCCAATAAACGCCATGATGACTTGGGCGACTTAATAATTGAATTTCATAGTAAGTTTAAGAGATTAGCAGTTGCCTTGTTTGTGTTCTAAGTGTAATCCTAATTTTGGCTTTCACAGTTGAATTTCCTAATTATCTTACGAACGATATGAAGATTATGACTCGTGATTTCTTTCATAAACTAAAAGCAAAGGAGTTGGAATCAAAAAACATGAAAAGTCCAATAATCTTAGTGGCTCCCTTTGGTGACAAGAAATAAATCCAAATATTTATTCATGTGAAGTTTTGTTGTATTTATTTTAAATCTTAATCTTGTGTGCTGTGAAAACAACAAAAAAAGAAGTGTTTAGAATTAAATACGATTGGTAAACAGTTGGCATCTTTGGCAACGCGTTTTATTGTAGTTGTTTCTTTATCAGTTTCGTTAACTCAATGTTAATTAACATGTACCTTGAAGTTGTGTGAGACAGAAGATTGTTGGACACTTGAACTTGAGTGAGACAGAAATATTGTTAACATTTTTCTATTTTACTTTTTCTGTTGTCTTGACATAAACCTTAACACAACAATCTTTTCTTCTCTCCATAATTTGACGACACTGTTAAACCACAGACTTAAACCATGGTGTAGCGCGAAAAGCAAACAGCTGATGAGGGCACAAAGCAATTATGAGTAACCAGTACCCAAGATATGTGGTTCTCTCACAAGATTATACTTACGCTCTTCTTCCAAATTTTTACGCTGCACAGCACTATCATATGTTGTTTATTTATGTTTATTCAATTCATAAATGTATTTACTGCCTGAAATTTGAAATTTATATAAAAAATAGAATAGTTGCTGTTTTGTTCCTTACTTTTTTATTTTAATGATTTTTCTGTGCGTTTTGCATTGGGTATTCACTATCTTTAATATTATTTTAATAATTTTATTTTCAATAATAATTCACACGAACACAACACAGCTGATCAAAGCGCATACGTTATGTTCAACACTAAAATGCGTGTTTTTTCAAAGGTTTAGCACACTGATATACTTAACTGAGAGTGAGCAATTTTGAGAGAGTATCAGGCCGCAATGTCGCTACCTTGCTTTCTTGTATCATGACCAGTACCCATTACAATTCATTCTTCCTCTTCGCTTTGTCGCTTTGTCGTTTGTGGCTTGCGGAACTTGTGTGTGTTTTTAAATAAATATAAATTAATAAAAATGCTTAAAACTTGTAAATAAATACGAGGAATTTATGTATAGAAAAATAAAAGCAACATTTTATTTGAATAATTTTGCAAAATAAAGAATAATTGTAGTTTTAGTTCGTTGCGCCCACATATTTATCGTGCTCTGCGTTTTGTGCTGTCATGTTTGTGCATTTCTGTGTGTGTGAGAGAGAGAGAGATTTACCCAACAACAACAAAAACAAAAGTGGCGCTCTTTGTTGGAATTTCAAAAAATTAATAAGTATTTTTTGATTAATAATTAAGTGATTAATTAAAGCAAAATAAAGCATATTTTCTACAATTTAAGAAATGATTTTTGTTTATCATTTACCACAAAGTGTGAGAGTTGAGCGATTCGATGATGATGATAATAATAATGATGATGATGTGAAAGAAGAAAAGTAATAAAATAAAAAAAAAAGAAAAAACAGAAGAGCGTGTGCGGCATAAACTAACGAAACTTTGCCGCAAAAGTCAGCAGTCAGCAAAGCAGCAGCAGCCCCAGCCAGCTGTCTTCGTCAATCAATCAGTTCCCCAATTGGAGTTTGTTCTTGCGTGCCGCAAGTTGCCAATAAAGAAAACCACGCAAAGCAACGTAACGCAACGCAAAGTTTGTTTTCAAGCACCGAGTCGTGTTTGTCCTTGTTCGCAAGCGCAACAATTGGCAAAATCGTTTGCTAGCAAAAAGATAAAGAAGAAAATACGTATTTGTAATAATAAAACCGGAAAAGAAAATTACACAAATACAAATTAAAGAATGTTAAACAAATATTGTGATTTGTGTGCGAATATAAAAAATAAGTGAAAATAAGCATAGAATTTGCTTACAAACAACCAACAACCGCTTTTCTTTTGTTTTTTGTGCATTTATTTCCTGTTTCTCAGTTTCGTTCGGTCTTGGTTTCTTTAAATTTTTTATTCTTTTTTTAATTAAATTATTATTATTATTATTAATATACTATTGATGCGTGTTTGTTTTACGTTTAGTATAATATCGCCTCGTTTATAATTGATTTACGTTTTTTTTGTGTTCGTTTTTTGTACTTCGTTACGGTTGATTGATCGGTTTGTAGTTGATCGTACTTTTGTTGTTGCTCTTATCAACGCAACGCAGCGCTAAGCAGCGCAACTTGTTTCCTATTTCCATTTCCCTCTCAATTGTTGGTGCTGGTTGCATTACTGAGTGTTTGCTGCATTATTGTTGTTATTTTTGTTTGACGGCTCCAGTAAAGAAGAATAGAAACAACGTGACTAATGCACTGTTCGCATTCTGTTGGTGGTGCGCCGGACTCCTCATCGACGACATTCTATGCGGCAGCAGCAGCAGCTGCGGCAGCCCAACAGCAACCCATGAGAACAATGGCGACTACAACGACAACAACAACAACAAATGCAAAAGATGGTAAGCACAATAAATTTTTATACCATAAAGTAAATACATATGTAGATACTTTTCAATGAGTCCTTTTGCCTACATACAATATTCTAATTTGACCCATAAAGCAAAACAAATGATGATAGAGAATAGGGTGAAGATTGTGGTTTTTGAAAAGTTCAAGGTTCCCTTCTTTACATCACTTAAGTCAGTCAGTCAGTCACTTCATGAAGAGGTTCAAAGGCAGCCATTGAAACTGAGTGTGTTGGGTGATGATGATGATGCTCAAACTATTCAAACTCATTATTGTAGTGATGATGAAAGTGTTTGTTGCTGATCATTCGCATTTAATCAATTTTACAATTAAAATTAAGATAAATTATAAACAATATGCCAAAAGTAATTTTGGTTAATCGGACCAAAACAAGCGGAATTTCAACCAACACGTTCTTCAACTGAACTCAACTTCTGCGTTTCTGCTGCTGTTCTGTTGTTCTGCTGTTGACGTAATCAACAAGTTCAAATGACTTAATAAAAGCAAAAGAAATAAAATAAAAAATACTTGGATTTTTGGTAGATCTCATTTATTTTTAATTTATTTTTTTTTTTGTTTTGTTTTGTTTTGTTATAAAAACAAGTAATAATAATAATAAAAATGAAAATAAAAAGAAATATAGCAACAGAAAAAATTAAAGTGGAATTTATGTTTATTAACCAAGCATAAAACTAAAACCACAAAACTATACGTGTAAAGAAAAATGTATAAAGGTAATAAGGTAAAAGAATTGTATTAATGTATAAAGTAAAGTAAAGTAAAGTAAAAAAACAAACAAACAGCAATGAATACAAAATATAAAAAAAGAGATAATTTGCTCTGCAATAAGTTAAGTAAACAAGTAAATACTTAAACATTATATAGTTTAATGTAGATACTCGCACTTATACTTGTACAATAAATAAAATGTGGTAATGACAGAGGAGGAGACCCTTGAATTTTGAATTAAAGTAGCGTTGAAGGTCATCTTGAGTCTTGTTAGCATTCTGCAACCTCATCTCTTCCACACTCATTTGGTTGGTTGTATTCATTCATGACCGAGTGAATGTTGAGTTATGGTTGAGTTCTTTTACAATTGACAATTGTACTTAAGTTATTGATTTTCTTTAACATTTTTAAAATATTTGACCGCAAAGAGTTGAGTGAGAGTACGTATTTTGCCTAATACTCTTATTTCTCACTCTCTCTATCAAAAATATATAAATTTGGTTGTTAATATTAAGCTGTGTTTCAGTCCCAGCCTCCTTAGCCATCATGATTGAGAACTTGTCTCTGGTTTTGGCGTGAAGCCAATTTTTTGTTGAGGAAACACAACATGAGATACAAGTTAGACGAAGATACAAGATAGAAAAATGAAGTATGAAGTACAAATTTTTGTATTAACAGTGGATGAACATGAAAGAAATATTCGCTACATACTAAGTATGTATTAAAGATGTTAATTCAATAAAATTATAATAAAATATAAAACACAAAAAACAAGAAGAATGTAGATTCGCGAAAAAAAAAACCACCTCTTTATCTGTGTTTAGAAGTAGAAGTAGAATGAGTATGAGTATGTTTTTGCAATTCTTTCTTTTAAAGAACGTTTTTGTATCTTTATTATTATTACTGCTGCTGTTGATGAATACTCAGAAATACAATATGTATTACCTAGAAAAACTAAGTAGATAAAGATAAAGAAAGCAAGCAAGATAAAATGGCGACGTCGTTGAGTGTAACTGTTTGATAACTGTAATTTGGAAATATAATATATACATATGAACATATTTAATTGAATAAAATGACGTAGATTTTGATTAAGTCTCTTGGCAATACTAAGTATTGTATTTACTTAGAATTGCATTTCACAATAGAAGGTGTAATCAGAATAGATCAGACAGATGATGATATGCATGCAATGCAGGCTTAACAAGTCTCAACAAAAGATAAAACTTCACTTTGATATGTGAGTGGAGTGATGAATGAGTAAGTGATACATCAAACACAGATATTGGCTTACTATTGTTATCCTGATTTAGACCAAATTTTGTGTGTGTGTGTGTGTGTGTGAGCATGTAACCCTTCTCCTCATTATCCATCATTATTGTTGTGTTATCAGTAAATTATCTTTTTATGAATTGAAGTAGTTGCCTTTCTTCTTTAAATCATTTTCTTGTAGTTTGTTTATCTAATTAGAAGGTTTTAAATTTGTGATTTTTGTTTAATTTTCCAATGTTATCTTTCTTAATGCTTATCTCATTGTTATTATCAGTTGGCTGTTGCTGCTGCTGCTGCTGTGTATAATAATTAGATAAAAGAAAAACAAAAACGAATATTGTAGTGTAGACAAGAAAAAAGTAGGTTGGTTGATGAGTAAAGTGGAGCCGCGCCACGCCGCTCCTCTTTTCCTACATTGTAACCAATACCATTGTGTATCTTTATCATTTTATGTGTAGTGACCGATCTTTTCTACTAAGTACTCGTATGTCGGCTCCAGTGTTCCTATTCTATTTATTGAATTAACGATCAAATGCTTAGAGGCGACATTTTCTAATTAGCTTGTGGGATCATGTGGTTGTTGTCCTATTAAAAAATCTATCCCATACTTCTATACTATATATGTAATAGTATAAAGAGAAAAGATTTGATTTTTTTTATGTTTGTTTGTTGTTTGTAATGGATAAACTCAAAAACTACTTAAGTGATTTTAAAAATTGTTTCACCTGTAAAAAGCTACTTTATCAGCGAGTAACATAAACTTTATTTTATTTTGAAACAAATTAGAGATCCCTATGAAAATTACAATAATGTAACCTAAGGTATTAAAAATGCATAGCAGTTTTCGGTCACTGTCTTTTCTTTCTGTACAACTAGACAAGTCTAAAAATGTTTAATCACACATATCCCGGTAATTGGCCATTCCGGTAGGTAAGGACCATTTTGCGGGTGAACTGGTCTTCTTAAAATCCGGAATCACTTCCTCGGCTAACTTCTAAATCTCTAAATGTCTGTGTAGGCTGTATGATGATTTCAAACGTTCAGACCTTATTAAACGTATCACAGCTGACTAAAAGGCGTCGAGTGTCCTGTCTATCCAATTCAATTTATTTCTAATGTGTGACTTTATTGAAAGTTATACTTCCTGTGTTCCTCTTCTTGATATATTTACTTAGACTACTATGTATATTTTTCAACTGCTTAATCTGTAAAGTATCCAAATTCATGCTTGTTTGCATTTTTTCCCCAACTGGTTTCTTCAACTACTATGAACGAGTTGAATTGAATGTAAGTTAATTGAATTCAACTGCATTCAGCTTTTGCAGACATTTTTCAAGTTGGCGTGCATTTCGATGGTTTCCGTTTTCATTACCATTATTGCCTAATGATGGCATTTCTTTGCTAATTTCTTTATTTCTTTATTAGCATGAATGCATTTCCACTGAACTTATTTCGTATGTTTTTTTTTTTTTTTTTGTATTTTGCATAAAAAGCGTGAGAATTTTTGAAATTTATTGTATGAGTAACTGAAGAAGTTATACGGAAGGAAAGTGGTTTTGCGTTTTAATTATTTTCTTACCTAATTTAACGTGAAATTATTATTGGAATAAATCATCTCTATTCTCTGGACATTTTATATATTTATTATTTTTTTTTTTGTTATAGATGTTCATTCATTAGTTTCATGCTTCATTAAAATTTTGATTGCCCATAAATAATTTTGGAGGGAGTAGGTTAGACGAAGATGTCATCAACTAAAGATGAAATTGTATTGAACAAAGTTGGAAAGATGCTTTTCGTCAATTTGTGATAAACGACGGACTTCATGATGTCGTTGGTGACGACGATGATGATGACGAGGGCATTTGGCAAAAAAGTAGACAGACGACCGACCAAAGTCTGATTTTGCCTTGACATCTTCTCTCTATCTGTCTGTCTTTCCACTCTTCAAATGTTCGCGATGACAAATTTGTCTTTTCTTTTTTTGCATTCTTTCGCGTTGCAAGTGTTTTAAGTTAGGCAAGGAGTGGGGATGGAGGTATAGTCGCGGTCCTTTCAACTGTCATCATCGTTGTTGTCGCCATCATTAGTTTCCACTTGAGTTCTATTGAATGTTCTATGACGAAATGAAATTCGCAATGAATCTTTTGATTGTAGAATGAATCGTTATAAAATATCTGAAAGTGCATGCACACAACTGAATGAATTCATATCGGAATCTTGCAATCTCGAATTTCGTTTTCCTAATTGTCGCGGTTCATGTTGTAAATGTTCATTCGATCTATTCCATCTAAAATTTAAAACGTGTTAATTGAGCTTCAAAGAAAATCTTAAACTTTCCTATCATTCTTTTGTAATGCAAGACGAGAGAGAAGAGTTAAATTTTGTTGAGAAATACGTCCATTCTTTTGCTAATTGGTACTAAGATACAGTTGAGCAAAGATTTATCCTTAAATAGAGTTTTTCATATATTGAACGAAAAAAAAATTAATAAGAATCACTAATATAGTTTGATATGTTTTACAGTTGCTTAAATAAATAGTTGTGAATAGCTATAGATTATTATTGTACTGACTTTGGTCATGTGGTTAACACAGTTCACTGCTTTGATTTTGAAAAATGACCATTTCCATGGTTTGATCCGCACCAAACTTCACTCAAACACTCTCCAGACTATGCTAGAGTTATCTAGAAAATTGCATCAAAATCAGTTCATCGTTTTCGGAGTCCATAGGCAACAAACTTACAGACATAAATCCGTCCTATATTAAATCCCTGCTCCTTCAAAGATTACGTCAAAAACTTAATTTTTGCACTGAGATCTTCGCATACCGACAATGGAAGAAGAAATCGAAATGTTGAAAGAAATTTTAAATAGATTTTCCGTTTTAAGTATAATTTATCACATACTTGTTTGGCCCAATTTGCATTTCTGCACTGCAATGTCATTACATTCTCTCAGCAAATGGAATTGTATGTTTAATCCAGATTGATCTTAAATAAAAATAAAAATAAAATAACAATAAAAAACACATTGTCCGCTGAAGAAATGTGAGAATTGTGTCTGAAATCCATAATAAATAATCTTGTTTTTTTATCAAAGTCATCTTCTATATATAAGTACATATATGTGTATGTATATATTAAAATCAATTAGTCTGTTTGTCTGGTAAAAACACGAGAATAGATCGACCGATTTGAATAATATCTTTTTTGTTTTGTTCCCCTCAATAATGGGGTGGTTTTGGATGAAATGGTTGAGATGCATATAAAGTTTAGAGGCATACTATTCTAAAAACAATTAAATCGTCTTTTGCAAACATCTTTTTATAGATTTTATTTTTTCCCGGGCAGACATTGTCAGATGCAACTTTAGGTGGTTCGAAGTTCATCGGGTCAACCAATCAGCACCTACTTATTTTCTTTTCTTTCCCGTCTGTCCGGGAATCTAGTCTTATGTAAAGTGTACCAACCATTTACATTTTAAATCGTCATCGTCTGTTTATACTTACATATCTTTAAATACCGAAATACCAATTATATTTTCTCCTAAGTTTTTGTGAAGCGCCACACAACACACAATCACAGTCATAATATGCCATCTACTAACTAAACTATATTTAACATTATTATTGTTATTATTAATTTTCACTTTGATAGCAACTTTTTAATTAGTAATAATTAGAGAAAAGATGAAAAATACAATATTTTGTATAAAACAAAAGTAAAAAAAAAAACTGAAGAAAACAAAAGAGAAACAAAATATAACAGAAAAGATTATTGCAAATTGACACCGAAAATTAGTGATAATTTTTACTTTGTTGGCATCTTCATATTGTCTGTCTGTCTTTCCGTCTGTCTGTCTTTTTACTTTTATTTTTATTTTTATTCGCGAATACTGTGCTAGTAAGTATACTCGTAATGTTCAAAGTTAACCATTGGAATCAAAGTTAGCGAAGTATGGAAAATGTTTCTTCATAAATAAAAAGTTTTTCTTGATGTTTGGGTAAAATGGTGAAATGAGATGATTGAAGAGGGTGGTGAGGAGTGGGAGGAGAAGAGAAAAGTTCTTAGAAAGAATAAAAAGTTTTGAGTTTTTTATGATTTCTTATATGTACATACATATTTTTTTTGTTATTTATTTCTTTTATGCTGTCATCTTTATTAGCAATATTTTTGTAATCATTTGTTGTTTGTTGTTTGTTGGTTGTGTTGTAATTGTTTCATTTGTTCAGTAGAATGGTAGTAGAATGGTAAAATTAAAAAAAAAAAAAAAACCAATGTAGTGGGGTCCATAAAATTTCATCTATCTAGGGATAATTGATGGCAATTAAGAATACTCAGTTTCTCCCTCGAAATGTTTGAAAGATATTCTACACACAAAGAATTGTATGTAGTTGGTTACACAATCATCTTTGCTCTCCTTTTACTAGTATGTAGTATGCATAATTATTCTTTTCCTTCTGCTACACATTTTCTGATAAGTTATTAATGAGTTTTCGAATCACTGTCACTCTTTGACTTTTGCTCTTTGTCTCTAGCGTCGCAGCGTTTGGTTTGACGTTCATTGGTGGCAGTTTGCACGAATACGACTTCCCTTGCTCACAAACAACATATACTAAGTAGTACATGATATAGTTCAGGCATATTTGCCGGTTATTTGCTCGACGTCATGGTCGGTCACTTAGTCAGGCAGTCAGTCAGCCTGATACCTTATACTATTGTAGAACAATGTTGACGATGACGATGATGATGATGATGACGATAACGTTGGAGACAGCGCCAATTGCCAGAGAGGCATTAAGACAGATAGACAAAGTACAAATTGCTACTGTCATAGTTCAAGATCCGATTGCTGCTATTTGATTGCTTACAATGTATTAATACGAAAAAGAGTAGAATTGTACATATTTTGTTAATGAATTTGTGCTACTTTCAATACATGATACTTGCACAGAGATACGATATACAAATGATGATGATGATGATGAAGATGATGATGATGGTATAGACGTAGAAACAAACACGTGCCTGTCAGTTGAGATTTGGAATGACCCTTGTCAAAAGTGATTCTCGCCCTTCGTTGCATTCATAAAATTTAGACATCAAGAGTTGCCTTTTAAGCAAATTCATTGATTGCTGTTTTGTTGAGAGAGAATTCCAAATACCAAGTATCCATTCATTTATCTTCAACAGAGATTACAACATTTAGAAATGTATCTACAAATGTACATACTCATATGTGAGATTCATGCTGAACGTAGTAGGTATTCTTTCATTTCATATGGAAGAATGTGTTTTTGTTTTTTAATAATTCAGTTTAAAATTGGCTAAGAAAAATTCAATTGAAACCTTTTAAAAAATTTAAAAGTTCTCTATATGTATATTGTAGTAAGGTGTGCCAAGAGTTCATGCACCTTTAGCATAGAATATGCGAAAGTGCCTTAAACCATGTTGAAACAACAACAACAACAACAATAACTCGTCTGCGGCAGGATGCGGAATTTTGAGAATAGGACGAAGTAGAGTGAAAGACTAGGAAATGGTTCACATATCGAAGTTGTTGAGACTCGTCTTTAAACATTGCACTAGTTGGTTGGTCTAGTGTAGTGTAGTGTATGGCATGCGGCACTTTGTGCTTGCCCCACGACGCGTCTGAATGATGAATCCACAAATTGTTGCCACCGCAAACTCAATAGTATGACGGTGACAACGGTGTCAACGGTGATGATGATGACGACTACTGCGACGGCGAACCGACGACTTTTTTCTACCTCACTAAATAAGATTTACGACGACATACATTTTTAAATCTTTTGTTTTGTTTAACTTTATTTTTTTTTTCCCCCATTTAATACAAACAAGAAAACTTTATTTCATTCACTTGCCCACTATCGGTCGGACACCTTTCTTGATGCCTACAATAACTTTGTAGCAAGAATTTCTAGGCTGTTTAGAACATTCGTTAAGAGGCGTCAGGCAATGCAAGGCAAGGCAAGGCAACGCAAGCAGGCTTCAGTTCTTCAGTATAGTATTCTGAAAGTATTGTATGAGTGAGTTTGAGGCTTACTTCATTTCCAGTTCGTGGCGCTCGCACAAAAGCTACCAACGAGTGACTACAACAATAAACTATAGTAAAACACCAACAATTGTGGCGAAAAAGCGTAAAAAAGCTAAGGCTCACAAAAGCGTTTGTTTATGATTCCACAACAGTCATAGCAAAAGCCGAGTTGTCTAAGCAAGGGGATGGATGAGTGCTGGAGAGGAACACTGAAGGAATGCCGGATGCAGTGCTTTAATAGTGCACTTGAGCCTTGAGCGTTGCTTCATCCTTACCATCATCATCATCATCGTCGTCATCGTCGTCGTCGTCCGTTTTATCCTCCATATTTCTATTCTCTATATTCTAGTTGGTTTTTTCATATATAAAATAGCAACACTTTAGTTGTGGCGTTTCAACATCCTTTTCCGCTGTCCCCACCAACACCACCGCCAACACCAACGTCACCACCACCATTACCTGCAACCATTTCCTTTTCCATCATCAGCTACGCTTATGGCCATTGTTATCCATCCAAGCTAACGCGCTCACATTTGTTGTTGTTTAATAGAACGGCATACGGTAGCTAGGTGCAAGGACCTGGATGACAGTTAGACATCCTTAAACGCTTTGCTGTGTCATTTTATTGCTTTAAGATTCATTCATCTCTTCTGCGCATGATATGTACATACTTTACTTTGATACTTACTTTACTTTATTGCTCTGGCTCTGGATGAATAAGATGAAAGTTGAATAAAGGGCAATCAAAACTCGTTTGTTAATTGAATTAAAGTGTGAGTTAGAGAGGTGTGTGGTGTGTGTGTGATGGGATATTACAATACGTAAGAGTAGAAATGCGGGCGCATGATTTGATTTTCTGTTCGTTTCGGTTCACTTTGTTTTGGTTTAGTTTGCTTAAGTTTATTTTCTTTCATTTCACAATCACTATGCAAATGGGAATTGACTTTTATGCTAATTAACTTAAGTTTTATGTACATTTCTCTAAGTCTCATACTCATTCACTCACTCACTCACTCACTAACTCACTTGTATCTACTCAGACGCGCATCTGCTTTGCATATAAATTTCTGTTGCATCAAACAACCCCTTTTGGTGGGTGGTGGTGGTGGTGGTGGAATGGACGCAATGGACAGAGAGACAACTTTTGGTGGTAAAGCCTTTCAAAGCATTTGTATTTTTGTGTTATTTATGTGTCTCGTCGTGTATGTGTGTGTGTGTGTGTGTGAGTTTTTCTCTTCAATGCTACATTCACATTTAAGCCACAAAATTGCTTTATGGCATCCACAAATCTAAAATGCAACTCATACCTCTAATACTACATAGATTTGTACAATTATAGAAAATAGAATATAAACCCAATGATGTAGTCGAGTTGAGTAATGTTGTCTCGAAGTGTTATAGTTTGTTTTAAGGTTTTGATGGTCGGCCAAAGACTATGGTTTGCTTTTATTACAATATTTTGGATCTTATCAACAATTCTAATTGCTTCTTTTATATTTTCAAATGGTTTTTGGCCACATTCAACTCATTCGAATCAACTCAACTTACTCATTTCAACTTGAGACAATAAAATGAAATACATATAAATTAAATTATTTGATGCCATCACAAAATGATGGTATTCACTATTACTACTGTAAAGTCAGGTGCGGATTTGTGTTTGTTGTTGTTGTTGTTGGGAAACAAACAAACAAAATACGTGATATGATTTAAATTTGTTTGATTTTGATTCTGCAATCTCTTTAAACTTGAAAAACTTTCACAGAATGAATTTCATTTAAATGGCAAGGTACAGTTAGCGTCCATCAAGTGAATGTTTTTGATATATCAAAGTGGAGAAGACTCCGCAGACTCTCTGTGACTGACAATGTCAAAGATACATACTTGACATTTGGCGAAATACTTCAAGTTTCCAGTTGAATCCAGAATGGATCTCCTACCTTATGTCCTGCATTCTGCACACTCTATTTTTATACTCTTCACGTTAGTGAATAGTATTAAAAGTTTGTCATGAAGTTTGAAACAAACAGAGAGTATAAAGTATATATTTATATTTTTGATCAGCATAATGCGACGAGTTGATTCTCCGTCTGTATGTATGCAAAATAGTACTTCAGTTTTTGAGCTAGCGAGATGAAGCTTTCTTTTCATCATACGCAACACATTTGTCGGAATTAGGCGAATCGATCCCATACAAACTCAGATTCAAATTCATGTTCTTATTGGACATTTGTTTTTGTTTTTTTTTTCCTATGGAATTGAAGTTTTGCCACTATAAGTACCTGACCCATATCCACCAATTATGTAAATTTCAAGACCCTCAGATCACTAGGAGGGGTACTTCCCATACAAACCCAGATTCAAATTCATATTTTTATTAAAGAAACTTTTTTGTTTCTTATATTATGGAATTGAAATTTGAACACTATAAAAAACTGACCCATATCCACCAATTATGTAAATTTCAAGACCCTCAGATCACTAGGAGGGGTACTTCCCATACAAACCCAGATTCAAATTCATGTTTTCATTAAAGAAACTTTTTTGTTTTTTATATTATGGAATTGAAATTTGGACATTATAAAAAACTGATCCATATCCATCAAATATGTAAATTTCAAGACCCTCGGACCAATAGGAAGGGTAGCTCCCATACAAATCCTGATTCAAATTAAACTTCTTGTTGGAGAAACTTTTTTGTTTTTTATACTATGGAATTGAAATTTGGACACTATAAATATCTGACCCATATTCACAAACTATGTATATTTCAAGACCCTCGGACCACTGGTAGGGGTACCTCCCATACAAAACATGAACTTATAACAATAGTTAGAAGATATTTGTATTAAAAGTGCGTGAAGAGTATTCCAACTTCGGCATAGACAAAGTTAATCTTCTCTTTACTGGTTTCGTTTGTGCTGATAAAGTCAAACACACACATTAACTTATTTTGTTTTTTTTTTGTTTTTGTGTGGTTGTTTGTTAGTCATGCGAACACAAACAGTGTTCAAAATGCATTTAAATGTACTTTTTTTTTCCAAATACAATGTAGTAGTACTTAGTTTGTATACTCAAAGTGGATTATTTCCGTTAGAATAAACAGGAATTCAGAAAAAAAAAACAAATTCAGTTGTTAGCAATAAATAAAAGTGTTTTTTACTGTTTTTGTGGTCAAAAGATGCATTTTCATTTTGCAAAGCTTTTTTAAACCCTTTCACTTTGCTGCTGTTGTTGTTGTTGTTGTTCTTGTCGTTGTCGATGTCGATGTCACTTAAGCCAAATACACACAATCATAAGTACTAAATCCATGAACAAATATCTAACTAAAAAGTACTCGTATGTATGTGGTAGATATATTTGGGGATTCCTTTTTTTTTTCTCCTAGTTTCAGTGGCAGCGAAGAGTGCTTGAAAAGTTTCCTTGTTCTGTTAACAAAGATGTTTGAATCAATGTGTTGGAGTCATCAAATACTTTTCAATTGATACTCGTCGCATGCATTTTTATACTTAGTTGTTCATTGGCAACTTTGTAACTTAAACAACCATCATCACACTGAGTAAGATACTCTGTCTGTTTGCTTCCAGCCAACAACAGAACGACAGAACGTTGAAATGAGCCAAGTTAGTTGAAACGAGGTAAATAACACCTCTTGATGCTTAACATGACACCCCATCTTAACAAACAGCAGATACGTTTCTACGTACTCGTATAAATAGAGGACAGAATCTAAGTCCTCTAAGTACTTGCAACAAAGTGTTGTTGTCGTTGTCTGTCGTCGTCCGTCGTCATAAATGAAATTGATTTTTTTCGACCACATTACGGTTTGTTTTCCACATCGTTCTCATCATCATCCACTCGAATTCCGCACTACATTGGACTGTAAAATATTTGCTCGAGTTTGACAGCAGCGCAGCAATCGTGAGTTGCATAAAAATCATCATCTATGGTTACTCATACCCACTCAGACTAAACGCGGATTTCCCTCGCTTTACTTCTATACAATTTTTTTTTTTTTTTTTTTTTTATTTGATTTGTTTTGGCGTCCGCAAAGTTGTGCGAAAATATGCGGCGGCGTCGAAAATACACTTGGATTTTGGCCAAAAAAAAAAAGCTACTGAAAAAAAAGTCATGTGTGAAAATAGATATTTGTATGCGCACTATCTACCGGGTTACGGGTATAAATATGATTTTACATACATACTATGCCGTATACATAAGTGTGGTGGAATGGTTTTTAGCTGACTTTGTATGAACGAACAAACACTTGATTTTGTGTTTGTGCATATTTGAAACATTTGTAAAATGGCTACTTAAAGTTTGATAGCGCAATTTGTGTTTTAGCATACTTAGGCAAGAAGCCCTTTGAAGTTTCAATAGATAGATATGTACATATGTACTTCTGTTAGTTGTAGTTGAAGTAGTAGAAATTCATTGACTGTCTGACTGACTGACTGACTGACTGACTGAGACTACTACTATCAATTAACAATTGAATGAATTTGGTTTTTGCGATAAATTGATTTCGATATTCAATTGAATTAAAACATTGAATTGGATGGTGGATGGTGGTGGATGGTAGATGGTAGATGTGATGTAGGAGTTCTTTTCTTTTTTTATCTCCAATAACCTACATAAAGATAATAATGCTTAGGGAATTTTATTTATGGTACTCGTACCTACTTACTTTCTGATCTTAGGCACAATAGTGTGTAGTATGTAGTAGGTAAATTTGCACGAATCATGTTCATTTTGTAACTTTATTTATAACTCTATCAAACGAGTATGTTGTACATACATACACAGCTAGAAAGTGCCAATACTTAAAACATTTGCTACGTGACTTGTACATGATACCCGAACCACTAATTTTGCCAGCTGTTGTGTTGTATACTGTGTTTTGAATGGGTTTCAGTTTGGATGGAGTGAGCAATGGTTGTGGAGTAAGTGGTAATGGAGTGGAGTGGAGTGGAGTGGAGTGGTGTGTGAGGTTTCATTTTGTAGTCATCCATTTTCATTCATCGTAGCCTAATTTCATGTTGTCTACAACTGGTGATGGTGATGGTGGTGCTGGTGCTGTCGCTTTGATTTGAGATATTTGCACCTTGCGAGTCGAGTTGCGTCGAGTCGACGAATCTGACTGGAGCCATAGCTGAAAATACAAAATCAGGTCATGTTCTTGGTTCCCAAAGTAATGGAATTTGTAATGCTGCGTTGCGTAGTTACCACACACACACACACACACACTCACTTCTCACTTCACGTTCGTTGTTAGTTTTCCTCCAGTTTTCTGCCCTACATCAGTTCCCGCCCTTAGAGCTCACTTGACTCAGAGCCTCTGTCTGTGTTTTACTCCTCTTATGCTTCTTAGCTGTGCGTCGTTGCAAATTAACTTCTGTTCTTCTATTTTGCTGCTTTTCTTTTCTTTTCTTTTTTTCTGTGTGTGTGTGTGTGTGTGTGTGTGTGTGTGTGTGTGTATTTTGTGTGCCACAATTTGTTGTTGTCTGCCACACTTGCTACTTTGTCTTTTAGATGTTTTTTTCCTCATGTATTCTGTTACAAGATTCTGATACTCTGAAGTTTATGCTGCTGTCGATGTTGTGTCGTCGTCTCTTCGACTGTTGTAACATCATCGTTCATCGTCATCGCCATCGTTGCCGTCTTTCTGTCTTGAAGTAGATACTTCTTTTTCTAGTTGATGTTGCCATTATATCTTTTACCATTATTAACAATTTTTGTTGCCATTTTCTTAATGCTGTGCGCATCTTTGGCATGTGTTTCCTGTGCTTCGAAGTACATACATACATACATTCATACAACATATTACCAACTACAACCCAACGCAACCAACCAACCAACCAGGGTAGGGTAGAGTCCCTAAGTAGCTGCGAGTGAGTAGCATAAAAGAAAAAAAGTATTCAATTAGTTAACTATGAAAAATTATATCATTAGTTGTTGGCTGTTGTTGTCTCTCTATTTCATGCATTTAATTTTATTAAAATTAATAAATGAATGAAAATTATTATGTAAGACATACAACATTTTATAGAAAAGACAGACAAACAGACAGAGATACATAAATACATTCAGACTAGAGAAAGTTACGAGGAATGTAGTTTAAATACAAAATACAAAGAAACTTGTTATGTTTGATTGTTGAAAAAGGTCAAAAATTCATTTTAAAACTCATCTAATTTAATATAATTTCTATAATATTTTCCATATACTAAACTACTCTGAAACCATTACTATTATATTTTACTGCTGATGCTTTTAATATTTCATTTTGTATGTCACACAAATCTCTGTCTACTACTAAATAACAAACTAACTAACTGACTATGACAATGTAGAAAGTTCAAGGTTAAAAAATATTTGAAATGTTTTAAGTTTTGGTTTTCATTTATTTATATTTTGTATTTTTATTTCACTCATGATTGGATTGAATTTTTGTTGTTGTTGTTGTTGTTGTTGATGATGATGTTGATGATGTTGTTGTTGCTATTCTGTTGCTGTGTTTGCAACAAATTAAAATTTCACACAATTATTCAAAAAGCTCAAGCTCGAATTTGCATTTCATAATTTATAACGTAAGAAAATTCCACGTTGCACTTAGAATTTGTATCTTTTCCACCTTCTATCTATACTCGTCATTCTATACTCTTTAACCCTTCACCTACTCTCCTACTTTGAGTAGCATCTCCAAGTTATCTATCTGTAAATACGTAAGCAAGTCCTCAGATTCACCTCACTAGATAGATTCTTTCATCCTACACAATAACTTACATTTAGTATATTTATGCGCTTGATGAATAGTAAAATTTTAATGTTCAACTGTTGTCATGCTGTTGCAAGTAGAAACTAAGAGAGGAGTGACAGAGAGGGAGATAGAGTGAAAGAGAGAGATTGGCAACTAAGTAAGCCATAGCAGGAGAAGAAGCAATAAATGATGCTATACATTCACTCAAATCGACGTCACTATATACGTTTATATGTATGTATGTATGTATGTACTATTGTACTTGCTGTGTCTGCCTATTCCCATTTCTGTTCTAATCTGACTTGGTTATGCTACCACCTACTCTATTGCTGGGTCCTCTCCTATCCACCCATGTTTAGTCGTTGTCGACCGATAGTAAATGGGAAGCGAGTGAGTTGACATGAGTTTCCTTCTTTCTTTCTCTGCGGCACTTTGGATTGTCATTGCAGTTAGAATTCTGTAATTGTTGTTCTGTTGTTGTTGTTGTTGTTGCAATGCTTTCCAAAGCTGTTGGCAAGGCTAATGTCAAGGTTGCAGATTGATTGTGATGGACGGACAGACGTACAGACGGACGAACAAAAGGACAGATTCAGTCAGATTCAGACAGATAGACAAACGAAGAATTGTTACAATCCGCGCGTGTGCATTCACTCATTCATTCATTCATTCATTCATTTATTGTTGTTTGTGGTAGATTATAATTGAGTCAATATGGCATTGAACTGGAATGAATAAATTGAATGTGTATACATATTGTGTATATTAGTATAGTTTTTTTTTTCTGAGTATTGGAATTTTGATTTAATTAAATGAAAGTTTTCTATTCCTTTTGTTCTTTCAATATTTATTTGATTTGTCTGTCAATTGTCCAGTTGAGTTCATGGCTTGAATTTTGTTAGGATATGATGATGTTATGTTATGTTATGTTAAGAAGGAGAAAATACTCATTTGCTTGCTGCTGCATAACTTGTTAACCTCAATTAGAGAAGAATAAAAGTACTTGTTCCCTAAGACACTTGGGTTTCATTTCGCCGGCTGGAGCAGTAAAATGCCGTTTCGTGTTAATTAAGAAAAAACAAAAAATGCATTCAATTTAACTTCTTGTTATTCTGTCATTCATTCATTTACTCATTCTGTCATTCATTCTTATGACTTACTTGCTTCAACTCGTTCAATATTCCGGCAACTTAGCAGAAGCAGTTGTAGTAGTAGTAGTAGTAGTTGAGTCACTTAGTCATGTTCATGTTCGTGTTTGCATTCGGTTGACTTGGATTCTTTCTTATCAGACCAAGTTACTAGTACTATATGTACTTCTCTTGCCTTTCAAAGTTTTATCTTGCTGCAGTTCATTTCTTCGAATGGGGAATAAGAGTGATATTATTCCCTCATCCGCTCTGCCCCACTTCGATACTTCTCTTTCTATTCTCTTCAATTAGTGGTTTCATATTCACATGGGTCGAGCTGGAAACGACTTGAAGTCGTCCGTCGTCGTCGTAGTTGTTGGTTTAGTGGCAAGCAAGCACAAATACAACTTGAGATTTCTATCTGTGCCCTTCTAGCTTCCAAGTGAGTATATAAGCGGCTTCTCCATTTTCAATATAAAAAAAACCAACTCAATCTGCTTGTTTTCTTGGAGTTTTTGAAGCACTTAAGGATTAAATCTTACACAACACGCCACTCACCACTTACTCACTCACTTCTTCTCCTCAACGGAAATAAAGTTGAGAACGCTTTATTGTCGACGTTGACATGACTCGTTCATCAACGTCTTTGGAGTCTTCTGCTGCTATTTCTTATTAGAGTTTTGGAGTTCTTTGCATGATTCGGTTTTTGGTTTCGTTGAGTTATGTAGTTGCATTGCATGCAATGGCAATGGCAACGGCAAAGGCAAAGGCAATCGCAACAGTGACTAAGAAGCGTTAAACCAGGTGTTGTACTACAAGAAAGTGTCAAATGAGTAATGCAAATTGCAACATATTTGTTTGTCTGCTATCGTTGTTTTTTATGGTTCTATTTGCTGCCACTGTTGGGTGTGGATACAAATAATATAATTCTTCAGTTTCCCTTTTCTTGGGTGGGTTTACATTGCGGTTTTGAGTTAGTTTTCTTAACTTGAAACTCGGTAGGTTCCATCTAGGATACTTTTCTGTGAAGTTGTAAGCATATTTAATCAAGCGACGACTGACTGAATGGTTTGGGTTCAAACTTGTTCACGCTAATTGCTGGTAATATAAAGTCCATACTAAGATAGTTTGGATAGGAGAATATGGACAAAGCTGTGTTAGGTCAGTTTTGCTTATTTTTATGATCTTATGGAACCACAAACAGTATTTTTCAGGTGATTTAGTAAACTAAATTAAGAAACGGAGAAAAGAGTTGGAATAAATTAAAATGGAAATCAAGTCTTGTAATGTATTTGGGTGTCTGTGTTCTCTCTCTCTCCTTGGACTTGCACAAATGCACAAACTCAAATACATAAACAAAGATTCACACACACGCACATAGAAATACACGAAGATTTGCTTGCTTGTTTTTCTCGGTCGTTAACACTTGAGGCGATTAAGCGCAAGAATTGCTTCAAGTGCTGAACGCAGTCGACTGCGCTGCGCTTATCGCGTGCATTTCTGACTATGGTGGGATCGTGTGTTTATACATAAATGTGTTTCTTACACTGAAAGAAAAACCTGTTAATTGAATTGTAATTGTGCGCTCAGCGTACCAACGAGAAAATGCTGCTTGTTGCTTAAGTCAAGGAAAAGAAAAACGCCTAAGTTTTTTCAATTCTCTTCTCGACCAACGTCACTCTTATTCTGTTTTTTATTGTAGTTTTTAGTCAGATTACTAAGGACGTTGAAGGTGAACAACTTTGTAGTAGAGGCTAACACAACTAACTGGTTTGGTTTGGTTTCTTCTTGAAGTCAACCATGGTGCCATGGTACATGGTGCAACAATAGGAATGAAATAGACGAGAAGGAAGAGAATCTAGTTTTTTTTTTTTCTAGTTTGAAGTCTTTACTGCACGTAGTGGCGCGGCGTTGTTCTGATAATAAATAGTAGCCCACGACCACAACGCAAGGAGGAGCTCATAAATTTAAGCTGCACTCATACGCCACGTGGGTCGCGTTGCAAATCCAGTTTATGTTATCGTGTTGCAACGAGGCTGGAGAATGAAAAATACATAGAAATAAAAAAAGAAAAGAGTTGTACGAAACGAAACATGCAAAAGGATTAAATTCTTAACTTCATATAGACGACTATGTAGAATATTTTCCCTTCTTTTTTTTTGCATCAGCATTTCCTGTTGATTTCTCGTATGCATTGAATGCGTTTCCTAATGTCAACTTGCCACTTCAGTTTATCCTGCCTTACCCAATCAATTTTCACACAATTGACCAGAAGTAACTCCAATTTCACAGACGTAAGCTCGGGTTTTTCTTACTCCAATTGGATATATGTAACTCATATCATATTACTGACCGCCATGGATAGAATTTGATTCCAATTGAAATTGAATTTCATTCAATTGTGGCTTGCATGTGTTCTTTCTTTGAATTACATAACAATATTTCTTTTTAAAAAACATTGTAAGATTATACAATAGTATAAATTATTCTTCAACTCAATTGCATTAGTGATTTGCTTAATTGCTTTTATTTTGTTATACAAAATTCAATTGGATTTTGTTATTGACAATACAAATAATGAAATCTTATATAGATTGATTAATAGATACATAAATAATGAATAAGACAAAGAAGTAAACAAGTTCATTGAGTATAAGGGAAGATAATATAATATAATATGCCGGCAAATACAAAAGTCAAGTAGCTGAACTTATTGGGTGTACAAAAAAAAATGTTTGGCAACTGAATTCATGTTAAGTCTTCATCATTTCTTCAAGACGCTGAGTTGGTTGGAGGCGTGATTGGACCTAGACTCTTGGAGCTCTGTGAAACCTTAGGAGTTGCTCAACAAACGATTTCAAATTGTCTCATGGCCATTTGTATGGTGCAGAAACGAGAAAATTGGGTTCCATATGAACTCAAGCCAAGGGACGTTGAATGTCTTTTTTGCAACTGCTTCAAAGGAAAAATCTGAGTGGTTTCTTGCATCGAATAGTGACGGAGTACGAAAAGTGGATCACCTACAATAACCTAAAGTTTAGAAAATCGTGGGCCATGCATTAATTTCAACGACCAAATCGAATATTTATGAGAAGAAGCTAATGCTGTGCATATGGTGGGATCAGCTGGGAGTAATCTCACATGAGCTAATCATCACCGGGAGCGTTGCCAACAATTATTGATGCAATTAAGCCGAACATTAAAGTTTAAAGAACCCCGCTTTCAGCACGACAACGCTCGGCCATATGTTGCAAAAGACGTCAAGGAATTTTTGAAAACACTTCAATGAGATGTCTCACCCCACCCGTTGTATTCACCAGACATTGCTCCTTCTGACTACCACTTTTTCTGGTCGATTTACTCATGTATTGGCCGAGTAGTACTTCACTTCTTGTGAAGAAGCCAGAAATTGTGTTGATTTTTAGAACGCCTCATCATAAGAGGAGACATTTTTCTCAATGTGAATTGCGTATGCTGCCTAAAAGATGAAGAAGAGTCATTGTTAATGATGGACAATACTTTGAATAAAATGCATTGTATCAAATTCTCTGATTAAAGCCACTTAAAAAAAAGGTTCAAAACTTACTTATCCACACACACCCAATATATATACAATATTAATTTTTTCTATTTTTCTGTAGTCAATAGTGAGTGTTTGTGTCCTTCATAACATATTCCATATTCCTACTGCTAACTGTATTCCACATTTACATATGTACGAGTAAATATATAATAAAAACTTAATAATAATTATCACCAACATTGCCGGACATTAAATAAAATGAAATGTGGCACAAATGAGTTTGCAATCGCATGAATGCTGAGGACCTTTTTCATGATGCCAAAAAGAACAAACAATTTTATGAATGCTAAACACCATTATTCGAGGCCATAATCAAAAGCAATACTAAACCTAATCTCTAGTACGGGGTTCAGTAATCATGTCCAAGTCCAAAACAATCGTCCACTGGCATCAGCACGCAGCTGTTGCTGCTACTGTTAGACAAAACATGCAACAGTGAACGCGTGCAAATGTGAAACTCATTATGTTCCTTTTTTTGTTTTTTTTTTTTGTTTTTTGAGGAAACTAGAACTAAACTATCTATGTACTTGTATACCTAAGGAAGGACAACTTGAGGACAATAGAGTATGTATTGTATGTATATTGTACTACGTCGTATGAATGACTAAACAAGCGGCGACAATGGCGAACTTCAAAACAATAAAAATCAATGATATTGTGGACATTGTGTTGTTGTATGTGTTAACAGTGAAAAAGGACATCATAATATGATGACGGCAGAAAGGCTCGTGTACAATAATAGTTGCTTGGTGCTAAATGATGCCTTTAATAATTTTTGGTTGGAACATTTCTATTGTATGTAGTAGGTTGGTTTTTTGTTTTCGGACAAAATGGGTTTTCACATTTGTTTTTCTTATTCTCATTGTATCACATTTTCCTTTTTTTTTTTTTTTTTTCTTATCAACCATATGAAATTTTCTTTTTCTTCAATTTCACTTTGTATCTATCGCTCTGTTGGGGCTACCTAATATACATAAATATTCTTATTATTATTATTATTATTATTACTAGAGTGTATTACATTTCTCGACACGATCTTTGTTATTGTCTCTCTGTCTGTCTATTGTTGGCATTCTTTAAATAAGCATTATATTTTTTCTATATTCTGTTTTGTTTTCATTTGAAACGAGTGAAGTGAAAGAAGAATTCGGTTGAGTTAAATTAAACAAACAACAAACAACAAACAAACGAAACGAAACGAATAGAAATAGAAAAGTTTTTAAATTGACTGTCAAAGAGAGTGTGAAGGAATGGTTAAGAGGGGGAGGAGGTGTAGAGTTAAGCTAATAAATCGTATGAAGATGATATATAGGCTGTCATAGAGATAGTGCAATGAAAAGTTCTCCGAACTCTAGAATAAACTAAACTGACTGAGTTTGGAGAGGGGGAAGTACATACTACAATTGTATGAATGAATGCATGTGCTTGTGAGTATAGTTTTGTTTTTATGAATATTCAACCAAAATATCTATCTATCTATCTACTTACATTTTGTAGTTGTACTCCACTCCACCACAAAACTATTTGCCTTTTCGTAATTGTCTAATTATGCAAAATTTTCTTTACTCACTACATGTGAATAGTTTTCACTGACACAACTCCACCAACCAAACAGTTCAAGCATTTAGTTAGAAGAATGGTGTCTTTGTTGCACAATGGTATGCATGTCCTTATCATGAAGTTGCGGGTTTAAGTCAACCACGCGATTGTGGCAAAGTTTTGCGGTAGGTAGTGGCATCTGGATCTCGGCATCGGTATCATCATCATCATCATCATCATCAGCAAAAACAACACAATTCCATTCACAAGTGGAGTCAAACTCAAAAAGTATAGTAACTGAATAACTAAGTTGATTTGGTGGCACTAACAGCTTGCCAACCCCTCCACATCTCCATTCTGCGACGATCTTGCCTGGGCCCAAAAGTCAATTTTATAAGTGGTTTTGAAGTTTATTGTGTAAGTTTGTTTGTTTTTTTTTTTTGTTTATTAGTAGTCCGCTATCATTTTTGGCTATAAACTCTGAATAAATTTTTGATATGCTCTTCTCCAATTAGTTCTTAACAACTTCGCCATGTGCATTTGAAGTTACTACTAGAATTTGCACAAAAACACTTTAGACATTAAAAGGTAGCAAAAAAAAAAAAAAAAAAAAAAGATGAAAATAGGAAATCCAAAAGGGTTTTACGTTACTACATATCTTATTCATCCAGTTGTCATTGAGACAGTTGTTCAACTCCAAACTGAAGCAGCTGAAATGCGTGTTGTGTTGTGTGTTGTGTCGCCGTTGCATGCAAATGACGATGACTTCCGGTTGCTCCTATCGTCAAAAGCAATTCAATTTTGCATATATCAGCAAACAATCAAAGATTCATTCATGCATAACATTGTCTCACTCACTCTGTCGGCATGTCAGTATGCCTGCCTGTCTGTCTGTCTATCTATCAGTCTGTTCCCAACAGCCAACAGCTTTGGATGGAATCATTTCATGCCGTTTAATAGCCAGTGAAGTCCATTAAAAAATTGAATCATTTAGTTGGTTTTCTGGTTGATTTCTGCTCTGTTCTTCTGTTGCTGTTTTTTTTTTTCTTCTTCTTCTTTCTATTTCTGTGCATATGAGCTGCAAATGGCTTGTTATACTTACGGCGAGGATATGCACCAATACAATATTGTATGATGCATATATTTGCCTTAAGCGGAGCGTATGGAATATGTGTATAGGGTTTAATGGCTCATCGTTTCATTGGTGAATTGTGCTGTAGCTTTGTTTGTTTATACAAAACTTAATGGCGCAATTCGTTGCAAAGTAAAATAATTTTGAAATGATGAGCTGAAGCTACTATGAAATCAACTGGTGAATGAAATGACAAACCGGAACTACTCAGCATCATTTATAGTACTACGAGGGCTGTTACTTTGTTAGTTTTGAGACAGACAAATAATAACAAATATGTATCATCGAAAATGACTTTATTGTTTTTCAAAATATTCTCCATGAATATCAATACACTTATGCATGCGATTGAACCAATTTTCGAAGCACTTTTTCTACTCAGAATGAGGTATCTCCAAAACATGTGTTTTGAACGCATCAACCGCTTCTTCAGGCGTCGAAAAACGTTGACCTCGCAATTTATTTTTGGTGTGCGGGAATAAAAAGAAGTCATTGGGTGCCAAATCTGGACTATAGGGCGGATGACCCATCAATTCGACGTTTTGAGTGTTTAAAAAGTCACTTGTTTGAGCCAATGTATGAGAGCTCACATTGTCGTGGTGGAGAATGATTCGTCTTCTGCGGTTGATTTTACTTATTTCTTCGAACACTTCTGGCAAACAAATGGTGGTGTACCATTCAGAATTAACCGTTCTACGTTTCTCTAATGGCACGGTGGCGACATGTCCGGTTATTCCAAAAAAATAAAAAAAAAAACAGGCGATCATTTGCTTCGAAGTGCTTCGTACGCGAACAACTTTTGTTGGATTTGGCTCATCTTGAAAGACACATACAGTCGACTGCTGTTTAGTTTCAGGCTCATATGCATAGATCTATGATTCATCACCTGTCACAATCTTATAGACGTCTTTTGAAGCACCGCGATTGAATTTTTTCAACATTTCTTTGCACCAATCGACACGAGCCTTTTTTTGCGCGATTGTCAAATTATGCGGTATCCAACGCGAACAAATCTTTTTGACGGCCAAATGTTCATGCAATATTGATTGTATGCGAGTGGAACTAATGCCCAAAGATGTCTCTATCTCACGATATGTCACATTGACGATCTTGCAATATCAGTTCACGCACAGCATCAATGCATCAATGTTTTGTGGTACAACAACCGATTTTGGACGACCTTCACGAAATTCGTCCTGGCGAAAACTAAGATCACGATTGAATTCAGAAAACCAGCGGAACACGGTGGCCCTGGATAGTGCTTCATCACCAAAAGTCGAAGCAAGTTGATTGGCACACTCTTGTTTAGTTAATTCCACGTCGAAAATCATAAAAAATCATTGCACGAAAATGTTCAAGATTTAATTCCATTTTTTAGTCGAAACAAATTTTTCAAGTCACTGTAAACAATACAAATAGCACTCGTATGACAAAACGTTGTCAATGTCAGATTTGACATATCAACATTGGTTGTTGCCATATCTCAAGACTTAAGTAGCAACCCTCGTAGTAGGAGATACAGAAAATGATATTTATTGAATTGTCTATTTTAAGAAAATAAAATTGTCATATCTTTTGTAAAATAGATGAAGTTTGTTCATTAATTGAAATGTTCATTGCAATAATTTCTTAACTTAATTAAATTTGTTACCAATAAACCTAAGTAATTTTACATTTTATTTAATTGCTGTCAGTTTCTCATTTTAATTACAAATTACATCTGTCCAAGCAACAGTGTGTACAGAACACAAAACATGAGACCCTATTTCAAAGTGTTTTTCCTTTCATCCATTGATTAAAATGAGATGCTGCTTGTGGGGCAATAGAAAAGTAAACTTTATGAGCTACAAACTAATAGTTGTATGTATTATTTAAATCTTAAGGCAGAAATATGCAGACCAAACTAAGTAGGCCAAGCCAACCAAGGCATGGGCTGAACAGAAACGCACAGAAAGTCAATTAAGTCGTCGAAGATAGGACAGGACAGGATAGGATAGGATAGGATAGCACAGGCAAAGTATTCAATGTCTTTTTCTTAATAAATACATATGTTTTTATATACATTCAATATGCAAACCTCCCCCAACAACATAAAAATGTCAAGTGTCAATATCTATAAACTTGGATGTTAGATAGTCAGTTGGTTTGGTAATGGTAAGCAAACTTTGAAATCATTGCTCGCTAGCTATACTTATCTATGCATAGATACATATCTATGTATGTAGTATATAATCCATTTCGATTTGTTATAAATTTTGTTTCGTTTATTTCTATTTCTCATGTGCCGAAATGAATGAATGAATGAGTGAGTGAGTGAGTGGTTGGTAGGAGGTATCTACATATCTGTATTTATATAGAGAAAACATAGACAAGTCGAATTCCATTTAATTTGCCTATCAGTTGATAAGACATGGCAGGCAGTCAGGCAGTCAGAGAGAAAGGCACAAATGCCAAATGTTGTTGCTTAAATACATAAACCTTAGCTAAAGTTTTTCAAAGTCCTTTTAACTGTTTCGTCGTGGTTGCCACGTGAGAATTCAATGTTGTTGAGTTGTGGTCCCCTTTCAGTGTATGTAAGTATGTAATTCCCTAACATCACCCACCTACATATCCTTCTGATAACATACATACATACATACATACATACTCTGCGAATGCGTAATATTTGGCAATTTGGTTTCATTATTTTTGTCAAAATACACAACTTGTGTATTCGTATAAAAAGTAAAAGTTAATACCAGTTTTCACGCAATTCTTTGGTCACCAGGGATCGTGTGTCTGTGTTTAGACATATGCATATATGTATGTGTGTTACAATATACTCGTACGCACGGACGGGCACCTATCATGAAGTGAAAACCATTTCAACCAGAGACACATCTATTATAAATACAATGGTAGTCTGGATAAATATGTTGTTCCCTTCAGGTGTAAATTTCCACAAGTTGTAATATTTCCCTTTTTTTTACCATGGCCGTTTGGTTCCTCAACATATTGCCAAATTCGGGCTTTTAATGTTTTTGTGTGTGTGTGTGTGTGTGTGTGTAACTAACTAAACAAATGTATTCATTAATAATTCAAACTTGAATTTCATATGTCAGTTGAAAATGTCCATTTGGATTGAAAATTCACCACAAAATACACACATATGCTTTTGTGGTGAATTGTGTTTGAAGCAATAACATCCACAAAGAGAATAGAATAGAAGAGATGAGAGTAAGTAAGTAAGTAAAGAAACAAAGAAATAAAATGAAAGAGCGGCATGTGCAATGCACGACTCTCTTTGTTGATGGTTTCCCATTAATGCCGCCTGAATATCTTATTGGATTTTTGTTGTTGTTTGTTGTTGTTGTTGTTGTTATATTTGCATTGCCCCACGCCAAGTGGCACATTCCTTTGCAGCAACACACACACACACACAGATACATAGATACTCGCGCACACATTAAAACTTGTTCGTATTTACTCATAATGATGATGATGATGATGATGATTCATCTTTGCTTCAGTGCATTTTCAAATAATTTATTTTGAATTTATATGCATGCATTTCAATTTTATTGAGATAGGGAAGTGTATCTACGCTGATACATCTACAATTTATATATGTATATATATTCTTACTAAATACATAACAATTAATCAGTTTTGTAAACAAATCTTGATTCTTTTAGATGTTTTTGGATATTAAGAAGGTGACAGACAGACAGACAGACATCATACTGATAAAATACTACAATTATGCGAAGGGTGACCCCCTTCATGGGGGTTGGATTGGATTGTTTATGTTGTTGTAGTAGATTTCTTTAAGATTTGCATAGAAGTCTTAAGCTGCTATTGCTGCTGATTCTCTGTTCTCTTGTTTATTTTAATTAAATTGCGCTCTCTTGCAAATACTCGTATGTACTATAAATGAATACTGCTTTGCTTTGCTGCTCACAAGTATCTTCCTTCCACATAATATTGTACTGTGTATGAGTCGAGTATATAGTATCTCCAGCTGCAACTGGTTTTAGCTCTTTTTGGCTTCTGTTTTAGTTTGCCTCATTTTGCTTTTTCCTTCTTTGCTTCTTCATATCAGTTCGGTTCAGTGTAGTTTACTTTTAAGCATTCAAGTTTAGTTCACAAACGTTGTTCATTGGGCGCACATAACGTACAACTTTGTCGGTTGTCGAATTGTTATTGCATAGTTACGTTCGTAACTTCGTTACGTTACTTTGAATGCAAATGTAAATTTACGGAATAAATATAAAAGCGATCCGATCTCACTTGGAACTTTTGAGGAGTGCAATCGCATAAAAAAACAATAATTCATTTAAATATAAAATAAATAAATTGAAAATATAATTAAATTATATTTCCACGTATTAATGTGTGTGTGTATGTGTGTGTGTGTGTGTGTGTGTGTGTATGTATTTGTTTAAATTAAATATTCTTAAGTTCTTAATGTGTGTGTGTGTGTGTGTGTGTGTGTGTGTGTGTGTGCCGGCATTTCATAAATTGAAATTAATTATTATGAGGAAATAATAAATGGATGAATGAATGCGAAAGTTGCCCAGAATATTCACATATGTTGATCATGATATTTCTTAGGGTGATTTTAAGTAATTTTTAGGAGTTGAACAACTAAGCTTTGTTGTGATATTTGATATTTTGTTGTGTGATCATTTGAATGCTCTGATGAGAATATTTTAATTGGAATTAAGAGAAGCAGCATTGTTTCTCAGTGAACTTTTATGATGAATTATTGCAACATTTTGATGCCACTTTTTGAACTCTTCTTTCTTTCTTTTATTTTTTTTTTGTTTTTTTTTTTGTTTTTGAATGTTGCTGCTTGCGACTGATGATGACGCAAATAGTAGTTTTAGTTGCTGCATCATCGCCCACACTTGAGTTCCACACCCATCTAGCAACGCACGAGATCTATGTACATACGACCAACTCTTTCAACTCATTTTATACTCAGTCAGTCAGTCAGTCAGTCATTCATTCATTCAGTTATTCAGTCAGTTGGTCAGTTTGTCTGTCTGTTTGTCATTGACTCTGTAAGTGCTTGACTCTGGTACTCTTTCAGTTAGTCACGTGTAACAACTAAATTGCGCTATAATTCAAACATTTGTTGCTCCTGTTACTTCACATAGACACAACGACACACAGATACATTTTTGCTCGTTCTTATTCATTTTTTATACTCGAAATCGTACTCGTACTTTTACTATTAGTACGTCGTCCTGACACACTCAGTACTCTGAGGCAAGCGAAGCCAAACCAAGCCAAGGCAAGGTATGGCAGACCGGCACGGCACGTCATGGCACGCAAAGCTAACAACTTGAAATTTTTATGACCTACTCAGGATGGCATGACAGGCAGGATGAATGGATGTTTGGATGTGGATGCCATGCAGGCAGGCAGGGTACGACGACTGAAGTATCGCTTCATTGTATATAATCATTGTAGTAGTGCTTCTGGTGCTGCTGCTACCGCTGCGTATACGTTATATTTATACAGTGGGAGCTGCCTTCGTTGAATCGAAAATATCGCGTACACGCCGCGGCTTACGCCATCAACAGGGATATTCGTGAAAAACGTCATCGTCCACAAAGAAGCCGCTTCGCTTTACGTAACATTGCATCGAACCCCATCGAGTCGTGTCGAGTTGAGTTGAGTTAAGTCAATTCGAGTAATTACATAGAATAGTAAGAGGATGTAGTATTGTAGTAGTATATTTTGTCCGGGTTCCACGTTACGCTTTCCGTTGTTGTTCAAATACATTGTAAAATTGTAATGCTCTTTCGTTATTTTGCTCTCTCTTAGTTGGGGTGCACACTCTCTTTACAGTCACCCTTGACGTCGTATGTCGTCGCTCTTTTGCGCCCTTGCGCTACTTAAGCTGTTGTTGTCCTGCTAGATGTTGCTGCTGCTGCTGCTGCTTTGGTATTTTATGTTTGTGTACTACGTTAACAACGTAATGTGTATCGACATCTACGTACGTACGTAGTAAAGCGTAGCAGCGCAGCTTGAAGTTGCCGTCGTCATAGTCGGCGAAGCTTCCTCGTTTCGGTTTTTTGTATCTCGTTGACCTCATTTCGTTTGTGATTCTCAAAGTGTCAGGTTGACTTTTATCACACGCGCGCATCGTCGTTGTAGGCGGCAGATCTGAAATTCCTTTGGAGTCTTCTACTACTTACTATACTTTCTTTCTGGCTGAGCTCGCTTTGTCGCTTTCGTGTCTTAAAGTGTGTGCAAATTATTGTCTTTTGAGTTTCCGATTCTTTATCTTTTTGATTTTCGGCCTTTTTGTTGTTTTGTTTGTTTTGCCCTAACGTAGTCCTTTGTATCGTGGGCGTTGCTGAGAATGTGCGCCAATTAAACAGAATATTGATTCAATGTTTTGACGCTTAAAACAAAAGACAACAACATCAATAACAGACGACAACCAGACAAAAGTGCTGCTATTAATGGTTGATTTTTAGAGATGATTTTATTAACTTTCTGAATTTATCTTTAAAGATAAAAAGAAACTTTGGTTGGTGACTTTCAACGTCTCCAATTCTGTTGATATCTGATGTCGCCCAAAAATCCTAAATTTTTCGTTTGCTTGGCTCAATTTCCGTCGCTACTTCTGTTGACTTGACTGACCTACACCGCACATCTTTTGTCCTTTGTGAAATGTCTAAAGTTATTGTCGTCTTCGCTTGTCACGTAATATTTTTCGTTGTTGTCTTTTCTGTATGTGCGTTCTTGACGTTAATTTCTGACCTCATTTTTCTCTTAGACAATCAAAACAAACTCTTAAAAAAAAATTCAATAAAAAAGTATAAAGATTGTTTAAGTGGAAATAAATTGATACTCATAATTTAAAAAAAAGAAGCAAAAAAAAAAAAAAAGAAGAAAAACAACCGACTTTACAAAGTTAATCGTTTGAATTAATTTTATTGTGTGAAAAGTGAATAAAAAATCAGTCAAAATTGCTGAATTAATAAGTCAACAACTCCAACAAGCGTCAAGCAACAACAATCACATCGGTAAAGTATCTGAGTTGATTAAATTTATTTAATATAGTATTTTTTGTTTCAAAATGAAGTCATTAAAATTAATTTTTCTATTTGTTCAGACGAAATTACATAGTAAAATTATCTTGAAATAAGGAAGTTTGCAAATAAAGAAAGTTGTTTTCTTATAAAATTGTATTTGTTAATGTATATACTTTTTGATGTAGATAAATAGATAAGTATATATGTATATATAAATACATAGATAATAAGTTTGTACGTGTGTGTATATAATATAAGAATATTTTAAGCAAAGTCAGATGCGCGAGCAAAAATAATTTAAAATAAAATAAAATCGTTTTTCACCATTTGAAAACACAAAGTAAACTTCATTAAAAATAATGTAAATATTTTGACACATTTTTCGTTGTTGCTGTCGTTGTCGTTGTCGCTGTCGTTATTCTTATTGTTTTTGTTGTTGTTGTTGTTGTTGTTGCTGCTGCTGCTGTGTGTGCTCTGTCTACAATGATTCTGTGTGCAACGAGAAGTACTTGTCGCCTGCCCCTCATTGATTGTTGCTGCCACCAAATACTGTGTGAACACAGAGTTCTGGCATGGCATGCGACGCTGTGTTTGGCTGCCTGTGAAAAAACATGCCGTAGATTTTTTTTTAACGTTTGAGCTGTGCTCACCCAATCACCCAGTCACCCACTCTAAGAATCACTTAGTCTACTCCCTTGGTATCGGTATGCATCCATCGTTATCATCATCACTTTTTTATTGTTGCCGTCCGTCGACCGCCTTCTTCCTCTTGCCTACCAACATTAACTTTGAGCCACATTTGCTACACTTTTGATTTAATTAAAAATTCGAATTTATGCACAATTGACTCGCACATTTCTCCCAATTTCACCCAACAAATATCCACGATAAACACCGTGGTTGGTCAACATTGGTTTCATTGGTTCCGAAATTTTATGTTTCCATGCAAATGCATCATCATCATCATCATCTTGTAGATATTTCGCTGGGAACAAATGCATTTGTATTATTGGCATTATTCCTTGTTGGTGGAAGTAGCACTATATTTTATTTTTTGATTTGATGAGATAATCGAAAAATTAATATATTATTATAATTAATAAGCGATAATTGTGTGGGTGAAAGCCAATTAATTAATTTTTACTCAAACATTTTTGACAAAATTAAATTTGATGCATGAAATTCAATAGGAGAGGACACTCTACTTTTAATCATCTTTCATTACCATGGAATTTCAAATATTACAATACTAATTTTTTGTTTGCTTGTAGTTTACTAAAAATGAATGCTTGCGGCACACGGAAGCAAAATCTACTTAAATAAAAAAGTATCATTTTGTTTTTTTTTTTTTTGCTTTGCATTGCGTGTCTAAAGTAATTTTATCATAAAAGCTGAAATCATACATAATAAAAGATCTTATCGCACAAGCAAAAACTTGGCTAAGAAAAAGCTAACAAATTTAATTAAAAAATAATAGAAAACAAAAAAAAAAAAAAACGAGAAAAAATGATTTTGAAAATTTAATTATTCAACAGTAGTGAGATTGTTTGTCTACTAGTACTATAAGTTTCGGAAGTTGTTTGGCATTGAGTCGCATCTCACCGGCTTTTTGGTTCAGGTTAAGGGAGGAGGAGATATGATATGATTTGATATGAAAATGAGTTTGTTTTTCTAGTTTTCCCAATGCGCTATTATTATTCTTATTATTATTGTAAATAGTCGTCATATAAATATTTGTATAAAAAACAAAAACCAATTACGTACGCACGGCACGAACTGAGCTAATAATTTTGTAATAATTATAGTTTTAAATTTATTGACACATATGCAGCATTCATCAATATGATGCACTTAGTATGTATGTTTGTATGTGCATATGTATCTTTGTTGTGTTCAGGTTGTTTGTAACTGTTACGTTGCTCTATTAATAAATCATTTATTGTCAAGTGAACAAAACAGAAGCAAAAGCAGGCAGCCATCTAACGAACTAACTAACTGACTGACTGACTAACTAACTAACTAACTGTCTATCTGCCTATCAATTGAACCCCATTGCTGCTCTTTGGACCCCCTTGACTGACACTACTAGAGTAGTGAGTACATTTAATCTGTTGTACATACATATTTATTTATTCGCAATGATGATGATTGTGATGATGATGATTATGATTGTCTGTTAAACAATTGCCAATTAGATATTAAATGTTTTTATTTTTTCAATTTTTAAATGTCTCTCTGCGTCTGTCTCTGATACTCAGAAGTATCTACAAGTTTGTTCACTTCTATGATAAAACAGACAATCGAATGCTTCGCATATTAGTATTTGATTGTTTATTTGTTTGTGGTTGACAGCTGAAAAATATTAAAAACAAATATGTTTTGTTTTGTTCTAAGTAATTTAATTTAATATCATTTACAGATAGATTTTCTATTCCTATACTCGTTTCTATTATCCATGTATTTATTATTGGTGCATTTTTATTTGATATAAAAAGATAGAATATTTTTTACAGTGTCTTCTCGTCGTGGGTCAATGGTCTTACAATTGCAATTCAAGTTGAAAATTTAATTGAAAAAACAAAATGAAATAATATAGAAGTAAATCGATAATGACAAATAACTTAATTTAAACAAGATTAAAAATACTACACATAACAATATTATTATTATTGTACAATATTTGAGATTATTTGTGTAGTTAAATTGAAAATTTAATGGAAAAAAATGTTAATTCATTTAGATTTTTTTGCGCTTTTTTTTTCCATTTTTTTTTTCCATTTTTTTCATTTATTTTATTTTTATTTTCAATTTGTGCAAAAAGAAAAAAGAATTTAATGAATTGTGGACATTTATAAAAAGTCAACAATTCGAAATGCACGTAATCTCTTATCGAAGTGCCGGACATAACCATTACGGAATTAATGAGTAGGTGAAGAGATTACATTGCTGTTTTTCTGGTTTCAAAATAGAATTCAATGGTATTTTCGTTATAGATTTATTGATAATAATACATACAATGATGAATAGTTGACATAACTTTTACTGAACTTTGGTCTATTATTTTTTATTGATTTAATCTAAATACAATATATTGTATCATCATAATTGAACAATTTGAAGTCACTTTAGTTGTGTTATACTTTGATACTTTGATTTTTATTATATGTATGAGACATAGGTAGATAGAAATTATATGTAAAGATGATATTTGAAAATGCTGTAGGGAATTTAATGCCTCCCATAGGTTAACGGGTGTAGCGGATTATTACGAAGCAGGTCATTAGTGAGCAGCAGCTATTTCTAACCGCTCATCGAACATGTTCGATTGATTAGCTAAGCTAACTTAGTCTTAAAATGACAATGATCTTTAACAGAGACTCACTAAAAACACATCGTGCTGCTTCTCAGGTTGATTACCTTGAAATTAAAACCAATTATAACATCCCATTTTTTATTACACATAAAACAGCTTTAGGGAAACACTTGTTTTAATTTTGTTAATTTTTATACATATTGTAGATGAGAGACAATTCTTTGTCTTCTATCTTCTTTATATATACTCGTAAAAATGTAAATGTTGGTTTGTTCGTGATCTGTGAACTCAAAATGTTCTAAACCTATTGCTTTAAAATTTTGACACAACATTAAAATCGACTATGGACGTGTTTTTGCATACTTTATTTTTTTTTTTTTGTAAAAAAATTCACCGGAAGAATCGGAAATCTTTGTCAAACATCTCTTTTTGATTGGTCGTTTTTAGAATCAATAATGCTTTGAGTATAGACTAAAACTTTAGAGGACATAATTTAATAGTATTTAGTATATAGCCAATGGAAACCACTAGATGGTAAGCAGAAAAGTGGGACACCAGCAGAAAGATGGATTAATGACATCAAGAGAATCAATTGGATAAAAACACCTCAGGAAAAAGAAAATCAGAAACATTTGCAACGAAGTCTATGTTTAACGGTGTCTGGATGAGAATGATGTCTGGAATTTTTGATTTTAAAGAAATAAACAAATAAAATATATAAATTATAATAAATAATAATAATAATAAAATATGTGAAAAATGTATATTATTATTTTTAGGGTTTATTTAAACAACTGTTTCTTATAAGTATTTTCTACCTTTCTTATCTTAAAAGAGATTGTTTTTGTCTTTTTCACAACAACATAAGAAGAAGGAAGGAAGAAAGAAGAGCTTAAAAAAATCTTTCATTTCTTTTTATTTTTATTTTGTTGGATGATCCAATATTTTTAGTCATTTATTGAATGAATAAATACTACAAATATTGTATATTTTTGGATTCTTATTCTAGTGCTTAGACCTCCCGCAGCCTCTGATGATTATATTTTAGTATAAAGATAATAAAAATAAAATATTTGCAAACAAGAAAATTCTAAATGGAATGTGCAAAATGCGTGTGTATTTTTGGCTAAATGCCTGCTGCTGCCGGATCTTCTTCTATGCGTTGTTCTCTTAAATATATCATAGACACTTATAGAGAGAATAGAAATTTTATATGTATTATAAGTTTTACATATATTTAGTGTTTATTTGTTATACATATTTAAATTCCATTAGATTCGCTGTCGATTTGTTGAAATATTTTTTTGTTTTATCTTTTTAAATAAACTAATTGACTATCAAAAGGGAGATGATGTCTAAAGAAACTATTCTTTGTTCATCATAATTTTTGATTTTTCTTTAAAAGTTTTCACTGCTTGATTTCTTCTTATGCTAGTAAGTAGTACAAAATGAACATATTTTCCGCGCATTTGTAAGATTTTTATGCATGAATGATTCGATGATATTTGTGTGTTTAGTTCTCTGTCTTTATCCATCATCACATCAGCACCCGTAGAATCATCCTTCTTTTTTCTATTCATTCTTATTTGATTGACTGACTGACTACTCATTTGGTCGCCTCCCTCTTGTTCTTCTGTATCTGTAAGTCAATTGCATTTTATTATATTCTATACATGCACACATGCACATATGTACTCGTATGTATTTATGTCTATCTAAAGTTTATTGAACTTTTGCTGCCAATTTAAAATTTTGTTGTTTTATGGGATTATTATTGCTCAGGGTAAAGTCGCCGTCGTCGTCGTCATCATCATCGTCTTCTCTCAACGTTTGACATTGATTTTGATTAAAAGTTTTTCGCTTTTGTGGTGATGGTGATAGTGATGATGATGATGAAGATGATGATGATGATGATGATTTGTTTACATTGCGTACTTAACTTTCCCGTAATTATATACAACATGTGTAGTATGTGTTATTAGCTACAGGTAGGTGGTGTCTATGTAGATTTGGTGTCGCTGCCATTATCCTAACTACCAATTGATGTTCATTTCCATTTAATGTGCCAATTTATATAATAAAAAACACATGTTCCCTTTCACAAAAACTTTGTGTTTGTTTTCTCTCTACTTTAATTAAATAAGTTTTTCTTCACTTCTTTCACTTAGTTGAATCAGAGATACAAGAGACACAGAGATGAGGCAAAAGCAACGAGTTTGTTTGTTTATGCAACTAAAGGAAGTTCCAAAAGTTAACAAAAATGAAGTACTCTGAACCTTGTTTGCAATTCATTTATAACAGCAAAAACTATTTTTAATGGATTTTTTTTTCATAAGAAAGAGTTTAAAGCAGCAGCAGCGAGTGCAGTTCCAAAACTATGGAAAGACCCTGGCTCCGATGCCAAACAATTTGTGTATAATTAAATTTTTGAAAACAATTTGAATTGAATATTGTTGTGTTGTCGTCATCTTTATTGTTGTCATTTTGTCGACGTTGTCGTTTCAACAATTTCTGACGTCTTTTGAACCCATTAAAGGTGCCATAAGCATTGCAATTTTGGTTTATGCAAATTTCATCAAACATTATTTTTTTCAATTTATATGCAATCAAGTCAACAAATGATGAGGAGTGGAGAATGAGGATGAGGATGATGATGTGAGTGTAGATGATAACATTGACGTTGATGTAAGTTGGTAAAGTCAACTTTGAGTTAGTTTCACTATAGATTCCTATATTAGGTTCTATGGGCGTTATTAGTTTTGTTTTTGTTCCCTTTAATTTAGTTCAGTTCAGTTCAGTTAAGTTCATTGTATGCTTCACTGATCACCCTAATAACTTGTTAATAGTTTCATTATTAAAAGTTTACAATAATATTTCCATAAGTGCACTTTAGCTTATACATACTACATATGATGGACAGACCCCTACTACCATTAATATGTAATACATATTCAACAAATCAAAAAAAAAAAAAAAAGAGAGAAATTTTCTAGTTTAAAGATTCACACATCAAATCGAATATAATCGATTATTTTTGCATTGCAATTAAAACATAATAAACATTCTAAGCGTGAAATGGGAAAAACATATCTTTTTATTATAGACGATAGAAACTTAATTTTCTATATCAAATTAATTTTATTGTGTGAGTATATTTGATTATCATTTTTCATGCTTTCGTTGGTGAGTGCGTGCGTGCGTGCGTGTGTGCATTTCTTCTTTGCAACTCCCTCTACCATCTCACATAAACATTTATACTTATATTTTTCTATAGAAACATGCAACGACAATCGAATTTCTTATGTTAATTTATACTATGTATATTCTATTTTCTGGTGGTTTTACTCTTTGCTGTTTGTTTGAAAACTTATTTTTAACATTTTGATAATATTTTATGATTTTTGTTAGTGTTTTTCTTTATGTTTCTGTTTATGTTGCATGCAGGCGTGCGGCTTCGGACACCACGCCACGATACCACAGACAGACAACACTCTAAGAATTCGAATAATGTTTACCAGACGGGGAAAAAAAGGGAACAACTTGAGTCAGTCTAATATGTGTGATATAAACTCATAGATAATGGAAATTTTTCTCTTATTATTAAAAGAGTAAAAAAATATACTTATAAATTTTAGAGCTCAATTAAGTTTTCAACAACTAATGTAAAAATATATGATGTATACGTAGAAATGTAATAAATTTGGAAACACATATACATATTTATCTTATTTTCTATTAATTTATTATTATCTTATTTGTCTTGTTCTCAGGTGTCACGATGCGAGAAAAAAAAGGAGGCGCTCTGCAGAAACTCAAAAAGAGGCTTTCACACAGTTTTGGCAGATTAAGTAAGTTTTAGATTTAATTTTTGATCACTAGATACTAACTACATTTTTAACTACACAGAGAGAAAAAACCGAGAACGTTGTGCTTGAATCAAGATCATTTGGTGTTCTCATTGTGGTCTCAAAATGAGAAGCAGATAAAAAAAAAACTTAAACTGAGACCAAACTGAAACAACTAAAAATGAGAATGAAATGTACTTGATTTAAAACCAAAAATACTTAAACTTAGACCATTTTGGTATTGAAATAAATTGAAATTATTAATTGTTTTGAACAACTTTCTCTATCAACGACGTTCATATTATAAAGGGTTATGTTTTACATAATTCGACTTAGTTTGTTGTCTTCTAACTGATGAGTACAAGCTGATTTTTGATCTTAGTCACGAGGCCGAGACTAAAAACATCAAAGTTTGAATGAAATTGGAATCCTGCATGAATGGATTCAATTGTTACCAATTATATCCACGCACCTTCTAGTCTTAATCTATTGAGTTGAAGTACAAATGAATTGTTTGAGAATTAAAGAACGCATTCAACGAAAATCTATGCGATTCTTATCGATCTTAGTTTTGATGTTCCTGTTTTTTTTTATTCAAGTACAAACTGTCCATATATTATTATTTTTTCTTTCTTGATTTAAAGTTTATTTGGTCTTGAATTGGGAATTGATTGTTCTTCTTTCAAATACATTTAAACCAATTGCAGCTTAATTTGGTGTGTTCTTGATTTAATCACAATCGTTGCTCGTCTCAGACCGAGGTTTTTCTCACCGTGTAGCTTAAAATGCAGTTAATATCTAAACTAATCAATCACATGATTTCTTTTTCTAAAATCTACCTTTGTATTTATAAAAAAAAACTAAAGAAGACGTTTATAATTGAGACATGATTTTCCACTATATAAATATTAGAAAAAATTTCAAATATCAATGGTAAATTCTACTACCTTTCGGATGCATGTAGTATGACTGCATATATATGTACTACGATTATCAAACAAAGAACTCTAGTATTATTTATATGGCACCTACAAATACATACCATAGTTGAATAATCATTTATCTCGTATTCACTTTTTATTTATATTTTTAATGTATTTTTTGTTTGTTTCTAAACAATAAGACAATACAAAATAACAGCCACCAATGGTGACCAAATATGGACATCAGTGAAGCGATGACAAAGAGTTTGACTGAATTGAAGTTTAGGAAAAAAAAAATAAAAATCAACTAACGTTAATGTTTAATAAAAGCCCAAATGGTGGAACTGTCGCCCAGAGTTACACACATTGTTGCGCCAAAGTGGCGCCGACTTTCGTCTAAGCGGATTTAAACCCAAAATGCAAAAATGCGAGTCCATCAATAGAAAGAGAGAGAGAGAGAGAGAAAGAGAGGTTTTAGTTAAAAGACCATTTGAGTGAAGAATACAAACAATTAATGTTGATAGAAAAAATGTAAAGTGACATTTGGATAACAAAAAAATAAAAGAAATGTGAGAAATGGCCATCAATACCAACAATGGGTGGGTTGTGTTTTGGGTGCTGCTCCATTCAATGAAATACACTTTGTTTTTGCTGTCTATTTTTCTAGTTGTGTTTGTAGCATTTTCTTTTATTTTTTTTTTTTTTTTTTTTTGTTTTCTGACATGTAAAACGTTTAAATTGATTTGCGTGTGCAGCTGTCCAATTTCATCGTCATCGTCATCATCATCATCATCATCATCATCAGAATCATCAGAGTTGTGTTTGGGTTGTTTTCTAAATAACGTCGTTATAAAGTTCAAAATGCACTCAAAATGTCGCGCTTGATGCGCTTAGCTCAAACTGCGTGGAAATATTCTTTTTGTAGATAAACCTGTGAATGAGTGAGTTCTGCCGGAAATACATTTAAAAATTGTGTTCCAGATTAAATAATAATATTCCGGTGGAAAATTAAACTAAATTACATACTTTATTATGAATTGATTTAGTTTAAATAAATTATGTGATAATAATAATAATAATAATAATAATAATAATAATAATATTGTAATTCATATTCAGATTCAGATTCCTCAACTAACCTCACTTTCTTTTCATATGTATGTTTGATTAACAAGTATCGCATTAATTTTATTCAATTTTTTATAATTTTTTTTTTGTTTTTTTTTTTTGTTTTGCTTTATATGAATAAACCAACAAAGTTGACTCACCAAACTCGTTTTCTTTCTTACAATCATTCCTTCATTGGATTGAATTTACTTAATTTTGAGCACAAAAATACATACGCCCACAAGTTTGAGAGAAGTTTTGAATAATCATTTTTGATATATCAAAATTCTCTTAAAACCAAATATGTATGTTTTGTTGTGTTAAATACTATAATTTTGAAGTTATGCAACTTGTTTCTTCTGATCTTTGCTTTTAAAATTGTTATATCTTTGGATAATTGTTTACTTCCGTAACATGGTTTATTGTCAAGGCTATTAAAATATTCATGTATAAATAAAAGTAAACTGCTACAGTTGATTGTACTTTACACATCACATGTGGATGTTTTCAGTGGCAATGGTGGTGGCACTTGTTGCAAAATTCTTGCAACAACTTGTTTCAACTTCAACTATATTTAATGACAAGTGACAAGTGTGTGGCAAGAATAACAACGATAACAAGACCAACAAGTTTCTTGGAAGCATCTAAAGTTATTAAAAACACTTGTAAATAAAGAAAACTGATAGAAGAAATTACAAAGCAACAAGAGTAGTAAATTGCAAAGTCCACTTTGAGTAAACAAGTGTCATTTGACTGACTCTCTGTCTGTATGTCTGTCTGTCTGACTGTTATTTGTCTTCAGAATACTTACGATTTGACTTTGTTGATAACCTCTACTAATATGCTTGCCTTGATATAATCGAACCAAACAAAACCAAAGACACAACAAGAATCTGCACACTTAATATTTGTATTCATCTTTAATTTAAACAATTCAATTCGTTCCAAGTGATGGTTTGTTTATAAGTTTTTTGCCTTGATGTCCTGATGTGTTCACAAATAGTACTTTATCAAGTTATTAAGTCGTCATGCTCAAATACAATATCCTTCTTTTAAGTTGTATGTTTGTTCTCGAGTATGTCCAGCATAGTTGTCATCTACTATTTACTACTCTATCTACTTATTTTGATTTGGTTTCATCTTCTGTCCTACTGTCTGTTTTTCTGTCCGTGCGTCTGTCTGACATGACAATATCTGTGTGTGTGTGTTTTTTGTCAGTGAAGCGCAAACAGAGAGATACTTCTCATAATCCTTACTGATAACACTTTATGCCACTTTGATATGAAGACGCACAATTTTATTACATTGAAATTGTAGTAGAATGAGTGAATGAATGTTATAGATATATAGAGACCCTTATTTATTGTACCATTGATTGCAAGCTAATACATATTATCTTTTTTACAGTGGTTCACAATTCTAGAATGTTGTAATAAAGTAGTTTTGTGTCTTTTTATCTTGTATCTTTACTTTGTTTTCTAGTATTTTTGTCATTAACAGATTATTTCAGAATTTTTAACTCGGACTCAACTGATGATGATAAGTACAATATTATTGCTAATAGTAATGGTAGACCGGATCGCCCAAACTGTTTTATTATGCTCCACTCAACACATCAAAGTGACCAGTTTTAGATGAAAGATTGGCTTTTTGCAATTGCTACCCACCAGTCATCTACATATTATAGTACAATATTATTGTGTGTTGTTGTATCATCAACATTACACCAAGTATAGTAAGCTAATCCGCTTTACTTTTATTGAATTTGATGATATTTTTTTCACTTTTCTTTGAATCATTGAGATTGATTTTCTTTAGAGTTTGTTTTGTAATTATTATTCTGTTGTTGTTGTAATTCAATAGTATTTGAGCTCATGACCTTTGACACGTTATATAGTAGATAAACAACTAAATTTATAAATAAATCATTGTTTGTTCTTCTTCACAATACAATATTGTGTTGGAACATCTATTTTATTACACATAAATTTGAAGAAATCTTCTTTGTAGAAAACAGTTTTCAATAGCAATCAAGTCCATTTGTCTGCTCTATAATTTGTTTTTAAATGTGGCTTCGTTCGTACTTGAATGGCATTTTTTAGGTTTATACTTACTTTCCGATTCTCTACTGTTCGACGCACTTGGACGTGCCGAGAATAACTATGAAATTTCTTTTCTTTTGTTCGCTTAACAATTGTACGAGTACCCACCCTATGGATAAAAATTGTAGTTGTTTTAAGTTTTTTTTTTTTTTTTATCAAGTTTATGTAACTCCCAGTAAAATGTAGAATAATAATCAGTTCTCAAAAGTCATTCGAATGTTGAAATTGAAGTTGCTCATACGAAGGATGATATTCTCTGTTCTGATTTTCTTTTATTGTTCAAAACAACTTTGTAGTATTAAACAAAAAATTGCAAACACATAGATAACAGATTTTATTTATTGGTGTTTAACAGGCTTTTAATTCAGAATATCGAAGAGAAATTGCAATATGGATGGAAGGATGAAGGGCTTTGTGTAAATTTTTGGCATGCAACAAGCTTGTGGCAGGCAGATACCTGCCAAATAGCGTGCAACCTTACGTGATTGTCTGCATTTTCAATAATAGCCAAACACTTGTCGACCCTTCATCAACTTATCCAACCCGACCAGACCCGATCCGACTGAAAGTCCTTTTTTAAATTTTAGTTGTTATCCTTTACTATGGCAGTTGAATTTGTTGCTTTTGTGACGCCATTCTGTCTCGTATTTCTTTGCTATTTACTACTTATTGAATGTCGACTTTTGCTTTATCTGTGAGTCTTTGCATCTGCATTTTATGCAGGCGTTCAATGATACTTTTTCTCTGTCGATTCAATCCACTCATATTCTACTTACAATAGTTTTTGTATGCATGAGTATTGTGGGGTTTATTTTTAATATTACTACAAGTTGTACGTGTCTACAAAAGAACATATATAGTACTCTCGTACTCATAGTCTGCTTTCAATTTACACTTATTCGTAGACTTCTTATCATGAAGACCCCCAACAAATTGCTTTGAGATGTATTTTTCAATTGCCCCATACGCTGCCGCGACATCTGACTTTGACTCTTTTATTTATTTGTTTCCCGATGCGGTTTTGCATGAGCTCCTCTTGTTGTTCCCTCATGGCTTCTCTTCAGTTATTGTTTATTTACGACTGCGATTTGTTTGTTTTTGATTTTTGTACTCTGTTTATATTTACTCACTCATTCGCTGCACATCATCATCCAACGTCCACCAACTCCATCCGGAGTCCGCCGCCAGTCAAAATCAATACAAACCACCAATGCAATAGTATTATCATTGCAACGAATGTCATTATCATCATCATCATTATCGTCGTTGCCGTTGTCGTCGTCGTCGTCGTTTTGATTATGTTTTGCATGCAAAGTGCATTGTCGACAACTCCAATAACCATTTCAATCTGTATGTCGTCTGTTTGTCAGACGGTCGGTTGTTCGGTCGGTCGGGTCTATCTTTCTGTCTGTGTTGCATTCTAATATGAAGTTTTGTTTATTTGTTGTTGGTTCTTCTGCTGCTGCTGCTGCTGCTGTTGATGATGATTTTCATGTTGCCTTTGCTCTTGTTTATGGTTGCTTGTTTTCATTTAGTTTAGCTTTCATTTCATTTCGTTTTGATATTCCTTTTGCTTTTGTTTGCCTTTGCCACCAATATGAAATGAAAATGCAATATAACACAGTGCATCCATGCTTTCTATCCTATCCTATCCATGATCTGCTATCATCGTCAAGTAGTGCAAGTGTTAACTTTGAAAAGCGAATTTTATATCTCAAAGTCGTCGAATCAAATCGAATCGAATCCAATCGAACAAAGACCCAGCGTAGCGGGGTAGCTTTATGCGGAATATGTCTATGTATTCGATTTGTAAACACAACCATTGGAATTTGTGTAGAAAAGTGCATAATACTTGATTTTATGCAAATGGTTAAAGGCGATGATATTCTTTAGAAAGACTTTTAAGAACAAAAAATACATACTTAATTTCAATGACAATTGAATTTTCCTTGAATTTTGTAAATGTGGAGTAGTAGGTAGATATAATAGTTTTTAAATTCCAAGGCTACGCTCATTAAACGACAAGACTATAGGAATTAATTGTTTTGGAAAATGTACAATAATGAATACAAATTGAAGTGTTTGTTGCACTAAAGGGCAAATGTGACAAATACTCCCACATTTAAGTAGTCTTAGTCTGTTGAGAAGTCGACCGAACTCTCTGACCCTTTGCCAATCTTATGTTAAGAGTGCAAGCAAAGCGTAAACATTTAATTTTCGCACACAAGCAAACATGACATGTTAAATATTTACTTCTTTCTGCATGTTACATTTTATTTTTGTTTTTGTCATTTTTGACACGAGTCGACTCCTCTTCTACTTCCCTGTTGTGCTGGAATCGTTTAAGTGTCCCTTTAAAATCCTGAGGCATCTTTTTGTTGCCATTCCATCATTCAGTGCAGTATGCATTCTTTTTGTATCATCAACACAACACAACACAACACAATAGCATCAACGAGAACAAGAACAAGAACATTCTACTCATCTCTTTAGTATAATCAGTACTGCATTGCAACAACATCCTGTCTGTATTCACACGTAGCACATCATCCTAATGACTGTTGCTTACAGTTGCTTTTTATGGCACGCTTCACAATACGTCAATTTTGGAGTGCAGTAAGAGGTGTTGGATGGATCGGGACGAAGAACGAAGACTAAGGTATTCAAGGAGGCGTTGGTGTTAAATTTAGATGGCTTCGTTGAATCCAGAAAATGTATGTACTGAAACTCTTGAGTTTTGCTGCTGTGCTTACACTCGACGTAGGTCGTTCTTTTGGGCCTGATTTTAAGCCTTCCGATGCCTATGAAATGAGAGGCATAAATGTACATATAAACCTTGTGCCGTAAGTCTTGACATTAACAACAAGAAGAATAACAAAAAAGTCCAGAAAAGTGTAAAAATTTTCATTATAATTTTTAACCGTGCCGTCGTCACCACCCTACGACCTAAGAGCTAAGGAGTGTTGGGAAAGATGAAGGAACTGCTAGAGCTCAGTAAACTCTTGTTTTGTTTACTTTGCTCATTCGTTGCAGTTTACAACTGGTTCAAGGTGTTGCTTGGCTTGATTGTCGTTCCTTCTTCCAAAGATTTTGGCCTGTCGTAGCTGGCTGTCAGGCAGGCAGGCAGGCAGGCAGGATGTAGCTTCGCTTTTGTCAGTATCCTGTACCTTGTTATTTGGTTTGTTGTGTCTTTCTTCGACATTTGTTTTATAGCCGCTCATAACTTTACATGAGGCACAGGTTGTACACCTTGGCACATGCCATGCCATTCCATTCCACTAATGCTACTAGTAGTTTATAGCGTCTGTTTTCTTGGTTGGTACTTACTTTAGTGCTTGTCACGGTGTTCTAACCTGAAATTATTTCCGTCATATACATAAAATGTCTTATTCGCCATCGTCGTCATCAGCGTTGCTTTTTTTTTTCCTTGCAACCGATTCCGTAATCCTTCTTGCCTCATCATAAGCTTGTGGCACACAACACCCACATCACATCACATCACCGTCGTCATCATCATCATCATCTTTCGTTTTAATATTTTTACGCCTTTTTCACCGTAAAATTTCTCATTTTCATTCGTTCTTTCCCTACTATGAGTTTGTTTACGCCTTTCAAGAGACACCACACTCAACTTAAGTTCCTACTTAAGCTTCCCACACATCTGCGTCATACGCCTGCAGTTACAGAATCTTCGCAACACCTTGACATTGATATGTGTACGCGACTTTTAATTATGCGTCGTCTTTAAATTTGATGCTTTTTGTTGCAAGCAGAACGAACTTTTACTTACCACAAAGTGTACGACTAAACTGAAGCTGAATGGGGCCAGCCAGACCTAACATCTATGTTAGTTTAGCTCGGTAATTTCACTATCTCTGGTTTTGACTTGACTTTACCCATTGTTGTCTAGTTGGCTTGTTAATAGCCGCGAATACACCACCACCACAAGTAGACCATGTAGACCAAGTAGACAAGCTTTAGACAGTTAATGTTTATTGTTTTCCTTTCAATGCCTTGCCATATTGTTTTGTCCGAGACAACAACATACAACATTTTTATGAAGGTGGAAGACGACGACGACGATGATGACGACGACGGGTAGCACCCTGTCTCGTTATAGTTATAGTTATAAGATCTTGTTGTTCTAATTTTAAAAAGTGGCGTAGCGGGGCAACGTGTATGATGTATGATGCATTTCTTAAGCTGCTCATCTTGCGTAGCAACATCTCAATCCCATCATCTAGGCATCAGCCCTTGTTCGTCGCAACTATTGTTGACTTATAGTCGCAATCTAGTCATGGTTTTGCCTTGCCTTTGGCTATTGTCTCGCTTGTTAGTTGCTGCTTATTTGTTTTCCGTTCCTTATTTTTTTTTTTCTTTCTCGCTTTTCATTTTGTTTTGTTCTTTCCTGTTTTTCTTTTATTGTTTTTTTCCATTTTTTTCCACTTCTGTTTTCTAGTTTTTTGTTAAATTTTGCTTGACTGCGTTTTTCCTTCATAATACTATTTCTCATAATAAACCTGGTAGAAGAAGTTTTTGCTTCGTTACTCAAACAAAAAAATAAAAAAAAAAAATAAAACAAATTTTTAGCTTTAGGTACTTTGTAGTTGGGATATGGGATATGTGGGAGGGTAGGGTAGGGTAGGGTAGGTTGCTACAATTACAATGTTTTGGTCAGCAAGTCTTGTTGGTTGCTTGCTTTCTGGTCTTGTCTGGCTTCGGTCTTCTGCTTAACAATGAAACAATTGTCTGATTTTGTGTTAACTTAGGAGACCATTTACAATTGTAAATTGTCGACATTTAAACCATGTTTTCTTCTTTCATTTAGCTTTCAACTTTCAGTTATGAGGAATGCTGGCTGAAAAAGAAAAGTAAATAACATAAATAAATAAATAAATAAATAGTGAAATGTTTTTAAAATTTATTTCATTATTTCATATAGTTCTTTATTATTGTTATATTCCTGCTCCAGTTGGCATTGCTTATAATTTCTGATGAGAAGTACTTAATTTGAAGCCTAAGGTGGTTGAATAAAATTCTGAATATTCAAACTCAACACTCAACACTCATAATGAATCTATACTTAGTAATACCAAAGAACAAGTTAATAAGCAATCAAAGGCACTTTAAGGCACCTTCAGAGTTAGGACTCATCAAGTTGATTGGCTCAATCTAGGATTGAAGTTGAGATTCGTTCATCTCGAGCCAAGAAGAATTAATCCCCATAGGCATCATTATCATTGTCGTCCCTCATTCTTAATTTGACGCCAGCAAATTTGTCGACGATTACTTAAGTATTGGCAACGCGCTTTTTCATTAGCACTCCCGGAACGTAAAGCAAATAAATACGAAATGTGTCGAAAAATGATTGAAACACTAAGAAGCGACGTCGACGACGACGACGACACAATGAATCTGAATCAGATTAAGTATTCTCTGAATGTCTCCGATGTTGCTACTCTTACTTATGAATGTTTCTGCCACTTGATAATAATGATAATGATGATAGCAACCTCAGCATGATTACAATATGATATGATGTGATGCATATCGATAAGATTATACTTACTTTGCAAATCTTCTCTTCCTTCTATCAATTATTATTATTATTGTTATTATTTTCATTATTGTTTCAATAGCTTTTCTTCAACTTTTCTCTTTATTACTTATTATACTTGCGTCACAAAATTTGCATTTTGACTGTCACAGCCAGGTAAAACTGTTGACAGTCAATGACCAAGTTGTTGCCAGCAGTGTTGGTTGCTACATAATGTGGGGACACAGTGAAACTATCGTATCATGGTGCTTGTGTTTGTGTCACCCAGGAAATGCAGGACAAGCGTTGCATATCAATGAAAGTATGACGCTGCGATTTCCGTTTCATGTTTCCCACAGAAATGTAATCGAAATGCTGGGAGCACTAGAACAAGGAGAGCTCAAGTAAAGTGCAAGCAAGGAGTTTGTTCAGTTAGTGCTTAGGGTCGACATTTGGTGAATAGAGTTCAGCGCTGCTGAGTTGCAATGTTTATTTGGTTCGCTGGAAATTCCTTCATTTTGATTTGATTACATTGGTGGGTTGCCTTCTGGGTTCTCGTGAACGTCCCTTCTGGTTGGTCGTTCGTATTCCTTCAGTTTGACTTGCAGTTTATTTACTCGAGTGCGGGATTATAGTTCGTTTTCCATTTGAGGTTGAGTTAGAGTCTTTGGGTCGGTTTCGAATTGTTTCTCTAGTGTTTGTTTGGCTGTTTGCTTGCCTCCTTTGGTTGTTCTTTTACTACTTCATCTTGAGATAAAGAATGAATAAAATAAAGTTTATTTGCAGCTTGTTGCTATAATAGTTCTTCTTGGTCCTTGTTTGCTTTGTTCAGTGCTCAGTGCTTGGAGTTGGATTGTTGGTTTCAGTTTCTCGCAATGAGGATTGAAATTTGCAAGTCATAAACAAGTTTGCAGCATCATTTTATTTGTTTCATTTCTTCCAACTCCTTTTGCATTTGAAGACATAAATTCTGATTGTAGAGTTAGTTTTTTTTTTTTTTTTTTTTGTTGTTTTATAAAACTTGATTTCGAATAGATTCCCTTATTTGAGGTACCCACTTCGATAAATTAAATTCACTGATTGCTTGAACATGTCCATTATCATCATCACCATCAGCCATCATCATTATGAAATTGTTATTTGAATGTATAAGAAGGGATATAAAAAATGAATTTATACACTATAATGGCATTAAGCGTTGCTTGAATAAGTCGTTAAGTTAAGCTATAACTCATTTGGCTGAGTGATTTTCTGTGTACTTAACTTTAGTCGCCATCGCTTGTCTTTTGCCAAACCAAAAAACCACAAAATCAACGACCTTCACAAATTGTCATTAACAAAATATAAAAAAAAAAAACCAAAAAAATTAGTTTTAAAAAGTCATCAATCAAGCGATAAACTTGGGGACTTGCCACATCTAACTCCTAAATTATGGCTACATATTTCTGTGTAAGATACACAATTGCTCAATAGGACTTGGGTGGGGCTGCTTGGCTAAAAATAGGTTATGATTGAGCAATGATTCAAGTGGATAGTAACAAACTGGTTGACTGACACCAAGTAAGGGAGGAGATTCCATTAAATTAATTTGCTTTGGTTTTTCTTTTTTTTCTTTCTACTTTATGTTTTTGGATTACACATATTTAAATGAAAGTCCTCTTGCAATTGTTCTCGTAGATCAATTAGATTTTCTAAGGAAAGGACAATTATTAGAGGTGCAACTAAAAGATACAACTAGATTTTCCATTTAATTATTGTTCATTGGTAAAAAGGATCTGAGCTAAGGGAAAACTTTAATCTTTCAGTGTTGCCTTTAGACTTTTTTTAATGGAAACAGAATTGCTGCATCGCCTTTGTTTGTCTATTTGTCTGTTTGTCAGAAGTTCTAACGTTTTTTTCTCTCTTCCTATTCTTGTGGTTTTAAAACCATAGAGATTTATGCATGATTCATACATAAATATGAATATGTATATATGTATATTATATCTTCATGTATGTATAAGCTTTGTTCCACCATTCACAACAGAACCTGATTTTGTGTCATCCTTTTTGCCATTTCTTTTCTAATCTTGTCGTTGCTAAAAATAGCATGTATTATATTTACTATTGTACCACATACACATTTTTTGTTTCTTTTATTTTTTTTGGTGAATTTTCTTGTGTTTATTTTTTTGTATTTCTAAATCAAGTTTTCCAACAATGTCAACATATTTTTGTGGTTTTTGTTTTTTTTTTTTTTTTTTTTTGCAAAGAAATCAGATGACATTCTCTTTTATTCTATTCTTATTGTAAATTGTGTGTTTTTTTTTTTTTGCAGCATATTGCATAACTTTAAGAAGTGAACTACAATGTCTTGATTATGGTAATATTTCATTCCTGAATAGAAAGAACATTTTTTATACATAAATACAATAAGTTCTATGATGTCTATGATAAACATAATAGAGCGATGATCATGTGACTAAGAATAATAAGATTTGTTTTTTTTTTTTACAATATTTTAAAGCTGATGATGATGATGATGATCTTTAAACAAATTATAAAGTAAGTAAGTAAATCCTTTACTGGAAACTTTTGTTCAATTGGCAATGAATTTTTTATGCGAAGGCCAAAAATGGCCAACAAAAGGAAAACAACTCGAAATGCAGTAATAGCAAAAATAAATACGAAACTTTGTTAACTTTTCTTCTCAGTCTTAAAGTGCTTTCTTCTCTAGCCAAAACACTAGTATATTTAACCCCTGCCTAGTAGATAGGTTAAAACTAGTGTTAAGCGAAACTGTTGAGAGGAGGATAAAAGGAATCAGGGCAGCACACGTCAAATTACAAAAAAAAAAAAAAAAAAAAAAAAAAAACGCTATTGACAAAGTGGAAATGAGTTTCTGTGTTGTATCCTTTGCTAAGTTGACATCCGGTTTGGTTGTGCAAACAACAAAATGGTTACGGAAAGTCCGAGCAACAGCAACAGCAGTAGCTAACAAAAGCGTAACCGGAATAAGTTGGCGGAAGGCGGCAATGCGACAAATTTTTAGGGTTCATGAATAGTCAAAGTCACAATGAAGAGGGAAGAGGGTCTTGGCCGGTTATATCAAGTTTTTGAATTAAATTACATACAACGAAAATATAATCGTTTCCGGTCGACTTTACGCCAATTACGTAAATAAAAATTTGTCACAAAAATAAGAGAAAGAAAAGAGAGGGCTTCAAGTAAATCAAATCAAATAAGGACGATGGATATACAATTCATACAAACGACGAATGAAAAGGTGACCAAAAAGTGGAAAACAAAAATCAAAAGTGAACCTTTGATTGAATCGAATCATGAAAAAATCAAAGATTTCAAAAGGAAACAAAATAAAAAAAAAAGTTAGGATATTTTGTATGGAGCGAGTATTATTTTTGTACTTTATGGTTTTGCATGCGTGGATTTAGTGAAAACCAAAAAAAAAAAAAAAATGTGTTGTTATGTGTTCGAAATAAAACTGAATCGGAATGGAAGTTACTCCCAGCGGGGCACTCAATACATACGAAGGGATCAAGGAACAAAGGACTAAGGACGGTTTAAGTAAAGAACACAAGTTTATGTGGGTTGGGTAGGGTAGGACAGGGTAGGATAGGGTAGGATAGGATAGGATAGGATATGAGGCATTAAGAGACCGGATTGAGAGAGAAAGTCTTTTGAAAAAGAAGAATGAATGAATGAATGAATCTCCCTGCTGGAACAGTCACTTTAACTAATTGCGTGGGGAAGTGGCTTACAAAGGCCTCATATACGCATAGACAGAGTGTAAAAATATGTACGCTTAATTGACACATTAACTTGGCATGAAGGACTACAATACAAGAAACGATTCTACTCCTTTATTATTGTAGTACTATTTGCCATACATTAAAAATGAAAGAAGGAAGAATCAGGAAAAGATTTAAATTCATTACTTTGTTGCTGCAGGCAAATGATGAAATGGTTGGTGAGTGGTGAGTGGCTGGAATGGGATAAGGGATTTCAACAACAACAACAACAACAACAACAGCAACAACAATTGAGAGAGAGAGATGGTGGTACATAAAACGCAGCTACTTAAAGATGAGCTGAAAGGAAACACTCAATTTATGCAAATCGCATGTAAATAAGTAAACTAAGATGAGAGTTTAAGGCTCATCCTCATCTGCTTAGATGTTGACTTTTACAGAAAATGCAATAAATTCTTCTTGAGAAGGAATAGACTAGTGAATGTTAATGTTAAAGATATGTCAAACAGTTTTTATTAAGCGGAAATGAGTCTACAGTTTAAATAGCACTGAAGACTGACTGACGCCACTTTTTAAGATTTCTTTAGAAGGTTGAGCAGGAGTAAAATTAAGTGCACCATGAATGTAGTACGTACACACAATAAAAAATTATGAGTTGGAAAGATTTTTGAATTCCTGAGCCCTTAGTACTTGAAGTACATACTACTACTATACTACAACAATCTCTAGAGCTAAAATATGTAAAAATAAAAAACAAAACAAAAAATTGTGATATTTAAATTGAAAATTCTAAGCAAGAATGAACTATAAACCCCGTATAGCTACTATAGGATGATGACGATGTTTGGGTAGGTAGTGGGTACTTGAAGCTTCAGGTAGCATGATGCCATGCATGGCTTATTGCGCATTTGTGGGCAGAAACCCGAAACGTTGAAATGCCATAACAGCCCTAGGATCGGGTTTTTTATTTTGGGGTTGTTGCAACAAATGTATTGTATGAGCAGAGCAGAGGAGAGGAGAGGAGTTGAGTGAAGTGTATGACTGCGAATGTGGTTATGGTGATTGTGTGATGGTATTGCAGTTGTGTTTGGATAAGAATTTGAGGATTGGGGAAGAAGAGGTTCACAATTGTGCTTACTAATGGTTGCCAGTGGTTACTGCTGCCGCTTCGTTAGCATTAAAAGTGCAGACACGTGCACGAGTTTTCCAAATGGAAGAGGCAGTGGGGATGGAGTGAGAGTGAAACCAAGAAGAATGAAAACAGTCATTGCGAAAATATTGTTGCACACTTTTGTTATACAAAGGAAAGGCAAAGCAAAAATCGATTGGCGTCAAGTGCGAGCATGAGTACAAGTATCCTTTGGGGTACAATACGAGAGTTTGTCAGAGAGTCACCACTGGGTGTACTATAGTTACGAAAATTGCCACCACGACCACCATCTCCATCACCACCACTACATATCTACCTCATTCGCTGTGCGTTATCACTGACGTGAAAATAAGGGTCGTTGTACTTAGAGCAGTTGTCGTCGTCGCCTTGTCAAGGCGATTTGCATGTTGACTGCTGCCTACCGGTTGCTGACTATAGTAATATGTTGGCATGTTGCTGTTGCTACATTCAACCACTTCGTCATATTGTAGATTCGTAAAGTAAATTTATCAAATTCATCATCATCATCGTCGTCAACATGAGCACAACAACGGCATGCAATGTTAAATTGTATGGTCGACTGCCTCGAATCGAATCGGTCTTGGACTCACTCAAATGCTGATATCACAAGATGCCACACGTTTAAACGTTTGTGTTCAACATCATTTGGATATGTTTAGCAATGTGATGTCTCCCCATCTCGGTTAAGAAATAATCCTATATAAAAGCCACCCTGTTTTTTGGGGGTTGCTACGTTGTCAGTTTCGATTTGTGGTAGGTAACTGAGTCCAGTCTGAATGCTCTATAGTCGTCGCTTTACAGTGAAGCTAAACACTTTTGTTAAGCATTTTTTTGTTGCCTATTTTATTTCAATTTTGTAGTATATTATATTCCCTTATTTGTAACTGTTGTGACTCCTGACTGTGGTTGACAGCTATTGATGCCATATCGTCTACTTTTTTATTCATTTTAAATTGTTTTTTTTTTTTATTTTTTTATTATTGTATTTTGTTGTCTTCAATTTTCAGATGTTTTTAGATGTAAGTATTTGCTTTTGCTCGCTATGAATTAATTTGCATATTAATCGAAAAAAGTTTTCTATCACACACATGGTTGATAAATATGAACTGAATGAAGAACAACAACAACATCATCCATGGTGACACATGTCATTCAAATTGTTACTTTCCACTTCAGATCATTACTACTTACATCCATCCATACGGATATCAATACTTTTGTTGTTTTCTTCTTTCTTTATATTGACAAAGATTTTAAAATTGCTTTTTTTTATATTGTAATAACATTGGCATGTTTTCCTTTTTGTTGTGTAATAATATTATGGCTTCTGGAACAGCATAATTTTCAATTTATGAAAAGTGAAAAATTCAATGAAATTTTTTATTTGATTGCTGCTGATGTATAAAGTTAAGTTAAGAGAATTGAATTGAATTTTCTATAAGTATTTACATAGAATGAATGACTAAAGATGTAAGGTGTTTTGACATTGAAATTCACTTTATTATTCTCTTCACTCTGTGAATAGTATTATAAGTTTCTCATGAAGTTTGTAACGCACAGAAGGAGACATATAAAGTATATACTTATATTCTTGATCAGCGCGACGAGACGAGTTGATCTAACCATGTCCGTCTGTCCGTCTGTCCGTCTGTCTGTACGTATGTATGCAAACTAGTCTCTCAGTTTTTGAGCTAGAGAGCTGAAATTGAATTGCACGGGGCTTTCTTTTTACCATACGCAGTACATTTGTCGGAATCAGCCGAATCGGTCCACTAGGAGGGGTACTCCCCATACAAACCTAGATGCAAATTCATGTTCTTATTACAAAAACTTTTTTGTTTTTTGTATAATCGACTTGAAATTTGGACACTATAAGATTCTAACCCATTTTCACTAACCATAAAAATTTCAAGACCCTCGAACCACTAGGAGGGGTACCCCCCATACAAACCAAGATCCAAATTAATGTTCTTATTACAAAAACTTTTTCGTGTTTTGTACGATCGACTTGAAATTTGAACACTATAAGATTCTGACCCATTTTCACTAACCATAAAAATTTCAAGACCCTCGAACCACTAGGAGGGGTACCCCCCATACAAACCTAGATGCAAATTCATGTTCTTATTACAAAAACTTGTTCGTGTTATGTACGATCGACTTGAAATTTGGACACTATAAGTGTCTGACTCAAATCCACCAAATTTCAAAATTTCATGACTCTGGAACCATTAGGAGGGGTACCCCCCATACAAACCTAGATGAAAATTCATGTTCTTATTAGAAAAACTTTTTTGCTTTTTGTACCATCGACTTGAAATTTGGACACTATAAGTGTCTGACTCAAATCCACTAACCTTATAAATATCGAAATCCTCGGACCACTAGCTGGGGCGTGCAGAGTATTACAACTTCGGCATAGCCAAAGTCTTTTTTTTTATATTTTTTTGGGGTGAATTTGGATACTAATGCGAATAAGTTGTATGTGTGTTACAAATATATACGATAGTTGTAATTCATTACCTCATTTGATGGTCATTCTGTGTTATTGTATTTGCCACAAAACAAACATTTAATTGAAACAAAATATTATATGTAGATGGTACCATCAACACCTCGTTGTGGTTTTGAATTTCACGCCAACATCGTTGGAATGAATATGAATAACTGACTACATATGTATATAATGTGGGATATACATATGTACTGTGATCTGGAGTGTCTATATCATGGTCATTGTTGGGACATTCACTTTTCAACAAATCAATCTCAAATTTTATACTCAAACAATATTTCATTCATAAGCTAAATATTTTTGTATATTTACTTATAAGTATATTTATAGAGAGGAGGAATAATGCAAATATACAATGAAAATGAAATGAAATTCTCATTCAATTTATTTTATTAATACATTTAGATTTGTTTTCGTTTTTTGTTTGCAACAATCTTATTAAAGATAAACAAACGACAACAACATAATCATATGAAATCATTTCTCAGACAGATGCTTCTATTAATGATAATCACAATAATGATAATAAATAACAATGAGATGATAGTAATGATCATTATAATAATGACTTGACTGTCATTTCATTTTGTATTTTTCGTTGTTGTTTGAAAGAAATTTTTCAAATTTTGCTTTAATCAAATTTATGCGGTTTGCATTACGTCGTGTCGTTGTTACGTTGTACGTTGTCGTCATTTTGCTGATGAAAAGCGAATTTCATTCAAATCACACACTTGACACTTTACTAACAGTCTGTCCGACCGCTAGACAGACTCTTCCTAATTCACTGTCTATCTGTTTATCTGCCTGCCTGCCTGCCTGCCTGGCTGACGCCTGACACTCTCTCAGAGTTACTTGCTTGCTTGCTCCCTTTCATTGTCTGTTATATTTAGTATTCTCGGTTCTGGTAAAATTGTAGACAACTTTGATTTGATTGAATTGGATTTTACTCTGTCTGATTTTGATTCTGATTCTGATCATTTGTCTAGTATTTGTTTGAGGGTGGGGTGTGGAAGGGAGCAAACTAAAATTATATAAAATTACAAGTGAAAATGTTCGCAAATTGCTGTTAAATGATTTCCGGAGCGCGTTTAACATTAAATCGCATGGAGGCGATGAGTAGTGAGTACCGCGTAATACTTTAATAGTACCCACAAAATGACAAAAGTACAATAGTATAGTAATAGTAAATGCTTTACAAACTGATTTTCAACAAATGATAATGATAATGATCAGTAAGTTGGTAACTTAAATTGTGGTTGAGTTGAAAATTGCAAAGATTTATTTATTGAAATGATGATGATGATATCAGTGATAAAATACTGATTAATACAAATAACAATGGGGCATCAATTGAAGTTTGTTGTTTAAGTAAATTTAAATGAAGATGGGTGATGATACATCGTGATTGAGGACGGTGGCGGTGGATAATACAACATGTGTACGCATCATGTTGTGTAATCAACATCAGAAACAGTGCCAAAGGCAAATTTGTAACAAGAGATTTGTGTATAGTCTTTGGCGAGGCGAATGTGTGAAATGTTATGGGAATGAATGGATTTGTGAAAGCATAAATATGTAATCAACAGCATTAAGTTGCATTTTGTAATCAACTGTATGAGTAAAAAGCAACATAGAGACACACACACACACATAGAGAGAGAGAGAGAGAGAGAGAGAGAAAAGAGTGTGAGTGAGAGTGAGAGTTCCATTCCCTAAGGCACCTTCTATATTGTCAGCATAGTTTAGTGTATTGTATTTGATGGAAGGGGGAGGGGGGCAAAAAAAAAAACATGCAAACTCAGGTGTCGAATAATGCAATTCATGCAGCAGATACACGAACATCCAACTATTTGAAATCTATTATGTATGCCACACATGTACAGCACTTTAACCCATTAATGCTGCCGCTCCACTATGTTTGGTTGCTGGTTTGCTGTGCTGCATCTGTTGTTACCTTTCTACTCATATCTTCTTCTTGTTTTTGATGTAAGTACTTAAAAGAAAACAAAAAAAAGGAGAGAACCAACATTTTTTCTTAAATCCTTCGTCATTCTTGCTTTTTAATATATCCACGTTGACTTTGTCGTCAACGTCAAACGTTTTACACGTGCTTAAGAAAACAGGAGTAGCAACAAATAGGACACACTGGGATGAAGGAAAAGTGGTTAAGAAGGAAGTAAATGAAAATAGTGTCAAGTTGCGTTTGTGGCATTTTAATGCGTTGTTGCTACCGGGACTAAGCTAAGGACCTACAGCTTTCCATGAATGGCAAGATAATAGACTCAAACTAAAGCCATTAACACCTTTGATATACCACTTACTACATACTACTATTGTTGTTGTACATACATGGTCGTATGCACGTCCTGCGAGGATGTCCTTTTTTCCATTCACACTTTGCTTGCTACTCTATTTTTTTATACAATTTTCTTTTATGTGGTGGCTGCAATTTTAATACAAAACGTTTTATGGTCTGTGCATAATAAGTTCTCATCATCTTCAACGACCAGATGGGAAGTGTGTTCTAGGTCTATTCTCATTTTCTTGTTCATGTTGCCTGCCTTTTCATGTTTGCATTTTTAATGGCGTCGTTGTTTCAATAAATATTCAATAATGACATATGTGCGTGGGAAATTTAGTTGCAATCGATGTGTTTTAGGCTACAACTGAGCGCATATCCCCAAAACATTAATTCGTAGTAGTACCCTCTTCCATTCCATTCCACCCAAACTCACAGAGAAACAACTCACTTACTCATACACTACTCATTGCTCCCTTTCTCTCTCTCCCTCTAGTACCTTTTCACTAACGTGCAATATTCTCGGTTGATTTTTTTTTTTTTTTTTTACGATTTGAGCTCCACTGGCTCGTGTTTTCTTCCAGCAGTTTGAGCGCATTAGCAACACTCGACTAACTTCAACTTGATGTCATTATACTGCAATATGCTGGTTGGTCCTGGTACTGGTCCTCCCACCTACTTCTTCTTCTTGAAGTTGCTTTGAGGAACTTCTTCAAACTCAACTCTGAACTTTTCGTTTCTTTTGCGCTAATAGAGAAAAAACATCTTTCTTTGAGTATTTTGATGGGTAAATGTGATGTTTTCTTTTGATCTGCTAGGAAAAAGGTGGACTCGGGTGTATTTGTATGTTCAAATAAGTTTCTAGTTTATGCACAAAGTTGCATAAAGCGATTACATTATGACTACGACGACGACGACAAACAGTGTTAGAAAACACTTTGACTAGTAACGAAGGTAAGATACTCTACTTCACAGTCAATATATAGTCTATATAAAGTGCGACTTCTGACATATCTATGTATATAGGAGTAAGTACAGTACAGTATAAATGTGCATTCTGACAATCTTGTCTATTTTAAATAAATATATGTGTTAACATCTTTACATCCTGAACTGGGATACTGGGATTCTTGATGTTGCTGTTAAAACATTTTGATGCAAATGTTGCAACGTCATTGTACTCGTATATGTAATTATATACTCGTTCAAAAGAAGTTCAAAGTACAAAAACATTTTTTTTTTGTATTATCCTTTTTAGAGACTCAGCCTCTCTAAAGTACAATATTTTGTGTAAACCCGTCGTCGACCTCTTCTATTGAAACTTACACACATCAAGTAAAGTACTCATAACTAAAGTTTTTTGGGCGCTGCCAAAAAACTTCTTCGACGTCCAATTCTTATTTGGCTGACAAACAATGCGTTTCTAGTATTTCTAGTATTCCCCGGAGAAGGTGAGGAAAAAGGAAGGACACTTTGCACATACTTAAGAAACAAAGGCAGTTCTTCTTCTTCTTCTTTTTCTTCTTCTTTTCTCTTCTTTAATATTAAACTGATTTTCCTTTTGTTTTTAGTTTTTAGCTAGACACACGACTGGTTTACATAATGAAGTTAATGAGCAACGTTTTCAACTGAGGATATTCGCATTAATTAATATGCAAAGAGGCACGCATATTGGGAACTTTGTTCTCCTTCTCGGTTAAATTCAATTCAATTTTTAAAGCATAAAAACTGTAGTCGTTTGCATCAATTTTATCCTAGAACTCAACACTTGGCTGGTTCAAGATGAAAGCGCACTTGGCTGGCGCCGTCTGCACTTTGCCACACTAAGTTGTGTCTTCTCGAGTGAGCTTCCTTTGGTGGGTGTGTGATCCACATCCCCCGGGTGTACTTCAATTAAACGTTTTGCATTAATATGCGTAAATGAAAATTATTTAATTTTTGTTGTTTATTTTTTCCCGCGAAAAGAAGTTCTGTGTTGTTTAGAGTTGATTCACAATTTAAGAAGCGTCAAGTGCCTGAAGCTGTTGACATTCTCTCAACACTTTCAAGTGCAATTTACATTGACAAAATGATGGCAATGGCAGAAGAAGCCACATCAAAGTATGTATTTATACTTAATAGAATGATCTCGTTAACTTATTTGCAAATAAATCACGCGCCAGTGATACGAAGCACGATGCTTTCAAAACGTTCAGAAGTTTAATGTCTGCAATTTGGCTGTTGAACTTGACTAACTTGATGCTTCAGAAATTGTCATTATCGCATAAGAATCGACTTAAATGAGTCTCTTTAGCTGTGGCATAAACTGAGAAATGTACAAATCTTATCTCATCATCATCATAGTCATCATCATCTTAGATAAAAACTTCTTCTTTCTTCACATAAATGTCAATACTTGAAGTACTTAGTTGTGACAAGTATTAGTTCCCGACAGACGGAGACAAAATTTATAAAACTTTCAATTAGTTTGCTCTTTGAACAGCAAAACTTGTCAAATACGAGTATCTCTAAGTGAAAGGCATTTGTACCGATTTTGATGCTCAAAAGTTTAACTATAATAGAATAAATAGTATAAGAAATGATAATATTTTCTTTAATTATTCAAAACTCCTTTTGAATTGTTATTTTGTTTTTATACCTCATTAAGTCCTCAGCACAAAAATGTCTCGTATTTCCCCCATAATTCTCACTCATCATCCATCATCATCATCATCATCATCATCATCATAACGTTTTAAATATTGTATTTTCATGCGTTTTATTGTAGAGTAGAGAAACCCGTTGACACTCAATTGCACTTCAATTTGGAATAGTTTTGTTGTTTCTAACTACTTGAAGTTTATTGTTGTTTTGTTGTGTGTTGTGTGTTGCACGTCGTCCTGTTGCTGATAGTTGCCGCGCACACAAAACTCAGTCATGCGGCATCATCGTCCTTATTGTTGATCCGATTGCTTTTGTTTGGCTTTGACTTTTATCGTCATCATCAACATTTTACGTGAAAATTTACAATATTTTGAAAATGTTTGAAAATGTTTTAAAAGGTTTGAAAATGATTTGTCAAATTGTTTTTGGCAGTTGAAGTTGTGCACTTCACAAAGAGTCTAAGAGCCACTGAATTGGGTTAGAATATTATTGTGCAAAACAATTCAAAGTACCTACTTCAAAATTCTCATATCGTTTGGCTTCAATTTTAAGTGATAATTTTATTTTATTTAAAATGAAATATACAAATTATTTCTCTTCCAAATTTTAACTTTCCATTATTTCTTTTCTATGCCTTGTAAGCTCAGAATTTGGCAACACAATTTTTTATTATGATTATCACATTTCGTATTTATGAGTTTTAAATTATAAATGGTATATGATTTTCTTTACTATACACACACACACACACATACACACACACACACACACACCTCAACAAATTCGAAATCTTATTATTATTTGTCTGCTGTTTTTGGGTGTTTTGCCGCAATGGTGGATGCTTCCTTCTGCTCCTGGCAGAATCCTGTTCAAATATTTATTGATTTTTTTTTTTAAATTCTTACAAAAACAAATTGGATAGAATGAAAAGGTTTTTTTTTTTTTGCATTTTGTGCGAAATAATATTTACTTATGAATATTGGTGTTGTTGTTGGGTCAACCTAAATATTCATCCTAATATCCTTTGGATGGATAGTTTATTGTATTTTCTATGTGTTTATTTGATTATTTCTTAAGAATGGTTGCTGTTGTTGGTAAACGATTTAGTAAGCTTGTAAAATTATAGTTCTTTTAGAATTTAAGGATACTCAAAAAGGATATTTATGTTTAAATATTTAATTTATTGTATCACATCCTTTTTTGTATCTACTACTTGCTTACATGTCACGAGCAAAACACGTATGTACGCACGTATCCTGTTTCCTGTTTTAGTTTTGTTGTTGACGCACGAGAAAGTCCAAAAACCAGCAAAACTGTCTGAAAGCCTTTTGGTGGCGTTTGAAGCAAAACGAAACGAAACAGAAAAAAAAAGTAAAAGTACAAAGACGTCAAAGGAATATGGCAAAAGAAAAAGGATTATACGAGCATGTAGTAGTATTATTTGGAAAAGAGAAGAAGAAACAAGTGTTGGATAAAAAGCATATCTATCCAAGCCTACGGGGGATCACATTCGACTGACTGCTTGTCTGCCTTTCCGCCCACCTTTTTCCGACGGATGTACTACGTTAGTACCGCTTTCGTAGATTGTCATTTGTACTCTTATGTGTTTACTTGCTTGTAAGATTTACAACTGTCAATGCGTTATCCTTTTTGTCTTCTCTTCCCCTTTCTACTGGTCCCTCTCTTGCCTGGGGCTGCTTTTTTTTATTCTGATTGGAACCAGAGTCTATGAGAGACACGGAACTAAATATAAATTGTGTTGTAGGACGGAAGTCTCGAATTGAGACAAATCAAAATGAGGTAGTGATTTAGATTCACTCAAGTGTTGGAAAACGAATCAACTAAAGCGACAATCAGAAAAGTGGGAAGAGAAGTGGTTGAAGGGGGAAGAACACCAGGATAAAAGCCTGATGGCGACAGCTCCAACTAAGCTAGAAATTCTGTTTTATTTTTATCATTTCTGTGTAGCTGCGAGACAAATTTGTCTGAATGTCTATCTGTCAACTTAGTTTCCTCTCACTCAATTGCGCTCGTTTGCAGTCATTTAAGTTAATTGTTTCATTTCCCTGTTGCATGTTGTACAGCAAAAACTAATGACGCCATCAAAGCCACCATTCTACTACTGCTGCCGCTCCTACTCTTGTTATATGAATGAATTCCCATTGCATGTGCTATGACGAGTTGCTTGCATCCATTTTCCACTTGACACCTTTTGCAGCAATATGCCAAAGTACATACTATTCAGGGAACTCACAAGTACAACACAACACAACACAATACTATTATAGTCTACTAGTCTGCCCCTGACCCAGTCGTGGTTGTTTTGTGTTACCGTTCGATCGATCGATTGATGGACATGTAGTTTTGCACACCTGTCGCAAACACAAATCATAGTTTATTTGTGATTTTTTCATGTGTTTTTTTTTTTTGTTCATTTACTGGAAAAATCTGAATAATTGCTTTGAATTGCTTGGGCATGGCGACCGGCAACTTTAGTTTGTGAACTATCGAAAATTTAAACATAAAGTGTAAACCCTTTTTTCTTAAATAAAATCGCATAAATTTTAATAAGTCTATTCCTTAGTAAATTTAATTATGTTTAAATATAATACAAAGTACAAAATGTTGTTATGCATCCAATCTCCATTATGACGAAAGGATCACCTTAACATAGAATAATGGTACAAAGCAAACTTTCAGATGTTTACATCTTGTCGCCCTTACTTCTTCTGGGCTCATATTCATATCCATATTCTTATTAGTACAATATGCTTAGCACACTTGTGTAATGTGATGCTTTTAACACAGCTATTAATTAAATTAAAAACTTGATAGTTGTTCTCAGTCCATGAGTTTCGTTCGTCTCTCTGACAATTTTATATTCGCGTGGCTTTATCATCATCATCACCATCATCATCAACACATCAACTTACTGGCAAATTGAAGAAACAGGATATGTACAATAGAATACATGTAGTATACACACAATATTATGTCTTTTGTTTTATATGATACTTTGTCGTCTGTCTATCAAAACAAGTCAACAAAATAAGGTGTGTTTGTGTGTTTTGGTATTTGTTGTTGTTTATTTAATTAGTATTTGTACAACACTGATGAAAGTGTCTTCTCTCTCTGTTAATTGCATGTTTTGGGTTTATTAAAAATAAACTGGATTTGTTTTTAATTCTATTTAATTTCTATGTGGTGTGTGAGGAGGCAGCAACAATTGAACTTTAAGGTTTTGTGCTCATGAAACAATTTGCATGACAATTAATTCGGGCAGCGGTCAACTTTCGTCGTAGCAGTTATGCACTTATTTACCAATGTTAATTGCTTCGTTCACGCAATGGAAGTGCATCCTTCCATTCAGTTCATCATGTGAAATTCTCGCTTTAGTCCTGCTAATTAATACAATGATATTGACTCAGACGCACAGAGGCACCCTCACTTCAATGTGGCTGCCATAAGCACATTTTTATGGACTTGGAGTACTTTGAAATGCTAATGAATTTGACTTTCGCTAGCATTTTGTAGTCTGAAAAATATTGTGTAAAAACAAGGAGAGAATGCCAAAATGTATGCTATAAAAATATTTACTATGTATTTAAAGAAAAACACATAGTGGGGAGAGAGAGAGATGAATGAAGAAATGCTAATGTTTGACTCATTGAGTGAGTGATTTACAGTAGTTGGGATTGATCTGACCTATGCTGAGCTGGATTGAACTGAACTGAACTGAACTGGCCTTTGTCATTCATTCGTTGACGACGATGACGACGCTTAATTGTTTAATTGATTAAATTTGTGCTTTAATTGCGCGAATGCGAACTTCGTTCATTGTCCTTTAGCACATTGTCAGCACTTTAGCTCAATTAATTTTTACATTTCGCTTTTGTTATGTACTTTATCATAGTGTATGAAATCGCTTATATATATATTAGTATTGTGTTGTGTTGTGTTGTGTTACGAGCACTTAATAGGAAATTGTTGGAAGGAATGTCCATGCCTTCAGTCCCTTAGTGACCCCTTCATCGTTTAACAAAATTTGATTTCGCATACGTTATGCGTTCGTTCATTCCTTTGTCTGTGTGCTGAACAAAAACCCTTCGGCAACCACTGAACCAGACTCAATCAACATCATCGTCTTCAATACAGAGATAGAGAGAGAGAGAGAGAGAGAGAGCGAGAGAGAAAGATAGTGAGTGAGTGAGTTAATGAGTGTGAGAAGAAGGCGTGAAGTTGAAGAGGAGAAAGCATGCGTCTAGATCCGGTGACCCTTCTTCATTGTAGACGCTACTATTTGGCACTTCATTCGACCATTTATTCATCAATTGCGGCTAACGACGATGGCTACAACGACGAGAGCTTTGCTTTGATTTAATTTTGTTTTGACGGATACATGGCTCCAAGTTCTTTTCCGCCTGAACGCCTTTAGCCTTGTCGACATACTGAGTGCTCTTATTTGTCCTTCTGTCAATCATTCCTTGGTCTGGTCGATGGTCAGTCAGTACTGGATAGTCTCGACATTCGTCGGCATTTTCTACATGTGAATGAGTGAGTTGAGTGAGTGAATTCGATTACTTGCAAACTTTAAGGGAAAGAACAGAAAAGTTTTTAAGCAATTTTGAGTTGAAGTTTAATGTTTTGGTTTTCAAAGTTTTCATAGATTTCCGCACATCCATAATTTCATTCAACTTGGTTGCAATCTCTCATATTAATAACAAAACAAATTTATTGACTATATTGACTATGCATGATGTACATAATTTTACCGTTTAGAAGTCGTGCCACATTCCAATTTGATGGGATTTTCATAAATCGGTATCCCATACCCCATATCACTTTGGGGTTGAATTGGCATAATAACTAATGCTGCATGTACAATACAATATGTGTAACATGATTTTATGTGCGTCATTTTATTCTGGGCAAATAAATTGCTTACTATTTACTGCGACAATGTGGTTGGTCATTTGTGATTTCCTTTCAATTCATTTCATTTAAAAGAAATGGAGTCTCTCTTTCCTATGAAATCCTTAATGCCCCCTCTCATTAAGTAAATACATATATTTGTCAAAATAAGAAATTGCACTTGATTTGTACTCTGAAGCATTTATTTCACTTATAATTTTTTGCCTCTTAAGATTGCCTTCTTTGTCATCGGGCTTTCATTTAATTTTTTATCTAATCGAAGTACATTTGTCAGGATCTGCTTTTATTTTTTGTTCACTTGTTGGGATTGGCGTTGGGAAATCCGTTTACAAATGGGAAATTTTAGAGATTTTTTATTTCCACTTCACTTCATTCTACATACTGTGAAATCATGATGCTAATCCTTATGCTTATCCTTTTTGGTGAATGCTTCTCATGGCTCATGTCCTGTTGTGGCATTTGCATATCCCTGTGGTCGTTTTTTTTTTTCGCGTTTGTTCGCAAATTGGTGCCGCTTGTTTTGTGTTTGCTTCCTTTGACTTTCTTTGGCTCACTAAAACCAGAGAAAGACCCCAAAAAAATTTGACTTTAGATCACTCAGTATAAATGTGTATGTATCTATGACGATACGTCCCTCTGTTATCTACCTCTACCTCTGACAAGGAACCCTTTGTTAGCAACGGTGTTGTTTTCAAATTGTATTTTTAGAAGGCTATGTACGATGCCATTTGAGGGCGTCACAGGTAAACAGTGACTGAGTTTGCTATGGCAGCAAATTTCCGTTCACAATTCAGTTTTATCTTTCGGTTTTCTGTATTCTGTATTCTGTTTTCTCCTTTTCGTTTTTCTTTTGTGGGTCTCACAACAAGAACAACAACAAGACCCCATTTTGTATTCTACTTTGTATCTATGTAGACTCATGCATTTATAAATTTGTTTAAAGGCTTAGGACAACTCGTTCAAGTTTAGTTTGGTCTTAATTTGCATATTGTATACATGCAGGAAGACCAGGAAAAACCAGACTCCTGAAAATGACCCCAAATACTCGTAAACTCTGAACGAAATGAATAAAAGCAATGCAATTACAAACGCCTTAAAGTCTTTAAATTATACGTGGATCCATTGTCGACTGTGCAAAAGCGAATAAGCCAATTTACATTAAAAAATACTTAAAGCTTTGACATAATTTTTACATGATTGCCTTGACTGGCCTTAACTTCATTACTAAATATAATGATTATCCTTTACTAACCTAAAAAGGGTTAAAGCTAACCATGAACAAAAAGATGATAAGCGATGGTTGATGGGTGGGTCGGTGGTTGGTTAGTAAGTAAGAGAGCCTCGAAAGAGGTTAACGATATCTAAAGCATTGCAAGGATTGTAAGCAATACATTTTGACATCAATTTTTGGTAAATTAATTTCATTATTGAGCGCACAAGTGTATAAAGGACATCTTTGTTGTTGCCTTGGCACCAGGCCCAGGCACGTTCTGGGTTAGCTTTACTGGCTCCAAAGTGCTTTGTGCTGCTCATGCTTAATTGATTTTACATACAAGTCAATTAGCCGAGTTGAAGTGAGTCGCCGACGACGACGATGACGACGACCTACACTTGGCAGCAATTTCATTACTTAGTTATTTTATGTTAATTAGGTGTTCAAAAGTGTGTTGCGTTTTCCTCCTCATTTTTACTAATTTATCTTTTCTTCTTCTTCTCCATCTTTTATTTGTAGCAATTTCCCGCGAAGATGGCGACGAAGGTGCACATCATAATACGCACCATCATCATCACCATCATCACCATCGTGGTGGTCATGGTGGTCATCATAATCACGGTAATAAAGTTCCATATAATGGCTATAATTCCGAAGAGTATCTGGATCGTTTGGAACCGAATGGTAATATACCAGCCGATAAGACCAATTGTAGATATGGCGGTAAGTTGAACAGCATCATCACTACCATTATTAATATTATTATTATTATTATTATAGTTAAAACAACATATGATATGATAAACTTTGTAAACATTTGTGTTATTACATCACGCACATCTACATCTCTTTCCATAATCACGGAGAGTATGTGAGATTCTCATCCACATAAATCCATGTCATCTACTTTACTCCTACTCCTGCTGCTGCTGGGGCGCCATTGTGCTGTCGAGGCTTCTGTCTTCGACAATTTATCACCAAAAATACGTTGCTAATCTACGTTTTAATCTCCCAACAAGAAAAACAACAACTAACTCAATGCTTTGCTTGACTATAATTTATGGAGAAACTGAAGAAAAAGCGTTACTAATTATAACTTGACTGCTTACTTATTCGAGTACTGTATACTGTTTACTTACCCACTCACTCACTCACTCACTCACCCTAATCAAAGTCTCTTTTTTTTTGTTTTTTTTTTTTTTTTTTAAACATATGCCACACTCGTCCTTATGTTGTTATCCTTCCTTGTTAATGCTCATCGTCATCATTTTGAAATTGTTATTTTTGTGAATGATTTTGTTGTTTGTAGTTTTCCCTTTTCTCTGATCCTTAAATGTATGCAATACAAAGCAATTAATTAATCCTGAGACCTGCCTTGGATACTAACTCTCTTCTCTCAATGATAAACGATGATTTAATGTCTTACTTACAATTTACTCATACAATACTATCGTATATGATATTGTAGTATTTCTATAGTGAATATAGTAAGCGCATCATTCATTAAGGTCTTTTGCATAAATATAATTTGTGAGCACACATGATGTAATTGATAATGTTTACAATAATTCGTAGTTGATGAATGTATTGTCCTTTGAAATGTGCGCTTCACTTTGCAATGTCTTGTGGTTGACATCTTCGTGTACCATTACCAACCAACTATGATTGCATAGAAATCATCATTGTCATCTACATCATTATTTCCCTTTGTTGTAATTGTAAATTGCAATTTTATGCAAACAATGCTTGTGCTTCGTTGACATGATGAGCGAGCGCGCAAGGATGCTGTTACTGATAAGGAAACACAAACAAGCAAACCGAATGAAAGTCGAGTCCTTGCTTTTGCACTCTTGCACTGTCATTATACAGTGCTTCGTGTTCCCTTTATATCCTTACTGTGTTGTGTTGTGTTGTGTTGTGCTGTGCTGAGCTGAGTTGAGGCGTAGCAACAATCGCCATAAAACAACGGAAATGAAAATATTTACAAATATACAAATGCACAATAACACAATTCCTCCTCCGTCCGTCCGTCCGTCTCCATCTACAAGAATGGAGATGAAATACTACAATATTCATAACCAAATGGGGAAATATATAATAGTCAGTCAGTCAGTCAGGCAGTCAGTGAGCCATAAGGACACACAGTCAGTCAGTCAGACAGACAGAGAGAAAGAGAAAGAGAGAGAGATTCGAATTTTGCTAGAACCACCATTCATGCGAATATTGCAAAATGTGTTCTACAGTACTACATTGTTACTTATATATATTATAGAGTCTCTCTTTATCTCTATAAAGTATCTCTTTTTTTCTTCCTCAGTCACTTCAAATAGTAACACAGTTTTATGATGGCATTCACGTTTGTTTGTTGTTCTGGTTTCATAAAGGATACGATAAATTACTTATTTTCCATGTGAGTCCATGCGGTTACAAGTGCACAACTCTCACATTTTTGTTTGTGAAATTACGAAATTTCCTTTTGATTTAACTATGTCATTGTTGTGATACTCGTACTATAATAATTAACTATTATGGTTGGTAGAAGTTTATTGAAGTGCAGTCAACTGGTTTTTCCCCAAAAATGATATCAACTATGCAAATGTGTAAAGAAAATGAATTCCTCCGTATACTTGTAGATTTATAGATTTAAAGTACATACTTTCTATTGTATTTTTCTACTTAGATCAAGGTTTAACAATTTGCACATAAAAGAAATTCACTTCACTTGTTCCTTAGAGTGATAAATTGTGTGAATTTCATGCTTGAATGTTGTGGATCAAGTTAAATATCTTACAAGGAGACTATAAAATGACAGTCAAAAGGTAGTTATGAAACCTAAATGGCATCTGTGTGGCCCATTAGAGGTAATACAACTGGAGTGTGCAGTGTGGAGTGTGGTGTGCAATAAAAGAAGTACCATGCCCTCGTTCTCTATCTGTCTGTACTTTGTTTTAAGTGCTTGTCAGATTTGGATCTACAGTAGAAATCTTAGTTCTCACACTTACCTAACCTAACCTAAACTATACTATTTTATATAATATTCTATGTATTAGGTAGGGTACTATGTCTCTTTACAATGTGTATATGTATGCGTGTAGGGTGTTTGTGTAAATCTTTGTTAAGTGAATTTATGCCAATCCGCTTTTGACGTCTTTAAACAATTTTGATGGTAAATTTTCTCACACGCAGAGTGTGTGTTGTTGTCCCACCCCCCCTAATCATCTTCTCTTTGAAAGCATGTGCTTCTTTATCTCTGTTTCTCCACCAAATTTACTAGCATGGTACATCTTCCGTATTTTTTCTTTTCTTCTTTTTGTTTGTTTTTTATGTGCAAATAAATCCTTTTAACGCTTTATTTGGCATTTGACGCAGGGACCCATTCGTTCACTCACTCACTCATTCATTCACTTACTTTCTTTAGATTCCATAGTCATTGCTTCGTCCTTTCTTTTTGCCTGCCCCCCTCATTTTGAAACGCTTAGCACCAGCAAGCTTCGCATGTAGTCCTTTCTTATTTTCCCTTTTTTATTTTGTATTCCAAATAGAACTTTTCCTTTTTTCTCAATCTTTTCGCGTACTCTTTCTTTTCCTGTTAATATTAAGACCAAACTCCTTTTGTCTATTGTTTTTTTTTTTTGTTTTTTGTTTTTCTCGCGGTTGTTCTGGTGTCATACCCTTGCATGATGTGCGGAGGTGGATGTGGAGGAGGGCTGAGTGACAGACAGTGAGACAGACAGAATAAACTGGGGACTGCTGTTTTAATACCCTTCTTCTTGTCAATTTTATCTTACAGTTGACTTTGCTGAATCTTCTATGTGCTTACTTCATGATAATGTTGTGATTTAAATTTATTGACAAAATACTTAAAGTGATTTCTTGTTTTGTTACATTTTCATTCATTTGAGGGTTTTTTATTCTTTTGAAATGAATGTGTTGGCTTTGCAATCCTTTTTTTAAACTAAGATTTTTTCGTACTTTTGTGGTTGGGTTCCTTGCGGTTTTTCACGTGCGTGGTAATCAAGGAAGAGTTGTGGCAAAACAACTTGTGGTTCATTAAAAAAGGCAAAAGTTCATGATTTCCACTGTACTACATTCTTTCCTCCTTTCCTTTATATTTTAATACCTTTTTTTCCTTTTGAATAAATTTTCATAAGTGAGTTTTGTTAACAAAGTTGCTGTTTTTTGTTTTTTTTTTTGGGAAGAAGAAACCTTGATAGTCCTAATTGACTGTCATTCATTGATGATCCTAATCAAATATCTGGATTCTCATTAAGCCGCAACGAACGTAACTTTGTTTCATGATTTTCTTTATTTCACTCATTATCACAACCTGCGAAATCACTAAGATAGTCTTCTTTTTAAAATCATCTACTGTTCTCCTTTCTTCAATCTGAATTTACGTATTTGATAAGCAAACTTTATGACCACAGAAAACTGCTTTGACAAGTAGCCCAGTCTAAGCTCATTATTGTCAAACATAAAGTTGAGCGAAAATAATTTGAAGAATAAAAAAAATCCTGCCAACATTTTTTCAGCAATTTCCTTTTTAGTCTTGAAAGTTTTATAAATTTTTTTTTTTTTTTTTTTGTTTAGTTTGGTTTCCTTTTTTCACTTTGTCCATTTTCGAGTCCACAGTTTTCTTTTATTACATTTTATTCATTGCAGGATTTAATGGTGGTCCATCAGCAACAGCATTAAGTATTCCATCCCCGCTCACAGTCAAAGTCTGTGAAATTTCATCACTCAACCCCGAAATTGTTCTCTTTCTTTCTCATATTAAAGTGAATAAAATTAAAGGGAGAGTAGTATAAAATCAGAAAACTTTCATAGCTGTCATTATAATTTTTGAATAGACTGCGATGAAAATAGACAAAAATGAAAATTTAAAGAATAAAAAAGCAAAAGAAATATGTTATAAATATAATGCATGAGGGGTGGGTTGGTGATCAAAAATTGTAGCTTCAAAGACTTTAAGCTTTTGTTGAATCGGCTGGAACTTTAAGTGACATCTGTGGTTGTGTCATCATGATGGCCAATGTCATTTTGTCGTCATCATCTGAAGCACATTTACCAAATTAACATTCATAATAGGACTTCGAGCAAGCGGCTCACACTAATGGGAGGTAATTGTAGGAGTATAGCCATATAACCCTTCTCACAGTCATACCACACACAATTGTTTCGAGCTGCTCTTGTCATTGCAGATGCTTCGATTTGTTCTTCACTCACTGACTGACTGACTGACTGTGTCAGATAAGCATAAAAGCACAGAATATGCATGTAATACTCCTCGCTATTCGAGACACAACATACCAGAAAAGAAGAGGATCATCCATGCTGCATGCCACACTGACAGCCTTGTAACATATTACGCTACTACGCAAGTGGGTGTTGTGGGCTTGATGATTGGGATGGAATGTGGGTTGTTGGTTGTTACTTGTCGGTTATGTGATATGACATAAGGACCTGACATGCCATGCCATGCCAAGGCGAAACAGATAACGTTTAACAAAACACATACATATTATAGTACAGTACAGTACACCAAACACCGTCTGTCTGTCTGAGTGAGCGAGTGAGTGAGTGAGTGAGTGTAGTTGAGTCATCAATGGGCAGTTGGGCTCTTTTACGTTAACAAGACTACTACTACTATTTCTCTCGTCATTTAGGCTTGATTGAAGCCTCGTTTACTCGTTGCCATTGCTGCTACAAATTATTCCCATTACAACTCGGATTTCATAATTTCATGAGAAAGAGGAACATTAACTAACGCGGAAGTCTACACAAAAATGCTGTACTTTGAACTACAGTCGGTAGAGAGTTTTGTTATTTTTGTTGAGAGTTTGATTAAGTGTGATTAAGTTGATGTGTGTGTTGAGGAAAAGGAAGGATTACGTTTACTGATGGAAATGTATATTTGAGCTGAATGTTTCCTAAATAACCATACGAATTATTAATACAAACAAAAATTGTTTCGTTTAACTTATTTAAGATGAGACACACACACACACACACACACACAATATGTACATATATACGTATATCACTTCCTTTAGAGAGATGTTTGCTTGGAACTTTGATAAAATGAAATTTTTCATTAACTTTGAAGCAGCAAATGAATTCCATCTGATCCTGTATCCTGGATGTATTTGCCTAGAGCTTCGAGTATTGTACCTCTGCATGTGGTCCTTTTTGCAGTAAATTAAAAACCAATGTAGACGATCCAATTCAGTTTTTTTTAGTTTCTTTTTCCCTTTTTTTTTTTTGTTGTCATAAAAGTTGTCATGATATTAGAACTCAAAAAGGTTTTTTCTATTCGCATTTCTTGATTTAGCCACTGGACACTTTTTCATAAAGAAATGCAAGTTGAGTTCACAATTTTTTTTTTTTACTGACTAATATTTTTGTATGATTTTTATCCGCTTTTGTAGCAATAAACCAATTGCAAACCACTTCTCAATGACATCGATCTCTCAAATCCTACATTGTGTGTGTGTCTTTAAATTCGCTTGAAATGCATTTCTTTTTCTACTTTTTTTAGCGTAAATAAATTGAATTTCATGCAATCTCTATTTTTATTTGATTTTGCTTTGTGGACAAAGTGAAGAAAGAATTGTCGATGACGACAATGTTCGATTGAATTGTGGCAAAAAAAAAAAACGCGTGGCAAATTCAATGAAGCTTGACGTTAAGCTTAATAATGGTAGGAAGCAAGGAAGGAAGGAAGGATGAAATAAAAATGATTGCTTTTGTGCAATTTCCGAGTTACATAACAAGCAATAATAATACGAGTATGTAATAATAGTAATGTTTATATCGTCGAACCCTACGACTAAAAGTACTAAAGAAGAAAGTGTCGCACAAGGCGAAATGAATCTATTTGTCGGTGAGGCCACTTTTGGGGGCCACCTTAAACTTCTTTAATTGCACTTTAGTATAGTGCTTTGATGAAAATGTTTGAAGCTCTCAAATGTTGTGGCGGAAGTGGACGGTAACAAAAAAGAAAGTGTGCCAAACGGAAATTGAGCATACGCCACGTGTGCGGCAGCACGGCACATAGAGCGCCCAAAACTGACGTTTTCCCCTGTTGCCTGTAATCCTACAATATGTAAGTACTTAGGGTCTGTCGGTCGGGTGTGGTGGATGAATAGATGGATGGATGAATGGATGGATGTGCTTTCGCTTTAGAAATGCATACTTTGCGGTGCGCCGCCATCTTGCACACGTTAATTTTCCGTTAGTAATTTAATTTTGTCGTTGCCACTGACGCTTTTAGAGTAGCCGCCATTTTGTTTTAGTTGCTGCTGCTGCTGCTTCAAAAAGCTTTTTAGTTCTTCATGTGTAAGTGGCGTAGCATCCTTGCCTTTCATGCATTTTTTTTTTTTTTGGAATTGTGTCCTCATCTCTCACACTTCTCAATGGTCTCTCTAGTAGTGGCTTGACGTTGTTAAGTTTATTTTGTTGAAAATTTTCATTTTGTAATGATTAAATGTAACAGGATATCTCATCTGTCTGTGTGTGATGTGAGTGTGTGTGTGTGGGTGTGTGTGTGTGTTTATATTTGACATTTAACCCGTTAGTTGGTAGTTGATATACACAACAACAAGCAAATACTTCACTTCATCCTTGAGTGAGGCCAATAAAATGTAGCAACGCTACTTTTAATTAGCATCAGAAGTCAGTTGTGTTGAGTGAAAATCAACTTGAAGCGTATAATTTTTCATAGTAACGTGAATTTAACTTGGAGTTTATGGTATACTAAGTATATCTGATATCCTTGTTGTCTGTGTTGCTGTCTGTGTGTGTGTGTGTGTGAGAGTGTGTATTTTTAGATTCATTCATCAGGAAAAACGAATGTATACTAATACATCCTGTCTCGAGTTGAGTTCCATTAAGTGATGCCTTAGAATGTGGCACACAACAGAACTGAACAGAATAGAACACAACACAACACAACATAACACAACAATAAGGATGATTTGTTGTGTTGTTTGTCAGCGATAAACAAATGCGTAAACAGAGAATAAACGAACGAACGAACGAACAAACGAAACTCAAAAAGCAAACACTTTGACATGAAGTAAGTACAATATCTTCTGTCCGGATACAGTTTCAAATCGATTTGCCAAAAGAATGAATGTACGTTATGATGAGTATCTGTGTGACTGGCTTTTGTTTGCTGATTAAAGTTTTCAAAATCACCCGAAGAAGAAGAACAAGAAGAAGCATATTTATGTAATTTGTTAAGTAATTTTCCTTAATGGTGGCGGATGTGGTGGCAATGGTGGTGAAAGGATCTTTAGGGACTGCGTACAACTTAATCAATAGATTCAAAAGCACCACAGGCGAGACACAAAAAGTAATTTTCACTTTCTTTTTTTCTTCTTCTTCTGCTTTTTCTTTTTGTGTTATATTGTAGTTGAGTTGAGTTGAGTTTTGTTAAGAAAGTCCTTTTATTATATTTTCTGTTTTGCCTTCATGTTGTCATATTTCATTAAATTGCGAATTCGCCTTTGTTTGCGTTGTCGAGTGTTTTTTTTTTTTTTTTTTTCAACAAAAAAAAAAGACGTTAACGTGTGGCATGAGTAATTACTTGGCAAGGACACTTGCCTTGCGTGGGAAGTATGAGTAATCATGTTCTTGGTGCTGCGCATTAGTTTTGCATTTAACAAGTTTTCCATTTTCAATATTTTCCTTTTTAATTTTTCATTTCATACATATTCTTTGGTCTTTGCAATTTGCAATTTCTGTTTTTTATTCTGCCACTTTCCAATTAGAATTGAGGGTGAACAACAATTAAATCCGTTTTGCTACTCTTTCGCCTTCTGAACTTTGCATTCCACCAATGATGTCCTTTTCAAATACCATCATGTATACAATTTTCTTGTAGACACGCGCAGAGCACACACTCACTTACAATGAATAATGTTTGTACTCGTATGTGAGTATAAAATAATTAAAACTGGACTGGAGGATTGATCCCTTTTTCCTTGTGTAGATCCTCAATAATAAACACGCGAACAAATCATTTTACATTTAGACGATTTAACTCTTCGTTGTGTTATTTTAATCAATTTGAATGGAAAGCAAAAGAAAAAAAAAAAGGTCCTGACCATAATTGAAAGTGATAAGCGGAAGGATATTGATATTGATGATTCTTATTTATTCTAATCTAATCGCGTTATAACATTTATATTTCATTTTAAATTAGAAAAAACATTTACCATTTAATTAATTTGCATTTAGCAATATTTCCGATTTATTAAATTAATTTCCTCTTAATGATGATTATTTCATTTCATTTCGATTTCATTTCATTTCGATTTCGATTCCGATTTCATTTAAATTGCACACATTTTTAATTTATTCCAATATCTTTTTTTTTCTCTCTTTTATTTTTAGCAAAAGAGTCTGCGAAACAAGAAAAACCACAAAACCCACACAACCCACAAGGTACCATTTAATTTAGAATAGTAGATACATAGTACATAGTAGATACATTGCATCATGTATTACCATACATATTATGTAGTTTATTTATAAAGAGAGAGTAGAGTAGTGAATGCGGTAGTAGTAGTAGTAGTTAAATACATAAATTCTTAATAATAATAATAATAATAATAACCATTTCAGGAATCTTAAAAATGAGAAAATATATTAAAGGAAAAAGACTTAATAAACTTGATTGTCTATGGATTTCTATTTGAAGTTTGTTGTTGTTGTTGTAGTTGTAGTTGTAGTATTTGTTGGTATTAGATTGGTTATTTTGTTTGTGTTTATGTGAGGAGGAGGAGGAGGAGGCAATAGTTTAAATACAAAATGGAAGAATATACACGAGCAGCAGGACAACAAAATTTACAATATTAAGATATAGGAGAATAAATATTTCTTATATGAAAAGGTTGGTCCTTGGTTCACAAGAAAAAAAGGTAGATGGACATATTTTAAAAATACTTATTATACTTACTTGTATCTGTGTAAATACACGTATTTGTTAATGCAAGACCCAAGGAAGCTCCTTGCGATTGCTTCTTGTCCAGGATTTCAGACAGACGGAAGGACAGTCGGACCGGAAGGAAGTAAGGCTTGACTTTTGCGTTGAAGTTAAAGTTTTCGTTTGGTTCTGTTTCGATTTTTGTGCATGTGTGAGTCTATGAGTCTGTGTGTATAGTATTTGTTATCATTTTCGTAATTGAATTCTACAACAACACAATAAATTTTACGGTCAGGATGCGACTCTAAGCTGGTGGTGTATGTTTTCGAGAATGGGCAAAGCAAACCAAACCAAACCAAACCAAACCAAACCAGAATTGTGGCACAGAGAATTGCAATAAAAATGAGAAAATTTAATTTCTTGCTTGAATAATAAATCACATACACAAATAAAATGGCCATGGGTAAAACAGCATCGACAACAGACACAACAACAGAAAGAAGAAGGACACCAGGATAGCGGGTGGTAGCACATCACACAGGGGTGGGGTGGTGAGGATGTGTGTAGTAGAGGATGAAAATACATAGTGTTGGCTGATGGCGGTTGGTTGGGTATAAAAATGCAATCATCATGGCAAAGGTTATGAGCGAATTCTGAACTGAATGAGTGGAATGCTTCATAACTAAAAGTTGGTTATGTATGCCAAGATTTTAGTTCGGTAACGTGTGCGGTCCTTGAGGAGCATTAAAACAAATCCACGTTCCACGTTCTTTTTCTTTTACACTATAAGTAAACCATAATACAATACAATACAATACAATATGAAAACAAAAGTTTTCCATAAAATTTCAATACATGTGAGTGTGATTTTTTACACGTTTTACTTTTATTACCATTTTGGTTGACTGGCTACTCATGCCAGACGACTCGAGTGCCAAAGGATTTGCTTGTATTGCCTGTGTGGAATGATGCCTGCCATCGGTTTATTAAATTTTTACGCAAAGCATTCGCTTGTGCTGCGCGTGACACTTTTGATGAAAACGATGAAGCACAGTGGATGTCAGTTGTTGGTTATTTGGTCGGTTGCAGGATTTTAGGTTTCATTCGTTCTGTCTGTCTATCTGTCTGATGTATCTTTTCATAATTTGTGCTTATTATGCAACATATCCTTTTAGCTTTCTCTCTCTCTCTCTCTCTCTCTGTGTGTGTGTGTGTGTGTGTGTCACATAACAACATCCTGTTGTGATTTGTGCTTATTTCTGTTCATGTTTTTATTCTTTTTAATGCTCCACATTTTATATGGATATTGGTGAAGTGAGTGGGGAAGTGAGTTTTGTTTGTATCATACATATTTTCATTTGTTATTATCGTTGTGCCTTTTATTTGGTGTACGCTATCAAAGCTGAAAAACAAATAATAAAAATTACAATAGTAAGTAATGCAGTATTTGGAGTAGAAACAACAACAGAAACTATTACATTTGTATGTCTGTCTGTATAAGCATTTAAGATACAAAAAAAATATCAAAAGTATTTTGCACTGTGTGTGTGTGTGTGTGTGTGTGTGTGTGTGTGTGTTTGTGTGTGTGTGTGTGGGAGCAACAAAGTGCGTCTTCAGGGGGGCGGCATTTGTTTATCTTTTGGTGGTTTGTTGAGCTTTCCGGAATGGTCTGAAGACCCCATTTATTGTCCTTATTCCACTTGATTCTGTTCTCTCGTCTCCTGGTTCCAATGCACAGAAGCACATGGTGACAATGTGAAAAACCAAAGCAGCAAAGACACAGAATCACATACTACAAAAACACACACTCTCATATGTATGTATGAGAACAGCAGGACGTGACATCTTTACATAAAATTTACATAACTGTATCAACAATAAGAGCTTCTATCATCTATGGTTCCCCTCTCGACTCTTTGTCCTCATGGCTGCTGCTCTTGTTTGTTTTTGTTTTTTGTTGAATCTTTAGTGTTTTTATTTTGTTTTCGTTTTTTTTTTCCTGTTGCCAATTTTTTATTGTTTTTTATTTGACATTTTTTTTTTTTTTTTTGTTTATTTTTCTTTTTATTTAAGTTTGCGAAATCCTTAAGAGGACATCATGCCTACAACATTAGTTTAATGTATATTTGCTTTTAAAGGACAATAAACAGACAACAGAAAAAAACAGAAACTTTATAAGTAGTTTTCATTTAAGTCAGCAGCAAAACACACATTTGTAGAAATAAAATCTTTAACTTTGTACACTTCTTTCGCGTCTTTTCAATTTCCTTGCACCAAATAAACTCATTTTCGATTACAACACACACACACACACTCTAATATATATGTATGTATATGTGAACAATAGCATATAATATCCTTGACTTTGATAACAACAGTTTGTGCCACACTTGCGTCGCTGCGCGCTTGCATTTTCCCTTTCTTTGGCATTTGGCGTTGCTCAGACAATTTCACAAATCAGATATTTATATTTTTCTTACTCCTAAATGTTGAAAAATACAAGACAAGGAGATACAAAGCTTCTTTCTCCCTCCCGTAAAATGTGTTCTTCTTCAGTAATATCTTTGCTCCTTTGACTGAGTTTCACATAATTTTTATTTGGTTTCATTTATTGAACATATTTCGAATTTAATCTCAAACATTTTTATATTAACAACAACATCGACAACGACGACGTCATCAGACTGATAGAGGATATGTGCATAATATATCAACATACATAAGTATGTATGAAGATATCCTTTTACTATTGTAAAGTTCTGAGTGAAATTCACGCTGTTGAATTTTTAATTTTAATGTTAGTAATTTTTTACGACGACGACGACGACGTCTCACTCACTCATGGAATCTTGAATGTTTAGCGTAAAATCTTTTTTATTACCATAGTATATAGAAATATATAAATTTTGATATGATGCTGAGTATGAGTTTGTACTATATTGAATCCAATTTTAGATGGTTTCGCTTCTATTATATAATTTTATATTATTTTATTTTGCCATAAATCCATCAAAAAGTATTCCACTTCTATTTCTACTATTCCATTTATTTATTTGCTATCATTTACTAGTCTCTACTTCTTCAATTGCTTGCAACTTTTCCTCTACTATAGTATTTCTTCACGGAGCTCAACCTTTCAAAAGTAACTAACAAAACCAATTTACTCTTTGTGCTCGACGAAAGTGGTGCAGTCGTGTTGAGTTGAGCAACTGCAGCAACTTTATTATACTCGTATTGTATGAATATTTCAATATCAACAACAGAAGTCGAACAAACTCTCGTTCTAACCTAACAACTCACCCTCACACACTGTGGCTGGGGTCCATACACTTAACACTTAGAATTGCAACTTTCCACCTGAACGCGTTGCGCCATATGAATGAACTCAATAGTGAGTTGAGTTGTGTTGAGTTGGTTTGGCTTCGCTTGGCATAAGGAGCATCAGTTAGTCAGTCAGACAGTCAGTTAGTCAGTGAGTGTTTGCCGGAAGGGGTTCCTCATATACGAAAGGTGACTATGAAAGTTACAGAGGTTGTTACAGCAATACGAGTAACAACCAACAGTAGAAGCAGCAGAATTATCGTCAATATTTGCTAAAAGTAAACATAATTTAAAATGTAATTAGTGCTCAAATAGAAAACCAAATACAAACTAAGCACAAAAGCGAAATGAAATTCAATTGTGGGCAGCAGTATGAAAGCATTTTCCACAAAGTAGAGTTGTGTCGAGTCAAGTCAAATTGAGTTGAGTAGTTTCTAGGTTAGGTTAAGTTGGATTGGATTGAATTGGAATAGTGACGTGGCGTGGCGTGGCATGGTGTGAACACTGAATCGAGTGTAACGACAATTCCAGTGTGTTTTATGTAAACAAATTGCAAATGACGCCGGTTACAGAATGAACGGAATGTCTTCAGGTTACTAGGTGACCTAGTAGTCCAATAGTGTAGTATTCAGGAGCACACACTAAAGCCCTTTAGATTGACTTTATCAGCACATAGCATAGAAAATTATTCGCTGTTGGGCACCAAAGTGCAAAAGAATCATAGCCAGGATGACTATGTAACAAACAAACGAACGAACGAACGAACGAATGAAAGAACCTCATTGCGTTGTCCTAGACCAACTTTTGCCATTGCCCCCCCCCCCCCCCTATACTACTCCCGATGGTGTTGTGGTTGTGGTCCTGATCCTTCAGATTTTTTCTTTTCATACTTTGTGAATATTATACACCACACCCCATCACATCACATCGCACCACACCACACCACACCATCAAGTTTGGAATCGTATTCAGAGGCTAAAACTTCAAGGTTGGTTGCGTTTTCTCGGACCGAGGCAAGCCTTATTTCACTTTTTATACTTCCCACTATTACTATACAAATTTGGAGCGAACAAGAAACTAAAGAAAAAGAAATGTTTTGCTTTATTGCAAGGAACAAAGCAGGAAGAAAAAGAAAAAAAAAATAATATAAATGATTTTTTTTTTGTATATTCTTTTCTCTTGAAATATTTATAATGAGGATGTTTCTTTTACCGCGTTCTCTCTTTGACTCGACTGACCGAACTAAGAAGAGCATAATTTGTTTTTATTACAATACTTCATCTGCAACTAAACTTGGAAAACGCAAAAAAACAAAAAACCCACTATAAATATCAGTGACCCAATTTTTTGTGTAGATTTTTAATTTTAATGAATATTTATTTAGTTTTATTCCTATGAACTAAACACTCCTTCATTCATAAGAACTTTCATCTGCATTCAAAATTTAAGTACAATTCACTTACTTAAGAGATTCATCAAGAAAAGAAGAGAAAATGAAAAAAATACTGATCCAATCCACACTTTGGAACAGAAAGGTTACAGTCAAACTATTATAATTACTTGTAAGAATATCACTTCGTTGTTACCTACACCATCATCATCATCATCATCATCATAATCATTATTTTTAATAAGTATGCATTCTGTGTTCTATCATACACGTATATTAATTTTTGTATTTTTGTTTTCTTCTCTCTTTCTGTATTCTAGACTGGCGGAGCACGGACAGCACTGACCATCATGATCGCGTCCAACGGCAGTTGTCTGTTTCATCCGATAGCAAATTACTAGACGAGGACATTCGAGAAGAAATGAAATATCATTCACATGTTGTCATGCGTCCCAAGAAACCGCCCAGACCAAAGTCAGAAGTCTTTCTCAACAAAGAGGATGCACATCCGCGACGAAAACGTTTCAGTGCATTTGGAGTAAGTAAAGTTTCTAATAATAAACAGAAACAAAAACAGAAAACAGAACCATAAGTTAGTTAGAAATGGAAATCAATTCTACATTTGTTATGCATAAGCATTTTTGAATCGTTTGATGTAACAGAAAAACGTTGCATACATTTGGGGTATTGATTTTCATTCGTTGCCTTATAATTCGCAAACGATTCATTGCTGTGCTCAGTGAAGTAGTTGAGCAAAAGCTATGTCAAAGTATAATTGTTGAAAATTATAAAATCTCTTTGAAATTTATCTTGGTGGGACCCTTTTGTGCAAACATTTGAGTGTCCCTAATTATTAATGAATAATAAATATTCAATATTTTATAAGCTTTAGGTGATTAGAAGGAAGTTCGATTATTTTAAACGAGTTGAAGGATGTAAATTTCTTCATCTTTTTTAGTTGAATGAATGAAGTTGTAGGTGATTTAATTATACTACTACTACATAAGTAGATGGTATTTCTCCTCCGTATATGCAGAACATCCGGAGGTATGTTTACATTTTGTCTTTGCCTGCGACGTCAAATTTCGCACTTCATCTTAAATCCTTCATTTTCAAAAAATTAATTGACATCAATTCAAGATTTTATGACTTTCCAAGCAAAGCAATACATTGTATCGCTGCTACATATCTGGACCCAAGGTATAAAAAATGAAAGTTTTTTTCAGAATTTCTTTTCTTTATTTACCCGCCTCCGTCTCAGTTAACCATTGCTCAAGCTCTGGACTAAAATGTCCTCTGTTACAATCCTAGTATTTTCTTTAATACATATATAGTTTTCTATATTTTAATGCTTTGAGAAATGATTCTTTTAGAAATCATTTGAGTAAATATTATTCATTATTTCTGCTATAATAAATATCTTTTCTTATATTTGCATACAACAGGGCGACTCACCATTTGGCAAACAAGATGCCTATGTCAAATTGGAACCGCTCGGTGAAGGATCCTATGCGACAGTCTATAAAGGATTTAGCAAGTAAGTTATGTCATCATGATTATTTTGAATTTGTTTCGCTTTCATGTAGCTTAAAGTAGCTTAAGAAAAAAAAAAAAAAAGGTGCTACAAAATATATGTAAGTAAGAGAATAAAAGATATACTACATACCATGCAAACCCTTTGTGGTCGATTGCCATCCATTGTCCAGGCAATTTATCATCATAACATAATATAAAAGGGTTCCTTGATGGAAACGAAAAAATGGGTTTAAAATTTTGACTGACAACCATCAAAAGGTAGAGCAGCAATACAAGCGAACAGTTTGCTCAAACGCCCAAACATTGTTTGCGTGTTGTGCGGCGTTGCTACTGTTGAAAATCTTTCGTGATTTATATCGTATTTGGTTCAGGATTTAAAATCAGTCCGTTGTGCCCCCATTACTGTCGCATGCAAATGCGAGCAATCAATCAGTGGCGGAAGGACCGACAAAAGCAACGAAGGGAGATAGACGAATGAACGAACGAACAACAAACAGCAATTGCTGCCAACAAAAGTAACAAAAGTTGTTGTTGTACTTGTTGTAGCCCTAAAAAGGTCCTACTAGATGCGAAAGTAAAGAAAATGGGTCGCCAAACTAAATGAGCGACGAGCGAGCGCAAAGAAAAATCATTGTGTACAATATTTTTTTTTTTTTTTTTTTCTTACATACTTACTGCTGTGGATGGAGGAAAGTCATTGTGACCCATTTTTCGCCACTTCTTCGTGTAACCCAAAAAATTGAGAAATGTTGTATCATTTAAGAACAAACACAAGCAGAAGCCTGGGACAGAATCGAAGATGTGTTCGCTTACAAAGTAACTGTGATTTAATCCCATTGTAGACACTCACTCACTCACTCACTCGCTCCGTTGCACTCATTTCGTTTCTTTTGTTGTCATTGTCCTTGTTCTGTCATTGCTTATCTCTTGTATTCTATTGTTTTGCTAAGAAAATATTTTCGTTGCCATTGCCGGAAGTTGGATCCCCAAGTCCGTCTCTCATCCTCCATCCACCGTCCACCGTCCACTGGCTTTGTTGGTTGGCATCAACTTTAACGTTAACAAATGACAATCATTTCTGGCCATCAAAATCTTGTCAGTGAGTGTTTGGCACAATATTATCGTCACCTTTTCAGTTGGTCTCGAAACCAACAAAAGCCTTCCGATTCTTTCTTTGTTGATGCCTTATGATTGATATGCCTTGAGGCTGTCTTCGTCGTTCGTTTTAGCTTAAAGACGTCTATTGGTCGGTCGGTTGGTCGTTGGTAGTAAGAATATCTCTCTATGTACAACAATATAATTATGTATATGTATTGTGATTTTATTTTATTGTTTTGATTTATTTGTCAATCATTTGCAGGCATGACTCATGCCACGACGACCGAGGCCACGTTTTATTGTAGCAAGTCAAAGATTTCTTATCTCTCCTGCTGTTGTTGCTGCTGCTGCTGTGTCACACATTTCGTATGCGCAACGCATCAAGAACATTCAACGAGCTTTTTTTCCCCCATTCCAATTAGCTTTGTTTTGTTTTGTTGTTGTCATTCAAGAAAGATCGCAATTAATTTCGCGCTCTAATTTATGTATGAAATTGTGTCTCATAAAAGGACTCTTCGAGCGAAGCTAAAAGGGACTCATTTGTGTTAAGTTCTATAGAAGTCTTTTGTACAAATCTTTTAATCGCATCTCATTGCTAAGTTTTCCACCAAATTTGGGTCACTTATTTCGTTTGCGTTTTCGTTTTCGTTTTTATTTTTCCATTTTCTATTTCTCATTTATATGCTTTGTCAATTGTGTAATTTGTTGTTCATGAATGATTTCATTTCATTTCCTTTCCTTTTCTTTGAGATTTGAATTTGTTTTGGTTTTTAACTAGCTAAAGTTACTTGGAATTGAATCCCCAACATCATCATCCATGGGTCTCATGGTTCATCATCCCACGTTCACATCTTGGCAAACAATCATTGCAAAAGTTTTCCTAATTTTACCATAAGATTGCCATCGTTCATAGTCCAGTAGCGTACTTGAACTTTTGTTGAACGTTGAATTTGCATTTAGTAGGTCAGTTGTCATGGTTCATTGGCTGGCAACATTCATGAAATTTTAAAATAAATAAACTAAAAGCTGTTTAATTTTGAATAATGTCTGTATGTGTGTGTGTGTGTGAGGAGGGAGAAGGATGATATATTTTGAGGATTGGAATGGATTTTTCGAAGAGCCTTAATCCATATTAGAGTTCAAAGCTTGTGGGGCAATCAGAAAATCATATTATTTTTATATTAGCATTAACGAAAAGAATAAAATTTAAGGAAGGATAGATGGAAAAGTAATAAACTAGGCATCCATAGTAAGTTGACCTATTTAAGATGAAGATGTTTTTTTTTTTTTTTATTCAGACTCTCTACTTCATTCATATACACATAATAAGTACATCAATAAAACCATCTAACATACTCGTATATTTTTCTATTTCCTTCTTTTGAGCTTTGCACGTATTCATTGCTCACTTCTCTAGGCTGCTTGCTTTGGGTTTTGCCACTGCGTAAAAAAAGTTTAATTGCGCCCTTCAACGAAATCCAATTGGGATGTTTGCTATATTACGTACTACTTACCTAACCATTTACCTATCTAACACCAATCCACCAATCCAATTGGACAATTAACGTCGAAACCTGTTAGAAGTCATTGGTGCTGAATCACTTTGGCAAACTTCATAAAATCTTTGCTGAATTACTTAGAAGTTGAAGCGTTTGTACGTGTTCACCGGGGCTTACAATAAATTTTGGATATAAGTATAGTACTTACGTTGCCTGCCTTTGAGGATAAACGCGTCATTCATTTGGCTTTAGGTGCTTCTACTAGTGCCGCTGTTGGCTGTGGTTAAGCCATAATTTTTGTCGTTGTCGTGTTGTTGTTTGTGTCAAATGATTTAACCTAATTTGACACTTCAAGTGCCGAATATCATTGTGTGTATTTGGTGGGGAAAGGGGGGGGGAGAGGGGTTTCTTTGCCTATCTCTTTATGTATGCTTGTGTCATTGTTGCCAAGAATATCCTAATTTAGGTGCTGTACATACAATACACATACATATTTCTTTGCGATTTTGGTTTTTGTTTTTGTTTTGTTGTCATTTCGGTTGTTAGTTATGTTGTTGTTGTTCTTGTTGTTGTTGTATCTTTAATAAACATTTACTTGCGGTAACTTTTATGGTTCAAAGGATCCAGTATTTGTCGGTCAGTGTCTGACATTGAGCACAAGGACATAAGACCGCTTTGACAATGGAATTTTTGTCTTTAGAAATACAAAAGTTAATTTGAGGTGCTTTCATAGCAAAAATATAATAATTGCGTTGGCTGGCAGCACCATTATGAGATGCCACAAAATTACCTCAAGTTATTGGGTTGGATGAAGTCTAATTCTTATTCTGACACAATATATTTTCCTTGCTTATGGAAAGTACAATATTAAGAAAATAATTTCTCGTTTTCATTGCTTAGATTAACCTACCAGCGTGTTGCCCTTAAAGAGATACGATTACAAGAGGAGGAGGGCGCACCATTTACGGCGATTCGCGAAGCCTCACTACTGAAAGAACTGAAACATACGAATATCGTAACTCTGCACGACATCGTCCATACGAGGGAAACACTCACATTTGTGTTTGAATATGTAGTAAGTATTTTGCAGCCTCAAAAAACAATAACACACTCACTTCTATTCGTTCGCTTTGTTTCAGAACACAGATTTATCGCAGTATATGGAAAAGCATCCCGGTGGTTTGGACCAACGCAATGTGCGCCTGTTCCTCTTCCAGCTGCTACGCGGCCTCTCCTACTGCCACAAGCGACGTGTTCTGCATCGGGATGTTAAGCCGCAGAATTTGCTCATTAGCGATTGCGGTGAACTGAAGCTTGCCGATTTTGGTTTGGCGCGCGCCAAGAGCGTTCCCAGTCACACATACTCACATGAGGTCGTCACATTATGGTACCGTCCACCAGGTAAGGAAGCCTCTTTTACACTCAATATGCTTATATGCTTATATGTACTATGTACTACTTATATTGAGTTTCAAGTTTTCTTCAAAATTGTGAGATTTAATTTGGCTTAGACAAAATTTCTTGTTGTCGAAACATAAAAAAATTCTATTTTAATTGGTTTTCCTTAGCCGTAAAAGCTTTTAAACACACAAAGTATTTAGTTCTTCTTCTGCTTAATAATTTTCTGCTTATATAGAAGAGAAGATTCTCCAGCATGGAACATGTTAAGCTTTCATTATAAGTGCTACAAGAATAGAATAGAATGAATGAATGAATAAACACCGTAAAAAAGGAAGTGAATGAAAAGTAATAAGAAGCAAAGTTAATTTTTTAATATGCAATTCTGACGTTGTAAACACAACAGTGTTTACAGCAGCAACACACTATCACTGGTTTTCCTTTGGCCTTTGGTAATGGGTCTGCTATGCTTAGGCAAGCAACCAAGCAACTTAACAAGTGCAAATGCTAACTAGAAAAATAATCAAGTAGAAGTTCGAGTCGGAGAGAGTTGAGTCTGTGTATGATCATCCACACAAAGCATGTTAAACAAATTTAATCTGCACTTTCTTCTTGGTTATAGTACTGGCAGAGAGAATAAGGAAGTAGAGGAGAAGACAAGAAGATTGAAGGAAGGGTGGGAAGGAAAGTAAGTAGTTGGATAGAGGATGAAACTGAAGCTGAAGTTGGCTGCGCTTTGAAGTGTTTGCTTGGACAACCGGAAATGAATGAATAAAAAACGTAAGAAGGACGAAGCAAGCGAAGCACAATTTGACCACATTTTGCATGTGAGAAGAGAGAAAGAGTTTCTCTGGTAAACTGACATCCTCTGAAGTTTACATCAGTTAAACTGATGACATTGCGGGCGACAAAACAAAACGAAAATAAAAAGTAGAAAATAAAGTTAAAAAAAAAAAAATAGAAGAGAAGTGTGCAAAACCAACAAACATTGGCCTTACCTGGTCAAGCACAACCTGTACGCCGGTGTACGATTCCGGAGTCCGTTTCGTACGAGACGTCATCGTCGTTATTGCTGTTGTTCTTGTTGTCGTCGTCATGGTTTTGCAAATCCACATCCACAATCTTGGTTTACCTAACCCAGTTGCTTGAAGAGTTGTTCCAGTTGTTGGTTTTTGTTATTGTTTTGTTATGCCTTGTTTTTGTTATGTTGAAAAGTTGGCTGAAAATGTTTGCAGTCATTCACCAGGACAATAGACAAAATATGAGAGATACAATTACTCACAACATGCACATGCATATCTATCTCTGTAACCCAAATAAACTTTGCCTTACTCGAATTGAACTCAAAACTAAACTAAACTCTCAACTAAGCTGATTTAAATCAAAGCAACTTAAGCTCCTGAGTATGCAATGGATGAGGATTAGCAATAGGAAACCATATTCTTATTATTGTATAGATTTGTAGTTGTTTATCAAAAGTGCATTTATATGTATTTATTTATCTCTTGCTTATAGATGTCCTGCTTGGCAGCACCGAGTACTCAACTTCACTGGACATGTGGGGTGTCGGTTGTATATTTGTCGAGATGGTTACCGGCATGCCAACATTCCCCGGAATACGTGATACGTACGATCAATTGGACAAAATATTCAAATTGCTTGGCACGCCCACTGAGGAAACGTGGCAAGGCGTAACACATTTCCCGGGCTACAAACCGCACAAGCTGGGTAAGTAATGTAATTGACTTGACTTGACTTGGCCCTCAGAACTTTGGCCATCATTAGACTGAGTCACAAATATACATACATATGGATGTTTGTATATAAGAGTTGGGACATTGGAAAATTGTGATTAATTAAATGCTCGTTTTACAGGTTTCTATAGACCACGTAAACTGGGTCACAACTTTCCTAGACTCTACGATATCATTGAAGGCGAGACGATAGCGAACGCGTTCCTGCAATTGAATCCGGAGCAACGAATTGGTGCTGAGGCGGCGTTGCATCATTCATACTTTGCGCAACTGCCCAAAAAACTCTACGAATTGCCAGATGGTAAGTAAAAGACATCATCATCAAGTCGTAGGCAGGCAGGCAGGCAACACAAATACATTTAGTACTCCAGCAGATAACGAAGTACATATTGCGATGTGGATGTGTGTATGAAAGTAAATCATACCAAATTAGTTGATTAAAAATGTATAGAGGACTCAGGTTTCGGTATTCCTTTATGCAATCATCATCGCTACTTTAATTTCTTATTTAAATATTATGAAAGTAAATTCTCAAACAAGTTTTTCTTTCTCTCACTGAGAAACTTAAATGAAAGGCAACAATCAAACAAGAAATATATACTGACACAGTCAGTTGGAACACAGGATGATTGGATGGATGGATAGCATAGGATGCATCCTTAACTTTAAATGAGTTTTTATTATTGTAGTTGTTGTTGTTGTAGTTTGTAGCTTATGTCAGCAAAATGCATTCTTCAATGTTCAAGAGTAAATCTGAAATGGTGTGTGTTTGTGTGTGGGATAGTTGGGAGGAGAAACTTGCCTAAATGAAATGCCAATCCAATTAAAAACATTTACTGGAACTTTGTCTGCTTCTTCTGATATCTTTACGCTGATTAAGAAGTTGCAAGCATCAAGTTTAATTCCTGACAAACTGTCGCAAAGACTTAAGTTAAATACATGTATTCAACATGGCTCAGACAAGCATTAGGCAACATCGTTTAAATTGAGAGTTTTTCTTTAGCCAAAGAAGTGCATTAAAAACTAGTCATAAATAACAACCAACAACCGTGGAGGATAGTAAGTATGTCTTCCATACTGTCGTCGTACATGAATAAAGTGCATTAAGCCAAATAGCAAAACAGGATATGGGTGGCTATGGCTATGGCTATGCGCTCCTTTGAATCTACATAAACTTTTCATATTCTCATACGCATTAAGTAGAATAGAATTCCCCAAAATGGACGTGTCTTTAGAATCTATACGCCGGAATTGCATTTGCAACAAAAGTCGGATTCTATTCTATGCAAAAAAACATGCATAGAACAAGGACAATCAACTTCTGTGCCCTCCCCTCCCTCTGTTATTCGATTTTCTTATTTAATTTTGCAAATGCATGCATTGCTGGTGCCTTTCAATTGGATTTGTTTCTTTCTCTGTGAAGTGGTGGCATGTTCGATATTATGCTCAGCAACAACCAATGACACCAGTTGACTCAATTCCTTTCGAAACGCACAAAAACCTATAAGTACAAGTGCAGAGTCAACTGAAATTTTTGGTAATCTGAACAGACAAAAGAACGCAAATCGACACACAATAAACGACAATCCAACTTAGTATGTAGTATAGAATGAGATTCGCTGTCATGTTGGGAAAATTATTCGCCTCGTGGTCGTTGGCATTTTGTTTGTTTGTTTCTAGGCGTTTCCAATATTGAATGGAAAACTTAATTAGAAATAGAAGGCAAAGTGCGAACGAACTTGTTCCGGTCTTAGAACGGAAATGGTTTTAGAAGTTTTTTGCTTTGACGAAGGTCGTACGTAGGTTTGGTGTTTGGGACTTAACTGAGATTTATGCGTGATTTCTGTGGCATTTCCTGAGGCCAACCGCTGTCGATAGCAGGTGGCTGGTGGCCAGACTCAAATCTCTCTTTCCGCTGGTAAATCTCAGGAACAATTTCGGTTTTCATTCTTCTTTTGCTCCTTCATATTTTGCCAATGGGGGTAAATTTGATTTATTGCAACACAAATTAAATATGCTAATTTCATAAAATGTGTTGCACGCATTGGAGTAAATATTTGCGTCCAAAATGAAATCACGGCTTTTGCAAAATGCGACAGTTTCCCCCCTATCTCTCTCACTCATTAGTTGATGGGTCATTTCAGTTTGGTTTAGTTTAGTTGGTGATCATGATTTTAGATTGCTTTAAAATACCAAAATGTGCTCAAACACACACAATACACATTAAATATTTATGCAGATTACAAAATAAATCCATTCGAGAGAACTCGGAAAATTCGTGTGTAAATCAATTAAAAAGTAACTAATGCGAGTCATTTATCATAAGCGGTTTGCATTGGTCATGTACTACACACAAAACTATGTGGAAGAGGCTCCAACTTAACCGATGAGGAAGGAGTTGGTTGGTTAGTGTGTTATATTTCATGCCGACATAGGAATGTGGACTCTTATAGTATGTAGAATAATATATGATGGCAGAGAAAGGTCAACGGTCAGCAGCGGTAACCACAGGTGATGCTGTTTGTGGTTAAAAGGTTTTAGTTTGAATCGAGTGTCCTCGGGGGTGTCAGTGTCTCTGGATGTGTGTGTTTGTGTGTGTGTGTGTGTTGGCGGATGTATAATTTTAATTTAAATTATACAACTAAATGTTGCTCAACGAATAATGCAATTAAAAATGGCAATCAACCTCAGAAATTGGTAAACATTTCCATATCATGTTGGTCTTGACTCTGTTTTTTTTTTTTTTACTGTGTTTGTGTATGTGTCCCTGCCTGCCTGCCTGCCTATGTTTGAAATATATGGGATAATTGCATTTTATTTAATTAAAAACAAATTACTTTTATTGATTTAAAAAAATAAAATACAAAATATTATTTTATATACAAAACAATTGGTTCATATTGTTTATTAATATTCTTTTTATTTATACAGAGACATCGATATTTACTGTCGAAGGCGTACATTTGTATCCGGAGCCAAATCGACAGAACAAATGAAAATTAAAGCAAGTCCTCTCAGTGGATGGTGTACGTTTCTATTGTTAGGAATACCAGTAACAGCAACAGTAACAGCAACATAAATACAACAATGTGTCAACTCAAAACAAAACAAAACAAAACAAAACCGGATTCTCAAAACCATAGAAAAAACAAAGCTTACTACATCTTCTCTTCTTACATAATGTGTATCAATCATCTGTGCATCATCATCTTATTAATAAAACTATTATGTTTAGCTTTGTTTGGTTTTTCATTTTTTTTTTTTTTTGTTTATTCAATAACAACAACAACAACAACAAGCAGCCATATTTATACATAACAACAACAACAACCACAACAAAAGCAACTATAGTTAAAACAAAAATAAAAATAATATTAAAATAAACAATAGTAAAAGAAAACTATAACATATTTTTTAGTTAATAAAAAAAAAAAGACGACCACTTATTAATATAGTATAATGTTATGTATGAAAAATAACAGATATTTATCACAACAGATAAACAGATAAAAATCAAGAATTATGTTAATAAGGATAATGTGAACAAAAAAAAAAAAAAAAAAAAACAAGAAATGAATAAAACAAACAAAATTATGTATGTGTTTATTATATTGTGTAGTAGTTGTCAAATAGCAATAATAATAATAATAAATATACTAATAAAAGTAAAAAATAAGCTAAATAAGTTACAAACATACAATAAAATAAAATTACTTATTTGTTAATTACAAATAATGAAAAATAATAAAGTCAAACTTGTGCCTCAAGGTCCTCAGGGTCCGTGATGAGTGAACCGAAGCGAAGCGAAGGAAGAGAAGAGAAGAGAAGTGAACAGATGTGAATAACAAGAGCCAACAGCCAACAGCCAACAGCCACGTATAATACAATAAATATATAATGTTAAATTTGATGGATTCACAAATCATCCATCATCCATCTCCATGGATATAATGATAAATAATAAATAAATATGTTTTTATTTTATTTTTGTTTTTTATTTGTAAAAAAAAAAAAAAAAATAATAATAATTGTCACATTTCAGCAAATAAATAAAATTATTATTAGATACTCAATTTTAGTCAAATTCTTCTTCTACTATTTACTATCATTCTTTGGACCAAACAGTTTTTTCCTATTTTTCACATTTAATTATACATATTTTATATTTCTATTTTAAATTTACTTTTTCTTAATTCTTTTTTGTATATTTTATATTTTTTTCATAATTTATATTATAAATTTCCTATTTCAATTTCTATGCTTCTCTTAAAATTTCTTTATTGACTATTTGCTCTTAAAATAAGAAATAATCATAAATTTTGTATTAATTATAAACAAATAAAAAAAACAAAACAACAACAAAAATTTAAATAAATTTTTATCTTTTCTTTTTTTTTTTTATTTTCTTCATTTTGTTTTGTTTAATTTTTTCTTTATTTGTTGTAGAGCAACAAAAATTCCAAAGCAACGAAATCCGAAATTTTAAATAAATTTCAATAAGAAAAATTAACTCAATTTTATGCAATAAATTAACGGCCTTGACAACAACAACAAACAACATCATCTACTGCAACAAAAATTTTAATAATAAAAATAACATCAACAATAAATAATTCATGCCATTATCCTTAAAACATGCATAAACTTAGTATAGAAATGAATAGAAGAATATTTTACAAAATATTCAATTTGAACGAATAAATGAACCACCACTGCGAGTTCCGCGCGATTTGTGCGCGTTTTATGAAACTCACATATTGCGATTTTCCTAACCTTATTAAAACCAAAACTAAAATAGTCGTAAATTAAATTAAACAATTTAAAAAAATATATGTAGTTTACCCATAAATAGAAATCATAATTAATTAATTATTAATAACAACTACAAGAAGATAAATATACAAATGAGTAGCAAACAAATTTTTAGCATTCAAATTTCAAAAACAAAACAAAACAAAAATTACCTTAAACAAATAACAAAAACATCAATTCAATTACAATTGAAAAGAAAAGACAAGAATAGAATAGAATAGAATAGAAAAATAGATACAAAACAATTTGAGTACCGAAAACTTATGAAGAAAACAAAACAAATCCATCAAAAGAGTCAAAGGGGAGGACTTGATATTATTGAAGATTGAATTAATGAAAATCAATCAAAAAAGAAGTGCAAAGAGCAATTAAAAAGAGAAACAGAAAGCGAAAGCGAAAATCAAAGATTGAAAATAATCAAAAGAAAACAATATACTTACTAAGTATTGTAGTAGAAGTTGTGCATGAAAGCAAACAAAGCAAGCGACAAAAGCAAAGTTCGATAAAATTAAAAATTATGTAGGGAAATTACGTAAAATAAACATAAATAAAAGATTATATAAATATACTTATATATCTATATATATATATATATATACAATTATATGTATATTTTTGTTGTTGTCAACATCTTTAGTCAAAGGAAGAAAAAAAAAACACTTATAATAATAAAAAGCATGATAGTAAAACAAAAAAGACGTTGCGTTTTCAAGGCGTTTTTAAGGCGACATCAAAATGATGAAAACGCTGCAAAAAGAAGTAAGCCAGAGAACAAACAAATTCATAGAATCAAAACATCAACTAATTAATTATTAAGTAAATGATAACTCACTCACCATACACAAATCTAATTCTACAATACAAAAATATAGTAATTATATTTATAGTGTCTATGTATATGTATATTTCTGTCTGTAAAAGGATGAAAGTGTTTTAAAACAAAACGAACGAGCGATTAAAAACGCGGCGTTTTATCTAATTTTAGCATTAAAACAAAAAAAAAAAAAAAAAAATATTTAAAAAGAAAGATAAACATTTTCTGTGATTTATATAGAGAAGAAAAATAAAAACTTTAAAATAAATAAAAAAAAAAATACAATTTGGGCATTAAAGTAGAAATCTAAACAAAAAAAAAAATTAATTTATTAAACTAAAAAACTAAACTAAAAAGAAAAAAAAAATCAAAATAAATATTTATTGCTTTTTTATTTATTTTGTACATTTACACACATACACATACACACACACACACACACACACACACACACACTCACATACACTTTGCACTAATATTTATAAAAATTGTTGGTAAAAAGAAGCGCAAAAACACAAATTTGATTTTTTTTTTTTATTTATATATATTTTGATTTTCATTTCTTATCTGATGATTTTACTGAGCGAATAATAAAATATTTTGCAAGACACCAATGAATTTATAAATTTATACAAAATATATAAAATGAAAAACGAAAAGAAATTCAAAAATGAAATTGATGAAATGACAACGCACTTTGCACTTTCCCATCCCGGAGTTACGTCCATAGTTCTTAAGCCAACATCGAAATGAATCATCATACAAAAAATTTACAAAGTTTATTTGCAATAAGAAATACTCGTACATACTAACAACTAACTTTCCATAGCATCTGTTCTGACAGCCGAAATCACTTGCAACAACACCGAATAAAATACTAACTAGAACAATATAACGTCCAATCAATCAATCAATCAATCGGCTTAAATCATTTCAGTTTATTATTAAAACAAAATGACATCGATACAACGACATATCATTTTTAATTTAAAATATACAGGGCCTTTTAATGAAAAAATCGCCATTTATTAAATCAAATTATCAATACAAATATGTTCTGTCATTAGCTGGGACCTTTGATATCATTTAGGTGGAAGGAGGTTTTCTTTTTGTAATCAAAATGTATTAGATTGCAGTCATTTTTCAAGGCCTTCTTCAATAGAAATGCCTGAAAATGATGCGCGTATCCATTGATGATGATGGCAAAGAAGAGTGTTTCGAGGAAAGTATTCTGTTGACCTTATGGTTTTGGTTACTTAACTAAGATGACCTAAACCCAATTGAAGATGTTTGGGGTAAACTACTTACTATATCAAACACAAGTCAATCAGAAATATATTAATTTTGATAAGCTTTTTAATACAAAACATAAGCCATTTGTTTGCAATGTTAATCACATTATTGATTATAAGAATCGATTTTGGCGATCTTTCCCACTATTCAAATATCTTATGTAGTTCGTTGTTTTAAGTGATTTCGATTGTTTGTTTTTGTTTCAAAAGATGTTTAGTATAATTTTTCTCATTTGCAGTATAATATGATCATCATTTTATTCATCATTCATGAATATAATGTTAGTATACAATTAAATATTTAAGTGAAGAAATACAAAAAAAAAAAAGAAAAAGTTTTCTGAATATCTGCCCTGAGTGAGGGCACAAAAAAGAAATAAGAAAAAGAAAATACAACATGAAATACAAATGAAAAATGATGAAATATTTTTTACTGAAATGCCATTATTTCATAATTATCGTGTAGATGATCATGATGATCATGATGATGGTGATGATGACGAACGAGTATTTGTTTGTTTGTTTGTTGTACCTTTGTTATAAACAAGTAAAAAAAAATAATAAATAATAAATTATATGTGAAAATAATTATAATAAATTAAATAAGAGACTCATTTCTCATTTATCTATGATGAGTTTTTATTGCATTTTAATTTAATTTCAAACAAAATAAAAAAATTATTACAAAAAACAAGAAAGAAAAACTAAAATCATAAAACATAAAATTAATTTAAATAAAAATAAATTCTACTAGAGGCGTTTAATGTTAAATTAATAATTAATAATAATAAAAAAAAAAAAAAATATATATAAATATAAAATTAGTAATTAGCAGGAATTAATTATTATAAAATAATAAAATAAATGTAATTACAATAGTTTAATGCAAAATGGCATCTCATCATCATAATGATGATGATGATGATGATGATGATGTCAATGAATGACATGAGTTAAGTGAAGATGAAAGACAAGGAGAATTTTAAAAGTAACATACAATTTTTGAATAAAAAAAAAAAATTATGTTAAAACAATGAACAAATAAAAATAAATTATAATGTCAAGACAAACAAACGAACGAAAGACGAACGAACGATCGATCGAATATAATAAATTTCAATAAAAACAATAAAAATTTACAAAAAAAAAAATATAAATTAAATTGGATTGGATTATTTAAAAGAAATTATAATTATTTCATGTACTTGTAGATGACGATAAACTTCAGTTCAGTTTTAGATGTCTTAATCGAAGAATCTTAAGATGGAAATTTCACTTGAAAACATATTGCACAACACATTATCAATATGTAGATCAAACATTAATCGATTATGTAGGCCAGTCACATGGCTTATTGGTTAGTGCGCTAAGTTGACATTCTACAGTCGATGGTTTGAAAGTCTGGTACTGCACTTTTCTAATTTCCATCAATCCATCCTAACTCTCCACCTGACCTAAAGGCCTTTGTCACTATTTCTCATATTAATAACTAAATTATAATTTGTAATTATAATCTTAGTTCTATTTACATACAAAAAATCGATTATGTATTGGGCAATTTTGTTTTACCACGTTTGCCCATATTTTGGGAAGTTTCATTATTTCATCCTCTTAGAACTTCAGATCCTTATGGGCAAAAAACTGTGTCAAGTGGTTTTTTTTACATCCTCATCAAAATCGAATGTTTTACCATACAAAGAGTTTTTAAGAGAGCGGAATAAATGGTAATATGATGGTGCAAGGTCGGGGCTATACGGTGGATGTGGCATCACTTCCCAGTTCAGTTCCGATAATTTTTGCCAAATCATCAAAGACGTATGCGGATTCGGTCTTTAATGTGGTTAGAGGCAGTTCATCTCTCTAGCTCCATGATCGTTTTCATTTGACGTCTTTGTTAGTAACCCATTTTTTATCGACAATTCAAAAACTGATAATGAATCGCAAATATTGAAGCGTTTAGTGACGTGAATTTCTTTCAACTAATTTGGAACCCAAACATTGAGCTTAGTGAGGTGATTTTCTTTAAACTAATACGGAACCCAAACATCGAACTTGTTTACGTATTCAAGTTTTTTAAGGTGTCTTGCCACTGTGTGTAATATCTCGTGTTGAATAACGACGGTTTTAATCAATTATTTCTTTGATTTAGTTGTCTTCAGCTTCCAATGTCCGGCAATTAAATGCTGCATCTTTAACCTTAAAATCTCCGGAACAGAATTTTCCAAAGCACCGCTGACATTGGCAAACACTTATGCATTTTCCCTGAATATGTCACAGAATTTTTTCTTTTGAGATTGGGTTGTGTTCTTCCTTTTTTCGGAAGCAAAATAAAACAAAATATGCCGAAAATGCTCACGTTTTCTTTCCATGGTTAATCAGCTGTCACTTCAACAAATGTTATCAAATATCGAATTATTTCTTATTAATAGTAGTTTAGATTTAAGCATTTCAAATGACATCTATATGTTCTATATGGCCATCACTCATTTAAAATTAAGCCATCTATAGAAAAAAAAAACAGAGATGAATTTTTTCACACACCAAATAGAAGTCTTAATGTTATGCCATCTTAAAAGAAGACTCCTTTTAGAATTATCATTGAAATTCCCTGCCTTGTAGATATGTAATTGTCTATAGTCCCATAACTCTCTGTTTTAGTAAGGTCTTCACTGTAGTCTATTATTATTTTATATTATGATTACATTGCCAACTGAGTAAATTAACTCAAATGAAATGAGTGATAAAGTTATGAATGTAAGTAGGTTGAGTTTTAGGTGAAGTGAAATAACAAAATAGCATAGATACATTTTTCAGTCATCAAAGATGAGACATTTCTCATATATGTACATAAGTATATATGTCAATATATTATATATTATTTAATAATATAACAATATGTACAACCTCCATTAAAGTAAATATATAATTTATGCATGGCGCGTTGTTTTGCACTTTGTCAATGCAATGAAAATACAAAATAAGAAAAAAGAAAACAAAACAAAACACAATTACGAGTATTTCAACGCCTTCAATGCCTTCTTTGATGGATATGAATTGACGTAACCAAGTTTATACTTACTGTAATATTGAATTATTTGTTCTGTTCTGTTCTCCATTTCAATCAATGTTTAACTCATAAATTATTTTAGTTCAATTATTTTATTCCATTCTGCTCAGATCTCTTAATTTGCAATAAAACAAAACATCTAAATATCTAATTACTTAAAGGCGACAACAAAAATACACGACTCTCATTTAACTATGAACATAAATTGCAATTTATATGGTCACAGTATTCAATGACTCAATTGATTGACAGCCTTCTAACTATTTAAATAAAAATTGAATGAATTCTCTTTTAATTTTTCCTTTGATTCTCATTTTTATATTACATCTTTTTGTTATTTAAATACAAAAATGTGTAAAACATAAAAGATGCTGTCATCATCGTCAATAATAGAAAATCTTTAAAAGATTTTACCGAGTTGGTTTCTGTTTTTGGTATTTGTGTTTTTTTTTCTTTTTTTTTTTTTCTTTTTGTGTTTATCATATCAAACACTGGAATCTGCACGACGATCACGTTCCCTTGCCAGCTGGCAATGTTTGCTGCAAATGGCAGCTTCGATGATGATGATGATGATGCTGAATAGGTTGATACGGAACCCAAAAGACCAAAAGGCAAAACTTTAATGTAAAAAAAAAAAAAAGTAGTCATTAACTTTGAAAATTCACGTGGTAATACATAATTTACTGACAATGAGAAAAGTTATTTATTTATATAAGTACAATAATATATAATATAATATAAAAACAAAGAGAAATCAACAATATTTATTTCAAAAAAATTGTAAGTGACTAGTGAATTGTGAATCATTTTAATGGCGATGGCGGATACAAATGAATGGATCTCTTATCCAACTGAAATGAACACAAGAAGAATATTTTACGAGTAAATTCAAAACTAATTAATTTCAATGAAATACTAAGTGAAGACCTTGAATGCTTTAAGAACTCTGGGAGATGTTAAAGAAATCAATAATCAATAATCAATCATCACATCTCCATTACCATAATCATCATGCACCACAAGTTCAAAGTTAATAGTCCGGAATGTGATGTACTCGTACAATATAAACAAAGTCAATAATAAATGATCTTAGTTTTGGGAAAATCTAAAAATTTTATTTATTTTCATTACTCACACGCCCCATGGTCTCGGTCTCACACGGTATCAAATATGCACTCAGAGCGATGTGTGTTCGTTACGTTTACTTTGTTCTTATCAATCAAAATAAATCAAGTTTGCATTTAGCACGAGTCAATGAGATCGTAGATTTTTTGGGTTAATGGAAACAGAGAGACAAAGTGACACAGAGACACAGAGACACAAAGTGTGATATAACAAAACAAAGATACAATAATAATAATGCGAATAATCAACAAAACCAGAAACTTGTTTGGCAACCATGTGTCGCAGAGAATTTTTGAATAATTTGTCATTCATCAATCGTCATTCGTGAACAACAAACAACAGGAGACAGAGCGCTGAGAGTAAAATGAGCATAAAAATGTGTACAGCTGTTGAGCAAATAGTATGAGCAATGAATTTGTGAATTTATTTTTTCTCTTCAAGCGTTTACTAGGAAGCTACAGAGACCCAAACACAACCGTAGCCCCAACAGAAGATGATCTGCAATATAGTGAATCAGTCTCGTCGTCACGTTCATCGCGCTTAGTACTTAGTTTGTAAACATATTCGCCTTTATGGTTTTTGGTTTCTGCTTTTGTTGTTTGTGTTTCGGATAAAGTGGAATCCATTCAAATAAACGAATCGATTCAAGGCTGTTTGGCATTAAATACTTGTTAAATTTAATTAATTTTAGATTAATAAGTTCAAGAAGTTATAATTATGAAGGCACCTTCAAGTGACGTGAGCAAGGTGTTTGTCATTGCTTTGTTTGTTTGGGTATTTGTCATCGATGTGACACTTGGCCAAGTGCCAGACAACAATCAACATCAACATCAACAGCAGCACCAGCAACAACATCGACATGCACAATTGGTAAGACGTCAGAGTTATGGAAGTGCTCCACCAACTTCTGTGGTAACACAGCCGGAACATTACACTGCCAACAATCGGGTGAGTGAGTTGGTCAAGTGATATAAGTCATATGAAGTTTTTCTATTCTCAATGTCGCTTGTGTCTTTTAAGACATTGAGACGATCAACCATTTACAAGTTCAATGGTCTTTCCAAAACAAGTTAAGACAACCTTTACTTGTTTTCACCAAAATATATTGTAAATTTATTACGTTCTCTTGATAATTTGTATTTTTTCTCACTTGCTTAGCATGCCGGAGGTGGAGTAACTAGCAGAAATATCGCATCTCAATGCGATTACAAAGAATTGATGACAAATATTCATGATCGAGTTGGAATTTTAGCCTCCTTGGATGAAGATCAACGCAATCGCTTGGCTGCCATCGATCAGAAGTAAGTCAAAGAATATACGAGTACATTTATTGAGAATCATTGTGCTAATTTTATATGAAGTCACAGTTTAACTGGTTTTTCAAAGCAGCTTCCTAAAGTTATTGATCATTTGTTAGGGAGAGAGCGAGAGAGAGAGACCCTTTTGTTATATTATGTTGTTTATATTTTATGGTGTAGAGGAACATGTCTCAGGGCTTAAATATTCGAGCTGAACATTGTGTTAGTGAAGCTGATAATCATCATTTCATATTTTATTTATTTTTTTTTTATTTATATATTGAAAACCGGTAAATCAGAAAAGAAGATGCGTGCGTATTTATTTTTACTACACAATTTGGTTTTCAAAATTTTTATTTTTTTATTTATTTTGTATTTTTTTTTTATTTTTTTTTTTTTTGCAAATTTCTTAGTAAGTAGTAACACAAAACAGACACAAACAAAAAAATGTTTTTTGTAGATTTTCGTTTTAGCCAAAAATTTATATTTTGAATGAATACAGTTAATTGTTTTATCTTTTAGATCTTTTACAGAAGATCTTTGAAATTAGGCTACAGAATTCAGAATTCAAGGTTTCTTCACATGACTTCCTTTTGTTTACATATTATTCATTCTCACTCAATCAGATAGTTGAGGTGGTGATTATAAACAAACCATAAATAAAAAAATGTTTAATATATTTTTTCATGAAATTTGTTCAATTTTGCGAATTTTTAAATTAAAGTACAAACAGAAATTAAATACACGTTTATAGTCAAATGAATGCAAAACAATTTATTTATATTGAATTCAAAGAATTATTACTTCCATTCTAAATTATCCATAGATGTATATAGTACACATATAATATACATATATTGTATTTAAATTGATCTTTAAATTGCCTTGAAGTATTTGCAAAAAATATCTGTTCACATTTGAATTGAATAGAACAAACAAAAATAATATAATTTACACTTTCACTTTACACTCAAATCAATACTAAGAAACTTTTATTGCATTCAATGAAATACAAATTTATTACTTTTATTCTTAATATACGTGCACATCTGTTATATTTGTAGTCACATAAATATGATGTTGAATAATACCAAATATTACTCATTTAAATAGATTATTTATTTTGTGGAGATGTAAGAAGGCATGGGTGTGTTATCAGTGAGTGAAACTTATATTACTTTGTATAGTAGAAGTGAGCATTACTCATAACGAAACCAAACCAAACCAAACCACACCAAACAAAACAAAACCAAAACTGATAAAATAATTTCCATATTATTTATAATCATATTTCTCAATGTATTCCAATTTTATAGAATATATTTCTCATATAACTTCCCAACTCTGATATCCTTACATCCTTATTCTTACATATTATAAAACAAAGGTCCCTAAACTTGTTTGTATTTCTGTCTGTCTGAACACGTTTATCTCAAAAACTACCGAAAAGATTTTCATACGGTTTTCATCAATGGACTAAGTGATTCATGAGGAATGTTAAGGTGTATATTTATTTATTTATTCAAAAATATATGACAAGTACAAGTTTTCAATAATACAATAAGGAATATCTCAATAAAACTTAAAACTAATAAAATAAATTATAAAATATATCCGTGTCTAACCCGGTGGGGGAATTTTATTTGCTAAGTAGCTAGCTATGCCACTACTCATAGCCATGTATGATCAGAGACAGACTTCCAAAATTGTAACGAAGAAAGATCAATAAGAAGAAGCCAGCTGGAGTATGAAGGCAAACGAACACTAGGGTTCCAATTTAAGCCACGAAGTGCATAAAGAAGGAATTGCTTCTGTACTGACTCAATACGATCTTCATATATTCTGTATTGAGGGCAACATACGCACGAAGAGTATTCGACTACTGAGCGGACAAGGGAGATGAAAAGAAGCTTGGTAGTGAAGGGATCATTAAATTCTTTAGACCATCTTTTAATAAATCCAAAAATAATTTTAGCTTTATTAATAGTTCAAGAAATGTGATGGTTAAAGGTCAGTTTCAGGGTCAAGAATGACTCCTAGGTCACTGAAGGTGAAGACACGCGCCAAAAGGTTGTTGTCGATAATGTAAGAAAATAAAGGTTTTGCTGAAATTATCTGAAATATTGACCATAATTGTTGAATATGTTGGAAAAAACCCATGCCGCCTTGGAGATTTTTATAACTTTTCTTTTTTTTGCTTAAAAATATACTGAAACAAATTGAAAAATATGTTTTTTACAACAACAAATAAATCCTAACGAAATACTTATTTTTTTTCATTTTTTAAAGGTAAAAATACTTTATTTAGGATCAATTTTTTTAAAATATATTTCCAAAGCCAAACACAGAAATAAATGTCTGTACGTTTTCATGCTGCGCTTCTTCTTTAAATTTGTGTTGTTTTTGTTATTATTGTATTTTTTACTCTCTGAGTCCATACAATTGTATTGCTCTCTTCGTTCTCATCTTTCTGTATATGATGTTCTTTGAAGCAACAGCAAAAAAATTATTACTGACGAAAATCGCAACAGCAGTCGTCATTTTATAATTTTTGATTTTGCTTTGCTGTTGCTTTCAGTCAAAGCAGCAGCAAGTGTTCAGTCTATGCGATTGTTTTCTGCTTTTGCTGTTTGCTTCTCCGGACGCAACAGGCTAATACGACACTACTACAGGAAAACAAATGCTCTGCTACCCGTGCTTAGCCGGGTCGGGTTGCTTAGTTAATATTACAAATATAGAGTGATTGTAAGTTAAATAATATATCATGACTAAAGAAAGTGAAAAGACAAAACCTTAATTTTTAATAAGATAAGACTTAGTAGAACCCATAACTCAAACTACTGCGACTGATCGTCGATTCTTTTTTGGTGTTCGTTTCACACTAACAACGATCATAGCAACTGTGCGACCCGCGCTCTTCCCTTCTCAGCAAACGAAAATTGAGAGAGAGAGCCCTGCTTTTCGGACCTCTACTGTAATAGCCCACTAACTATCGACTAACTAGGGTTGACACTTGGTAAGACTAGGTTAAGGGTTAGTGTGACAAGTATAAGCACCAATATAGGCATTTGCAGACGCTTTGTGTGAGTAGGTGGGCACGATCACCCCAATCTAGAGATCAAAGTAGCAAGATTTCGACAAATATTGATTAGAAAATAATCAATTTGTTATGGTGTGACAACTATGACTTCTGATTAATCAAATAATAGAGCAAATATAGAGATTTGTTAATCTTGTTTATCGTTTTGGCAATGTGAATTCTGAATGCAAGTTTGATGAGTAAGTGAAGCCCTGGGTATCTTAGGTTATTGGCCTAGGGAATGTCTTTGTTATTAACTCTCAGATTAGCATTTGGTAAGTGAATGTTTTTTTCTATTCCCAATAAATAAAATTACAGAGGAATTTTCAGTGTTCCACTTTTTATTTCCATATTAATTCTGACAATAAAATAAATCCATTGCAGATTGACGGAATTCGAAACATCGAATATGGGACGTTTGGATTCTATTGCTGTGCAACAAACTGATTTCCAGAAACGTTTGGATGCCATGGAACATATACAAGAATTGACGAAAACATCTCTGGATGAGTTAAAAGGTGAATCTGAAGTTTTGTTGAAGGCGATTTCCCAACGGGAAGGTCAACGGAATCAAAGAAACGGTAACTCGGAAGTGCTTGATGTTGTGATTATAAATACTTATAAGTCAATGCTTTGGGGCTTCCATTTAACCGTTGCTTAAGGCTACAAATTATTGTTGTTTGAAAGGAAGGAATGCAATTGTGATACATAATATTATTATTATTGATTTTCCAGCTGAGTTTTCACGTCAAAGCAGACAAACAGATTCAGGATCGACACTATCCAGTATTGATGACAAACTGGTTGATGGTATATTTTCCACGAAGGAATTCATGCCAACTGTGGATCAGAAATTGGATGCATTGGCCACATTGCTTACCTCCGTAGCGTCAAACGTAAATGATTTACGGCTACAATTGGAATCGAATATTACAAAACTCTCAAAGACGACACAGTGAGTATTTTTGTCTATCTGAAATCAATCAATCAATAATACTTTATTCATTGTTTCTAGGACTCTAAATCGTCGCATTTTGGGACACAAACGTCGTGGTGGTCATGATGCTGCTACAACTCATCAGGGAGCTCCACTCAATGGAGCTGTGGGTCCCGGAGATATTGCCACAAACTGTTTACAAGTTTATCCTTCAAATGACTTTGGAATTGTTCGCCTTCAATTGACACCGGAGTCGGAAATTTTTTATGCACGTTGCGAAGAAGATGGTTGGCTTGTAGTACTCAATCGATTCAGTGACAATGTGAACTTTGAACGTGATTGGATTGAATACAAGACAGGTTTTGGTAATCTTGCTGGGGAATTCTTCATTGGTCTGGAAAAGTTGCATGCTTTAACTTCTTCAGCGGTCCACGAACTACGTGTTGTGGTCGAGGATCATGAGGGCATTGTGGCTGAAGCCGGTTACAATCTATTTGCCATTGGCAGTGAATCAGAACTGTATGCTCTGAATCTTCTAGGCGAGTTCAACAATGGAACTGCTGGAGATTCTCTATCATATCACGCCGGTTCCAAGTTCTCGACTTTCGATCACGATAACGACGGCTGTCTAGAATGCAATTGTGCTGCCTCGCATAAAGGTGGTTGGTGGTTCAATTGGTGCGCTACCAGCAATCTGATGGGCAACTATTTTGCTCAGGGCTACAACCTTGTTCCGAAAGATCAAGGCATGTTCTGGCACAGCTTTAGGAATTCCGAAACTGGTTATTCCCTGAAGAGAGCCATGTTATTAATAAGACCAGTGAACGCATTTGATGAGAGCCGCTAATCGGACTATGGTATCTTGAGATTATCGGGATCTTAGCGGAGAAGCAACGAGCATTTACAAATAAATCACAAAATAGCTGCTCATATCAGGGAATCGCTTTTTTCGTCTTAATATATATTGTAGTTCTCTAGTATTTGACCAATCGGTGGTGATGATGATGATCATCATCATCATCATCATCATTTTACGAAACAATTGTGGTTGTTATGACGTCATTGTACGAGTATTCAATATTTAATTGTTGTAATTGTAATTGTGTTCAATTTTTCGTAGTCTTTCGCCACTTAGGTAGATTTATGTTTAATGTCTATTTATGAATATCTTTGTACTTTGTATAATGTGAGATTATACTATATACTCGTAATAAACTTTAGCATTTGCCATAAACAAATACATACTTATGACGAATCTGTGAATTGTCTGAATTAAATTAAATGTGCGTCAGGGAAATTTTTAGGTCTAATGGGTCTCATTAAGTCCACAACACGCAATCATCTCTCCAATACCTTTGGGTTCATATAAATTCGCAATCACATTTGTACCAATTGAGTTTGCTTTAAGTCACCGACGACGCTTCTTCACAATGTTTAAAGTCAATTTCTTGCTGGGATTATTATTATTTTATTGTTCTACGCAGGCATTAAATGTAGACAATTTAGTATCCAAGGCAAACATCTATTATCAGTTAGCGTAAGTTATGATGAAGCCTTGGTTAACTACTACTATTCCAATCTACCATATTACGGTGTATTGTCTTTATAGTGCGCCGTATACCGAGGTCCGTGAGTTAGTGCTATCAAATGTTGAATCCCTTGATTCTCAAGATGAACTCAAGTTGATTATACATGGGTATCTGGGATCGCGTCAACATAATTCAATCAAACCCCTCAAGAGTGGTGAGTATAACAACAATATACGATAATATATAGAGAAAGTGTTCATCATGGTATTCCTTTTAGCATATCTTGCAAAGGGCAAAACCAATATACTCCTTGCTGATTGGGAAGATGCCGCCAATCTTGATTATCATACATCCCGCCATGCCATTGCTAAAGTAGCCCTTCATTTAGGTAAACTATTAGAAGGCCACCTTACCAAACACAATATCTCCGCCAATGCCGTGCATATTATTGGACATAGTTTGGGAGCACATATTGCTGGTGGCATTGGTCGTTATTTCAATGGCAGTTTAGGTCGTGTAACCGGTTTAGATCCTGCACTGCCCCTGTTTACGGCCCGTTCTGCTGATGGTCTTCGTGCGAACGCAGCTCAGTTTGTGGATGTTATTCATACAGATTATCCAATTTTCGGTGATTTAACACCACGTGGTAGTGCTGACTTTTATCCGAATTTCGGTCACACACCCCAACGTGGATGCGATGATAATGAATTGTTGGCAGCAAGCAAATTAATACTGGAGGCCTGTAAGTTTCATTACTATTGTATCTACGATTTGATACTTTACGAATCTCCATTGTTATTATAATTGCAGATAGTTGCAGTCATAATAGAGCCGTGCTCTTCTATGCAGAATCCATTGGTTTGCCCACACAATTTCCCTCTATAGCTTGCAGTCTTAAAGGTATCAAGGCACGTCAAGTTGGTGTTTGTACAAATGGCTTAAATTCAGCGACATTGGCTGAAGCAATTCGGGCTATGGACAAATCACAATTGGTTTATATGGGTGAAGAAGTTTCAAGAAGGTTAGTTTTTTTTTGTTGTTTTGTTGTTTTTCCTCTAACATCAGTTTTTTTTTTTTATTGAATTCTAGTGCCAAAGGCATTTATTACTTGGCAACGAACGAAGAGCCACCTTTCGGAATGGGTGTTTATTCAAAGTTTTGACTAAATCAGAAACAAACAAAGATTTAATATTCTATGTACTTGTTAATTTTTTTTTTTTTTTAATTTTCTTGATTGATTTCAAATTAAAATTACATTTTTACTCTTTTGTAGTAGTTAGTATTTCATAATGAAGAGAAGCTTTCAAAGACTGTGAAAATATTGTAGATGATTTGGAATTGTATAATATAAAATGAAGTTAATATGTCCAGTCCTCGAAAATTAAACAAATAATAGTCAAAGGTCCTAGTAGCTACTAGAATGTGCTCGTTTTCTATATTTCTATATTAAGTCTAATATTAAATATTAGATTTAATGTGTTAAAATAATAAAATAAATAAACAAACTTGGGAAAAAACAAATTTTATAAACTTTTTCAAAATGTTAGCAATAAATATGACAGATAGATGGCGCTTCACGTAGTCCGAGAACACAACCATTCAACAAATAGAATCCACAATATACATTGCATAGTTATTTTTGCTTGAATATTGAATAGGCTTATCATACACATAGTGTTCGTGTTGCATAAGCCTATTCAATTGCAGGCTATCGATTTCCATGGATTCCACAATTAAAAGAGTGTAAATTGAATACTAGATGGCGCTTTAATCAATTGCCAAATTGTGTAGCATACTTTTGTGCTTAATGTTATTTGTTGCTTCTCCATTTATTGGGCATTGGCAGAGTTTTGTAATCTTATAATAATTTCAGCCCTAAAAGTATGCACTAATATTTTAAGATAACAAATTGCTTGCATTTCTTTTTTTTGCATTCAAATGTCATGGACATTTTGACTTTAATTCACAAAACAAAATTTCTGTTCTTTTTGTATTCAATTAGACTATTGTATATATTGTATTTATTTACCAACAAAATAAATTGCTTTACTTTTTTGCTAACACAATGTGAAATATTTTAAATTTATTTATTTTAATAATACTAAGCGAAAGAGAAAATCCTTTTTTTATACAAGAGAGATTGTTTGTTATAAAGGATCATTATTTAAACTGTCTGTAGAAGAGAAAACAAATCTGCCAGTCCATAATAAAGATTCAATAAAAATAAAATGAAAAACCAAAAAACGAAAACTGATTCAATGAAAATAAAAAATTTAATTGATATTATGTGCTTTACACAAAATACATAAGTAGTTCCAAAACATATTATGAATAATGTAAATTCAAATTCTCTATCACATTACTGATGATGAAGTAAGTAGCAAGTGACATAAATTCCTGCACCATTTTAATTAAATATTGATCACAAATGAACTTCAACTTCAAGCATCCTACATAGTCGTACAATTCAATACTTAGTATGGTAAGAAAAGAAGATGCACCTGAGACAAATAAACGATCGTAAATTGACAACAAAAGAAAATCTGTGTATTATATAGACAAAGTCACAGTCAGTTATATCATTAATACGGACTTGACAAACTAGAATCATTCGTTTTTATTATATCTACTGAATATGTGTAGTGGAGAACAGAAGACACAGATTGGTTATGGGGGAATTCATGAAATTGCTTATAAATTTTAGGATTTCCACTAGCAAACAGCATATCGACTCCGTTTTTATGAGCTACATTGATTGCCCAATCGAGTCAAACATTTTATGAGTCTTCATGAGTTCGAAATTTTATGTGGGTGGCAGATGCGGAGAGTATAAGCTGAGACACCTGTCTGTGTTTTGATTTCAATATAATTGCATTGTACCATTTTCATAGATTCACAAGCGACACAGAAAACAGAAGAGAAAAAGTAGAGTTTACTGATTTCGCTAAAATGAAAAAAAAAAAAAAAAATAACAGCAACTAAAAATCGATTTTAGGCTTCATTGATTCTCAAAAACTATTCATTTTTTGTTCAATTCAATTGTTGGTTTGTTAGCTTGTTTATTTGTTTGTTCATTCAATTTCCAGTTCGCATACAACACAGGAAACTCCAACCGATTCTCACTTGAATATTTTCACTTAGAGCACAGAGCACACACACCCCCCTTTCCTATAATACTTTTTCTTCTTACAATCATCATCAACATCATCATCATCGCCATCGCCATCGCCATCGTCATAGTCATTATTATCATTATTTAATTCATTCATTGTTTGTGTGTTTGTGTGTTTGTAACTTTAGTTTACTGAGTAAATAAAAATGCGTAAAACATTTAAAATAATCATCTCTGCGTACCGTCACCTCTCTAGTAACTTGCTTCGTATGCCTTGAATTCAACAACTTAGTTGTTGCAGCTAACGTGTTAGTATGACAATTCATCCATCCATCCATCCACTAACTAACTAACTGACTGCCTAACCATTCATCCATAGATACTTTCATTCATTGAGATACAGAAAGGCAGATACTTTTCAATGGTGTTTACTCAGTGCCGTATGCCTTCTTCTGTCTATTTGTCCCTTCATCGTCATCGTCATCATCATTATCATCATCATCATCATCAACATTCGTCGTTGTCGTCTGGGACTATTCAGTCAGAAGTCGTCGTCATTGTCATTTCCCCATCATTTTCCATTTCCATTTCCATGTAATTTTTGTTGTTGTATTAGACGATTATATTTGTGTCATGCATCGCATTTTCTATCTTTTCTATTTTTTCAATTTTTTTGTTTTTATTTTTTGTGATGGGAAAGTAAAACAAAACAAAATCGAATCGAATTGTATGAAATTAAATCGATTTAAATTTTCATTTGTTTCCCTATTGTTTTTCACTTTAAAATTGAAGTTCTGCTCTAATTCAAATTGATTTACATTTTGTCCATTATAAGTAAGTATTTGATCAAACGGAATGAGACTTCCTAATTCATTTAAAGAGACCCTAAAACTGAAAATTTGAAATTAATTTCTGAAGTTAAGTTTACTTATTAAATTAAATTTAATTTAATTTGACCATGGCAAATGAAATCGAGATCATAAATCAAAGCTCTCATTAGAATCACTGATAACAACAAGCACAAGTATAAAAATAAAAATCCAAGCTTATCAACAAAGACAAGATTTCGAAAGAGAAAAGCTTTTCAATTGCGATTTGCATTATTTAAAATGAAATCAGTAATAAAACTTAAGCAAGATGCGTCAAAACTCTATGCTACTGGTAGTTGTGGCTACAATTTTCGTATGTCTTTGTGAGGCATCTATTTCTCGGGAACGTTTCTATAAGAATTCTGCACATCCTGGCAAGTGTTTTATTGATGGACATGAGTTAAGCGTGGGTCAAAGTATAAAACATCCATCGTTGCCATGTGCTGAGGTGACATGCGTCAATAGTATTGGACTAACAACAATTGAAAGGTATTTCAGAAATAATCTAATGTTTTCTCTTTGAATTATTTTCCATATTTTTTTTTTTTTATTAATTATTAATGTATTGTAGTTGCGATGCCGCCAAAGATTTGCCTTCACCATTGGCATTGTTGAAGCAATATGATCCCAAGAATCCACCGCACTGCGAATGGGAGGATGCGTTGCCAGACACCAGCTCACCATATCCAAAATGTTGTCGGCGTTATTTTAGATGTTTGGCTTAAGCAAGAAAGAACCAATTTATTCGAATTTTTCGAATTTCAAACAATAAAACAATAAAAAGTCTTCTTCAAGCTTCAATATTTGATGATGGATTTGAACATTAAATGGCCACTGATAAGATGTGTCTCTCATTCTAATGTCACAACAACCAAACTGGCAAAGGTTGAAATAATAGAAAATGCCGCTCGCTCGCTTATATTCAGTGTCAGTGACAGTGTCAGTGTCAGTGTCAGTGTCAGTGTATGTGTATAGTAAGAGTAATAATTCAGTTTCGGTGGTTTCAGCTACTGTCTGTCGTCTATCAGATGCTGTGATCGTTTGTCATCGATGAAACATGCATGTCGTCTGTCTCGTCGCCTTTACTCTGTGCGTGTGTGTGTGTGTGTGTGTGTCTTATGATATTAGGTAATGTGCAGTGTGTGTGTTTGGAACTGTAGATGCCGCTGCTACTGTCAAGTTCTTTTTAATAAGCAAATGATCATCCATCAGGCAGGCAGGGCTCAGCTGTCATTCTACTAATCGTTGTCATTAGTTATGTCACCCGCTCACTTACTCACTCCCTCACTCAATCCCTCAGTCACTCTCTCAATCGCATGAAGGGCGATCTTAACCAGGAATTCAATTTCTCTTATCTCACTCACATACTCGTACATATTATACATATAATCCTATTCTATGCTAGTAACCTTCCAATATAAAATTCAAGACCATTTGTGAGAGAAGTTGACTTTATCAAAATAAAGTATGTACGTATGTGATAGGGCAGTAGAGCTGCACCGATTCCGATTTTCACAGAATCGATCTTTTTCGATTTTTTCCCGATTTTTTGCAAAAAAGAATCGATTAATCGCCGAGTTATAACATATTAAATAAACGTGGCTGCTCTTAAAATAAGCCACTAAACGCTTGCATGTCAATATAATTGGATTAATAAATGATTTTCCCAACACATCCGGAATAACTAAATTCATTGTGTGAACAAAACATGGAAAAGTAACAATTGCTTGCGTTTTATCAAAGATTTTCGATTTTCCACTCCAAGAGAAAACGTTGTAAAGATTCCGAAATAATTTTGCTTGTGTATTCCGTTTCATTTACAAGCTTATTTGTGGATAAGACAGCATCTCTCAACTTCGAAATTGGAATCTATATAATGGCAAGTTACAGTTAGGATTAGTTAGTCATTGGATCGCGATGTCCAACCATTTATAGTCACCGCGCAGTATTCCACATTCATTAAAAATTGTTGAAACTTTTCTTCTTGTAAATGAACATATACGAGATGTCTGGCAGAAGAACAT